>OX336337.1:19540899-20913399 GCA_946902875.1 Nematopogon swammerdamellus | reverse complement strand
TTTAAAAATAAAAATAAAAACTATGTGTAAACTTTTATATTAATACAAAATAGAAAAAACACAGAGCTATCCAATCAACCCGCACGTTATCAATAAATGACCTTCCAGAAAACATTGAGAAGAAATAATTAATATTCTTCGGAACTTTTCGCATGCGCGCCATGACCTCTCATTTATTTTTAGGTTTCCGTATCCCGTACGGAAGCCTATTACTATATAAGTCTCCGCCGTCCATCCGTCTGTCCGAGGGCTGTATCTCTTGTACCGTAATAGGTAATCCGTTGAAATTTTCACAGAATATGTGTTATTATGGCGGATATAACAACAAATACCTAATAAAAAAAAAAAATGTTAAAAATTAAGGGGGGCTCCCATACAACAAACGTACAATAAAATCGATTAGTCACACTATTGAATAATAGATGGCGCCACAGGCTTTTATACATTGCAATGTTGAAAGACAAAAGATAGGTGGATTATAGCGGATAGATACGGAAACCTCCGTGCGCGAGTAAAACTCGCACTTAAAACAGATTGTTTTTGTTCTCAGTTTATTAAATTTTAATTCAATTTTGTCAGGAGAAACTTCCTCCTACTACTAGGGTACCTTATGATCACCGAAAGGTGCCGAATGGTCCCAACACGTACATGATTTCCAAGAATTTACACACGCATATTAGAAAACACTCAATGTGGTTTGCTTGTCGTGTATTTTCTATGAAACGCATCGATCGACCTGCCCTATCAACTTACTATCTTATCGTGGTTTTTACCTGACTATTTCGAGGAATACTTACGCCATCGCGTTTAACTGAAATTCCTGCAATAAGTCAAGTGAATTTGTTTTTTTATGAAAACAGTAATACACATACTGACATGTTTGTGTGTTATTTTATTTGTTACATATTGCCTATTTAATTTGATAGTAAAAAGTATATTATGTGTTAATGTGTTAAAAGTTATCGATCTGCCCTAACACCTACCTAAAATTTTACATATTAAAACTGAATAGGTATGTCAGGCGAGTAACATCTCTCAGAAAGTGCGGAATTTTAACTTGCGGAATGCAGCCTTGATGGGTTGCCAAGTTCTGGCCACCTACCTACCTATGAACCTGAAATTTTTCATAGGAATAGTTTCTGTGGTAGCGAATGTCCAAACGTTAACTTCACGCGAGCGAAGCCGCGGACAAGAGCCGCGTTTATCTATAAATCATCATTAATTCATAAGCTTGAACATTTCATATGGGTTTACACGTAAAAAACTACACACAGCTCATATACATACACACAAGCAAGACCCCTGGCGACCGTTCATTTCCTTCTCAGACATCGTGTAAATATTTCATCATATTTGTCTTCTTATGCGTTCTCCGGATTAACACGTACCTTAGATAGAATCGAAGCACCTTCCTTCAACTACCAGTCGTCGTAAACTTTCTCGAATGAAATATTTAAATCTGCCAGATCTAATCGAAATAAATACCCAGAAACGCCGTTGTCAGAAACAACGTCGTGTTGTTGCAGTTTATCGTTATGATCTGGTAGGAAATTAACAAAAGAAGTTTTTGTAAGATATAATTCATTCGTAGCAGACAGATCATGCGTTAGTAATCAAGTGTCAGCCTCGATAGCTCAGTGGTGCAGACAGTCGACTGTCGCTATTGATGGTTAAGCAACGCTGGGCCGGTCAGTAAATGGATGGGTGACCGCTCGACCGTTGGAGGCTGACCGTGGTTCGGATTCCACGTAAAACTGTAGGTCCCTTCCCTTCTTAACTTACTAGGTGGTAGGGTTCAACCCGCCCGGGTTGGTACCACCGCACTGAATGTAACGTCGGTCGAAACGGCTTTGTAAATAGTTTGTGTTTTCCGTCCAGTTCAGTGTAGCCGGCACGACCGAAGGGAAGCACTAACATGGCACCTAGTTCACCCGGCCAACCGTGTCAGATTCCATAAAAAAAAAGTGTGACGGAGATGGTAATAATCTGTAATATTATCTTTGCGCATTTTCCCTTCATCGACAAGTGCATGTCTCTTCTAGATATCTGTTTCCATGGCCAGAGCTTTCGACTCGCACGGTGTCTGTGACCAATTTACATTTTGTAATTTATGAGCCTTTGGGTAAGTCGAAAAACAAAATGAACCCCCCCCCAGTGGGTCCTATTCAATCTACCTGACGACAGACAAATAGGTAGCCAGGACTTTGTTCACGGCGGAAACCAAGGAATAAATATTTTAGCAGAAGCGCCAAGAACCGAACGAAAGCTTTTCCCCCTCCGCGCTTGCTTTAAGGACGTGAACTGCATGCAATTCTCGCCAATAGACAAATACAGTTACTAACCTAACCAATTTATCTTCATCCTACGCTCTTAAACTTTGCCCCTTAATGCGAAATCTTTAAAGTCCATTTCGGAACAACAGACGATGCTTCCTCCACTTGGTACCTTCGGGGCAATTGAGCACGTAACTCGAAGAGATAGGGTCCAGTTTGCAGCGTCTAGAATTGATGAGGGTGAATGCGACTGGTGTCATGTGCGGAAGGTACGTCCGGACATCGAACCCGACTCCCCGGACGTGCTGCGCGTGCGCATCCCGCATACATCGACCAAAAGCTCCGTTAGGTTCTACATACACATACGCCATCACGCTTTATCCCGACAAATCGGGGTAAGCAGAGTAATCGATGGTGCACTGCAAGAACTCTTGGAAAATTGCAGCCCATCACCAACCACCACATTTAGAAAAATATTAGGACAAGACAACTATGAAGCAGCAAATCTACAATCCACGGATCTTCAAATCGCGGGTCAATAGCCTTTCCCCAGCAACATTAGTCCACCTCCAAGCCGGACTGGCACCTCCTCGGCGGTGAAATTGGCTGCACCTGAGACTTCGACCTCGGGCAGAGTCACCCAGTTCGGAAGCAATAAAAAAAAAGTAAGGCAGGAAAACAGTTACCTACCTACCTACTGAAAGACTGGAAGGACCGTCCCGAGGTCCCCAGACGACTGTGCTTGCTATACTGGACTAGAGGAGAACAGAGCCGAGGCTGATCCAGGTTTTCTTCCAGTACGGTGGTACCAAGCCAGTCGGCTACAATTCGAACCTACCACCTAGTAAGGGGCAAGGAAAGGAACCTGCATGCAGTTTCACACCGTTCCGACGAGAATTACGTTAACAGACACTGCGACAAATATTTTAGTCTAGCGTAATTCCTTCCAAAGTTATTCTCACCACCTGGTCAAATCTTCGCCAAGAAAAACGAAGAAAATAACTCCAATACAAATTATTCTGGTATTTAAGTCCTTTAAGAATATCAAACAACATGAACATATTTTTATAACATTACTTCTTTTGTTCCAGGTATGTATTCGGACTAGACGTCAAAATGACATCACCCATGAGAGCAGACGAATAAAGAAATGGCAAGTTTGGAAGTAATGTAGAATTCGCTTAACCTATTTTCACTCTAAATATAATTCAATTTTATTCGCAAATTTCCCATGCCCCACTTTTACCGGTCTCGGAAATATTCAAATTCCGCACATTGCACTCCGGAGACGAAGAAGACAGATGGATACATTCAAGTTGACGCGGTAAGAACAACGGATATTGTTTATTGTTTATTGTATAATTTCATCCATACGCTTGGATATGTCGAAAATTCCGCTAGTTCGAAATTCAATGCGAAGAAGAACTGACAAACAAACTTCGCAAGTCACAATGCTTTGTTAGTACCTTCCTTCCTTCCTTACCTATAATAAAATCCAACGTCTGCTTTCTGTCTGAGTGTCTGAGTGTCTGTCTGTCCGCTTATAACTCGAGAACCACTGAACCGATTTTAATAAAACCAAATTCTACGGATAGCTTGATTCTTCCCATCAACTATAGGCTACTTACTATCACGCTAAATGGCTTATGAGGTTAGCAGTGAAGTGAAATATGAGAGCGGGCGGAGCCGCGGGCACAGCTAGTATATTATATAAGCTGTGCCCGCGGCTCCGCCCGCTCTCATATTTCACTTCTCTGCTTACCTCATAAGCCATTTAGCGTGATAGTAAGTAGCCTATAGTTGATGGGAAGAATCAAGCTATCCGTAGAATTTTGTTTTATTAAAATCGGTTCAGTGGTTCTCGAGTTATAAGCGGACAGACAGACACTCAGACAGACAGAAAGCAGACGTTGGATTTTATTATAGGTAAGGATAAGTATTATATTATAATATAGTAACTTACAAATAATTAACCCATACTACCGCTCACAAGAGCATTAATACTTACAGCATATACATGGATACTGAAGAATCTGATCACACCTATTTACATTACCTATACTATATCTGGTATATAACGATCAAAGAGTTTAAAAGGACTAATTATTCTAACAAAGTAAATAGAGTACCCGGCAGGAAATAATGAGCATGCGAGACGACAGAAGACAGAGACGTTTGAGTACGCGCGACAGGGACGACGCTCTACAATCTGATTGTCTCTTTCTAAAGCTCAATGGTCTCAACTGGCAGGTACTGTAGAACATTGTATGAAATTTACTTATTTTCTCTCGCCCCCACGAATGAACACAATTTGCATCAGGCTGCTCCTAACACGCGTCCACTAATAGTGTGATAGAGATTAGACAAATTTGTTTCAGTTTCATTTGTACCTATATTTCAGCAAAGCCTAAGTACCTATATTTCAGCAATATTTCAGCAAATATTTCATACGAAAACGCATGGTTAGTATGGTTCGTGATCAGCAGTGTTATTTTGTCACGTTCGGCGTTCGGCAATGCGATCTAAAAGAAGAACTAACTAGCCAAGAAACATTATAGAGATTTTAGTAGAGTAGAATATCGAAGTTTACATCGATGGATTAGAAGTTTAGAGTACGTCTTAGATTTCGGGTTGTATGTGTACGAAATTAGTACAAACTGAAATGACGTCAGTTTCAGTTCCAAGGAGTAGTTTTGGCGCCGGACGGCGTATCGTATTCTGTATACCCGGAATTTGTGCTGTATACTTAGTATAAATAATGTATAATGTTCGCAAAATCCGGCTACGCGGAGCGTAGGTAGCAGATAGGATAGCTCGACGTATTCGACTTACATAAAATTAGAGGCCGTCTTATATTGTTTTTTTTTTTTTTTTCTTATTCTCTAAACAATTTGTATCGAATTATTCCTGCTCGACGACTAGTTGATGCTCATCCCATCCTTTTGAATTCTTTGGCGATATAGCCAAGCACGTTAGCCATCGACGACGGTTTGTTTTGTAAGCAAGACGTATCGATTATCCGGCAAAAAGTAATAGCGCCTGCCTAGTGAGGCGCGTCGGTATGCGGAGGGTAGTTTCTCATTTCTATACGGAAGGTGCAGGCGGCGCGGCGCGGCGGGTGCCGAGACCGGTCGGCAGATGACGCGAAGCCGGTTCCAGGGCACACGTCCTAGGGCTCCGACCTTACCGCTTCGATCATTGTCCCCGGTGGAAAGCGCCGAGACCGGTCCGCGCCTTGTTTGTCCAGAGAGCTTCTCTAACACCTTATAGGATGTTCCGAGGATGAGTGGAGGAAGGAAGACTCTTCGGGAGGTGATTCAGGAAGCCGACGTGTAAGCATTGAAGTAAACTAAGTCTTAAATATCACTTCACTGTCACTACATACATACATACATATACATATAAGTAACTTTATTTACTCACTGCTTCGAAATATCAGACATATTATATTCACCGTCTACCTAGCGTCTCTCGAGCGGTAAGAATAATTAAGTAGTCACTTTAGGAAGAGTACGGTGACTATGAACAATTTGGAGAATTCAAATAACGATTTAACACAAAAATGCCTTCATTTATTTGATCTATCCATCCAACCTGTCAGCCTCGATAGCTCAGTGGTACAGACAGTCAACTGTCGCTATTGAATGTTAAGCAACGCTGGGTGCGGTCACTACTTGGATGGGTGACCGCTGATCGTTGTAGGCTGACCGAGGTTCGGATTCCTCGTAAAACTGTAGGTCCCTTCCCTACTAATCTTACTTGGTGGTAGGGTTTAACCCGCCCGGGTTGGTACCACCGCATTGAATGAAACGTCGGTCTAAACGGCTATGTAAATAGTTTGTGTTTTCCGACCAGTTCAGTGTAGCCGGCACGACGAAAGGGGGAAGCACTGACATGGCACCTAGTTCACCCGGTGTTATGGGCTGACATCAGGGACGTTGTAGGTGACGTATCCAACCGTGTCAGTTTCCATAAAAAAAAAAAAACCACTTCAAAGAAGTTTCTATGGTCATCCTCGGACGGAACACTGTATATTCGTGTATTGCTCGGAGAAATGAGGGTAGGTAGTTAGAATACGTAGGCCGGTCGAACGGGTCTCATTGTTTACAAATTCATTATCCACGCTGCTCATTTACACTTCGAAGCTCTTCCAAGAACGGTGAAATGCACCGAAAACAAGGGCTGTTGTTTTTTGTCGGTTTATTATTGAGTCCTTCAACCTTGGCGAGATCATAATGGTCTCCTCCTTCGGTCCTTTCCTTATCTTTGTGTGTTTTGTTTTCATGTTTATTTCATAGGGCATTATATTCCATACGCCATTTGGTCTTTGTGATTTTTTACCGTCTGCTAGAACATTTAGTTTGGGTTTGGGGATGCATAAATAAATACAAATGTAGTTTTATTGGTGTCTGAGGTAGTTATTGTGTAATTTTGTTTTGTGATTGTTTATTTGCCTAGTAAACATTAGACTCATTTTGTGATGTTTTAAATGTAGCATGTCTCCTCTGAAAATATTTGCCAACATACCATTTGTATTTCTTGGGGATATTATGTATGACGTCATTATGTTTTCTTCTCTGTCTTGGAACTACGCACGCTGGTGTGATCGCATATAATGTATCGTATATATAATACGTTACTTAAATGTATAAAGTTAATGTGAGCCTAATCACGTCATTATGTGTGGTTAATGCTGTCATAAAGCCAGCGACTACAGAGAGCGCCGCCGCCGCCAGGACTCTCTTAACATCATCCTCGACCTCGTTGCGAAGGTTTATAGTTTGTGATGTAACCTCATTCATACTCATTAGACGCACAAAATGACAGAACACCTCGCTAGGTCAATATTCTGAAAGGATAGGATAAATCGCTGGAGCAGACTCTTAAATGTAAACAACCAACATCAATTCTATCTACCGGACCATGGCCGATTCCATCCACATCGTGTTTGTCTTCAACGGCGCCGATCATGCACCGAACTTTTACATATAGGTGTGGCGAATTCCAGCCACAGCATGAAATACGATAACCAGAGAGCGTGCAACGCTTCCTGGTGCAGAGACGACGAGGCTCATACCGACGCCGTGAGATGGCGCTTAACGACCAAATGTCAGATGACATACGTTCCGTGGTTCCACAACCCCTTGACGGGCAGGGCTATTCGCAGGTACGCCAAACATAGATTATTAACTAAAAACTCGTAGGTTTGCCGAACAGAGATTATTAAATAAGATCTGGGAGTGTCCTATTTGATTTCCTGCGAATAGATCTACCAGGCGGGACAGTGCTATTCGCAGGTATGAGGTATTCGTAGGTACGAACTGCACTATGCGAGTTGGTTAAAAAAAAAATAATCAGGGTTAAATACAGAGCGACGCATCTTCTGTAATTTAACCCTAACCTAATGTTGAGGCGGCGCATGTCGTTTTTGTTACGTTTCGTTGAAAACTCCCATAGTGCAGTTTGGATACCTGCATGCAGGTTTACCTGCGAATAGACATGCCCGATCGGACAGGGCTATTCGCAGATATATCTGCATGCAGGTATTATACCTGCGAATAGACACTTCCCCCCTTGACACTATTCTCTCAACGCTCATTCTATATTCTTTCTTTATTCATCATTCGTGTGGTAGTACACTACGTTCGAATTTGTCCTGTTTAGTTTTTACAGTCCGGTTCGATTACACCCACAAAGAAGAGCTAGCAAGAAACTTCGCAGGGTTTTTTAAAGTATAAATAAAATCAGGTGTATAAAGCCTTTGTCAGAAATTGTTGATACATATCGTATCAAGTCACGTCAATTAGAAATATTAATACCACATTGTAGTACAATGTAAAAAATAAAAATAAATAAATGAAATTGATTATCATTAAATTTCAATATATTATATACAATTAGCAACGCAGAAAGCATCGGACAAGTAGTCCACACAAAAGTAAGCTAACACAGTGGAGACAGAGGACGATGACATATCTCCACAATTTTACCTCGTCCTCCACATAGGTATGGTATGGACGCTTTAATATATGTGGTAATATGATTGGCCGTCGGGAACATGCAAGTATTAGACGTATCTCTCGCGGCAGGTGGTATGGGGAAGACGTCATTATAGGCTCTACCCACGTGCCCATGAATAAATTATCTCGTGACATACGGGCATCTGCTACCGCGAGTGTCTAACGCGTCGCCTTTTGCAAAAATAGTATTCTCTTAGGTGCAGGCGCGCGCGCGCTCAACTGGTTCTTCGGCAGCTGGTCTCCGCAGCAGGTGATGCGTATATTGTGAATGCCTAGAGTCCGACGACTCGAGAGGAGGGAAACCTTCCGCGGCGGGCGTCGACATCACAACACCTGAGCAAATTAGTCCCGCTCTGTGTCCCGGGGTCAACAGCTGCACCGCGATAGAGGTCACGGCGTCCTCACATTATCTTATCGTTGGAACTCATTGCAAAGGCTGTTGATCCAATGCGATCCGATGAATGCGTTGCGATCCGTCAAAGGATGAGTTGCTATCAAAACTGCTAAAATTATGGAAATTGCGTCGGATGTAATGTTGCCGACTTTAACTGCGTCGGGCCATAGCGTCTCCGCCAATGCGATATCGCAGACTGGAGTGGGAAGATGGGATATTTAGTATCAATTACACGTTCGACATTAATAAACATCGCTAACCGGGGACGCGTTTAATAAAACGTTATCGGGCGAAATGCTATTAGCGACCTCGCTATCTGGATGCAGTTTGGTCCTTCATCGATCGTAATGTGAATGTAGGTAGTTTTACGTGTTGTCGTCGCTCAAGCGGAGCCCGCGGCGAATCGTTAGCGGCAGATGTTGACTAGGCCCGCTGCTGGGGCGAAATGTCACGAGGCGACACTTCGCAGTGGTTATTATTAAAAATAACGCTTGGAGACAGAGGCGGGGCGGTGCGAGCGGTGTCGTCGGCGCGGCGGGGTTAGCTGGAACCGGCTTCGGCGCCCCGCACTTGTTCCCGGCAATTACTGAAGCTCCCTATCTACACACCGCGTCGGCTGTACGCTCCGGGGCTTTAAAAGCATTATGTTAATGAACTCCCTCGGGTGAATGTATAATATTCCCCGTTTTGGACGCGGCTCTGATTCCACGTTGCGCGTTGGTTAAAATTGATAATTCTGTCCTGACCTAAACGCGTTCACGAAAACCCAACCCAGAGCGTGACTTGGTGACAATCTGCTATAAAATAACAATAGCCAAACAATATGCAAGATCTTACTATGCGTAAATCTAAGCTATCATCAAGGATTTGGATTTCAACTTATAGGAAAGCACCATGAATTCACGTCTTGAAGTTTGACTTGATGATTAATTCCATGGGCTGCGACCTCTAAGACCCTGACAATGGAAAGGAAAGGAAGGAAGGAACGTTATAGTATTTTTACATTAAAGTCAGTATAACCAAATTTAACATTATTTACAAATTCTTGGGTCTCAGTGATAAATAACTAAACGACGTCCATGTATATGGACGACTATTGCACGGTGTCGCATATATCAGCATTCTGCAGACAATTTATGAAATGCGATAGAATTTAGAGTAGTTATTGCCGGCATAGTAAATGACAATAACCTCGATCGACTTATGCGAGACGTCGCCGATGCCGATGACAACATGAGGAACGACGCGCGCGTGCGGGAACCAGCTGCCTGGTCACTTGCAGTGGATGCTTGATGGGAGAACGGCCGCACGACGCGCAAGGAAACTTGTCTCCGGACTAATGGCAGCGCATTGTTCATCCATTATGCTATAATTATCGCAATACATACGTAACCGATCGTCGTCGGCCTCGTATCCCTCGCATTTTTCGCATCCTCGCTCGAGGCGACAGTTTTTATGCGCGTTAATTGGAGGAGACGACGATCGAGATCGCGGGAATGAAATGTACTGACGTTCAGCACTGGACATAGTAAAAAGGAGGTCTGTTTAATTAAACTATGTACTGGATGTATTAAACGCGGCGATAAAAATGGTCGATGTCTTCAGTGCAATTGAGATTAGATTTTCGAAATTCGAAGCTTTTCTTCTCTTTTAACTCTATCTCTGTTACATTAGGAAAATTATCCCCTATATTTGGAAGTGTGTAGGTAGGTAACTCGCATGTATCACATGTATGCATGTAAATAGCAGTAATTATTTACGTCATGAATAGCTTCATATAATATAATAGTTTAGTGCAACGCGAGTCCAACGGGGTGAGTGTCTACATCATTAATATTGATGTTGTATTGATGCACCAACCATGAATGTACCTAGCTCTTGCAGCAGTGCAACTTTGGTCAGGCACGCAAGGCGAGACCACTTTATAGGTATCTTATTAAGATTTTAAATCTGCGCCTTATTATTCGCAATCGCAAGCTTTTATTCAGATTCACTTCTAACTTTGAATACTTAGGTATGTGTACTCTTTATATCCTGACATATTAGACATATAAATTTCCCCGTATACGTGTGTACATACCATATCATTGCATACGTACCTATGTTCGATGGCAATGTACTATTTTAAGTTTCGAGGTGATCTGACGATGGAACTTCAGAAGATTGGTATAATAACTTCTCAGAAATAAACAGTTGGAGATAATGAAATATTATTGAAGTAAATCATTATACTTAACTCTGAAACATAACTTGAACAAAACAAACCAGTATACTGTCGTGCATCTCTTACTGACAATTTAATTATGGTCACTTTATTCTTTTCACTTGCAGTTTCTTACCACAATTTATTTTTCCTCTCGAGTTGTTAGATTTACACTAAACGCTTTAATATTACAACCTTTAATCAAATGTTGACATTTCCAATGTTATTGCGATTAGTTTAGTCGGTTGTTGGATAAATCGATCACTTATCCTTTCCAAATCCATGTCATTATTTTCGCGGGCGTATCTTGGGACCGTGTTCAACGGAAACCATCATTAATAGTATGGATTGATAGTTTATCGTAGCTGCGTATGGATGTATGGATTGACTGTCGATTGATGAACACAGGCTAGCTAATTATTCATTTAACGTAAGTTCTTATTTTACACATGTTTTTTTTTGCGCTCGCTACTATTCTGGTCACGCCAACTTGTTAAACAAATCGTTTTGTTCATTGCACTTGGTAATTTTAGGGTTCCGTACTTGAAAGAGGAAAAAAACTGAACCCTTAAAGTATCACGCTTGTATCTTGTCTGTATTTTCGTCCGTCTGTCGCAGCTTAGTTTAGCGTTAATGAAAGATTTTGGAGGACAAATTAAAAAGTTAATTTTTATTTTTTCAAGAGCACGTGTGACGTAATATCAATGATGATTAGTCATATCAAACATACATAAAACATAACATATCAAAGATCAAAGGGCCCTTTAAAAGGAATGCAAATATGTATATATTTTTTTAAATTTTAAAATGCATAGTTATTATTAAATAAAATATACATAATACAAGTTCTTATTAAAGAAAATATACAAAAATCGAGCATTATCTCCGAAACTAATGGGTCTAAAGTTTGAAAAAATATTCATGCCTGTCTTATAGTTTTCAGGAAAACCTAAACGAAAATCCTAAGTGTTCTAAAGTTATCACGCAAACGAGAATTGCACGGAACCCTCTCCACGCGAGTTCGAATCGCACTTGACCGCTTTTTCTTTTTATGTTTCAGTTTCAGATTGATTGAAGTCATGTTTATCTTATCGTTTAGTCAATGTTTGTTGTTGGTTTTACACAGTAGGAGCATCATCAGCGCAGCGCCACGCAACATAAATTAGTTGCACGACACAACACAGTTGCACGGTGCGTTTCCTTCATCAGCAGGCGCACGGCCGCCCAGTGTTTAGTCCTGCGGCACTCGAATACGTTTATTTGTATTTGTATATTTTTTTTTTCAATAAACACCCATTACTGCAGTGAAAAGAAACGCACTCTTTTGTGTGTTTTTTTAAACGGCACAAAGGAAGTTTTCATTTCGGGCTGTGGGTAAAGAAGCGAAACAGATGTACGGTGGCGGGCGGCGGCGGCGCGGCGGTGCATTCCCGTACAATAGTCACGAACGGCACGCCATCCGGCATCGATCGCTCTTTGTCTGGCCGACCGCGGGCGGCACCGTCTCCAGACGGTGCCGAAACGGCGAAGAATTCTCCTCGGATGCCGCCAGACCGGCTCGTCAGCCGATCCGATAGACCAGCGGGAATGGCGGAATGCGATAACGGAAACGCTGTTGCTGTTCGGGCCCATACACGCTGATCGGGAGGATAATGCGTGCCAATACTCTACAGTCTACAGGCAACGGCGCCGAGCTGAGATCCTCGGGTAGAGATGAAACTGGACTTGGGCGATCTGTGCTTTCCAACTGTCTCGATATTCTCTTTATCAAGCGAATGTCCTTCGATGCAGCTTTCACAAATGAACTGTCCAGTCAAATTGTCATCGCGTTTCCCTCTGGAGCTTGATCGAGAATCGAAGTCGGTCGGAGCATCGTCCAGCATTCATTTGATCAAACGAATGTCCTTCGATGCAGCTTTCACAAATGAACTGTCCAGTCCAATTGTCATCGCGTTTCCCTCTGGAGCTTGATCGAGAATCGAAGTCGCTCGGAACATCTTCCAGCATTCATTTGATCAAACGAATGTCCTTCGATGCAGCTTTCACAAATAAACTGTCCAGTCCATTGTCATCGCGTTTCCCTCTGGAGCTTGATCGAGAATCGAAGTCGGTCGGAACATCGTCCAGCATTCATTTGATCAAACGAATGTACTTCGATGCAGCTTTCACAAATGAACTGTCCAGTTCAAATTGTCATCGCGTTTCCCTCTGGAGCTTGATCGAGAATCCAAGTCGGTCGGAACATCGTCCAGCATTCATTTGATCGTCTCGCCTATTGCGGTAGGTCTTCTATTGTTGACGAGATTGGAATAGACTGCCTAGTCCATTAGCCAAATAGGTAATTGGATTCTGAGGTTTTGAGCCTCCATTCCTGACGGTTTCGAGACCTTTGAGTAGAAGGATGATTGCAGCTCACCGCCAGCAGTGCTCTCGGCGGAGGGAGGGAAGGTAATTGGAAGGGCGTATAGACTGTAATTGCGACTCCCCGCTGCTGCCGTCTGCGGTGCGGGCGACGTGTAGCGTGCGTGCGCGCTGGCCGTCCGGCGTAAAGCGAGTCCAAATTATAATCCTCCAGCAAACATGACATGCGGTATTCGCGTGCCTTGCCAAATTGCAGTGAAAATATGCCTCCTTACTTACATTGTGCCGCAGACGGTAGTCGTCAGCCGGTGGTGGTGCATTAGGAATTACTTCCCGTCTTTACAGTGCTGTCTGTTTGTTGTGGGTTTGAAAATGATATTCGAAGAACACAGTATTATTGGTATCCCTTTAATCACATAGTTTTGATGTTTAGCTGCGCGCAAGCGGCGGATATTTTCTCCTGTGCCTTTAAAACGCTTAGTTTGTTGCGGGGCCGTGTGGGGACGGCACTTAAAAAGAATATCCCCACTGCATCTCTCCCCATGCATGTCGTAAAAGGAGACTAAGGGAAACGGACAAGATGCCGTGCTAAAGGGCGACAGGATCGCCACCTCTCACCTTAGCACGGTACTTCCACCGAGTCATGCAGCAAGTGGGTCTTACTTGCTGCCTGCAGCAAGTGGGTCTTACTTGCTGCCTGATTGATTGAATCTCGTTCGAATACTTTGCGAAACGTGGTGGTCGGCGTCGAGGTCGGCGTTGTGCTGTAATTTACCAGAGTTCTTGCAGCACAACACCGATTACTCTGCTTACCCCGATTGTCGGGATTCAGCGTGTGTGATATGTATGTATGCATGTATTTGTTGCACAAGTAGCAACATCGGTTGTTATTCCTAAGTAATTACAACATTTTCTTCATTGAGCTATACGTGACTTTCTTACCGGAAGGACGCTTAGCGCACGCGTAGAAGGAGCGCGCTCCTTCCACCGACCGATAACGGTAGGAGTTCCACAGGGGTCGGTGTTATCACCGCTCATAAAGTTCAGCAACAGGCGATCTCGATGTTTCCTTCCAAGAGCGGAGCCGATGCTCGCTAGACCCCTGCGCAGCGCGAATCTCTTCGCCAACAAATTATAAGCACAGCATGGAAGAGCGCGGGGCGCGGCGCGGAGCGGCGGGCAAGGCGCGCCGCGGGCCCCAGACTACTTCGTTGCTCTTTAATTAAAATTCTCGACAGAACTTGCTCGTCCGTCCGTCCGTGTGCAGCTAAGCGTTCAAGGTTCCGAAGACCAGGGGAAATGAAGATCAAACTCAGCAGGAATTTTGGAAAATGTCTTACTTCCCTTCCGCAAGCGCCGCATGCGGAAGGGTGCGTTTTGATATTAAATTATATCGAATAAATCAAGTAAATAAGGGCGAGAACCGAGGACGAGGAAGAGGTTGTATACGTGAACGCAGCTCGGCCTTCGGCCTAGCACTTACATAGTTACTTCCTTTCTTCGAGATGGTGTATCGTATTCCTGAGGGGGCAGCTCGGCCTTCGGCCTCGAGTCCGCATCGCACCTCCTTAGACCATACCTTTTTTATGGATAGCGCGACACGTGGCTTCGTTTCACCTACAAGTAGGTGTTTAACGATGCCCGTGGACATTATGTTATGCACGGGGATTGCGAATACCATGCCTTTTCACGCCCCTTTTGGAAAACCCCAGGCTGTACTTGGGAGGAATAGATGAGCAGGGAGTGCGGGCGTTCCACATTTTCCCGTTTCTGTGAATATCTGGTTCGAATACTTTGCTAAACGAGGTGGTCGGTGTTGTGCTGCCATTTACTTGCAGCACAAAACCGATTACTCTGCTTACCCCGATTGTCGGGATTCAGCGTGTGTGATATGTATGTATGTAATTTGTACTATGGCGCACAACTACAAACATATACACTAACTCAGCACTTCTGCACACAAGCTGAGGCATGAGTACAATCACAGATTACTTCATGTGCAGTGTACCAGTGCACACGCGATAATATAGGAAGAATAAATCTCCAAAAATATAATTTTACTGGTCGCCCGAAACCCTTCGAATGCACACATTATGTTGCCTTCTTTTTCGCACTCACGTGGTTACATTCAAACAGTGGCGGCTGGCCCTTAAGTGCACTCGTGCGCCGCACTACCACAAAACAGCGCCTTCACCCGAAAGAAATAAACAAATTAAAATATTAAACATTTCCATGAATATCACCGATCGAAGTAAAAATATCAAACTGAATTTGTTCCTATTTCCTAGACAACAAGGCACGATTTTGCTGTACGTAATACGTACTACATACTACGCATCGCCGCGCCGCCGAGCTCGCCGCCGCCGAGTGCATTAGAAAACACCGCGAACGTCTCTTGTATTGATACTATGAGAAAATGTCTAACGCCGCTGCCCCGCCGCGTGAAACAAAACACTCTTCATACGATTATGTGTGGAACAAGGTTGCGTTCTGCGTGTGACACACGACGGAAAAAGAAGGACAGTATATTGTGGAGAGACGCGCGTGCGACACGTCGCGACCGAGCCAGCCGACGATGAGCCGAAGTAAGCCGAGATCGTGAACCCGACCGCGGGCACGTGCGGGCGGGAGCGCGCGGGCGCGGCGGGGGCGATCCAAACTCTGGGTCGAAGATACACACAAGCGCTAAGTACCTACATGTATGTATAATGCGCGGGGCGGATCTCGGCGGCGTGTCGCCTCCGCAGCGGTTCGTCAGTGTTCTCCCTCGCACCCGCACCGTACTTGTATAGTGTATTCGCGTGGCGGGTCGCCCGCTGCGGCGACGACACGCCGAGATCCGTCCCGCGCACTATACGCTGTTGCACGACTCGACAGGCAAGTCCATTTTTGGAATATGGGTTGTTTCTTATATATAACAGATCGAGTTTGCAATTGAATATTTGAATTATTCGAATATCGATTTGATACATAATCGAATGGTAATTTATAAAATATTCGAATGTTACGACAAACATTAATGCGTTACGAAAATATTTCGCTATTTTAGTTAAAGTCAAAAAATGGAATCACTCAAAGAGCTAGGCAGGCGTTGTTTGGCGCGCCGCGCCTCTCAGTTCGGGGCGAGACCCGTCGTCGCGTGACGCGTCGGTCGACCGACAATCGCCGCGCCGCCGCGCCGGGATGTTTTGCAAATCCGTTTTTTAGCAGTTTGAACGACTTTTCGTCAGTTAACTTGTGAAGTTTTCTTCATTGCCCGGCGCGGCAAGGACAAGGACGCGACACCGACGCGACACAAACATTAATATCAGTACCGCACGCTGTCTGGCCTGGCGGGCGCGGGCGACGCCTCGCGCGCGGGTGCGCAGGAGGCGCGGCTCGCTCGTGGCCACTGCGCGCGCAGTGAAGTGTCGCTTTGGTTCTTCGAGCAATTAGGACGCTGGGTGGGTACATAATATTTGCAAATAAGTCAAGACCGCGGTATCCATTAGATTCACGTTTGGGTATATTACTAAGTAGCTAGCGCACACCCAGTCCCATAGGTCACCAGCCGCCACTGCATTCAAAACACCATCGAAGGGGAGAACCTGATGCGAGTTTTGTCATAAAAAAAAACTTGGCCCTTCTCTTTTTTTGGACCCTATTTCGATGAACGTCGGTTGAGATTTTTTGTGCAAGCAAAAAGGTGAAATCGTTAACACAAACACGATCGCACTGGAATACGTGCGCGCGCATCTCTCGAGTGTGTTGGTGATGATTGCCGTGTTCCTATTTCAAATAATTTCAATTAAATTCACATTTACCAATACACAGCGTTTCTATAAGCGCGTTCTTATTAATTTTTAAATTTCTTATTAATAGTTCAAATAATGCGTGTCGAGCTTTAGAAAGAGACAATCCGGTTGTAGAGCGTCGTCCCTGTCGCACGAACTCGCACGTCTCTGTGCGACAGGGACGACACTACAACCGGATTGTCTCTTTAAAAAACTCGACAATCATTATTTGCTATCTTAACTGTTATATCATACCTATTGCTTTTCTTCTTAATACATTGCCACAAACTATTCTTGTTCGCCTGCATATACTTCTCCCACATCCCAAAGCTTGGTTAGAATAGAATGCCTCACGGCATTAAGCTCGCCTATTGTGCCTAATTTGTATAAAATGGTGTTCAATAAAGAATATAATATACGATACTAGCTTTTTCCCGCGGCTTCGCTCGCGTGAAATTCGTATTTAAAAAGAAGTAAGTAAGCCCGCTACCATAGGTTTATTTCAGCGCGCGGAACAAAAAACATTTGTATCAGAGCCATATCTTAGCGTAACCGGAACTGAATTTTATTTAGCCTATCCTGTGTCCCGTAAAGTAAGTTACTCCATGACCATCCCTTACAGATTTATTATTAGTATTGATACAATATTGTTTCAAGAATTCGTAGGTTTCCTGCTAAGTTACCTTTACGATCTTCTAGGCTAGTTCCCAGGTCATTATTCAACGACCAGGGTTTTTTTATGTCACCAGTATAGGCGACTAAGTCAGAGGGGCTAAAGCACATGCTTTGACCAGCCAATATAACCTCCAAGGGAGTAGGCGCCATACCCGAGAACTCCCTCTGGATTGCAGGCTATAATTAACTAGAGGAGAACACAACCGAGGCTGCTATGCGGCCATCTTACATCCAGTGCGATGTTAGCAGCCCAGTCGGCTACAATTTGAGCCTACCACCTTGTAAGGGGCAAGGTTAGGGACCTGCCTAGGTATTTGACCTTATTAGCCAATTACCTATTCATGCTAATTGATTTATGTCTTTTGATTATGTTGTTAATGAGACAAAATGAATGGTCTCCTGTCCCTTCATATACAAACCCGACACGTCGTGTGCGCGTTCGTTCGGGGGACTGAAGAATGACGATCATCGGAGCGACTCGTCGATTTTAATTGGATTATAATGACACCGCGAGGCGAGGGTGTTCGTCGTCGTTCTGAGCGGGGGGGGGGGGGGGGGGGGGGGGGGACGGGACATGCAGGTGCGCAATGACACCCACCCAACCAGCGCAGCGGGTCGTATTACGTATAGTCTGCGCCCCCTAAACCCAGCGAAAGGCTAATAAAAACATTAACTCCCTTGCCCCTTACTATAGATAGGTGGTGGGCGGAATTGTAGTCGACTGGGTTGATAACGCCACCGCACTAGATGTAAGATGGCCGCATAGCAGCCTCGGCTGTGTTCTCTAGTCCAGTATAGCCAGCAAACCAAAGGGAAGGTCTGAGCATGTGCTTTGGACCTCTGACTCAGCCACCTATACCGGATTACATAAAAAAAAACTCAATTTTACCGGTAAGATTGGCCACACGATATTTGCCCTTGCTCCTACTGCAGTAAGGTTCTGTTTAGCATATTTAAAAAATATATCACACTGCAAATCAAATAATATCATAGAACAAAACAATACAGTTCATCTCTTTATGGCTTTTCGCTGGGTTTGGATGGCGATGACTATAGCTTAAACGACACAGACACACCCTCACACAAACACACACACACACACACCTTATTTGTGTGTAACCTCGGGAACAGCTGTTCTCGAGTAAGTCGACGGGGCGGCTGATTGTTAAAGGCACTTTACAAAGTGTCTAGGCAGATTTATATAGACAGAATAGCTTCTGCCCGCGGCATCGCTCGCGTGAAATTCGTATTTAAAAAGAAGAAAGTACGTAAGCCCGCTACCACCGCTACTGTAACTTTGTTACGGCGCACAGTGGGTCGAGACTGCTATAAAAGGGACATAGGGATTTTTTTTACAAATTTCATTTTTTAACAACACCCATCGATAGGTCTCGTCATTCTGATGAATAGTTGTCATTAAACATTTTCGTCTAAAAGTGATAGTTTGCCAGAAAAAAAATATTTTCAAATTTTGATGTATGGAATTAGACATAAAACGCTCCGTTTCGGCCAAGTCTTGACAGGTCTTGCTTTAAAACTATTTAAGCATTGTTCTGTGGTTTATTGACTATAATCCTACACTATCAGCGCGCGCCCAATGTTGCCCGTTCACGAGTTATGTGGATCCTAAAAATCAATTAAAAATGTAAGTAAAAATATTTTTTTTTAATTTTTAGAATCATAGGGCATTAATAGATTTAATCTAAATAATTGTTTTATATAAAAGTACTAACAAATAGATAAAGTTTTTAATTTTAAAACATTAGTTTATCGTAAAGATACATCAAAATCTAATAAAAAAATTATAAAAGTGTTTATTAATCAGAGAAAGTTACATATATTAAAGATGTTTTTACATAGAATGCATGACGCATGACAAATAGTACCTATACTCAGATGTATCTACACTGTACCCGCTAGTTCGAGCTATTTGATGAACACTGTCGCCTAAACTGGCCCTAAAACTGTTTCATAGGCGACATTGTTTGGTCAAACCACTGGTGATTACATTTGGGTACTTAACTTTGATCTTATGTTTAAATTTTTTAAACCTATAGTTATATATACATACTTATTCTACTTAATCTGTGCGCGGTGAGTGAGAGAGACTCATTAGTGCAGTGTGTGCGTTAAATGTGTGAGTGCATTGCAAGGCAACCCACACGATGAAGCCTTAATCGAAAGGTTCCACGTTATTTTGCAGACAGTGGTTTCAAGAGAGCGAGTGGATCTTCTAAAATTCTGGAAATTTCGTGAAGATACAGCAACTTTGCATTTCCAGTTATATCCGTGGTACTACATGCCCTATAGCGTACATAAGTTGCTTGTGCATGAAACGGATATAATAGAACATTTAGAACTTTACCAATCGAGAAACTGTCGGAAGAAGCATCGGAGGTTAGAAGTAAGGATTTCCGTAAATATAGAGGGAACCATTCCAGAAAAGTAAGTAGGACAGCGACAAATGAAGATATCTTGCATAATCGTCTCATGTCATCCGATCCAAAACTTATTTCTCTAAGGCCATGAATGGCCAAACAACGGAGAATGGAAGTCTCACCAAGAGCAATCGAGCTTTTGGTATCTCTTACCCGCCCGATTTAGAATTTATTTGTATAAATGATTGATTAATATTTTTTTATTATATTGTATAAGCTGTAGTTGTTACTTGCATAATCTTCTCAAGTCATCCGATCTAAAACTTACTTCTCTAAGGCCAAGAATGGCCAAACAACGGAGAATCGATCTCTCACCAATAGCAATCATAAATAAATAAATTCGTAATACATTCGAAGACGTGAGTGGACGAAGGTACTATGTAAAATTTTTTTAGAAATGCATTTTTTACCGTAGATGAAGGTGTTATGTGCCGAGTAATCAAGTGGCACTGACAGAAAATCCGAAATCAGGACGGAAATAGGAGTTATTCAAGTGGTGAAGGTGTTATGGTCATAAAACACCTTATTCCAGTTTGATCATCTCCAAAGATCATCTCATAAATTGAATTTTTTGTGCATGATGAGAGAGCTATGTGTACAAAACACCTTCATCCACATGAACGCATGATTTTGTATTAATGCATGGTGCTGTACGCTTTTCATGTTCATACAAAGTAAACTTAGTCAGTTAGTTATCAGGTATAGAAAAAAATGTATTTAAAAGTCAAAACTTTGACCTCATTTTTCTCAGCTTTTTGTTTTTGTTACATAGCACCTTTGTCACCTGATGTCTTCTCTAACTCGGGCGGGTAAGAGACACCAAAAGCTCGATTGCTCCTGGTGAGAAATCCATTCTCCGTTGTTTGGCCATTCTTGGCCTTAGAGAAGTAAGTTTTGAATCGGATGGCATGAGAAGATTATGCAAGATATCTTCATTTGTCGCTGTCCTACTTACTTTTCTGGAATGGTTCCCTCTATATTTACGGAAATCCTTATTTCTAGCCTCCGATGCTTCTTCCGACAGTTTCTCGATTGGTAAAAGTTCAAAATGTTCTATTATATCCGTTCCATGCACAAGCAACTTATGTACGCTAGAGCCTAGATAGAGGGCATGTAGTACCACGGATATAACTGGATATACAAAGTTGCTGTATCTTCACAAAATTTCCAGAATTTTGGAAGATCCACTCGCTATCTTGAAGCCGCTGTCCGCAAAATAACGTGGAACCTTTCGATTAAGGCGTCATCGTGTGGGTTGTCTTGCAATGCACTCACACATTTAACGCACACACTGCACTAATGAGTCTCTCTCACTCACCGTGCACAGATAAATTAGAATAAGTATGTATATATAACTATAGGTTTAAAAAAAATTAATATAAGATCAGAGTTAAGTACCCAAATGTAATCACCAGTGGTTTGACCAAACAATGTCGCCTATGAAACAGTCTTAGGGCCAGTTTAGGCGACAGTGTCCATCAAATAGCTAGAACTAGCGGGTACAGTGTAGATACATCTGAGTATAGGTACTATTTGTCATGCGTCATGCATTCTATGTACAAAACATCTTTAATATTATGTAACTCTGTCTGATTAATAAACACTTTTATAATTTTTTTATTAGATTTTGATGTATCTTTACGATAAAATAATGTTTTAAAATTAAGAACTTTATCTATTTGTTAGTACTTTTATATAAAACAATTATTTAGATTAAATCTATTAATGCCCTATGATTCTAGAAATTAAAAAAAAATTTTTTACTTACATTTTTAATTGATTTTTAGGATCCACATAACTCGTGAACGGGCAACATTGGGCGCGCGCTGATAGTGTAGGATTATAGTCAATAAACCACAGAACAATGCTTAAATAGTTTTAAAGCAAGACCTGTCAAGACTTGGCCGAAACGGAGCGTTTTATGTCTAATTCCATACATCAAAATTTGAAAATATTTTTTTCCTGGCAAACTATCACTTTTAGACGAAAATGTTTAATGACAACTATTCATCAGAACGATGAGACCTATCGATCGGTGTTGTTAAAAAATGAAATTTGTAAAAAAAAACCCTATGTCCCTTATATAGCAGTCTCGACCCACTGTGCGGCGCGCGGAACAATTCGGTTTGTATGACAGCCACATCTTAGCGTATATAATCGGAACTGAATATTATTTAGCCTATCCTGTGTCTCGTATAGGTAAATGCTTCCTCAATATAGGTATCCACATTTTTATAGCCATACCAAGTATTATACAGGGTGTTTCAGGATAGGCTTGAGAAACTTCAGGAATAGAAAGTACTCATTATTAGAAGAAAAAAATCCTTATCACTCAAATCGAAATTCCGTACAAAATTTTTTCCATACAAAAATTTAAAATTGTAATAAAAACTCGATGGACAGTGGGTTGGAGAGATTTGGCAACATAGCTGTCTAGGTCTAGGGAGTGCAATGACCTAGTCCAGTCCCCTTTTCCTTTTGATGTCATTAAAATTTAAGTGTTTGGAATTTACCTACATGCAGTTACTTTCTACTAGTTAACTATGTAAGTTAGTCATTTTATTTTTATTTAACAAAGACCAAAGCTCGATGAAACGATTTTCACCAAAAAGTAGTATAAAATTACCGAACACGGGAAAACGTTTCAGAGCTTTTCGTCTTCAAATATGGCCCTCTTTCGAACCCTGAAGTTACGAAACCCTACCCTGAAACACCCTGTATACTTCCCGCGAGGTTTACGTACTACCGCCGCATCGTAGGCATGTACTTGATATACCGACACGCAGACACGGTCAGTTAGTCTAAAAGTACCCGCCGCTCCGCGCCTCCACCGCGCCGCTCCGCGCCTCCACCGCGCCGCTCCGCGCCTCCACCGCGCCGCTCCGCGCCTCCACCGTGCCGCGCCGCGCCGGGGATTTAAATATTAAAAACCTGCCATTTTTTGAATAATATGTGCGTACGTTATTTATTGAGGTAGCAGGTAGCTGGCGGTTTAGGGTTCATTCATAATATGTAATGGATTCTCTCGATGGATTAGTCGCTAAAATGAATGCATGTACTACATACACATGAGTATGAATATTCTGTGCGTATGAAGTACTCTCGTCTCGTCTACATGAAATGAAGTGTTTTGTTACCTACTCACAGTTAATTAATTATTAAATTAAATGTAAAATGTATAATAATCATAAAACAATATATCCTAGACTGCAGGTAATTTTCTTTGCAAAATATATAATCATGATTTTCTTAGACAACATTGTCGTTTTGATATTACAGAACTAAAAGAAGGAGTGCCAACTCTGGAACGCTCTCCCTGCCCATATATTCCCCCCCCCAAGTACAGTCTCGGGTCCTTCAAGAGGGGCGTGAATGGGCACCTGTCAGGCCGGCATGGCATTCGCAACCCCCGCATACGGCCGAATGTCCATGGGCGTCGTTAGACACCTTATGGGCGCCTGGGCGCCACATGTCGCGCTTTCTATAAAAAATAAAATAAATAAAGTAT
This sequence comes from Nematopogon swammerdamellus, assembly GCA_946902875.1. Taxonomy (NCBI): domain Eukaryota; kingdom Metazoa; phylum Arthropoda; class Insecta; order Lepidoptera; family Adelidae; genus Nematopogon; species Nematopogon swammerdamellus. Next base: position 20,889,754 of record OX336337.1, on the reverse strand, counting down.
TCCAATTCATTGTATGTGATTGATTACATTCTAATTAACACGGTGTTCTCTGCAGCGATTTCGAATTATGCATATTTTGCAATAACAAAATGTGTATTAATGCCCAAATGATATAAAGCAGCACAAAAGCAAAAATGTTCTCAATGTTAGTAGGGCCCCCCCACACGCCCCCCATCACGGTTTGTTCTTTAAAATCAGGTCACAATGTAGTGTTATAGGTTTTAGTATATATCATTGCACAGTTTTTCAACACGTGCACCCTAACCTTATCTACCCCCCTATGTAAACCCTCCCTGGCACGGCGCGTGGGAGCGCCATCGTTGCTCGCAGCGTAGCGCAGCTCACTCGCTTGTATTAGGGAAGCCATGTTTTCGTAAGGCCCAAACGGGAGGCTTACAAAAACACGCTTGTCATTCGTACTTTACATGTGAAAATTACAAAATTACAGTTCACTGTGTTTTATTTCGTTAAACACTCTTACCTTCCGGTACAGGTAAGGGAAATGCAGTCTTTTCTCTCCACACAGACACCAAAATAATTACCTTTATAGAAATGTTTTCAGTTACTGAAAGCGACTCACTTTTATTTGTCGACGTTTCGTCCCAGACTCTGGGGACATCCTCAGGACTCGCGATACTGCGACGACCTGGAGGACACTCAACACGTCAGTCGTCCAGTCGTAGATTGTAACGATGCGAGGGTACTTCGGCCGATGCGGATAGGTTCGACATCTCTTGCTGAAAAAGGTCGGTGCACACGTAGCTCACTGTGTCTACGGCTGCCAGAGCTTGATGCTGGTTACCACCCGAGCCATGCTTCGCCAGCAGAGGAGTCCACGACGAAGAGAGTACATACCAGAGTGTGGGACGGAACGTCGACAAATAAAAGTGAGTCGCTTTCAGTACACCGCGTATAACCGAAAACATTTCTATAATGTGTAATAGCGGTAAAGCCTAAACGAACATACCAAAATAACCCTTCCAACAAGCACGAGTCACGAAAACTCAATAGTAGACACGTAACATCAGCCTCGATAGCGCTCAGTGGTGCAGACAGTCAACTGTCGCTATTGAATGTTAAGCAACGCTGGGTGCGGTCAGTACTTGGATGGGTGACCCTGACCGCTGACCGTTGGAGGCTGAACGAGGTTCGGATTCCTCGTAAAACTGTAGGTCCCTTTCCTCCTAATCTTACTTGGTGGTAGGGTTTAACCCGCCCGGGTTGGTACCACCGCACTGAATGAAACGTCGGTCGAAACGGCTATGTAAATAGTTTGTGTTTTCCGACCAGTTCAGTGTAGCCAGCACGATCAAAGGGGGAAGCGCTGACATGGCACCTAAGTTCACCCGGTGCTATGGGCTGACATCACGGACGTTGTAGGTGATGTAGCCAACCGTGTCAGTTTCCATTAAAAAAAAATGGCAATCGTTTGGTCATCTCTACTTGTATACAAATACATAGAGAATTCAAAACCAGAACATGTCCTGGGAAACGAGAATGAATGGAAACCCTAGGAGCGCGCGACGTGGGCTTTTTCATTTGGGCTCCCCAAGCGGGAGCGGATTATCCGAGGAAAGACGCAATTACTTGCACGGATAATGTCCCGCTGCTTGCTTTGGCGCAGCTAGTTTTTTGGGGTTCCGTAGACGGTAATACCCGAATCAGACGACAGGTAAGTGAAGCTCCTGTATACCTTGAGTTAGATTTTGGTAGTCTGACCTTGTAGAGCTTCGCGCATTTGTCGTACTTCTCAGAACTTTCACGGTGCTTGTTGAACGGTCTTCCGGTGAGTGTGCTCCCCACCACCTATAACCTGGTAATCTTCAAAAGGCGTGTCAATAAATTAGACGACAACCTTTTTGTCCGCCTCATAGCCGGCAAGGCGCCTCTCTGAGCGTGGTTTCGCGAGGAATGGTGTTATTGGCTGTGTCTGATCTTCCGTTGAAGTATTGGGCACAGACACCCGCGCGGGCTGTCTATAAAAAAAAAAATCTTTTGAGTTCTCTGATTCCGAAGCCTTGTACGCAGAACGGCATTCACTTGTCGTTTGGATTTGTAAACTTCTCCATTAGAAACCTTACAGTAGATAATTTCGATCATCTGTCGCCTGAATCAGAAATCTTGTAGAGATGTGAATCATCTGTCATCTGTTTCAGAAACCATGGCTACTTCACTATTTTATCGTCTTACTTTAAAACCTGTCTGCTCCTCAGTTATAATATGTCTACATTCCCCAGACTCTCAGCGCCTTACCGCGCGCGGCTTGCGCGCGGTAAAACGCGCGCGACCTCGCGCGCCAACCTCGACATAAACCCAGATATTTCGGAAGCTAATGAAGTTAGATCTATAAACTCTTCTGTTCTAGAAAGCCAATGAAATGACCTTCAAAACCATGGGAAATAAGTGAGGGCTTACTTATTTAGAAGTACCAGATATTTTAGTTAGAAAAAAAAAACAGAAAAAAAAAGAAATTTTTTAGCTAACTTTTGAGCGACGAAAAATACGACTTTTGTCGCCAACCGAGCTCGTACTGCAACTTCTATAGGTAGAATAACATATAAATAACACGTTTTACTAACCTTTTCCTGAAAGATCCGCTTGAAAACACTTATAATAAATAATTTGGCGAAGGAGCGTCACCTCGAAAATTATGTCAACAAAGAAACTGTCAGCTGACAGCTAGCGTTCGTTTTATTATTCATAATTGGTCTTTGGAGACAAGAAAAAATGGTTAGTTCATAATTGCCGGTGTCACTTATAGCCCTGCTCAACGATTAAAAGAGCAATAGACCAATTCGTGCGACCGTAATTTGAGAATAAAGATGGGCTCCGTTCGGGGACCAAGATAATTGCCGGAAAAAAGTTATGGGCTCCAATCGGGAGCCAAAGGAGCATACAGGTTCTTTACATGTAACTTCATTAATCAATAGTATTATTAATCAATTATTATGTTCGTCTATCTAGTATTGAACGGACTTAATTTCCTCAAAAAAACAATTACATCATGATAAATGGCCTCATTAGAATAAATTATTGAAATTCCTCCGTCGCGCTTGTTTAAGCGTTCATCAAAACATAACTTTTTGAGCGAAAGGTGTAATTATGTATTTTGTAGCACTTTCCTATCTATTATCTGTGTTAACTGCCCCCTGGCGGTGAATATCTTTGATGGAGCAAAGGGGGTGGGAGGGTTGGACTTGACAACAATAATATAGAAAGTGTCCGGGAGTGAGAGGGGTGGGGGATGAAAGGGCCCCCCGGACGCGCGTACAATTATTGCGTTTTGTTATTTCATTTCATTTATTTATGAACGGTTGAATTATAGAAATCGGTCGTGGGAAATGGAGGCGTAGCGATTCTGATGTAGAGTTTCAGGTTTGTATCTGCGAGTGCCTAGGTCTCACTCATAATAATCAGGATCGTGGAGGATTTATCCGAAGAGGTTAATTTTGTATCTGAAACTGAACGAGTTTTATTTGATAAATCCTTTTGTATATAAGGACCTCAGGAATACGGGAGGTGTGTTATCCAGTCGAACCTTTTATTTTTTTTATTTTTTCTTTGATTTATATATAACATTTTTATATTATTTTTTTAGAATAAAAATTCAATTTTGTACGTGAAGAACTCTCTGCATATACTACTACATAAATACTCAAAACACCTCCAGTCCTCCAACGTCGTGATTTCCTTGTGGATATCAGCGCCACAGGCGCGGCGGCGGTGGCGGCAGTGCCCCAAAAATTCAGAACTTTAAAAAGCTCATCGGTTGGTATTAGCGTAGATGGAAAGGTTATTATATTAAAGAACCTCTCGTTTAGGCGTCTTCGGCAGTAAGCTCAGCTAGCACATTTTTTCTTCAATTTTTTTTCGTGTTTTTAGGTTTGAATATAACTATATTACTTCAATTGATGTAAAGTAAATAAGCACCTTTTTCTTTTCACCTTTCTATTTCATCCAACAATGGTACCTATTATTTAGATAAACAAAAACATCTTAGTACCTACTACTCGTATAATTGCACAATTTGTTTCAAATTTGTTCCTGAACACCACCAAGCACCTCATTAGTTTCAACTCTAGTGCCAGTATAGTGTTTGTACACCGACCCCATTGACCGCCGCGTTAAAGTTTCGTATACACAATTGAATGTACGCGTCACCCTCGCACACATTCGCTACGAATGTGTGTCTGTCTCGCTTCCTCGCGTGTGCCGAGGACTTGGAGATCGATAAAAGACCATCTGTCCACGTCGCGCGCTTCGTTATGCCCTTCCCGATCTTTCGATTTAGTTGCACAAAAGGGCCAGCAGGGTTATTAGGTATAATTCGAGCCCGAAACGGTAAACGTTAAATATCAACTGGTTGCTGTCAAATAGTTTTTTTTTTATTCTGTGGGAAAATACTAAAGTTTTTTGCAGTATTGTACACAAGATACAAGTAGAAAGTGTTAAAGAAGCTTGGAAAAGGTTCTACGTAAATTTTTACAAGCAAAAACGTCAAACACACTTATTCACATGCTAGACAGCCCAGCAACAGTCCGCAAATCTGCTGGCATGGCGTATCACTGAGCGTGGTTTCGCGAGGAGAGGTAAATTTGGCTCTGTCGACTGCACCATTGGCCCCTCGGCACAGCCCACTTGTTGGTTTTCATAAAAAACAGAAATGTACTTTTGGAAGTAATTTAAATTAAACAAGTACACCCTTGCTGGTTTTCATAATAAAAAACGTGAACCGTCTCGCAATATACAACAGTTTTGAGCGGTCAAACACAGTTTCGATCGTCCAAAATATACCTACGAAGGCGTAAATCGTAGTCGGGGAACATATGACATTATTATGAAATAGTTACATTGGTCGGGTGCAGTATTTTGAAAGTGTTATAAATTTTTCAAGACAAACTTAGATATATTATGCAATTTAACAGTAGCCGATTGCTATTTTACTTTGCTTCAGTCGCGCGCTGAAATGTTACACGGTAGCCTTCCAGATTTTCCTAACTGTACATACTAAGGGCTTCGAGACTGCCACGCGTACGCAGCGCAGCGCTAATAAGGCCAGGAACAATGAAACTTAATTCCTCTCAGCAGAAAGAATGTTTATCGGGGAAGAGGTTATTGTTGTGGGCCCCCGGAGCGCCCGGCAAACCGAAAAACGGGGGTGTGCACGTGCACAAGCTGCTGGATCTAGCGCTCTTTATCTGGCTTGTTGAAAGTATGGAATTGTAGAAGGGTATACTCTATTCTATAAAGAGTAAAACAGGATCTCTTAAAGGATCGATGTTAAAGGTGACTCAAGAGAAACCAGGTGAGGTACTGGACTACAATGCAAAAACATTTAGAAATAAAGAATAGGAATTAAGAAGTACAACAAAATAATTACGAGTACCTGTGCAAAGAAGTAAGAAGTGCCCAAAAGCTGATCCACCACTATGAGTGATTTCTTCCGAGATGATATTGTGTGTGAATTATTTCTTTTGGGATTTGACATCTCAACCTCAACCGTCTCACAGATCAATTTCGGTTTCATATTTCCGCAAATTTTACTCGTTCTACACCCGAAATGGCACCAGAGGTGAAGAAATATGGGTAACTTACGATGTTATGTAAGTAAGACTCATTTGTCAAAGTCTGGCGTTCATATAAAAGTTGGAGATTCGTTTGGAAATGTCGTCGGCGAAGTTCCCGGTTCGCTGGCGCAAGCGTATCGCAATGGAAGCCAGTCAAATCAACGAGAGTTTTGAAAAGGACCGGCCTATATTTGAGACGGAGAACCGTTGCGTCACAACGTTCAAGGGTACAGGTGTTAGCTAACTTGGAAACTTTCCAGTTTTTCTTTGTAGGGACGGCGGAGGCATTGCGCATAACCGCGGTATTGACTCGGATATTGTGGGGAAATTCTTTGAAAGTTATGAAAGTCAAGAGGAAACCGTGTTGTTAATGTTTCGCAAGAAAATCTCAGCGATGAAATTGGGTGAGATCATGCTACGCGGTAGAATTTTCTTAAACTCCAGTAGACGGCTCGCCGTTTCCGAAACAAGCGCCTTCTGGAAAATTTGGGATTTGATGGACGGTTTGTTATTTGTCAAACGTGGGAAGCAATTTATTCGTATCCCAAACAAATAAAAGCCCACATTTCAGTTTTAAATCAGTAAGTGTTACAAATCGATATACACTCTTATAGATAACATACCTATGCATACTAATTCAGCAGATTGGTATCGGGAATCGGACAGTGCGTGCGTACTATACGCATAACAGGTTGGTGCGTACGCACAGCCGAGGCAGGGGGAGTATTGCCATAGTTAAACCACACAAGTTAGCCGTCTTCATACAAACGCGCCGATTTCGCACTCACACAAGCGCGCGCCTGCGCACGCTGTCTGTACACAACCACTACATGCATTCTCACTGTTCCTCGCGCGTAGTCAGTGATGGTCGCCCCGCCGCCCCCGCGCTCGGTGACGCACACCACGTGACGGCCGCTGCCTGCCGCCGCGCCGCCTGCCGCTTCCCGATAGAAAGTATTATTATTCGAATTTTATTTTATTGCACTAACATAATGGCTCCGCGTTTCTGCAGTGTGTATGGCTGCATGAATAGATCAGGCTCGAATCGCGAGTTAACATTATTCTCATTACCTGCTGCCATCGAAAGGTAAGAAACATAAAAAATATTATTAAAGTATGTAGTTAAATTATGTAAGTTATTAATACGAGTAGGTACTAAGCGAAGGAATTGACTTGAGTGAGACCTGGCTCGGTAATGTCAGAGCAAAGTACCTATTAGTATTTAATTATAGTATTAATTAGTTATTAATAGGTAGGTACTAGCTGCAAAAACCATTCGCGAACCCCAGCATCGGGCGCGGCCGCGCGGCGCACGCGAAGGCTGCGCCGTGCGCGGGCCCGCGGTTGTCGACTTGTTCAGACTTGTTAGAGATACCACGCACAACGTAATTTCGCGCGGTTTTGTCTTCTATAAATGGCCACAGCTCCCACCGCGGACACTTTCATGACTGCTAGCGACCAACCAAGTTATTAAGTAATTCATTAAAATAACAAAAATAAAAATATAAGTTATTAAGTAATAATAAAACAAAATTAATAAATACATTTTAAAATTATTTATTTGATAATTTTTTTATTAAGATTAATAATTATATTAATGTATAATTCTAAATGTATTTTCTATAATTTTTATAGTTATAAACTTTTTGCCCACTTATTAATTCTCTTCATCGTCCGCGACTACGAAATGGTTGTCCAAAGACGGACGTGAGTTAAAGTTGAATTTTGACATTGCATTAATTTTTGGGAGGTTAAAGTTAAAAAAAAAAATTTACCCGACTGCGCGAAGCAAAAATGAAGGGTTATCTTTTTAGCAATTTATGTGTGTGTATGTTTGTTTTTACGTATGTTCCACCGTAGCGCCAGAACTAAGCATCCGATTATTGAGTGGGGTATCGTTGTCAAGGGCTTAAACATCAAAATAACATCGTTCACTGTCTATCGAAAATACAGCTTTCGAAAATATACCTTAACGCCAGTATACAGGGTGTAAAAACGGCGAGTACATTAAATTTAGGAAATGATTTTTGGGATCAAGAGTAACAAAAAAGTCAAATAACTTTTTTCTGAATTCCCTTTAAATAAAAAGTTACAGTTTTCATACAAACTAATTGATTATTTTAGTGTAAAACTGATCTAATGACAACAGGGCGGCGCGGAGGGGGGAAGATCGGGTGAGACGTGAGCGCCTCGGACGGAGGTGTTGGCGGGAGGGGCGGGGGTTAGCTTTGTGAGTGGAGGACTGGAGGTCGGCAGGCGGTGGGTGCGGAGCGGCAACAACGCGTTAAATTACACTAGACGAAAACATACATTTCAAAAATTCATATCTCGAAAACTAGACACTTTAGAGAAAAACTTTATTTGCTTTTTTATTTAGGAAAAACATGAGGATTGCGCTGGCGAAATTAATGTACTCGCCGTTTTAACAGCCTGTATAATAAATCTATGACAACTCATATATTCTGTTAGAGTAAAATTTTGGGAGCTGGCTCTTGGTCTATAAATAAAAAATACATAAATGTACATAATCATTTTAAAGAATAGCATTTCCACCATTATGGGCTCACTGCCTGTCAATTGTGTTAGTGTTGTGAGTTGTGACATCCCTGGAGGCTCGGCGCAGCGTAGGTAGTTATTTTAAAAATGGCCTCCAGTTATCTTACTCGTCTTCTTTTACTATGGTATTGCGTACGTGAGTCGCGTAGTGATGATGAATGGCCGTCTCCCCGCATGATGTCGATGTCGTCGCGGGGCGAGGCGAGATGGAGGCAACGCGGCGGCGGAGGCAGTGGCGGCTGTGGGGAGGGAGGAGAGGGCCACCTCGTCTCCCGCCCCGCGCACCCCGCACGTTTTATTTACGGCGACTCCGCGGCCCCCTCGCAAGTGCGCGCATATTGGGTTACCAGGGCCCAAGGCGACGTGAGGACAAATTACCAATTGCCCTTTTCAACATCGATACTTGCACCGAGGAAAAATCTGTGAGGGATCGTGTAACGTTGCGATCGGTTTAATTTATGGTCACATCAGCTGGGCGCGTGTTCGGTATTTTTGTCAGCACGAAGTTAAAAATGTTGGCCCATGTCCAAGCTATGCGAGCGCCGAGTGTTTTTAAAAGTTTAACGCAGCGCCGCCGCGCCGGTGGTTACTATTAAACTCTACTGCCACGGCTTGCCAGTATCACTGAAGCGGAACGTTTTGATCGGTATTCGCATTTTTTCAGGAAATGTTGAGTAAAAACGCGAAATACCCGTTTAAATAAATTTAGGTTTGTATTATCCATTTGCTGCTGGTAGCGAGCTTTCGAGAATTTAATTCTTCACGCATAAGGACAACAATTTAATTTGATAATTTAAACAATTATTCTTTAAAATAAATCGTAGTAGCAGCTGGCTGCAATGCATTGACTGACCTGTAGGGGTGACATAACAATCTTGGATTGATAACGTTAGATAGAACTTTAACATATCGAATATTTAAAGAAATATCGATAATCGATATAACTTGTTTGTCGTGGGTCGCGCCACTAGCGTTGCCGCGCGACCCCGCCCATCCTGCAATAACGCCGCACTTATAGCTATAGCTCTCGCCTTCCCTAGTTCCTTCTTCAATTACTACAATAACTACGCTATTGTATTGCGGCATAGCACTTATTGTCTATCTATTTACACTATAATGAACTTACTTGACTCGGCTTTTCAATTTTAATCATCCTTCAGCGGTTTTGTCTCCCTATTTAGACGACCAAGGTCTTTTATTTGGACAAGATCTTATTTGGATTGGATGTGTATGATTACTTGACGAAGTGGGGTTTCAGTAACCCCGATTTTGTGTTGAGTGCTAATTTCCCTTTTATAAAATTTCCTTTTAAGTTGTTTAATTGCTTGGATATGCTTGTCAGGATTTGGAAGTGTCCCAACTGATGAATTAAATTGTATATACTCGATTAGAATAATGATAAATAAACAGAAACATTCATTTAATTCACAAATCGTAATATATGCTTGTCAGGATTTGGAAGTGTCCCAACTGATGAATTAAATTGTATATACTCGATTAGAATAATGATAAATAAACAGAAACATTCATTTAATTCACAAATCGCTCTTACTTTCTTCAACATCTTATTTCACTGTACCTGTAGTATTTACTATTCATTATCTCCTCGATTTGATATTTTCATCTTGGACATGTCTCTTGTCTTCTTTGTCCTCGTATTCGTTGTCAGGAGAAGCCTTATCTACATTCTTTTCTTAATTGTCTTAAACTATGCTCTATTGTAGATAAAGAAATCTACATACCTATACAAAAATACTGAAACCAATGATGACATCAAAAGTTTGCCAACCAATTCGACCAATTACGTGCGGACCACAGTACCTTCCTATTTCTTGAAACTCCGTCGAAATTACAGAGAGGTCTTTCAATCATTCCGACTGACTCAACGCCCAGCACAGCACTCACCTGTCTTTCTGAGATGGTCCACTTAAATAAAATGACTGCTATCAGTAACGCCTGCGCGCCGCAAGTTCCGAATTCTAGGTAACGCCGTCAATACCTGACAGAGCTCTTCCGTTGTAAGCCCGGCTACAAAATTTTAAATGAGGTTTCGTCGTGTTCCTGAATCAACCTCTCCCCAACCCCCTAATTCGATAGCTTTGTATCATCAAGGTCTATGCGATTTTGTCGTATTTCGAATTTAACACCTCTTAATGAATGGTAGATGGCGTTCTATCTATCACCAGTATATTATACACGATTTTTATATGTTCTTAATTCAAACAAACCCCCCTCCCCCTCGTTCATTGACGATCTATCATCGGTGTCCGCGATTGTGTTATTCATACAAAATAAGAACATCGCAGTAAGTGGAATAATAGAGTTCGTGACTTTGAATCATTACAGGCCGGTACCTAATTCGCTCCAGTATCCTACAGGCCGGGACGCAGCGCATAGCTCATTAATCACTGCTGCACCAACTCCTTAATTGCTCCGAGATCATTCCTCATCCGTTCCTGACTGCCGCTCGTCCGACTACGGGGAGTTAGGCGTGAAATTTTAACTCACACTAATGATGGGCAACGCCATCCGTCGGTTCTAGCATGGTGTCTGGCAAGAGATTGGCCTGGTGGAAGAATATTCAGTACAGTCAGAATGAAATACTGACTACAATACAAACCAAGTGGTACCTACTCTTGTGGTGAAATTGGCTATGCCTGAGACGCCAATATCGAGCTTATCAAATTAGGTAAACGGTGAATGAGCAGCCCAATCCTCACCCATGGGCGTAGATTAGTACCATACTATATTGCCTTATGCTTCCTGAAGATATCTTAAGATATACTTCTCTAATGTTCCGTCGTAGTTCTTAACCATACCATAGCATATTAGTCACTAAAAATCAGAATAAGTTCAAATTTATCTTAAATTATAGGTACCTTAATCAACCCTCGCCCCTTATTTTTTGAGTTGGGTTTCCAAACCGTTTAACAGGGCGGAAAAAGTTGGGCGCTGAAAACTTCTAAAATAAAATCGAAAACACTAACAAACAGCCCCAACTGAGCAGAAACTTGGGAAATACGATATCAGTACGACCTCGTTAATTTCACTTTCGTCAACTTCACCGAATAAGTTACGTCGAAGGCGTGTTATTTTTGACCCGATTCTGTCTGAATTTTCCCGAAGTCTATGCATTTACTGCGCAGAGTTGAAATTTTATTTTTATTTATTTTATTTTATTTACTTTATTAGAAAACACTACAGGATTTACATTTTCAACTACATTGTATTACATGAGCTAAGATACATGGCCATTCGGTGTTCCCCCTTTAGGTTCTTTAATAATAAGTAAATAAATATAGTTTAAGGGTTTATAAATCTTAGCATCTGCTATATTGATGCTTCTATTATTTTATTTATTGTTGACTCTTCATACTGCATCAGTCCATGGAGGGTGCGATCCCATTAGCAGCAACACCTGCAAAGTACAGTCAAAATAACACATTAATATTTGTGGGAACTACTATTTTGACCGGCATTAAGAGGGCATCATCTATTTCCATCCGTATTTTATTACCTACTGATGAAAACTGCACAGATATAGTATTCTATATTTGTTTAGGATATAAAAGTCGACGCTGAATGAAAAGTTTATAAGAAAAAAATCCTCATTATAATTTTACGAGCTTCATTTGTATTCATTGCCGTTTATTTGCATAGAAGCTCGTGTAATTTATGTAACGATTTGTATTTTTCCCATTGATTTAAATTGAGTAGGAATAGATAAGGAAATTCAAGATACCTACAGACTGTACTCGAAACTTCAGATACTTGTTGGGCAGCCGAATAACCGGCTTCGTTGCCCTATAATAGTTCGCGCTAACCGGACATATAAATTAACCGAACTTTAGTCAGTAACCCTTCCTTTGCCAACCGCTTGTTTCGACACCCGACCGAACGGTCCTTATTTCGATAAGCTCTTTCGAAGAGAGTAACTTTGATGCGACTATTACGAAGTTATTATAAGTAACCTACGATTCAGCTGTTTTAATAAGAAAAATGTAATAGTTTAATCTAAATGTAATCTTTATTCGATTCTGGTTAGAGATTGGTCTCGAGCTTGTGGCCATTTATTTTGCTGGCACAAAGGTAGGTCGGCTAATTGGAACAATTTGCATAAAACAGGAGACGGGAAGTGAAACTACGAAGACTTGAATATCTTTATGAATGCCAAAAGTTTCCACATCACTGTACGGTGTGACGTCAATAAACTAGTTTTGCTTTCTATTAACTATGCCTGAACATCAGCTGAAACAGCCACCGCCAAGCTTGTACATATTTACGTGCGGCTGCGGAGTATTTGAGCAGCTGATGATGACGCGGACAGAACAAACCGCTCCACGTGTGTTTAATGCCCGTCTGTTTATAAATAACGTTTTATAATATAAACAATAACGACTGGATCGTGACGCTGCTGCGGCTGGAGAGGAGAGGAGGTGTCGCATTTCGTTCTCGTTAACATTCCTACAGTAGCTCTTTGAGCGCTCTAAATCAGTTGCCTTTTCCTTCGACGACGGTTTCGCTCCGATTCTTACACCAATTCCACAGGCCAAACATGCATAGTTCCTGTACCCTTGTTTGTATCTCGCCAATATAAATAAATGTTTTGATATGTTCGTTGAATTTCAACTGGATCGTCAGTGTTCATATATATTTTCATTTGTGACTACATTGTTGAATTTTACTACTTGTCTTACACTTGTGTGTAGTTTATAATTTTGCTATTTATTATTATCTTTAATGAAATGGCTAATATCACATCCGTGGCTTTTAAAATCCCTGCTTGTGTTTCAAGGTTGGCATGATTGATCTTGCCATTTTTTTTTATAAGTGGCTAAGAACAAACTTCACCAGTAGTTAATGTGGTCTTCTTGGAATAGCCATTGTTAATTGTACTTTCCCACATTTGTCAACAAGATGACAAGGATGTCACTTTAGTGTACCTCAGATTATGTTAGATAAATGTTACTGTAATGGGCATATGTAAAAATACTTTTGTCTTTATCTATCCAGTTCTGGGTATCGCGGGTTCGACGTGTCTTAGTAATATTTTAAAGCTGATGTTATCTTGTTCCAGGTAATGACGACACCGTGGTGCCTCGCATGTTCACCAGGAACGGGCAACACCACGTATGTTTTAATCGTTCCCTTATCGTCACCATCGTTCGTGTGTCACTCACTCTCGCACAAGTGCCGTCTTCGTTGCGGAGTGGTAGGAAGTTCACTATAAGGAATAATTTTGCATCTTGAATGCTACGGTTGTGCCAGATTGTTACACTTCCTCTATAAGAGCAGTTATTTCTTGATTTGGCTTTTATAAACTTTGTCTTGAGTATTCTCTGATGATTAGCGTTGTGGCTATTATCATAATATTAAGCTTCAATCTGGATTGATTTTTATTGGAGGTTCTTTACATGCTACCTATATCATGTTCTATTAATGTTACCATCTCCTTACATCTTGAATATTTTCTAAATCCTATGTCTTTAAGTTTCCTGGTGTATGTCAAGTGTATTTCATGTTCTATTAATTTACCATCTTCTTACATCTTGAATATTTTCTAAACCCCATGTTTTTAAGTTTCCTGGTGTATGTCAATACATTTCATGTTCTATTAATCTTACCATCTTCTTACATCTTGAATATTTTCTAAACCCTATGTGTGTAAGTTTCCTGGGTACCAGCAACTGGATATACCTAAAGTTTTTCAATGAAGGCCGCTCGGCACCGGTGTGCGGGGAGCGAGCGAGACACTCCCGGACAGTTCGCTCGCACGTAAGCTGGAAGGCTCTTCGGCGTTCGCCACGGTTGGTCAATACCGTGGCTTTAATAATGTAGTGGCACGCAAGCCAACTGATTGCATCGTGCAGTGATCGCATGTGTGTCCCGCGGCCGCGGTGGCGACTGGCGATCTAATCGGCGGGGTCAACGCCTGTCCGGTCCCCAGGTAAAACCCTCCGCAAGTCATCTCGTGGCAGGCCGAGCCGAACCGAAGCGCGATGGGCTCAACGAGCCAGTAGACGATTCCGCAGCGACGCGTACCTTTACATTTCATTATCTTCTGGGCTGTTGTCCGACATTCCGGAGGACAGACGGAATTCCACGGCTGAGGAGATGCGCCGATACTCCGTACACTTTTTTGTTTTACCATAACACGGACGATTGACTTCTGATCGTTTTGTTCTTATCTGCCTACCGGAATTGACGGGCGATTGAGCGCATAGATACTATTGATCAGAAATGCCTAGTATCGATTTATGGAGGACAAGCAGTTTCAATAATAGCTCCATTACTCTATTGACATCACAATGAACGCATCACTAAATCTTTCACCAGTATCAATAACATTTTCTAAGCTCCTTTGTGATTTGACCTGCGACTGGTTATTGAATGAGGGCCAATGGCGGTTGGGGAACATATCTGGAGTTGGTAGAATCAAAATAGAATAACAGGAATAATAATTTTGGTTATCTTTTTATTTCTTTTACGTCTATGATTCCATCTATATATATATGTATGTACATACATACGTCATATCTTCAGGCTGTGTCACGGCAATCGGGATAGCAGAGTAATCAGTGTTGTGATTGCAAAATCTCGTATATATTACAATTTACAACACAACACCGACCATCACGTTTAGCAAAATGTTAGGACGAGATTAACCATGTAATTAACTGATCAATTGTTTCAGTGTCTGGGTCATATTATCATTGTTCATTACAGCTGCCGAATATAACTCTCGCACATCGGTTATCGCGAAGCTGATATGATTGTACAGCAGTGCAGTGTGGTATTGTGGCTGGAACTTGACCCAGTGACGGGCAGCGCAAGGCCTTCAGATACGCAAATTGCGTGACATAAGCAAAACTGAACGATAAGTAGCTTCATGGAGACGCAAGGTCACGGAGTCAGCATCGTTTCCAAGATATTGACCAACGAAGCATTTTTTAATGGAACCTCACATGTATGACTATGACTACTGACTAGGCCACCTGTTACATGGTTGATTTTATTCCATTCTATCTTTTTCCTGCCGGGACTATGTGCTGCACAGACCGGCTTGGGAAGGCCATCAGTCACTTTGATTATTGTAACTTGCGTTTGGTTATTGTAACTTGCGTTTGGTTATACCTTGGTGAACATTATCCCACGCATTTCTTTCTCACGCACCTTTATGCGTTTTGAGTGGACCAAATCACTTGTTTTAAATTCATTACGTACAGTTAAATGGATCAAATCACTTCTCATACATTTATTGCGTACGGTTATGTGGACCAAATCACTTGTTATACATTTATTGCGTACGGCTGGGTGGACCAAATCACTTCTCATACATTTATTACGTACCTAACTACCTACGGTTATGTGGACCAAATCACTTGTCATACATTCATTACATACAGTTATTTATACCAAATCGCTTGTCATTACGAACGGTTAAGTGGACCTAATTACTTGCCATACATTCATTCCGTACGGTTAAGTGGACCAAATCGCTTGTTACATTCATTGCGTACGGTTATGTGGACCAAATAATTTTTATCATATCACTTGACTATAACTATTTGCTTATTTGATTGCTCTTTGATACAATCGCGCGTCTGCTGTCACTCTTAAGGCGGTGACAAACGCCAAATACGCAAAACATGCAAAAAGTGCGACAAAGAAGGTCCAAAACTGACCAATTGACACACATTCAGAAAATTAAAAAAATACCAACCTATATTTTGGTTCCTTACCAACAAAGTGCATTGCTGGTTTTTTTAATAATGAGTAAAAGTAAGTAATAAACATAAAATTAAAAATATATAAAAAAAGCATGAATTTTTGAAAATCTGAGTATGTGTGTATTATTACAATTTTACAATACCACCGATTCAAAGGTCACAAAGCTCTGAGAAAACTCTATTAAATTTTTTTTATTATTTTATCCACGAAAGGAGATAAAAATAAAAAACAAAAAACGCCTACATGAAATTATTGACGTAATTCTTCAGTCGGAAGGGTAAAATTTTTGCCTTCGTCAATTTAGCAGGCACTTCAATACTAGATACAATTTTAGTTCCGGGCTCGCTTGCTCGCTCCTGCCCTGCTGCGCCCGCGTGTCGGTCGTCATTTCTGTCTTCTGTGTTTGGATCGAATGGAAAAAAGATAGGTGGTTAGGTATATTTGTACCGTGTGGGATGGTAATTTAAAATAATAGCCCCACTGCATCTCTCCCCGTGCATGTCGTAAAAGGCGACTGAGGGATTTTTTTATGTAAACTGACACAGTTTGCTATATCACCTATAACATCCGTGATGTCAGCCCATAACACCGGGTGAACTTAGGTGCCATGTCAGTGCTTCCCTTTGGTCGTGCCGGCTACACTAAACTGGACGGAAAATACAAACTATTTCGGGATATGACTCCCTTCTTTTTTTCCGTCCAGTTCAGTGAAGCCGGTACGACCGAAGAAAAGCACTGACATAGCACCTACTTCACCAGTTGTTACGAGCTGACATCTCGGATGTTGTATTGTAGGTGATGTTGCCACCGTGTCATTTTCCGTACCAGTATACAGTACGACCGTATCAGTAATATCTCTCTTCTGTGGTATCTATCAGTATACGCTCCGGTACGTAACTTGACGGGGCGTTATATGCATGGCTTTCGTTGGTATAACCACAGAATAACTAATAGGTACTGTGGTATAACCATAGAATACTTATAATACTGGCGTATAGAAGCGACGCTCCGCCTCGAAGCGAGTTTGCTTCCCCCCGCGCCCCGCAGCCCGCGAGCGCTGTCTGGTCGACTTCTGGCGGACGGCTAGTCAGGCTGGCACCGACTGTCGAGAGGAGAGCGAGCGCACCTTCGAGAGGGAGTAGTAGCTACTTACACGTACGCGCGCGGTTCTTTCGCACTCACAGCACAGAACAACGATCGGGCCGGCCGCGCCCGCGCGCGCGGTGGACTTCAAACCTCCTTGTTCGCACTTACTTAGAGATGCAAGGCGCAATTTTGCACAAAAATTTCACTTGAAATTTTGCAGTGAAATTTTGCACTTTCTGCAAAATTACTGTGAAATTTTCATTCTTATGTGAAATAATGAAATTTATGTTACACAAATCAGATATCAATTTGGTTTCTTATTCTTCTTCTTGAGTCAATTTTAATGTCCTACTACTGAGCGCAAGCCTTTCCCATGAACATGGAAGGGAATTGATATACATTTCCACGTGACAAGCTGGATTGGAAGCGGTGTCCACAACAATTTTATATGTACTGCTGTGCACAGGTTTCCTCACGGTGTTTTCCTTCACCGGAGCGAATCTTAATCATATGAACATTTAAAAAAAGTGGCCGCCATTTTGAACTTTTTAGTTACTGGACCGATTGCTTTCAAAGTCGATATCTGGGTGTCTGTGTGGGCTCTGAATACGAATCCGTTGTCAAAATTTAAAAAAAGTGGCCGCCATTTTGAACTTTTTAGTTACTGGACCGATTGCTTTCAAAGTCGATATCTGGGTGTCTGTGTGGGCTCTGAATACGAATCCGTTGTCAAAATTTAAAAAAAGCGGCTGCCATTTTGAACTTTTTAGTTACTGGACCGATTGCTTTCAAAGTCGATATCTGGGTGTCTGTGTGGGCTCTGAATACGAATCCGTTGTCAAAATTTAAAAAAAGCGGCTGCCATTTTGAACTTTTTAGTTACTGGACCGATTGCTTTCAAAGTCGATATCTGGGTGTCTGTGTGGGCTCTGAATACGAATCCGTTGTCAAAATTTAAAAAAAGTGGCCGCCATTTTGAACTTTTTAGTTACTGGACCGATTGCTTTCAAAGTCGATATCTGGGTGTCTGTGTGGGCTCTGAATACGAATCCGTTGTCAAAATTTAAAAAAAGTGGCCGCCATTTTGAACTTTTTAGTTACTGGACCGATTGCTTTCAAAGTCGATATCTGGGTGTCTGTGTGGACTCTGAATACGAATCCGTTGTCAAAATTTAAAAAAGTGGCCGCCATTTTGAACTTTTTAGTTACTGGACCGATTGCTTTCAAAGTCGATATCTGGGTGTCTGTGTGGACTCTGAATACGAATCCGTTGTCAAAATTTAAAAAAAGCGGCTGCCATTTTGAACTTTTTAGTTACTGGACCGATTGCTTTCAAAATCGATATCTGGGTGTCTGTGTGGGCTCTGAATACGAATCTGTAGTGAACATTTAAAAAAAGTTGCCGCCATTTTGAACTTTTTAATTACTGGACCGATTGATTTCAAAATCGATATCTGGGTGTTTGTGTGGACTCTGAATACAAATATGTAGTGAATATTTAAAAAAAGTTGCCGCCATTTTGACCTTTTTAGTTATTCGACCGATTGCTTTCAAAATCAATATCTGGGTGTCTGTGTGGGCTCTGAATACGAATCCGTTGTCAAAATAAAAAAAAAACGGCCTCCATTTTGAACTTTTTAGTTACTGGACCGATTGCTTTCAAAATCGATATCTGGGTGTCTGCGTGGGCTCTGAATACGAATCTGTAGTGAACATTAAAAAAAAGTGGCCGCCATTTTGAACTTTTTAGTTACTGGACCGATTGCTTTCAAAATTGATATCTGGGTATCTGTATGGGCTCTGAATACGAATCCGTTTTCAAAATTTAAAAATAGTTGCCGCCATCTTGCACTTTTTAGTTTTGACTACAGATTCATATTTAGAGCCCACACAGACACGCAGATATCAATTTTGAAAGCAATCGGTCCAGTAACTAAAAAGTTTAAAATGGCGGCCACTTAATTTTGACTACAGATTCGTATTCAGAGCACACACAGACACCCAGACATCGATTTTGAAAGCAATTGGTCCAGTAACTGAAAAGTTCAAAATGGCGGCCACTTTTTTTAAATTTTGACTACAGATTCGTATTCAGAGCCTACACAGACACCCAGATATCAATTTTGAAATCAATCGGTCCAGTAACTAAAAAGTTTAAAATGGCGGCCACTTAATTTTGACTACAGATTCGTATTCAGAGCACACACAGACACCCAGACATCGATTTTGAAAGCAATTGGTCCAGTAACTGAAAAGTTCAAAATGGCGGCCACTTTTTTTAAATTTTGACTACAGATTCGTATTCAGAGCCTACACAGACACCCAGATATCAATTTTGAAATCAATCGGTCCAGTAACTAAAAAGTTCAAAATGGCGGCCACTTTTTTTTAATTTTGACTACAGATTCGTATTCCGAGCCCACACAGACACCCAGATATCGATTTTGAAAGCAATCGGTCCAGTAACTGAAAAGTTTAAAATGGCGGCCACTTTTTTTATTTTGATTACAGATTCGTATTCAGAGCCTACACAGACACCCAGATATCAATTTTGAAAGCAATCGGTCCAGTAACTGAAAAGTTCAAAATGGCGGCCACTTTTTTTTATTTTGATTACAGATTCGTATTCAGAGTCTACACAGCCACCCAGATATCAATTTTGAAAGCAATCGGTCCAGTAACTGAAAAGTTCAAAATGGCGGCCACTTTTTTTTTATTTTGATTACAGATTCGTATTCAGAGCCTACACAGACACCCAGATATCAATTTTGAAAGCAATCGGTCCAGTAACTGAAAAGTTCAAAATGGCGGCCACTTTTTTTTATTTTGATTACAGATTCGTATTCAGAGCCTACACAGACACCCAGATATCAATTTTGAAAGCAATCGGTCCAGTAACTAAAAAGTTCAAAATGGCGGCCACTTTTTTTTAATTTTGATTACAGATTCGTATTCAGAGCCTACACAGACACCCAGATATCAATTTTGAAAGCAATCGGTCCAGTAACTAAAAAGTTCAAAATGGCGGCAAGTATACATTGAAAATTTCACTTTAGCTTCACATACGATTCGGCTTAAAAATAATAAAAATGGAATACCTATTGCAAAGTTTCCAAAATTTAGTGAAACTTTCACTGCAAAATTGTCGTTTAGTTAGCGAGTAAAAATAAAACATGTGCATATAAGTTGATGTTTTTCTTTTTTTCTTGCCCTCCAATAATGTTAAGAGGTACATATACATAGATAGTCATAATTAAAAATGTTTCCTTTTAAATTACATCAAATATAATTTATAATATTGTCCACTACAAACTTCTCATAAAGAGTGCCAACCCTGTACCCAAGTTATCGAGGTCGCACCAATACACGCAAAGGCGCCCGCGTACGTGAGCAGTAGGTACACATTTTCGGCCGCTTCATAGAAAATGTGACTAGTGTCACGGGTGTGGTATAACGCTGTCTGCGCTTGAGATGCAAGGACTATAGAACCATGCCTAAATAAAAGTAGCCTAGCAACAGCGGCGCGCTGCGGAGCGGGGGCGGCGGCGGCGGCGGCACTGTGGTGGCGCGGAGCGGTGACGACGCGGCGGCGCGGCGCGGCGCGGAGGAGCGGCGGCGCGGCGCGGAGGAGCGGCTTGTTATTGCTTGCTTGCATGCGTGAGTGGCACGCTGCTACTGAGTTACCGCACCGCACCGCACCCCACCGCACCGTGCCATGCTGCCGCCGCGCGCGCCGCGCGCGCCGGCCGGTACCTATGTTGCTATGATATTTGCCATACATACCTAAATGCCTATCTACCTATTACCTACCTACCTATTTTTATTTTAGTTTTCATCGATAGTCTATTTAGAGGTTTATAAAAAGTGGTAAGTACATGAACTAAAATAATTTGGAAGAAATTACAATAAAATGTTATTTAGGTAAAATAATAAAAAATAAAAAATTAGAATCACGCATCAGTTACATAAGCCACAATCATTTTAATAATTAAAATAATAAAAAAGCAAAAAAAAAAAACATACGAAAGTGGGATTCGAACCCCGAACCATCAACTCTTTAGGCTGATAGCGACAAACTACGCTAAATGTGACTTGAACGTGCGAAGCGAAATTAGCAGTCGCATGGTACATTATGTAGAATTCCCGAATGCTCAAGGTCGTTGGCGTTTGTCACGGCCTTAACAACGTTATGTTTTCCAAATATCGAGAACAATACAAATGTTCAATGAGTTGGGATCAAGTTATGTTATCGATTCAGTGTTCAGAAAAAAAAAACGATGAATTCTTTGAAATCTTTGAATTCTTTGAATTTACCTACCTGTCATTGTAGATGATGGTGCTCACGATTCAGCTTGCTAGGTGCTAGGCTAGTTCTGCCGAGCACCTGATACTTATTTATTCTGGAGTTTATGAATTTAAAATATTCATGGAACAGAAGAGTAATAATCATCTTTGTTTGATTACTCTTTGATGCCTTCATGTATAGCTAGCTTTTGACCGCGGCTTCGCTCGCGGTAGACTCTTTTTAATAACAAATTAAATTTAAACTCAAATCGACGCTAATAATAAATCTGTAAGGGATGATCATGGAGTAAGTTACTTTGTTATGTATGAGATACTGCTTTTGTAAACTCTATGTATGATACTAAAGTTAAATTGACGATTTTTAGAAATCCTTTCTGTGTGTATGTATGTATGTATGTTCGTCCATAACTCTTAAACCGATCATCCGAATTCGATGAAACTTTGTACAAGCACAAGTTCCGGTTACGCTAAGACGTGGGTCTCATGCAAACCGATATGTTCCGCCCGCCGAAATAAAGATACGGTAGCGGGCTTACTTACTTTATTTTTTTTAAATACGAATTTCACGCGAGCGAAGCCGCGGGCAAAAGCTAGTATGATAATAAACGATCGCTTCTCAGTAGAGATGATTGTGTATAATGATCTCTGTAAAGCTCATTAGGATTTCACCTGCATATTCAACTCTTAAGAGGATTCATATGTCAAAATAAAAATGCCATACGAATCCTCGATCGAATCGAGCGCAGTGCGTGCGTTTATAATATGGTGAATTTTGTAGTTTTTGTTTGTTTAAAAATTAATTAGGATTTGTTTTTTCAAATAATGCTGCTTTAGTGTCTAGAAAATTAAATTCCCTATACAATCACGTAAACATTACTCCAAAATAATTATCCAGTATGGAGCTAGCTCGCTGCTCGACATAAGAAATTAAAATAGAGTCACATTCAGAATTTTTTTTCACCATGAAAAAATACTGTAAATTTCAAAATCCTGCTTCAGTGTTTAGTACATATTATTATCTAGTTTAAAAAAAATAAATAATTGTTTTCTATATATGTACTTCATAGAACTAAATTTTGGTTTGACGTTTTACAATTTTCGTTGTTTTGCCATATGAATCCTCTTAATGTTTTTTGTTTAATAGTTTATACAAAGTTATGTTGACTGAAAGAAAGCTCACGCGCTGCCGCCGTTACGATCGCTCGGCTCGTTCCAACCCGACCCAACAGAGGGCGTTGCCCTGCGTCCGCGCAACTCTTTTGATGTGCCGTCAAACCGCAGCCTCGGATGAGTCAGAACAGAACAGGCGGCGAGCGGGGCGCGCGCATGCTCAGGAACTGCTACGTCACATCCGGATGCGTCGTCGGCTGCGCGGGCGCAAGGTGTAGAGCGGTTTCTGAGAATGTGTGTATAGTCGTAGTGTTTAGTCATAATATCACACTACGTCTAGGACTGACTAACCAAAGAGTTTGTATTACGTCGCTGGCGACGTAATACTTAAGCTAGAAACTCATTGGGCCCACGTACGCCACACACGCGAATCTGGGCGCGTCGGTCTCCGTACATTTTATATGAAAGAGTGCAGCACGCAGTTTCATTGCGCCCACACCACCCTACGCTACGTGACACACTGCGTGCTGCACTCTTCCATATAAAATGTATGGAGACCGACGCGCCCACGTACGCGTGCGTAGCGTACGTGGGCCCAATGAGTTTCTAGCTAAACTCTTTGAGCCTTAGTAACTAAACACAGTTTGCATGAGCTGTGCGAGACGTGGTGTGGGAATTGTGGGATGTAGGTACTGTTAGGATTTCGTCGTCGTCGTCTTTTCCATTCTCTTTCCTACCTTAACTGTTTCCTGGAAGCATTTTGTCAAATTGAAAAAAAAAATTGTATGATAGTGTCCGTGGTCAGATCGAACTAACAGTTACATACCACCCCCGTCAATCGGGGGTAAGCAGAGTAGTCGGTGTTGTGCTGCAAGTACTCTTGTAAATCACAGCACACCACCTGACAACCACATTTAGCAAAATGTTAGGACAAGATAACTATCAAGCAGCAAGTAAGGCACGAAGATCCACCTGCTACATGACTCGGTGGAAGGACCGTGCCAAGGTGAGAGTAGGCTATCCTGTCGCTAGCAGCTTATATGCACGGCATCTTGTCCTTATATCTTAGTCGCCTTTTATGACATGCACGGGGAGAGATGCAGTGGAGCTATTATTTTTAAGTATCTACCAGCCCCAAGCCGTACTCGATCGATCTAACAGTGCAGTCTGATAGTGATCGGAGATCACGTCCCACGAACGTTTTCCTTCTTTTATAGATCCTTGATTGGGTCAGTCACCTCCCACAACACAACCAACGATATCAGCCCCAATATACCATGTCCGCCGACGCACTAAAGTAGTCGATATTGAATACCGGGTGGCTAAGCTCAAGTGGCAGTGGGCTGGGCACGGCAGCCGAAGAGACGACGACCGTTCAAGTAACCGTGTCCTACCTATACACTGGCGGCCGTGGACAGGAAAACGGAGTGTGGGAAGACCACCCGCCAGGTGGGACGACGACATCAAGTACGTCGGCGGAAAGCAGTGGTTCCGTACCGCTGAAGGCCGGGAGGACTGGAGGAAAATTGGAGAGGCCAGCAGTGGACGCTTACACGCTCTCTGACTGACTGACTGTTGTTGGAGCTAGGCGTCATACCCAGTGCTTCGCTTTACAAATATTATATTACATGCAAATAAATGACTTTGCAAGATTATTTTTAGGGTTCCGTATCTATACGGAAGCCTATTACTAAGTCTACGCAGTATGTCCGTCAGTTCGCCCGCCCATCCGTCCGAGGGCTTTTATCTTTTGAACCGTAATAGGGTAGGTAGCCGGTTGACATTTTCATAGAATATTTGTTATTATTATGGATGGCGGATACCTATAATATTTATAACAAATAATAAAAAAAGCTAAAAAAAAATTAAGGGCGGTCTTAACACAATAAACGTGCTAAGAATCGATTAGTACATATCACGCTACTAAACAATAGATGGCGCCACAGGTAGTTTGCATTGCAAGCAGACAAACCATACGCAGATGTGGTTTTTTGATACGTATTATGGTATAGTGG
Organism: Nematopogon swammerdamellus; assembly: GCA_946902875.1. Lineage (NCBI taxonomy): Eukaryota > Metazoa > Arthropoda > Insecta > Lepidoptera > Adelidae > Nematopogon > Nematopogon swammerdamellus. The sequence goes on along the minus strand of OX336337.1, from coordinate 20,865,384 downwards.
ATATCTACGGAACCCTTGCGTGCGTGAATACAATTCGCACTTGACCGATTTTTTGTTTTTGCTCTGTCGTAAAAACTATTTTTTATACATATAAGCGTCAAACTTGGTGTGATTATAGTGTAGGGTTGCCATAAAGGTGAGGTACTGACCGGGACACTATATCAAAACCTGATAAAATTTGGTTGTGTTTGAGCTAGGAAATGCAGCACCTGTTGTATGAATATTAAATTATATTTTAAATGAGTATACATATTTTACATTTAAGGATGCTTAAATTCCATTAGATTATTAGGTAGGCAATGGTTTTAAATGTCCATAGCCAAATAAATGTAGGCCCCAGAAAGGTGTTCAGAGCGATTTTTTTTTTTTTTTTTTTTTTATGGAAACTGACACGGTTGGCTACATCACCTAAGACGTCCGTGATGTCAGCCCATAACACCGGGTGAACTAGGTGCCATGTCAGTGCTTCCCCTCGTAAATATACAGATAGTTAGTCAAAAGTCTCCACTGAAAGTTCGTTGTCTATGTATACACATAATGGACATCTGCGACTGAAATCTGCGGACTTATGATACCTGAAACGCTATGTAAGGAGTGTTATTTATTATGAAATAACAAGAAACACTAAACCCTTTAATGATTTTTTTTGATAATATTAGTATGGATAAAACTAACTGGCTTTTGGTTCCCGACCGAGACTTTGGTGGTCAGGCGGGACGACCGGGACTGAGATTCTAAACTGGTGACAAGTCCCGGTGTACCGGGACGAATGGCAACCCTATTATAGTGCAAACTGCGGAAACCTCAATGCGCGTGTCCAACTCGCACTGGGCCGGTTTACGTATTGAAAGCGCTACATGTGGCGCCGACCATAAGGTGTCTAACGACGCCCATGGACATTCCTTCGTACGTTTGGGTTGCGAATGCCATTTGCTTACTCCTTGTACTAACGAGTGCCGTCAAAACGTGCGATCCTCCATCACTCACTCGTAATCTCTTAGAGATTGCGTACTTTGCCAGGATCTAGTATATTATAATTTTTTTTTTTTTATGGAAACTATCACCGATCGATCGACATTCGACATTCGATCGTGCCGGCTACACTGAACTGGACGGAAAACAAACTATTTACATAGCCGTTTCGACCAACGTTTCATTCAGTGCGGTGATACCAACCCGGGCGGGTTGAACCCTACCACTGAGTAAGGTAAGAAGGGAAGGGACCTACAGTTTTACATGGAATCCGAACCACGGTCAGCCTCCAACGGTCGGGCGGTCACCCGATATTAGGAACGGCTTATGCATATGTGAACTATGAGTAACGAATATTAAATATTGATACTTAGGTTGTAAAGTTGATTTTACCGCGTGTTGCAGTTTGGTTTGAACCTGTCGTCCCAGATCGCGGAGCGGCTTATCTCGTATGTTATCAAAACATATCGCCTTACTGCGTAAACTTGCGCACCGTTTAGCCGTAACAGCTGCCAATGTGTTTATTGCACGGTCATGTTTCAATTTCGTGCTGCATACAAGATGTACGTTGTGTTTTTTATTTTTACCCGACTGCGAACGCAAAGGAGGGTGATATTTGTATTTGTATTTATTGTTTATTGGAACGAGGTTCCTTATCGCACGTTACGCTCCGGACACTTGGCGAATGAGAGCTAGGCCGAAAAAAGTGCAAGACTTCGACCGTCACGACACTTTTGCTGTAGTATGTGTGTTTGTGTGTTTACAAGCGTATGTCTATGTATAGGTATATTACTGCAGTATATACGTCAATTATTATTTTAGTTTTCATTTTATTATTCTCAAACGTTGTTAATTGAATTTCATTGTGCCTGTTATTTAATACATAATATAAATTAAAAAAACATTTTTTTTTATAATATTTCGACTTATTGTCGTCGTCAGATAAAATTTTTATATATGCAAGTTTAGTATGTCAAATGTAAAGAAATAATAAAAATAACTAGAACCAAATATTGGTTACTTATAAAAAAGTATTTAACTTCGTTCCAACAGGTTGTCCCACGACGACACCTCTCCTTTTTGTATACCATTTTGCTATAAAATAAAATACAAAAAGGTCAGCTTAATGCCGATCTGCATTATATTCAAGCAAACTCTTGGTATGTGGAAAAGGGTGTCGATAATCGATGTAGGTGTACGGGTAAGTTTTGTTCGATGTTGTTAGAATGATGCAATGAATTATAATAGGTATTATCTATTATGATAAGTGCCTGCTCATAATAACATAATACTGGTACGTACATAGTATGCTACATAGTATGTACATAGTACGTACATACTATGCTCCACTGGATAATCAATGAGTCTATCTATGGCATACGTATGTACATATTTAAGTATGAAATGAACACATCGTTTTGCGCACGTTTTGCGTATGTTCGGATTCGGACCCGCTAATGAGCGTCACTTACCTACGTGACGATGTCTTCGACGTCACAGCACAGTCGCCACATTATGTCGACCATTTAGTTGGAAGATCTCTTTGTCGACCACTTCAGTCGAATGACAGTATAAATAGATAGATAGATAGATAGATAGATAGATAGATAGAAAATGCTTTATTGCTCCAGTAAACATTAAACAGTAACAAGTACATTAGAAAATTTACATAAGCTGCAAAGGCGGACTTATCCCTTACAGAGATTTCTTACTGTCAACCTTTGGATGTTTGAGATTCGATAATATAGTGGAATCTAAGTAGGTACTTAGTAGCAAAAGAGTTGAGCGTGAGAATGGAAGATAAAATAATAATAAGAATAGGTACCTACTTATTAACATGACATGTGCAACAGAACATGTGCGTGCACGCACGACCTTGCACAATACGAAGAAAGATAAATTGGTACTGCCTAATACCTACTATACCGAAGAGCACAACCGTTCAAAACCTGAGCATCCATAGTACATACATACATACCACACGCTGTATCCCGACTATCGATCGGGGTAAGCTGAGTAATCGGTGTTGTGCTGCAAGAACTCTGGTAAATTACACTACAACACCGACGACCAGGTCTGGCAAAGTATTAGATTGCGCTGGTCATGAACATTCGGATTGCGGGGGTTGCAAGTGCCGAGCCGCCCCGACAGGTGCCTATTTACACACCTCTAGAAGGACCCGAGACTGTACTTGGAGCGGAAATACATGGGCTGGGAGAGCATTCCCGAGTTTACCGACTCCGTAGATAAATAATGTTAATAACAATTTATAATTACCGTTTTTATTTAGATTTTGTATCAATTTTCTGTATTTTTATTACTTTTTGTAAAATGTATGTAAAATTTATATAAATATATTCTAAAAACGTGAAATAAAGAATTATAATATATTGAATTAATATAAATATGTACATAGAATTTAAAAAAAAGTGAAATTTAATAAAAATACGATTATAAAGTACCTACAATATAAAAATTAGTCAACATTATGAAATAATTAAATACCTTCAGAACCGATTAGGAGTGTCGATCTTTCCAAGGTCGATCTATGGCCAATTCGATCCACCACACTCGTCGTGACTCGTGGTGAGCAATCGCCATCGTGGCTGTTGTAGCTGGTAGTGAATCGGCCGAGTATTTCCGTTTGTTTGTTCGCCGTTCGAGTGGTTTGTGGGAATGGTGGTGCCCGCTTATCGCCACGTTACGGTGACCCGCTCCTACGTATTGGAGCCGCGCGTGAAACCTCATAGAAACGGCATCAACCAACACGTACACGAGAAAGTAAAATAAAAGTACATACAGTATTCGCGCATGCTCGTGGCCTACGGTAGGAATGCGGAGATTGAATGCGTAAGTATTTTTTCCAGGCTGGAGTGAATTGTGATTTTGTAACAAACATTTACAGCGATACTCGCGAGTGGTGCTTACATAATATCCGTGAGTCCCGCCACTCACGAATTTTTGAGGTTTCCGTGTCCCGTACGGAAGCCTATTACTAAGCCTACGCCGTCTGTCTGTCTGTCTGTCTGTCTGTCTGTCTCTCTGTCCTTCCAATCTTTGGAACCGTAATAGGTAGCCGGTTGAAATTTTCAAAGAATATATGTTATTATGGCGGATATCACAACAAATAATCAAACATAGAAAAAGTAAAAAATTAAGGAGGGTTTCCATACAAGAAACGTATTTTTTTTTTCAATGTTTTTTTTGTGTTGCGGAAACCTCGGTGCGCTAGTCCGACTCGCACTTGGCCGGTTTTTTCCATCTCTTCTGAAAACGGAAGGCATGCCGACCAGTTGTTAACGAGGTAAAATTGAAGCAATATAATCAATACCGCTTCTGAATATTTATTTGCGTGGGAGCCGCGTGTACGTACGTAGGCGACCTACTTAGCCATTGCATTGTCGTCAGTAATGAATGTAAGACGTATTGAAATAGGACACTGAAATAGCAGTGGAGCAGGCGGCTTCTGTTGTAATGCAAACAAAATGACGACGAACAGAACAAGATATCCGTTCCCATCGAGGTTCCCATACTGTGAATGTTTGAATTTAGCATGTTTGATTAAATATAAAACTACACACACCACACGCCGTGTCCCGACAATCGGGGTAAGCAGAGTAATCTGTGTTGTGCTGCAAGTACTCTGGTAAATTACAGCGCAACACTCCCCGCCACGTTTAGCCAAGTATTCGAACAAGATAACTATCGGGCAGCAAGTAAGGCACGAAGACCCACCCGCTGCATGACTAGGTGGAAAGACAGCGCCAAGGTGAGAGGTGGCAAGCTCGTCGCCCTTATGCACGGCATCTTGTCCTTAGCCCTTAGTTTATTACTTTTACGACATGCACGGGGAGAGATGCAGTGGGACTATTCTTTATTAAGTAACGACCCCACTAAACTAAGTTACAAAAATTTCGGGGATTCAAGATAGCCGTGCCACGCTACAAGATGATAGCCATTGTGATGACGGTTGTCATGGTCTACGTGTGATTCTTTATTTGAAACAAGCTGTTCAAGCGGCTGTACGCATCGCGGAAAAATATCCTAAACCATCCTTCAGTGAGTGTTCCCAGTTAAGCTTTTTTAGACTTGGCATTTGATTGCGGTGTTTTTCCGTAATCTCAGTTGGCATTATTTTAATATATTTATTAGTACCTTCTCCAGCACCATAGGTAATCTATTAAAGTTTTTGTTTTCTATACTTAGCCCCCTTGACCGGTCCAATTGTATGAAACTAACTATGTAGTTGAATTACTTTTATTTAATTTAATAAAGATTATTATTATTATTTTATGCAACCTTCTTTTCTTACCGCGGCAGTTTTGAAGATTTATTGGCGAGACACACCTCACAATTCCTGACATAATTTTTAACAGACTTCAACAAATGTGGCCAAAAATACCTTAAAGCTATTCTTTTTAGAGTTTTGGAAACACCAAAATGGGCACATTTCTCATCGTCATTATTATTTAGTTTATTAGGTAGTTCTTATTGTATTTTAATTTAACTTATTATTATAAAATAAATTAGTCTCATTTAATGATTTCATTTAATAAAGATTGAAGAAGAATTTAAAGTAATTCAATGCAAAAATTTAATATTCATTAAAAAAATTACATCTATTCGAACGGAAGGGCCGAAAGACCGGACAGGTCCGGACAAATCCGGATGAGGACGAATGATAATAACCCTACGCACAGGTCACGGTATTTCCACATATAATGTCAACTGTCATAAACTGTATATTGAGCATCTGGCATGCTCAATATGCAGTATAATTCCCCCGACCGGTTAGCAATAGGCGTCGCAACCTTCCCTGGTCGGCTGCATCTATTGCAACTGCAATTTCTGCACGTGGCCACGCTCGCAGACGGCCATGGCTTCAATACCTTCCAGTACCTAGTCTCTCTCTAGCAGTACCTAGTGATGCCTGTATGCAGTTCCGCTCAAGGTTCTCGGCATACGCTCGCGCGTGACTGTACTTCGCTGCCTGGTCTGTCGCTGTAGCTGTTGGGTTTCATTTTGTGTTCGTTTACAGAGTTTAAAGTTATTTGTTAGTGAACATTTTCCCACGCTACGTTTGCTTGTACGTGGCCTCCATTTGAGCACCCGTCTACCGCATCGGTTGTCGGGTCTACGGCAGATGTGCCCAGCCCACTGTCACTTCATCTTGCTTATTTTCTTAGCAATGTCGACTACCTTAGGTGGACAGATGCCCTTAAAAAGGTAGCCGGGAGTGGATGGATGAGAAGAGCGGAAGACCGGGTGTGGTGACGTGCCTTGGGAGAGGCCTATGTCCAGCAGTGGACCGATACAGGCTGATGATGATGATGAAAATTTTCAGTGTCACGAGACATGTCAAAATGTTTGTTGCCGTTTTTGTTGACGGTAATGTTCACAATAATATAGGATATCGATATAGGATAACGTCCCTACGTTATCCTATATCGATATCTAGGGTTGATGTGATTTCGTCAACTTTTCTTTCATCATGTGTTTTCATCAAATATTCTTTCTTTTTCCACAGTAATTTTAGTTATAAGACGAATTAGGTATAAGATAAGATCCGTCTAACTGATACTGTTTTAAGAACCGATGCGGCCAAGATCAGACCGGGCTTATTAAATGTGAGATAATTATTACTTTGCATGATAATATAATAACTAAACCGACTATTACAATGCGTTTGTTTGTTGCGTTGATGTTTTTAAATGACAATAAAGTTATGAATTTACAAAGGCAAAGATACACAAGAGTTCTGTTTAAATGCTATCAATATCATAATTTATAGACTCTTGTTATGCAAACAACACCTGGTTGGTGTCGACTTCACGACGACCTTCTAACAGTTTCTGATTTCCTTATTGTATACGTCTATAAATGTACAAACGAGTCAACGCAATAATTATTATGAAGTATCCATCACCTGAGCCGTAAATGAACTGCATACAAGGTTCCAGTCGTAAATACTTTAGCGTCGCAGCAAGGCTGCAGTGCATGCACTGCGGACATTCCATGACGGATGCTTCCGCTGCTGTGCAAATGTGCTGATGATCTATTTTAGATCTCCCACACGTTACGATGTAGGACGCAGCCTTTGTAAAGTCATCGTAAGTTATTGCTATGTTCTTTATACTCTTAGTTGGCTTTAATTGTATGCCCATTCTAAAGGTTTAGTTCTTAACCAAAATTACGTCATAATACTAAAGCTTTTCTAAAATATGTATGAAGAAATTTAAAATGTTTAATCGGGATATGTAAAATCTGGAGAACAAAAACAGTTTAGAAGTAAGCGAGTAAGTGAATCACCGATTGTTGAAACTGGAGTGGACGATCGCGCCACGAATTTCCGAAGTACTGATGTAGAATTCCCACGTGTAACGGAATGCGCTGTCGAGTGCCAACGTGTTTAGTATTCATAAACAATGATGCTGAAAACAATAATCATCCACGGAGGCAGGGCCGCGGCATTGAGCCGGATCAAGGTCGAGAGCGGCCGCGATAAATCAAAACGATTACTCACCACTATGCTATTCCACACATATCGTAGGGATGTGATGCCGTGCGTACTTGAAATCTGAACCCGGCCTAAGAGGCGTGGGAACACTCCGATCTGGACGCTAGCCAATACCTGTAATGCTGAGACGTGACATAGGTAGATGTGGGTTGGAGATGTTGGCATACACTTATTAAAGTAAACAAGCAAGGAAAATTGTTCTCAAGCAAATGATCGAGTAACTACAAGTCGGAAAAAACATTAAGAAAATGACGCTGACTATTTTAACAGCAAAGCTAGCGATAAACCCCAACTGCTCCAGCATATTATCAAACTAAGGAATGATTCAAGGCATACGGCTACTCCGTAAGACGACATTGAGTCTTGGTCATAGAATCTCCGCCAGAGGTACGACCACAACTCGTTCTTTGTTCTCAGCTGTAGTAGGACCAGAAGATGTCTCTGTAAAAAGAGCAAGTATTTACAGTTTTTAATATCTAATCATAGATCGAATAATCACAATGATGAAAATAATTATCTGGATATCGCAGTACCTTTAAATGTCATAGTCTATGAGTATTTCAACTATCCCCTGATGTATTGGGCCCTCAACAATGGAGAAGGTTGCACCGACGAGCTCGACCGTCGAATGCTTTTGTGATGTATTGGATTATTGTGGCCTGGCATTGTTCGCCGGCTCTGAAGGTGTGTCTCAATCAGTCTGGAACAAAGCGCTTATGGGGTATTGTGCGCCCTGCTCCTCTGATTCGGATGGAACATTGTTCCTCCGCTGTATGGTGCGGACTGTGGACGGCGAACAGTTTCCTGGACTGTTTTTAGGTGCCGGTTGCTTTAAGATCCTTCGACAAAATGATTAAGTTTGCTCAAGATATTGAAGTGCCTTTTAATTGTGGTAAAATATATCCATGTGTTGATACTTTCATTCATTTTGATATTTCCTATACGAATAACTCCTAAGGGAACGTAGAAAAGTCAGCTTTTTTGTGCGTGTGGCGTGTTTTTGATGATTTCCGAGCGATCATCGAATGTCCATAGGCCCTGTTCACCATCAGATGGAGTGGGATAGTACCTTAAATGGCCCTTCTTAAAAACTTGTTTATACTCATCAACACGATTGACCTCATGCATTTGAGGTTATTCAACTGCAGTTCTTACTGCGGACGAAATTATTATGTCGTCTTTCGCACATAAATTATGAGCCTGTTGTTTGGTTATGGTACATTGTGTCGATTTGTGGTCCAACGAAGGGCGCATTGTTTCTTCGAACGTTCATTTTCGTTCTTTCTGGTTTTGTTTTCGATCGCCGCATTTGCAAAGTGTGAGTGAACTGCGTTATGGAGGAGCGCATGAACTCTGCGCTTGTTTTCTTCTTCTTGTCTGTGCGTTGAATGAAACGTTTTTCAGGTTCAGATATTCAGATATCAAATTAAAACTTAGGTGTATTATTGTTTTCATTGAAGAAACCCAAAGATTTTAGTCAATTAATAAAGATTGTAAAATAATATTCTATGTTCGATTTCATATCCACGTAAAACAACTTACTCTCAGCAAAATTGTTAATCTCAAGCTGTGTTTTTGATAGACAGTCAGCTATTTTATTATGTGGATTGTCACTAAAATTCTTGAAATAATTTATAATTATGTATGTATGTTTTTCTTGCCGGTTCTTCTTCGTGGGTGTAATCGAACCGGATAGAACAAATTGTGACAAGTTCGAGTGCAGTCTATGCTGGAGCATTGATTCATATAATAATAGAAAAACAAGATATTCGGTTTATAGGGGGAATTAGTAATTTTATTCCTTTAACTTCCTTATGTTTAAGTATTTCTAATTTAGCTTTGTGTGGGATTCCTTTTTTAGCTGGATTTTACTCTAAAGATTTAATTTTAGATATAGTTTGTTTAAGAAACTAAAATTTTTAAAATTTAAAATATTTAAAGAGAGATGCCATATGAATGATAATAAACAATACAAAAGTAGGGTTTAACCCGCCCGGGTTGGTACCACCGGACCGAATGAAAGGTCGGTCGGTCGAGACGGCTATGTTAATAGTTCGTGTTTTCATCCCTGCTCAGTGCTGCCAGCACGTATGCTTTTTTTTTTATTTTTTTTAGGGCTTTTAACAAAGCAATTCGTCAATATCAGCCCCATGGTACCTTTCCTCTCGATTCCTCAGGGCTCAGAGTCCCTAAGGGATCGAGATCGTTTAACAAACTCCAATACACATGTTAAATCCTTCCCACTTGGGCTCGCCAAGCACGGATGCTGTAGGCGATTTAACCAACAGTGTCAGTTTCCATAAAAAAATAAAACTTTGACCTTGTCAACGTATGTAACAATGGCTCAGCTATGGCTATATAATGTATTTCCAACCATAAGTTTAATATAGTAATCGACTTGACTCCTACTAAAATGCACCAGTGAGGTCATAGTGATGCATCTGACGGTAGAGTGTTTTCATTTTACGAAGGCACGCGGGGTACGAGGTAGGAAGTGGTGCGAGAGGCGACGACCGCGCGGAGCTCACACGATGCCAGGTCGGTACACACGTTCTACACGTCTCCGCGTCGTCGCTCTGTCGAACCGAGTCGTTTCCTACTGAGCTCCGCGCGGTTTCACACCACTTCCTACCTCATACACCATCGTAAAATGAAAACACTACGCTTCTATGGAGTGCAGCGCGAGCGGTTCGGTCGGCCTCGGAGGTGCAGTGCAGAAGTGCATTAGCTCGTGCAGTCGCCGACCCTGAGCGAGCCGCGCCACCTTCACTTTTCACATTGTGCAAGCGTGGATGCAGCTTGCAGTCGGAATCGTTAGATCTAACTCTGTTCTATAGGGCATAAAGAACTGCATAAATAGATCCATGCAAAGTTCGTGAATTATCAGCACTCGTAAAGCCGCGTCTCTTGCGCATGTTTTTTTTTTCGAAACATTACACAAGAAGGGCTTGGTCCCACCGCACTTAATGAAAGGTCGGTCGAAACGGCTATGTAAATAGTTTGTGTTTTCCGTCCAGTTCAGTGTAGCCGGCACGACCGAAGGGAAGGCTGACGTGGCACCAAGTTCACCCGGTGTTATGGGCTGACATCACGGATGTTGTAGGTGATGTAGCCAACCGTGTCAGTTTCCATAAAAAAAAAACAAGAAACATCACAAAAACATTTGTTTTCATACAAATGTGTACGCCCACGCCCTAATGCTTTGATGTTTCTGTGTAATGTTTCGAAAAAAACATTCGCAGAAGAAGCGGCTTATTCGACCTACACAGCAATTTTTCGCAGATTTATGTAGGGAGCAAAAATATTTCAATTAAGTGCGTGGAACTTAAGAGTTTTGCTTGGATATTATAATTATCTACAGTGTAGCAGGCGAACATATTGCATAATGTGTATGGTACACTACAAACTATTTTCATTGTAATTCGTTTTGCTGCAGAATAGGTAAGAATTAGAGACACAGAATACTTAATAGGTACTGTCGTGTCAGTAGAGAGAATAACTTTTCATGTACCTACCGCGTGAGGTCCGGTGCTTGAAAAGAATAGGCCAACTGCATATCTCCCCATGCATGTCGAAAAAGGCGACTTAGGGATAAGGGCAAGTTGCCGCGCTAAAGGGCGACCGGTTAGCCACCTCTCACGTTGACATAGTCCTTCCTTGCACAGTCATGCATGCAGTTAGTAGGTACTTACTTGATGCTTGACAATAACTAATAACTTATAATATTTTGCTAAACGTGGTGTTCGATGCGGTGCTGCAGTTTACCTGGATCCATGCAGCACAACACCGATTACTCAATTTGCCCTGCTTTTGGGAAACAGCGTGATGATATGTATGTATGTAGGTAAAAAGTGCACCACAACCACACCCAAATTATTTGATGGCGTTTTTTTTTCAGAATATCCCACAATATCATTATCACTTTACTAGCTAGCTTTAAGCTCTTAAGTAAAGTCACGTGACAACCTTTTCTAAAATATTAATTTCAATATTTTGTTCGTGACTATTGTTGCGATAAGCACTTACTTCCGCGGAATGATGGTCCTTTTCAACACACAAATTTCACATATTAGAAAATATCTCGAATTAACGCTTTTAAAATTACTCCAATAAAATTATGTCCCCAGAATGCGAGCACGCAACGTGCGTCGCTTGATATGAATAAACGCATCGCGGAACTTCCAACAGGGCACGTTTAATTTGTCGCTTCCTGTGTCCCTTATATCATGTAAATTTTACTCGTGCGTTTTGAGCTGTAATTGTGTCGTCGCCTCTAGTACTTCTGTGTGCGTAATATATGTATAAGGCGTAAACGCCAGAGCTTTTGTACAGCAGTTGTGACCTTTCTCCGTCTACATACGAAGGGCAATTAATTTAAATAATTTTAATGCCGGCTAGGGTGCAGGAATTTCCGGACACGGTGTTGATGCGTTTACTTAAAATATTTGAACGTTGATCTCATAGTTAAATTATGATATTTAAATACTTATTGTTGTGGTAATAACTACCAATGTTTTAGTAAATTAAAATGCTTTAATTTGTTGATTTTCGACAAGTATTATAATTTTTTTTATTTTATAATTATAATTATTGCATTATAATTATTTGTCTTTCTTGCACATCAAATCAAATGTTCTCTCTTTATACCATTAATTACTGATTTGCTTGAATCTGTCATAGTCTTAAATAGGTGTGGGGCCGGTACTTAAAAATAATAGCCCCACTGCATCTCTCCCCTTGCATTTCGTAAAAGGCGACTAAGGGATGAGGACACGATGCCGTGCTAAAGGGCGACAGGCGAGCCACCTCTCACCTTGGCACCCTAACGGATACGGAACCGTAATAAAAAGCACTGAGATGGGGAAATGGGTTCACGAAAGGCGACAGCACTGTGTAATGGGCTCACTAAAGATGCAAACACGATAAGGTTGGTCCACAAAATGCTGTGAGACCGTGAAGTGGGCACATGAGGAGTGCCAACATGTCAGTCAGCGTGTAAGCGTGCACTGCTGGACATACGCCTCTCCAATTTTCCTCCAGTCCTCCCGGCCTTTAGCGGTACGGAACCACTGCTTTCCGCCGACGTACTTGATGTCGTCGTCCCATCTGGCGGGTGGTCTTCCCACACTCCGTTTTCCTGTCCACTGCCGCCAGTGTAGGACACGGTTACTCCAACGGTCGTCGTCTCTTCGGCTGACGTGTCCAGCCCATTGCCACTTGAGCTTAGCCACCCGGCATCCAATATCGACTACTTTGGTGCGTCAACGGTGCCAACATGTTGTAATGTATTCACGAAGGACCCCAGCTTTGTGCAATGGGCTGACGAAATGCAACCAACCAACCAACCAACGCGTTGTTGTGAACTCCTGATTCTGTCCAGTGATGTAGCAATCCTTGCATCGCATAAACAAACCTGTTGCCGCCTGCGCATCAGACGCGCGCATGCGCGGCAGGTTGAGCGGCGGCGCGTCCGGAGGAGCCGCGCGAGGCGTGGTCGCGGGTTCACGCCTCGGCGACTCGCCGATGCTATCTGCAGTCAATTAAAAAGTTGAAGCGCCGTGAAATGCATTGCTTCCTGTCGCCGCCGCCGCCGCCGCCGCCGCTCCGGCGATCACTGCCAGTACGGGGCTTGTGACTCTTGAGCTAAATAAAAACGTGGAGGCCGACTGCGGTGGGAGCTGGAGCCCGTCTTCAATCGAGGGCGGTTCGTTTAATAGTTTTTTTTTTTAATTATACGTTGTAGACGAAGAAGATAGTGCAAGTAGTTTGCAGCGAGGTTTGCAGGCAGACCATGTGATGATAATACAACACAGATTCGTCCTGAGGGTTCTTAGGAACTCTAAAATTATCATCTCACTAGCAGGATGGACTCAGGTGGTTTGCGGCTGTGAAGTGGTGAGTTACAGAGCGAAGAGTAAGTACCGTTAAGTTCTGTTGGTGTTCGCTAACCTGCGCAAGCATTCTCTAACGTCCTACCGTCAACGTCGGTGACGCTGACTAGTTATGTCTCTGTCTAATTATATGAACTAGACAGAGACATAACTAGTCAGCGTCACCGACGTTGACGGTAGGACGTTAGAGAATGCCTGCCCAGGTCAAGTGTAGCGCCACGCGGACGCTGAACTAGAGCGCCCTCCGCGATGTACCTATTTATAGAAGTGAACTCGGCACGGGTTCGAGGGTGTGTTGTGCCGGCGGCGGCGGAGGGGGCGGGGGAGGTAACTAGGTCGCGGGGGCGCAGGGAGCCGGCCGCGCCCCCACCCACAAACTACCCCCAACCGAGAGCAGCGGAGAGAAATTCTCAGCCGCCGCCAATTTATTCTGAAAACTCCGGGGACGCGGCGCGTTTCCTTGTTTACCTTTCGTGGCGGTCGTAGGTGACGTTATAGTCAACAAATAAAGTTGAGTGACACAGCTAGAACGTTATTTATTACACTCACTAGCTTGTTCTATGCCTCATCACTCATCAGCATCACATCATCATTCTAGCTAAAGGCTACAAGCGAGCGCGTCTGCTACACCATCCCACAGATCATCTCTTGACTGTGTTACGTAACCGTACGTGGAAACTGCGTTAACTCCACTGTGCCCTTCCCCTTGGCAGCCCTATGTATCGGAGCGCTTTGTTACAGAGCGGAGGACTTGGCTAAATTTAGATGAGTTTGCCCGTTGTCTCAGGGAATGCAAGACGATTTTGGTGGCCGACCCTTAGAAATCTAAGCAGATCATTTCGCATAAACGTTCAACTGGTGAAACTGATAAGAAAGCAGCTTAATATTCTCTCCTAATCTCTTCGAAATATTCGCAGATGGAATAGAAGTAGACATACAAGTTTACATTTTAATAATGTAATCTTAAAATCGCCTTAAATACGAGGTCATGTCGGTTTGTTAACAATAACAGATGCATTCTGCAGACTGGAGGACTGGAGGAAAATTGGAGAGGCGTATGTCCAACAGTGGACGCTTACACGCTGACTGACTGACTGACCAGATGCATTTGGTATTCGCGGGCAACGCTATAACGATAGCGAACATCAACGGGCCAATCAACGTGGCACATTAATAATGCAAATGACGTACAGTTGGACATAAATAATTCGCTCAATAAATTCGTTTTGCATAACCGGGCCGGGCGATGCGCGCGCGGTCGCAGCGATGGTGGACGCGGGACCGACGCGTTCGTCCGCGTCGCGAGTCAGGAAACGACTCCGCTCCTCGCTTCCCCCACCACCGAGCTCGCCCGCACGCAGCAGGCAGGCAGGCTAGGCTACGCATCGCCGGCATTATCATTTCATTATCATTACACGCACGCGTGGAGACACTGCCGTTCCTGGCAATAACGTGTATCACAATTTTTTCACGACGTTCGTACACAAGTTTTATATTAGAGTCTTCTCCTGATTTGATCTGAGTGGTCACTGGCCTTCCTGTGTGTTTAATGTTTATACAAGCTGCTCCTTGGATCGGATGATCAAGAGTTAACATCTCGTTAATTCTGGAGCGATAATTGTACAGAAGGAGAGGCCTATGTCCAGCAGTGCACCGATACAGGCTGATAATGATGATGATGATGAATTGTACAGAGCAATAAAGTATCCATTCACTAAGGTACATTTTATTATGATCTTGTTAACTAATGATAACAGTTCATTGATCAAATATTCCCTTTATTTACTTCCACGCATTCGCAACGAGACAGTTTACCCGCATCATCCGAGCGTCACTGCATCTACTTATCGAAGCCTTTTCAAGAGCACTCTTTGATGTATTGTATTATCGGGATGAAATTGGAAAAGTTTCCCCGCAGTTAGCTTGAAGATTGGAGGAGGAGAAACGCCAGCGGCGCGGTGCGGAGACGCACGACGTTCCCTCTGCACACTTCGTTATAAAAACCGGTCAAGCATGAACACACTTCATCCACATAGGGTTTCGTCATTCGTCGTTGCTTTGAATTTAAAAGAAAAACTATTACATACATATTTGGCGTTCACTGTAGTTTTCCTGTACATTTCCCCCTCTTGCAAATTTGATTTTTTTTTTTGTTGGTACACTTGTGATTGTGAGCCCTTGTGAGAGTCACATTGGCTGGCTCAATTAGCTACATACTTAATTACAATTTTATAATTATTATTTTTTTTATTATTTGAGTAACTACAGTGCACGTTCATTGTGGAATTAATTGTGTTTATATAAAGCGCGACATATGGCGCCGAGCCATACCACCCATAAGATGTCTAACGACGCGACGGCCATGAACATTCGGTTGGGAGGTTGCGAATGCCATGCCGGCCCGACAGGTGCCTATTCATGTCCCTCATAAAGGACCCGAATCCCGATATTCTACCCGGAGGGAATTATATTGGCAGGGAGAGCTTCATAGATGACAACTAGAACAGAGTTATTCTGATTATGATTGGGTCATGTAGCAGACAGATTAACTACAAGTCCCATTTCCTTTTTTCTTCCTTCATGTCATCTCGTGTGGCTTCCTACGGAACCTTATGAAATGATATATGAGAAGATAAAACCGGGGATACACGCGCTCCGTGCCGTGAATGGGGAACGGGTTCCAAACGCATTACCAACACGAATACATAAACAGGGCTGTAAGAGAATAACTGAGCGAGGCCGTTAACTTGGAAGTCGATGGTGTTTTAGAAACGACCGACTTCAAAGGAGGAATGAATTTCCATAAAAAGAGTCATATTTGTGTATTTAAGACGTCGCATTCAAGATGGCGCCATGGCACGGGAGAGAGGGGGAAACGCACGGAGGTATAGAAAGCGTCTTAGCCCATGTGGAAGCAGAAAACATATTGAAAAAGTCACATTCGCAAAAGGAAGAATCTACTGACGTCTTCTTTGTCTGCTAACAAGGTCTCACGTCGTTCGTTATCAATGAAATGTTTTTGTTTCCAGTGCATTTAATATTTGTTGAAGTTGTCTATATCTTTATCGTCTTTAGAGTAGCAAAGATTGTATTGAATAATTTTTCGTTATGTTCGTCTGTAATGTTCTTGAGCGTCTATAATATCGCTGATATAGGCCTACAGTCAATGGGTTCTGGACTTTTTGCTTTACTGAACCTAAAGTTTGGCTTCACGGTGACAGTTTTAATATTCCCAGCAGACTTAATGTCGAAAATTATTTCATCATTGTTAATTTCTTGAATAACTCCGAATGAGGGGAAAGTATAAATTCGCAAAAGCGACTGCTACAATAATTAGCTTTTATAATATGTGCAATTACGCCGGTCCATTTCAATTAGCAGACATGAACATCTGAATATAGTAAACTAGCCGTGAGTTTAAAAATTGGTTTTGGTAATTATGTTTTTATTGAAAGCGCGACATATTGTGCCGTGCCACCCATAAAGTGTCTAACGACGCCCGTGGACATTCGGTCGTATGCGGGGGTTGCGAATGCAATGCCGGCCTGACATTCACGCCCTCTTGAAGGACCCGAGACTGTACTTGGCGGGAAATATATGGGCAGGGATATATATTTTTATTATTGATTGGTTATTGGTGCAATCACAATTCCGATAGAACAAATTGTGACAAGTTCGAGTGCTGTCTAACTGCCATAAGAATGCTCAATAAACAATAAACCGGAACAATGAAAAATTATAGTATAACCCTAGTCGGTACTAGGGTTATAATTGGTTACACAACATTTGAGTGGAATGACCCTTCTTGCTTCTACAAGGACGACCCAAACAGAAATATGGGTTTATTAGACTATTTCATTCAGTTCTTCGCCAGATTTTGTTTACTTGACTCATTTTTTGCCGGCTGGATCTAGTTTTCTCGATGTTCAATTCATGTCGATGAATCACATCACATCACACGCGCGATCGGATCGCCTAGCTAGGCTAGGCACGCGAGCGAACGAACATGTGTGAGTGGGCAGTGTCGACGTAAACACTCGTCACAAAAGAGCCGACAGTCTACCTACACTGGGCGGCGCGCGCGAGGCGCAGTTGGGACAGGTCAAGGCACCGCGGCCGCGACACGTCGAGCAGTGCCAATTTTATCGCACATCCACATCACAAGCGAGCTATCACAGAATAGAACGAGGATCCAACTCTCTATCCCTCAAAAGTCACAATACAAATGAACTATTACAGAACGGTAGGGGATCCGACTCTGTGTCCCTCACAATACAAACGAACTATTACAGAGCGGTAGGGGATCCGATTCTATCAAACGAACTATTACAGAACGGTAGGGGATCCGACTCTGTGTCCCTCACAACACAAACGAGCGATCACAGGACGGTAGGGAGTCCGACTCTGTGTCCCTCACACACAATACAAACGAACTATTACAGAACGGTAGGGGAGACGACTCTGTGTCCCTCACAACACAAACGAGCGATCACAGAACGGTAGGGGATCCGACTCTGTGTCCCTCACAACACAAACGAGCGATCACAGAACGGTAGGGGATCCGACTCTGTGTCCCTCACAACACAAACGAGCGATCACAGAACGGTAGGGGATCCGACTCTGTGTCCCTCACAACACAAACGAGCGATCACAGGACGGTAGGGGATCCGACTCTGTGTCCCTCACAATACAAACGAACTATTACATAGCGGTAGGGGATCCGACTCTATCAAACGAACTATTACAGAACGGTAGAGGATCCGACTCTGTGTCCCTCACAATCCAAACGAACTATTACAGAGCGGTAGGGGATCCGACTCTATCAAACGAACTATTACAGAACGGTAGGGGATGCGACTCTGTGTCCCTCACAATCCAAACGAACTATTACAGAGCGGTAGGGGATCCGACTCTATCAAACGAACTATTACAGAACGGTAGAGGATCCGACTCTGTGTCCCTCACAACACAAACGAGCGATCACAGAACGGTAGGGGATGCGACTCTGTGTCCCTCACACACAACAAGTGATTGCGCAGTGCGGTACGGAAATCCATACTCTATGTCCCTCACACACAACGCAAACAAGTGATAGATTACAGAACGGTACGGGATCCGTACTCTGGGTCCCCGTGATTAGTGTACCAATAAGTGCAACGTAACCCTCCTAAAACACGTTTCTTGTATGGGGACCCCTTATTTTTTTACTTTTTAATTTTTTAAATATTAGTTTTTATATTCGCCAAAATAACACATTCTGTGAAAATTTCAACCGGCTAGCTATAATTGCGGTTCCATTCAGTCATTGGACGGACGGACGGACGGACAGACGGACGGACGGATGGACAGACAGACGTTGTTGTAGGCTTCGTAGTAGGCTTACGTACGGGGTACGGAAACCTAAAAAAAATACGTGCAACAGAATTCATAAAAGCTCGTTTAAATTTGACACCGGCGAAAAACGGTGTACACCTATTTACCTGCCAGCAGGCATCAGGGCACACAGTATAGAGAAGGGAACAAAAGAACAAAACTATTCTATGGGTATTGCTGTGCCGTATATGTATACACACCCCTCCGCGAACCGCACATCCCCTGCGCCTACACGCATTTTTGGGGATTTCGTTTTGAATAGAGGCAAATCTCTGGTGGATGGTTGAATGTAGTTTTGAAGATTACGCCCCCGCTGGTACCTGGCAACGCTCCATTGTTCGGATCGGAGCACAGGAATTGTAAAGTAGGTAGTTGTTTACGGAGTTCAGCGTTGACGTTGGCAGAGACAAATATACTCGTAACATACGACCTGATAACAATAAAGATAGATAGTGAATAATAAGTTCAAAACTGACCGACGCCTTTAATAGTTCAACAAAATATATAATATATACGTAAAGTAAACTAGCTTTTGCCGGCGGCTTCGCTCGCCGCCCCGCGGTGCCCCGCGCCGCTCTGCACCGCCCCGCGCCTTTCCGTACTGGCCGTATTTGTTTTCTGCATATTTAAAAAAAAGAACAGAATTCGAAATTGAAGTTTTTATGTAACGTTGATAGGCTTATGTTTTTCTTGGGAGAAGAGATGATGGCGGGATTTTTTCCGACTTACTTGACATATTTTATCGTTATATTTTCGCAAATTTACACAACATCTTTATAAATTATAGCCTATGTTCTATTCTATTCTGTATAAGCGAGTGTATAAGCTATAGTACTGTAAATTCTCATCAAAATCCGTTCGTTAGTTTTTGCGTGAAAGAGGAACAAAGATCCATACATCCATACATCCTCACAAACTTTCCCGTTTATAATATTAGTAGGACTTAAACAATTTACCTATGAACAAAAGTATTCATCCATCATGGGGACCAGCGGCACGGTCCCCATGAAAGACGCAGAATTCCCCCGTTGAATGGCAATGCTAATTCGCTGCTTGAAGTATGTCCCGATAGATAGATAGATAGAAATGCTTAATTGCTCCAAAAACATTTTACAGAAACAAGCTCGATATATAAATTACGTGAGGGGCAAAGGCGAACTTATCCCTTGCAGAGATTTCTTCCAGTCAACCTTTGAATGTTTGAGAGTCGTACCTAGTTGTGAAATATAAGTAGGTAGTAGCAAAATAGTTAATTGTGAAAATGTAAAATATAATATAAGGAATATAACTAAATATACCTACTAAAATATACTACATAATATAAGTACGCACTAGTTAATTAAAAAGTATACATGAATACATGTACATTGGCGGCCGTGGACAGGAAAACGGAGTGTGGGTAGACCACCCGTCAGGTGGGACGACGACATGAAGTACGTCGGCGGAAAGCAGTAGTTCCGTAACCTCGGTGCTCGAGTCCGACTCGCACTTGGCCGGTTTTTTAGTTATACTTGCGTACAGACGACGTTCGAGTTCGTTATGAAATAATTTACTGTAAATAAGGTAGGTACTTTGCATTGCAGACTAGACGAATATGGTTTTTGACAGGTGTGGTATAGCGGATCTACGGAACCCTCCGTGCGTGAGTAAAACTCGCACTTGACCGATTTTTTATTTTGAGTCCGTCTGTGTTGGCCTGCATTCGTTATCTAGTCTTTCACTTTTATTTACCGTGTAAATTGTATCAGCGGCGGCGTATAGAGAAATGATAGAGATAGCAAATAGTTTTATTTTAGTATCAATAGGTATCTTCCTCTTCAGCATAATCAAAGACGACTCCATTTTAGTTGTGTTGTGTGTTATTTTTAAAGTAATTTTTCTTATTACTTACAACTGTCAAATTGTAAATTATTAAAGAATTTAAACATTTATGCAAATGTTTCTGTTAATATCGACTGTTTCTTAATATTAATACTTAATCACAAGTTAAAACCTTGATAAACGTAAAACATATGCATAAACAGTTGCTAACTAATTTATTATCGCTCATTTTGAGTTTTCCATACTACCTTCCATCGTCCATCCGACTTGATTGATGATTGTCTTTAGTTAGAGAGAACCTTCAAGCCAGTGTATGGAGGGCATTACCCGGCGCGCGCGGCCGTTTCTAATTTCCGAGATTCGACACGTCTCCGGGCTTCCCCCCCCCTCGCCCCACCTCACCTCTCCTGTCCCCCTCCCCTTCCTCCCCTCCCTCGCACATCCGCAGCGGCTCGTGTGGGCCAATATGTGCTGTCAAACTTAGTTTCTTGTGAGCCTCTCTCCCTATGTGTCCTACAACTTGCGTGTTAGATATACATTGTTTGAGATTTTCTCCCCTTAGATAGATAGATATGTAGATAGAAAATTCTTAATTACTCCACAAAAATAACACAGTGAATACAGACAGGTACATGAGGTGCAAAAGCGGACTTAGTCCTTAAAGAGATTTCTTACAGCCAACCTTTAGGTGTGTGTTAAATGTGTAAATAAAGGAATGTAGGTAGTAGCAAAGATAAGATGTGACAATTTGTTATTTAAGAGCGTTCCGTGCAAAATGAAAGGCGACGGTGCTGCCACTCAAGTAGATTATATCTCTTAAACAAAGCCATAACTGGAAAAAAACAAGCCATGAAGCTGTAGTTGATTTTTATTCTGATATTCTAAGATACTGAAAACAGTTTTGTATTGCTCAGTTTATATGCACAATCATTATAATGGATTTCGATGGCCACCGTAATCCGTTATTATGTTTATGGATAGTCAGAGCAATACAAAACTGTTTTCAGTATCTTAAAAAAACATAATCAAAATCAGCTACAGCTTCATGGCTTATTTTTTCCAGTTATGGCTTTGTTTAGGAGATATATATTATTTACTTGAGTGGCAGCACCGTCGCCTGTCATTTTGCACGACACGCTCTTAAAAATTATAAGGAATTATGAAAATCTGAAAAATTTAATTATATACGTCGAGATAAGTAAGATACGTAAGAATAAATATAAATTAGGAGACATTAATAGTGTTAAGATACAGATAAGAATAGGTCATGTAAAATATATATAATAGGTATAATAGATCATTAGATATATTAGTGTTCAGAAGACAGATTGTTGATGCTGTGACTGGGGTCAGTCTCGGGATTGTCGTTCAGTTCTTTGAAGCCTCAACAGAGTAATTTAGGAAGCAACCAACGCGTTCGGAAGTATTCAGAGGTAAAACATTCGCTCCGAAATGCAAAGATTAGCCCCAAAAGGGCCAACTTGCAGTTGTATTCTCCTGTGAATAGAGCTATAAATATAATAAATAAAATTAACTCGACAGAACCAGAGTTCCACACCTATTTAGCAATAGTTTTAATAAATACAAGAATTACATAGTCTTTTTTTTATCGATAGCGCGACATGTGGCATCGTTTCACCTACGAGTAGGTGTCTAACGATGCTCATGGACATTCTGTAATGCACGGGGATTGCGAATGCCATGCCGGCCTGAAAGGAGCCTTTTCACGCCCCATTTCCATTTTGTGTTTTTAAATTTTCTTAAAGGAACCATTAATGGTGTTTGTGTTTTTTTATAATTTATTTTCTTTTATACTTACTTATAAAACTCTTCAGTCATCTTTACTTACACACCAACAGCAAAACGAACATCACTTTGATTCTCGTAAAATTTACTTTGATTCGCAGAAATCTCGGAACAAGAGTGATGCGTGAGATTCCGAGTCTCAAAGCGGTGGTGGTGGTAGCTAGCTTAGCGTGCGTGGCTAATGGTTAGAAAGCACGGAAACGCGATTAGGCACACCGTAATTAACGTAACAACATTTAATAGTGAGGGATCGCTGATTCCTTCCCCCCTTGCTTCTGTGATGGAGGAGGGGTGAATCGGAGAGTTCCTCCTTATACTTACATTAAATATTATGTTACATATTATTATTTGGAATACTGAGGTTGTTATCTACATATGAAAAACATTTAAGAGGGGCGTGAATGTAAAATACCTGCCAGGCCGGCATTCGCAACACCCGCATACGACGTAATATCCTTGGGCGTCTTTAGACACCTTATTATGAGTGGCAGGGCGCCATTGTCGCGCTTTCAATAAAAAAATATATACAATGTTACGGTTTATTGGAATTAAATTGTCAAATAAAAAATGCATCCTTTCAGAAAACCTCGGAAAAGGTGGATTTAGGTAATTAGAATTTGGCACACCACCGGCCGCGGTCGAACTTTGGATGGGTGACCGTCTGATCTTTAAGGCTGGCCTTGGTTCAGGTTCCATGTAATACTGTAGGCCCCTTCCTAGGTGGAAGGATTTAACCCGTCCGAATTGGCGAAATGTCTATGAAAATAGCTCGTGCTTTCCGTTCAGTTCCGTGTAGCCGTCGCGACTGTAGGGAAGTGCTGACATGGCACTTAGTTCACCAACGTGTTATGGTTTGACGCTTAGACAGTTCCACACTCCACACCCTAGTGGTGCGACAAAGAAACTAGAGTCAACCCAATGATTAGTGATTTCTTCAAGCTGCATCTTTCTGCTCCGACATTCGTAACCTGTTCAGTTACTTCGGGGGGCCTATTTCCAAATTCTACCACGCGAGTTCGCGAAAACCTTTTTTATTTTATTTGGCGATTCTTTTTGAGACATTTTGGTCAGCGTCATGCTCGCGTCATGTAGGTGTAGTGAGGATTCACGGTCAGGTGCAGTCTTTAAAACACTCTTGTTGTTATATGTTGTTTTGGTTTGTGTTTTCCGGACTCTGCGTTCAGTGATATTTTTTTAAATGACCGCACCTGACCAACACTATACACTGATCCTCACCCTACACCTCACTGTTTTTTTTATGGAAACTGACACGGTTAGCTACATCACCTACAACATCCGTGAAGTCAGCCCAGAACACCGGGTGTACTAGGTGCCACGTCAGTGCTTCCCTTCGGTCAACGTATCAAAAAGTAAATCTCCAAATCAAACAAAAAAGTAACAAAAAATGCTTTCGTGAACTCGCGAAGTAGAGTTTGGAATATGCCCTATGCGTGCTATGTGGTGTGTGTGCCCGGGCCCGGGGTGCTCTCTCGCCTCGGTGAGTGAAAGCGAGTTTAGAGGTTAGCCGCTCGCTGCTGTATGTGCAGGCGCGGGGCGGGGGTAGGGGTGCGGTGCGGGGGTGCGCTGCGGGAGGGTCGCTGGTTGGGGCACGTCGCGCGGGAGAGAGGGGGCGGCGGATCGATAGCCGGCCCGCATTGTTCCCCGCGACACCCCGCACGCACTGCACTCCCCCCACCCCTCCACGCCCGTGCGCTGCGTCCCTCACCCCCTCGCGCCGCACCTCGTCGGCCCAGCCGCCCCGCCCTCGCCTCGCCTCCGCCGGGCGCACCCACTCTTCCCGAAATTTGTTTCCTTTCCGTGCCAAGAGGAATACTTCGCCTAGTGGCGACCTGCAAGTCCTGCAACCAACTTGCAGGTCGCGTAAGCGATGCATTCGACGTGTGGAAAAGTCAAATTACTCTTCGCTTCGAGGCTCTTCGTCTAACATCGAAGATTATTTATATGATATGATATGAGCTGTTCCCGCGGCTATTACTCTAACCATACTTGGAGGTGCCAGAATACCTCGTATGATTTTATTGAGCAGTTCTCGACTTATATGAGCGAATATAGAATCCTTGATAGAATCGACGACGCGGCGCGCGTATAGGTCATTCATTCATTATATATGCAATACTTAGTTATATGTTTATTGTAAAGTAAATAATAATAAATAAACCTTTTGTGAGCAAAGTTCTCCTATATGGTTGTTGTTCTGCCCGAGAATCCTAGGTCGACGCAACTGCAAATTGAATAAAAACAAAAATGCAAAAGTTAAATTAAGGTACTACTGAGTGAGATATTTTTATTTGCGTCTCTGTTTTCTCCGAGAGTGAAACGAGGCTTAGTTAGATCGACAGCAATCAGACGGCAATCCACATAATTGGCGGTGACGTTTGAGATAATAATGAAATTCTCCTACTGAAATAACTGTTCATGAAAAACGAGATTATGGAACGATGCCTCTTTGAGCGAGCTTGTTCTGCTGGCGAGATTGTTCTTTGTGAATTTGTTTTATTTTTTTGTTGATGAACGAATGAACTGGAAAATTTTCTCCAAGAATAATTAAGAATTTTCAATTGTTGACTCCATGTATGTATAGCTCCTTTATATGGAGGCTGAGACATTATTATTACAATTCTTTATTGTAATTTTCTCTACTTCTTATAAAAGGGAGCGTGTCTGTATGTATGTTTGAGGTAAACTCAGGAATCATCCATCATAAACATTACACTTAAGGGGGCTCCTTCCTAAATCCAGCCTTTCTTTCTAACATTGGCGTTTTTCATACACTTTATTTTATTATGAAGAAATTATACAACTTATAAAAAAATCCTCTGGGAGAAACATGCATGATAAAATTATTAATGTTTTTCAATAAAAAAATTTGGTATTCCACATATAATAATTGAAAAAAAAACTAAATGTTTATTAAGTTTTTGTTTTTTTATTATTATTATATGTGGAGTACGAAATATTTTTATTGAAAAGCATTAATAATTGTGTCATGCATGTTTCTCCCAGAGGATTTTTTTATAAGTTGTATAATTTCTTCATAATAAAATAAAACGCGCATTGTTAGATTGAGAGGCACAATTTAGGGAGGTGGCCTCTTAAATTGGACTGTGTGAGAGAGCATGGCATGAACGTAGAGATATAATGTGGACATGACATCTATTTATTTCCCAGCGCGTTTTATCTTTCGATGACTGAAGTGGGTGTGGGCGATAATACTTTGCTTGGCTCCTATTGCGCTGAGGGCTCTCGAAATGGGTTATCATGTGCTATTGACATGTAAGGAATTTTCATTCACTTGGTAGTCCGAGAAGCAAGCTTTTAGAAATCGCTTCAATATGTACTCGGGCTTGTGGCAATGTGGGGCCGGTACTTAAAAAGAATATCCCCACTGCGTCTGACCCCGTACATGTTTTTGCGTCTAAGGGATAAGGACAAGGTGCCGTGCTGAAGGGCGACAGGATAGCCACCACTCACCTTGGCATGGTCCTTCCACCGAGTCATGCGGCAAATGGGTATTCGTGCCGTACTTACTGCTTGATAGTTATCTTGTCTTAATACATTGCTAATACAGATTACACTGCTTACCCCGATTGTCGGGATATAGCGTGTGGTGTTGTATGTATGTATGTAGGTACTGTGACTTTTCGACGTCACGACACCCACGTCTCTACGTTGATGTAGAATCGTTGAAATGGTCCATTTTCTTTGTAACGTCCTCATCCAGAGCCAACTAACATTTCTTCTACTGGACTCCGCAGAAAAATAACAGTCGGCTCTGCCCACTGAAGCTCTGCCTCATCCAAGTTTGGAACGCGCGCACATCGGCTTCGCAATAGGCTTCGACGATACATTAGCGAGACGATGGGAATAGTCCTGAATATATAAGGTGTTTCGTTAGTCATGTCATTAACTTCGGGAGGGTTACATACACACTCAATTAACACTTTACGTAAGAAAAAAACATATGTTTATAGGAGCATTTTTTCTCCTAACAAAAAAATAAAATCAAATAAGTAGCTGTAAAAACCAATCATAGTGACCTTGTGACTTACTTACAACAAACAGCTGTTCTGCGTTTGAACATAGTACGGTCATTGACCCCGTACAATGCAAGTTACCTACTGTTACACACAGGTTAATGTTTAGGTAGCAAACATGTTTTGTTAAATTTCTCGAAAAGTAATACTATAAACATATTTTTTTTTTGCGTAACGTGTTTATTTGAGTTTGTATGTAACCCTCCCGAAGATAATGACATGACTAACGAAACACCTTATATATCGGTAGTAACATCGAGATCGATTATATCATTTTGTTTGGGAATTTTTCCTCGCTTTCCTCAAATAGAGGCAGGCACCCGGCGAAGCCACGCGCTTTTACTGCTCATAAAGAATTTACTACAAAATCGACATCTGTCTATGCTACGTCAGCCAGCGCTCTCTTCGACTATAATGGCGCGTTCCAGCCAGCCAATGGATCCCATTTCGCGTGTCTTCTGATGATAGTGGTCAGATAGATTACACGCGATTCGATCGCGGCGGTTGCGATATGGCATTTCAGACGAGACGGAAGTTAACTTTCTCCATACAAAATCGTCTTTCGGCATTTATGTTTTCTAGCACCCCGAAACCTTATCCAACTTTTACAATTATTTTTTCTTGTCTTAAGGACAGTCCAATCTACGTTCCTGTCTTTGTCGTTTTTGTTTAGATGAAATATTATACAACACCGGAACTAAAAATGTGTATTTCGACCGAAAACATTAAAAAAAAATTTTTTTTTGATATCATGAAGTTCATTAAGCTTTATTGAGTCATCAACTCATCACTAATTTAAAACCTGTCTTTTCGACAGGAACGTAGTTTCGACTGTCCTTATTAAAACAAAATTGTAAAAATCGGATAAGGTTTAGGGGGGGTAAAAAACATAAAAACCCGTGTACCGTTTTGTACCGTGTGGGGCCGGTACTTGAAAAGAATAGCCCCACTGCATCTCTCCCCGTGTATGTCGTAAAAGGCGACTAAGGGATATGACTCCCTTCTTATATTACTAGGTTGTAGGGTTCAACCCGCCCGGGTTGGTACCACCGCACTGAATGAAAGGTCGGTCGAAACGGCTATGTACCTAAATCGTTTGTGTTTTCCGTCCAGTTCAGTGCAGCCGGCACGACCGAAGGGAAACACTGACGTGGCACCTAGTTCACCCGGTGTTATGGGCTGACATCACGGATGTTGTAGGTGATGTAGCCGACCGTGTCAGTTTCCATTAAAAAAAAGGACGTTAACTTCCGTCTCGTCTTCCTGGGCCTCCTCGTCGCGTCCTTGATGCAGTACAGGGCATCGCGATAATGGGCGCAACATGTGGCGCGGGCAATGGCGGCGCGGAGGAGGCGGGCACGCGAGCCGAGAGGAGCCGGGTCGATACCGCGTGTGTCGCTCGCTATCCGACGCTCCCTCCCCCCTTCGGATATTTTCATTTACTTGTAAATTGCCCTCTTTGATACCGCTCGCCGATCACTCGCGAGTGCCGCCCCTCGCGTGCCGCCGAAAGCGTCAACTCTTTCGATTTTTCTTTTCTGGCTAACGTGCGTAAGTACATGTGTTTTTATGACATCTGCATTTGGGGAGAATGGAGTTTTATAGCGCTATAATTGACCTTTTTATTGTTGGACTAGAAGAGATGGGATAAATTCTTGGAATAATCGCTGGGAGATGTCGCCGTCGTCGCCTCCATTCCACCCCCTGTCTGGAGTGGGCGGTGAGTCGCTCAGATTATCTCGTGAGTTGCTTTGTCTGTATACTTTTGGTTTGCCTTATCAACTCGCTTTCGATGTACGCGAAGGGCGTACTCCTATGCGCTCGCGTTATCTTTACACTCGGAACGTCGAGTTTTTTTAATGCGTGGTTTGAAAGCACAGATAGAATAGGTAAAGAGGAGTCGTTGCTAGCTCTCATTTCTAGTAAAACAAGAGCCGCCGCCATGCTAAGCCAAGCAGCGGGTGACCGAGTGCTTTCGGCATCGGCTTCTCATGCGATAGGTCCGAGGTTCGAATCTGGTCGGCGTGTACCAATGAGTTTTTTCTGAAGAAAAAAATTACGTGCATACCTACACCTGCTGCTTCACCGTTCGGAACCGGTGTAAAACTGTAGCCCCCTTCCCTTGCCCCTTACTAGGTGGTAGGCTCAAATTGTAGCCGACTGGGTTGGTCCCACCGCACTGGATGACCGCATAGCAGCTTCGGTTGTGTTCTCCTCTAGTCCAGTATAATAGCCAGCAATACAAGCAAGTCTCCGGTATGGCACCAACCTTGGTGATATTGGCTGGTCGGAGCATGTGCTTTGGCCCCTCCGACTCAGACACCCATACGGGATTACACAAAAAAAAAATGCGCCAGTTCGGGGTGTAGCTGGCGAGGCACGACTTAGTAGCCCGCCAATCGCGCACCATTGAACTCCACCTGCGCTGGGTCGAGCTGGGTCGCAAGTCGCAACTCGCGATCACTCCGTGGACGCAACTGATGATATGCCACGCGGACGCAACGTCCATTTCGATGACGTATGCGCTCCCAGTTGGTGAGCGCGTACCCAGTTCGCTTTAGTTACGTTAAAATACGTTGAGCGACTCCTCTCAATGTTTCTTCTCCGTGTTTGGAACATAATGCCGCCATCGCTACGACAACGACACGCACGATGCTTGCGGTGGCGGCGGAACAGGGCCGTGGGTTGGGAGGGGAAGCGGGAGGAGGTCCGGGGAACGAACGAGGCAGCCATAATCATAATTTACTTAGATGACGCGCGGCGAAGTGTGCTCGTGTCGGGGAGTTGTCCGCACCACACACACTATACAACATTACTGTTCGAGTACATACATACATACTCGTACAACCGCGTGGAGAAAAGGGTCCAGTCAGACAAAGAACAAAATTACTGCGAACAACTAATAGCGCGCACGAACATGTTGAAATGTTCGTGTTCAGCGCGAACGGTAGTCGAACAGTTCAACTGTAACCGAACCTCTTCCCAACTGCTCCTCCCTTCGCCCAAAATGTTGGTTTTGAACGCGCAAAGCTAAGTTGTACATTTTTGTGTGTTATGTTATGTGTTCCGATATTTGTACATTTTTGTTCGCCCATCAATCGTTCGTTCGTTGTTCGTTCACGTACCATTGTTCGTCCATCTGAATGCGCCTCGGCGCGACGCGGCAGTCGGCACACACATGCCCGTGGCTCAGAGGAATTCCACCGAACGGGGAATGTTGGAAGTTTGGAGGTTGAAATGTTGACTTTAGAGTACTTTGAAGTGTTTAGGTGTTTTAAGAGGAGAAAAGCAGCTCTTTCGAGAGAGACAACAAACAACGAATGCCAGCAGTACCTACCTAGATACTTACCAGTACATACATAATAAAATTAATATACTCCCTTAAAAGCGTTTTCAAATGTTGAACGAATTAAATAATGAGACAGATTTTTATATTATTGTAATAATAGCTACAAAATTCGATCACATAATTTATGATATGGATGAACTTAAAACAATTTAGATAAATAATAATAACTTCCATAAAGTATTAGGTAGGTAATTAACAAATCACCAGTGAACTTAGACATGAACACATCAGCTTAGGCTGTTCGTTCATCAAATAAATGAATAAATAAATAATTAATGCATAATTTTATAATCTTTATTTAATATTAATATAACATGTCTTTACAAAATACTTCATAAATTACGTGATCGCGAAACCTGTAAAATGCTCTCCTGTAAATCGTTATAAATATTAGATGAGCTAGTTCTACATTCACGTGTGTGAAAGAAAGATGAAACGAACGAACCGTTATGTTGCAGTAATTCGCCATACCTACATAATCCCAAGAGGGATCACCACGTCCGCCAGCCGCCAGATACTTATTTACCTCATTTTCCCCTTAAAACCGGTCGCGAAATCTCGGGGATTAATCTATTTCCCAGAGACGAGGAGGTGGGCGATGAGTTTTTAGAACGTATTAGGTACGAAAAGAGATGAACGGGAGAGGGATTAAATAAAAAAATAAAGACTGACTCCTGCAGGCAGGGGTGCTAGTCTTTATTTTTTTATTGCACCTGAAATTTTTTTTGTTTATAGACAGCCGGCAAGGGCGTCTGTGCCCAACACCACAGATTACTTAATAGTTACTTCGTAACGATAAATCACTGCATAGAAAAAGTTCCATACCTTCGGCTTTAATAGCCTACTGTTTTACGTCGCCAATCGCTGGGTGAGAAAATGTACCTAAACGTGACCTAAACGATCGAGTTTAAAGTGATTATTGCTTTGCAGCTGCGCGCAGTTGCGTGGGCGAGCGTGTAGGTATGCTTCGCGCGGCTGACGAATTTTCACTGAATAGATCGCCGGCGGTCCACCGGGCGGTAGGTAGTTAGCGCGCGCAAGTACATAGAGTTCGTGAGGCCTGCCAACACTTCAACGGAAGATCAGACACAGCCAATAACACCACTCCCCGCGAAACCACGCTAAGAGAGGCGCCATGCCGGCTATAAGGAGGACAAAAGGTCTTCATCTAATTAATTGACACTCCTTTTGAATACTGGGGGTCTGTTATAGGTAGTATAGGGAACACACTCACCGGAAGACCTTTCCCATATTTTCGCTGTGCGACTCAGGAACGATTTGGAAAAGCGATTCGTTCTTAGAAGTTGGGTGTCAACAACATACGGATGTTCCGTCCGAGGGATGTTCCGCCGAGCGAGTCCGGCGGGTGTGCTGGAGACGGATGGGGGCTGGAGGGATGAGGTTGGGAGGAGGGTTGGCTGCCTCACTTGCTTACACCCGCTGCGGCAGCCCCGACACCTTCTTCCTGTCTGAACTAGGTGGCATGTCTTATGGTCGTGAGCTACACATTATAGCACATTATAGACCATACACCATTCATGGTATAACTGTGTACCCCGTACGGAAGCCTATTACGGCTAGGCCTACAACGTCTGTCCGTCCGTCCGATGGCTGAAACTTTGGAACCGTAATGCGGTTTAAACTTTCACACAACATGTGTTATTTTGGCGGATATAACAACAAATAATAAAAAAAAATATAATAAATAGAAAAAGTGAAAAATGAAGGGGTGTTCCCATACAAGAGACGTCCTTTTTCAACGTTTTTTTATGGAAACTGACACTCTTGCCTACAACAACCGTGATGTCAGCCCATAACACCGGGTGAACAAGGTGCCATGTCAGTGCTTCCCTTCGGTTGTGCCGGCTACACTGAACTGGACGGAAAACACGAACTATTTACATAGCCGTTTCGAGCGACGTTTCATTCAGAACGTTTTAAACTTATTAAAACTAATTCTTTAGGGCGATCAAAACATGCCTGTAATAATAGCAAGCTAACTTTAGCTAACTTTAGCTAACTTTAGTTAACTTTAGCTAACGCTATTTTTTTAAAGAAATTTCTCTGGGTTTCGATTTATATATAAGCGAAAAGTTATTTCATTCCATGTAGAGTTGAGTGTCAATACTGGGAGTCATGATGTATATTTTGCTCCTGCCTGCCTACCTCGAGGGCTTTGTGTCGTGCACGTACAGAAACTAATCGAATTTGCGTGCATAGAGGGGTTGCATGCAGCCGTTGTTTGCACAAACCAACAAGAGATGACGTAAGTACATACACACGATCGTGCTACTGCCCAAACATTTTAAAAATATTTAACGATTGCTACTGCCCAAACATTTTAAAAATATAGAGCCACCATTCTACAGTAGGTATATACAATTTAATTTTAATTGCAATACAATAACATACAATACAAACATCCAAAGGTTGACTGTAAGAAATCTCTGTAAGGGATAAGTCCGCCTTTGCACCTTATGTAAATTTTCCAATGTATTTGTTACTGTTTAATGTTTACTGGAGCAATAAAGAATTTTCTATCTATCTATCTATTTACAATTTAATTTATGTATGTAGGTACCGTGTGGGGCCGGTACTTAAAAAGAATAGCCCCACTGCATTTCTTCCCGTGCATGTCGTAAAAGGCGACTAAGGAATAAGGACAAGATGCCGTGCTAAAGGGCGACAGGATCGCCACCTCTCACCTTGGCACGATACTTCCATCGAGTCATGCAGCAGGTGGGTCTTCGTGCCATGTTCGTGCCTTACTTGCTGCTTGATCGATTGAATCTTGTTCGAATACTTTGCGAAACGTGGTGGTCGGTGTTGTGCTGTAATTTACCAGAGTTCTTGCAGCACAACACCGATTACTCTGCTTACCCCGATTGTCGGGATTCAGCGTGTGTGATATGTATGTACAAAATTATGTATTCCTTTTTGCCCACCCCTGATTTAGATATTCTAAAATGTAGAGTAGAATGTACAATGTAGAGATTTAGATCGGCTTCGTTGTCACGTGGAATCCTAACAAGCGCGCCCTCACTATCGTCTCTGTGCATTTTGATTAGACGAAATTGATCTAGGAAACCAATAAACAAAGGGGTGGATCCACCGCTCGTCTGTTCCCCTGTTTATCGTCTCGCAATCAATTAGATCGAGAGAGCCTCCCGCGGGCGGAAGGTGACTGATAGGTCAATAGATGCCAGGTAACTTCCCGGCAGCTGCCGCGATGGGCCTCGCCTCCGCGCCGTGGAAGTACATAGCTAGAAGGTGCGGCACGCATGTTAATATCCTATTAGATTTTTATTTTTTTATTTTTGTGAACTTATGTGTTCATGTTTGGTGGGACGACGACATCAAGTACGTCGGCGGATAGCAGTGGTTCCGTATCGCTGAAGGCGATGTCCAGCAGTAGACGCTTACACGCTGACTAACTGTGTTCATGTTTGCTAGATAAGAATTTTAAATAAAAATCGGTCAATTGTGGGTCGAACTCGCGTGGAGGGGGTTCCGTATCATTCCGGTTTACGTGAAAACTTTAAGACTTTGGATTTTCGTCTAGGTGTTCCTTTAAACTATAAGAGAGGCTAAACTATAATTCCCAATATTTTTTAGGGTTCGCTACGGAACCCTACAAATGCTTGTCTACAATAATGCTTCATTCGTGACATCAGCCCTTTACTACTTCTTCCTGTAGAGGCTAGGTGCCGGCCTGTCAAGGAAGTGAAAGAAAATAGCGCATAGACTAAATTAAGACTGCCGTGCTGCGAATGCTCTGTCGTTCGTTTGGCTCCTCGTACTTCTCATTGTGCGCAGGTGTCATCTATGTTGTAAAGCTAGTAGTCTATTATAGAAGGAGGTGTGCTCGGAGGAGCTATTTAATGCGATCCCGCCGTCCCCTTTCCACCTTCGCACCACGCGCACTGGGCAGGGATTGCATCCCTACACGCTGGACTTACCGCGGATGCGTACCAATCGATTCTGCAGATCTTTCCTCTACAGAACCGGTAAACTCTGGAACGCTCTCCCTGCCTCCCTGCCCATATATTTCCCCCCAAGTACAGTCTCGGGTCCTTCAAGAGGGGCGTGAATGGGCACCTGTCAGGCCGGCATGGCATTCGCAACCCCCGCATACGACCGAATGTCCATGGGTGTCGTTAGACACCTTATGGGTGGCTCGGCGCCATATCTCGCGCTGTCAATAAAAAAAAAAAAAAAGGTGTTTGGCCGTCATTGGGGCTGCACTATATTAGTTAGAAACTTTCTGCTTTGGTCATCGATTTAAAAAATAAAGTCGGTTTACGGACGATAGTTTTACGTGATGACGTGGAATAATCGTAGTACATAGAGCAAAGATCAGTAATTCTATTTCCAGTAGAAAGATTAATCATCTTGTGACTGGCCATCAATAAACTTCTGTTGTCTGATCTTGACAGTTTTACTTCTTAAGACGTTTCCATGGTAACTTTGACTATACCGATTGTGCCTCTCTATCGCTTGTTACGCGCTCTCGCTTGCACGCACAGGCTCAGATGGAACGTGACACTTTTTCGTGTGTGCAGCCGGTTTTCATCAATTTATAAGACGTGACGTCATCACGTCAAAATAAATAAATAAATAAATAAATTACTACTGGACGAGCTTTGTCGCTAGTTCGCTCACGTATCTCATACAAATGGAGTGCATGCCGATCAATTGATGGGTGACGTGGTGAAATGTAACTTATGTACGACAATGCGCTCTCTGGCAATTTATTTCCGCTGGGACTCGCTGTTTGTTACTCTGAACAATCGATCCTATAGCGCGCGGCACGTAACTGGGCCTCTGTGCGAGAGGGACGACGTTATACGCATGCGATCGCTGGTATAACACTGTCCCGCTCGCACAGCGGCCAAGTTACGCGCCGCGTACTCTACCTACCTGGGCCTGGGAGTCGTTAGGAGCGGCAACGACGCGACGCACGGTTCACCCACGCGGTCGCCTAGGGGCCCTAGGCCCAGGCGTGAAGTTTTTCTGGTGGCATGTACATGAGGAGGCTATTATATTCGAGAATATCGAGAATATCGTACTTTTTAGGGTTCCGTATCCGGTACGAGACCCTATTACTGAGCCTACGCCTGTCTGTATGTCTGTCTGTCCGTCTGTCCGAGCGCTGTGTAGGTATCTCTTGAACCGTAATAGGTAGCGCGTTGAAATGTTCACAGAGTATGTGTTATTTATTAATTTTATGGCCGATATAACAACAAATAAAAATAATAAAAAGTGAAAAATTCACGGGGGTTCCCATAGAAGAAACTAAAAAGTATACCTATGCGCACCATCTACCGAAAAGAGTATGAAGCATATTAACTGATCATTCATTTTAACTAATATGAATAATTTCATAAATACGCCATAGATGGCGCGAGTGGCGCTGACCATGACATGGCGATACGGAATCCTCGGTGCGCGAGTTCCACATTAAACATTAACTCGTTGTTGTCATACTTATTACCTTATATATAATATGAGCCGTTTGATATTTGCCCTTGCGTCAACTGCTTGAAAGTTCAGTTTCGCATTTGAAAAATTATCACACTTAAAATCAGTAATCCTAGAATAAAAAACAATATATCTAGTTAATCGTTTTATGATATATATAGCTCAGTCGTTTTATGGCTTTTCGCGTCTGGGTTTAGATCCCGTCCCACCCGAAATCTCAGCTTCTTCCGTTCGTATTGGCCAAACACACCGCACAATGGCAAAGCACTTTGGTTTTCTAAATCATTCTTATATTTCGCACGGCCCAGTGGAATGAGCTTCAGAATTCCTAAAAAAAGTTACAGCAGAACTAACGTGACGTAAGCGCCACAATCCAGAACGCTCATCTATAAACTCGCGTAAGCGCCACAAGCCAGACCAAGAGCGCTCATTTAATTAGCTAGTATAGCCAGTTCAGTGTCCAGTGTAGGTCCGCCTACAAGTATTTCAGTCGTCAGTGTATCTACGAATACCGCGTATCGTGCAGTTGTATACAAACACGACGAGACGGTGCCTATATGTGTCTCGGCTCGCCGACCCAACAGACACGCGCGTTCGCTCGCCGCGCCGCACAGTGGGGCTAAGGCGTAAAATATTAAAAATAATTTTTGTTGGAACTTGGTAGATATTACTATAAATATATTGTAATCGGCAGTTCAATAGATGATCTATTTATTCTAGGAGCCCCTTTTTTTAAATAAAATTATGTGTTTTCACAAAAATTTTTAAACATTGGACATGTCGCTTTTGCAAATTTCACTAAATTGAAAGTGGGTAAATTCAATAATAAATTAAGCAGAGAATTGTTATTATTTTGAAACTGTATTTTTTTAGTTTGTTCACTAGACGTTATACCTTCACTTCAACGTAAAAAAAAAAAGTCTTTATTGGTTTTTATAAGTAGGTACACAATTTTTATATGAAAATTCGAAAACACGGAGACATACAAATTTAGCTACACGTACCTACACGCAGTGAACTATATCATTACACGAGGTAACTAATAGGCTATGATTTCTATATAACTCCAGCTGCCCCCACTTGCCTCTCTAGAAGTTATTGGACTTCGGCCTCGTTAGGGTGCGCGTTGTTAAAGCTTGCGGATTATGGTAGGCGCGCTCTCATCAGTTAGTTAATC
The DNA here is from genome assembly GCA_946902875.1 of Nematopogon swammerdamellus. Lineage (NCBI taxonomy): Eukaryota > Metazoa > Arthropoda > Insecta > Lepidoptera > Adelidae > Nematopogon > Nematopogon swammerdamellus. Next base: position 20,828,942 of record OX336337.1, on the reverse strand, counting down.
ATCAGTTAAAGAATATTTATAATTATGTTATCTTAATGACTTGCAGAAATAATATAATCAAAGTCTTTCTTTCAGTAATAATAAGGTGTAGGTAAGTTTATCGTGTAACTTTGGCGACATCGCACGTTATTCAAAATGACCGAATTTTTGATTTCGTATGCGGTTTTGTGTTTTTTGTTATTTGACGATTTGGGTGCTAATTAATCTCCCAATCGTAACAAAAAAAAGAATTGTGAAAGTATGTAAAAAATTTACGGACTTATTGAATAATTTCTGCGCCTCCATACAACTGGCCCCACTGTGCGCCGCGCCGCCGGCCGGCGCGATGTTATTTATTATCAAAGCGATTGCGTAACTATTGTGATGTACGTCTACTACCTATGTACTTGTGTTACGTTAAGTTTAACGACACAACGAAGGAAGTAATTAATTATTTGCTCTTATCAATCGAAACCTATTTATAAACATCAATTTATTACAGTTCCCGGCAGCGAATAATGCGTGTCGAGCTTTAGAAAGAGACGATCCGGCTGTAGAGCGTCGTCGCAGTCGCACAGATACGTGCGAGTTCGTGCGACAGGGACGACTCGCATGTTGTACTCGACGAACGCATTGTCTCTTTCTAAAGCTCGACACGCATTATTTGCGAGCTTTAGAAAGCGACCATCCGGCTGTAGAGTGTCGTCCCTGTCGCACAGAGACGTGCGAGTTCGTGCGACAGGGACGACTCGCATGTTGTACTCGACAAACGCATTGTCTCTTTCTAAAGCTCGACACGCATTATTTGCGAGCTTTAGAAAGCGACAATTCGGCTGTAGAGCGTCGTCCCTGTCGCACAGAGACGTGCAAGTTCGTGCGATAGGGACGACTCGCATGTTGTACTCGACAAACGCATTGTCTCTTTCTAAAGCTCGACACGCATTATTTGCGAACTTTAGAAAGGCACAATCCGGCTGTAGAGCGTCGTCCCTGTCGTACAGAGACGTGCGAGTTCGTGCGACAGGAACGACTCGCATGTTGTACTCGACGAACGCATTGTCTCTTTCTAAAGCTCGACACGCATTATTCGAGAGCTTTACAAAGAGACAATCCGGTTGGAGAGCGTCGTCCCTGTCGCACAGAGACGTGCGAGTTCGTGCGACAAGGACGACGCTGTACAACCGGATGTCTCTTTCTATACATATACATAATATTACATACGAGTACATACATACAGAAAAGATTTCTAAAAATCGTCAATTTAGTTTTAATATCGTACATAGAGTCTAAAAACGCAGTATCTCATGAAACAAAGTAACTTACTCCATGACCATCCCTTACATATTTATTATTAGTATTGATGATGATATGCCCATAAGTTGAACTTTACCGAATGACCTAGATCTCTACAAGAGTACTTTCAGTGCCTAAAGTGAACGCGCTTTGTGCCGACACCACCGGCCGTAGAAAACCACCCACGCGGCGACGAATATAGGCTCAATAGACGGTGGACGTGGTGAAACGCAAAGCCTTTTCCGTCAACACAACCTCCTTTTAATAAACTGAACAATAAAGTTATTTTCTCTCGCTATATAGCTAAATTTAAATAGTTGACGGAGTTACGTTGTGACAAAAAAAAACCGGCCAAGTGCGAGTCGCGCTCGCGCACCGAGGGTTCCGGACCGCCACGTAATTGCCCGATTTGTATTATTTTTTATTTTACTTTGTAGTTTGCACTATAATGCACTATAATACTAATCCGAATGCTTTTGGGCGTGCGTCGTCGTCGGCTCAACAATCCACGCTGACGGCGCAAAGTGTCTCGCGTATCCATAAAAAAAATCACACCAAGTTTAGGTATACAACGTGTCCCAAAACTCAACGTCAAGCTGGAACCAGGGAGTAGGCCAGTTTATGACTACCCAGGAAAAAATAACAAAAAAAAATCGGAGTCATTTCTTTGTTATGATATGAGCATTTTTTGAAAAACGTTGAAAATTTACATTTTAATTTAGGTACTACGACTACAAATTTGCAAATATAATTGTTAAATTTTTTATATTGGAAACCTAAATAACTCTGCTATTGATAACTATCCCAAATGAAACCAGAATGCCTGTAGTTTTACAAAAAAAATTATCAGTTCAATTTTTTTCTAAAAAAAAGTCAGATTTTTTTTCTTATTTTTCCCTGGGTAGTCATAAACTGGCCTACTCCCTGGTTCCCGCTTGACGTTGAGTTTTGGGACACGTTGTATGTATTACAGATTTTACGAAAGAGCAAAAACAAAGAAACGTTAAAAACATGTTGATTTTATGGGGACCCCTTAATATTTTACTTATTTCCATTTTTTTATTAATTGCTAGGATATCCTCCCGCCATAATAACACATATTCTGTGAAAATTTCAACCGACTACCTATTACGCTTAAAAGATACAGCTCTTTAAAGGTTGAACAGACGGACGGACGGACGGACAGACGGCGTCGGCTTAATAATAGGGTTCCGTATCCGTACAAGAACAAGTTATAAGCACCCTTACAAAGAATTTCATTTCTCCGCGAAAAGGTCGTGAAACAAAGCATCCTATTTACGTCGTCCCTTGGACTTGCTTTTATTTCTGTCGAAAATATCATAAATAGAATCCAATGACCAAAGACTGATTTTTAATAAAAGCTTTTGTTTTGCTTTCAGGTATGTACACAATTTATGATGGGACAACGCTAATTAGTACTGTGAGTATAGTAAAAGAGAAAATTACTTCTTTAGAGACCTACACACTTTACTAGGCACCCAGCATTGTATTATCCTTGCAGCCATGTTATGCGTAGATAATACAAGGCAGACTCCCATGGACATTCGGTCGCATGCGGGGGTTGCGAATGCCATGCCGACCTGACAGATGCCCATTCGCGCCCCTCTTGAAGGACCCGAGACTGTACTTGGGGGGAAATACTTGGGCAAGGCGAGCGTTCCAGAGTTTACCGGTTCTGCGGAGGAAGAATCTGCAGAAACGATTGGTACGCATCCGCGGTAAGTCCAGCGTGTAGGGATGCAATCCTTGCCCAGTGCGCGTTGTGCGGAGGTGGAAAGGGGACGGCGGGATCGCGTCAAACAGCTCCTCCGAGCACTCACCGCGGAATAAGTGTACGTATCTCCCTTTGGTCTGTACCAAAGGAGCTGTCCTGTCTCCTATTAAGTAAGTACGAGCATTAAAATCGTCTACACTATGCCTACACCATCGTAGATTGTCTTTACGCTGCGCTACGCTGGTTCAAACAAGCTACACATCTATACCCACCGCACACAATCGTATAGATACAATTAACTGTGCATCTACGATGCAGGCTGACTATGCGAAGGGGGATAATATGCAGGTTTTTCGCAGCAGGTCGCAGCGATGCGGTCGATAGCGTGGGAAGCGAGGCCCCGGCTTCCTGGAACTCGATCCTTGCGGCTTTCCTCGCCGCTGATTGCGTCTCGTGATTACCTTACACATCCACAACTCACAGCTCCTCCGCTCCCGGCTTCTCCGCTCCATTGGTCCACCTATTTAAAGATCAAACGCGCGGCCTGCCGCTAGAAATGCGATTGTGGCGACCGGCGGCGACTCCTCCAGCTCATTGTGCCGAGTTCAATGTCTCCTGTAGCCGCGGATTAGTGGCGGCATCGAATGAACGCTCCAATACTTTTTTCCTTTTTTTGTGGACTCTGACACGTTTGGGGCTACATCACCTACAACATGCGTGATGTCAGCCCATAACACCGGGCGAACTAGGTGCCATATGTCAGTGCTTCCCTTCATTTTCATGTTGGATACACTGAACTGGACGGAAAACACGAATATTTACATAGCCGTTTCGACCGACGACGTTTCATTCAGTTTGGTGGTAACAACCAGGGCGGGATAAACCCTACCACCTAGTGAATTAAGAAGGGAAGGGACCTACAGATTTACGTGGAATCAGGAACCACGGTCAGCCTCCAACGGTCGTGCGGTCATCCATCCAAGTACTGACCGCGCTCAGGGTTGCTTAACAACAGTCGACCGACCGCACCACTGAGCTACCGAGGCTGACGATGTCGCTCCAATACTTTGTCTATTTCGAACACTTTTAATTTTTACGACCGCATTAGAATTCAGACCTCACCTCATAGAACCGAAATAGTGTCCACATTCAGCGTATCAAAGCGCCGTTAGTCGATATCGCCGCTAATGCATTTCCGCCGCCAGAAATATTGTCGCAAATCAAAGACCGAGTGACCGGCTCCCCAGAACCTGCATAAATCTCCTCGCGAGAGCGCTTCCGCTACGCCTAGAGCGGGGAGAGGATGCCGGCCGGGGTATAAATAGGCGACAGATGAGAGCCGTAGCGCTTCCGGCCGCCGTATCTCACACCCGCCTCGACGCCCGCCGACATCCCCCTCGCAACCAGAAATACTTTCACACACCCCGGAACAAGACGCACATTCCGCTGAACAAAAATGAAAGGGTTCCTCGGAGATAACGCCCTCCCACCCTCTCGCCTCGCCGGGTTTAGGAGCGAGCGTGATCTTAAATTGCCGAGGACACGGTACAAAATGGCGCCTTTGAATTGATGCGATTAGAAATGAGCCGTGGGATAATGCGAGTTTAATTACAGCAATATTGCACGTTGTTTATCCAATGGGGTCGGTGGAGTAATTTATTCTAAACAATATTTTTCCCAATAGCAACTTTGCATTCTGCTTCGATTCGTTTGTCTTCTACGTTCTAAATATTTGCGCGAAGTGTTCATTGAACAGTCTGCTCGTGAATCTATTATTATATTACATAACTAGCTTTTGCCAGCTGCTTCGCTCGCGTGAAATTCGTATTTAAAAAGAAGAAAGTAAGTAAGCCCGCTAACGTACCTTTATTTCGGCGGGCGGAACAATTCGGTTTGTATGAGAGCCACATCTTAGAGTAACCGGAACTGAATTTTATTTAGCCTATCCTCTGTCCCGTATAATCAAATGTGCTTGTACTAAGTTTCATCGAATTCTAATGATCGATTTAAGAGTTATGGAGGAACATACATACATACATACATACATACAGAAAATATTTCTAAAAATCGTAAATTTTGTTTTAGTATCATTCATAGAGTCTACAGACGCAGTATCTCATAAAACAAAGTAGCTTACTCCATGACCATCCCTTACATATTTATTAGTATAGATAATTAGTATAGATGATATTGAGTAACTATCTTCTACTTCGCTCGAGAGGAAATACACTATTTCGCGTCTCCATCAGCCAGCATAATGCTCTATGCTAATGCTCCTCCACGGCTCGAACGGAGCCAGCTCTATTGAAAGATTGTCGCGTCGTCGGACCCCACCGCCGTCTTTTTTGCAGCACGAGGGGAAGTCAATCTGTCGCCGTCGCTAATCAATCGAGGGTGAATATTAACGGATTCTTTGAGCCTTGGGAAATTTGTCGAATGACTGGGACATGTCGCGCCGACCATCAACTAGAAGGAATGTTGGCTGCAAACGTGTTTACCTTGGGGCATCTTGCCAGTCTTTTGTCTGAGCGAATGCGCGATATCTGGGCACTAACTAATCTGCCTTAACTAGACGCTGAACAGATCAAATGCGCTGCACTGTCGAGCCAATAACTCTTTCGAATGCCACCGAAAATAGTATGTACATTACATACCTCGGTCTTATTCCGTTACGACTCTAACCCCTTCTAAATTAAAATCTGCTGTTAATTAACGGCGAACCTTACCCAACTTGGAATCCCAGATCGCTGCCAAGGATGGAAGGAAATCTTTACACAGTCAGGGTTCCCAGAACCCGGAATTCTGCTATTAATATTAATGGGCGGATGAACTGACCCACGTAGTTTGGAATCCTAGAACCACTGGGGATGTCTTACTGATTATGACGTAGCAGTATTGCAGCACGGAGTGTTGGCCAGGCGAACTGATCTCGCCTCCACACAGCTAGTTGTTTGTTTGTTCCCGCGTGCATTGTTATGTCGGATACACCACGTGGTGTGCAGCTCGACGTAGGCGGCACGAGACCGCCGACAATTTAATTACGCTCGATGTTATAATAAAACGCACGATCAACACACCAACATCGCTTGCTTTACGCACACCACACAGTTGTCTAGTCTGATGTTGTGCCACCAGCGAATACTACTATACTGTGCTATAGATAGCCGCGAATCTACGTCGACCGCAGTCGGTGGTATCCGCGCGCACGCACACAACCTTAGCCATAGTCAGCTCGATGTAGCTTTGTACCGTGTGGGGTCGGTACTTAAAAAGAATAGCCCCACTGCATCTCTCCCCGTCGCATGTCGTAAAAGTCGACTAAGGGATAAGAAAATTCGTCAGCCTCGGTAGCTCAGTGGCGCGGTTGGTTAGTCAACTGTTATTAAGCAACGCTGAGCGCGGTCAGTGATTGGATGGGTGACCGCTCGACCGTTGGAGGCTGACCGTGGTTCGGATTCCACGTTAAACTGTAGGTCCCTTCCCTTCTTACCTTACTAGGTGGTAGGGTTTATCCCGGCCGGGTTGGTTCCACCACACTGAACGAAACGACGGTCGAAACGGCTATGTAAATAGTTCGTGTTTTCAGTTCAGTTTAGTGTAGCCGACATGAAATGAAGGGAAGCACTGACATGGCACCTAGTTCACCCTGTGTTATGGGCTGACATCACGGATGTTGTAGGTGATGTAGCCAACCGTGTCAGGTTCCATAAAAAAAAAAAAAAAAAAAAAAAAAAAAAAAAAAAAAAAAAAAAAATGTAGGATCCGCTCCCGCTGAGCTCGCCTCAGTATTTCCATTCTTGTATGTCTCGAAGTCTTAGATCGAGGGCTTTAGCTCGCCTGCATTTATTTCGGGAGGTTTAGCCGCCACGAAGTTTTCAGATGAATCATTCAGGGAGACGCAGGAGCGCGGTAATCTCGGGGATTTTGGAAGAGTTGCAAAGTTCTCCGGAGCGCAAACTCATTCGGCCTCTTAAATATGCAACTCGCAATATGGAGGCAGACGGCATAATCCTGTAAGGCCCAGACTGACGCTGCAGGGCTCCGGTACATATTATAATCGGGCGGAAGGGCGCCGCGTCGTAAATATTTGATCGACGGAACCGGGAAGGAAAATATTTACGAGGTTCACTTCCCTGCCTTCAGTATTTAGGTCAAGCTCGGTTCAGAGGCGCCGCCGCCGCCGCCGACACGGCGAGGGGCGACGCTCTGGGCTCTTGTGTAGGCCCGCCGGTGTTGCCGCACTGGCTAACCTAGGCCCGCCGCTGTTGCCGCCTGCTGGCAGGTGGAGTGGAGCATGAGGCGAGAGGTAGGGAGGGAGGCAGGGGAGTGAAGAGTCTCCGCACTTCGTCCGCATCAGCGATTCTCTGTCGGTCGGCGCACGCGAAGAGTTTTGTCGCTCGAGGCGCTTAGCACTGAGGAAATGTCTTGTGAATCGCAGACGAGAATCAAGTACCCCATCTCCTCCAATAAAGTAGGCGTCGTCGTCGGGGCGCACTTCAAACGCTAAAAGCATTTTCCGAAATTACTTGCTTAAAGCCTCCCACAATCTCCAAACAATAATTGGTCGCTTTCACATTTACAAATAAGCATTGCTAAGCAAAATCGTTGGCAGCAACAAAGGCAAAGGTAGTGTGTGAGGCGAGGTGTGAGGTAATGTTTCAATGACTTCATTCAGACAGAACATTCACTCTTAGAGATAACATTGATCAGTATTATTGCTTGGGTTACCTATAGCAGATTCACCGGTGACATTTTTTTCGGCTATTTTGCAAAGTGGTCTAACGCACGCAGTCCAACCTCATAGCGAGCGCTGCGCGCACAACGCAACTGAAACTTGGTGATAAATAAAGAAAACTACCCCGACGTGAGTCTAATTGTAGGAAGAGTGTCCGTCTGCACAGCCGCGTGCGGATAATCCCCAGTGATAAATTGATGGTGAGCCGCCGCCGCCGCCGACTACGACGTTCACTGGGGGAGAATATTCTTGGCGTCATATTTCGTCCCCTTTTTTGTTCGAAGATCTATTGACGCTCCGCCCCACTTCAGTGCCGCAGCTACGGTCGCTGTAATAACCTTGTCCATTATATTAATTAAATGTTTTGTCTCAATTCCAATAAATCTTTGCACTTTCTCATTATTGGGCTTGTTATCATTTTCATTGGTATGTCATGCATAAAACATAGGTCGCCATTCGATTAACCTACAATGATTAGACAATTGATTTCCTGCTTTTGTCTTCAATGTATGACGATTAATATTCATCTTGGATGCGGGAGTAGGAAACAGCTCGAGAGCCGCTGATTGTGCGCGAACAATTGTGGACGCGGGCGCGGCGGGGTCAGGCGGTGCAGGCTCCGGCGACGTGTGACGGTGAGTGCGGTGAATACGCAAACAGGTGTAGAGGCCGACGATTATTTGCATATAAATAGAGACGCCGCCGCTCCGCCGCGCCACTTAACTGTAACGCTCGCCTTTGTGGACGAGCGAGCCGGGCGCCGCTGAGCTCTGCGAGAGATCCTTCGACTTCTGATGGAATCCAACCGGCTTCCCTTTTCTAATCGTCAACGCTTCTTGAAACTTCTGATGAATCACAACTTTCTTGTCGGCCATTCTGGTCCACGCTTCTGTCGCAGTGGACGGCATTGTCCAACATACGAGGAAAACGGTACCGGCTGCGGCGGACTCGGAGGGGACGTGTTGGGAAACCGAAAGTGACGGTTCGTCGAACTCGCGCGGCCGATGCAGCGGACTGAAGGCTGGCCGACTGCGCGTCGCGTCGCGCAGGACAATAGCGCACCGAACCCGTTCTATGAGGTAATGGATGCGGGCCGCGATTTGTTGGATAATAAACGTACTGCGGAGCCGCGGACCGGTTCCACCGGTGGCGGGCGGGGGGCGGCGTGGCGCGGTGCTCTCTAGCCGCGGCGAGCTGGTTCCGTCCGACGCCGCCGCTCTTCCGCTCTTGCATCACTCTTCCGATCGTGTTCCACCTCAAACTGCATCCATCGTCCTCGTGTCACCCACCACACAAACCCACCGAGTTGTCTCCGTCGAGCGCGACGCATCGCTCGGCTCATGCTCGGCTCGCTTTCAGTTATTCGGGCCGGTTCCAAGTTCCATTCCAATGTTTGTTTTGTTTTTTTGTGTAGGTTTTCTATTTGTTCCGCTGCTCGTCCCTTTTTTCTGTGCAGTACAGTGCGAGCGGGCTCGGGCGCGGGTCGGGCGGGGGTGCGCGGGGTCGCCGCCCCCTCGCGTCGCGCCCCGTGCCCCGCCCCGCCCCCGCCTCGTCCTTGGCCGGAGCGTTCACCTTGGCTCGGCGCGACTCGGGCAGACGGGCCGCGGGCGCGGGCGAGCAGGACTCAGGTATCGGCGTTCCGCGAACCGCTTCTAAGCCCTCCACGGTGTGTGAGGCGCAAGGCAGCACGAGTAGCGTCGCAGTGCAGCCCTAAACCTAATCCTACGGGGAGCTCGAGTAACTCAATATCCAGCTGGCGCTCGGCCTCGGACGTCGCACTCGATTAGCTCACGTCGACTGGCGCGGTTCTGCGCCACCCACCCGCGCGCGACGCTCTCGTCGCGCTATGGTGGGTGGGCCACCGCGAGCGAACAATTATATTTCTTCACACACAACTCCTTAGATCCTTGCTGATTTTCCGATTGGATAGCCTTTGAAACCGATTTGGAATGAAGCACGTAGATAACCAAGAAAGGAAAACCGCAGGATTCGCTGGTCTCTGGGTTAAAAGTTTCGACGCCACCATTTGTGTCGTTTATCAGTAGCCAATCCGACTCGATGATGTTCTATATAGGATACGCAGCAGGGAATCGGTCTAATTAAAGACTGGCCGAAGGTGAGCGATTATTGCCAAGCGTGCTGGCTCCCGGACGCGGCGCGGAGGGGCGCGTGCGGCAGATGTTGCCGCCGCGGAGGTCGCGGAGTATTTGTGTGCAGCTTTTGCTCCGCTTGCCGCTCTCCCACGTCGCCGCTCGTCCTCGATACATCTCCGCCTGTGTCCTCGACCACCTTCACTCATGTCTTTCATGCGTCCTGTTCACGCCCATAAATCAGAGGCGATATCGCGGGAAGAGGCGATATCGCGGGAAGTAGAGAGCGCCTTAGATCGCTTCCCAGGACGCCGCCTTTGTAGGCGAATCGTCTTAGTTTTTTTTAATGTAAACCAACATGTGTGGCTGTGTCGAGGGACCAATGGTGCAGTCGACAGACCCAAAAACCCCTCTCCTCGTGAAACCACGCTCAGTGAGGCGCCATGCCAGCAAATTTGCGGACTGTTGCTAGGCTGTCTAGCCCGTTGATATGACGCTTGAAGACACCCAGGTTAAAGGATTCGGGAAACACATTCGCCGGGAGACAGTTCCACACGCTAGCGGTGCGACAAGGAAACGATTTTGAGAACCGATGGGTTCTCAAAAGCCCAATAGTATATTTAAATCAGGTGAAAAAGTATATTTAAATCAGGACGTGGTGCGTTACCCACGATGTAGGGGCGATTTACGGTCGAAGATTGTAAATCGCTATATGTGTAGGGACATCGGAGTGATTTCGCGAGCGGCAGGAACGTGTGTAGTAGCACCCGATTTTACTCCCACCACCGATGTCCCGATATCGGTTCTGATTTGGACGTCTCAGGGACGACGTCTAGCTCGACTTACTCGAACTTTTGAGATGTGCCTGCTTAATACTACCTTTCACCGAACCCGCCCCCCTGGGCGCTACGAAATCACTGCTGGCGAAGACCCGTCTCTGGGTCTTCAATATGATAGACAGGGGTAGTCGAGCTTCGAGTCAAGCGATTATAATGTGCCCAACTTTGTGATGCGAATGAAAGTTCACAGTACTTAGCTCTGTGGGAGAGTTTTAATTCGAAACCTATGTTTTTGCGTTGTTTGCGATGCGATACGTTTGTTGCGGTAAGTTCCTGCGTAATTGATCTAAGATTCCTGCTTACTTTGAAAAAAAAAAAATTTTTTTCTCTGCTATGGATGCTGGGTCACCCGCTGGCCACTTGTAGTCGCGTCTTGTCACCTGTTAGTATGTAGAGTTTATTTTTTAAATTACTCGCTATTTATGGATTAGAGTCTAATGTTAGTTTTCTTTGTATGTTTTATTCTTGTATATATTTGTATGTATTTATATATTTTATCTATTTATTTATATTTAAGTTGTATAATTTGTTGAAATTTTCTAAATCATTCTTATTTTCTCTCTGCCACTCCACATTCATTTATGATAACCCAAAGGTTGGCTGGAGGAGAACGCCGAAGGCGTTAAGTTGTACCTTTTGAAAAAAATTAAAAGGCAATAAAATATATTATGTTGATTTGATTTGATTTTTTAATTTAATTAATTTTTAGAGCATCAACGAACAAGCGTTGCTCTATCTATACAAGCTCTATATAGTACATCCATACAATCAAGCAATCGCCGGGTTATTTTATTTATGAAAAGCACAGACTTCCCTTCCTTGCCAAATAATTTGTTAGGCAAGTACCTACATGTGGATTCTTCGTAGTCTTTGTTTAAATTGTTTTCTCTAGTTTTTTGTGTACCTACTGAAATGTTCCACTTTTACCCGACCTGATTCAACTATCTCGTTCCACTTTCTGCCGAATGCTTTTCCTATTCTTAAATTGAATTTATTTTCGGCTTTGTATAATCTGTTCTGTGGTTTAATTATTATTTTTAACTCATATATTTCACTACTCTGATTGTTTCTACCGTGTGGGGCCGGTACTTTAAAAGAATAGCCCCACTGCATCTCTCCCCGTGTATGTCGTAAAAGGCGACTAAGGTATATGACTCCCTTCTCATATTACTAGGTGGTAGGGTTTAACCAGCCCGGGTTGGTACCACCGCACTGAATGAAAGGTCGGTCGAAACGGCTATGTAAATAGTTTGTGTTTTCCGTCCAGTTCAGTATAGCCGGCACGACCGAGGGGAGGCACTGACGTGGCACGAAGTTCACTCGGTGTTATGGGCTGACATCATGGATGTTGTAGGTGATGCAAGCCAACCGTGTCAGTTTCCATAAAAAAAAAAAATATGTTTCTTCTTATAGGTAGGTACATATTTTACGGATGATATTATGAAGTAGTTAGGTAGGTACAAAATATGTAAATTCACAGAAACTCACATATTACTTTATGGTCTCTCGTTCAACTCTCGAGAGAGATTATAATATCCCTAAATCAATATATTATTCAGAATGTATGAGAAACTTTACAATTAATAAACCTCATTACAATGTTGTATTGCTGTAATAATTACGATAATATCTGCTACAGTCAGAGTTGTAGGTTATCTAGTTTTATCGTTATACGTCGCAGTGAGCAAAATTAACTAAATTATTGACAGCTAACTGTTATTCTGGCACTTATATATTTAAATTTGTTTTATTTTATCAGTACAGTTCTCATAAAATAATGCGTGTCGAGCTTTAGACAGAGACAATCCGGTTGTAGAGCGTCGTCCCTGTCGCACAGAGACGTGCGAGTTCGTGCGACAGGGACGACGCTGTATAACCGGATTGTCTCTTTCCAAAGCTCGACACGCATTGCTGCCGGGCACTGTACCTACCTATCTCTATTTACTCACTTTTAAGCGCCTTCCTACTAGTATAATGGGTTACCTGTATTAGGTGTTTTATATCAAATCTTTCAATAGTAGGTAACGATACGCTAAGGGGTGTATGTGTATCAGATACTAATCACGTTTCCATACGAATTTTTTTTACGATATAAAAAATGTACTTATTAAGGTAAATACGCGCACTTCACGTATTAAATTTGAGGAGTGAGTAGGTTTTTTATATCGTAAAAAAAAATTGGTATGGAAACGTGATCAGTATCTGTTAAACATACACCCCTTAGCGCATCGTTCGTTACCTACTAATGAAAGACCTTATATAAATCGCTGACTCACGCATGAGGTATATTGTACTAGGTATCTACACTCCGTGTTCGTGCGGCGGGTACGACGCCACAGAATATTACGACGCTCTCTACAACCGGATGGTTTCTGCACCTTATTTCTTTCCGATTCTTTTACATCCGACCTATATACTATACCTACTTATTCCAGTTAATTCATGGTTTCGGTAGAGACACAATGAATAGGTTGGTAGAGATGACATTATAGCGTGGCCCTCGGTCAGATATCAGGATATATCGTTGGAAGGGCGTCCACGGGAACAATCGCAAGTGGACGGGCGGCCGAACGAGTACATGCACGACGAACCGGTCCGAGAGACCTTAAATAATGGATTAGAGGGAGACGCGGGAGGCGCGTGGGAGCTCGGGGGCGGGAGGGGCGGGGGGACGCGGTGGAGGGAGTGTCGGCGCACGCACGGCGCGCGGAGCGACACGCGGCGGGGGGGGGGGGGGGGCGAGGGGAGCGCCCTCCCGACGTCAGCTGTTGCGCGCGGCGCCCCCTCCTTCGCTCCGCCGCTCCGCCCGTGCAACTCCACTCCAGCTTGAAGCACGCCTCGATCCCCTGCCTCCCGCTCCCCACCGCGCCGCGCCTCCTGCCCGCCGCTCGCGCCGCGCCAGAGCCAGCCAGGCCAGCCAGTGTCGCGAGTGCATCCCAGCCGACAACAGCATTACGTGCCAGTCCGCTCCGCGTCACCCCGCTCGACGCTATGTGCGGTGCATCGTGCTCGTGCAGTGTTTTGTGATTGCGATATCTGCGTGCAGTGAATAAGATAGTGTTTGAGCGTGCGATGCCGCCGCGCCGCCGCCCGCAGTGCCAGTGAACTAGTGTGGCGTGGCCGGGGGGATGGTGGTGTTGTGATCGTGCCGCTATGCACCGCGTCCCGCCGCCGAGCGCGGCCGCCTCCGACGCTAGCTGACCGACCAAGTCGGCTTCCTGTCATGAGAAGTGATGCTTCGACACCAAACGAGGTACAAACCGACCTATTCTGAATCGACCTCGCGCGAGCAAGAGGGACGTGTCGCCTCTGCTCGCGGTTGCAGAGGGAACGCGCATCCGACACGACGACAACCGCGCTGGTGTGCCGTTTTGAGGGCTCCCGAATGTGTGAGGGGATAGGATAGAGATAAGTGTAGAGTACGAAGGCGTGCGGAATCAACGCGCTGCAGGGGAGGAGGGAGAACTGTTCTGAACTCTCGGGTCAGTCAGCCGGAGCGGAGGAGGAACATTCTCCCCCTCGGCCCTCCCGCGTTAGCGCCGCAGCACCCCGCACGACTGGATTTTGTAGAACTCGTTTTACGGCATCGGATTAAAGCTTTGAGGAACTTTTTTTGTTAGAGCTAAGAAAGTTCGCCCCGCGCGCCTAGTCGCGCCATTGTTCCCCGCAAATCCCAACTTTCAGACAGCCAGTCCACCATTTGTACCTGCAGTCTTAGAAAAAGTTCCAATTTATGGGCGATTGTAATCGCTTCCGAGGAAGAAAAAAAAGAACGGTTAGACGAGGGGAGAGTTTTTTATCGAGTGCGCTTTACAGACCGGGGGTAGGTACCTACCTATGTTCGCTCCGAAAATAGCTGGAATTAATTTGTCTTCTTTTCTAGGGTGGGGCTGTTTAATCGACTGTTAGATAGATAGAAAATACCGAGCAAAATACTTTATTGCTCCAAAAACGTCTTACAGAAATTGCGGACAGGAAGCGGCACAATAAAAAAATTACATAAGGTGCAAAGGCGGACTTACCCCTTACAGTGAATTCTTCCCAGTGAACCTTCGGATTTTTGAGAATCTATTAATATAGTGAAATTGATGTAGGAAGATAGTAGCAAAATACCTATGTTAGAATTTAAAATAAAATAATAATAAGAATACTTATTATTAACAATATGTACATGTAAGTAGGTACATGCCAGATAAATAAAAGCTATATAGGTACCTATATGAATACATAACAATTACAAAATATATAAAGTAGGTATAATATACAAACATGTATACATCCGTCAGGTATGAAAAACAGTGTTAAATTCATCCCTCAGAAAATATTGCAATGATTTTAATGTTTCCACTTCGAATTCTTACCTCGATTCTTACCGACTTCCACTTTATTCATCGCTTTATTCCGCGTTCTAGGTACATTTAGTGGTTACTTTGAGCCTTTAGATGTAATATGTAAAACAACAAAAATCTGACGAATATTTTTTGTTTTTATTCATTTATTATCACATTCACATATTTACATTAATTTTAAATATACAGATTATAAAAATACACCACATATACTCAAAATTAATATAAAAATAATAAACGGAATACCGCCGGCGGCGGGAGGCAAGCCTCCACGCACACCGGCGGGTGCAGGCCGTGGCTACGGAGCTCTCCGAGACGACGCGAGGCAAGCTACGAGCGATAGGTGGTGGTACTAGACACGTAGGCCACCACCACCCCCATCTCGGAGAGCTCCGTATCCGCCGGACTGCACGGCGACGTCGTCGCGCAGCTCTTTTAAACTTCTTCCTCTTCGCGCGCGCGTCGCCTGATGTTCGCACAGCACCACCGGTAGCGGGGGCACTAGACGGGACGTGAGGTCCCGATGACCCCAAGCTGGCCGATGGTGGACGTCGCCCTCACCGTAGATGTTGTGGCTCGGCCGACGTCAACGCTCCATCTTCGCCGTCGATGAAATGCACCGGCGGCGTGGAGCTGGGTGGTGTGGCGTGCGTGTGGTGTTGGAGAAGAAAGGCGGCTCTCGTATTGGACGACCCGGGCGCGGGGAGGCCGGGCGACGCGGTGAGCGGAGGCAGCGCTGCTGCGGGCGAGCGGTGGCGGCGGCGGCGTCGAAGTCGAGCGCGGCGGCGGCCGGCCGTCGCTGCAGAGCCTGCTCTCCATCACGCAGGTCGCGTCCCGGGTGGTCTGCAGCCGCTACTGTTACCAGGCATGTCGAGTTGGGTGGAGTAGTACCAGGGGCGCCGAGCGGCGGCGGTGGTGATGCCGGCACGGTGCCTCCAACCGTGCGGGTCGCTGCGCCGCGCCGCTGGAGAACGGTCCGCGCGTGGCGGAAGCTCGGTAGGGTCGTCCCAGGCAAGAAGTTTTTAAAAACAATTTCCAAGAGAAAAAATTTTCGACATGTCGGTTTGACAGCTCTTTTTCTTCTTCTTTTTTTTTTTTTTTTTTTTTTTTTTTTTTTTTTTTTTATTAATTATTATCCTCGACACCATAGAGAACTATGCTCGACACTAAAACGTTACGGTGTTATCTGAAAATAATCTTACGTTTGTGTGTGTGTATGTCTGCTGCTTCACAACCTTTCAGTCGAGGGGTGGTTTGATTCGTTTAGAACTTGCAAATTTACTGTTCGTCCGTAAAGGCGACTAAGGGATATGACTCCCTTCTTATATTACTAAGTGGTATTGGTAGGGTTTAACCCGGCCGGGTTGGTACCAACGCACTGAATGAAAGGTCGGTCGAAACGGCTATGTAAATAGTTTGTGTTTTCCGTCCAGTTCAGTGTAGCCGGCACGACCGAAGGGAACACTGACGTGGCACCAAGTTCACCCGGTGTTATGGGCTCACATCACGGATGTTGTAGGTGATGTAGCCAACCGTGGCGGTTTCCATAAAAGAAAAGTTGATTTTTTTTATGAAAACTAACACTGTTGGCTACATAACCTACTGCATCATCCGTTATGTCAGCCCATAACACCTTGATGAACTAGGCGCCATGTCAGTGCTTCCCTTCGGTCGTGCCGGCTACACTGAACTGAACGGAAAACACGAACTATTTACACAGCCGTTTCGACCGACCATTCAGTTATTGCGGTGGCGCCAACCCGGGCGCGTTAAACCCTACCACCTAGAAAGGTAAGAAGGGAAGGAACCTACAGTTTTATGTAGAAATCGTACCGCGTTCAGCCTCGCAACGGTCGAGCGGTCACCCATCTACTGTGATTGAGTACTGACCGCGCCCAGGTGTGCTTATGATCACGACCGAGATTCGACCGACCGCACCACTGAGGCTGACCGAGGGCGAAGAAGAAATTGACTGGCACAGCGCGGTTTAATCGAGAATCTGGCATCCTACCGCAGCTCTTCTCGCGTCGTTTTTTAGGGTCCCGTATCCGTTAAGGGACCCTATTACTAAACCTACGCCGTCTGTCTGTCTGTCTGTCCGATGGCTGTATCGCTTGAACCGTAATAGGTAGCCCGTTGAAACTTTCACAGAATATGTGTTATTAATTATAAATTATGACCGATATATAACAACAAAAAATAAAAATAAGAAAAAGTAAAAAATTCACGGGGGTTCCCATAGAAGAAACCAAAAAGTGTATGCGCGCGCACCACTACCGAATAGATTATGAAGCATTTTACATTTAATTTAACTAATATGGAGCATTTCATAACACGCCATGGATGGCGTGAGTGGCGGTAGCCATGACATGGCGATACGGGACCCTCGGTGCGCGCGCTCGACTCGCACTTGGCCGGTTTTTTAGTTCTACTAAAGTTTTCGGAACTTTCTCACCTGGTCACAGGAGCCGTTTGACCGCGCGGCGATGACAGGCTCTTTGAATTGAGTCAGCAATTCGGCTTTCTCAAAAAGAGATGAGTAATGAGCTCGATTACTCACCTGCTGCTCGCTGGCTCGGAGGCAAGCGTACCTACAACACGAAGTGTTGCGTATTTTCCATGGAAAAAGGTGACTCGAAGAGAACAGGCATAATTTTGTAACCCGGACAAGTTACATACAAGTACTTGTGTGCATGTATGGGTTTTGAAATTACTATGGTTGATGAACATTATGAAACCACCGAAAACTGTATTACCTACCTCCGTCAATGTAAAGTGAAAACCTAAAAAAAACCTTTTGTTTCATAACTGGATGGACAAGTAGGTAGGTATGTATTTATATTTATTTTTATATTATATTCTATGTCATGCACCGAGTCATGCAGCAGGTGGGTCTTCGTGACTTACTTGCTGCTTGATCGATTGAATCTTGTTCGAATACTTTGCGAAACGTGGTGGTCGGTGTTGTGCTGTAATTTACCAAAGTTCTTGCAGCACAACACCGATTACTCTACTTACCCCGATTTTCGGGATTCAGCGTGTGTGATATGTATGTATGTATTCTATACTAGCTGTGCCCGCGGCTCCGCCCGCTCTCATATTTCACTTCACTGCTAACCTCATAAGCTATTTAGCGTGATAGTAAGTAGCCTATAGTTGATGGGAAGAATCAAGCTATCCGTATAATTTTGTTTTATTAAAATCGGTTCAGTGTTTCTCGAGTTATAAGCGGACAGACAGACACTCAGACAGACAGAAAGCAGACGTTGGATTTTATTATAGGTAAGGAGGTATATTTAGTAATTGATATGCATTAACACAAGATGGCTTTTATTTAACCATCATGATTTGATGCGGAGAACACGGGAGTAGCGTAGTACTAGTACGCGGTGTAGGTTAAATCTCGTAATATGATAAGGGTACTGGGCACCACAGGACGAAGTATTTATTTATACTTATAAGCTAAATTGCAAATTGTTATCATGATTACATTCAAAGAATCGCATTACAAGCCAACTCATGCTATGAATGAGCTAATGACTCGCGTATTTGCCGACATTAGACGATAAGGTGATTCCGTATCGAGGTCCGTATAACGCAAGCATCACTCATTGTGAACTCGAGGTAAGCAAAGTAATCGGTGTTGTGCTGCAAGAACTCTTGTAAATTACAGTACAGCACAACACTACGTTTAGCAATGTATTGGGACAAGATAACTACGAACGAGTATCAAGCAGCAAGTAAGGCACGAAGACACCCACCTGGTGGGTGACTCGGTGAAAGGACCGCGCCATGGTGAGAAGTGGCTGTCGCCCTTTAGCACGGCGCCTTGTCCTTATCCCTTAGTCGCTTTTTACGACATGCACGGAGGTAGATGCAGTGGGACTATTATTTTTAAGTACCGGCCCCACACGGTAGTAGGTACTTTAGATCTGAGTGTAATTGAAATATTTTACTGACTAATTAATGACTAGGCTGAGCTTGAAGCGAGATGAGCAAGCTCGCTTATTGCAACAACATCCCGTGTTGATAATATGAATGAATCGAAACCGTGTCGGGTTAATCACAAATACCACGGTGTCATGGTGGTTTTGATGACGCATAATTTTCGGAGTACCAACTGGAATATGGAAAATTACTCAGCATCCGCCTGAAAAAAGGTGATATTTTTATAGTTTGCTTCGAAACTTGTGCAAAGTTACCTGTTTGTATGTGTTTAAAGAACTAAGGTAGTCGACAGTGCTAAGAAAATAAGAAAGCTAAAGTGGCAGTGGGCTGGGCACATCTGTCGCAGACCCGACAACCGATGGGGTAGACGGGTGCTCGAATGGAGGCCACGTACAAGCAAACGTAGCGTGGGACGCCCCCCTGCTAGGGTAGACAGACGACCTAAAAAAGGTAGCCGTGAGTGGATGGATGAGAAGAGGGGAAGACCGCGTGTGGTGGCGTGCCTTGGGAGAGGCCTATGTCCAGCAGTGGACCGATACAGGCTGATTATGATGTGTTTAGAGTAAATCTAATAGGTAGAAATACTTTAACGCTCCAAAAATATTTTACGGAAACATGCCCAATATGAAATTTACATGAGAGGTAAAGGTGGACTTGTTTATTGTATATTTATTGTATAATTTCATCCATGGGTAGGTAACCTACGCTTGGACATGTCGAAAATTCCGCCAGTTCTAAATTCAATGCGAAGAAGAACTGACAAAGCAAACTTCGAGAGTCACAATGTTTTGTCAGTACCGTAAGTATTATATTATAGTAACTTACAAATAATTAACCCATACTACCGCTCACAAGAGCATTAATACTTACAGCATAAACGTGAATACTGAAGAATCTGACCACTCTGCCTATTTACATTACCTATATCTGGATTCTGGTGTATAGTGCCATGTCAATTTGATACTTAAATATATCAAGTAAATTCAACAACAATTAGTAAATCTTATCCGTGCCTTACGAAAATCTATTATTAGAAAAAAATATTGAAAATATCATATCATTGTCACATAATATATTATCATATCATCAATGAATACTAACAATAAATATTTAAAGGATGGTCATATTCATGATTCATGACATGAATTAGGTAAGTTACTTTGTTTTATGAGATACTGCGTTTGTAGACTCTATGTATGATACTAAAACTAAATTGACGATTTTTAGAAATATTTTCTGTATGTATCTATGTTCCTCCATAACTCTCAAACCGATCATCCGAATTAGATGAAACTTAGTACAAGCACATTTAACTATATGCGACACACAATAGGTTAAGTAAAATTCGGTTCCGGTTGCACTAATATGTGGCTCTCAGACAAACCGAATTGTTCCGCGAGCCGAAATCAAGGTAACGCAAGAACGCAGCTCGACCTTCTTTCTTACTTACTTACTTTCTTCGAATTTTACGCGAGCGAAGCCGCGGGTAAACGCTAGTAGAAAATAAACGTGCGCGTACCTAAAGACTGACTTATGTTATGTGATTCAAGTTGTAAAGGTAATGGCACTGGGCATGTCTAACTCTACGATAATCTGGAGCTTAGAATAACGGCGATTTAGTAACCGACTTCTTCAAAAAAGGAGGTTATCAATTCGACACGTATGTATGTAATATCGTTGGAATTGCACACACACCTGAAAATGTATCGATCTTTTGTGCTTTTGTACCGCCTTCAACTCAAGGGTCTGAATATGAATCAAAATATTATTTAACACTTTTAAGTTCTAGTTTTGTTTTTTGAAGTCGGTGCAATGTTTTTTTAAACTTTTTTTTGTCTTTGTAACAGAAAGATTATTGCGCTCATGCAGAACACAATCTAATGCTTTTACGATCTCATACAGAGAAACGACAACCAGAGCAGCCATTAGGTCCTATCACCT
Organism: Nematopogon swammerdamellus; assembly: GCA_946902875.1. Taxonomy (NCBI): domain Eukaryota; kingdom Metazoa; phylum Arthropoda; class Insecta; order Lepidoptera; family Adelidae; genus Nematopogon; species Nematopogon swammerdamellus. The sequence goes on along the minus strand of OX336337.1, from coordinate 20,808,033 downwards.
ATCAGTCCTTTCAACTTTAGCGTTTGGTTTCACTAGAATACGAAGCTGCTTGCATCTGGTTCTCGGAAGAACTAAAATACAGTTTTACGACGGCGCGGGGAGCGTCATTAGGACGCTCGTCGTCCGCATCGTCGTCGGCTTCACGTTTCGGCTTTATATGCTTTTATTGCGCCGGAGCAGGCAGAGGTGACCCGAACGCGCCCGAACTGTCGTTGCACCGGCCGAGACCGGCGACGGACGAACGACGTCTGCGCGCGCACACCCACCGTTTCTCAACCTCAATATAATGTTCCAATATCTTCATGAATTGTTGAAAAAAATATTTTTAAAATTTAAAATATAAAGGTTGACTGGAAGAAATCACTTAAAGTGATAAGTCCGCCTTTGCACGCTACTTTTCTCTTGCTCTGTGTGAAGTATTGTAAATTTGTATTGCTGTTCTGCATGTTATCTTCTGTCTTGTGTATTTCTGTGTTTTTGTGTGCAATAAAGTATTTCTATTCTATTCTATTCAATTTTTTGCTTAATTAATAAAAAATGATAGTAATAAAATGGCTGAGCTTAAGCAATAAATTGTAAATTTATTTACTCAACGTCACCACCAACTGAAAAGGCCAAGAACAAAGTAAATAACCCCTCATAACCTGCTAATAATTATAGTATATTTATATGAGCATTTTTACCGTTTACCAACGTATTGCATGACAAATGATTTTGTACTACACGTCTTGCTACATGAACCGACGAGTGACAAGTTTTTGTCCGTTTCGATTTTTAGAGTTGTATCTTTTGAATCGTAACAATTGGTTATAGTAGCCAGTTAAAATTTTCAAAGAATGGGAGTTATTATGGCGGATATCCTAACAAAAATAATAAAAAACAAAACAGTACAAAATTATATGTATGGGGTATGTATTCAAGAAACGTGTATTTTCTAGGTTTTTTTTTTTTTTTTTGCTCGGTGTAAAGCAAGGTGTAAAAACTGCACTAGCTGAGAGAAACCCCAGAGTACTTGCCCATCAAATGTATTATTATAGGATACCTCAGAATATTAGAGACTTACAATGTGACAAGATATTCCGGCTCCAGGTAAAAAACCTATTGCTAAATAAAACTGTTTACAAAATATCAGAATTTAACCCTATGCGGATTACGTAAATAAATTATATACAACATATGTATCAAGATAAAACAAATTATGTAAGACCGAGATAGTACAAGACGTGGCAATAATATGGAATTCAATTTCAATTGTAATATCTCTGTTATTGTTACTGAACAAATACATACTAAAAATGCTACAAAATACTAACTATAATGCAAACTCTTAAGTAAAATAATATATAATAAAAACCGGCCAATTATAGCATGACGGCCTAACCTGAGGCGAACAGACGTACGCACACAAATGCATTTCTCTAATACAAATGCTATACATGGCCTGAGCACTACTACACTCGCAGAATTTTATGCTCACCGTCATGCGTGAATGGATTTGTACGCCTCAGGTTAGAACGAACGACCTATACTATACGTGGTGGTACTTACGGAATCATCACTAACTGCGATCTCGCGACTCCCAGTTTGAGAAACGATGGCTTATGTTATGTACAAGCTTATACGCAGAAGAAACGGGATCGCCGCTCGTCACGTCATTGTAGAATCAATGCGAATGCCCTTTGGACTACGTAATACAACCCACACTAATCAGAGGCTAATGAACATTTTTCGTTAATAGTATTTATTAGGTACTTATCAAGGTTTTGATTTCTTAAAATATATTAAAGGTCCTAATTATGGTTCTTCGTTTATGATGGTAGCCTCAGTGAGTTCTATAATTTTACCTCTCAGTAAGTAAGATCAATGAATAAAGTGAATATTAATATTTTTCTTTTAATATATGCTTGGATTGTCCCCTGTATCAAATAGTTTGGTTGTCAGGGTTAGCTGAAGTTTTTTTTTGCTATGTTAATAAATTTGATTGCTGCATTGTTGCATCCGACCGAAGGTTTCGCCAATTAGCCCAAGTTTTTTACACAGCTTTTTTGTCCAAGCTGCATAGTTGGATCGGTCTCGAAGTCGTGACGTGGTCCGGTCTTATTATTTTCGTGTTTGCTTCGCCTCGGGTGGTTGTAAGAGGTATTATGGACTTAATTTTAGGTTTCTGATGATACTATGGAACCCGTGTGGTAAAATTCCGATTTCCATGTGCACATTTTTACGTTTTCCTGTCGCATGACCTGTCTGGCTAATGAATTAGCTTGTCATACAGATAGGGGTGTTGCTGGTGGTAGTTTTCTTGGTTTCAATCAAGGAACCCTAATGATATTCGAGCAGATTCTTTCGCGCAGTATTCGTGATATACATTTTTAGGTTTCCGTACGGGATCATATTACTAAGCCCTCACTGTCTGTCCGACTGTTCTACCTAGAAAGGGCTGTGTCTTTGAACTGCAATCGGTAGCCGGTTGAAATTTTCACAAAATGTCTGTTATTATGGCGGATATCCTTCCTTACATACAAGCGTCAAACTTGGTGTGATGATAGTGAAATCTGTATTAAAGTAAAACAAAAAATAATAAGAAACGACCAAATGTGATTCGGGTTTGCAGCTAAGGATCCCGAACTGAATTAAATAAAATGTTTTTTTGTAAATAAAGCTTTAAATAAATAAATCTGTAAGGGATGGTCATGGAGTAAGTTACTTTGTTTTATGAAATATTGCGTTTGTAGACTCTATGTACTCGTATGATGCTAAAACTAAATTTACCATTTTTAGAAATATTTCTGTATGTATGTATGTTCCTCCATAAATCTTAAATCGATCATCCGAATTCGATGAATCTTAGTACAAGCACTTTTAACTATACGTGACACAGGATATGCTATGTATATAAAATTCAGTTTCGGTTATGCTAAGATTGGCTCTCATACAAACTTAATTGTTCCGCGCGCCGAAATAAAGGTAACGCAGGAACGCCGCTTCGGCTTTCTTTCTTACTTACTTACTACTTTCTTCTTTTTAAATATGAACTTCAGGCGAGCGAAGCCGCGGGCAAAAGCTAGTAATATTATAAAGAGATAAAGTTTTTAAGTTTGGATGTAGGCGGTAATCCCCGAAAATACTCATCCGATTTTTTAAACTCTTTGACCAATAATTAGAATGGACCTTCAGGATGGACGTAGGCTATGCTAGCTAAGCCGCGGGCAAAAGCTAGTTGATAAATAAATACATAACATAACACAAATATATTGTGGTGGTGATATGGTACCCTCTCGATCCGCGAGTCCTGCTCGCACTGAACTGGTTTTTATTATAATTAGATGAGAGACCAATTTAGCAAATTATAATTTTTTTACTGTACTAAATGCGATACAAATCGTATCTCGTTCAGACATCAGTGTACGTACACCTTACGTCCAGAATTATTACAAGATGGGTCAGTTCACTGTCGGACAAGCTCGGAGTGGCGGCGTGTTGGCCATTGTCGATACTGATTGCATCGGCCGATATTCGTCGAGGTCCGCGCTGCGGGTCAGACCAGACAGGTTGGCCTGTATGTATGCATGCATATGTGTATGTGCGAGCGCGCGCGCCTGTTTGTGTGTGTGTGTGCGACGAGGCGGAGATGAGTTTCCGGACTGTGTGTGCGTGCGAGAGGGAGGGGCCCCGGGGAGGGAAGGGCGGCGGAGCCGGGGAGGGGAGGGGGAGGTGCAGGGTGCAGTGACCGGGGACCTACTTACGTCACGCGCTCCACGCTGCTCGTACGTACGTAGGTAGGTACCGACCGGCCGGCCGGCCCACTGGCCAAACACCATCATCGCGCCTACCTACATATACCTACGTTTACTACCACGGTGTAATATGTATGTGATTCTGATTATCTGTCTTATGCACTTGCCGAAAATAAAAAACAAGTGCGAGTCGAACTCGCGCACCGAGGGTCCCGTATGCCCATGTATATTGTATATTGTTTATTAAGCATTCATTTCATTAGACAGCATGACTGTACTCGAATTTGTTACAATTTGTTCTATCCGGTTCGATTACACCCACGAAGAAGAACCGGTAAGAAACTTCGCGGGGCTTTTTTTCGTATTTTTACAAGCATTTAGTGACTATCTCCACATAACGAGCCACATAATAACACCGCCTACAGTCGATTGAAAATACAGTTTGAGAGCAAGATCAAAAACAGATTTTTGTTATGGTCAGCGCCGCTCACGCCATCTATGGCGTGTTTATGAAATGCTTCATATTAATTAAAATTCATCATTAGTTAAAATGCTTCATACTCTTTTCGGTAGATGGCGCGCATACAGTTTTTATTTTCTTCTATGGGAAGTTCCCATAGAAGAAAATAAAAGTAAAAAATAAAAATTATTTGTAAATTCACTAGGGTTCCCAACTGGGGTTCCCATTGGGAATTTTTTATTTAATTTATTATTTGTGTTTATGTCGGCCATAGTAATATTAATAACACATATTCTGTGAAAATTTCAACGAGCTACCGATTACGGTTCATGAGATACGTCCCTCAGACAGACAGACAGACGGCGTAGTCTTAGTAATAGAGTCCCGTACCGGATACGGAACCCTAAAAACAATAGTCGATTAGCATATTAATTAATTTGACGTGTGAGCAATTTAATTATGTACTTAATTCAATTATTAAATGACGAACCATAGTTACGAGACGTTCCAATCCGGTCGCAGCGTGTACCAATGAGTTTTTTCTGACGGAAAAATGTACGTGCATGCTGCATGCCTCTACACCTGCTGCTTCACCGTTCAGAACCGGTGTGCATAACGCGGTTAAAGTGCGCGGCAGAAAATAATGCGTGTCGAGCTTTAGAAAGAGACAATCAGGTTGTAGAGCGTCGTCCCTGTCGCACAGAGACGTGCGAGTTCGTGCGACAGGGACGACGCTCTACAACCGGATTGTCTCTTTCTAAAGCTCGACGCGCTGCTCATTTGCTGCCGGGGGGGACTGTAATATATTTTTGATTTTTTTATGGAAACTGATACGGTTGGCTACATCACCTAAAACATCCGTGATGTCAGCCCATAACGCGGGTGAACTAGGTGCCATGTCAGTGCTTCCCTTCGATCGTGCCGGCTACACTGAACTGGACGGAAAACACAAACTATTTACCGTTTCGACCGACGACGTTTCATTCAGTGCGGTGGTATCAACCCGGGCGGGTTGAACCCTACCACCGAGTAAGGTAGGAAGACAAGGGACCTACAGTTTTACGTGGACTCCGAACCACGGTCAGCCTCCAACGGTCGATCTACGTTGCTATTACTTGTTACTCAGTTTTAAAAGTTCAAAATATCTTAATAGCAACGTAACCGGGTAATAAAACTGTAGGTCCGTTCTCTTGCCCCCTTACTAGATAGATAGATAGAATAGATAGAATTTTATTTATTGCTCCACAAATAATTCACAAGACTAACACAATGAATACAGGTACACGAGGTGCAAAGGCGGACTTATCCTTTGAATATATTTCTTAAAGCTAACCTTTAAGTGTGTGAAATGTGTAAAAAATGGAATGTAGGTAGTAGCAAAGATCAGATGTGACAATTTTGTATTTAAAAATATAAGGATTTATGAATACGTAAGAAAAAAATACGTAATCCTACGTAAGAATAAATAAAAATTAGGAGACATTAATTTTATTAAGATAAAGATAAGGAGTTTAAGGTGGTTATAATATTGCTTTTATAATATATGATAGGAGAGGCCTATGTCCATCAGTGGACCGATACAGGCTGATGATGATGATGATGATGATGATAATATATAACCTTACCAGGTGGAAGGCTCAAATGTAGCCGACTGGATTGGTACCACCGTACTGTATGTAAGATGGCCGCATAGCAGCCTGAGCCGTGTTGAAATGAAATGAAATGAAAATATACTTTATTGCACAAAAAGTGACAAAAGGCGGACTTAAAGCCTGAGGGCATTATCTGCCAGTCATACCTGGGATTGTGAGTAGGGTAGATGGGTAGTGCGGAAAATTAAATGAGATTTTTTTTTTAAGGTTACAGAACTAAACAATAAAACATAGATAATAGTAATAACATACAACTAAATACATTCGTGATTTACATACATACAAGTTCAAAAGTACATATACATATACGCAATATAAACAAATACATACATATATATTTGTGTTCTCCTCTAGTCCAGTATAGCCAGCAATCCAAAGGTAAGTCCGATACGGCACTTACCTTCTCGGAGGTGATATTGGTTGGTCGGAGAGGAAGAGCTATTTTAATGACTAATTGGTAAAATACTTAGAATTAATAATGTCTGCTTAATTAGCTGGCTACGCATCTTGGGAATCGAAGATTCTATTCAAGCAACTTAATTAATACGTCTGTATTATTTCCAAGAAAAACAAGCAAAGAGAAAAATGACACCGATCTTCCCACGCAATTCTATGTTGGTTGAACAGAAATAGGTATGACCTAGGTATAGATGAAACCGTGTTTAGGCAAACTTTTTCCATCAATTCCCTTCGATATTCGATATTTATGTCGATTTAGCTCACTTCTTGACGAGTGTATTGGTTTCAAAGATCACAAAAGCATTGATCTGCAATAATTGTCATCATAACATTGCGTACAGATTACTGCGTCCCGATATCTCTATCTCTCTACTTCTTATAAAAGGGAACATCTGTATGTATGTATGTATTTATGTTTGAGGTAAACTCCGGAACCACTGAACAGATTTTGATGCGGTTGTGCACCAATGTAAAGAGTAGTTCTTGAAGCTCGCTTAATAGCAATTTGGATAAGACATAGTTTTTAATAAACTACATATATGTATTATCCAAATAACAGATGAGAGTGCAAACTCCTTGAGTATGCCGAATCATACACCATATAATGTATACGTCTGAATTATTTGGTGGATGCACATTGCACAACCTACCCCTCAGGCTGCCACGATAGCATTTTCGGACGGCGCGGCGGCGGCGGCGGCAGGCGGCACTAGAAATGAAACGGTAAATTGCAGCAACGGCGGCGGCGGCGGCGCGGAGGCGTCGCGTCGTCGTCGTCGCGTGCACTTGGGCAGCTAACGCGATTTAAAAGCAATCCCGGTGCTCCGACGCCCGATTACCGCTGACGCTGACGAGCACCCCGTACCACCCACCGACCGTACTTATACCATCGTATTTCTTGCCATCGTACTTATGCCGCATGCCATCCTATTTATACCATGGTACTTAAACCACCGCACTGGCACCATCCTATTTATACGTTACTTATACCATCTTACTTATGTCATCCTATTTATACGCTGGTACTTAGACCACCGCACTTGCACCATCTTATTTATACGCTAGTACTTAGATAGACCATCGCACTTGCACCATCCTATTTATACCGTACTTATACCATTGTACATATGCCATCTTATTTATACCATGTTACTCAAACCACCGCACTGGCACCGTCCTATTTATACCGTACTTATACCATCGTACTTATGCCATCCTATTTATACGCTGGTACTTAGGCCACCGCATTTGCACCACATATTTATACGGTACGGTACTTATACCATCGTACTTAGCCATCTTATTTATATCGTGGTACATAAATTACCATTTTAAATAAATTAATAAATAAATACGCTGGTACTTAGACCACCGCACTTGAACCATCCTATTTCGCTTGCACCATCCTGTTTAATCCTTATTTGTACCATTGCACTTTTGTCGTGTTACATCGTACGTTTTATCGTGTTACATCGTACCGTCTTGCACGCGTACCAAGGTTCGTTGTATACTGTATTCGTTAACTATAATGTTTATGATCTGAGAACTACTGCGAATCTGCAATAAATAATTTATTTACCGCTCGGCGGCGCCATCTCGCGACGACGTTCATACGTCACATTACAACATCTATCCGGCCCATTTTGCATGTGTCTTCTATAATTTAAAAGGAAGGAACACAGGGGGCAAGTAACGAAGTAGGGGTTAACTTGTGGCATTGCCCCGGGCTACATATTCAGGTTGTTTTTGCTACCATGCCGGACCTTCAGGGGATTGATATACACATAATTCTTACTTTAAATAAAATATACATTTTGTACGATGCTTCCTACTAACTTATAAATACATTTAACATCATAGTATCACCATCTCAGACCTGAGATCACCATCGACTTACATTTTACATATTATAATAATATATTATTTCAGTCAGGTAAAGTTGTATTCTGCATTGTTTGAGTGGGTGGGGTACCGGGTAGGCTGTGTGTGAAACCAGTCGCCCTTCCTCCGTGTGGGCCGGACGGAGCAAATAACGATGCCAGGTGGGTGGAAAGCATTCTCGTTCTGCAATCGAGATGCACTCTGTATTTGGCGTGATGTCCGGCCGGAATCGAGTGGGTAAGACGGAGGGAGGGGGGCGGGGGGGGGGGGGGGGGCACTCTCGCAGTCACACCCTCACGCGCGCACACATGCGCGCGCGCGCAATCATTACGCACCCAGACATCAGAGATGGTTCAGTCAGATGGTCGATTCTTTTGTTTTCGCCGCGTGCGCTGTTGGCGTGGGTGCAGTCGCGTGCCGCGCACGCGCCAAAGGTGGCTGTAGCCGCACTGCGTCATCCATCACATCATCAGCGCGCGCATCCTTTCACGTGTGTGACATATGTATGACGCTACAGCAGTTGGGTTACATTGTTGTCCTCTGTGGTTAGGTGGTACGAATGTTACTTATTAATTTGTGGTTACATGATATTGGCACAATTTACGCACATAGTTCAGTTATCGGAGGGCGTTTGCAATGTTTGTAGGTGGCAATACTCACTTTTGTCCGCTGCTTCGCTCGCGGTAGACTCAGCTTAATGGCAAATCCGATTTAAACGCAAATATGATGACAATTGATAATAAACGATCGCTTCTCTTATATTCTCCCCTCCATACTATACTGTCTTTGATACTGCTCAGCCCTAGGCTATTTAGCATTATGGTAGCCTATAGCATTGGTGTCCATACTTTTTGTATAAAGATCTACTTACAAAAAATTAAAGGTCGTGAGATCGACACTTGTACAAAAAGTTTTCGTGAATTGAAAGCTATGTTCATTAAATCCTTTTTTTTTTATTTGTCGCCAGTGTGGTCCTTGCGGAAGACGACACCGCCCGGCAAATGTTGGTCACATCAAATATTATGCATTTTTTTATGTTTCTACTAGTCAATTTTTGCTGTACATATTTTCAGCAATCGACCTAAAAGCCTCTAGGGATCGACCGGTTGGTCGTGATCGACTGTTTTGGCACCACTGGCCTATAGTGAGCCTCTTATAGCTCTCTATAGTGAGAAATACTCTATCCATTGGTGCAAACAAGCAAAGATGCAAAGCAAAAATTTGGTTAATCTTTTACAATTTCGTGGTTTTGACCGACGCGACCGCGGCGCAAATTCAAGTGCAAAAACAATTCAATGCCCTTTGAGACGAGGAGCCCGATCTATATTACCTACAGTATTACTGACGTATACCTAATTATCTACTTATGTGCATTTAGGATCCCCCTAGCTGTATACGTGTACGTATGTTAACCCCATACAAAGCTAACTGGCTAGACAGCACCTATGCACGCGATCATAATGCTCTAAAAACGAATACAATTTTAGCCCGTATTGCCTAACGGGCAAGGTTCTATTTAGTCCAGATAACATCAAGTGCAATAACCTAGGTAGCTAAGCTATATAGATTCTAATGATTCCAGAATACAGACCATTACTGTTGTCGTATATGCAGCCAACAAAATTTGTCTTTTGGGATGTCGGCTCTCTAAGTGTGTTCTATGGTTTATACCACGGGGAGTGCTCGGAGGACCTGTTTGAGGCGATCCCGCCGCTTTCACCTCAGCACCACGCGCACTGGGCAGGGATTGCATCACTACACGCTAGGCTGGACTCACCGTGAATGGGTACCAATCGGTTCTGCAGATCATTCCTTTTCAGAACCGGTAATTATATATCCCCCCAATTATATATATATATTGGGGGTATATTTCCCCCCAAGTTTATTTATTTTACCCGGATTTAATTAACCCGTCTGCATTGGGACCATCATCGCGCCAAATGATGCTCGGTGGAAACGGCTATGAAAATAGTTCATGTTTTCCGTTCAGCTCAGTGTAGCCGGCACGGTCAAAGGGAAGCACTGACATGGCGCCTTGATCACCAGGGTGTGATGGGCTGACATCACGGATGTAGTAGGTCAGGTTAAAAAAAAACGGGCAAGTGCGAGTCGGACTAGCGCACCGAGGTTTACGCACCACAAAACTTTGAAAAAAAAACACGTTTCTTGTATGGGAAACTCCTTAATTTTTTACTTTTTCTATGCTTTATTATACATACATACATACATATCACACACGCTGAATCCCGACAATCGGGGTAAGCAGAGTAATCGGTGTTGTGCTGCAAGAACTCTTGTCAATTACAGCACAACACCGACCACCACGTTTCGCAAAGTATTCGAACAAGATTAAATCGATCAAGCAGCAAGTATGGCACGAAGACCCACCTGCTGCATGACTCGGTGGAAGTACCGTGCCAAGGTGAGAGGTGGCGAGCCTGTCGCCCTTTAGCACGGCATCTTGTCCTTATCCCTTAGTCGCCTTTTACGACATGCATGGGGAGAGATGCAGTGGGGATATTCTTTTTAAGTACCGGCCCCACACGGTGCTTGCTTTATTATTTTGTTGTTCTATCCGCTATTATCATGGCGGATATAACAACGTATTCTGTGAAAATTTCAACGGGCTAGCTATTACGGTTCTAAAGATAGACAGACAGACAGACGGCGTAGGCTAAGTAAATATGCTTCCGTACGGGGTACGGAAACCTAAAAAACCAGTTCGTAGAGTTTATACCCTTTAAAATATCCTAAAGGATTCTTATATGTATTCTCGTGCGCCATGCGAAGCAAACTTAGCGCTGCAAACTTATTACTTAGTCGTTCGCCCCGAACGCAAGGTGGAATCCGTGAACGGATTTATGACTTCTGTTGACACGCGATGTGGCGAGTTTCGTGTTTTATGTTTAGATGCATCTAGAGTTCAATAGATAGACGTGAACAAAATCTCGATGCTATTCGAGACTTATCCTTACCTATAATAAAATCCAACGTCTGCTTTCTGTCTGCCTGAGTGTCTGTCTGTCCGCTTATAACTCGAGAACCACTGAACCGATTTTAATAAAAAAAAATCTACGGATAGCTTGATTGTTCCCATCAACTATAGGCTGCTTACTATCACGCTAAATGGCTTATGAGGTAAGCAGAGAAGTTAAATATGAGAGCGGGCGGAGCCGCGGGCACAGCTAGTATATAATAACTGCGAGTTGGATGGTGTGTACCTACGGAATGGGTCAGCAATATTTTCTGGACGGGAATCCAAAAATTAAGACAATTCCTTGAGGGACTCTATAAAAAATAGTGAACAAGCCTGAACCGAGAGCCTTGAATTCGTTAAACATATCTAGTGATAAAATACGTATAGGTAATTTTATATAAATGTTTAATATATTAGTCATAATTAGTGTGTTCTTATGGTGGTACGAGTGAGTACCGTAATCGTGGTGCATGATGGTGCAAACTTATTTGCCGTTCGCCCCGCACGGAAGTGGAATCCGTGAACGGATTGATGGCTTCAGGTGTCACGTGATGCGACGGCTTCCGAGTTTTCACGCGACTGCGTCGATGGAACAGAAATGGTTATTGTTTCAGCACTCCAAGTACACCTACATTTATGTATGTTTTCTTTCCTTCCACCTGCTCACTAATAGATCTCGATTGATGTCAATCGATGGTGACATTCAATGACAGGCGTAAACAATTTATTTTTATTTTTTATTATTTGATATTAATTAGTGTTATTTTCTTTTCTATTCTATTTCACTCGTAATGTTTGCACCCCGACGTAATAATTTTTTTTTATTCCTCTATTCAAGAAAATATGAAACTATGTTATTTTTATGTAAGCTGGACTGTAATATAATTGACTAGATTAGAACATGCCGAGTCTGCTTGCTATACCGTTATCTTACGTCCGGTACGGTGGTATCGACCAACGAATTAAAAGTAAAATGTCGTTGGTATCGACCCAGTCAGCAGTTTTTTTTAGAAAGCGCGACGTGTGGCGCCGAGCCGCCCATACGGTGTCAAACGACGTCCATGGACATTCGGTCGTACGCGTTCTATCATTCATTATTCACCAAGTTGTGTCATATCTTGCATGCGTTTTTTTCCGTACATTGTCTTTTAAAATAAAAACCGACGAAGCCATAAATATTTTTGCATATAAAACAGGCATCATCGCTGTGAATGGAAGAGTCAGCGACCCCTCTTGCACACATTTGCATTGAATTTGGATGCACTGAAGCGCCGCACCGATGTTGCGCGCGCGCGCACTGCACTCCTTGGAAGTACTTTGGACTTTAATAATCACAAAAATGCACTCTTTGCTACATCAAATACCTACTAATGTTTAAAATGTTTTTTTTATGGAAACTGACACGGTTGGCTACATCACCTACAACATCCGTGATGTCAGCCCATAACACCGGGCGAACTTGGTGCCACGTCAGTGCTTCCCTTCGGTCGTGCCGGCTACACTGAACTGGACGGAAAACACAAACTATTTACATAGCCGCTTCGACCTTGCATTCAGTGCGGTGGTACCTACCCGGGCGGATTAAACCGTACCACCTAGTAATATAAGAAGGGAGTCATATCCTCTAAATTGCAATTTGGTCTTGACTCTTTCATACAACTTGAATTCCTTCGAACTGCAAAGATCTTCTTTGCAGTTCGAAGCATGCAACTCTGCTGATCGAACTCTGTAAAGATTTTCGGCGATGTCGGAAGCGTGACGTTTAGTATGGAGGTCAGGTGCGCGCCTGCGCAGGTCATTGACCCCCCGGCCCTCTGCTGACGTCTGATTGGTTTAACTTTATTAGCAGGCAAACTACCATGTTGCACATAATGTATCTAATGGCCCGCGCTGGCCCATTCAATGATCGGTTGTGTTCTCCTCTAGTCCAGTATAGCCAGCAATCCAGGGAAGTCTCCGGTATGGCACCTACATTCTAGGTGGTGTTATTGGCTAGTCGGAGCATGTGCTTTGGCCCCTCTGACTCAGCCACACATACCGGATTACATAAAAAAAATTACGTGTACGTCATACGTTATTTATCCTATAGTTTCTTAACTGTTTAGCATGGTTGAAAATGTTGAAATGTTAACCATTAGCGTGGCATCTTGTCCTTATTGCTTGCCCTATACCCGTGCTGTCGTCAAAGGCGACCATGCACGGGTAGAGATGCAGTGGCGCTACTCTTTTTAAGTACCGGCCAGAAAAGAGAAATATTTCTTTTAAACTTACCCACTTAAGCGCGTGGATCTATTATACATATTAATATGAGAGAATGAATAACAAGTAGCAGATGTAGATAAAGGTCCGTCGAGTATGATAGGGGCATCAATCAGCTATGCACAAATTGCGCAGGCGGCTAGCCGCGCCTGTAATTACAGGGCTACATGACGCGCGCGTGGGGAGGCCGTGAGGTCAGCTGGTAGGTAGGTACATAGTAAAATAACAACAGATAACTTGTTCTAGGGGATGAAAACCTGGAAGGTTTCTTTTATTTTACCAGTCTCGGGTCCTTCAAGAGGGGCGTGAATGGGCACATAACCTCCGCATACGACCGAATGTCCATGGGCGTCGTCAGACGCCTTACGGGTGGCGCGGCACCATATGACGCGCTGTAAAAAAAAAATGTTAAAATTTTTATTACATATTTTGTTTTTGAAATGGCCATGTGTATTACAATTTCACACACAAAAAACAATATCGCCGATGTTTTAACATATTTTTTTTGTTTCGGGAGATTGCAATTTGCTGCGTCAGTCAAGTATCCTGGTTTCATAATAATTTATATGGCTGGGCATCAAAATCTCGCCTATCAAATCGAAACAAAGCCAAAAGCTCAAGCACTTTTTTGAGAACGTTTCGGTCTATTTATTTTTAGAGGATCGAGTTACTTAACAAAAAAAAGTTGGCACTGTGTCACTTAAATAGAACTAAATAAATCGAAAATTTATCCCGACCAAACCGAAATACACTGTCACCCTACTAACACAGCCGCCGCCGCGCCGCCGGCCAGCTGATTTTATCAGAATGACGCGGTGCATCGGCCGTCAAAGCAAGTGACCCGCATGGATGTAGCCATACACAACACACGACCCGCAACCTTACGTCTTTAACTATAGAGCTTATAGTCGCGCAACACGGATTGCAATTTTTTCGCAACAGCTGACCGTAGATATATTTATACTATAGTCACCTATATTGCTAAGTATTTGTAAATATTACATTTCCATCTACCTTACGCCTTAAACAATAGGGTTTAAAGTCGCACAACAGGAGTGAGTGATTTTTTTTACTGTGATAACTGGACGCCACGTTTGTCATGTGTGTGCTGAAAGTGCCCTTGTGTATGGACGTGGTAGGTATAGATCGGTGTGGGGTTGGCAAAAATTTCTAACATATAAATGTTACGTTCCTATGATTGACACCGAAATGGCATCTAGCTCTGGCAGGAATAGATGTTAACGGGCTGACGTCAAGGATGTACTAGGTGATGAAGGCAGGTTTCATAAAAATAAAGCACTTAAGTATCTTGACAGTTTCAATCATTCATACTAAAAGAAAAAAAATCATTAATTTTTATTCATAATATTTATAGATTTAATTACTTATGTGTAGATTATGAAATATAATTTCAGTTTTATGCACAGTACGCTCGACAGTACGCGGTAGTTCTCTTAGAACATGAAATGAAGGGAAACACTGACATGGCACCTAGTTCACCCGGTGTTATGGGCTGACATCACGGATGTTGTAGGTGATGTAGCCAACCGTGTCAGTTTCCATAAAAAAAAACCCGGGCTTAAATATAACTTCAGTTTCTTCAATAAATAAATATACTGAGGTGCCGCCGCCGCACTATGGATCGAGAAACGGCCTCCATAGTATTAGGAGATTTTTTTCGCAAACTTGATTTTTTTTGAAAAACTGTTTTTGTTATATTTAGGGTTATATAAGATAATACCAAATATATAGTTGTAGTGATATCAGTCAAGTAGATATTTTATTAAAAATACTTGAAGTTTTCAGTTGTATGGGAAGGAGAATGTTTAGTCGATTTTTTCAAAAGTCTTTCGAGGTGTCGCAGATCTTTTAATACATCATGAAGTAGACCACGAGTGTAATAAGACCACATAAAAACTGTAACCCAATTCGACCCGGTATAGAAAATATCTAAGTCCGAATTTATAAATTTTCGTCTATTTTCTTTATACATTAGTTATGGTTTAACTTTACAATTAATTACATTTTCTTATGTTTTGTGACTGCCAAGTGTGTAAGTTATACTAATTGGTACATTATGTAACAACTATACCTACCACAGTGGTCGAAAATACCCTCCAATATTTGTAGCGTTTTAAATGTTTATTTGTTATGACGGAGAACATTATATTTATTTTGCCGGACTACAAAGATGTGTCAAACTCTTATTAGCAAGGTTGCGTAGCACAACATAAAAATAAACACACTCAGTAAAAAACAATTTAGAAAGGTGCAGCCTTCCGAGTATCGACAGGTCAAAGTATAGAATTTTTTACCTTTTTTCTTTAACAGTAATTTTTGGTTACATTATGATTGTACAATTATTAAGCAGGTATGCAAATATGTGAGGCATATAATTCTATATCAGATATGTACACACCATTCCGATTAACAGTGTAAAAAAATAGCAATATTTTTATTTAATAAAACTGAAAACATTATAGTACATTATTCGAAACTGTTAAGAACTAACAAAGTCTTAACAGTAACGTGATGTTGAACGTGACGGAAAAGAGGCTGTACAAAAATAATGTGAACGCACTTTCTCAAGATGTTAAAAAAAATTCTATTCAAAATTACTCACCAAAATTAATTTTATAAAAAAATTGTTTTATATAAAATTTGAGCCGGTATAGAAAATATGTAAGTCCGAATTTGTAGATTTTTGTTTTCTTTCCTTTAAATATAATTTACAGTTTTAGAATAAAACATAAATATAAGGCTTTGCAGCTCATTCATTATGACGACGCATTAGATACTAATTACCATTCGGTAAGACGAAAACATTCCCACATCCCTGTTTGTGAAACCCCACTATATTGGTAAAAACCGGTAATTAGTGTCCTTTGGTCGCGAATTTCAGTTTATTATCTGTTCAACGCGCGTAAGTGACGGATCTCTCCTTTCGACACGAGTTATCGCTGTTTTCAAATACTTTCCTTCCTGCATTATTGTATGCTGCAAAAACACGTGCTTCCACTTCCGTGACCTAGTTTTCGTCTTACCGAATGATAATTAGTATCTAATGCGTCGTCATAATGAATGAGCTGCAAAGCCTTGTATGTATGTTCTATTCTAAGATTGTAAATTATATTTAAAGGAAAGAAAACAAAAATCTACAAATTCAGACTTACATATTTTCTATACCGGCTCGAATTTTATATAAAACAATTTTTTTATAAAATTAATTTTGGTGAATCTTTTATTTATAAGTTCGGTTTATTAATTTGTTCTGTTTTTATTCAACCTTGTATTTATTTTGGTGAATAATTTTGAATAGAAAATTTTTTAACATCTTGAGAAAGTGCAACTGTTCACGATTTCTTTTTGTACAGCCTCTTTTCCGTCACGTTCAACATCACGTTACTGTTAAGACTTTGTTAGTTCTTAACAGTTCGAATAATGTACTATAATGTTTTCAGTTTTATTAAATAAAAATACATACATACATAGCGTCACGCCTGTTTCCCGGTGGGGTAGGCAGAGACAACGGATCTCCACGTGCCACGATCCTGACACATCTCTGCCGCCTCTTCCACTCCCATAATGTTCTTCATGCATGCTCGTCGGTTACGGGTACTACGCACTTGCCCCTTTTTGAGCACATGCCCGATCTGGTCCAGGTAAGTGCGTCTAGGGCGACCCTTCCCGACTCTTCCACTCACATTCGCTTCATAAATTTCTTTCGTTAGTCTCCTATCATCATAAAAATATTGCTATTTTTTACACTGTTAATCGGAATGGTGTGTACATATCTGATATAGAATTATATGCCTCACATATTTGCATACCTGCTTAATAATTGTACAATCATAATGTAACCAAAAATTACTGTTAAAGAAAAAAGGTAAAAAATGCTATACTTTGACCTGTTGATACTTGGAATTTTTTTTACTGACTGTGTTTATTTTTATTTTGTGCTACACACAACCTTGCTAATAAGAGTTTGACACATCTTTGTAGTCCGGCAAAATAAATATAATGTTCTCCGTCCCATACATTGCAAATTTTAAAATATAAAAAAAAAATATATATACTTTATATATTTGAACCTAACATACATACGTACTGTCAAGCTACGCGTCTTCACATATTTGTTTATTTAATGTGTCCTCAAATCAATTATGAATACCAAATAAACATTTAAAACGCTACAAATATTGGAGGGTAATTTCGACCACAGTGGTAGGTACAGTTGTTACATAATGTAAAAATTAGTATATCTTACACACTTGACAATCACAAAACACAAGAAAATGTAATTAATTGTAAAGTTAAACCATAAATAATGTATAAAGAAAATAGACGAAAATTTATAAATTCGGACTTAGATATTTTCTATACCGGGTCGAATTGGGTTACAGTTTTTATGTGGTCTTATTACACTCTTGGTCTACTTCATGATGTATTAAAAGATCTGCGACACCTCGAAAGACTTTTGAAAAAATCGACTAAACATTCTCCGTCCCATACAACTGAAAACTTCAAGTATTTTTAATAAAATATCTACTTGACTGATATCACTACAACTATATATTTGGTATTATCTTATGTAACCCTAAATATAACAAAAACAGTTTTTCAAAAAAAATCAAGTTTGCGAAAAAAATCTCCTAATACTATGGAGGCCGATTCTCGATCCATAGTGCGCCGCCCCGCCGTCTACCATCTAATTATTTAGTCGCATCATGTTGCATCACGCGCATCTCATGTTATCAAAGGCACACGCCGCACAGTGGTCTGGAAATCGAGCTCCATAGACATAGAACCTTAACGTCAGGAATAAAAATGAAAACAAATTTAATGTCTCTGGTATACCTCCCTTTATTTCATATTATAGTATGAAGGGTATAAGTAGCTCCACGAGTGAGAAAAAAAAAGTTTTGTTTTTTTTTGTATGGATGAAAACACTTAAAGTAAGTTTTTTTTAACTGAATAAAACTGAAGGTCTGGTGCTCACATCATCTATTGCACCTTACACGGCGATCAAGATGACATATAATTTCTTCACCTTTGGGTGCCTATTTGCGTGTAGCAAACGTTTGAAATTTGGAATATTCGATAAATTATTTTTCAAACCTTAGTCGTAATTTAATGAAGTTGCCTATCGCTTTGAATATGAAAATACTTTTCTCATGTTGTTATTGTACTGAGTAGTACTGACAGTAAAGTAATTAACCATATTTTATAGTAAACACAGCGTATCACTGTTAAAATAATAAGAATAACATACAACACACACAAGCGAGCGACAACTAATTAACGAGTTAGCGAAAACCGTTTTTTTCCACTCGCAGTGCGTACTAATCCCCAACATATAACCAGTGCCATGCCTTCTTAGTTTCAGTGAAATTCTTTCAGTAGCTTTTAGCACTTGTGCGCGCTAACAACTATACTTATTACGTTCTATTTGTTTTCGTGCTATGATGGAAGGTTTTGGTACCAATTTGGACATTTTCGTGTTTATGGAAAACAACAGTTGTTTCTCACAGCCCAGTGCGTTGTCTGAAGTTTTTAGGAGTGCCCTTGATCTGTCAGAAAGTGAAAAGAAAGAACTGAAACAATTCTGTCAGACTTATGTGTGTTCGTTGAGGAACAAGTGGATCTCGTGCAATCGCACGAGACATGCATTCACGAAGAAGTACGAGACGTGGCTGCAAGAAAACGTAAAATGGCCTGAGTTCATAAGGTAAAAGATGACCTTCTTTAGTGTCAGTAGAGCGGCATCCATGTGCCAGTGACTTCGGTGTAAATGAGGGTGCATCAACGTCCTCAAAACCAGAGACGTGCACTGTTGGAATATCACCAAGAGTTGTGAGTGAAAGGAAACCGTTCTCGGAACTAAGACCTAAACAGAAGAGAAGGAGAGTGAAGGAGCTCCTAACGCATAGCACTGAAAGCCTCGTTCATGCAACTGTTTTAAGTGTGAACAACAAGGATGTGGCAGAAATAATAAAATTGGTCACAGAGCATCCCGAAGAGGCTACAAAGATAACACAATTGTTGAAGCCCAAGAAAGCTGTGCCCCGTATATTCCGTTGATAAAGCTAATTTCTGCCACATCCTTGTTGTTCACTTTTCACTTGCCACAAACACGAAAATGTCCAAATTGGTACCAAAACCTTCCATCATAGCACGAAAACAAATAGAACGTAATAAGTATAGTTGTTAGCGCGCACAAGTGCTAAAAGCTACTGAAAGAATTTCGCTGAAACTGAGAAGGCATGGCACTGGTTATGTGTTGGGGATTAGTACACGCTGCGAGTGGAAAAACCCGGTTTTCGCTAACTCGTTAATTAGTTGTCGCTCGCTTGTGTGTGTTGTATGTTATTCTTATTATTTTAACAGTGCTACGCTGTGTTTACTATAAAATATGGTTAATTACTGTACTGTCAGTACTACTCAGTACAATAACAACATGAGAAAAGTATTTTCATATTCAAAGCGATAGGCAACTTCATTAAATTACGACTAAGGTTTGAAAAATAATTTATCGAAAATTCCAAATTTCAAACGTTTGCCACACGCAAATAGGCACCCAAAGGTGAAGGAATTATATGTCATCTTGATCGCCGTGTAAGGTGCAATAGACGATGTGAGCACCAGCCCTTCAGTTTAATTCAGTTAAAAAAAAATTACTTTAAGTGTTTTCATCCATACAAAAAAAAAAAAACTTTTTTTTTCTCACTCGTGGAGCTACTTATACCCTTCATACTATAATATGAAATAAAGGGAGGTATACCAGAGACATTAAATTTGTTTTCATTTTTATTCCTGACATTAAGGTTCTATGTCTATGGAGCTCGATTTCCAGACCACTGTGCGCCGCCGCGGCTGTCTGCGGTTGTCAGATTGTTGCCGAGACGTCTCGCCGGTAATAGAGGCAGAGTCTAGCCAGGGGGTGTTAATGAGAGGGTGGGAAAGAGCTCTCGGTGGTGAGGTTTTGCCTGATTTGAGAGAACGGACGGAGAATTTTCAACGTTCAGGACAATGCCATTTCCTCTATACGGTTAAGATACAAACTTTAAAATAAGTTTTCTTGCCGTAAGCAATGGACTTTTTTTATGTAATCCGGTATGGGCAGCCACCCTGGCCCCGGAGGGGCCAAAGCACATGCTCCGACCAGCCAATATCACCTCCGAGAAGGTAGGTGCCATACCGGAGACTTCCCTGGATTGGACTACTCGAATCGACTGGAATAATCGCCCCGGACAGATAAAATTGTAGCACACTCCTTACTTATTTATGTTACTTTATTGAAAAGAAGAAAAAAACACTTTTTTTAATAGTATCCTTTTACCTGGGTGTCTTCAAAAGTCGTAGCAACAGGCTAGACAGCTTAGCAACAGTCCGCAAATCTACTGGCATGGCGCCTCACTGAGCGTGGTTTCGCGAGAAGGGGTGTTTTTGGCTCTGTGGACTGTACCATTGGTCCCTCGACACAGTCGCCCATGTTAGTTTACATAAAATAACGTACAATTTAGAAATAGAACAGCGAACAAAGGTCTAATATTAATCTATCAAGAATTCTTGAAGCAAGTAATACAAACGTCAACACAGCTGTTAGTATGACGTATAGTGAGGTGAGCGACCTAGTAGCCTTCACACTGAGGTCGCCAACCGACAATCAGACGCAATCAAAACAAGAGTGCGATTTGTTTATAGCCAGCCACTGCCACACGCTACTTTTACTTTGTACGCACACCGCAACACTAGAGTGCTATTCTAAACTAGTACTTTACTCACTGCTGCTACGCAAAACTACACCTTGCTGACACCGTCCACCACTCACACCGACTATAGCTGCACCACGGGGCCGTACATCTTCAGTAGATAGAAAAGCCGAAATAAAGAGAAAACATTCGTCCCGAGAAGGATTCGAATGTGAAACCATTTGTGAAACTCTGGCACGAGCTGCCAACGCGACCAATCTCGCCACCCGCCGCGCGCCGTGTCGATGGCGTATTCTCTCAAAATTTCAACCAGATGCATCTTCTAGCTAGAGTGTGACGCATGGACAATAAGACTTACTATGGACAATAAGTATTATTGTCCATGGTGTGACGCAAGCACCTGCGTTATGTCGCGTCGCGTGGTAACGCGTTGGCCGGAGTTCCAGGTTCTTCAAGAAATGAGGACTTCACGGACTTTATAGGTTTCCGTACCAGTATCTACGGAAGCCTATTACTAAGCCTACGCCGCCGTGTGGTCTGTCTGTCCTTTTTTTTTTTGATGGAAACTGACACGGTTGGCTACATCACCCACAACATCCGTGATGTCAGCCCATAACACCGGGTGAACTTGGTGCCACGTCAGCCTTCCCTTCGGTCGTGCCGGCTACACTGAACTGGACGGAAAACACAAACCATTTACATAGCCGTTTC
This sequence comes from Nematopogon swammerdamellus, assembly GCA_946902875.1. Lineage (NCBI taxonomy): Eukaryota > Metazoa > Arthropoda > Insecta > Lepidoptera > Adelidae > Nematopogon > Nematopogon swammerdamellus. Next base: position 20,786,188 of record OX336337.1, on the reverse strand, counting down.
GACCGACCTTTCATTCAGTGCGGTGGTACCAACCCGGGCGTGTTAAACCCTACCACCTAGTAATATAAGAAGGGAGTCATATCCCTTAGTCGCCTTTTACGACATACACGGGGAGATATGCAGTGGGGCTATTCTTTTAAAGTACCGGCCCCACACGGTACAACCACGGTCCTACCTTTAAAGCGTTGTAACTTTTGAACCGTAATAGGTATCCGGTTGAAATTTTCACAGAATATGTGTTATTTATTAGTTATTATGACTAATATGTAATAATAAAAAGAAAAAGAAAAAAATAAGGAAAGGGGGGTTACCCAATATATAAGGAACGTGTTTTTTTTTTAGTTTTTTGTTTTTGGTCTACCTTAAATACGGTTAATACCTACTTACAAGCTTCAAACTTGGTGAGATTATGGTGATTAAGGTGGTACGGAATCCCCGTTACGCGAGTCCGACCGACTCGCACTTGACCTGTTTATTTATTAAATTGATGCGCTTGGAGCGTTCTTAGGAACGCGGCTGTTCCATGTGGCATGAAAAATAAAAAAGTTAGTTTGGTCACGCTGCGAGTCGCGCCGGGCGCGATGCAGCCGACTGTGATGCGGTGTGATTTGATCGGCTGCAACAAACCGGCTCCGTGTTCGTGTGGCAAGAACTCGCTCACTGTACTGGATGACCGTGCGGCAATCGATCAACTCATTGTACGGAATGTTTTGCGGATTTTGACGCAGCAATCCTTTGTATAACTCCGTAGAAAAGTAGAATTACAAATTTTAAAAAGCTCCGACCCTTAAATAGTCAAAAATAATTTCTGTTTACTTACTTAAAGGAGTCTGGGGATGGCTAAGTAAATACCCGCGCGGCTCTAGTTTTTATAGTTGGGTTATTATTACAATAAAAAACCGGCCAAGTGCGAGTCGTACTCGCGCACCGAGGAGGGTTTCGTATCGCCATGTCATGGTCAGCGCTGCTTAATACTGTTTTCGGTATATGCGCGCATACACTTTTTAGTTTCTTGTATGAGGAATTTTTTACTTTTTCTTATTTTTTTACATGGGCCATAATAAATATAAATAACACATATTCTGTGAAAATTTATACTGGCTACCTATTACGGTTCAAGAGATACAGCCCTCGGACAGACAGACAGACAGACGGCGTAGACTTAGTAATAGGGTCCCGTACGACGGATACGTTTAGGGACTGGGACAACATAAGCCACGAAAGACGATTTTGTATGGACAAAAATAGTCGCGTAACTAACCTCTGTCTAGAAGTATATTCAAGGAAGTGATTGATCACCTGTGTATGCGAACTCTACCGTCGCATTTACGTGGTGGTGATCGATATTATTCTGTTCGTGTATTCACGTGTGTCCGTACGAGTATAGCCCATTGTGCTGGCTGCTGGCGTGGAAATGCGGTTGTAGTTGTGTGACGGTCTTGGAAATGCGTTTGTAGTTGTGTGACGGCTCGGAAATGCGGTTGTAGTTGTGTGGCGGTCTTGGAAATGCGTTTGTAGTTGTGTGACGGCTTGGAAATGCGGTTGTAGTTGCGTGACGGTCGTGGAAACGCGAATGTAGTTGTGTGCGACACATTCGTGTAAATGCGGATGTAGCGGTGTCACGGCACTGCGAATGTGGAAGTAAGTGCAGGCAGGTAAACAAGCTGCATCGAACGAAAGTGAAGTTGGTCGTATTGCGCAAGTCGTAACGTAATTGCTAGTGGATGCGGCCAACGCCTCTTTGTTGCGCCGCGCCGCCGCCGCCGGTTGGTGCATGGGCGCAGTAAAGAGGAAATGAAGATGCAACGACGTGATTTGATCCGACGGAAATGACTTTATTTGCAATGCCCAGTGCACACATGTAAACTATAAATAGGGAAACATGCTATTGGTAATATGCGTTGTATAAAAACACCGGCTAAGTGCGAGTCGAACTCGCGCACCGAGGGTTCCGTATCGCCATGTCATGGCTAGCGTCACTCACGCCATCTATGGCGTGTTATGAAATGCTTCATATTAGTTAAATGTTTAGTTAAAATGCCTTATAATCTATTCGGTAGGTGGCATGCACATATCGTGGCATCGTATACACTTTGTGGTTTCTTCTATGGGAACCCCCCTGAATGTTTTACTTTTTCTTATTTTTATTATTTGCTGTTATATCGGCCATAATAAATAAAATAACACATATTCTGTGAAAATTTCAACGGGCTACCTATTACGGTTCAAGAGATACAGCCCTCGGCGGACGGACGGACGGACGGACGGACGGACGGACGGACGAACGGACGGACGGACGAACGGACGGACGGACAGAAAGACAGACGGCGTGGGCTTAGTAATAGGGTCCCGTACCGGATACGGAAACCTAAAGACAATGTATCTACAGATAAATGGATGTATGTTTTCTTTAATTAATAAATATGAATTTACCTATATAAATATTTTTACAAGTGACTACAAAAAATAAATATTCCGTTTTTCGATGCCCAATAGTGTCATGCATGACATGAATGAGATTATCAGATTTTCATGAGATACTATTAATAATTAGGAAGATACTCGGGAAAGACTCGAAACGATTTTTTCCTAAATAATAAGATGGGACGCGTTGATTATTTTTGGAATGTTCGAAGCCGTTAGTTGAAAAAATCAGATAAAACATTAGAAAAAACAATTAACGATTGGTTGATGACTTCATTATTGACATCCCGCCTGTAACTAACGACTTAGTTTAATGAGGGTATCGTTACTTACTTTTTGTTAATCGTTATCGCCAGGAGGTCGTTAACTTTCATAAACTAATTTCAATTTAATTATTCATTCAAAAACAAAAATAACGTAAATGATCATCAGTCATATTTCAAGTGATTAAACTATAATTGTATAGTTAGTTACAGGTATAATGTGATGGGTGAAAAGTAGTAAAAGCTTTCGAAAATGCCTTTCCTATTAAAATCTACATTTGTTACGAATACAAGAAGTGTAACAAAACAGGTTGTCATTGTAGAACAAGGAATTTTATAGTATAAACAAAAACACACGAATCTAATTATGTAGAGTCACTAATATAAAGCTACAGATATTAAATTCTAGCGTCTTCTTTCGGCTTATCCAGACTATTGCCGAGAAATGCTTTGTTTCAAGTTTGTCCGCAACGGACAACGGAAATTGGCAGCGTAAACTATTGTTATCTGACATAGTTGTTGGCGACTCCGTAACGCTACTAACATTGCCGCCCCACCACCACCACCGGTGTGAAATTCGTTCGAAAGCATCGCAATAAATAGCACAGTCTGAGCTCCAAGCTGGGACAAAGGGCTGAGCAATCGCAAAACGAGAAATATGCACTGCCGTCACCTCCGAGAAGGTAGGTGCCATACCGGAGACCTCCCTTTGGATTGCTGGCTAATAGAGGATAACACAGCCGAGGCTGCTATGCGGCCATCTTACATCCAGTACGGTGGTACCAACGGAGTCGACTACAATTTCGAGTCTACCACCTATAATAAAGGGCAAGGGAAGGAGAGACCTTCAGTTTAACAATGGTTCCGAAAGGGGAAGCGGGAAGCAGCAGGTGTACCGTGTAGGTATCCGACAGGGTTATAAAATCAATGGTAGGTATGCACGTACATTTTCAATTTCTTAATGGATTCCGTAAACATTTTTGAAAACATTCGTTATTAGCAATGTGATCGGCGGCGTAAAACCAGGCTTTACGGAGTGCCGACGGAGTGGGATGACTAGCCGCTAGCCGACAGGTGGCTACCACCCCGCGCCCCCCGCCCCGCTCGCTTCCGTCCGAAGCGCCCCCTCAACCCCGGCGGCGTCGCCGGTCGCCGTCGAATTTCAGGCTTTCAGCGAACAGCGGAAATGGGAAGTCAGCGGAGGAGCGGACTGAAAATAACTAGCTTATCTAGCGAGTCTGGCTGGCGCGGCGGACGACGCCACGACGCGCTCGGCCTCTGTGTTTAGTTAGGCAAGTCTCGGCTGAAGAATGGCTAGCTAGATACAAAGTACGCATTGGTACTATCTTCCCTTCCTTGTTAGAGAGACCCACGACGGCCAAACATGGCCGCCGTGGGCTAGGCAGGATGTCGCTGCTTGTGTAGAGACAGTTATGGGCAAAGATAATTTCGTGCTGCCTGCAATTCTTAAAGGATACCGTAAATCTAGAAACTCATTGGGCCCACGTACGCCACACACGCGAATCTGGGCGCGTCGGTCTCCATACATTTTATATGGAAGAGTGCAGCACGCAGTTTCATTGCGCCCACGCCCACCCTACGCTACGCGACACACTGCGTGCTGCACTCTTCCATATAAAATGTATGGAGACCGACGCGCCCACGTACGCGTGCGTAGCGTACGTGGGCCCAATGAGTTTCTAGCTTAACAGTGAAAGAGGGGCAGACTTAAAACCAGCCGCAACTAGGTTTTACATCATGCGGTGTCTGTTCCCTTTCAGCTAAAAAAAATATTTTTATTTTTTAATGACTTTATTTATGTTATTTTTAGGTGAATGATCGTTTTTTATTTCTTTTTATTATGATTTGTTTTCATTTCTGCCATCCACCTGCGATTTGTCAACTTTTATATGAGCTTTCATAATAATAATATATAGTTCGCACTATGATACCAATACGAAGCCCCATCGCTTCGTATCTGCGAATGGGTTATAAAAAATCTCGCATGACCGGCGCTCTAAGCGCAGCTTCGCAAACGAGGAGCTAACAATGAGGAGTACCTACTATGTATTCATCGAAACGCGATTACATCTCACGCGTCGCGCACGCACCCTCCGCCCGCCGCCCACTGATGCCACCCTCCTGTCACCGAAACGCACGCGAGACGGACGTCGGAGTCTCCGCGAGTGCGGCACACACGCTCGGAGGAGGGACGGAGTCTCCGCACCTCCCGCACATATGCGCAGGGGGTCCGACAACGGACGCCAAAGGACCAAAAAGGGGGAATGGGAGCGTAATTAAATTGTTGAAATTCGCGAAATCATTGAGCGCCCTCTTATAGCGTTAATCGCCGGATCGTTATTGGATTTGACTGTTTTGAAATTGGAACGAGAAAAGGAACTGCCATTTATGGAATGGCGTATTATCTCATTGCTCGCGCTGCTGGGCGTAGTTTTAAGTCGACCGGACAAAGACATCACGTGACGTTTACCTGAGTTATTTGACTGCAAATTCTGAAATTACATTCTGGAATTCTATCCTTTCTAGCTATCTAGAAAAGTTAAAATCCTCGTCGTACTAAATATGGTCTAATGTTCGTTCTCAGGTTGATTATAGTATGGAAAAGTGCCTGAAATGTAGGTAATTACGATTTACCATATTATAATAGTTCCAACACGTGTAGGTAATCAAAACACTCGCTTCCTACTCTATGTGGTCTTATAAAAAATAATTGGTAAGTTTTGGTAACCGTAATAAATGGTGTAGGCACTAACTTACCTACTTTTCACCCGACTACGGCGAAGCCAAAAGTAGGGTTTATGATTTGGCAACGTGTGTATGGAATGTATGTCTGTATGTTCGTTTGTTCCCTCACAGAGCCTAAACTACTAACCGATTTGAAGATATGAGGCATTGTTGGATTTGCGTCGATACACCACTAGTAATTGTCCAATTTTTTTGTTTTCAACCCTCTTTGAGTGGCATCGTTTTCAAGAGCTTGAAAATACGATTTAAAAAATATACCATTCTTAATGATAAACCATTAAGTGTGGTATATTACTAGAACTAAAAGGAATAAAATTAAAAGTAAATAAAACATTTTATCAAACCTGACAACGAGAAACGAAATGAAAAGTTGATCGAAGTCGGGCGTGTAGAAGTATTCGAATAGTTAAGGAGATTACAGTATTTTCGATCAGCTTTTCTTGGCATTTAATTAGTTTTTCGTAGTCGGGTTTTATACAACTTTTTTTCCCTGGTAGTAAATTACGTCTAGTTTTCGAAACTTAATATTTTTTTCCTTCCTGCTGTAAATTCATTATTTTGTGCAATTATCGCTGAAAACCAACGCACAGGACGCGAGCGCGCGGATGTGGTAGTTCATATCGGACGCGACAATCTCGGTTTTTATCACCCGATTATTTTAACCTTGCCTCCGAGGTTTATCTACGTCCCCCTCCCGCGGGTAGTCAACCGTGAGAAGCGTTCCCTCTCCGTCCGCTAGGCCTCCCCCTGTTGTCTCTCCCTCCCCCGGGCCCCCCTACGAGAGGAAAATGGGGCGGCTGCTATTATTATGCTAAGTGTCTTTTACTTTGGAAGTTTTTCGCGAGTCGCACATCTGTTATTTATTTTGCGGACGACACGGGGTGATGCTCGGGCGAGTTTAGGTGGAAACTTATTGTTGTTTGATTATATATATATTATATTTTATTAAATAAAGTGGAGCCGGTAAACGCTGTGACTCATTTTAAATACAGATAAGTATCTACATTGTGACGTTAATTTTCAAAACAGTCACAATTACAAAAATACCGACTAGTCTTTGTTACAGCTTGAGACAAATTTTCGCCTGAAAATATGGCTCACGAAGAGAAACAGATTTCAAAAATAATGTTCGATAGATTCCGAAACAGAATATACGTGAAGTTAAACATTGGCTATTGAGGGGGGTCTTTCAGGGTGGAGAGGGTATGCGCAGAGTGTGTCAATATGTCAAGACATTTCCCTCCTTGTCGCCAACTTTCCGTCTACTTACCCCATTTTCACAGATAAATGCAAAAAGTTAACATTTACATTTTGTTCTCGTCCAAATTCAAAATAATAGAACTGCTATGTTCAGGTATATCTTACAATTAACTTCAAATGCACACAATTTGCACCAGACGGCTCTAACACAATTTCTATCATATTCTGATCGTAACACGCGTGTTGGTGAAGAATATACGCTAGTCCACAAGCGTGACATGGTATGGTAGAGATAGTCATTGTAATGCCATGTCATCTCCGTATACACTAAATTTACAAACACACACAATTTCTATTATAGACTGCTCGTAACACGTGTGTTGGTGAAGAATATACGCTAGTCCACAAGCGTGACATGGTATGGTAGAGATAGTCATTGTAATGTCATGTCATCTCCGTATACACTAAATTTACAAACACACACAATTTCTATTATAGACTGCTCGTAACACGTGTGTTGGTGAAGAATATACGCTAGTCCACAAGCGTGACATGGTATGGTAGAGATAGTCATTGTAATGTCATGTCATCTCCGTATACACTAAATTTACAAACACACACAATTTCTATTATAGACTGCTCGTAACACGTGTGTTGGTGAAGAATATACGCTAGTCCACAAGCGTGACATGGTATGGTAGAGATAGTCATTGTAATGTCATGTCATCTCCGTATACACTAAATTTACAAACGCACACAATATGTAACTAGAAACTACTCGAAACACTTGTTTTTTTTTTTTTTATGGAAGCTGACACGGTTGGCTACATCACCTACAGCGTCCGTGATGTCAGCCCATAACACCGGGTGAACTAGGTGCCATGTCAGTGCTTCCCCCTTTGATCGTGCCGGCTACACTAAACTGGTCGGAAAACACAAACTATATATATAGCCGTTTCGACCGACGTTTCATTCAGTGCGGTGGTAACGACCTGGCCGGGTTAAACCCTACCACCAAGTAAGATTAGGAGGGAAGGGACCTACAGTTTTACGAGGAATCCGAACCTCGGTCAGCCTCCAACGATCAGCGGTCACCCATCCAAGTACTGACCGCACCCAGCGTTGCTTAACATTCAATAGCGACAGTTGACTTTCTGCACCACTGAGCTATCGAGGCTGACATTGTTGATGAAGATACGTGGTAGACCCCGTGGTGGCATGTTTGTAATTGCAGACAGTCTAATATGACTTTCCGCCTTATCAACGAGTCGATGCTCCTTCGATCCTTTTGGAGTATTTTGTTCTCGCTCATCTTATCTCGTGCGGGTAGTAGCGACGAGCGTACGTAGGGTGAGCGGGGTAGCTTCGGAGTAGAGTTAGCGCATCCTAAGGCGACTCTTTATATTCATAGAATTAAAGTAATGGTCGTGTCGCCTCTCGTTCGGGTTTAACTTCGTTCTCTATCTATCTAAAAGTTATAAGCTTAAATCAGCTGCTTGACTTTACGGCGAGATTTTATGAGAATTTTATCATATCTTAAGTTAAAATAAAATTGTCTATGGTGCAAAATGGAATGTCCACTCTTCTCTACATTACGGGTTCGTGTTAGCACGAAGGCACGACGGAGACGTAAGAGCCGTTGTCCACGGTCCGGTTTTTTTATCGGATGCCGGCGTTTTGGCGACAAGTGATAGGTTAGTCCGCATTCGTTCTGTATTTCTGCTACTCCGGAACTCCGGACCGATGTAGCGGTACCTACATCCGAACAAACCGAATTCTCAGCGTCCGTCATCATGACGGATCTCGGAAGGCCGCCGGTGGCCGGACGCCTAGTGGACAGACGGTCATAGTGGACAGGCCGCTGCTTAGTCGGTCGGTCAAGACGGATGAATGTTCATTCGCCATGCATGACGGATGTAGTGGACAGACGGTCATAGTGGACAGGCCGCTGCTTAGTCGGTCGGTCAAGACGGATAAATGTTCATTCGTCATGCATGACGGATGTAGTGGACAAACGGTGTTACGTCGCGACCACGTCACGGCAGCAGTCGAGATGAAAATGTGTGAACTCGTATGAACAGCTTTCGCACTCCACGGCGAAGTCATTCCGTCACGGTATTTCATACATTTTTGTCTCACTGCTGTGGACTGTCGCGCGCCGCGCCGTGCTCATGGCGTTACCGTCTAGTGAGCAAGCAGCCTATATAGTCACCTATATTTGTATATAAGTGAAATCATGTATCAGGCATGCAGGGCGTACTTTCAACAGTTTCAACGCAAGTCGCCTAACGCGCGTGCGTCAAAATGGAACAAGGACAAATGCATTATACACTCGACAACGAGCGCGCGCGGCCAGCGACGGAAGCGCCCGGCCTATAACGATAGTAAATTTTATTACAATTTACAATCGCTTCAGCGGCCAGTTACATACCTACCTACGATACGAGACGGGGCATTAGTATAGTCGGGAACAAAAGTGGAGCACCTACCTGTAGAACCTTATCTTTCACATTCATTAAATTGATGCTTGTGCCAAATTAATTGACAAAGATGCTCCTAGATGTGTTGTTTATTGGACCAAATGTAAAAAAAAAACCCTTTTTAGGTTTCCGTATCCCAAGCCTATTACTAAGCCTACGCCGTCTGTCTTTCTGTCTGTCCTACTGCTGTATCTTTGGAACCGTAATAGGTAGCCGGTTGAAATTTTCACAGAATATATGTTATTATGGCGGATATAACACCAAATAATATACTACTTTCTCTGCGTTCAGGAACACTATAAACCTTCTCGAAGAAAGTAAGTAACTGAGGGCGAGGCCGAAGGCCGAGGTGCGTTCAGGAAGACTATAAACCTTCTCGAAGGAAGTAAAACAGAAAAAGTAAAAAAATTCCCAGGGGTTCCCAATCCCATACAAGAAACGTGTTTTTTTTTCAATGTTTTTTTATGGTGCGGAAACCTCGGTGCGCGAGTCCGACTAGCACTTGGCCTTTTTTTTTAAATAATTGGGTGACTGACGAGGGAATAGAGGTACCCGAAACAGCCATCATACGTCGGCGAGACATCATACCAGCATATTTGCTAATAGAAGTGGTATCCAGCTTGTTAAGACTCCCAGGTTGAAAGTATAGGCAAACACACTCCACGGCCGGTGGACAATTCAACGCCCTGGCCCCTGGCGGTGCGACAGAGGAACGATTTTGAGAAACGAAGGTCGCGGATCCTCAAAGGCCCAATGTCAACAACAAAAGGCTGTTCAGTTTCTCTTGCGGTGAGTGCTGCCAAAATTGCAAGAGCGAGCGTAGAACAAGAGCAATCTTCTCATGTTCGTTCAGCGTAGGTCCATTTAATTATGAAAATAATCCTCGCTCAGGGATCGAAACACGCCGCGTTTACTTACACCAGGCGGAATCCTGTGGGGTGGGGGTAAGAAAGAGCATTCGCTGCCTTGGTGTAAATGCGTTTTCCTATAATATATTATTTATACAGGGTGTCCCAGAAACCGACGATAATCCTTTAACAGGAGATAGGGCTGCTAATTACCTCTCAAAATATCTAATTTTAGGTTTAGTAAAAATGGCTTAGTTTTTGAGATATTGTCATTTTTGTAAAAATCCAAAATTTTCTCCCTTAGTTAATTTTTTTAAATGCCACGAGTACAAATGTAAGATTTTCTTAAATCTAGTTTTTGTCAAATATTCCCGAAAAGTAAGGCTTTCACACGGTATAATTTATTTTTTTATGTTTAATCCTGTTTAGCTGAAAAACGACTTAAGAGCCACATGTTAAAAAATTTTCAGCCTCATCCTTTGAGTTTGGCCCTTCGCGGTGAAAAAAAAAATTACTACACTAAAGTGGCATTATGCAACAAAAATACGCCCATCTAATGTAGTTTTTAAAATGGTACATCACTTACCGCTTTGCCCAATAATTTATGAGATATTGTTATTTAACTGCAAAAAGATTTCGGAATTTGATAACTGTTCTACCAACTACGAATTGGAATAAAATAAACACTTGAAGTAAATAATTATCTTTATTAACCTGTTAAAGTAGATGTTCAAATTGTTTACCAGCTGCACAAATGCTAGCTCGACATCTTCTCACAAATGCCCGGTTGATGCGTCGAGCATGTACTCGATGCAAGTGCACATACGTCCACCTATGCTATGTAATTAGTTTGTGTTTTCCGTCCAGTTGACTATAGTCGGCACGACCGAAGGGAAGCACTGAAGCACCAAGTTCACCCGGTGTTATGGGCTGACATCACGGATGTTGTAGGTGATGTAGCCAACCATGTCAGTTTACATAAAAAAAAACTTTCTGTAATTCTTTCTTTGAGCTCTATCAAGTTTTCCACCGGTTTCCCGTAAACTTTTTCTTTTAAATAGCCCCAATAATAAAGATCTAACGGATTTAAATCCGGTGATCTAGACGTCCGGTCTATCTGTGGGGATGCAAGTGGCTAGGAGGCAAGAAGACGTCCGTTGAATAGTAGAGACTTTAAACGGGCGAATTATCTTGAGTTTCTGAAACAGGAGCTTCAGAGCCTTTTAGAAGATGTACCTATTGGCCATACAGAGGTGGTTGCAAAATGATGGCTGCCCAACCCATTACGCTATAGAAGTGCGTAATTTTTTAGACCAAGCATATCCCCACAGATGGATCGGAGGTGGACGTATCTGCACTTGCATCGAGTACTTGCTCGACGCATCAACCGGGCATTTGTGAGAAGATGTCGAGCTAGCATTTGTGCAGGTTGTAAACAATTTGAACATCTACTTTAACAGGTTAATAATGACCAATTACTTCAATTGTTTATTTTATTCCAATTCGTAGTTGGTAGAACAGTTATCAAATTCCGAGGTTTTTTTGCAGTTAAATAACAATATCTCATAAATTATTGGGCAAAGCGGTAAGTGATGTACCATTTTAGAAACTACAGTAGATGGGCGTATTTTTTTTGCATAATGCCACTTTAGTGTAGTAATTTTTTTTTTCACCGCGAAGGGCCAAACTCAAAGGATGAGGCTGAAATTTTTTTAACGTGTGGCTCTTAAGTCGTTTTTCAGCTAAACAGGATTAAACATAAAAAAATAAATTATACCGTGTGAAAGCCTTACTTTTCGGGAATATTTGACAAAAACTAGATTTAAGAAAATCTTACATTTGTTCTCGTGGCATTTAAAAAAATGAGCTGAGGGAGAAAATTTTGGATTTTTACAAAAATGACAATATCTCAAAAACTAAGCCATTTTTACTAAACCTAAAATTAGATATTCTGAGAGGTAATTAGCAGCCCTATCTCCTGTTAAAGGATTATCGTCGGTTTCTGGGACACCCTGTATATATTTTTTAGGAATAACCCTTTTGCCATCTCGAACATCCTAAGTTTGACTGTAAGAAATCTACATACATACATATCACACACGCCGAATCCCGACAATCGGGGTAAGCAGAGTAATCGGTGTTGTGCTGCAAGAACTCTGGTCAATTACAGCACAACACCGACCACCACGTTTGGCAAAGTATTCGAACAAGATTAAATCGATCAAGCAGCAAGTAAGGCACAAAAACCCACCTGCTGCATGGCTCGGTGGAAGTACCGTGCCAAGGTGAGAGGTGGCGAGCCTGTCGCACTTTAGCACGGCATCTTGTCCTTATCCCACGGGGAAAGATGCTTTAGAGTGATATTCTTTTTAAGTACCTACCCCACACGGTATGAAATCTATGTAAGGGATAAGTCCGCCTTTGCACCTTATGTAAATTTTCTAATGTTTGAATGCTCTAATTTACTGTTGCATGCTTATTTTAGCAATAAAGCATTTTCTATCTACTCTCTCTATCTACAAATATTTTGCTTGTTCGCTGATAGTTCAGTCAAACTCTATCGCTTAGTTAGTAGTACTTAAATCTCAGTCCTTTCCTCCTGCGGCCGCCAAGTTCAATGAAGCCGCGCGGTTTCCTGCTTCCTTATGCGCTAAGTAGCCAGCCAGAGTAAGGCGTCCTGCAGGGCAGGCAGTGTTTTAGTATTCGAACCTTCTGCGTCATTAGAGGCGCGCTTCCTGCAAGATAAACACCGCTCAATTAGTTCGCACAGCCGGCGCGGCTTTCATGAAGCCTCCGCTTTGATCTTGCCGCTGAGCCTCCGCTGAGTGTTAGTGCGGTGGTACACACACAGCTAGCTGACCGGTTGGCGTCGTCGTGCGCAAATGTTGATCAATGGGTTTTATAATATTTATAGAGCATTAGATTAGGATTTACAATCAACGTGTCACATTTTGAATCGGCGTGAAATTGTCTTTAAAATTTATTTTAAAAATCTGACCACACGCACGTATAATTTGGCGAGGTCAGCGCCCTATCATAGGTGCATTTGCCCGTGTGAAGTTACTTTTCGCTTTTTACGACATGCACGGTAAGATATGCAGTGGGGCTATTCTTTTTGAGTACCGACCCCACACGATAGGTAGGTATAGACATGCATAAAATATAAAGACTGTCTAATTTGTGTTATAGTAGCATTGTTGAGGACTAAACTTCTGTCCGCTAATCTTACGTCTTAGTCACGCTAGAGTATCTCGCAGAAATGCATACTCTTCTTCTGTGTCCGTGAGATAATCCTAATATTAGTGCAACCATAGACGAAGTATTCGGATCGAGCACGCACACATACATAAAATATAAAGACAGTCTAATTTGTGTTATAGTAGCATTGTTGGGGACTAAACTTCTGTCTGTCCGCTAATCTTACGTCTTAGTCACGCTATATTATCTCGCAGAAATGTATACTCTTCTTCTGTGTCCGTGGGATAATCCTAATATTAGTGCAACCATAGACGAAGTATTCGGATCGAGCACGCACACATACATAAAATATAAAGACTGTCTAATTTGTGTTATAGTAGCATTGTTGGGGACTAAACTTCTGTCCGGCTAATCTTACGTCTTAGTCACGCTAGATTATCTCGCAGAAATGTATACTCTTCTTCTGTGTCCGTGAGATAATCCTAATATTAGTGCAACCATAGACGAAGTATACGGATCTAGTACGCACACATACATAAAATATAAAGACTGTCTAATTGGTGTTATAGTAGCATTGTTGGGGACTAAACTTCTGTCCGCTAATCTTACGTCTTAGTCACGCTAGAGTATCTCGCAGAAATGCATACTCTTCTTCTGTGTCCGTGAGATAATCCTAATATTAGTGCAACCATAGACGAAGTATTCGGATCGAGCACGCACACATACATAAAATATAAAGACTGTCTAATTTGTGTTATAGTAGCATTGTTGGGGACTAAACTTCTGTCCGGCTAATCTTACGTCTTAGTCACGCTAGATTATCTCGCAGAAATGTATACTCTTCTTCTGTGTCCGTGAGATAATCCTAATATTAGTGCAACCATAGACGAAGTATACGGATCTAGTACGCACACATACATAAAATATAAAGACTGTCTAATTGGTGTTATAGTAGCATTGTTGGGGACTAAACTTCTGTCCGCTAATCTTACGTCTTAGTCACGCTAGAGTATCTCGCAGAAATGCATACTCTTCTTCTGTGTCCGTGAGATAATCCTAATATTAGTGCAACCATAGACGAAGTATTCGGATCGAGCACGCACACATACATAAAATATAAAGACTGTCTAATTTTTGTTATAGTAGCATTGTTGGGGACTAAACTTCTGTCCGGCTAATCTTACGTCTTAGTCACGCTAGATTATCTCGCAGAAATGTATACTCTTCTTCTGTGTCCGTGAGATAATCCTAATATTAGTGCAACCATAGACGAAGTATACGGATCTAGTACGCACACATACATAAAATATAAAGACTGTCTAATTGGTGTTATAGTAGCATTGTTGGGGACTAAACTTCTGTCCGCTAATCTTACGTCTTAGTCACGCTAGAGTATCTCGCAGAAATGCATACTCTTCTTCTGTGTCCGTGAGATAATCCTAATATTAGTGCAACCATAGACGAAGTATTCGGATCGAGCACGCACACATACATAAAATATAAAGACAGTCTAATTTGTGTTATAGTAGCATTGTTGGGGACTAAACGTCTGCCCGTTAATCTTAAGTCTGTCCGCTAATCTTATGTCTTAGTCATGCTAGATTATCTCGCGGAAATGTATACTCCTCTTCTGTGTCCGTGAGATAATCCTTTTAGTGCAACCAGACGAAGTATTCGTATCGAGCACGCACCGCGTACAACGACGAGACGCGACGACTACGCGCGGTATTCGTGCGAGTTGAACGACCGAGATTCGCGACTCATTCGTTACATCACCGCTCGACCTTGTCTATACCCCTCCCGCCCGGCCATCGCCCCGCATACCGCGAGTCGAGATCGAGCGAGACACTTTTGCTTTCGCGCGCTTCGCAAAAAAGTTCGCGCAATAAAAAAGCGCGAAGGTATAAATACGGGTAGACATGCCCAGTGTGTGAATTTCTTTTTGACATTGAAAATGTCTTTTCGATCGCTTCAGTATAGTCCCCGATTTCCGGCGAGAGTGCGAATTCGTCGTGGTGTCGTGAGTTTTAAGGCTACGTGAATATTTATGATGTCAAATGACGCGTATCGACGAGATGGTGAAAAATCAAATTTAAAAAGTCAGAGTTTGAGAAAATCGCAATAAACCACTTAAAATTGCCGTTTTTACGGGGTTTAAAAAGGGCACTTTTAAACATATTTCCAAATATATGTTTTAAACGATTATATTTTTATATTGTAGATTGACTCAATATCGGGGGAAGGTTTTTTTATTTTTTGAAAAAAAAGTAAAATGCTTGTGAGTTATGATTTTTTACGTTACGCGAGTTGCGAGTCGTTTTTATCTTGCAGTGTGAGTAGTTAAAATGGTTTTTGTGTATGCATATACTTGTAAATTAAGAATTTTAATTAATTAATTAATTTATTTATTTTATTTTGACAATTTTTGTAAATTTTTTGAGAGGTCGTCTAATTTATTTTCAATCAGCTGTGCACGATCGGCCGATCTCACCACCTTCGGCTAAAATTTATCTGGCAGTTAACTTCTGTCAAATGTCTTCTTTCTGTCAATCTTCGTTCGTATTAAGTTCGTAACAGGCAAAAATAAAAATAATAATATGTATGTTGACACAGACAGAGGTATGTCTAGATTTTTACGTAACTTGTGGTGACTTCATTATTAGCACTTATTGGTACTACATACTGGAGTAATCGGATGCGTGATACGTTTAGCCCGGTTTGTTGATCGCTTTAAGTACAGTTTCAAACAGCAAATAATGTGTGTCGAGCTTTAGAAAGAGACCATCCGGTGGTAGAGCGTCGTCCCTGTCTCGGTCCCTGTCGCATAGATATAAACATAGACAGCTAGAAAATGCTTTATTGCTCCAATAAACTTTCAACAGTAATAAGTACATTAGAAAATTTACATAAGGTGCAAAGGCGGATTTATCCCTTACAGATATTTCTTACAGTCAACCTTTGGATGTTTGAGATTCGATTAATAAGTATAGTGAAATGTAAGTAGGTAGTAGCAAAAGCGACATTTCCGCCAAAGCGCTGGCGGATTGCCTCGCCGCGTAGTAAACACGTACAAAAGATTAGCATAATAGTGCTTAGTTCTATCTAGGTCACTGAAAGTCTGCGTGCCACCGTTACTGTGACTGGTACAAGTAATACAATCGGGTTCGTACATACATACATACCAATGCTGTATCCCGACAATCGGGGTGAGCAGAGGAATCGGTGTTGTGCTGCAAGTACTCTTGTAAATTACAACCACCACGTTAGCAATGTATTATGGCAAGATAATAATCAAACAGCAAGTAAGGCACGAAGACCTACCCGCTGCATGACTCAGTGGAAGGACCGGGCCAAGGTGAGAGGTGGCATTCCTGTTGCCCTTTAGCACGTCACCTAGTCCCTATTCCTTAGTCGCATTTTACAATATTTTTTTTATGTGATCTGGTATGGGTGGCTTGAGTCGGAGGGGCCAAAGCGCATTTTTTTTTTAAATGTAAACCAGCATGGGTGGCTGTGCCGAGAGACCAATGGTGCAGTCGACAGAGCCAAAATCACCTCTCCTCGCGAAACCACGCTCAGTTAGGTGCCATGCCAGCAGATTTGCGGACTGCTGCTAGGCTGTCTAGCCCGTTAATACGACGCTTGAAGACACCCAGGTTAAAGGATTCAGGAAATACACTCGCCGGAAGAACGTTCCACACTCTAGCGGTGCGACAAAGAAACGATTTAGAGAACCGATGGGTTCTCAAAAGCCCAATGTCAACAACAAAAGGGTGCTGAGTCTCTCTGCGACGAGTCATGCGGAGATAGGACGGGTGGCAGGGAATAGGGATGCTAGCTCCACAGAGCAGCGTCCGTGATAGTATCTGTAAAACAGACTAAGCGAACCCACAAATCGTCTGTGACTCAGAGACTCCAGACCATCTGTAAGTTTCGGGTCACCAACAAGACGGCTCCGACCAGCCAATATCACCTCTGCGAAGGTAAGTGTCATACCGGATACTACCCTGGATTGCTGGCTATACTGGACTAGAGGAGAACACAACCGAATATGCACGGGTGGAGATACGGTGGTTCTATCCTTCGGGGTCTTGCGCTGCTAGTGTAACTCTTGTGCTACTCTTGTAAATTACAACAAATCACCGACCGCCACGTTCAGCATAATATGAAAAAAAAAAAAAGCAAGATAAGGCTTGAAGTTACCTACCTATACTGCACGACTGTGGGAGGACCGTTTTTTTTTAATCACACTGACACGGTTGGCTAAATTACCTACAACATCCGCGGTGTCAGCCCATAACACCGGGTGAAGTTGGCGCCATGTCAGTGCTGCCCTTCGGTCGTGCCGGCTACACTGAACGGGACGAAAAACACGAACCATTTACACAGCCGTTTCGACCGACGACTGTTCATTCAGTGCGGTGGTGCCAACCCGAGCGGGTTGAACCCTACCACCGAGTAAGGTAGGAAGGAAAGGGACCTATAGTTTTACGTGGTATCCGAACCACGGTTAGCCTCTAACACGGTCGAGCGGTCACCCATCCAAGTTCTGACCGCGCCCAGCGTTGTTTAACAATCAATAGCAACAGTCGACTGTCTGCACCACTGACCTATCGAGTCTGACCGTGCCAAGATGAGGGGTGGCTGGCTAGTTGCTTGTCCTGTCGCCCTTCAGCGCGGCATATTGCCCATATCTCTTAGTCGCATTTCACATGAATGTCGCACAGGGAGAGAATATGCCTAGTGCGGCATTCCTCTCCTTTAATAAAACAAAAAATAGCTATAAAAACTTTGCCTGCAAAGTTAGGCCGCGGCTGTTCAGGGCTTATAGTCGCGGGCGAACTACCGCCCTTCACGCGATATCCATTCTCGCGCGTAACACTACTTGTTACCAAAATGCTTTGTGGGCGAATATACAACGTGTCCCAAATGTCAACGTTAAGCGGGAACCAGGGAGTAGGCCCGTTTATGACTACCCAGGGAAAAATAAGAAAAAAAAAATCGGAGTCATTTGTTTTTTATGATATGAGCATTTTTTGAAAAACGTCGACTACAAATTTGCAGATATAATTGTTCAAATTTTTATATTGGAATCCTAAATAACTCTGCTATTGATAACTATCCCAAATAAAATCAGAATGCCTGTAGTTTTACCAAAAAAAATATTCAGTTAAATTTTTTTGGAAAAAAATAAATGACTTAGATTTTTTTTCTTATTTTTCCCTGGGTAGTCATAAACTGGCCTACTCCCTGGTTCCCGCTTGACGTTGAGTTTTGGCACACGTTGTATACATTTTTAGCGCAGCTACATATATGTTTAAGCGAGTAGGGGTTTTCGCCGGGCTCCGCCAAGGGGTGACTGTTCCCACGAGGGTGTGCGAAGGGCGGAGGGGCCGCGGGAGGGGGAGGGAGAATTCATCTCGGCGACACGACCTACGTCCGCCGCGCCGCCCTCCTCGGTCGCAGCGCCGCTAACCGACTTACATACACACAGAGAGTTGTATATGTTGGTCACACCTAGGGATGCAAGAATGTATCTGAAAATGCTATGAATTTTGATGGCATTTTAATCCATCACTTATATCGGCCCAAAATGGCGCATACGATACTTTAATGGATATTATAGAAGCAGATATTATGTCAAATAAATCTGCATTAAGATAGGTATTTTGGGTATCAGTACGACAATATTCCCAAAATTACCGGTACGGTATATTAACTTTTTTTTTTTATGGATACTGACACGGTTGGCAACATCATCTACAACGTTTACGTCCGTGATGTCAGCCCATAACACCGGGTAAACTAGGTGCTATATCCCCCTTTGATCGTGCCGGCTACACTGAACTGGTCGGAAAACACAAATTATTTACATAGCCGTTTCGACCGACGTTTCATTCAGTGCGGTGGTACCAACCCGGGCGGGTTAAACCCTGCCTTATGAAGATAATCCTACTTACGAAGATAATCGAATGTTTGCATTTTTTCGTTCAAAGATAAATTCAAACATTTGCTTGTCAACACGTCTCGTCACTCACTTGGCAATAATTTACTATAATCACATGCTTATTTCGATGTAATTTAAATTGATGTCTAAGTAACTCTCCCAACTCTTAATTAAATTGTAAAATTTTTTGAGCTTTCAATAAATCGATATTATAATCATCTGACAGCCCTAGCGACACCTAATCGCAGCCGCGCATTTCAATATATTTCAGCTGGTGTGTAATCAACTGTACCAGTGTAGCCAGCTCGAAAATCAATATCGGGGCACTCTGGCTATAAGGTACGTAGCCAAGGTGCGTGTATACATTGTTCTATGTTCCCGTACGCATATTTCGAAATACGCGTACATTTTCGCGAGTTCGCGAAAGCCTTTTTGTTTATTGATTTTATTTCGCGACTGTCTTTTTGGGACATTTTGGTCAGTCTCATATACGTATATAGTGAGCATTCATGATCAGGTGTGGACATTTTAAAAATTGTGACTGAACGCAGAGACTGGAAAACACAAACAAAACAACATAACAACAATAACGAGTGTTTTCCAGACTCGCTTGCGTTCAGTCAGTGACAATTTTTTAAATGCTCGCACCTCAATGTTCAGTCAAAATTTTTAAAATGTCCACACCTGCAGCGGGAGCACAAATGCGTCGATAAGCCTATATCGATCGATAAACATCTATTCGTCTTCTTCTATTCTACTTCGTCGAACGAAGCAAATAGATGTTTATCGATCGATATAGGCTTATCGACGCATTTGTGCTCCCGCTGCTGATCATGAATGCTCACTATACGTATATGAGACTGGCCAAAATGTCTCAAGTCTTTTTCAATCGCCAAAGAAAAAATAAAAAAACTTGAGATGTCGTGCACAGATTACCAATATATATGTCTGTCTGGGGATCATGGGGATGTCGTGATCTGTGGTCGTGGGATACAAAGGAGAAGCTAAATTTCTTGCGCTTTGCAATTAAAATCCAATTATTAATTTAATTACGATCGGGATAGAGCCATTTGTGCGATATTCCTTTTTTATACACGGTGTTGCAGTTGCCCCCGTAATATTTTTAACTGACATAAGCAAAGGACATAAGGGGGTTATTCTATATGTGAAACTAAACAACTTCTGTGCCGAAAATTTTTTTTATGAAACAAAAAAAAATATTTTTTCCATACAAATTTTAAAACCTATTCTCAAAATGTATGGAGAAAAAAAAATGTTTTTTCTTCAAATTAAAAAGTCGTAGAACAAAAGTTGTTCTATTTCACGCACAGAATTCCCTTTCGGGTTTTACGGTTGGAGTTGCAACACCGTGTATGTTCAAATTCAATAGATCTCATAAATGGAGCTGCCCAGCCAATCAGGAGCGTTGCAACTTCCGTTCGTACTTTCGTGACGTTTCACTTTTTCTGAATTAGGTCCCCAATCCCCATCCCAAACGTGCGTTAAAAAGCGTCGCTCCAAAAAGTGATAAAATGAAAAAATATTGTAGTATAATACAAACAAAGTGATAAAATAAAATAATAGTACAATTTGGAAATGTGCTTCGCCTTCGTGCTTATAGGTATGTATGTGTGTGTGTGTGTGCGTGCGCGACGGGGGAGATATGTATCTGTAATTGACCTAATTTCGAAATACTCACCGCAGCTAATTATAGTGCAAACAGAATGTGAATGTACGCGCAGGTTCCAGCGCGCGCGCCATCATCCCCGAGATCGATACACTTGCGAATATTGAACGAGCTGCTGAGATAAAAATATATAGACACTATTCCATTATATCAATTTAGTTCAAATCAAAATACTATACTTTATTGTAGGTACACCAGTTTTAAAAAAGGTGAGCTTAATGCCTTACGGCATTCTTTACAAGCTAACATTTCGGACGTGGGATTTGTGCTATTTGGACTATGGGCTATTACTCCTAACTAAGTATTCTGTGGTATGGGGGCGGACAATGCAAACGTAGAAATGATAGTAAAGATTGTAAATATAATAATATTAATTTTATTAATACGAATTAAAACGAATATGTAAAAAAAAACTTAAGAAATTCATGTGAATATATCGTTCAAATATATGTAATTTAATTAAACATTAGTAGTAAAGACAAAAACATACACAAATACTTAATAAAAAAACATTTTTAAATATATATATTTAGTTCATATTGTATAGTACATTAACATCGGTAGACGGCATAGATACTTAGGCCCAATTGCGCCAACACGAATTTAGAGTTAAGTAGCGAGTTATGGATTTAAACGCGGTTCCCACAGTCAACGGGTGCTAGCTTAACGAGTTAAACTGGTTTATATATTAAATTTGTGTTGGTGCAAGTGGGCCTTAGTCAACTAAGTAAAATCAAATTATCAAACTCAACACAGTTCACGAATGCGTTTCCCCAAGATGAGTATAAAAGAAGACGAGCGTAGCTCTTAGTCAAAAACATTACCCTCCTTTGTGCTTCGCGCAGCCGCCGGGTAAATGTAGAAGAGATCTGACGAGGAAAATACGGGGCACGCTTACAATAAATATATGTATATACAACGGGCGTATATAAAGGGCGTAAACTAGCGAATTTTTTAATAATTTAAGATTATGTCACATTTTTACTCGTTCTCGGGAATTTGGGAGGTCATAAAAACCTTTTCATGGTATTAACTTCATGAAGTAATATTTTTTCTAGAATAAGGTTACATCGTAAAATTCAATAAATTTTATTTCGTGCTGATACAATCATAAACAAAAAAGTTACAATGGTTTATAGGTGGCATTTTGGTAATTTTCAAAAATAAAGAAAAAAAATCGTATCTCGATATCACGTGACATCTGACAAAAGGTATCATGTGTCAAAACGTTGCAAATGATCCCACTTACCTACAAAAAAATTTTGTCGGTCGATGTGCCGAACAACCTGTATATGCCAATTGAGGGCTGGCGCGGTGTGCCCTCGCCCCGCACACGGGAGCGTTGCAAGATATCGAGGTTATCGGGCGACAAGCCCTTATCGGCCAGCCAGCACTAGCGGCGAACTAGGTCGGGCCGGCTCGAGTGCGGGCGGGGCGGGGCGGGGCCCAGGCAAACACTATTGTTGAGTGTCTCCGGCAAACGCTCGCTTAGTATAGATTGACTGCCACGAGATAGCATTAGGTAGCAAATCTGCATCGCTTTAAAATAATACACAATAGATTGGCTGGCTAATTCGCAGACAGTGGTCGATTATATATAATATGCTCTCCAAGGTATGCCAATTTCGAACCCTGTAATAAAATGTGCTTTGCAAAGTTGCACCCCTCAGCCCTCCCCTTTGTGAGCTTTGCCTGTGGGTGCAGCTTTGTAGATACGTTTAGCTATATGATGCGTCGCCATCGATGCAGACGGCGGCGTCGTCGGTCGGATGCATTGCGTCACGCCCCCGGCGCCCCGCGTCGTCGCCTCCGCAGCCGCGCTTCGGGGCATTGCACCGCGAGCATCGGCCGACCCACACCCACGCGCGCACACGTCTTCGAAAACCACACACACAAACACCGCTCACGCACCAACGACGAAAACAAACACCACGCTTATGGAAGCGGTGATGATAATCAGTTCAAATAGGCATAAATAAATAGATAATAGTGTTGCGTGTGTAATGCACACGATGGAGCGAGTGACTGACGAGGTGTTTTGTTGTTGTTACAGCGGCGTGGCGGTGCTGAGCAGCGCGGAGAGCGGCGGCTGCAGCGGTAGCGAGCTGACGGAGCCCGGCTCGCCCTGCAGCCCCGCCTCCTCCACCGGCAGCGGCGAGGACTGCGGCGGCGGCGCGCGCGTGCCGCCCTGGTCCCGCCAACCCTCCTCACCGGTCCCCACGCCCACGCCGCACCAGGCGCGCAAGCGCCACGCCACCGCTGCCGCACCCGCGCCGCCGCCACCACCCGCCGCCCAGGGCACCATCACCCAGTACTTCAGCCTCAAGATGAAGACGCACAACGGCCTCAAGCGCGACCACGCCGCCTGGAGCAGGAGCGACGACGCCAAGAAACGCTGCACGCAGAAGGCTGCCGTCGCGCAGGACATCGAGAAGTACATCTCGCTGCTGTCGCACACGCTCAACCCGAAGGTCCTCCTCGAGGTGCCCAAGGATCCCCTCATCGAGAAGACTGCGAGTGAAAATTCCTACAGCAACACCTTCATGAGGAACGCGACGCGGCCCAAGATCGTTCCCGTGTACACGGAGCAGGTGGACGTCGGCAAGCCGGCCGAGGCGCAGGTGAACGGCGCCACGTACGGCTCCAACAACTTCCTCCTCAACAACGACTGCAAGAAGCCCGCCGGCAAGAAGGAGCCGTATCGGAGGGGAGCCAACGCCAAGAAGGTCAACTGCAAGGAGCCAACGACGAGGAAGACCACGTGGTTCCGGCTCGAGGGCGGCGTCACCAAGCCCTGCGCGAATCGAAGACCGCCCGAGAAGGCTATCGGCGCGACGCTCGCCTCGCTGCCGGTCGACAAGAGCAGCGTCAATTTCGCCGATACCGCACCAAAGATTACGATGGCCAACAGCGGCAACGGCTTGCGAACGATACCGATCCCGTTCAACGGCGCGATCAACGGCCTGCAGCAGTTGCCGATGGTGAGCGCGCCCAACTGCAGCCAAATCAACATTGCGCCGCACTGCAACGGAACCGTCACCACCTCCACCAACCTCGCACCCTTCATGACCGTGCCGCAGGTGATGCTCACCGCGCTCCGGATCCCGCAGAACGCCGCTCAGCCGCACACTCTTAACCCGCCCAACGGTCTCAACGGCATAAACGGCATGAACGGCATGAATGGAATAAACGGCATGAACGGATTAAACGGCATGAACGGAATAAACGGCATGAACGGATTCGCCAGACAAAATGTTAATATTAACGTTAATACTAGTCCGACTAAGCTGAATGGGCAGTTCGTTTTTCCGCTAGTCCAGAACATAAATGGCACCGTCGTGCAAATACCCAACTTGATGACGAAAGTCGGCCACAACTTCGTCATCCCGCACTCGACACAGCTGCAACCGCAGATGCAGCCGCATATGCAGCCTCAGCGACCGGACAACACGATGCAGCAGGGACAAATGCTCATCAACGGCACTCTGCTGAAACTGACCAGCTCTATGGCTCCCACCTACTCCACCATCATGACCAAACCGACCACCACCACCAACATCTCCTATCCCATGGTGAACAAGGCTCTCAACACTGCACAGCCGACTGTCATGACGCCCAAGCCCCACTTCACAACGCTGAACGTCGGCTCCCACTCGGTTCTCATGCCTCAGCCCGGATATTTCATTAATCCCGTGCCAAATAATACTAGTAAGGATAGCTATTTGAACTTCGGTGCTCATAGTCAAGTGAACACGAGTTGCGCTTTCACCACAGTGCAGTCCTCTCCCATAATCCAAAGTGATACTCCGTGCTATCAAGTCTCTCACACCAGTAGTATACCCATTCCTCCCGTCAAACCGCCCGACAAAGATAAAGGGACAGAGGAACCATCCAAGATCGCGAGTCCACCCAGAGAAACTAAAGTCACAGAACAGAAGAAAGCCGTGTCGTGCAATTATCCAAACTTGACGAAACTTCTAAACAGCAGTAACCCGCTTCCACCTCAAATGCTGTCGAGGCCTTTTGCGCTGGTGTCCAAGTCTACGGAGAAGATGTTGGATATTACACCGGCAGTGGAAGAAGACAAGTTGAAATGCGACAAGGAGTCTTTGCAGCTCGAAGGAGAGGTAAAGGATGATATGAGTCCGGTCAGCACTCCGGAGAGCGAAGAAACCGTGTTCACAGAGATCACGGTGATGAAGCAGGTGTCCTCCGACGTACAGAGCACGATATTGGAGACAACGTTCTCGTGCGTGACCAACGAATCGTCCGAGTCCGGAATCGGAACGGACAAGTCTCTGGGCTCGCCGAGCGACTCGCGGACTAGTAAAGACTGCGACGATGATTCGTCGCTGTCGTTGAGTGTGTCGGTGTGTTCAGTGGAAGTGCAACCGTGTCAGAAGAGTCCCATCCTGAAGCAGCCGAAGACGTTGAGGTTTCCGCCGAAAAGTGCGGAACAGAAGCTGAGTGAGCAACGGACGAAGGGGCGGCGGGGGGCGCCCAGCTCTGTGACGACGTGCCGGTGGGAGAACTGCCGCGAGAACTTCCCCAGCGACACCGATCTCTTGGAACATCTGCAGGTATGTGGTATTCCATGTTTTCTTCCTGTGTCAGAAGCTATTTATTGAAGTAAATTAATGTTGTCTTTGGCACATCACTTTAAGATACTTACTTAAAAAGAACACAAGGAGTCTGAAGTAATTCCTCAAGTCTTGCTTTCTTGTTCAATAACTAGTATTTACACACCGATGATTAGGTTTGATCTACTTAAGTCAGGAATATTCTAATTCAGTTTTCACTGAATATACTCTATTTTGAGATATGAGCCAATGCATAATTTGCGGTTCCCTCAAATTCAGTTGGGGTTTCACTTTTTTAAAAATTAAAACCACTATGCATAGCTGTGCGGGGAGGGTGACAACTTGCAATTCCACCTTTTCCAAGAATTCTGGCCGTGATGTTGCAGGTGTTGCACGTGAACGGGCAGGCGGGGCGGGAGAACTACGTGTGCCTGTGGACGGGATGCAAGGTGCGAGGCAAGCCCTCGTGCTCGCGGCTGTGGCTGGAGCGACACGCCCTCTCGCACGCCGGCACCAAGCCCTTCAAGTGCATCGTCGACGACTGCGATCGGCGCTTCTCTACCCAGGTTCGTTGTTGTTGTTGATGCTGTCGATGTTGTTGTTATTGTTGCTGTTGATGTGGTTGTTGTTGCTGTTTATGAGGTTGTTGTTGCTGTTTATGAGGTTGTTGTTGCTGTTTATGAGGTTGTTGTTGCTGTTTATGAGGTTGTTGTTGCTGTTTATGAGGTTGTTGTTGCTGTTTATGAGGTTGTTGTTGCTGTTGATATTGTTGCTGTCGATGTTGTTGTTGTTGCTGTCGTCGGTCTGCCACCGTGGTCGTCTTGTGGAACACCTGGGCTGCCTGGCGTAGCTGGAGGCCAAGGGATTTTACACGAAGGTCCCCCGACAGAGAGGAACTAGTATTGCATGCAGGGAGCCATCCCCCTAGCTAGAACAACAACATCGTTGTTTTTGCTGGTTTTTTTTATGGAATTTGACATGATTTGATTGACTATTAATCACATGCTACACTTATGTAGTTCCAACAGGAGCATGCCATGCCGGTGCTTTCCTTTGATTGTTCCGGCCACAATAGGTACAGAACTAGACGGAACACTCTTGATTATTTCTTATATCCATTTTGATCGACCTTCCGTCAGTGAGGTGGTACCAACAGGGACGAGTTTAACCCTAGCGTCTTGTAAGGTACGGGAAGGGATCTACTGTTTTGAATGGAATCCGAATCATTGAGGAAAGTTTCATATAAGGAATGCACTATGCAACTAGGAAAGATAATTAATGTGCATGCATGCCATCGGCTTCAGCGGGGTTATTCTCTATTAGCAATTCATCGCTACTAGCAATTTCTCATGATCCGTCTCACTCGCTCCAACGGGCTTCTCAATGCGTCTATAGTGAGACAGAGCTGCGGCTATCGCTATTTTTGCGATAATTGCTGCTAGAGAATAGGCAGACAATTGCAGGCCTGGAGCCGCCTCCCCATCTATTCTGTAAAGAATCTATCTTTTTTCTTCTTTTTTTTTATGGAAACTGACATGGTTGGCTACATCACCTACAACATCCGTGTTGTCAGCCCATAACACCGGGTGAACTTGGTGCCACGTCAGTGCTTCCCTTCGGTCGTGCCGGTTACACTGAACTGGACGGAAAACACAAACTATTTAGATAGCCGCTTCGACCGTCCTTTCTTTCAGTGCGGTGGTACCAATCCGGGCGAGTCAAACCCTACCATCTAGTAATATAAGAAGGGAGTCATATCCCTTAGTCGCCTTTTACGACATGCACGGGGAGAGATGCAGTGAGGCTATTCTTTTAAAGTACCGGCCCCACACGGTACAAAATATTTCTTCCTCTGATTATTTTCCTCGTCAGAGCGACAAATATTTTTTTCTTCTTTGATTAGCAAAAAAACTAACACCAACCGCATGAACAAATTTCAGATGCTGCTGGAAAGGCATGTCAACAACCACTTCAACGAGCAGTCTCCCAACGTGAACGGCACGAAGAAAGCAGCCGACAGCGGGCCCAAGCTCATCCGCAGGAACGGCAAGGTGCTGCGGTACCGGCGCCAACCCTGGTCAGGTAAGAGTGAAACCAATCGACGCGCCCGTGAACCGAACGGTTAAGTCTGAGTGGTAAAACTGATGAGATGATCTATGGGTTGATATGTCCCTTTTTTATGGAACATGATTTGGCATATGCGTTCATTGCGGTGGTAACAATCTGCAACCTATTCAATAATTTTCGAGCAAGTTTGAAATTGGTATCAAAATCATCATCTCCAGCACAGATCATCTCCAGGCTTTCCACTCCGACCAACTAAACGGACCAACTAGTTGTGCAGAATGGAACTCGATGAAGGCATTTATTCCGATCCAACCAACTAGTTGATCAGATATTTAATTTGGTAAAATTTTATTCCCAACAGATCAACTGGATAAACGGGTACTCCGAACATCTGAATCGACCAAGGCTTTCCACTCCGACCAACTAAACTGACCGTACAACGCGGTTGTACCACGGTTCCCGGGTGGGGTTTATCTTTGCTAAAAAAAATAAAACATGAACATGCCTCTGAATTTAGTTATGTTTCAATTGGTCAGATGGGAACAAATTTAAATTAAATATTCTTGTCGGACCAACCAAAAAGTTGTATTGTTGGGAAAGAAAAATAGTTGATCCGTTTCAGTTGGTACGTTTAATTGGTCGGAGTGGAACGCCTGATCATCTCGTTAGTCACACCGTGGGTAGGACAATAAAAGTGCTACGACCAATAAACATTGAATGAAAAAACTGAATGTGAGGACATAGAGAGGAAAGGCAAGAAACCAAATTTGCTAGCTCTAAAGTCAACTCGGATACACAATAAACCGAGTTCGCGATACCTGGTGTAAAGTGAAAAAGGGAAGAGAGAAATTGCTCAAATTGACAATAAAAGTGTCTCGTGAAAAATTATATGAACTGCATTTTATTATATGTACACTGTTTATATATATATATACTCTATTATGTCCTTTAACATTCTAGCAGGACTCTGCAACTTATGTATTTTCCATATTGTAAGTAAAGGTAGCGATTGTCGCAGGTGAAAAAGGAGAATTTTCAAAAACATTTACTGCAATATATTACAGAATATTTGAGGCACCATATTTTTAAAACCTCATTGTTTGATAAATTTGGCATAACGTTTGAAATTTGCGAATAATAATTTTTCTCCTGAGATGAATGCTATGAAGGAAAATTCGAGGGATGAAGAAACATTAAGGTACCTAGTAGATCTGTGCTCCCAGCGCCACATCACTTTACCGCTGTGAAGTTAGTCTAAAACCATCGCAGTAGCTCAATTATAGTTTCGATAGGGGACCATTATGTGTGTATTATTGATTGAAAACACAATTCTATATGACCGCGAAGCTAACTTCACGACGATAAAGTAATTTGGCGTCAGGTACAGTATATATAATTTCTCCAAAATGTTGTAGTATTGTGGTTAGAACATGAATTGGAATTTCTCAAAACCTTATGTATATTTTTATTCTGTGGGGCCCGTTCTCCGCAGTGGGACCATAAGCTGTCCATTGTACGTATATTCTGTATCAAAATCCGTTTCAAAAATCAGATCCGTTTCTGTAATAATGCACCCATGAAAACGCTATTTGCATTGCAAGGTAAAAATATTTAGGTGCATATAACTGAACACTCGTTTTGTCCAGCCGTTATCTTTGTACTATTTTGAGAGGTTCTAAATGACTAAATGCCGTTTTGAATTAATATAAAAAGTACTTGCAAATACATATACATACTAAAAATAACAAGTAAATGTTCAAATCTTGAACAGGAAGGTGTGGATAATTCCGATAACTGTTAAAATATGTAATTATTTCTTCTTGCTCTTAATTTTCCCGCATGTTGAATTTTTCTATTTTTTATTATAAATAAGTGGTTCACCGACATTTTCACACAATACCACGTCACTCATATTTCATTATCTATACATATAATCATGACTAAAATCCTGGTTTCAATTATTTGTGAAAGTTTAGGTACCTACCAACTTTCTTTGATGTTGTTCTACAATTAATTAATTATTAAGTACTACATTGCTTACAAGATTTCTTATTGCCTCGGCTTAACAAACATGAAAATGAAAAAAAAAAAGCTAATTTAACAAAGGCGGGAACAATTAGCTCATGGAGTCATCAGTAATTACTTTTTTATCCTCCCGGACCAACTGACCTCCATGTAACCAGGCAGATGCAAGTCTGCATTAGCAATTAAAATCGTTTTACTATTTGCCTGGTTCACGCAAGAAATGTTTATTGTATGGTTTTAGGGCTTACAGGTAATATTGTTACATGATTTTGTACATGTATACAAGTTTTGAGTTCAATCTCAAGCTCTTTGGGTATATTTATTTTGTAAAATGCAACACTATAGAAATGATGGCTATTTTCTTAATACAACTTAAATTATTCATCTCATTCAATAACCCTTTAGAACCCAAAAAATTGTTAACCGTCAACCGTAGGCTGTTGCAACCGTCCTATGTCACGGTTAATGGTTTGTCACGATGTGGTTGTTACAGCGGAAGGTTACAGCAATCCAAACACGTCTTCGAGAGTAAATTTTGCACAAGCAAATCTTTTTTTTTTTGTAATGGTCTAAAGTTGGGTGCCAATGTCACGTTCCGTCAAGGTGATTCAGTAGAAAAATCTGCCTACATAAGGTGTAATTTAATTCATCAATATTCAGATAGGGATTGATTCTACAAAAATATATTGGGTATAACCTGGCTCTGTCTGACCAAAAATGGAAAATGTTTTTTAGTGCCCAAATCGCTCGATAGTACAGTGTTTTAATTTTACGAAGGCACGAGGGGTACGAGGTAGGAAGTGGTGCGAGAGGCGACCGCGCGGAGCTCAGTAGAGAACGAACTCGGTGCCCGGTCGGTCGGTACACACGTTCTACACGTCTCCGCCCGCATCGCTCCGTCGAACCGAGTCGTTCCCGAGCTCCACGCGGTCTCACACCTCATACCCCTCATGCCTTCGTAAAATGAAAACACTCTTGCGCTTGCATTTTTTCCCGTAAAATATTTTTTTATTCGCGCTGATGCTTATGAAGTTGATAGCAGAATACAAAGAAAAAAATATCCACAGAATCAAAACCTTATACATAGGGCACACTAAAAGTTTCCGGAATTGGCCACTTACATAAACAATATTTAAAAAGTAATTACAACATTTGAAAATGGAACTCTTTGGCTGTAGAATGCAGTTTGTTTCATCTGACTGTCAATTGTTTTTCCATTGTGGCGCCATTTTAAAAATTGCGTGTCTACATTAACATAAATTTAACCCGGGAAAATTTTCGTGGTATGATTTTCTACGATTTTAAGTGTAATTTTACAGCTCATCAGAGCCTCGCTCGGCTTCAATCTGCTTTTGGCGATGAAGCACCATGCAAGACGACTATTTATTGCTGGTTTGCAGAATTCAAGCGCGGTCGTGTCAATCTCAGTGACGAATCTCGGGATGGTCGCCCGTTCACCGCTGTGAACAACAAAAACATCGATGCTGTGCGCCGTATGATCGAAACAGACAGGCATGTGACCTACCATGAGATTCGGGCATCCTTAGACATAGGCATGAGTCAAATACAATCAATCCTACACAAACATTTGGGTGTGAGAAAGCTGTGCTCGCGGTGGATCCCACACAATTTGACCGAGGCTCAAAAAACGCACCGCGTCACTTGGTGCAATGCCATGCTTACCAGATTCAACAAAGGCGCCTCAAATTTGGTGTGGGACATAGTAACAGGTGACGGCACCTTGTGACTTTTTTCTGTTCCCAAAAATTAAGAACCAATTACGCGGTCAACGATTTTCATCACCAGAAGAGGCTGTCGAAGAATATGAAAAACACGTTTCTGAGGTCACCACGGAGGAGTGGCACAAAAGTTTTCAAAATTGGTTTAATCGTATGAAAAAGTGCATTTACGCAAAGGGAGAATATTTTGAGAAACAATAAATTCATTTTTGACCTTTAATAGTATTTTATTCTTATTAATTCCGGAAACTTTCAGTGTGCCCCACGTATAGATAAAAACATTACACATTATACACCCTACGTAACAGCGCACTACAGTTGGAGGTGCGTTAACAGATAGTTGTGTGGTTACAGCTCGCATGTTCGACTTCTTCGACGGCGGCATGATGGAGGGGCTCGCGTGGCGGCTCGTGCGCACGACATGCTGGCGCGCGGCGCACGCGCGGCCCTCGCCCCCGCCCGCGCACTCGCTCACGCTCGTCGCCACGCTCGCCGGCACGCGCTTCAACGCCGCCACCGACACCAGGGAGGCGCTCGTCACTTACATGCCCAAGCACGTGTAAGTATACACTTGCTTTATTTTTAAAACAAAACAGCTTTACTCACGGTTCTTCCCGAGTAACGTCGAGCCACAATGCTCGGGAAGAACCGTGAGTAAAGCTGTTTTGTTTTAAAAATTATGTCTAACAACCACGATAATTTGAAAAAAAAAATACATGCTTTAGCTTGTCTATACAATGAAGGAAGGCATTGTGAGGACAGCAGTGCACGGACACAACGCTAATGTGTTCGTTAAGGGCAGTCGGCTCCCGTGCTAGCATAATCGAACCACCATTTCAGAACTGTGTGACGTAGGGTAAAGTTTTTATTTCTTATCGACTTTCTACTTGAGATCTCTATGTCCCTGTAGACAATTTTATCATAATAGTGTTAATAATACACTAAATTTGTATTAATAAAATTTTTCTTTTTTTATTATTATTTTGATAAAAATTTTGGATTGGACACGCACAAATAAATTAAAATTATGCATTAGGGTGTTTTATTTTTATTTTTAAGTAAAATAAAAAATAAAATTTAACTTCTACATAGACAATTTTCGATCGTACGATGGTCAGGAGAACTTATTAGACGTTACGTGTACATTAGATTTTTGAAAATACTACCCAATGCCTTTACAGCCTTTGTCTTTACGCTTCATTTTGGGTTAGGTTAACTTAACAAAATGTGTTTTTCTGCGTAACTACAGTGATAAAATATGGCAATCAAAGACGTAGAACGGAAAGTCGGCAATGGAGCGTTGTGAACATCGATACTCGATATGTATACGTGTGTTGTCACAGCGGGGTGCAATACGAGATGCGGTCACCTCGTGTTTGCGAGAGAATATGACCTCGTGTTGCAATCTATGAAACATTTTGCTCTACAGCGCAGACAAGGTCTAATTGACATTTATACTAAAAATACTCCAATTGAATAGATCTTCCTAAATACAGTAGACGCTCGGTAATCCGGCACCCAAATTTTTTCGCCTATGCCGGATTGCTGGAACTTCCGGATTATTGGATTTGTATGGGATATAAAGCATTTATGTATGTACATATGTGGCACACTACGTAATTGAAAACAGAAAACGTCGGGGTCGGACTGAGCGTGAGAGCAAATTATGCTATGCTCACCCCAATCCCCCGCTCTATAATCCGACAGTAGTGCCGGGTTATAGAGCGGGTCAGCTGAGGCTAAAAATGCCGGACTACTGGGCGTGCCGGACTGTCGAGCGCCGGATTACCGAGCACCTACTGTATTATATATTTGTCTCCATCACACACACCACTTCATAAACAATTGCCCGCACCGTGGGTTAGACCACGTTTCTCAGCTCCGCACCGTACGTAAGGCGCCTGCGAGTCATATTGACCTCGTAACCCAGTGAACGTGTTAAGAAGTAAAACGTTTTCGTATATCGATATTCGATTACGTTAGTATGGGAGCCAAGACGCACGGCATGCTCTTACTTAACCTACAGATCTGGGAATAATGGTCGGTAGCGCAATCAAGGAGCGCTCTGTATGGGAACACGATGTCGCCAAAATTCCTTACGTTAATGCTGCGTAGTCGGCACTGGAGGCAACCTATAGAGTATGGATAGGTAGAGAGAGGGAGGTCGAGAGCGGGACTGGTGATTCGCGTCCTAGTCATCGCAGACTATCCGATGAGGGCTCGATGAGAGCCGAAACGCCAAGCGCTCTGGAGAGCTAGGTGGCTGGGTAGCCACTAGTCCCGTCCTCGATTGACTCCTTCCACTACAGCCAGTGGACCCGGATATGTTCAGTGAAGCCACTGCAAGCTAAGCTCAACAATAATCTTACGTAAGCAACTTAAATCTCACCATCGAACTTTGATCTCTGGATTGTACATGCTTTCGAGCTACTTCCACGTACTTTTGTACCTCATCAACGAGCAGTCTTCAGATGTGAACGGCACAAAGAAGCCAGCCGACAGCGGAACCAAGCGCATCCGCAGGAACGTGCTGCGGTACCGGCGCCAAGCCTGGTCAGGTATGAGAGAAAACAATCGACGCGCCCGTGAGCCGAACGGTCAACCGTGATTGGTAAAAGTGATGAGATGGTCTATTCTATGGTCTGATATGTCCCTTTTTTGTGGAATATGATTTGGCATATGCGTTCAATGCGGTAGTACCAATCCGCGACCTAGTATTCAATAATTTTCGAGCAACTTTGAAATCGGCTGCCTGCTCTGTGGGCCTCGTATTCCGAATTAAGTCTACATTGATTGTATCAAAATCAGAACCATAGATCATCTCGTTAGTAACACCGTGGGTAGGACAATAAAAGTTCTACGACCAATAAACATTCAATGAAACTCTGAATGTGAGGACATAGAGAGGAAAGGCAAGAACCTAAATTTCCTAGCTCTAAAACCAACTCGGATACAATAAACCGAGTTCGCGATACCTGGTGTAAAGTGAAAAAGCTCTGCGAAACTGCTTCAAATTGGCAATTATGTATGAACTGCATTTTATTATTATGTACAAGGTATAATACTCTGTTATGTCCTTTAACATTCTAGCGGGACTCTGCAACTGATGTATTTTTCCATATAGTAATTAACAAAAATTTGCGATTGTCTCAGGAGAAAATGGTGAATTTTCAAAAACTGAAAATTTTTCTTTCGTATATTACCGAAATTTTAATAGAGGCATAATGTTTTTAAAACATCATCGTTTGATAAATTGGGTACAATGTTTGAAATTTGTAAATAATGTTTTTTCTCCTGAGACGAATTCTATAAAAAAAGGTAAATTGGAATATTTCTGCATAAGCAACTTAACATTATTTTCTTCTAGTATGCTTTGTACTTTGCTTTGTTTTGTTTTATTAGTGAGACTTATAATTTAATTTTATTGTGTCGGTTAAGAATTTCATCACTACACATTATTTGGGTTATATATACAGGGTGTCCCAGAAACCGACGATAATCCTTTGACAGGAGATAGGGCTGCTAATTACCTCTCAGAATATCTAATTTTAGGTTTAGTAAAAATGGCTTAGTTTTTGAGATATTGTCATTTTTGTAAAAATCCAAGATTTTCTCCCTCAACTCAATTTTTTTAATGCCACAAGTACAATTGTAAGATTTTCTTAAATCTAGTTTTTGTGAAATATTCCTGAAAAGTAAGGCTTTCACACGGTATAATTTTTTTTTCATGTTTAATCCTCTTTAGCTGAAAAACGACTTAAGAGCCACATGTTAAAAAAATTTCAGCTTCATCCCTTAGTTTGGCCCTTCACGGTGAAAAAAAAAACTACACTAAAGTGGCATCATGCAACAAAAATACGCCCATCTAATGTAGTTTTTAAAATGGTACACTACTTACCGATTTGCCCAATAATTTATGAGATATTGTTATTTAACTGCAAAAGGACCTCGGAATTTGGTAACTGTTCTACCAACTACGAATTGGAATAAAATAAACACTTGAAGTAAATAGGTCTTTATTAACCTGTTAAAGTAGATGTTCAAATTAAATAACAATATCTCATAAATTATTGGGCAAATCGGTAAGTGATGTACCATTTTAAAAACTACATTAGATGGGCGTATTTTTGTTGCATAATGCCACTTTAGTGTAGTTATTTTTTTTTTCACCGCGAAGGGCCAAACTCAAGGGTGAAGCTGAAAAACTTTTAACATGTGGCTCTTAAGTCGGTTTTCAGCTAAACAGGATTAAACATGAAAAAATAAATTATACCGTGTAAAAGCCTTACCTTTCAGGAATATTTGACAAGAACTAGATTTAAGAAAATCTTACATTGTACTTGTGGCATTTAAAAAAATGAGCCGAGGGAGGAGATTTTGGATTTTTACAAAAATGACAATATCTCAAAAACTAAGCCATTTTTACTAAACCTAAAATTAGATATTCTGAGAGGTAATTAGCAGCCCTATCTCCTGTCAAAGGACTATCGTCGGTTTTTGGGACACCCTGTATAAGGGTTAGGGTAAGTTACTTTTATGGTAAGAAATATTTTTATTGGGCGTGGCTACAAATCAGCGACTTTATGCAGCTCGATAGCTATATGGAGTCACATGCTGCGCCACATCCCTCTCCTCTCACTATGCCTTTATTTGTATTTTCAAATGGTTATTCTAAGCGAACTGTCACTGTAATGACTGTGAAATAAACATTTTTTTATTTTTTATTGTTTTAATTTTATTTCTTACCACTGGACTTTTAATTCCTGGATTGTACATGCACTTAAGCTTGTTTCTCCTACTTTTGTTGCGGTCCGTTATCTATTTGAAATCGGCTTCAAACTTGGCTAACTAGCCGTTGTCGGTAGAACGGAAAACAATTGTAGACACAACTGAAGTGAGATTAATTGCTCAAGCTGGAGCCAAGTCTGGAGACATCACTATACTGGGTGATTTTGTTAGGTACTATCTGCATACTGCATCAGGGGGTCCTGAAAACTAAGTCGATACCAAAAAAGAATGGTAAAATTGGAAAAAAATATTGAGTTCTCCATACATTTAGAGGTTAGGTCTTTACGAAAACGTATGGAGAATTAAAATATTTTTCCAAAACCGCCACCGTAACTTTTTGGAATATATATGATAATATGGTTGCTATTGCTAATGTGAGGTGTTGGGGGTTACAGGTTGGAGGACGAATGGATCCCCGAGAAGGATGTGAGACGGACGCGCAGTGTCGACATGTCCAAGTTGCCCGCGCACACCAAAGTGCTCCTCTACGAGCAGTTCTGCGACTCGTACCGCGCCCTCGCCGCGCCCCCCGCCGCCGCCGACGCGCACGAGCCGCCGGCGGACGCGCCGCCCCCACCCAAGACCTCCGAGAGCTCCCGCATGCTCAACAACCTCATCGCCAAGCAGAAGAAGACGGACCTCCCCAACGGGATCAAGAAGCTCAACGGCTTCGCGCACGTCCCCACCGAGAGAGAAACGAGCAAGAGAGAGCCCGCGCGCAGAGAGGAGGTGAGCGGCGCCGCCAAGAGGAAGCAGGGCCGGCGGCACGGCGGCAACGCCTTCTGGCCGTGCGGCCGGTAGGGCCCCCTCTCTCTGTACGCCGCCTCCCGCGTCGTAGCGCTTCGATACTCCGCTTCCACAAGTCGAAGCGTCGCGACGCTCGAGGCACGATGCTCTGCAGGTTGCGATCGTATTAGAAACGTCGTCGTCGCGTCGTAACAACGAACGCATCGCACGGGGAAGGCGAACAAGCGAATGTAATGTTTTGTTTGGGGGAGCTGCCCTTAGTTTTATTTAATTTGAATACTGAAGTTTCTTACGGAGGGCGTGTGAGTTGCGCCCCGTGCGATGCGCGACGACGGCCCGCGACTGTAGAAACGCTCCTAGACTGCTAGAGGTAATATCGACTTAGCAGAAATAAAACGATCCAAGACTGAATTGTAACTTTTTATATCTATTATTGAATGTGCGCCGTACGACCGCATTGCGCGTAGGTCGGCGCAGGCTGGGACGCTACGCCCCCAACGCTCGTAGCCAAATGATATGGATGTGGAGTAGCAACGATGTTGAGTCCGGAGTGCGTGTAAATAGTTAGGCGAGTTTGTAAAAATGTTAAGTGTGCAGCGCGCGCGCGCGCGCGCCGACGTGTGGAAATAACTTAGGTTAAGTATGTAACGTGTATTAGCGAAGAAGCGGGAGTAGCGAAATGATACGTAGCTCGAATAAGCCGGGGAGTTTTATTAGTTGTAATTAGATTAAAGCGATTCGGAAAGCGACCAGCGAGTTCACAACACTGCCAATGTGTAAATAGTAGGATTATCGAAGCGTTTATGCGAATTATGTAGTATCGTTAGGTTCGTTCATTCGTAGGAGTGGGTCTTGCGGTCTTAGAAGTAATTAGAGGTTAATCGACGCGTTCCCCGTTCCCCCACCTCTGCCTTTTGCCCGTGTTCACCGGTTCCGCACGTGTACCGACGTCTAGTAGGAACGCGGCGATGTTCGTTTCCCACGCTCAATATTTTAATGTTTAATTTCGTAGCGAGTAGTATTTTGAAGTGACGCGTGATTAATGATAAGTCCTGCGGTCGCTTCCGCGACGGCCATCGAGGACTTCGGAGCGGGACGACGGCGGACGCAGGTCCGCCCGCGAGCGACATCCGTTTTAATGTTGTGACATGTTCGCGAGTCACCAAGTGCCTAAATACAGACGGACTCGCACGCGGCGAGCACACCCGCTGCTCTCCACCTTCTCTGCGAGTACCAACTCATTCATACGTCTTAATGTTCCAAACGCAATAATTATTGTTTCGTAAAGATCGGTCGCAGCGCGGTGAGTCGGCGGACCATATTATTTTAGTATAATCGGTCTCGTGACTCCGGCCGCGAGTGCTTCTGTAGCCGTTGTACCGTTTATATTTCTGTAGCGAGAGAGATTACAAAACGAATTCGTAAACCGAAACAAGATTAGCAATAACTATGTGATAAATATGATAGGAGGTTATCTCGCTCTCGCGACGCGCCCGTCGGGAGTTATCGACGCGTCGCAGTGTGCCCCGACAGCTACATTTCTCTCTTTCCCACTTCACAAGCTCTCGCTGCTTTGTGTTGCTATTGTGTTTTATCAATTCAATTTTAATACAAAAGTAGTTTTCTGAGGACCTTCACAATGTTGTAAGTGTTTTAATGTTCAAATTTATTCAAATTGTTTATTATTTTGTAAAAAAAAAGTTTTTTTAGTAATTTGAATTTTTAGTTGTAATTTTTTAACTGAATATTCAAATCGTAAGCTTAGACCAAGAAAAAAAGAAAGACAAACATTTGCGGTCCTAGGTGAAGCAAGTATAGGAAGCCGGTTCGGCCATAGGAAGCCGGTCGCTTGCCAGTCCGCCTCTAGTGAGCGAGAGCGCACATTCTGTTTTGTGTCACTGAACAATGCGGTGTAATATTAGTAACTGTTTAATTATATTATTTATTACCTTTTAAATGACAAGGGTTATTATGAGTTTGACGCCAGTGTTTGTCTGTCTGTCCAGTCGTTGTCTCTAATAAATTCAGTTGCACTAATGAATAATTTATTTTATTTACACATTATCTAAATACACCATAAATTTTATTAGACTTCTATCTCTTAGCTTTGCATACAGTGGCGGCTGGTGACTTCAGTGACCGGTAGTGCGCTAAGTACCTACCTACTTAAATACCAAATTTCCCAACACATTCCCCGAATTTTTTTAACGCCTGCGTTGTATTATGTACGTACCTAGTATGAGTATTCTCAAGACACTCAATGAGTTGCAAAAAACAAGAAAATAAATCCAAAAAAGTTCAACTTATTTATTTATAGTACCTTTATGAACACACCCATAGACCACAACACTGCTGCAGCTTTCAAAAAGAAAACAATAGCAATGTCCCAAAAATACTTAACAGATGTATAAAAAAACATTTGAAAAGTAGGAATTGAACCCGGGATCAACTGATTGTAAAGCCTTACCTTTAACCAACTCTTAGGCAAATATCGGCACCACTTAATTCACAGTATCACGTGACAGAAAGCACAAAACCTAACCATATCCCATTTTAAATATTCGCGCGCTAACGGGTATGTGACATCACATGACAGCGCGCTGACTCTAGGTAGACGGACTCGTGCAAAAGGAATCGCTCGCGACGTGTCGCACGCTCGGCTATTCACGATATAGCATCCTTGTTTGGCGCTCGTGCGCCGCACGCAGAACTCCATTTCGGCCCATACTGTTTCTATGAAGTATATTTTGTCTCACGCGCCAGCGGTGTTTTGCCGATCCCCACACATTCAGATGGGAGACCCGCGTGCGGTTTTCGATTCCGCACGGGGTGCGGGTTTACTCGAAAAAACGTGCCTTGTGATCTATAAAATAAGGTCGAATTCACATTCGTATTAATTTGGAGTATGATCTTTATGGTTTTAATGTAGGTATGTTGTATTGTAAAATATTATTTATTTTGAGTGAAGTGAAGACTTCTCATGGTATGGTAGTGCGGCGCACGGGCGCACTTTAGGACCGGCCGCCAGTGTTTGCATATTACTATTAATGATTCAATTTAATAGAATGAATTCAATTCAACTTTGTACTAATTAGGAGTGCAATGAGAAAAAGTTGGCAACACTCTCTCGCACACAAGCGCACAACTTACGCAGGTGACCCACGCTTGGTTGGCAGCGGCGTCACGTCAAAATCAAACGCGACTCCGTCTTCCTTTTTTCATGGTCTGAGATCGTAAGTTGTAACTAATTAACAGTAAATCAGCATTTTGATCATTCAAATAGTTTTCATCTGTTGCACCGTGTATCAGTGCCTCTGAATAAATACGGTTCTCTAAACTAGATGTAATGATTCCTATTTGAATCGTTACTTTCGCGCTCGGGTACATCCTAACACGTGCAAATGTAAACCGGAAAGAGGGAATTAGCTCACAGCACTCGGACGCAGCGACGGTGCGTTCGCAATACCAAAAGTAATATTAATTAAATTTTCGAGTGCGTTATACAAATGAGTGTCATCGTTGCGTATATAGCCTTGCGCGTGTCTATTAACAGTTTACAATGTGGATTAATGTTCCGTGTTCAGACGATCTCGCTAGTAAATTTAGTCCTAGTTTTAAGTGAGCTCGGATCGATTGTAGTGTGAACGCAGTGCGAGGTGTTTGGGGAATATATTTCTGTGAGTAGTTGCGTAGACATCAATGTAATGTTCTAAGAATATGTCTGTTGAGATATGCACCCTGTTACATTTTAGGTAGTATTTTTTTTAGATTTGATCGAAAACTGGTTCTGTTAATTAAACAATGAAACTGGAACATTTTTGACAATTACCCTTTTTTAATGTGAGAATTTTTTATGAAGAAAGTAAAACATGAGTTTCAAAATAAAAAGTACAACAAAAGTTGTTTTGTTTCACACGTAGAGTGATACCCTTCGCGTTAATGTAGCACCGCTGCATAAATCATAAAGACATATTGGAATGTCTATATCAGAATATGTATGTTAACAACCTTTTAGAATGTAAAATTTATTTAAAATATGTATTGTAAGACCAGCTTAGAATACAAAGTTTTTTTTTAATCTATCGAAAATATGTATCATGCATGAGTAAGTATACCTTGCAAGCTTACTCAAAATATGTATCATTATACAGTCAGGTTACTGTCAAGTTTATACATTTATGTTATAATATTAAATATTCCCCATGCATCCTCCAAATAAGAGTATACGGGTGGCGATCATCTGGATGCATTCCTTAGGCCTCAGTGCATTGTTAAAATATTTCATATTATGCACTTACACACAGCACGTAATGCAACTGTACATTTGTGATTACACCATAATGAGTATCGATATAATCATTACCGATAAGCGGGATTCGAACCAACAACAATCACATAACACGTCTACTGTACCTTCTAATCTATGGGTTCATGGGTTTGAATCCCACTTGCGATCGGTCATGGCATGTTTTAACATAATTTCCGCCTATAATTACGATATTTGAATAACTTACATTCTACACAACATAAAAAACACTATTTTCTTATCCGTACTGAGGCCTAATGCGGCTTTCACACACTTAATACTTTCATCAGTATATCTGTCAGTATTCAATATTGATGCAAGTATTGATTGTGTTAATCGCACATTGACATACAGATGTTGACATTGCAGTATTATAGCCAGTAATGTTAACAGGAAAACATTGGCGCTCGTTTTAGGATTTGCACAATGGTCGTCATCCCCCGTTACTGTCAGATTAGGATGTCGATTGTTACGGAGGCTGCCAGTGACACTGCAACTGTGCTCTGTAGGTTCTGATTAGTGTCGAGACAAGTTGTGTTACGACGTGTTGCGCTACATTCATATATCTTCTGTTACTTTGCCACTGTGAAATAGACATAGGTAGAGAGAGAGAGAGGAGGGGATAAGAGTACGGCACTCTATTCTTCTCAACCTCCTAGTCAACGCAGACTAGCTGACGAGGGCTCAGGACAAGTCTAGAGCTCTGTAAGACAACAAGATTGGCCAATCGCTGGTCTTCGTGCTCGATTGAAACCTTCTCCTACCTGCAATGGCACCTGTCTGTACTCTGTGCAGCCAAAACGAAATACTGAAATGGTATCTAGTTTGGAACAGGTGCGAGGTGTAATGGGCTAATATCGCAGGTTTATTGACCTTCACTAAAGTGGAGTTACGATTATGTTTGGTTTCGATGAGGTTACAGTACGGCACAGGTCAACGGTTGGATTGCATCGCCCTTTTCCGTCAAAGCAGAACATGCCCGAACCAACGTGCAGTGTTTCTTTCAAATAATTTTCTCAGCGGTGGTTTCTCAAGGATTCGGTTGTATGTACGAATATGATCGAATAAAATATATTATCTTCGGTGAAAATGCTTCCCTTTGCTCAGAACAACCCCGGAGAAGTACCTGAAAGAAACACCGGCACAAGGTCTGACAATCTGACTGACAATCATTCAGGCGACAGTCAATATGCATTGATGATGCAGAAAGATAG
This sequence comes from Nematopogon swammerdamellus, assembly GCA_946902875.1. NCBI lineage: Eukaryota > Metazoa > Arthropoda > Insecta > Lepidoptera > Adelidae > Nematopogon > Nematopogon swammerdamellus. Next base: position 20,743,909 of record OX336337.1, on the reverse strand, counting down.
TCGATTCTTATTGGTCACGCCATAAGGTACATCGATGTAACCTTGAAGTTGTTCATAACTGTACACCCATTTCTAGGACTTGACATCCTACAGACGTTAGCTATCAGCATTATAGCCAGTAATATTAACAGAAAAACATTTGTACTGTGTAACTTTAGTACAAGAACAATTTTAGATCTGAGCTGCAAGTTAATTTCCCAGTGGCAAAGCAACTTAGTGTGGAGTTTGCGCTTGCTCTACGATCTGAATATTATCCACCAGTAATATGAAAGTATTAACATGCCACAATTTTTGAATAGCATGACCGTGAGCGCAGCGCAACATGTGGATAGGTGTCGCGGGGCGGCGGCCATCTTGAATGTCGCTTCCTTGCCTCGAACGAGAGGGATTAGGGTGCCTGTTGGAAAGAGTGCAGAAGGTAACTGAGGAGAGTTGGTGCCTGCTAGTAGTATTGTAGACAGGGTCGCCACGCCACAGCCGGTAGCCGACTAAAGAATAGACTTTTCAATGTACTGATTTTATTTAAATTTAAAATTTTGAACTCTTAGGCAATTATTGTTTCAAGCACTGACGAGAGTGCCATATTTTTTAATTGGCTTTTTTATTCTATGTTTAGCGAAAATTGTAATCCTGAAAACAAGAATTGATCTCAACGCGATTGGCAATTATTTAATTGAAGTCCTAATTAATGCTGGAGCGGTCACAGATCTAACGCTAGCTGCCCACGTGGGACCACAGACATTTTTCGCGACTCAAATAAAAATAAATTGGGCCCAGGCTTCATTAAACATTTTACATAGCTATGTATTCTCAACTTCGAATCGCTTCATTTCATCGATCTTGGAGCAGTGTTTTACTTCATGTTCAAAGCTTTTTATTTTACCCTGTCCAAGAGTCTTGAAAAAAAAAGTTAGTTCTTCTTCACATACACAATCACTCCTTTCTTATTTCGGACATTATGTAGAATAAGAACGGAGTTAGTGTCTGTGGCCACACGCGGGCGGCGGCAAACGCACTAGCTATGCGTTGAGGTGGTGGCGTAGCATATCTATCGCTTGATATTCTGCGACCCCGCACCGCATAGCTTAACCGAGCTAGCCGCTCGACCGATCACTCTGGTCTCGGTTTTCTAAGGTTTCTTTCGTTCCTTAGTATAATATTCTACCGTAAACTTTAGTTGTAAGCTTGAATTTAGACTTTATTTTATATCTCAACGATTGTTTTCGTGGACGTCACCGACGCCTATTTGTACTGATTTGACCGAGCAAGTTTTAACCACATGTGCTCAATAAAATAATTATTGTGAGAAGTTGTTGCAATGACAAATTTGTCAAAATAGAACTCCATTGTAATAAATTTTTTAAAGCATTTACCAATCAATACAGGCATTTATTGTCATTCCAGATTGTCAGTTTTCCACATTTTGTAACTAGGTACTATAGGATTGATGAGCAGACTAAACTATCACAGACTAGGACAGATTATATTGGAATCTGCAGGGAAATGTTTTGCCGTACGGTATCTTATATTCATAATATTTGGCCAACTCGAGCTGAATTGTAACAAACAATATTGTAAATTACGAATAAGATATTTTTCGCTAGAAGTGAATTTATTCAAATATCATGAATATTTTGTGTAGGCAATTCAGAACTCAGATCAAATTAAAGTTAAGTATAAAGATATATTTTGTCACTGCCGCGATCGATAGTCATATTTGAGAATAGGTTTTTTGTGTCCACCTTGAGTAGTTAGTTATTTTCATTTTGTAATTCGTTCAGTATCTTGCGAGTGCGTTCTGAGAATCGGAATGCATCGCGGGCGTGTGCAGCGGTGCAAGCCGCGTCGGCTCAGATTGCAGCTTACCGGGAAGGTGCGATTGTGCTGCGCGCGCACACTGCCTGCGCCGGCGCACCTACTTGTACTGCAGCAGTGTGTGTGTGTGCCACTCTTATCTACTTCACATGCACCGTGATGCACCGATGTCAGCCAGCCAGCGCCTAAGCGTCCACTGCTGGACATGAGCCTCTAACAATTTTCCTCCAGTCCTCCTGGCCTTCAGCGGTACGGAACCACTGCTTTCCGCCGACGTACTAGATGGCGTCGTCCCGTTCCTTGGCGGGTGGTCTTCCCGCACTCCGTTTTCTCGTCCACGGCCGCCAGTGTAGGACACGGTTACTCCAACGGTCGCCGTCTCTTTGGCTGACGCGTCCAGCCCACTGCCATTTGAGCTTAGCCACCCGGTGTCCAATTCAACTACTTTGGTCCGTCGTCGGATTGCCTCATTCATTACCGTTGATCGATGCTCGCACAGATATTGAACGATTCTAGTGTGATTGGTGGATTTGGAATGAGAATTTTGTTTTTTTTTTTTTTAATATTGTGTTTTGTTCCGATGTAATAGTGTGTAGGAGGGTAGCGTTGATGTTGACTCGGTAGCGAGGGGAAAGCTCTCTGTTGAGACGGAAGCCGGGCTTGTATGTAGCCGGAGGGGGTAGTGCGACGGGCGAGGGACGACGAGGGAACGGTAGGGGGAGGGGGAGTGTGGGCGGGAGAGATCAAAATAAGATGTTTCCTATGTGCGTTGACATTATGAATGTTCTCCTTTATTATAAATGTTTTAAAGAAATGTCGTATCGCCGCGCGCCGGGCTGTTGGCGGCGCGCGGTCGCCCGTACTCAATATGTAGATATTTAATTATATAGCGTAATAATACATTTGAGGGGTTCCCGTGTCGACTCTCTCGGCAGGGGAGCACCCAATTATATTTTAAACCCGCACGGAAGTTGAAAATCTACCTCAGTTAATTTATCACACATTTGGGCATAATAAATTTAATTTAGTACTTGAACGGTAAAAGTTTGTTCGTTGTAGCGTGTTATGCGGTTGTTTTAATGATTTGTCCACCTATCACAAGTAATGTATCTTATAATAAATACATATTGTATGATTGATTAAATTATTTGTTTTATTTAACACTAGCTTTGCCCGCGGCTTCGGTCGCATAGCCTATGTCCATCCTGAAGGTCCATTCTAATCTAAATATTGGTCAAAGAATTTTTTAAATTGGATAAGTATTTATAAGGTGCTTCGTTATTCATGTCAATAACTTCGGGACAATAACACTCAAACAAACACTTTACGTAAGAAGAAAACATATGTTTATAGGAGCATTTTTTCTCCTAACAAAAAAATAAAATCAAATAAGTAGCTGTAAAAGCAATCATAGTGACCTTGTGACTTACTTACAACAAACAGCTGTTCTGCGTTTGAACATAGTACGGCCATTGACCAAGTTACCTACTACACACAGGTTAATGTTTAGGTAGCAAACATGTTTTGTTAAATGTCTCGAAAAGTAATGCTAAAAACAATTCATGTCAATAACTTCGGGACAATAACACTCAAACAAACACTTTACGTAAGAAGAAAACATATGTTTATAGGAGCATTTTTTCTCCTAACAAAAAAATAAAATCAAATAAGTAGCTGTAAAAGCAATCATAGTGACCTTGTGACTTACTTACAACAAACAGCTGTTCTGCGTTTGAACATAGTACGGCCATTGACCAAGTTACCTACTACACACAGGTTAATGTTTAGGTAGCAAACATGTTTTGTTAAATTTCTCGAAAAGTAATGCTAAAAACATATTATTTTTTTGCGTAACGTGTTTATTTGAGTGTGTATGTAACCCTCCCGAAACATTTGACATGAATAACCAATGATATTTTAGGGAAGATAGGTTATCTATATGACATTCAGTGCTCACACATGGCACGTCCTTGAAACGTTGAGATGAAGAACTATAAAGTGATGCGCCGACTCGAATAGTCTTATTCCGATTATTAGAATTAGCGCAGAATCTCATATTACAAACGACGGCATTTTCGATGTGTTAGCGGCTCGTGGTTAGCGGTCCGAACGCGTGCGTAGTTGGTGGGCGACTAATTTCAGACAGGACTGTGGTCTTGTATTTAATGTGCCGCTTGGGAGCTCAGATAACCTATCTACCTCCTTTTAACTTATAATATCATTGTGAATAACGAAGCACCTTATATAAACTTATAAACTGCCTCATTATAATATTAGTATAGACTAGCTTTTGCCTGCAGCTTCGCTGTTTAGCATTTTGCCTTTTTGCTCACAGCTCAGGCTGCCGATGATGTAACTTTATGATTTATAGCCTAAAACCAAAGACATTCAAACTAATGCAACGGGACAAAGGGAACAAAATGGTATTCAATAAATATTTTACCTAGGTAACAAATCGATCATATTTACAACGTTTGATACGTTTGATACACGACGCATTGACGTTCGAGATCAAAGTTTTTGTGTGAAAATGTTCCTAATTCCCCCTCTATAACCTATTAAATATGTGGTGGCGTGCCTTGGGAGAGGCCTATGTCCAGCAGTGGACCGATACAGGCTGATGATGATGATGATGATGAACCTATTAAATATTTAAATCTCTGCCTAAAACCATTTCGAGAAGTGACAGAAACAGTGAAACGATGTAAATCGATAAAGTGGTTCTTGGTTATAAGGATTTTTGTTTTATGGAAACTGACATGGTTGGCTACATTAATTATCCGCTACATCCGTGGTGTCAGCCCATAACACCTTGGTGAACTAGGTGCTATGTCAGTCCTTCCATTCGGGCGTGCCGGCTACACTGAACTGATCGGAACTATTTACATAGCCATTTCATCGACCTTTCATTTAATGCGATGGCATCAACCCGGGCGGGTCAAACCCTACACCTAGTAAGGTATGAAAGAAGGGAAGGAACCTTTTTTAATATCTAAGAATTAAGTGCGAGGCTGAAGGCCGAGCTGCGTTCAGGTAAACAATAAACCCTCTTCCGCCCTCGGGCCTTGCCCTTTTAATGACTTGCTTTCTTCGATAGAATATAATAACGTTTACGTGAACGAAGCTCGGCCTTTAGCCTCGCCCTTAGTCACATACTTTCTTCGAGGTTTATTGTTTACCTAATTGGAGCTCGGTCTTCGGCCTCGTCCTTAGTTACTTACTTTCTTCGAGAAGGTTTAAATTCTTTCTGAACGCAGCTCGGCTTCCGGCCTCGCCCATGGTTACTTACTTTCTTAGAGATGGTTTACTATTTATCAGAACGTAGATCGGCCTTCGGCCTCGTCTTAGTTACTTACTGTCTTCGAGGTGGTTTATTATTTATCTGGACGTAACTCGGCCTTCGGCCTCGCTTTAGTTACTTGCTTTCTTCAAGAAGGTTTATCTGCTTCCTGAACGCAGCTCGGCCTTCAACCTCGCCCTTCGTTCTTTCATCGACAAAGAATATCGTTTACGTGAACGCAGATCCGCCTTCGGCCCCGCCGTCACTATACAAAGTTTCGTCAAATTCCGTTCCGTGGGTTTTGCGTGATGCGCGTACAGACAAACAGACAAAAAATTTAAAAACTTTTGAAACATGTTCGTTGCTCATTTTTTCCGAAAATATTTAATGTACAGACTTTTTTTGCATTAACGATTTTATTATTTATTAGATTATGCGTGCGTAATATTCACTTTGCAATTTGAAATGCAAAACTGTGTGGTAGAAATCTAAAGCTTTGAATTTTCGCAAACCAAGGAAGGCACACTCCTGCATGCCAGCCTTAATCTACTCTACCCTTGACCATAACTACCCAACGCGACGCGTTTTGAACAAAAAAATTTTTTTCAAAGTTTTTAAAATATGGCGCTAACGTTTTGAGTTCTTGAAAAAAAAAGTCACTCGCGCGAGTGAGAGGAATCCAACGACACCTCATTGTTAAAATCCATCTACCCGTTTAGACTACAGACAGTGATGCTAATATATAAGTCAATGACTACAGCAGGTCTTTTCTTGTAAATTCTGACAGCGGACTCAGCGCTGATGTGGCGCTGAGAGCCACTTTCTAAAGTGGCTCTCAGCGCCACATCAGCGCTGAGTCCGCTGTCAGAATTTACAAGAATAGACCTGCAGAGCGCAGCAGCGTGCCAAAGAAATAGACTTCGTGCACTCGGGTAAATCCAGGGTTGCCAAGATGTCCGGGTTTGGATCGGATAGTCTAGTTTTTGAGGCTTGTATCCGGTCTTCAGAATAATGAAAAACCGGACATCAAGACTTCCGGTTTTTTCTTCATATTTACTTTTTTCGGGTCCATTAATTGTCAGCCTCGGTAGCTCAGAGGTGCGGTCGGTCGACTGTTGTTAAGCAACGCTCGACCGTTGGAGGCTGACCGTGGTTCGGATTCCACGTTAAACTGTAGGTCCCTTCCCTTCTTACCTTACTAGGTGGTAGGGTTTATCCCGTCCGTGTTGGTACCACCGCACTTAGCGAAACTTCGGTCGAAACGGCTATGTAAATAGTTCGTGTTTTCCGTCCAGTTCAGTGTAGCCGACATGAAATGAAGGGAAGCGCCGAGGGAAGCGCTGAAATGGCACCTAGTTTACCCGGTATTATGGGCTGATACACAGAGTACATTAGCTGATATCACGGATGTTTTAGGTACCTATGTGATGTATACATCGATGTGTAGCTAACCGAGTTTCCATAAAAAACAAAATTACTAATCTTACTACCTATGTGCTTCGATTTTGCAATCAGTTCGATAAAAACAGTTTTATTTATTACTCTTATCTCCCATTCATTTTCAGAAGTAAAGGTTTTTTTTTATGGAAACTGACACGGTTGGCTACATCACCTACAACGTCCGTGATGTCAGCCCATAACACCGGGTGAACTAGGTGCCATGTCAGTGCTTCCCCCTTTGATCGTGCCGGCTACACTGAACTGGTCAGAAAACACAAACTATTTACATAGCCGTTTTGACCGACGATTCATTCAGTGCGGTGGTACCAACCCGGGCGGGTAAGATTAGGAGGGAAGGGATCTACAGTTTTACGAGGAATCCGAACCTCGGTCAGCCTCCAACAGTCAGCGCGGTCACCCATCCAAGTACTGACCGCACCCAGCATTGTTTAACATTCAATAGCGACAGTTGACTGTCTGCACCACTGAGCTATCGAGGCTGACTGAAAGGTTATGAAAATTGTGTATACCTGAAAAACCAAAGGTCCTCTGATGAATAATGTCCGGCTTTTTCAACTAAACCATAAACTTTTTCAACTAAAACATAAGCCACCGAGTAGATTATCAGTATCAACACCTGCAGTATGATGTCATCGATGTAGAAAGAACAATGATTCATAAATTCAGAACAACACAACTACCGAACGGGAAGCACACATGTAGTCACTTATGTGATTTTTTGATCCAGACCTTTTACTAGGAATCGCTATCGCACATCCTGTGAGCCTGGAGAAACTCAGGCAATATTTTTTTTAGCTCTTAACAATTAAGTACTGTATTCATGTTGCATTTATATTATTATGTTCTTTATTCAAATCCTTTAAATAATAATATACATATACACAACTAACAAATAATAACATTAAATTAAAAACTATACTAAATCTAAAATAAATTAAATACTAAATTAAGTACTTATTAAGCGGCGGGTGGCCGAGTGGTTTGGGCATCGGCTTCTCATGCGGGAGGTCCGAGGTTCGAATCCGGTCGGCGTGAACCAATGAGTTTTTTCTGACGAAAAAATTTACGTGCATACCTACACCCGCTGCTTCACCGTTCGGAACCGGTGTAAAACTGTAGGTCCCTTCCCTTGCCCCTTACTAGGTGGTAGGCTCAAATTGTAGTCGACTGGGTTGGTACCACCGTACTGGATGTAAGATGGCCGCAAGCAACCTCGGTTGTGTTCTCCTCTAGTCCAGTATAGCCAGCAATCCAGGGAAGTCTCCGGTATGGCACCTACCTTCTCGGAGGTGATATTGGCTGGTTAGAGCATGTGCTTTGGCCCCTCCGACTCAGCCACCCATACCGGATTACATAAAAAAAAAAACTTATTTGTCAATAGCATAGACGTATAAAGGTCGAGCTGGCACATTGAGGGGCTCATGTTCACGACAAAATTAAACTTATCAGACTCCGAATGAGATGAGAAGCGGTGAAGGACTGGTTCGAACCTATTGTCTCCTGCAACCGAACCAATCAATACCTTTATCACTTGCCTAGGAACGGCTCCAAAAGAAAGTTTGTAAGTATTTATTAAATACCTACTAGGCACGGGAGCATATTGAGATATCTCTTTGGTACTGCACAGCTACAAATCGACCAAGACACACTAAGATCTCATGAGGGTTAACATGTCTAACATATTCCCCCAAACTTCGGGGAATTTCATTATTCCAACAAATATTCATAACATAATTATCATAATATTACCATGTATAGAAAATCATTATTTAACTACTACTTTAGAGAAATACAATACAAAGGTTTTACATTGATTTGTGCGAATTTCCGTTCGCGGCGCGAGCGAACTTTTGTTCCCGGTGAGTGAGTACCTACGCTTCATACATGCTGAATTAGTTATTTGCTCGTAAGGTAGTGTGTGACGACTGGTTTTTGTATTTGTGTGGGTTGCCTATGCGGCAGACTGCAAAGGTTAGCGTTCTCACGAGGTGGCGTGACGTTCCCCGCGCGCCCCCGCGCCCCGCCCCGCGTCCGCGCCGCCGCCCCTGCCGCCGCCACTTGCACACTGCACCACACAGTGCATCGAATTATGCAATCACATTCGCAGAACCTTACCTGCTATAGACAGCGAGAATACGCACATTAAATACATAATATGTTCCCTCCAGCTCCACATTCCTTGTTGTTGTTTGTTTTGGTTTGGGGTTGGCTCTAGGCCTGCAAACTAATCCCGCTTGGTTGGGGACCTTCGTGCAAAACCCCGCAGTCTCCGGCTACCCCAGCCAGCCTATGTCTTCCATGAAAGCCACAAGTCGACCGGGGTGTCTGCAGGCCGCTTACCCCTTAGTCGCCTTTTACGACATGCACGGGGAGAGATGCAGTGGGACTATTCTTATTAAGTACCGACCCCACACAGTACTCTCCACATTCCTAGTTACCTATCTATGGGCTCCACATTCCTAGTCCATAGATAGGTAAAATATTTTATTTATGTTTATTTTATTTTATTAGGGAAAGAAACACACAATTATACATACATACATACATGCATATCGCACAAGCTGAATCCCGACAATCGGAGTAAGTGGAGTAATCGGTGTTGCGCTGCAAGAAAAAAATTACAGCACAATACCGACCACCGCGTTTAGCGAAGTATTAAGACAAGACAACTATCAAGCAGCAAGTAAGGCACGAAGACCCACCTGCTGCACGACTCGGTGGAAGGACCGCGTCAAGGTGAGAGGGAGGTGGCTTGCCTGTCGCCCTTTAGCACGGCATCTCGTCCTTATTCCTTAGTCATCTTTTACGACATGCACGAAGAGAGATGCAGTGGGTATATTCTTTTCAAGTACCGGCCCCATACGGTAAGAAACTAATGCTGGATTGTTGTCGTCGAATGGAAGAAATCGCGTGCTGTAATAAGTTCGCCTTATGCAGTCTAAAAGTGTAATACATGTGCTTGATTGTTGTAGAGTACGGAATCTACACGAAGAATTTGCACTCTACAATAATTTGTAATAAAAATTCTACATCGCAGAATAATGTCCTATACTATAACAGTCCTACACAATAAAAAGAAATATTTCAAAACAAGCATTTATGTTGATAAAAATATTAAACGTTAAAAATGTTATCAATTTAAAAGCTTGTTTAAATTGTTTTTATTACTTTTATTTATTATTTCATTCTTATGCTTTTTTTTGCTTAAATTATTTTATTTATGGTTTCAATAAAAACTAAATAACTAATACACTAAAACTAAAACTAATCTCAAATTTAAATTAAGAAAACCTACAAAAAATAAATTTCTGCAAAAACCGCCGAAGCCCCGTAATTCTTATTCTATGATGGCAAAAACGTCCAAAAAGGACCAGAGTACCTACTTGTGAAGACAAATCAAACGAGCCCCAACTCGATGGGATTACGTCGTTTCGTTACAGAGTTCCCGTGGCCATCTTCCGGCACAGATTACTTAATAGTTACTTCGTAACAGATAAATTACTCCATAGAAAAAGTTCCATACCTTCGGCTTTAATAGCCTACTGCTTCACGTCGCCAATCGCTGCGTGCGAAAATGTACCTAAACGATCGAGTGTAAAGTGCATTATTGCTTTGCAGCTGCGCGCAGTTGAGTGGGCGAGCGTGTAGGTATGTTTCGCGCGGCTGACGAATTTTTACTGAAGTAGACCGCCGCCTCTGGCGCGGGGGCCGGCCGGGCGGTAGGTAGTTAGCGCGCGCAAGTACATAGAGTGCGTGAGGCCTGCTTCCGGCTCCATCATAAGACCAGCTATGACATCATTATATTGCACTGCCATCCGATTTTATATGAATGTAAAATTTCAGCTCAATCGAACACCGGGAAGTGGGTCAAATTAAACTTGTAAGATTGGAACTAAATAAAAGCTTGTTAAATACATACTTCTATCTAATATCGAGTGAGGAATTGAGTGAGCAATTGAGTGCGGAACTTTAGGAATCGTGTCAAAGGTCTCCAGGTCTATGCTGACTTGAGACTTTTGCACGTGCAAAGTGCTCACATACTGCCTTAGTAAATTTTTAATACTTTAATTAGTGGACTTATTGTCAACGTGCGTGAGTGTGTGCGTATTCCTTGAGACTTGAGGGGTGCATACCTTGCAAAATATGATTACGATAAAAAAAATTAAATATTGTTTGAATGCCTTTGGATTAAAATGATTGCTAAAGTCGCTTTACTTAATGAAATATTATCAGTAAATATAATATTATCAGTTATTGACGGGGCCTCGGCGAACTTTTCAGAAATTTATTATTTGTTAGATTAGTTTTAGTTTTAGTATATAAGTAATATGTTATTGAAAATAATAAAGTAAACATTACATAAGTACATAAAAAATATTATCAGTAAATATCTCTGTGATCATCACGCAATAAATCACCCAATCCCCCATGGGATTAGTTTGGACAAAAAATCCATATGGATCCCCCAGGGGATCATGAGGGGAGCCATGTGGACGGAGGGCACCATGCAAGTGAAAGTAATAAGCAAAGAATGGGAAGTGTTTCTGTGCCCAGCTGCGCAGCTGTACTCGTTCACTTCAAATACAGCCTATTAGGCGCGGCGGTCAGGTATAGCATCCTCATCTCCAGTACAACCCTCTAATCTATATAAACATGATTATATATATATATTTTTTTTTATGGAAACTGACACGGTTGGCTACATCACCTACAACATCCGTGATGTGAGCCCATAACACCGGGTGAACTTGGTGCCACGTCAGTGCTTCCCTTCGGTCGTGCCGGCTACACTGGACGGAAAACACAAACTATTTACATAGCCGTTTCGACCGACCTTTCATTCAGTGCGGTGGTACCAACCCGGGTGGGTTAAACCCTACCACCTAGTAATATAAGAAGGGAGTCATATCCCTTAGTCGCCTTTTACGACATACACGGGGAGAGATGCAGTGGGGCTATTCTTTTAAAGTACCGGCCCCACACGGTTCTTAATGAGTATCTACAACTTAAAGACAATTCGGTAGTTTTTCAGATATATTTTCACATCATATTGACATCACTTTCAGTATAACGCCAGTTCGGAAGATTTACATTGTACCTATTATCTTAAAATTCGCATGTTCCTTTTTTCGCTTTTTTCTTTTTCTCCTTAGTAGATTGATCCTCGCACTGCGCTTCGCGCGTCTCCATCCTTGCGGGCACCTTCTTGTCCGGGCCCTTCGGTGTCACCAGCTCCAACTCGAGCTTTGTCTTCCTGTCGCCGTCAGACGAGGTCTTGGCGACCCTAAGCACGAACACGTCCTTGTTGGGATGGAGCTTGCCGGTGGCGACCGACGCGCCGGGCACGTTACTGGGCACCAGGTTGCATCCTCCGGTGCCATGCTTGCCGACTGTACTGCAGCCTTCTGTAGTGCAAGTAAAGTGCGTCGCCTGAGGCTTCTGGCCGCCGCAGCACTTCTGCTCGATGGGCAAGTCTAGTGATATCTGATTCTTGGCGCACGGCGCGTCACATCCTCCGCCCTTGCCGAATGGCCTCTGCAGCGACGTGTGCGTTTCGCTGATCTTCTTGATGACGCAGGCGTCCTTCGGCACTTTGATTTTAAGATCATTCCCGTTGAGCCTCGTACCCATCTCGTCAAAACGCATCGGAGCGCCGCCACCTGGCCACAACAGAGTTTTCCAGTTCACATCATTCGTTTCAACATCACCGAATAGTTTAGGAATGGGGTTTCCAAATGAAATGATCATTTATACACGGTTTTGCAGTTGCCCCCGTAATATACTTATGCGATTCTGATGCTAACCTGGGTCTTTTTTTTATGTAATCCGGTTTGGGTGGCTGAGTCGGAGGGGCCAAAGCGCATGCTTCAGCCAGCCAATATCACCTCAGAGAAGGTAGGTGCCATACCGGAGACTTCCCTAAATTGCTGGCTATACTGAACTAGAGGAGAACACAACCTAGGCCGCTATGCGGCCATCTTACATCCAGTACGGTGGTGCCAACCCAGTCGGCTACAATTTGAGCCTACCACCTAGTAAATCTGTAGCGATTATACCTACAAAAGTGATTATTCGATCGACTCGGCATGATCAGTTTGAAACTTATCGGAAGAAGTTTTATTGTATTCAAAATCATGATTTTGAATACAATAAAACTGTTATCCGATAGGTTTCAAACTGATCATGCTGAATCGACCGAAAACGCCTACGGAAACATTTTGACGCGTGTGATTTTGTTCCGTTGCTCGGCTCCTATGATGTTTATTGTTTATTTTGTATAATTTCATCCATAGGTAGGTACCACAGAGCACGGAATACCGCGCGCCGCGCCTTCTAGAGACGCCCTGAGCGCGATTTCCCTACAACGCCGTTGAAGCCTGTGGGCGTGGCCTATGACTTACATATGTGTGTTGTGCGTGTGCATTTGTTTTGTGCGTGTGCCTAACTTGCTCCTCTTTGTGTGTAGTGTCGATACTAGCACACACACACACATACGAAGCGCTAGCAGCTCTGCGTACGATTATTGGGTTTCTATTTGAAACCCAATAATCGTACGCAGAGCTGCTATTATCTGTTAGGGCGTCTCTAGGAGGGGGCGCGCGCGGTATTCGATGCTCTGTGGTAGGTACGCTTGGACATGTCGAAAATTCCGCCAGTTCTAAATAATAATTCAATACGAAGAACTGACAAACAAACTTCGCAAGTCACAGTGTTTTGTTAGTACCTTATAAGTATAAGTATTATATTAAAGTACTTAATTTACAATAATTAACCCATACTACCGTTCACTATTTACATTACCTATATCTGGTGTATAGTGCCATCGTACATTTTTGATACTTCATAGTCAAATAAAAAACAGTTTGCGTTTATTACAAAGAAATGTAATAAATAAGTAATATTAAAGATCTAAAGATACAAAGTGTATTAAATTTTTGGGCATAGGTTTCTCATGCGAGAGGTCCGAGGTTCGAATCCAGTCAGCGTGAACCAATGAGATTTTTCTGACGAAAAAATTTACGTGCATACCTACACCTGCTGCTTCACCGTTCGAAACCGGTGTAAAACTGTAGGTCCCTTCCCTTGCCCCTTACTAGGTGGTAGGCTGAAATTGTAGCCGACTGGGTTGGTACCACCGTACTGGATGTAAGATGGCCGCATAGCAGCCTCGGTTGTGTTCTCCTCTAGTCCAGTATAGTCAGCAATCCAGGGAAGTCTCCGGTAAGGCACCTACATTCTCGGAGGTGATACCTATTGGCTGGTCGGAGCATGCGCTTGAGCCAACCATACCGGATTACATAAAAAAAATTTCAAAGTTTGTTAGTGGGAAAAACAGGTAGGTCCTCCCTTCTTATATTACTAGGTGTTAACCCGCCCGGGTTGGTACCACCGCACTGAATGAAAGGTCGGTCGAAACGGCTATGTAAATAGTTTGTGTTTTCCGTCCAGTTCAGTGTAGCCGGCACGACCGAAGGGAAGCACTGACGTGGCACTAAGTTCACCCGGTGTTATGGGCTGACATCACGGATGTTGTAGGTGATGTAGCCAAGCAAGCGTGAAAAAGGTAGTCAGATATAAAACTAGCTTTTGCCCGCGGCTTCGCTCACGTGAAATTCGTATTTAAAAAGAGGAAAGTTAAGTAAGCCCGCTACTGTACCTTTATTTAGGCGCGCGGAACAATTCGGTTTGTATGAGAGCCACATCTTAGCCTAACTGGAACTGAATTTTATTTAGCCTATCCTGTGTCCCGTATAATCAAATGTGCTTGTACTAAGTTTCATTGAATTCGGATGATCGGTTTAAGAGTTATGGAGGAACATACATACAGAAATTATTTCTAAAAATCATCAATTTAGTTTTAGTATCATACATAGAATCTACAAACGCAGTATCTCATAAAACAAAGTAACTTACTCCATGCCCATACCTTACAGATTTATTATTAGTATTGATTGATGATTGATGATTGATGATGATGATTGATGATGATTGATTGATATTGATTACGGTCAGCAATAGTTGCAAATGAGAACCTTTGGGAACGTGAAGGCAGTAGGCCTGCGTGTTCCTGCAGGCAACTGGCGTCGGCCGCGGAGCCGGCGGGGGTCCAGAGCAGTGGCATGGCTCCTCGGGTTCCAAGCACGGCGCGACGGGCTCTGCAATATACAATTAATATTAACTGTGCACATTGATTCAACAATTCAACATAATTAAAAAGAAAAAAAAAATTCCGTTGACTTACTTAAAGAAGTCGGCGGACCGCTAAGTAAATTCCCGCGCAGCTATGAGTATTTATATTTTATTTACTTAGCGGTCCCCCGACTCCTTTAAGTAAGTCAACGGAAATAATTTTTAACTTTTTAAGAATCGGGGTTTTTTAATTTGTAATTTAACTTTTACTTCAAGCTTTTTAAAAAAAAACCGCATGCAAATCGGTCCACTTTTTAAGATAATATATTTTTTTATTACTTATTACTTGATTACTTGATTACAAACATAGCTAAAAAGACCATCCCGATTAAACAAGCTTCCTAATAATAATAAAAAACGCATCCAAATCGGTCCATCCGTTTGGGAGCTACGATGCCACAGCAGACACACAGACACACACACACACGTCAAACTTATAACACACCTACGTTTTTTGCGTCGGGGGTTAAAAACACCAAACACACGCTTTTGCCAAAGAAAGAAACATTTCTCAACAAATTGTCAGTAAGTAGCACATTCAAAGTACGTACTTACTAATACATAATTTACTATAAACATTTTGAAGTGAATACCAGTGTCTGGTGAGCAATCTACATTTTCTTCTTTTAATTTATTATTTGTTTTCTTCGATATTATGTGTCTCGTATTGTGAAAGACAGTGTATGGAAATGATTATGTAAATATTTTGTTTTCTTTTAACCGACTTCAAAAAAAGGAGGAGGTTCTCAATTCGACTGTATTTTTTTTGTTTTTTTTTTTGTTTGTTGTTTTTTTTTATTATAATATGTAACACATTGAAATTCTATATGTATCGTGGAAAATTAATGAATTGTGTGTGAACTTGTAAATAAAAAATGTCGTGTTAGTTCAATGTGTTTTTGTACCGTGTGGGGTCGGTACTTAAATAGAATAGCCCCACTGCATCTCTCCCCGCCGCATGTCGTAAAAGTCGACTAAGGGATCGTCAGCCTCGGCAGCTCAGTGGTGCGGTCAGTTATTGGATGGGTGACCGCCCGACCGTTGGAGGCTGACCGTGGTTCGGATTCCACGTTAAACTGTAGGTCCCTTCCCTTCTTACCTTACTGGGTGGTAGGGTTTATCCCGGCCGGGTTGGTACCACCGCACTGAGCGAAACGTCGGTCGAAACGGCTATGTAAATAGTTCGTGTTTTCCGTCCAGTTCAGTGTAGCCGGCGCGAAATGAAGGGAAGCACTGACATAGCACCTAGTTCACCCGGTGTTATGGGCTGACATCACGGATGTTGTAGGTGATGTAGCCAACCGTGTCAGTTTCCATAAAAAAAAAAAAAAAATGCGTATAAAGTTCTATTCGATTTAATCTTATTAACAGTGTATGCTAGGCTTAAAATCAGCGGCCCTTGTGATATTCGCAAATGGCCATATGCGGAGCCTATACGCCCTTTCTGTTGTCCTGTCTGTTGCTATGTGTTAATTTGTTATATATATATATTGTTATAGGTACTAAACTTCAATTGAATAAATCACTATTATATTCTATTCGAAGGCCATAGAATGACATAACCTAAGTAATTTCGTTGACCAATTATAATTTCAACACTCACCTATAGTTTCAGGGCCAGCATGAGCACCGTATATAACTGGACACGACTTTTTCGATCCGCAGGCGCAAGGGTCATCAGCTGCCCGATATTGTTTCTTGGGGTCACAGGACTTGGATACATCTGTAACGACGTCGTACATCTGCCTCGGCGCGGAGACGCCGGACCCTTGGAACGTGGTCACGATGAGCTTTCCAAAGCAAGAAATTCTCGCGAACAGCAGCAAGTCTCCCATTTCGCTGTTATCAGCGGCCACGAGCTTGAAAGCATCCTTCACGGCCTCGTGACTAACGTTGGTAGGGTCGGCGAGGTGGTTCTTATGCGCCACCGAAAACTGCTTGCTCATGTCCAAGGAGCATGTGCCCAATTGAACCTTAGTGGGTAGACAGTCGCAAGGGAGCGACTTGTAGACCTCAACTTTGATCGGAAATCCTGACGCGGCCTTTGCAATGTCAGCATCCTTGAGAGGGAACAGGCAGGACTTGCCGCGGTTGAACTCCTTGATGAAGGGTCCTCCAGAGGACGCCGCGCAGGACTCGCGGTCGTCGTCGCAGACGACGAGCGGCGACAGGGTGAGGAACTCGAAGCTGACGCAAGTTTTGAAGTCCTTATCCGAGAAGCAGGGGCTCTTCAAGAAGATAATTTTGTCTACGAGTATCTCGAGGAGAAAGAGGGATTCCGACGCCATGGTGTCTGTTTCGATTTAAGAGTTAATTTATATTTATTCCTCGTAGGTAGTTTATGGACGGGTTTTTTTATTTTTGTTGTGCTGATTTCGACTTACAATTTTGACAATCAGTGCGAATAATAACGAAGATATAAAACTAAAACTCTATTTATCTTTTTACATTTTTCGTTATACTTTTCAATAAAGAAGTTTTATTTTAATTTTATGTCAACTGTCAGTAACTGTCAGTCACTAAGTAGATGGTTTTTTTTATATTTCCACGCCGTCATCGTTATGATGTCCAGCCTGCATTTTTGTCTTGAGAGGTTTTTAGGTTTCCGTATCCCGTACGGAAGCCTATTAGGTACTAAGCCTACGCCGTCTGTCTGTCTGTCTGTCCGTCCGTCCGCCTGTCCGTCCGTCCGTCTGTCTGTCCGAGGGCTGCATCTCTAGAACCGTAATAGGTAGCCCGTTGAAATTTTCACAGAATATGTGTTATTATGGCGGATATAACAACAAATAATAAAAAATATGTGTGGTGCGGAAACCTCGGTGCGCGAGTCCGACTCGCACTTGACCGGTTTTTTTTATGATTGATTCAACGATAAACGTTATAAATTCAACTCGGCTTTCGCAGTTGATTCCCCACATAAGTAGGCCTGCATAAATGTATTAGTTTTCGCCAAGGAGTAGGTAGAGCGCTGCTACAATGTGGTCGATGGATCACGGTGTGTGTATGGAATTGTTTTTGATAAGAGCCTCGTCAGTCGTCACCTAACACCACAGTTAGTTGTAACTTGTAACCGAAACGCTGCGTCGGCGACGACAATATGGCGGGCCAGGACGCTTCAACCTCCACACACTGATGGCCCGAACAATGTAACCGAGAAAGGGCCGTAATGAAATAAAGAAAATATGTTTTTACCGTACCGTTTTATTGTACCGTGTGGGGCCGGTACTTTAAAATAATAGCCCCACTGCATCCCTCCCCGTGTATGTCGTAAAAGGCGACTAAGGGATATGACTCCCTTCTTATATTACTAGGTGGTAGGGTTTAACCCGCCCGGGCTGGTACCACCGCACTGAATGAAAGGTCGGTCGAAACGGCTATGTAAATAGTTTGTGTTTTCCGTCCAGTTCAGTGTAGCCAGCACGACCGAAGGGAAGCACTGACGTGGCACCAAGTTCACCCGGTGTTATGGGCTGACATCACGGATGTTGTAGGTGATGTAGCCAACCGTGTCAGTTTCCATAAAAAAATAAAAAAAATAAAAATTTTACTAATGAACCAACAAAATGTAACAGAAACACACTGTGCTTATTACGGCCGGCCGCGCCGGGTGAAAATGACTGCTGATCGTTGTTCTGTGGTAACCTAGAAGTAGCCCTTCGCCTCCCCGCCTCACCGTTAATAAAACAAATAAAATAAAATAAATCTTTTCATTTATAGTTTAATCTGACAGAACTGGTTTGTTCCTGTCTAAGTTAGGTCTCATGTACCTACTTATGTTAGTTCAAATAACTCGATGCAAGACACGAAATATTTTCATAGCCGTTCCGCAAACTATCATTCATTTCGGAGTGCCAAAATGTTGAAAATTTTGTACTAAAAACAATGTAAGTATGGTAGATAAGGTAGTAACTTAGTAAGACAAAACGCTTATACAAGGGTGGGTTAGGTATAAACCACCTGAAAATATTAAACTGCATCCTAAAATGATCCAAATAGATAGCTAAATACAGTTATATAGGAGGATGGGTTAGGTATAAACCACCCGAGTCTGTAAAACGGTTTCCTAAAATGAGCCAAATACATAGATAAATACAGTAACAGTTATAAGTGGGTGGATTAGGTATAAACCACCTGAAAATATTAAACTGCATCCTAAAATGAGCCAAATACATAGCTAAATACATTTATAAGACGGTGGGTTAGGTATAAACCACCTGAAATATTAACCTATATCTAAAATGAACCAAATACATAGTTAAATACAGTAATAAGAGGGTGGGTTAGGTATAAACCACCTGAGACTATTAACCTGTATCCAAAATTAACCAAATACATAGTTAAATACAGTTATAAGAGGATGGGTTAAGTATAAACCACCTGCTTCTATAAAACTGTGTCCTAAAATGAGCCAAATACATAGCTAAATACAGTTACAATATAAGAGAGTGGGTTACTGTATCCTAAAACGAGCCAAAACAATTGTAAGAGGGTGGGTCAGGTACCACCTGAAAATATTATACTGATTCCTAAAATGAGCCAAATACATACAATTGTAGGATGGTGGGTTAGGTATAAACCACCAGAATCTATTAAACTGTATGCTGAAATGTGCCAACTGCCAAACAAATACAAAGCGAAATACAGTGTTATATTATTTAAGTGGGTGGGTTAGGTATAAACTATCGGAAAATATTAAACTGTATCATAAAATGAGCCAAATACATAGTTAAATTTAATGATAAGATGGTGGATTAGGTATAAACTAAAAAAATTACTTTGACAACTTTACAAATTATTATATGCACGAATTTTAATCATATATAAATTGTAAACCAACGATGGCACTAAAGCTTCATTCACAAAGTCACTTATTTTATTATAGTACACTAAGAAGTCGGGTAATGAGAGAAGTTAATTATCAGTGGGAGAGATTTTTCAGTGGATGGATGAGAAAGGCGTGTGATAGTTTCTCGAAAACAGTAGGTGCCACTAAGGATGAGGCTGAAGGCCGAGCTGTGTTCACTTAAATTATATATATAGTTACGAATACTCTTTAAATTGACGTTAACTAACTACACTCTCACAAAAAATTACTTTTTGCCAAAATCGTTTCGGTGGAACATAATTTGGTGGTCAGAGATCAGTCAGGTCAGAAGTCTGTCTGTACGAACGTGGCCATTAACTAGTGAAGTTAGAATAGAACGTGGCACACTCACTATGGGTGCCTCAATAAAGCGGTTAAAGAAATACCCATAAACAGCATTCCTCTAAATTGTAGACATTTTACCTTGAACCAATATTTGGTCTGCGTGCACTTCATTTGAAGCATGTAGAAGAATTGCGGTAAACAAGTGTTTTTTTTATGTAATCCGGTATGGGTGGCGAGTCGGAGGGGCCAAAGCGCATGCTCCGACCAGCCAATATCACCTCCGAGAAGGTAGGTTGCCATACCGGAGACTTCCCTGGATTGCTGGCTATACTGGACTAGAGGAGAACACAGCCGAGGCTGCTACGCGGCCATCTTACATCCAGTACGGTGGTACCAACCCAGTCGGCTACAATTTGAGCCTACCACCTAGCAAGGGGAAAGGGAAGGAACCTACAATTTTACACCGGTTCCGAACGGTGAAGCAGCAGGTGCACGTAAATTTTTTCGTTAGAAAAAACTCATTGGTGCACGCCGACCGGATTCGAACTGCAGACCTCTCGCATGAGATGCCGATGCCCAAACCACTCGGCCAACCGCCGTTTAAAGTGTGACAGAGATAAAGAGGTCCTGATAAATAAAATAAACACTACTAAGCTGCTGAGGTACGCACCTGTAGCATGGCGCTTAGTGAATATGTTCCGCATATTAATTAAATTTTCGCGAAAATAGAAAACCACTTATCGCAAAGAATGTAATAGCACCTCTAATACCACACAGTTTCTATAAATGTAGGAGTTCAGTGGCTTTGTTGATATAGTAAACAAGCGAAGTGTTTGATACTTTCGATCGATTCTTTGAAATAGAGAATTTAATGAAACCGATGACGTAGCGTTATGATTTATAGCCTAAAACATGTTGAGATGTGACAGAATGTAACAGTGAAAACCGTATGTAAATTTATGAAGTGGTTCACGAGTTATAAGGATATTCATATATTGATTTGTACCGCGTGGGACGAAGTAACTATTAAGTAATCTGTGGTGTGGGGCCGGTACTTTAAAAGAATAGCCCCACTTCAACTCTCCCCGTGTATGTCGTAAAAGGCGACTAAGGGATATGACTCCCTTCTTATATTACTAGGTGGTAGGGTTAAACCCGCCCGGGTTGGTACCACCGCACTGAATGAAAGGTCGGTCGAAACGGCTATGTAAATAGTTTGTGTTTTCCGTCCAGTTCAGTGTAGCCGGCACGACCGAAGGGAAGCAAGCACTGACGTGGCACCAGTTCACCCGGTGTTATGGGCTGACATCACGGATGTTGTAGGTGATGTAGCCAACCGTGTCAGTTTCCATAAAAAAAAAAAAAATTGACGTGTTTCATTTCGCTTTATTTATTGGGATGCACTGACCCTAGCTGTGAGGTTATAAATCAGGAACATTTATAACGTCATCCTTATACTTATTTAATTTTTATAACATTCTCAATTACCACCAGAGGACAGCCTTCCAGCAATATACAATTAAAAGCTCACGAATTCACTTGTTCATCCCCAGATTCGTGTCCTTTATGTCCCTAGACAGAGTAGACCGCTTTCATTATCTGGGTTTGATCTTTCAGGTAGGGTCAGAAAAGTCATATATTTCTTTAGCCAAATTCGTGAAATCGCTGATCCTGTACTCCTCAGAGCAGTGTACTTCGGCCTATGTGGCTCTCAAATTAACTACGCCATTTTGGCTTGTGGAGGTGCCGCGAAGACCTTTCTCGCAGTATTAGAAAAGGCTCAACGCTCCATCTTGAAGGTCATGTACGGGAAACCTTTCAACGGAAGCACTAAACAATGCTTCATACTCTATTCGGTAGATGGCGCGCGCGCATACACTTTTTGGTTTCTTCTATGGGAACCCCCCTGAATTTTTTACTTTTTCTTATTTTTATTTATTATTTTATTTTATTTTATTTATTTTATTTATTTATTTTAAACACTGACAGCTGACAGCGGACAGACAGACAGACGGCGTAGGCTTAGTAATAGGGTCCCGTACCGGATACGGAACCCTAGAAAGGTATCCGGAAGTGGTAGATGAGAAGAGCAGAAGACCGCGTGCCTTGGCGGAGGCCAATGCCCAGCAGTGGACCGATACGTGCTTGTGATGATAGGTGAGTTGAATTTGATGCATCGATGAAGAGAAGAAAATAAATAAAATTAAAAAGGACGAAAATAAAATTCTCTAATAATAATAAGCGCAATTTAATTATTCTATGGCGCAAATTAAATACTGGCATTTGTATGCATAAACACAAATATTTATTTATATATTGGAATACAAAATTGTCAGAAAAATTAGGCACAAACAAATCATTAATTTAATAAATGTATGGATTCACTCCTAGCGGTCCACATTGGCAGTCCCTGTAAAAATTGCTGACCCTACGATTAGTAGTGTATAAAACGGGCGGGAGCGCGGGCGCAACACACTTTGTCGTTCGTAATCCTTGGAGCTAGTTAGGGTGGGACCTTTGAGTGTGAAAAGTGTTAAGTGAAAAGTGCCAGAAGAGTGACGAGCGCTTGCACGCGGGTCTTGCGCCGTGGGAAGCTGTGCTGCCGGGCGAAAAGGTAGGATTTTCTTTTATTTTACTGATATTTATTTTTAATTATTGTTTTGTTTGTTTTTTTTTTGTTCTTATTATTTACAAATGCGAAACGTCGTGGTGGTCTCCGATTTTCATACAGCGTGTCATGATTTTTTTTTTCATTTCGTTTTAGTACGGTGCAGAAGTAAATTAAATATTTTTTTTGTTTTTTTGACTTGTAATTAGTTTATTCAATTCAAATTAACATAGTTATTAAATAATTAAATTAAATTAAATTAAACCAAGCACTGAGCCGATTTGAAACTGAAAGTCTCTACATTTTTTATTTATTAGTTGTTAATTTAAAATACTTTTTCAGAAAATATTTAATTAATTTAAATAATTTAATTTGAAACGCATTTCCCATAATTTATTTTAATTTAATATTTGTTTATAAAATATTTTTTTATTCTCTAAATTATAATTTTTTGGATATTTTGACCACTAAATTCATCATAAAAATGGTTTAATTAATAAAATAAAAAATTACTACTTATTTGAATTAATCAAAAATACTTAGATGAAATCCGTTTTGAACCACCGATATGATTATAGGGTTTCAGCGATCTACGTGCTCTATATACAAACACACACTCTTGTCTAGCTTTTACTATGACAGACTGTGAATAGCTTTCACTCATGCAGAGGGGTGTGAGTGGAACAAGCGGCGCAGAGAGCCGGCAATCGGGCCGGTTCTGAAACCCCTTACAGGCTGTTTTAATTAGAAAATTGGAGTCGGTGGGGACGAACGCATGTAGGGGATAAAGTTGACACTACATTGGCGGTGCCAACTTGCCAACCAGTAGCGGATCCAACCTTAAACTTTGGGGAGAGCTTAAACTCAAAAAATACACAGGAGCGAGCAAAAAGCGTATATTTGGGGGGGGGGGGGGGGGGGGGGGCTAGGGGGCTGAAGCCTCCCCGGTATCCGCCACTGTTGCCAACACACGCGCTGTCGCGCGTCAATCTAGTGCCAATATTACCTAATTACCCCGCCATGCATTTATCCCCGCCCTAGTTTAGCGCGTTTAGTCTGGAGTCCAGACTAAACGCGCGGACCCAACACCAGGGGTGGTCTTGCTTGTGGATTCGCTGAGCGTCCAGGCCGATGTGCGTTTCGCATCACGACACGTGGCGCCATCGCCGGATTTAAGGGAGGGAAACCGGGGCAACATCCCGGGGCCTCCACAAGAGAGGGGCCCCCACATAAATTATACTTATTAAAAAAATATAGGTATATGTTCTGACACCACAAAAGAGTACCTAGTATACGATTTGAAAACTGCTGAAGCTGTTCTACAATAAATTTTTTGAAAATCAAAATGTCAAGAGCTACATTCCCAAACATTGAAATTACACTGAGAATGTACCTACTTGGTTTTGATTGTGTCGAATTGCACTGGAGAGAGATCATTTTTTAAAATTAAAATTATAAAAAATGGGCTGTGCACTACGATGAGCCAAAACCGCCTATCAAAGTTTTGCTTACTCAGCATTGAAAGTGATTTACTCCGATAGCTGGATTTCAGCGAAATCATCAATGATTTTTCATTGAAAAAAGCTCGCAAGGTACCATTCGTATGATAGGCTATAATTTAAAGTTTATTACTTATCTAATATCTTTGCTGAAAAGGTTTGATTTGTCTCGCAATAAATGATTGAAACCCTTGCAAGAAAAATATTACTTAACCTATTTGAAAAACAATTAGGGGCCCTTTGCTGCCCCAGGGCCTCCACACCTCTAAATGCGGCCCTGCGTGGCGCGCCTAACACTCATTGCCAACGATGACGGCGTCGTCTGATGCCGACACCGCTGCTGATACGGACTTCGAGAATGATGTTAACGTAAACGCGAATGCTGACGCCGATGCTGATGCTGATGCCGACGATACTTTGTTACTTTGCACGTTTGCTTTCAGCTTTCACGATTAACATTGCGTCAGCGTATTTATTTACGACGGTTTTTCTTTTAATAAGTTTTAGCTGCATTATTTTGTGTTTTAAGTCTATAATCGCGACATCAGCACACCGGGTTCAAGTTGGAAAAAAGTCTCATACCAGAGTATTTTATTAATTTATTTTATGTGCAAGAATGTTGGTTTGCTTATGTGTGAGCAAACTTCGCACTTTAAACAGACATTTACACATTTTACTTAGTTCTTAATCTAAAGAGCGTATTAAGCACTTTTATTCCAGTAGGCACCGTGTGCCGTTTGGTTTGGCCGTATGAACTTACAAAACAACGGACAAACTTCATACGAATACCTTTTTTTTTTATGGATATCGCGACATGTGGCATCGTTTTACCTACAAGTAGGTGTCTAACGATGCCCATGGACATTATGTAATGCACGGGGATTGCGAATGCCATGCCGGCCTGACAGGAGCCATTTCACGCCCCTTTTGAAAAACCCCGAGCTGTACTTGGGAGGAAATAGATGGGCAGAGGGAGTGCGTTCCACATTTTCCCAGTTCTGTGAATAAAAGATCTACAGAACCGGTTGGTGCGCCTCTGTGGTAGATCGATTGAATAGGGTTAGATAGATAGATAGAAATACTTTATTGCTCCAAAACATTTAACAGTAACAAACGATAAGTAATTTACATGAGGGGCAAAGGCGGACTTATCCCTTACAGGGATTTCTCCCAGTCAACCTTTGGATGTTTGAGAGTCGTATGTTGTGAGATATAAGTAGGTAGTAGCAAAAGACTTGAGTGTGGGAATGTAAAATATAATATATGGGAAATAACTAGGGGTGCATCCCCTGCCCTGTACGCGTAGTGCGGAGGTGGAATGGGGACGGCGGAATCGCCGGCGAGTAACGAGTCTGCAATACAATAACTAACAGACATGCCGACACTCACATATTTTCGTTTCGGTTCTATCTAAAGGTTATAAAAAAGTTAATGTTACTTAGGAACTCTAGCCACGCACGGTGGTGGGGAGACTGCTAAATAGCGCTGCAACGATACATACGGGCTGCAACAATACACGCTGCCTGCAACGATACATACGACCTGCAACAATACACGCTGCATGCAACGATACATACGCTCTGTAACGATACGTGCGGTCTGCAACGATACATGCTGCCTGCAATTATACGTGCTGCCTGCAACGATACATGCTTCCTCTAACAATACGTGCTGCCTGCAACGATACATGCTTCCTCTAACAATACATGCTGCCTGCAACGATATATGCTGCCTGCAACGATACATGCTACCAACAACTATACATGCACACTGCAAAGATGCAACTATATATAGATGCGGTCTGCAACTATACTGATTGCCTGCTACGATTCATGCTGCCTGCAACTATACTTGCTGCCTGCAACGAAACATGCTACTACAAGGATACATGCTCACTGCAAAGATACATGTGATCTGCAACGATACATGCTGCCTGCAACGATACATGCGGTTTGCAACTATACAGATTGGCTTTTTTTATTGAAACTGACACGGTTTGCTATATCACCTACAACGTCCGTGATGTCAGTCCATAACACCGGGTGAACTAGGTGCCATGTCAGTGCTTCCCCCTTTGATCGTGCCGGCTACACTGAACTGGTCGGAAAACACAAACTATTTACATAGCCGTTTCGACCGACGTTTCATTCAGTGCGGTGGTACCAACCCGGGCGGGTTAAACCCTACCACCAATTAAGATTAGGAGGGAAGGGACCTACAATTTTACGAGGAATCCGAACCTCGGTCAGCCTCCAACGGTCAGTGCTCACCCATCCAAATACTGACCGCACCCAGAGTTGCTTAACATTCAATAGCGACAGTTGACTGTCTGCACCACTGAGCTCTCGAGGCTGACAAACTGCCTGCAACATTAGATACTGCCTGCGACGATACGTGCTGCCTGCAACAGTACATGTTGCCTGTAACGATACACTGAATGCAACGATATATGTTGCCTGTAACGATACATGCTGCATGCAACGTAACATGCTGCATGCAACGATACTTGTTGCCTGCAACGATACACTGCGTGCAACAATACATGTTGCCTGTAACGATACAGTGCATGCAATGATACCTGTTGCCTGTAAAGATACATGCTACATGCAACGATACATGTGGTCTGCAACGATACATTCTACCTCTAACAATGCATGCTGCCTACAACGATACAGACTCTCTGCAACTATACACGCTGTCTGCTACGATACTTGCCGCCTGCCACGATACGTGCTGCCTGCAACGATACATGTTGCCTGTAAAGATACACTGCATGCAACGATACATGTTGCCTGTAAGGATGCGTTACTGGCAATTGTTTTTAAATAAATTGCAGTAAGAATTTCGATGCGCGCGCGACGGCAAGAACAAACCCACGCGTCCGTGTCGAGTGACATCCAAATGAAGAATGAGCTATGTAAACACCCATTCACCCCCTCGGCGGTTTGGAGGCGCGGTAACCTGTGATGAGTCACTCTTAACACTGGCCGAATAGAGAAGTTATAGAAGTTTCGACGAGGCACAGTATAATATTAGTAAGTATCCCTAAGTGTGTTCTATCGCTTATTCCATGAGGAGTGCTCGGAGGAGCTGGTTAACGCGATCGCGCCGTCTCCTTTCCACCTCCGCACAACGCTCACTGGGCAGGGATTGCATCCCTATACGCTGGACTTACCGCGCATGCGTACCAATCGATTCTGCAGATTTTTCCTTTACAGAACCGGTAAACTCTGGAACGCTCTCCCTGCTCATATATTTCCCCCCAAGTACAGTCTCGGGTCCTTCAAGAGGGGCGTGTATGGGCACCTGTCAGGCCGGCATGGCATTCGCAACCCCCGAATACGACAGAATGTCCTTGGGCGCCGTTAGACACCTCATGGGTGCCTCGGCGCCATGTGTCGAGCTTACAATAAATAAAAAGAAGTACAAAAAGGTTTATCATTCTTATTTTAAATTTTACGGGACAGGGAGCAGGGGAAATCAGTCGGGATGTTAGGAGTCACCATCGCGCATTTATAATTTTTATTTTATTCTTCATTAAACTGTGCTATAGTGGCTATAACGGCTCGAACTACATACATGGACAACTCCAGCAAGCAGGAAGGCTATACAATCTGGCTGGACGTATACGTGATGACTTCTATCTAATATTGAGACACCGCGAAAACGTACCTATCGTACTGTGGGAGTTGCCATCGTGCATTCACAATGTTTGAGTTGAAACACATTGTGATGTACAATGGTGACACTTTACGGCTCGAACTACACATTGCCCAACAAGGTTACTTCGTTGTTATAGTACTTGTTTGTAGTATAGTTTGTAATATCAGCCTCGGTAGCTCAGTGGTGTCTGAACTACCGATACAGCGAAAATGTATTGTACTGTGGGAGTTGCCATCGTGCATTTACAATGTTTGAGCTGAAATACATTGTGATGTACAATGGTGATTGTCACGGCTCGAACTATACATGGTCCAGCAAGGTTACTTCGTTGTTATAGTACTTGTTTGTAGTATAGTTTGTAATGTCAGCCTCGGTAGCTCAGTGGTGTCTGAACTACCGATACAGCGAAAATGTATCGTACTGTTGGAGTTGCCATCGTGCATTTACAATGTTTGAGCTGAAATACATTGTGATGTACAATGGTGACACTTTACGGCTCGAACTACACATTGTCCAACAAGGTTACTTCGTTGTTATAGTACTTGTTTGTAGTATAGTTTGTAATATCAGCCTCGGTAGCTCAGTGGTGTCTGAACTACCGATACAGCGAAAATGTATCGTACTGTGGGAGTTGCCATCGTGCATTTACAATGTTTGAGCTGAAATACATTGTGATGTACAATGGTGACACTTTACGGCTCGAACTACACATTGTCCAACAAGGTTACTTCGTTGTTATAGTACTTGTTTGTAGTATAGTTTGTAATATCAGCCTCGGTAGCTCAGTGGTGTCTGAACTACCGATACAGCGAAAATGTATCGTACTGTGGGAGTTGCCATCGTGCATTTACAATGTTAGAGCTGAAATACATTGTGATGTACAATGGTGATTGTCACGGCTCGAACTATACATGGTCCAGCAAGGGTACTTCATTGTTATAGTACTTGTTTGTAATATCTATGTCAGTCAGTCAGTCAGTCAGCGTGTCTAAGTACAGCGTAAGAGGTGTATATCCACTGCTGGATATACACCTCTTAAATTTTTCCCCAGTTCGCAATTTCCTTCAGTGGTAAGGAACCACTGATTATCATTGAATTACTTGATGTCGTCGTTCTACTTGGCAGGTGGTCTTTCCTGTCCATCCCCGCCAGTGTAGAACACGGTTACTCCAACGGTCGTCGTATCTTCAGGTGACTGAGAATCTATTGTAACAACCAATAAATGAACATTAATTGTATGTGAAGACTTCTACCAGCATTAGGAAATATCAAACTCTGCGAAAATGCATCGTACTCTAGGAGTTTTCATCGTGCATTTACAATGTTCAAGCTGGAGCACATTGTGATATATTATAAAAGTTGCTCTTTCGGGTCGAACTGCAGATTGTCCAGCCCTTCGGAAATATTTAGACACAGCCAAAATGTATCGTACTGTGGGAGTTGTCATCGTGCATTTACAATGTTTGAGCTGAAACACATTGTGATGTACAATGGTAATTGTCACGGCTCGAACTATACATGGTCCAGCTAGGTTACTTCGTTGTTATAGTACTTGTTTGTAGTATCTATGCCAGTCAGTCAGTGAGCATGTAAGCGTCCACTGATGGATATAAACCTCTTAAATTTTCCTCCAATTCACAATTTCCTTCAGTGGTAAGAAACCACTGATTACCATTGAATTACTTGATGTTGTCGTTCTACTTGACATGTGATCTTTCCTGTCCATCCCCGCCAGTGTAGAACCCGGTTACTCCAACGGTCGTCGTATCTTCAGGTGTCTTAGAATCTATTGTAACGACCAATAAATGAACATTAATTGTATGTGAAGACTTTTACCAGCATTAGGAAACATCAAACACAGCGAAAATGCATCGTACTGCAGGAGTTTCCATCGTGCATTTACATGTTCAAGCTGGAGCACATTGTGATATATTATAATAGTTGCTCTTTCAGGTCGAACTACAGATTGTCCAACCCTTCAAAAATATTGAGACACAGTCAAAATGTATCGTACTGTGGGAGTTGCCATCGTGTATTTACAATGTTTGAGCTGAAACACATTGTGATGTACAATGGTGATTGTCACGGCTCGAACTATACATGGTCCAGCAAGGTTACTTCGTTGTTATAGTACTTGTTTGTAGTATCTATTTCAGTCAGTCAGTCAGCGTGTAAGCGTCCACTGCTGGATATAAACCTCTGAAATTTTCCTCAAGTTCGCGATTTCCTTCAGTGGTAAGGGACCACTTATTTCCATCCAAAGCCAAAACGTATCGTACTGTGGGAGTTTCTATCGTGCATTTACAATGTTCAAGCTGAAACACATTGTGATGTAGCATAGTATATCTTACGGCTCGAACTACACATTGTCCAGCCCTTTGAAAATACTGATACACAGCGAAAATGTATCGTACTGTTGGCGTTACCATCGTAAGTTTACAATGTTTGAGTTTTGAAGTACATTGTGATATACAGTGGTAACCCTCACGGCTCCAACTCACATTAGCGGGAAAGAGTTTTTGTTGAGTTTTATGAGTTTACAGGTTGGTGTTAAGGTGACTTACGTGCGAGCAAGTAACACTGCGCCGTCAAATCGTACAAGATGGAGGATCAAGGGTTGTGATGTGAGAGTCATCATCGTGCAATCACATGGTATCTTTACGACCATACATGTGATGTACCATGGTGTCACTTTCGGCTTTAGATTAACACTACCCGGCCAGCAGCAATCTACCCGGCAGACATCGGTTCATGACGCGCTTTCAATTAAAAAACCAAATTTAAAAAAAAGATCCTCCTTAACTTAATTGATACATAGATGCGGCTGTAGCAGTACTTGTGCATTTATCGACCTGTGCGGTCACTGTTGTACATTTACAAAGTTGGTGTTGAAATACTTGTGATGTGCAACTGTGACTCTCACGGTTCGAACTCCACTCCACCCAGCAACAGCCGGGCAACGCTACGGCTCATCTACGGGGGTTCAAAGTAGCTCTCCGACAAAGTAAAATGGTTTAAAAAATTAAAAAATAAAATTATTGATATCCATTTCGATACACATCAGTTAGTTCTTTTGCCTTATGCACTAACTAGAATAATCTGTGTAGCAGGGCGACATACTATTGCAGCAGTGATGTTTGCGCGTGAGCTTATCTACAATTCTTTTTAAAACTTTACATACAATTAGATACAAAAATGTATAAAAATTACAACTGAATGAAAAATAAAAATTGCAAATAAATTTATTTAAAAACGTAAATTTAAATTAAATAAAAAATAAAAATAAACTAAATAAAATGGCTATGTAAGACGTAATTAACAGTTTTCATATAGACTAGCCAAATCCTGATTTTACTTTAATGTTAATTTTTTTTGCTTTCCCTTTATTTTGTCGAAACTGCACAATAATTCCCGCTTTGTTATATATATAGGTGCTGGGCAAGGAAGACAGTCGATCGTTGAGCGAAAGTAGTTCTCCTGTGTGGCGTTTGAGTGACATTGCGGTTCCTTGCGATTGGCCGATCAGGCGAACTTCTCGGTCGAGATATTAGAATACTTCAGAATTTTACAGAGATCGGCTGTGAAAATTGTGAACAGGAGAGGACTGAGGATAGCGCCTTGGGGCACCCCTCGAGTGAGGTTTTTAGGCTGAGAGTACATTGACCCACCGTCATCCTGCCCACAAACCACAACCTGTCGCCAACCATACAAAGAAGCTTTCCAACCACTTTGATGCACTTTCACATGCACCGTAATAGGAAAGTTTACAGTAAGGAAATATTCAAGCAGTCAAAAGCTCTTCGCTAAATCGGGCAAAAGCAGACTGCCCAGATGGGCATCAGAAAGAGTGAGAACATTGTCTAAAACATATTATAGATAGTAGTAGTAGTAGTAGTAAGTAAAGTAGTGGATATATATGCATAAGACAGTCTTATTACCTTTGTCTTTTCTTTTAGGTTTGTACAGCCCTTGCCATTGTTTGTCATTGTTTTCATTTTTTTTTTCATTGTTTTTCATTGTTTGTCATTCATTGATTGACTCGATATCTGAGGACCTTTTTTTGATTTTTTGAAAAAAGGGAAAAAATTAGGGGAGTTATTTTTTTTTTATTTTCCGTTACGCGAGTTACGAGTCGTCTTTATCTTGCAGTGTGAGTAGTTAAAATGGATTTTGTGTATGCATATATGTACTTGAAAATTAAGAATTTTAATTTTTTTATTTTATTTTTGACAATTTTTGTTAATTTTCAAAATTGACATACTACTTATTTCATTCAGTATGAAAAAGCAAGTAATTTTTTTGTTTTGATATTACTTTTAATATTCATAATAGGCGCACAGTATGCCGACGCCGCATACTTAAGGCGTAAGAAAAGAATTTTCAAAATCTGTTCACCCAGTCGAAAGTTCTGAGCTAACAAACATAAAAAAATATATAAAAAATACAGTCGAATTGAGAACCTCCTCCTTTTTTTAAGTCGGTTAAAAAGCAGCTCACTCGCACGTGCACAGCGCCAGTGAACCACCAGTCAGTATCGCTCTCTCTGGCTACCTCAGACTACTACGTTATAATGTAATTGCACAATACATATTAGCTTACTGACCAGAGGCCGACTAATCGCTTCTTATAGCTCACAGTCAGCACGCTCACAGTCGGCGACTCACTATACGCTTATATTTGAATAGGCCCTAAAAGTCATTTTCAATGTACCCGAAGGTCATTGTAAAGCATGACTCATGACATGAGATCTGTGAATTTTTTTGCAGTCAGTTTTTAAAATTTTATATTTTGTTAGGCATTGCTGAAAATAAAGGTGTAACGAGCAGCGGAAATCGAACTGTGGGTACACTATAGTGCCTTCACAATGTCTGTATTGAAACACATTGTGATGTACAATGGTGATTCTCACGGTTCGAAACACACAACTACACGGCAAGACTATCAATGGGGATTTCTCTGCCATTTTAATCTTGACGCAAGCTTCTTGAAGCATTCTTGATCTGTGATTGGATCTTGATTCTTTATTACCTATACCGAGTGCGGCAGTATAACTTCCTTTTTTTTTTTCAAAGTATAAAACGCATTTTATGAAGCAGATATGTTTTTACTTTTTTTTTATAACGTAAGCAGACATCTAAAGTCTTCTAGGTTTCTTGTGATGTTGGCGTAAACGGGGGATTTCAAATAAATGTTTACAATGTTTAAAATATTTTAAAGCGGAAGACCGCGTGGAGACCTTGGGACTTTGGGAGAGGCGTATGTCCAGCAGTGGACCGATACGAGCTGATGATGATGATGATCAAGTCTTCAGGTTCTAATTTCTTTCTACAATTTACATAGGAGAACAGGAGCCATGAGAATGACGTTGGTTGTTTCATCATATCACGCAAAGATTTAAATCGATAGATAGAGCAAATCACTCAACAGTTCGTCACCGATTAGACATAACGGTGTGTGTGACTTCATGTACAGTACAGGTAATCATCAAGAATCGCATCAAAAGCTGCCTCGTGTTAACAAAATACTAACGCTCTGCACTCGCGGATCAGCGCGTTCCGTTCCGTTATGCGGAACGACCTCTCAACACGCGCGTGGCGCTGCATCTGATGCGAAGTAGCCGCATGCGGCCCATTCTGACATTGATTGACATTGTGTGTAGTGCGCCATGTTTAGATATATGCCGAGGACTATGCCCTATATATCCATTTAAATATTTGATATCACGATATTGCAATATTAGTGTAATGCTATCTTGATTTAATTCTGTATAGACAGATTGGTGTAAAGAAGAAACACTGTCATACATATTATGTTGGAATGATCTAACTCGCCGTGAGAAGGTTCTTCGGTTGCATTGCGTCGAATCTAATCGGCTTCGAATCTAAGAACAAACAGTGCATTCGTGGAGCAGACTTAATAGAACTAACATGTGTGATGTTCATGTACATGAAAGTTCAATTAAGTCGGCTCCCGACTCACATACACACACACACATCTTGAGACTGCTATACACACCTATACATCCTTAATCAGTGCATATGTGTTCTACCTTTTGTATTTTATTGATAGGGTTAAATAATAATAATGGATGTAATTTATTCGCAAAAATTTTATACATTAAGTACTTACCGTGGTTCCGGAGTTTACCTCAAACATTCCTCAAACAGACACTTTCCCTTTTATAAGAAGTAGAGAATAGAGATTTTGATAAAAACCAACCAATTAAATGGTGTCACGGAAACCTCAGTGCACGAGTCCAACTCGCTCGTTGGCCTTTTTCACAGCTGTTATTTATAGTTTTCCAGAAAATAGAAAACCGACTGGGGTCGGGCTGTGGGAGTCATCATTGTGCATTCGCAATGTTGATGTTGAAATACATTGTGATGTACAATGCAGACAGTCACGGTTCGAACTTCACACTCTCCAGCAAGACACAATGTTGCAGTTTGGTCATTGTTATTCCGTTCTCAACACAAATAGGTGTCGGATTAAAATAGTTTTGTCGATTTATTGATATTATTTGCATAGTTTTAATCAATAAACATATTTTATTTGTTTTTTTTTAATAATTATTCAACTCTAATTACTTGTTTCGCTGCTTACCTATACATTTTTTTACGTTTGTTTTCTTATAGGATAACGTTATAAACTTATGATGTAAGCATTGCACGAGTCATACTGTGGGAGTCTTCAACGTTTAGGCACAATGTTGATGTTGAAATACATAGTGATA
Source organism: Nematopogon swammerdamellus (assembly GCA_946902875.1). Lineage (NCBI taxonomy): Eukaryota > Metazoa > Arthropoda > Insecta > Lepidoptera > Adelidae > Nematopogon > Nematopogon swammerdamellus. The sequence goes on along the minus strand of OX336337.1, from coordinate 20,709,511 downwards.
GACGATGACGACTTTCACAGTTTATTTCACTTTAACCAATTACTCTTACAGCTGCTGTACTGTATCACTGTGTATTAGACAACCTGTATTAGAAAATGGGCAAGGATAAAAAATCTATAACCACGTTTCGAACCTAGTTTAGCAAATGAAGATCATCACGAATCAATTCGATCGTGGGAGTAACTAGACCCCATTTACGATATTGATTTTGAAGTATATATCGTGAATGTACGACAGTTGCTCTCGTGGTTAGAAAACGCTTCAGTATATTATTATTATTCACTAGTTGTCTAGTCTCGCTTCACGGTGTTTCACATATAATAATTTAATCATAAGCACACCTGGGCGCGGTCAGAACTTGAATGGGTGACCGTAGTTCGGATTTCACGTAAAACTGTAGGTCCTTTCCGTTCTTACCTTACTAGGTGGTAGAGTCTAACCTGCCCTGGTTGCTAATTGCTATCACCGGAATCAATGAAATGTCGGTCGAAACGGCTATGTAAATAGTTTGTGTAACGTGTTTTCCGTCTAGTTCAGTGTAGCCGGTACGGGCAAGGAGACGCACTGACATGACGCCTAGTTCACCAATGTTTTATGGTCATATGACATCACGGATGTTGTAGGTGATGTAGCCAACTGCATCAGTTTCCATAGAAAAATAGATACTGACAACTCAATCACAACGGCGCGTCGTGATTTTTATTCCACAGGCTTTGAACAAGATGGATAATGGCAGCGGATCAACATTAGCAGACTAGATGATTATATTCGTGCATTTAAACACTGTTCGCAGCGCTCCCGGAGCACCGTGCTAAATCTCGTGGTTCGAACTTCTTCTCGCTACACCCCTGTTAAATTATGTTGTATGATGATTATATAGACGAAGTTCATCGCACAAGAAATCAGTAGAATGGAAGAAGGATTGAGCCGGTGGGTTATCATCGTGCATCCATTATGTTTATGTTGAAAGTAACATTGGGTGCACAATAATAACTCTCTCAGCTCAAATTTTAAACTAATCAGCAACACTACTGATAGATTTTATATTTTAAAAAATGCTACCCGATTCTGGACATTTACAATGTGATTTAATAGGCTATCTAAACGATATTATAAAGTGTAAACCGGGCTTGGATATTAATGCTGTGCAGGTCTACTGGTTCCACAGTCTAGCTACGAAATAATAAAAAGACGAAAAAGCAGCGAGGCTCCGGCCTCGAGGGTTATCATCGTACGCTCGCTAAGTTGATGTTGAACACCCGATGATAACACTTGCGGCTCGAACTTCAAGTTACCCAGTGCAGCGACGCTGAAGCCCATAATTCAACAGCTATTTTCTGCATATGATTGCAACAAGGATGGAGCGGAGGGGTTGAATCCACTATATTCAAGTCAAATCACCATACTACCCTTGTGGTTCGAACTTCAAATTATTCAGCAACCGATTTTGTACTTCTTTTATGTGTTGTTGGTATTTTCGACTAAATAAATTAACAATAAAATAAACGAAATATAACTAATTTTGCAGAGCAATTCCACAGGACTTGTAAAGGAGAAACAAACAATCGGGCTGCGGGAGCCATCATCGTGCATACACAATGTTGGTGTTGAAATACATTGTGATGTACAATGAAGGCTCTCGCGGTTCGAAATTCACGCTAATCAGCAACTCGACCAATCTTAATAAACATAAAGAAAGGAGAACTGAGGAACTGAGAACAAGCTACAGATCCATTATAGAAAATAAAAAAATGAATGTACTGAATACTCGTATAAATGCCTCTCGCGTTTAGATTTTTGCTGTACAAAATAATGTATATTAGTATGCTATACAATCATGACATGTGATGGAATGCAAAATGGATTCTAACTAGGGACCAAGTAGTTTTATTTAGATATTTTTTGTAATATTTCTAGTTTTCAGAAAACTAAGAAATGGCTAGGATCGGGCTGTGGGAGTCGCCATCGTGCATTCACAATGTTGATGTTCAAATACTTTGTGATGTACATTGCAGACCGTCACGGTTCGAACTTCACACTCCAGTTCACTATGCAGATTTCATTAATTTTTGTTCCTTATCGCACGTTACACTCCAGCCAGACACTTGGCGAATGATGGCTAGGCCGAAAAAAGTGTAAGACTTCGACCGTCACGACACTTTTGCTGTAGTATGTGCGTATGTGCAATTTTTTTACGATCGTATGTCTATGTATGTATAGGTATATTACTGCAGTATAGACATGCGGCGTGCGGGTCAGCTGTATTCGTATATTATGCGTGTGTGTTTTTCATTATGCCTGTTCTATAGCGAAAGGAACTTTGTTCCAACCGGGTTTCCCACGATACCTTTCGTCTTTTTTTATTATTTTCGAACATCTTTTTATTTAAATAAATGTGTTGTAATATTTCTATTTTTCCAGAAAACAAAGAAATGCCTAGGATCGAGCTGTGGGAGTCAACATCGTGCATTCGCAATGTTGATGTTGAAATACATTGTGATGTACAATGTTGACAGTCACGGTTCGAACTTCACACTCCAGTGAGAACTATGTCAGTTCCATTTAATGATGTTTTTACGTTTATTATATCGTACGTCAACGTACTTCGTAACGTTCACCTATGTACGTACGTGATTTCGGCTTAAACTACTTACTGTCCGATATTATATAAAGTCATTCCACAGGCATCTACTGGATAATAAGATATTCAAGAGCAGTGGGGATCGGGTGGTGGGGGTTATCATCGAGAATTCACTATGTTGAAGTTGGAGATATCAAAGTGATTTCCAATGATAACTTTCTCCGTTCGAACTTCAGATTATCCAGCGACACTGCTAAGCGATATATTAAAATGTTTCCACAGGCATCCATTGGATAAAAATGTATTCAAGAGAAGCGAGGATTGGATGATGCGGATTATAGTTTGTCGTTGAAACACATTAAAAACTCGCGCGGCTCGAACTTAAAGTTACCTAAGCGACACTACTGTCACATATACATACAGCATGTCTATAATTATTATGTTTCTCAAAAATATTTTTGAGCCGAACTTAAATATTTTAAAGCTGAAATAATTTTCATTATTTCAATTCCGCTGCGATTCCGGCTTTTCTGTTCCTGGACGGCTTTTATCAGATTTTTTTTTAGGTTTAGATTTAGATTGTTAAGATAGGTTAAGTTATCACTTATAGCTATTGCTTGTTAATTTAGGAGTAATTATTAATTGCTTACAATAACTTATTATGCAATTTTTCCATTTTGAGGGACGCACAAATACATAAAAATATATTTAATGCACGACATGCTCTGTCTTGATACCTGGTACATGATGATCACCCCATCCTGTCACATTAAATTCTGAAAAACGTCAAAACCAAGAGACGGATAAGAAACATTATAATAATCATTTCTGTAGCTTATAAGCTAAGGAATAGCGTGGTGGTAATATTATCTGGGACACCCTGCATATTCAACGGACCATCATCGATTGGATAGTAAGCATAATGCATAATGAGTGCAACAAGGATCGAGCCGAGGAGCTGAATCCACCATGTTCATGTCAAATCACGAATCATCCTCGCGGTTTGAACTTCAAACTATTCAACAAAGCTACGTTCGGATTTTGCACTTCTTTTCTTCTGTTGGTATTTCAGACTAAATAAAATAACAGTGAAATAAACGAAATAACTCTAAACTTGCAGAGAAATTCCACAGGCCTTGTGAAGTAAAGGAGAAATAAACAATCGGGCTGCATACACAATGTTGGTGTTGAAATACATTGTGATGTACAATGAAGGATTTCACGGTTCGAATTTCATGCTAACCAGCAACTCAATCAATCATAATAAACATAAAAAAAAAGTTTAAAAAAACATAAAACCGACTTCCTAAAAAAAGTAAAACTAAAAAACTATTTAAAATAAAAATATAAAAACCGCCTTCAAAAATATATGAAATAAAAACCTAAAAAAAAAAAGAACCCTAGAGTTGAAGGCGGTGCTAAAAAGGCTACACAAATCACAAAGGATATTATCATCCACTCATGTTTTCTTTCATGCATCATTTTTGCTTGCTTTAGCACCGCCTTCAACTCTATGGTTCTTTTTTTTTTTAGGTTTTTATTTCATATATTTTTGAAGGCGGTTTTTATATTTTTATTTTAAATAGTTTTTTAGTTTTACTTTTTTTAGGAAGTCGGTTTTATGTTTTTTTAAACTTTTTTTTTATTTCACAGTTTTTTTTTAGTAATTTTTTGCTATTAATGTACTCGGCGGAATCGCTCGGCCTTCGGCCTCGCGATTCCGCCTCGCTTTCCAATCCGATCTTGACCCAATTAAAATAGGACCACGTCAGCTTCGATAGCTCAGTGGTGCAGACAGTCAACTGTCGCTATTGAATGTTAAGCAACGCTGGGTGCGGTCAGTACTTGGATGGGTGACCGCTGACCGTTGGAGGCTGACCGAGGTTCGGATTCCTCGTAAAACTGTAAGTCCCTTCCCTCCTAATCTTACTTGGTGGTAGGCTTTAACCTGCCCGGGTTGGTACCACCGCACTGAATTAAACGTCGGTCGAAACGGCTATGTAAATAGTTTGTGTTTTCCGACCAGTTCAGTGTAGTCAGCACGATCAAAGGGGGAAGCACTGACATGGCACTTAGTTTACCCGGTGTTATGGGCTGACATCACGGACGTTGTAGGTGATGTTGCAGAACTTAGTAGAATGGACAGACATAAACGTGTTACGGAACCCTACTTTTATTATAAAATAACCGTCGGAGGACCTTGGTTGAAAATTGTAAAATTTAGTAGAAAAGACAGACATGCATTTGTTACGGAACCCTACATTCATTTTGCAGAACTTAGTAGAATGGACAGACATAAACGTGTTACCGAACCCTACTGAACAGTTGCACTCCGGGAGTGCCGGCAGATCCCGTGCCACTCTAACTTAACCCTTAATGCAATGACTTAAGGTTTCATTTTAAAAATGACGCTGACGCGATGTCGCGAATTATACATTTTTTACCCACCTAAAAAGTGCCAAGCGCCGCTAAAGAAGTTTTCACTTCAACAACCTCAGGGTTATCCCCTTTCAAATAAAAAAAAAAAGAATTTTCAAAATCGGCCCACAATTGACGGAGTAATCGCGTAACAAAGATCCAAAAAAAGAAAACATATCGTCGAATTGAGAATCTCTTAGGTCTAAAGTAAATTGCTCGTGAAGACAAATGCAACGAGCCCAAACACGATGGGTTTATCATGTGTAGTTTAGGAGTTCCTATGGCCACCTTCTGTCTCCATCATCAGACCAGTTCGATGGTACTCGTACCCAAAGAGTTTGAATTACGTCGCCGACGTAATACAAACTCTTTGCTCGTACCATAATAAATTAAGCGCACCTGGCCGGTCGGAAAAGATAAAAAATTTCAAATTTAGAATATTCATGAAACAAGGGTCCGAATATGTATCACTAGTAAATATCGATTCATGTATTTCAACAGGACAGAGAAAATTTCAAAATATTAGGTATTTAATACTTTTTAGTTCTTTCGTTAGTTTTTTTGTTTTTTTGAAATCGGTTTAATATTTTTTAAAACAGTTTATAATTCATTCTTTTTAGTAATATTACATAAAAAAGAATAATCGAAATCGAATAATCGAAATCGATTGAAGTGGTACAGAATTATTCGCCATATGTGTCAGACTGCAAATTGCTGAATAAGTCCACATCACAAAAGTTTTGCTGAAGGTAACCACACACCATACTAATTTATCAAACTGAAAATTGCCGAATACGACCACATCACAAGTTTTGCTGAAGGTAACCACACACTATAGTATTATGCTGATTTTTCGAAAACCACTCAACCAATTTCGATAAAATTGAAATGGGACCACCTCGGAAGTATGACCTAACTAACAAAAAAAAGAATTTTCTAAATCGGCCCTCAATTGACGGAGAAATCGCGTAACAAACATACAAAAAAATAAAAAAAAAAATAAAAAAAAAAATAAAAAAAAAAAAAAAAAAAAAAACATACAGACGAATTGAGAACCTCCTCCTTTTTTGGAAGTCGGTTAATAAAAAGGAGAACCTTCTAACGGGCTACAGATGCATTATAGAAAATAAAAAAAATTATGTAGTCAATGAATACTCGTGTAAATGTCTCTCACGGTTAGATTTTTGCGTTCCTTCCAATCTGCACTACCAAGCTGCACTACCAGTAGTGCTGTTTGGAATTTTTTTTCCCATCTGCACTACTGCACTACCAGCTGCGAAACTGGTAGTGTCGTTTGGAATTATTTCTTCCCGTTTGCACTACTGAGTAGTAGTGCACAATGGAATTTTGAACAGCCTTACTTTTTCATTCCCAACTGCACTACCAAACGATTGTATATACGAATCTTTGGTGCGTGGGATCGGGCCGTGGGAGTCACCATCGTGCATCCATAATGTTGATGTTGAAATACATTGTGATGTACAATGCAGATATTCACGGTTCGAACTTCAACACTCCAGTAAGAACTATGCAGTTCCGTTAATGTTTTTTTTATGACACGGGTGCCAACGTCACGTTACATCTGTGTTGTCAGCCTATAACACCTTGGTGAACTAGGCGCCATACATGATGATATAGGTGAAAATACGAACTACATTGCATCTACATTGTATTTACATAACCGTTTCAACCGACCTTTCATTCAGTGCGGTGGTACCAATCCGGGCGGATCAAACCCTACCACCTAGTAAGGTAAGAAGGGACAGTGAAAAGGAAGTGGACAGGGAAAAGGAGTGTGGGAAGACCGCCGGCCAAGTAGGCCGTCGCCGGCAGACAGAGCTTAGGTCCTGTATCGCTGAAAGACGGGAAGAGTGGACGAGTGTTCTTCTGCATCTGCCGTGGACACTGATGCAAAAGAAAATTACCAGGCCGTTTGGGTTATCATCGGTCATCCGCTGTATTGATGTTGGGTTCCCAGTGGCGAAACTGCTGTCTGATGTACAATTATGTGGTTCTACAGGCTATCTACTAGTTACTAGACAATAATAAATCAAGAGCTGCGAGGATTGGACCTTGCGGGTTATGATAGTGTATCCACTATATTGACGTTGAAACACTTAATAACTGCCACGGCTCGAACTTCAAGTTACCTAGTGCCACTACTGACTGATTCCTGATGATACGTTATGTGATTCAATTGGCCACCGACACATTCAACAGCGGTGAGGATCAGGCCATGTGGTTATCACCAGGCATCCGCAATGTTAAAGTTGGACTCCCAGTGATAACCACTGCGGCTCGAACTTCGAGTTACCCAGCAACCCTACTAACCGAGATCTAATGTCATTTAGACGACATTGTCCTCTGATATGTTTAGTGATTCCACAGGTCATCGACTGGACAATAATATATTCAAGAGCAGCGATGATTGGATTGCGTTGGTTATGATCGTGTTTCAGCTGTGCTGTCGTTGAAATACAATTATAACTCTTGTGCCTGGAACTTCGAGAGTTTCCCAATGACACTACTGTTTAATATGCACACGTGATTCCACAGACCATGGACTGGATAAAACGATTTCAAGAGCAGTGAGGATCGGGCCATAGGAGCTATCCGAGGAGCTATCATAGGCATCCACTATGTTGATATTGGACTCCCAGCGTTAACCACTTCGGATCGAACTTCGAGTTACCCGGCAACCGAGACCTAATGTGATTTCACAGGTTCATACTTCAGACGACACTGACTGTTCTGTGTTATACAAATATTTATTGCTTCCACAGGCCCTCTACTGGACAATAATATATTCAAGAGCAGCGGTGATAGGGCTGGTTATAATAGCGTTTCTACTGTGCCGACGTTGAAACACAATTACAACTCTTGTGCGTCGAACTTCCAAAGTTTCCCAGTGACGCTACTGTCTAATGTACATACCAATATGTGATTCCACAGATCATCGAATGGATAGAAAATTTCAAGAGCAGTGAGGATCGGGCCGTAGGAGTTATCATAGGCACCCACTGTGTTAATGTTGGACTCCCAGTGATAACTCTTTCGGCTCGAACTGCAAGTCACCCCGTGCAGCTACTGTCTATACATTAAGTCTGATATACTATACACATTATTGTATGTTTACCACAATTATTTAATAGTTGTTTTACTGTTTCAATTTCAAAATAAACAAAATTTTATACTATAAGTAATTATTGCAGCTTGTGCCTTGTTGTCGTCGTCTTCGTAGAAGGTAAAGTTGTGGAAAACACTGATTGAAAATCTTGTGTGACCTGTTCATGTTCATAAAGGTTTGAACCAGTATATTCCCGACCTACACACACATCGGGAGGTATTCTGCAGTTCATTCAACTACTACCACAGAATACTTATTAGTACTCTACTACTATTGGGCAATACTGAAATCGTTCGTTTTTTTTTTCAAAAGCTTGAAATAAATGTTAATTTACAAATTTTAAAAACCCCTGAAAAAGTAAAAAATTATTTATCTTCAGACACTTAAAGGAGTCGGGGGACCGCTAAGTAAATAAAATATAAAAACTCAGAGCTACGCGGGTATTTACTTAGCTGTTCCCCGAATCCTTTAAGTATCTAAATGGAAATAATTTTTGACTTTTTAAGGGACCGATTGTTTTAAAAAAAAAATATTTAACTTTTTTACCACTAGCAGCTTTAAGCGAATGCGTGATGCATGAAACGTGTATGTTGAACTCATTGACTTATCATCATTGGTTGAACTTATTTACTTCGTACGTGTGTATATTTTGTGGGTCCTGTGAACAGCACTTTTCTATCGCCGAACGAAGTTGAGTGAGTTAGCGGTGCAGAACCCTTCAAAGTCCCATAAGTGATGTTCATATCTTACGGTATTTTGAAGAGTTCTGCTCCCAGCCCACACCATGCTTCCTGTGATAGACATCGAACTGAATACTAGACGAGGCAAATCGCAATGAAACGTGTTACCAGTCGGTAAGTGTTCTTTCACATGCAATTGTCACCACCAATATCCTCGAAAGCTAAAGCGCTAACGCTTCTCAATTGCGTATTTGTGGACATAAGACAATAAGGAGCCATGTCAGTCAGTCAGTCAGTCAGCGTGTAAGCCTCCACTGCTGGACATACACCTCTCCAATTTTCCTCCAGTCCTCCCGGCCTTCAGCGATACGGAACCACTGCTTTCCGCCGACGCACTTGATGTCGTCGTCCCACCTGGCGGGTGGTCTTCCCACACTCCGTTTTCCTGTCCACGGCCGCCGGTGTAGGACACGGTTACTCCAACGGTCGTCGTCTCTTCGGCTGACGTGTCCCAGCCCACTGCCACTTGAGCTTAGCCACCCGGTATCCAATATCAACTACTTTGGTGCGTCCACAAGGAGCCATACCACATAAGTATCAGTCGTTGCGAACTTAGTTTATAAGCAGATTTGGGAGGTGACATGTTTTTTGGGGAGTGATATATATGAAAGGCTCATCTAGTACCATATATCAGTGGTGATAGACATCTATCGCAATTGCAATTATTAAAGTTATATAACGTTAGCTCTCGGTAGCTCAGTGGTGCGGTCGGTCGAATGTTATGAAGAAACGCTGGACCGGTCAGTATTTGGATGGGTGACCGCTCGCTCGACCATTGGAGGGTGATCGTGGTTCGGATTCCATGTTAAACTGTAGGTCCCTTCTCTTCTTACCTTACTAGGTGGTAGGGTTTATCCCGGCCGGGTCGGTACCACCGCACTGAACGAAACAAAACAAACAGTGTAAACAGTGTAGCCGACATGAAATGAAGGGAAGCACCGACATGACACCTAGTTCACCCGATGTTATGGGCGTTCGTGAACCTATCACGGATGTTGTAGGTGATGTAGCCAACCGTGTCAGTTTCCATAAAAAAGCCACAGTTGCACTCCGCGAGTGGCGGCAGAAGTGAAAACTTTTTATATTTCCGAAAATAATTCTTAGGTGGTTATAAAAAAAACTAAACACCCTAAAAAAATTTAAACACCGTAACATTGCATAAAAGAGAAAACAAAAGAAAAAAAAATAGAGGGATTCGAACCCATGGTCAAAAAATACAAATCCTGCATTCTTACCATTGAGCCACGAAATCACATAAACGACCAAACGAATATCGGATTCCCTTGATTCGCTTTCGGCGTTACTGTCACTGAGAGACGAACAGAATTGATCCCGAGCCATCGTAACTTAACCCTTAATGCAATGACTTAAGGTTGCATTTTAAATAATAAAAATAAATCTGTCGCTTTTCGAGATCTGTCGCGATTCTAACATTTTTTACCCACCTAAAAAAGTGTCAAGCGCCGCTAAAGAAGTTTTCACTTAAAAAAAAATAATAATAATAACATCGTCTCCGTTTCTAACAAACATACAAAATGTCAATCCAATAAAAGGACGTGCAAAATGTAAATGTTTCCCAAGTAGAATACTAACAAAATGTAAAAACTAATAAAAATAAGTGCAAGTGTAAAAGTACGTTAACTTCATAGGAAAATGTCACATGACCACACCCTCTTGTTATGAGGGCGAAACAATGTGACGGCTTAATAAGGGGGTAAATTGAATTGAGAACACCTCTTATTATCGAAGAAGCCGATACTAGTGATGCAATAGCATTCTTCGGATTTATTTAAGAGGCATTGTTGAAATATTATTTTGACTATATAATTTAAAATTTTTCTAAAATCGCATGAATATAATAATTACAATGAAATTTTAAACTTTTTGAACTAAGTGTACACAAAACAATTTCATTAAAACAGATCGCCAAGCTTTCAGGAATAACAATACATAAATAAGTTTACCAAAATTTATCTTAGGTAAACATAAACAGATTAATCAAATGGACAAATACTAGTATTTATTTATTTCATCGATATCGACATAAACTCATCGCCCTTTACCCTACGTATATTTACATAAAGCACTAAAATTCGAAAATATAACATTCCTAATCGAGAAGCCACTTTAAAATGTTGCGAAAATTTAACGGAGCATTGGAGCACCCGCTGCACCCCCTGCTGGGACCGAACCTGCGAAGTCTCGAGTTCACTGGGCTGTGGCAACCCAAAAAGAAACTCTCCAACTACCTCTATGATTTACTCAGCATCTTGTGTATTTTATTCGTCGGCACCCAGTACGTCCAGCTGTACTCGGTATGGGGGGATCTACATCTCGTCATGGATAACCTCTCTGTGACCACAATCAGCACCATGTCCATAGTAAAACTCGCCACATTCCGCCTCTGGCATCGTCACTGGAACGATCTCATTCTCGCCGCCTCGGCCATTGAGCTCTCTCAGATGCAAAACCCGAGACCCGAAGACAGGACGATTACCAAGTCTTACTTTCTGCACGCGCGGGTGGTGACTTACTTTTTTTGGACAGTGAGCGGACTCACAATCAGCATGATCATATTGAGTCCCGTTCTAATGTACGCATCCTCTTCCTCGCTGAGGAACCAACTGAGGAATGAGACGGTCGGCTACCCTCAGATCTTCAGCTCTTGGCTGCCGTTCGATGCGTCACGACCTCCTAAATACTTCTTGACCGTGGTCCTTCACACGGTGATGGGATACTACGGAGCGGTGACGCTTGCAGTTTGGGACACTTGCGTGGTTACCTTCATGGTATTCTTCGGAGGTCAGCTTCAGCTGTTGAGGAACGAGTGTTTCCGTATCACAGGCGCTCCAGATGAGAGGCCTGTCGATAATGAAGAGGCGCACAGGAGGATCGTCCGCTGCCATCGTCACCATGTCTTCTTGCTGAAGTAAGTCTGCGATTCCTGTCACTATGATAATCTGCTCTGTATCAGATCAGCTGCAGAGCACCTATTGATATTTAAAGAATCGGAATGACCTTGTTATAATAAAATTAATGTCTATCTCATTTCAGATACTCGAAGTTATTTAATTCAATGATATCCCCGGTCATGTTCGTTTACTTCATCATATGCTCCGTCATGTTGAGTGCAATCGCACTTCAGGTCACTACGGTAGGTTAATTTTAATTTTGTATGTAATTTGGCTTTACTCTGCTTTACTTATGAATTTCTTTTTCAATGTGTAACTACTTTTCTCTACGTTTGTGATTAATATACCTATATATTTCATTATGTTAATTTGTTGCAGCAAATGTCAAGTGCCCTAGAGTTATTTTGGACATTGGAGTTCCTCTTGGCGACCCTTATTCAGCTATTCATGTTCTACTGGCACAGTAATGAAGTTTTATTCAAGGTAATCCAATTCATAATTAATGCATTATTTTTATTTTGTCCAATGTACAGAGGAGGCGTTATTATGTGATATGTCTGAAATGACGTGACCTGACGTCACATGACATAACGTGACATGACATGCATGACATGAACATAAGATGCCATGACATGATATGATATTACAGTACATAACACAACATGTGATAAAATGACATAAGATGACATGATATGACAGTACATAACACACCATGGGATAAAATAACACAACATGACATAAAATGACATAACATGACATGACATGATAATACACATACACATAGGATAAGCATAGGAATAACATGAGATAAAATGACATAAGATGACATGATATAACAGTACATAACACAGCATGAGATAAAATGACATAAGATGACATGATATGACAGTATATAACACAACATGAGATAAAATTATAAAAGATGACATGATATAATAGTACATAACACAACATGAGATAAAATGACACAATATGACATGATATGACAGTACATAACACACCACGAGATAAAATGACATAGGGTGACATGATATGACAGTACATAACACACCATGAGATAAAATGACATAGTATGACATGATATGACAGTACATAACACACCATGAGATAAAATGACATAATATGACATGATATGACAGTACATAACACACCATGAGATAAAATGACACAAGACGACGTGATATGCCAGTACATAACACAACATGAGATAAAATTACATAAGATGGCATGATATAATGGTACATGAGATAAAATGACATAAGATGACATGGTATGACAGTACATAAAACAATATGAGATAAAATGACATAATATGGCATGATGATGACAGTACATAACACAACATTAGATAAAATGACATAAGATGGCATGATATAATAGTACATGACATAAAATGGCATAAGATGACATGATATGCCAGTACATAAAACAACATGAGATAAAATGACATGATATGATATGACATGATTTGATATGCGCACGCGCAGAGCATGGCGGCGGAGGGTGGTGCGTACGAGGCGACGTGGGTGGGGCGCGGGGCGCGCGTGTCGCGGGAGGTGGCGCTGCTGGCTACGGGCCTCCGTTTGCCGGTCGTTTTCAGCGCCGGCCCCTTCAACAAGATGTCTATAGCCACTTTCATTGCGGTGGGTCTTCAAAATAAAATAAAAAACTATAATATTTACCTAACGGTCTTTTAACCAGCGCCTGGGGAATTCCAAAGCGAGTTACTCGTAGGTATGTATGATTTTGGAATTAAGTAGGTAACCTACTCCTAAAACCACTGATCAAATTTTGATTATCCAAGATGGTCACTGGATGGATGGGTGACCGCTCGACCGTTGGAGGCTGACCGTGGTTCGGATTTCACGTAAAAGTGTATAGGTCCCTTCCCTTCTTACCTTTCTAGGTGGAAGGGTTTAACCCGCCCGGGTTGTACCACCGTACTTAATGAGAGGACGGTTGAAAGGGCTATTTAAATAGCTCGTGTTTTCCGTCCAGTTCAGTGTTAGCCGGCACGACCGAAGGGAAGCACTGACATGGCATCTAATTCACCAAGGTATTATGGGCTGACATCACGGATGTAGTAGGTGATGTAGCTATCCGTGTCAGTTTCCATTAAAAAAAAAATTAGCCAAGAATAAAAAAATCACGCCGCGCCGGCGACATATGTACGTTTTTTTAAACGGTTTTATTTTTAAGAGTTAGGTACATTAGGTCTTAAAGCAAAATAATTTGTTTGCAGATTCTGAAGGCTGCATACAGCTACTTCACATTACTGCGAGCTCGCCAGCAGCAGTGACGCTACCTTCAATACATTGTCTAGTCTAGTAGATCAGAAATATATTCACTATGCCATAGATGAAGTAATAAGTGATTATGCGTAGACTAATACAGTTGTTGTTATTTGCATGAAAGAATAACGAACACTTGAAAATAAATGTTGATAAATGCTGATTTGTTTAATTATATTGCAATAATACAAGTGAATTTTTTATATGTGGATACCCAGAACTCCACCACATTAAAATCACACTCCAGACCATGACTCGTCTATCACATTTCGTTAGTGTATTCATGTGGTGTGTTAGCCAGGTGGCTGGAGTCTCGCACACCAACTACGTCAACCAACACCATGACTCTCGTAAGAAGGAGAAGCTAAAAGCGAGTCTATAGCTAGTCTAACACAACCCATGTCATTATCACATTTGTCATTAGTGTATTCATGTGGTATGTTAGCCTGGTGGTTGGAGTCTCACACATCAACAGCATCAACACCACGAATGTCATGAAGAGGATGACCTACATACGAGTCTATAGCTAGTCTGACTGCCGCAACCCATGTTATTAGTGTATCATGTGGTGTTTTAGGTAGGTGACTGGAGTCTAGCACACCAACTACATCAACACACCATGACTCTCGTGAGGGGAAGAATTAACTGGGAGACTCGCTCCAAAAAACCCTGCTTGTCTATCACATGTCGTTAGTGTATTCATGTGGTGTGTTAGCCAGGTGGCTGGAGTCTCGCACACCAACTACGTCAACCAACACCATGACTCTCGTAAGAAGGAGAAGCTAAAATCGAGTCTATAGCTAGTCTAACACAACCCGTGTCATTATCTCATTTGTCATTAGTGTATTCATGTGGTATGTTAGCCTGGTGGTTGGAGTCTCACACATCAACAGCATCAACACCACGAATGTCATGAAGAGGATGACCTACAAACGAGTCTATAGCTAGTCTGACTGCCGCAACCCATGTTATTAGTGTATCATGTGGTGTTTTAGGTAGGTGACTGGAGTCTAGCACAACAACTACATCAACACACGATGACTCTCGTGAGGGGAAGAATTAACAAACGAGTCTCCAGAAAACCCTGCTTGTCTATCACATGTCATTAGTATATTCATGTGGTGTGCTAGCCAGGTCGCTGGAGTCTCGCACACCACCTATATGACCATCGTGAGGGGAAGAAGCTAGAAGCGAATCTCCAGCTAACAGCGCTCGCCTTTCTCATGTCGTTATTGTTTTCATGTGGTGTGTTAGCCAGGTGGCTGTTGTCCGGTGCACCAACCGCATCAACATTCTTGTGAGGCATAGAAGCTACAAACGAGTCTCAAATTAACCTTGCTCGCCCATTACAAGTCGATAGTATATTCATGTGGTGTGTGAGCCAGGCAGCTGTAGTCTCGCACACCAACTGCATCTACACCATGGCTCTCGTGAGGGGAAGAAGTACAAATGAATCTCCAGCTAACTTTGCTCAAATATCACGTGTCATTAGTATATTCATATGGAATGTTATCCAGGTGCTTGAAGTCTCGCACATCAATTGCATCAACACCAAGACTCCCGTGAGGGAAAGAAGCTACAAGCGAGTCTCCCTCCAGCTAACCTTGCATAGCTTTCACATGTCATAGTATATTCATATGAAATGTTAGCCAGGTGGCTAAAGTCTCGCACAGCACTGCATTAACACCGTGACTCTCGTGAGGCAAAGAAGCGATAAGCGAGTCTCCAGCTTACCTTGCTGAACTTTCACATGTCCTTAGTATATTCATATGGAATGTTAGCCAGGTGGCTGAAGTCTCGCATACCAACTGCATTAACACCGTGACTCTCGTGAGGGAAAGAAGCTACAAGCGAGTCTCCAGCTAACCTTGCTCAACTTTCACATGTCATTAGTATATTCATATGGAATGTTAGCCAGGTGGCTGAAGTCTCGCGCACCAACTGCATTAACACTGTGACTCTCGTGAGGGAGAGAAGCTACAAGCGAGTCTCCAGCTAACCTTGCTCAACTTTCACATGTCATTAGTATATTCATATGGAATGTTAGCCAGGTGGCTGAAGTCTCGCACACCAACTGCATTAACACCGTGACTCTCGTGAGGGAAAGAAGCTACAAGCGAGTCTCCAGCTAACCTTGCTCAACTTTCACATGTCATTAGTATATTCATATGGAATGTTAGCCAGGTGGCTGAAGTCTCGCACACCAACTGCATTAACACTGTGACTCTCGTGAGGGAGAGAAGCTACAAGCGAGTCTCCAGCTAACCTTGCTCAACTTTCACATGTCATAAGCATATTCATATGGAATGTTAGCCAGGTGGCTGAAGTCTCGCACACCAACTGCATTAACACCGTGACTCTCGTGAGGGAGAGAAGCTACAAGCGAGTCTCCAGCTAACCTTGCTCAACTTTCACATGTCATAAGCATATTCATATGGAATGTTAGCCAGGTGGCTGAAGTCTCGCACACCAACTGCATTAACACCGTGACTCTCGTGAGGGAAAGAAGCTACAAGCGAGTCTCCAGCTAACCTTGCTCACCTCTCACATGTCGTTAGTTATTCATATGGAGTGTAAGCCAGGTGACTGAAGTCTCGCACATCAACTGCATCAACACCAAGACTCTCGTGAGAGAAAGAAGCAACAAGCGAGTCTCCAGCTAACCTTGCTCACCACTCACATGTCGTTAGTGTATTCATGTGGAGTGTTAGCCAGGTGACTGGAGTCTCGCACACCAACTACATCAACACCATGACTCTCGTGAAGAAAATAACTTACAAGCGAGTCTTTAGCTAGTCTGACTGACACATCACATATCGTTCGCTTGTCCATGTGGCGTGCTAGCCAGCTGGCTGGAGTTTCGTACATCAGCAGCTGCATCAACACCATGACTGTCGTGAGGAGAAGAAGCTACAAGCGTGTCTTTAGCTAAACTGTCTGACCCAACATATGTAGTTACAGTGATCATGTGGTGTGCTAGTCAGTTGGCTGGAATCACGCGCATACGAAGGACTTCAACGCCATGACGACGAAAGAACGACGGCGACGTAATTTTCGTCTATTAAATCTTTAGATCTTTTAATCTTACGCGAAGGCTTCTTCTTTGTTTTATTTTCATACAACCTAGAAGAAAACTTCACAAGGATAATAACTAGGTACTTTCATAATTTAAGTTTCTTTCTTATTTCGAAATAAAAACTTACCAATTCAGATTACATCTATTGAATAGATTTTGCTGAATGTTATTAAAATATAAATTTTCTCAAATATGAGGGGAAATTAAATGTTTGTCCCCGAAATACTTATAATTATATCCAGGTTTACGATGTTTTTTATTTTCGTAGTCTATTGTTACATAAGTAGATCGGGGAGACATTGTTTTTATTTTGTGTTTTTGTTTTCGTGTGTGTTTAAATTCGCAGTCTACGAAGAAGATATCTATTTTGTTTCAATTCAGAAAGTTTGTTTTGGTTAAACTAACTAAAACAAAACAAACCTTAACCTCAGTTTGCGGTATTTCTCTGCATGATCGAGGGTTCCTGTATTAATTTCTAGTTTTGAGCCTAAAATGTTATTGTTGTTAATGTTGGTGTTAACTATGTATTTATGCCTTAGCAGCTATTTTCGGAGGCAAAACCTGTAGCCGGACTAATTTAAAAAAAAAATGCTAAGGACATTTTTAAATATCTTTCTTTCGAAATAGTTTTTAATTTTGTTTTTAAAACGATTGAATTAATGTTTCCTGAATTATGAATTTGTTTGAATAGGAAATTAAAAGGCGACTGGGCGAGATTTTGCACGAACATCATTTTTATCCCCGAAATACTTAACTACCCAGGTATACGATGTTTTAGAAGTTCGTATACTTTTGGTTGTGTAAGTAGATCGAGGCGAAACAGTCATCATGGCACTTCGTGGTCATCATTGGAACCGAGTGAACCGACTCCCAGAAGAAGTAATAAACGCACTTATTTATTACAGTACCAACCAATTGAAAAAAAATAGTTAAAGCCTACCTAACATATAAAAAATTATCCTCAAAAAAGAGTGCACAAGAACGATAAGTAAATAAATGAAAACAAAAACAAAAAATAATAATAATTCAACCAGCAACTATTAACCTTATTTAGGCGTATGAGCCAAGGCTGCCAGTCTAAAATAAATTAATTTTTTTTTTTAATGTAACGTGTTTTTATTTAGGATTTAAATACAAAAATATACCTACTTTATTGCAAATATTTTATCCATATTACAGAATTATGCTCACGATAGGTTTACTTGGATGTGGAATTACGATGTAACTGCAAGAATTATTGTGGAAAGATCATCTTTGCTGCAAAGGACTCCATTTTCATTCCCGGTCTAATCACATTTCCATGATTGCGTTGTTTTAGTTAATCGTAATCAAGGCAATGTTGATTGTTCGAGATGAATAACCGCGGTCAGGTAAACACATTTATATTTATTGTTAGTTTTGTTGTTTTGTAAATGTTTATTCGAGAACTGTACTCTCAAAAATTAGATTTAAATCACTTCTTGAAATCTCTAATAAAAATAATGCTCGGACTCGTGCGTTGGTCCGTTTGTCTGTCACAGTTTTATAATAACTTCTAAACCGTTGGTCGTGTCGCAGAATCAAGTTTGATTTTTTTTTAATCAAGAGTTTCGAATGTTTTTACTTATTCAATTGATGTGGCTGATTATGCATATGTTTAAATGGGAAATTAGAAGGAAGAATTGTTGGTGACTTCACACATTCATCTTTCGTTTTGTCCCCGAAATACTTATGTATCCAAGTATACGTTGTTTAATATTTGCGTAGACTTTTGGGCAAATAAGTAGATTGAGGCGAAACAGTCGTCGTGGGACTATCATCGTGTGGAATTATGATTTTTTTTGTATTTATACATATGTTTGAATGGGAAATTAGAAGACTGGAGACTTCGCACGGTCATCGTTAATTCATTATTTCTGTAATTTGTCCCCGAATTACTTATATATCCAAGTATACATTGTTTAATAGTAGTATAGTAGTGTACTACGGATAAATGAGTAAATTGAGGCGAAACCTCGGGCGAAACAGATATCATGGAACTATCGACTGAAATGATGATTTTTTTTGTGTGTTTATGCATATTTTTGAATAGTAAATTAGAAGAATGATTAATGACATCACACTAATGACATCACACCTTCATCGTTCATTAATTTGTCCCCGAAATACTTATATATTCAAGTATACATTGTTTAATAGTTGTGTGTACTATGGATAAATAAGTAAATTGAGGCGAAAGTGACATCGTGAGACTATTGACTGGAATAATGATTTTTTTTGTATTTCTGTGTGTTTGAATGGGAAATTAGAAGGCTAACTCGTCGGACATTTATCTTTCATTAATTCTTTTGTTAATTTGTCCCCGAAATAAGGACATATCCAAGTATAGGTTGTTTAATATTTGTGTTAGGTATTTGGATAAATATGTAGATTGAGGCAAAACCAACATCGTGTTACTATCGACTGGAATTATATGTTTTTTTGGTTTCTCCATATGTTTGAATAATAAATTAGAAGGATGACTGGTGACTTCGCATGTTCAGCGTTCATTAGTTCTATCATTGATTTGTCCCCGAAATACTTATGTATCCAAGTGTACGTTGTTTAATATTTGCGTAGACTTTTGGATAAATAAGTAGATTGAGGCGAATCACCCGTCGTGGAACTTTCGTGTGGAAATTATGATTTGTTTGTGTTTATATGTGTTTGCATGGAAAATTAGAAAGAAGACTGGTGATTTCGCACGTTCATCGTTAATTTGTCCCCGAAATACTTATATATCCAAGTATACATTGTTTAAAGTTGTGTACTGTAGATAAATAATTAACAGGCATCGCGGTACTGAATGGGAAATTAGAAGGTAGACTCGTGACACGTTCATCGTTCATTAATCATTTCGTTAATTTGTCTCTAAAATACCTACTTTATTATATATCCATGTATACGTTCTTTAATATTTGTGTGATTTGAATAAATAAGTAGGTTGTGGCAAAGCAGCAATTGTGGGACTATCGACTGAAATTATCTTATTTTGTTTTGTGTTTACGCATATTTTTGAATGGCAAATGAGAAGGAAGACTTCGCAAGTTCATCATTCATTAATTCTTTCGTTTATTTGTCCCCGAAATACTTATATATCCAACTATACGTTTTTTAATATTTTCGTATTTTGGATAAATAAATAGATTGAGGCGAAGCAGACATCGTGGGACGGTTGACTGGAATTATTATTTTTGTTTCGTTTTTATTTTTGTGTATGCTATGTGTTTAATTTTATAATTCTTCCAAGAACCTGCCATCACGCCGTATCCCAATAATCGGGGTAAGCAGAGTAAACGGTGTTGTGCTGCAAGGACTCCGGTTAATTACAGCGAAATATTAGGACAAGAAAATTATGAAGCAGCATGGAGGCGCGAAGACAGTTACTTACCTGCTGAGTTACTGTGGAAGGACCGTGCCAAGGTGAGAAGTTGCTAGTTTAATTTAGCATGAAATGTTGTCCCTTAGGATTCCTCCAATTCAAACTCAAATAGTAATTTTTTATTTATTTAAAATAATAAAAAAAATTACAACCTAGTCCCTAAGTCCCTGCTCTACTAAGTAGGTACTTTTTCCGCAAGAAACTATGTATTTATAATTGCCTTCCATTCGAAATACGTTTCAGCTCGCTACGTAAACTAAAGCTGAAATATTCCAAATTCGAGCTGACCCAGTTCCACAGACTAAGCAACGCGAAAACCCACATGCCAAAGTTGGTGATGTCGGACTGCGTCTGACTCGAATTTCAAGAAGTGTACCGCCAATATTACTTACCTGACAGATTCAGTTTTAATATATTATGTAAACCTTCATATATCAGCGCAGATCGGTAGCTTTTTGAAAACACGATTTGATTAACTTCGCTCGATAGAAAAAAATCATAAACATCTCTCTGAATTTAGTTATAAAAACGTATTTAAAGCAACGTGACCAAATCGAGGCCTTGGAAAAAAATTATTTTATTTGTTGAATATATATCTTTTTACTTTTTTGTTTCAATCCGTAGTTTTGGAATAAAAAAATAAAAACCAAATTTTTGATTGATTGATTGTATCGCATCCTACTACAACCAGCGAAAGCGGCGCGGCGCCTTGAAAGAGGAGTACGGGTGAATACGGGTTGACGCTAAACTAGGTGCCATCCTGCAGACTACGACAGTTATTGTTGCGGTAGACTCGGTTTATTTTTTTTTTTTTTTTTTTTTATGGAACCTGACACGGTTGGCTACATCACCTACAACATCCGTGATGTCAGCCCATAACACCGGGTGAACTAGGTGCCATGTCAGTGCTTCCCTTCATTTCATGTCGGCTACACTAAACTGGACGGAAAACACGAACTATTTACATAGCCGTTTCGACCGACGTTTCGTTCAGTGCGGTGGTACCAACCCGGCCGGGATAAACTCTACCACCTAGTAAGGTAAGAAGGGAAGGGACCTACAGTTTAACGTGGAATCCGAACCACGGTCAGCCTCCAACGGTCGAGCGTTCACCCATCCAAACACTGACCGCGCTCAGCGTTGCTTAATAACAGTTGACTAACCAACCGCGCCACTGAGCTACCGAGGCTGACGAATTTTCTTATCCCTTAGTCGACTTTTACGACATGCGACGGGGAGAGATGCAGTGGGGCTATTCTTTTTAAGTACCGACCCCACACGGTACAATTTAATATCAAATCCGATTTAAACGGAAATAAATATGATAATAAACTATCTCCACGAAAAGCACTTTTATTTTAACGCGATAATATATAGCCTATGTCCATCCTGAAGGTCCTTTCTAAACATTGATGAAATTATTTTTTTAATCGGATGAATTATTTCTGAGATTACCTCCTACATCCAAACTTACAAACTTACAAATTTACCTCTTTATAATAAAAAAAATAATTGTTTAGATTGAAAAAAGAAAACACTAAGATATTGTTCTATCTGTAAATTTTTTAAGGGGAGGGGGGTGGATATATGGGCATGGGGAGCGTCCCATTTTTACCAGAGAAAAGATCTGCAGAGCCGATTTGTACACGTCCGCGGTACGTCCATCTTTTATGGATGCAATCCCTGCCCAGTGCGCCGTGCGCCTTGTGCTGAGGTGATAAAGGGGACTGCTGGATCGCGCCAAACAGCTCCTCCGAACACATCTCGTGGAATAAGCGATGGAACAAGCTTAGAGAGCCGACATCCATACGCAGTTGCAGTGTTTCTAGGTCACGGGACAGCAAGCTAGTATTTAGCTGAGACATCCCACAAATATAAGTATGTATTGGTGTTTTACTATGGTGTGCATTGCACATAATAAAAAAAAGTACAAACATAATGTACTTTCTATTCTTCCCATTCCATCTTCTACATTTATCTGTGTTCTGTGTTGTTTGCAACGCAGTTCGTTACCTTCGTACCGTTTGAAGCGAAGCCTGAAAGAGTTTTGCTGAATAAACTATACAGCCTGCCTTCTGTAATCATACGCCCAACACGAAAATGCGTGATTCTGCACGCGAAACCAAACAGCTTTTGTTTGCAGATTGTATGTATGT
Source organism: Nematopogon swammerdamellus (assembly GCA_946902875.1). Classification (NCBI taxonomy): domain Eukaryota; kingdom Metazoa; phylum Arthropoda; class Insecta; order Lepidoptera; family Adelidae; genus Nematopogon; species Nematopogon swammerdamellus. The sequence continues at coordinate 20,686,810 of OX336337.1, read as the reverse complement.
ACGCCCGAGCAAGGCGGGGCGCGACGGCGCGGCGCGGTGTTTTTCTTATAACATCGCATTGTAAAATAAAATAAAATAAAATAAGATAAAATAAAATAAAATAAAATAAAATAAAATAAAATAAAATAAAATAAAATAAAATAAAATAAAATAAAATAAAATAAAATAAAATAAAATAAAATAAAATAAAATAAAATAAAATAAAATAAAATAAAATAAAATAAAATAAAATAAAATAAAATAAAATAAAATAAAATAAAATAAAATAAAATAAAATAAAATAAAATAAAATAAAATAAAATAAAATAAGCAATATCGTATCTGTGATTTACCGGGATGATTCTCAGCTATATTTGTAATCAAGTAGACAAAAAATTATATCTCTCAAAAAGCTTTAAACATTACAAATTTAATTTAAAGGCGTCGGGGGACTGCTATGTAAATGAAATATAAAAACCCAGAGCTGCGCGGTTATTTACTTAGCGGTCCCCCGACGCCTTTAAGTAAATAAACAAAATTATTATCAAATTTTAAAGGGTCGGTGGTTTTTTTTTAATTTGTAACGCCTGATGCAATCGGCCTGGCGGATCGGCGTAAACACTAGCTAGACAGTGTGTAAACATCAGCTTTAACTCAATCGCGAGTGTAACTGTTACATGTGTGTTACTACTACCAAATCGCAATTCACTCCAGCGCCGAAAAATACTCGGGATCCTTGTATATACTATGTTACAAAAAAGAGTTTTCGGAATCAGAAGTGCTGATGTTTAGCTTTCAACGTCTCAAAGTTATCTCCTTCCCAGCACCTTTTGAGCGTGAAACTCTGCTCAGTTTCCTTCAGAGAGTTTCCTTCCCCTCTCTAGAGAGTCGGTTAACTTCCGCACTGACATGATTGATTGAGTATTGACGAACTTCTACTTTGCCCTTCAAGGGGCCTTTTCTGCTGTTTCATATCGTGATGAAACAATTTCTAAAGCATCTTAAAGGGGAATTCTCAGTTTGGGCCTTGCTCGAGTTAGCTGTATAATTTCCTAGGCAATGACCTTGAGCGCACGGGGCGTGGCGCGGCGTGCGGCCATGAGAGTCCATGACCTAAAAACCGGCCAAGTGCGAGTTGAACTCCCGCACCGAGGGTTCCGTATCGCCATGTCATTGTCAGCACCACTCACACCAAGGAGGATAACTCACGCAATCTATGTATTAGTTAAAATGCTTCATGCTCTTTTCGGTAGATGGCGCGCATACACTTTTTAGTTTCTTCTATGGGGAGTGGGGACCCCCATGATTTTTTTACTTTTTCTTATTTTTATTATTTGTTGCTACGTATATCGGCCATAATAAATAACACATATTTTGTGAAAATTTCAACGGGCTACCTATGCTTAGATACCCAGTGGCACGTTTACATCGTTAGAACATAGACATACTTTGTTAAATTTATCGAAAACTAATGCTAAAAGTGTAATTTTTTTCTGGTTAACGTGTTTATTATGATGGCTATAATGTCCCTCCCAAAATATTTGCAGCTAGTATGGAAACATGTTATATACTTAGTTTTTGGTACAGATTAACCCCCTGAAAGTGCCGACATGGTATAAAAACCGGCCAAGTGCGAGTCGGACTCGCGCACCAAGGCTTCCGCACCACGAAAAAAACATTGAAAAAAAAAACATGTTTTTTGTATGGGAACCCCCAGAATTTTTTACTTTTTCAAAATATTTTTTTGTTGTTGTTATATTCGCCATAATAACACATATTCTGTGAAAATTACAACGAGCTACCTATTACGGTTCAAGAGATACCTACCTACAGTACAGCCCTCGGACAGACGGACGGACGGACGGACAGACAGACAGACAGACGGCGGCGTAGGCTTAGTAATAGGTATTCCGTACAGGATACGGAAACCTAAAAATCACGCTATATTATTTTTTTTTTTTTTACCGGGTGAACTAGGTGCCATGTCAGTGCTTCCCTTCATTTCGCGCCGGCTACACTGAACTGGACGGAAAACACGAACTATTTAGATAGCCGTTTCGATCGACGTTTCGCTCAGTGCGGTGGTGCCAACCCGGTCGGGATAAACCCTACCACCTAGTAAGGTAAGAAGGGAAGGGGCCTACAGTTTAACGTGGAATCCGAACCACGGTCAGCCTCCAACGGTCGAGCGGTCACCCATTCAAGTACTAACCTGTATGGAAGGGAACCTGTATCCAGGGAAGTCTCCGGTATGGCACCTACCTTCTCGGAGGTGATATTGGCTGGTTAGAACATGTGCTTTGGCCCCTCCGACTCAGCCACACATATCGGATTAAATAAAAAAAAAAAAAAAAAAAACCGCGCTGACCGCACAACTGAGCTACCGAGGCTGACGAATTTCCTTATCCGTTAGTCGACTTTTACGACATGCGAATTTTAAAACAGAGCCCAAGAGAGCTGTACGTTTCTAAGAGCCGGAAGTATAAAGGAGCATTCTCTCTAAACGCATTATTTATCGATCGATTAACTCGGACCAGGCTCCGCCCTCCGCTATCTACCCTACCCTTTCCCGATCTCCGTTTCTAATTAGCAATAAATTATGCAGCAGCTAAACCTAGGGCATTCCTCGAATGCCTAAGTCCGTATTTGAGAGCGAGTGGAACTCGTTCGGACAACTCATTACATAGACGTCAGGCGACCGATGGACCTGGGTTTGCTACACATTGGCCAACGAAGGCAAATATTTTATTATGTCAGCCTCGATAGCGCATTGGTGCAGACAGTCGACTGTTGCTATTGATTGTTAAGCAACGCTGGGCGCGGTCAGTACTTGGATGGGTGACCGCTCGACCGTTGGGAGGCTGACCGTGGTTCAGACTCCACGTAAAACTGTAGGTCCCTTCCCTTCCTACCTTACTCGGTGTTAGGGTTCAACCCGCCCGTGTTGGTACCACTGCACTGAATGAAACGTTGGTTGAAACGGCTATCTAAATAGTTTGTGTTTTCCACCCAGTTCAGTGTAGCCGGCACGATCGAAGGGAAGCACTTAGTTTCACCTCCTTTTAATTTCTTAGTTAGAGAAAGATAAAACTAATTATTTTTATTTCTTTTTTTATGGAAACTGGCACGGTTGGCTACATCACTTACAACATCCGTGATGTCAGCCCATAACACCGGGTGAACTAGGCTAGGTGCCATGTCAGTGCTTCCCTTCGGTCGTGCCGGCTACACTGAACGGAAAACACGAACTATTTTACACAGCCCTTTCAAACTTTCAACCGACCTTTCATTCAGTGCTGGCTGTGGTATCAACCCGCCTAGTAAGGTAAGAAAGAAGGGACCTTCAGTTTTACGTGAAATCCGAACCACGGTCACCCATCCAAGTTCTGTCTGACCGCCGCGGTCAGGTGTGCTTATGATCACGACCGACAGTCGACCGACCGCACCACTGAGCTAGCGAGGCTGACAAACATCATAAGTTTGTTAAGTATTGCAAACTTTTTGACAGAATTTTAGAATCCAATTGCCATACCTACTAAAATGTCGCCATTCGTTACATCTATCGATCCAATTCTTTGCAAAGTGATCGTTCGTAAATAGTGTTGCAAAACATTGTTTTTTTTTTTGTAAATAATAACCGTTCCTAGCTCAGAGTGTCGGTACGCATAAAGAATTCAAAATTCAAACGTTATTAAAAGACCATCTATTCGACAGATTTATAGACTATAAACATCACACTACTTAAAACACAGACTTAGCAAAATAGACGGAATATAAACAATAATGGAGGGCGCGTTTATTCATAATTTGATTAGCAAAATTTATTCACAATGTCGCAGGATGTGATTCTAATCGCAAATCATTTCCGAGAAGGAGCTTAACGGTTGGTCGTCCGTTGTTTCAAGAACAAAGTCTTAAATTAGGCTTGTATAAACAAACTAACTTTTGTTTGCGGCTTCGCTCGCGGTAGACATTTAAACATTCACAATCACCATGCATCACATAATGTCCATGGGCATCGTTAGACACCTACTTGTAAGTGAAGCGATGCCACGTCATGTCGCGCTATCCATAAAAAAACCGGCCAAGTGCGAGTCGAACTCGTGCACCGAGGGTTCCGTATCGCTATTTCATGGTCAGCGCCACTCTTCTTATTTTTGTTATTTGTTGTTATATCGGCAATAATAATAATAAGACATATTCTGTGAAAATTTCAACGGGCTACATATTACGGTTCAATAGATACAGCCCTCGGACAGACATACAGACAGACAGACGGCGCGTAGGCTTAGTAATAGTGTTCCGTACCCGATACGGAACCCTAAAAACGCAAATATGATAATAAACGATCACTTCTCTTATATTCTCTCTCTCTCGCTCCCCCCCCCCCCCCCCCCCCCCCCCGTCCATACTATACTGGTACTGCTCAGCCCTGAGGCTATTTAGGGTGATGGTATATCGCCTATAGTGAGCCTATCGACTCTCTCCATTGGTACAAACCGTATCAAAACCTATTCAGTGGTTCCTAAGTTTACCTCAAACATACATACAGACAGTTGTTCCCTTTTATAAGAAGTAGACATGCAGCTGCGACGACTACGAGGTGGCCGCTAGGAGGCGACCACAGAGCAGCGTCCGGCGGCCGTCTCGCCCCAGCCGGCCGCCTAACGACCGAGTGACGCCTTTGATTGAAGGTGACACGCGGTCACTTGATAAGGCGAGGAATGCGGCGTGTTGTTGTTGCGACATCCGCTGGACCGCCCTGCATGTTATTGCGATCGTTTCTTAAGAAGTGCTACAATGTTACTCTAGGGGCGAGACGACTCCGCACTGGCGCGGCGGCGGCGGCGGCAACGGATATACTTAATCCTTATCCTTACCTATAATAAAATCCAACGTCTGCTTTCTGTCTGTCTGAGTGTCTGTCTGTCCGCTTATAACTCGAGAACCACTGAACCGATTTTAATAAAACAAAATTCTACGGATATTTTGATTCTTCCCATCAACTATAGGCTACTTACTATCACGCTAAATAGCTTATGAGGTTAGCAGTGAAGTGAAATATGAGAGCGGGCGGAGCCGCGGGCACAGCTTGTATATATATATTTTTAAATTTAAAATTACAATTTTATGTATTTCAAACTACTTATATTGTATAGATCTGGAATTTGAACTTTTGAACTGGAAATTACATATTTTACCACTTTGTGAAAAAAATAAATTTTTAGTCTGGGAATACCACGAAAAAAATATTTATTTTAGTGCGCTTTGCTTCATACAAAGAATATTTTGTGTCACGCCGACGCGACGCCGCCGCCCCGCCGCGCCGTGGCCTTGGTGAACTAGGTGCCATGTCTTCACTTTTTGGTCGTCGTGCCCGCTACACCGAACTGGACGGAAAACACTAACTATTTACATAGAGACCTTTCGTTCAGTGCTGTGGTACCAACCCGGCCAGGCTAATCCCTCCCCACCTATTACGAAAGTACGGGACGTACAGTTTTACGTGGAATTCGAACCACGGTCAGCCTCAGTAGTCGAACGGTCACCGCGGTCGATCGATCGCACCACTGAGCAGTACCGAGGCTGACAAACATCATGTATGTAGGTACCAACTACCTACTGTTTTTTCTTTCAATTATGTGCGTTAAAGAGTTTTTATTCTATTAATTTAATCACTGGATGAAACGAAACTATGGAACAGACAATAAAACGAGAGAAATATCCATTTATTGATTATAATATAACATAAACATTTATACGTACATTTATTTAATAAATAACAAAAAAGTAATACTAATAACTAAAGAAATAAACCTACCTAACAAACATTAAAATAACTATCAAAAGGGGCATTTTCAAATGTTCCTAGAACACTTGCTGCATTACCCCGCTGGATGGCAAGGCTTACCCTTTAAATGAAGTAGGCCCTTGATTGCGGGACGCCAGTTGCGTCCACCAGCAGAGGCCCAAGCCTCTTCAAGATTTATATATATATATATATATATATATATATATATATATATATAAACTTAAACATTTATATATATATTATTATGTACAAACAATTTATACAAGTAGGTACACTATTAAGTTGGCTGATTCTAAGAGGTCTATGGAAGCGCACGAGGGCCCAGAATGCGATGGTGGAGGTGCGGTCGATCTACAACAAACATCGTGGGATCTGGTCCCACCCCGGCGCTCATCATTCTTCGGTAGAAAATAAGGCCCACTTGCACCAACACGAGTTTAAAGTTAAGTAGCGAGTTATGGATTTAAACGCGGTTCCCACAGTCAACGGGTGCTAGCTTAACGAGTTAAACTGGTTTATATATTAAATTTGTGTTGGTGCAAGTGGGCCTAAGTCAGCGACGCCGTCTTCTAGCCCCACCCATCTGTTAATTTTTCTTCGTGTGCCCCTAATTCTCGTTGAAACTGCCCTTATGATGGAGATCTGGGTCTTAGTTTTCAAACATCCCACCATGTGTTAGTATGGCTTCTGCCACTTATCGGCTAGTTTAGTTGCAGTTCGTTTTATAAACTTATTGTATTCAATTCCAATTGCACCATCACAAGCTATTACTAATGGTGCAAATGATGCTCGGAGGTCTTCGGCGGCCGTTTTTTTTTTTTATGGAAACTGACACGGTTGGCTACATCACCTACAACGTCCGTGATGTCAGCCCATAACACCGGGTGAACTAGGTGCCATGTCAGTGCTTCCCCCTTTGATCGTGCCGGCTACACTGAACAGGTCGGAAAACACAAACTATTTACATAGCCGTTTTGACCGACGTTTCATTCAGTGCGCTGGTACCAACCCGGGCGGGTTAAACCCTACCACCAAGTAAGATTAGGAGGGAAGGGACCTACAGTTTTACGAGGAATCCGAACCTCGGTCAGCCTCCAACGGTCAGCGGTCACCCATCCAAGTACTGACCGCACCCAGCGTTGCTTAACATTCAATAGCGACAGTTGACTGTCTGCACCACTGAGCTATCGAGGCTGACATCAGGCCCTGTCGTATTTATGGTGTTTTTCACGCGAATGGTTATGTGAGATGTTGTACCATGTTGTTTTTCAGGAGGAGGCGTCAGCATTTACTATGCGTACGTCAAAACACAGACAATAAAACACTTTATACATATCTAACATAACAGATCGCTACATATTCTTCTGGGCGCAATAAAATATGTTTGACAAAAAAAAAATCCACATATCCTCTTGCGACACCGTACTATCATTTCCCGGGAGGAAGCACGCTCGGTTTGGAATATCCTGTACTCCATGGAAACAAACACCCAGACACGGCATTGAAAATATTCCACCTCGTTCTAAAAACTTGGTCGGCACGCACGCACACCACCTCCAGCATAGAGAACACTTTAAATGTACATAATATAACAGATCGCTACATATTCTTCTGGGAGCAATAAAATATGTTTCACAAAAAAAAAATCCACATTTCCTCTTGCGACACACCGTACTATCATTTCCCGGAAAAAACGGCTATGTAAATAGTTTGTGTTTTCCGTCCAGTTCAGTGTAGCCGGCACGATCAAAGGGGGAAGCACTGACATGGCACCTAGTTCACCCGGTGTTATGGGCTGACATCACGGACGTTGTAGGTGATGTAGCCAACCGTGTCAGTTTCCATAAAAAAAAAACATATCACACACGCTGAATCCCGACAATCGGGGTAAGCAGAGTAATGTAATGCAAGAACTCTGGTTAATTACAGCACAACACCGACCAGCACGTTTCGCAAAGTATTCGAACAAGATTCAATCGATCAAGCAGCAAGTAAGGCACGAAGACCCACCTGCTGCATGAATCAGTGGAAGTACCGTGCCAAGGTGAGAGGTGGCGATCCTGTCGCCCTTCAGCACGGCATCCTGTCCTTATCCCTTTAGACTATGTTTAAAAAAATATAACTGTTTACATATTGCGCCGATTGCGCGCTCTTGTAGGTAGGTAGTAACGCTATCGATGCGCGTGCGAAAGACGTCAAGGTCAGCACTATACTGCAGGAGCGCGCGGTGGATTGCGCGGTGGTCATTAATTAAATTTTTTTTTTTCAGAATAAAAGTTTTCATTTCATTTTAACTTGATGGCCCTTCGAAGTATTTATTTTCATGCTGTAAGTACCTGCTCGAATAAAAATGGAATATTGTTGTTGAGTGTAGACAAAATGACGTATGTTCCTTACTTTGTCGTTGGTAGTTAAGTGTTTTATTGGTGAAGAAAGCGGCTTCTATCTATGCTTGTTTTATTCTAATACCGTATTTTACTTTTCATTTTAGGGTTCCGTAACGAACGATGCTGGCCTTATAAAATCGGCCTGGAGTCTCTCCGCGCGCCCGTTCACCGACCGTCCGTCCGCCTGTCACACGAACTGTCCGGCGTAATTTTTTTTTTTTTTTGCGCGACATGTTGCGCCGAGTCACCCATAAGGTGTCTAGCGACGCCCATGGACATTCGGACGCAGGCGGGGGCTGCGAATGCCATGCCGGCCTGTTTAATTACTCCGGGATGCCAATCTCAATAAATAAAAAAAAGTAGTAAATTTAGTCCTTACGGCATGAAACAATTTTTAAGTTTATATACAAGCTTACCGATTCTGTGGAGGAAAAAACATTGCACCGACTTCAAAAAACAACTATAACTGAAAAGTGTAAAATAATATTTTGATTCATATTCGGACCCTTGAGTTGAAGGCGGTACAAAAGCACAATTTTTTTTTCTTTTATGTTCAGTACAGTGTAGACGACCCGAAACAAATGTAAGCACTTAATGACACCTCGTTAACCGAGGTATGACATCATGGCATGGTGTAGCCAAGCATAACAGGTTCCATAAAATTTAAATGTTTTTAAAGATCCATTTTATATATATTTTTTTTTATGGAAACTGACACGGTTGGCTACATCACCTACAACATCCGTGATATCAGCCCATAACACCGGGTCAACTTGGTGCCACGTCAGTGCTTCGCTTCGGTCGTGCCGGCTACACTGAACTGGACGGAAAACACAAACTATTTACATAGCCGTTTCGACCGACCTTTCATTCAGTGCGGTGGTACCAGCCCGGGCGGGTTAAACCCTACCACCTAGTAATATAAGAAGGGAGTCATATCCCTTAGTCGCCTTTTACGACATACACGGGGAGAGATGCAGTGGGGCTATTCTTTTAAAGTACCGGCCCCACACGGTCGGTACAATGTCTCGATATGGCAATGGATCCTATTGTTCCTGATCCTGCTATATGAATACGCTTTTTGTGGATAGTGTCGGCCGGCGGCGGCGCGGCGGCGGCGCGGCGCGGTCGCGGCGGCTGTCCCTTATCTCAAGTCGTCTCTCCAGTACACCTACCGATATGCCTTCTATCTAACTAAGGAATGTATCCTTCAAAATTAGTCTATGTTGAGGATGGGCTTTGAAAATAATCATTCTGCTATATATTTTTTTATGAAAACAGACATACCCGTGATTTCAAGCCCATAACACCTTATTAAACTTGGTATCATGTCAGAGGTTCCCTGTGGACGTGCCGGCTACAATGAATTAAACGAAAAACTATTTATTTTCATACATTCAATGGTTCACTGGAAGAAATATTTTCAAGCGAAAAGTCTGGCTTGGTTGCAAAGCTTGGTTGCAAAGCATGTTGTTTGCAATTCATGTTTTTTTTATTTTTATGGTATGGAGGATGTTGTATGTGATTTAGCCAAACGTGTCAGACGTTTGGCTAAATCACATACAACATCCGTGATGTTAGCCCATAACACCTGGTGAACTAGGTGCCATGTCGGTGCTTCCCTTCATTTCATATCGGCTACACTGACGGAAAACACGAACTATTTACATAGACGTTTCGACCCACGCGTGGGTCGAAACGTCTATGTAAATAGTTCGTGTAAATAGCCGGTCTTTTTTTTCTAGAAAATATATCTTCCAGTGGAGCATCTTCAGCTCAGTGGTGCGGTCGGTCGACTGATGTTAAGCAACGCTGAGAGCGGTCAGTACTTAGATGGCTGACCACTCGACCGTTATAGGCTGACCGTGGTTCGGACTCCACGTTAACTGTAGTATATAGTATATGAAATGAATAGTATATAGTAATGAAACGTCGCGACGTTTCATTCAGTGCGGTGGTACCAACCCGAGCGGGATAAACCCTACCACCTAGTAATGTAAGAAGGAAATGGACCTACAGTTGAACGTGGAATCCGAACCACGGTCAGCCTCTAACGGTAGAGTGGTCAGCCATCTAAGTACTGACCGCTCTCAGCGTTGCTTAACAACAGTCGACCGACCGCACCACTGAGCTGAAGATGCTTCACTGGAAGAAATATCTTCTAGAAAAAAATGTCCGGCTTTGCAACTCATGTTACGGTACATAACTGTTTTAATTAGGTGCTTATTTTATGGAGCAATGAAGTAGGTACTTATGTATTTCTATCTGTCGAACACTTCAGTATATTACGGAATTTTTTATCTTCTAGTTTTTTTTTTCTTATTAAATTACGTATATAAATAATATTTACCAGCAATCTCACGCCTCACTAGTAGATAAAGTATGCCGTTAGATGTCCTTTTAGCAAAGTGTTACTAAGTTGTGCAATAAAGTATATATTATTTCGAAGGTCTATCCGGTACATCAAAAGACAGAGACGCATTTAGAGCCCGCAGCTGACGGCTCGCTTGCGGCGCATCGCCTTTTACGGCCCATCGATTTATTACAAGACCTCCATCGACACGCGTGCGCTGATTACTCTGATCTCGCGTCTCTGGACCAGGCTACACAACATTGTTGCTGGTTGCCTTGTCTAATGCGTACATATCGCAGATCTGAGTTATGCTCTAACGCTAGGTTAATGAAGCGTGAAATGTAAGCTAACGCAGATACGGTCGGGGCGAGAGTACAATAGAGTAGAAGCGGCAATAACGCACTTTTTTTTATGGAAACTGACACGTTTGGCTGCATCATCTACAACATCCGTGATGTCAGCCCATAACACAGGGTAAACTAGGTGCCATGTCAGTGCTTACCTTCGATCGTGCCGGCTACACTGAACTGGACGGAAAACTATTTACATAGCCGTTTCGACCGACGTTTCATTCAGTGCGGTGGTACCTACCCGGACGGGTTGAACCCTAACACCGAGTAAGGTAAGAAGGGAAGGGACCTACAGTTTTACGTGGAATCCGAAACACGGTCAGCATCCAACGGTCGAGCGGTCACCCATCCAAATACTGAACGCGCCCAGCGTTGCGTAACAATCAATAGCGACAGTCGACTGTCTGCACCACCGAGCTATCGAGGCTGACGGCTGCTTGAAAAATCATAAAAACAACTACCAATGACTATCTTTTACTTAATTTTTAAAATACATTGTAAGCCCCATGCGATGCGCTTCCTTCTCCACATCCCAAAGGTTAGTTTGTAAGGAATGCTACATTGCATGAAATGAAGGAAAGCATTGACATGGCACGTAGTTCACCCGGTGTTATGGGCTGACATCGTGGATGTTGTAGGTGATGTAGCGAACCGTGTCAATTTCCATAAAAAAAAAAAAAATTGCATTAAACTCGTATTTTGTGTTCCATGGTTTATGGTGTACAGTGTAAAATAAAGTATATTTGATTTGATTTGATTTGACTATCTCTGTTACACTTGTGCACTCACGTATCTTTATCGACGCGCGAGTGGCGAGTCCACTGACACAAATATTGCGAAAAGATTATGTTTAGTATATGGAAAATTATACGCAATGTAAGACTAGCATAAGAATATAAATGAATGAATGATGAAAATAAGAATAGCGGCTCTAATGATTTGAATTCATTGGTAGGTACCAATGAATTCTATGCATTGACGTGAAAGCCTATGTAGATGACGTGGTGATTCCCTAGAAATATTATCGTCAGTATGTACCTCCGTAAGTATTCATTAAAAAGTAGAAAGCTTTTGATCTATATTTCGATAAATATTTGAAGCGAATCTTTTTAACGCACGTTTGAGATGGAAACTTAACTCAGAGAAAGTGAAAGGTCACGAAAATACGAACGGAAGTTGCAACGCTTAGCGCTGCCTGAGCGCCATCTATGAGAGTCTTTTGAAGTTGGACCTTTATAGTATTCCGATCGCGATTAAATTAATAATAGAAATTTCAATACAAAGTTAAAAGGTACTCCTTAAGCTTCGCTTCTGTTGGGTGTCCCACGACACCTCACCTTTTTTCTAAATAAATGCGCACGGTTCCAAAAGGATTAACCCAAAATTAGGGCATAACTACTTAGTGACATGAGCCGTAGTGAATTTAAAAGATCTTTGCTTAATGAAAATTAAAGGAGGCTGCGCGAATTATCTGGGGACTACCGAGCCGGTTTGTCCCTCCTCCAGGGCCATTTCTTCTGAAGAGTGCCTTTATTGTTACTGAAACATAAGCATATTCTCATGCAATACTAAATCACGTGCCTAAAACCAAATATCGTATCAAAGAAATACCATTGCAAGCACTCGTTTACTTGTAGTAGGATAAAGTATATCTAATCATCCTTGCGTGAAGTCCCGGGGGGCTCTGATCGTTAGCCAAAACTAGCGAGCAAATAAACAAGAGAGGTGCTTGATTGCTCCTCCGCTCCTCCACACCGCTATCCCCGCTCCTCCCCGCACCTCCCTATCCGCGGCGCCGCCCCTCCCCGCAGCGCCCCTCCGCGCTGTCGATCGACGGCGGCGCCGTGTTGCTCCCGTGGGGGGCCCTCGGGCCAATTTACTGGATGCGGCCCTGATGTACTGTCCGCTTTACAAGGTATCGGTATGCGTAATCTATCTTCTTGCGATCTCCGTGCAGCGTTCTTGCTAAGAAATTGTATTGTATTGGGCCTTAGAAGACTGTTTTTTTTTAACTGACACGTTTGGCTGTATCACCTACAACATCCGTGATGTCAGCCCATAACACCAGGTGAACTAGGTGTCATATCAGTGCTTCCCTTCATTTCATGTCGGCTACACTGAACTGTATGGAAAACACGAACTATATACATAGCCGTTCCGACCGACGTTTCATTCAGTGCGGTGGTACCAGCCCGGGCGAGATAAACCCTACCACCTAGTAAGGTAGGAAGGGAAGGGACCTACAGTTTTACGAGGAATCCGAACCACGGTCAGCCTCCAATGGTCTAGCGGTCACCCATCCAAGTACTGACAGCGCCCGTGATTAAAAACACTCGACCGACCGCACCACTGAGTTACCGAGGCTGACGGCTGTTTATGTATTTTCCAAAGTAGCTATTGATGTACAGTCCCTGCTCATATTAAAAGACTCAGCATGTAAATTATGAATTTTTCATTTTAATGTGACTTTGTTCTTTATTATTCTGGCAATAATGTGTAAGTAAAATATGTCCTATTCATGACAACATTACTTAATCTGTCAACATAATGTCATCCTGAACTGAATCACATAGAGAATGTTTGGGATTGTCTAAAAAGAGAAATTGGAAAGGATAACGCCACCAATAAGGTCGTGTTATCGAGAGAATAATACACCACAACTGGCACCATAACGCGCAGATAAAAAGGAAATAGCAGAAAGTTGCATCGCCGCGCTCATAGCAGCCAAAGGCTCAACTACTAGATATTGATTAATAACTAAAAAACCAGAATTTCGAGATATTTCTGGCGTTTCAAATATTTGATGACCATTAATAAATTATTCTCAAAATATTACTTTACAGTTAATTTCCTCCTATAAAATCACTTAAAATAAAAATGCATATTTTACATGCTGAGTCTATTAATACCGGGTTGGTACCACCGCACTGAATGAAACGTCGGTCTAAACGGCTATGTAAATAGTTTGTGTTTTCCGACCAGTTCAGTGTAGCCGGCACGATCAAAGGGGGAAGCACTGACATGGCACCTAGTTCACCCGGTGTTATGGGCTGACATCACGGACGTTGTAGGTGATGTAGCCAACCGTGTCAGTTTCCATAAAATAAAAAAAATGAGCAGGGACTGTATATGTACGTCGTTGACATTCGCAAAGTTGAGTCTCCGATTTTTACACAAAAAAAAATACAGACTACTTCAATGTTATATGTTAATGTTGTACATAGTGATGTCAGGGTTGTCACTGCTCTTTGTTGAAATTTCCATGACTTGAGAAATAATATTCATCATAGACTTGACTTCTAGCTAGGTAGGTATCGTATATCGGAGACCCTATCTATATTATTACTTTGTTTGAAATATTGTCGGTCTCAGTAGCTCAGTGTTTCGATCGAGCTACCGCCGCGCCGCATTTCATGGTACACCTGGGCGGTTAGAACTTGTACCATTCGACCCAAGATTCGACCATTGAGGCTACCGGTCCACGTAAAACTCTAACTCCCTACCCTTCTTACCTTACTAGGTGGTAGGGTTTAACCCGCCCCCGGGTTTGCCACGACCGCACTGAATGAAGGTTGGTCGAAGAAGCAATGTAAATATGAATGTTTGAAATGTTCCTTTGTAGTTTTATTTTTATGTAATCCGACATTGGCGGCTGAGTCGTTGGCACACGCTCCGACCAGCCAATATCACCTCCGAGAAGGTCGGCAGGTGCTATACCGGAGACTTCCCTTTAGATTGCTGACTATACTGGACTAGAAGAGAACACAACCGAGTCTGCTGTGCGACCATCTTACCATCCAGTATGGTGGTGCCAAACTATTTGGCTCGAATTTGAGTCTACCACACCACCTAGTAAGGGGCAAGGGAAGGTACCTACAGTTTTTACACCGGTTCCGAACGGTGAAGCAGCAGGTGTAAGTATGCACGTAATTTTTTTCCTCAGATAAAACTCTATGGTACACTCCGCACCGGATTCGTACCTCGGACCTTTTGCACGAGAAGCCAGAGCCCAAGCCCATCCAGGCCACTCGCACACCCGCCGCCGCCGCCGGTTGCATTACAATACAACCATTTACCAATCGACATCTATTTTATAGATCGCACGTCGTAAGATGCAACCTGTGCTAGACGTCGGCACAAGTGTGCGTGCACACACACGCAGTATTGTGATACGTGACACGATCCCTACGACGATACTATCGCGCGCTCGCCCCCACCCGCCCACAGATGACAAGAACGAGCGAGAAAGACGTCATGCGGCGCGTTTGCCGTCTTTCCGCCCACTCCCATCACCAGCAGGCAAGCGAGAACGAGAACGCGATACCACCGCACCGTCACACGATCCTATCCGTGACAGCATGGCTTCTTAACACGCCGTAACATGCTCAGGCGAAACAAACAACAACGTTTGTCACTGTCACTCTTTATAACAGCAACCGGGCATGCTGCACACACGCGTCACCGACTCGATACAGACATGCGTTGCGTTCAACACGCGCCGCACACGCCGTATGAAGCGGCTGTCCGTGAAATCTGCATTATATGCGGTTCTCGTCGAGAACATATTTGTTCGGGAGTGATGTATGGGATGGGCTAATCTATAAAATAGATATCAATGCATTTACCTATTAGTTGTCGCTTCTCTCACATAACAATTGCAGTTTCAACAATTCCCTCAGCCGCACGAACTGGCGGCGACGACGACGCGACGCCGAGCGGCATCCGTAGATTGCTTCCCGGAAACAGTTCACCGCATTACCTACACCAGTGGTGCCCAAACGGTCGATCCCAAGATACTTTTATGTAGATAGTTGAAAATATGTAGAGCAAGAATTGACTCATAGAATCATAAAAATATTCATAATATTTGCTGTGACTAACATTTACCGGGTGGTGTCGTCTTCCACAAGGACCGCAATAGTAACAAATATAAAGAACATAGCTTTCATTCAAATTCAAATGCAAATGTATTTATTGTGACATGTGATATTTATACAGAACAGAAAGAGCAAGTGGTTCAGGGTAGCGGGTTGGCTCCCCTTTGGGTTTTTAGAATCCGTGTCTAGTCGAACAAGGCGTGGTCACTGGTCGCCCGTATCTCGCTCGACTAGCCCCGAGTGGCGGCTGACACCCCAGTGCTTCTTTGTATGATTTTCCTCTCCTTCCTTTCCTATATGTTTTTTAAGTAATTCGATTTTTAGTTATTATGAACATAAACATTACAATTCACCACGCCCCAGAACAAAAAACTAAAAAAAAAATACTTTTGTTTTCTTTTTTTCCTCATGCTTCATGGATTTGAATTCAATTGGATCAAGATTGGTTAAATTTTGTTCATTAAAAGAATCAATTTCACCCAATGGTATGGTTTATTTATCCTAAAATAATAAAAATAGATAATACACTTCACTTTGAATATTATTAGAATTAGCCTAACTAAAATTCTATAAATAATTGTTCATCGAAAACTAAATTATTGTCGATCTCACAACCTCCAATTTTTTGTAAGTAGATCTTCGTAGAATAAAGTATGGACACCACTGACCTACACAGTCAGTACCCACATTCCCGACCTTCGTGAGTTCACTCTAATTACAACGGCGCCTGGAAGTTTCGCGAATGCAGTTGAAGGAATTTTAATAAAACCCCGGGGGAATATCATCCAGATTTACAAAAATTCTAAGAATTCGAGCGGTACGCGGCCTATCCATGAACGACTTGGCTCATTTGCGAGAGACAGTGGATTCGACACCAGTTGACGTGTATCACTTTCTATAACAAAATCGAGTAACATACAGACAAAAAAAACATACATATAAAAGTCGGTTGATAAATAGGATTTAGAACACACAGAACATAAAAAATAAACTGGCCATGTGCGAGTCGAACTCACGCAACGAGGGTTCCGTACCAGCACGTAATTGGCCGGTTTTTACTGTTTGGTGTTTTGCTTTTGAGTTAGCATGATAATTACACCAAATTTTACGCTCGTATGTATTACCGCTTTTAAAATACTTTGAGCAAAAACAAAAAAAAGAAAATAGAAAAAACCGGCCAAGTGCGAGTCGGATTCGCGCAACGCGGTTTCCGCACCACAAGAAAAAACATTGAAAAAAAACACGTTTCTTGTATGGGAACTGGGAACCCCCCTTAATTTTTTACTTTTATTTTTTATTATTTGTTGTTATATCCGCCATAATAACACAATATATTCTGTGAAAATTTCAACCGGCTACCTATTACGGTTCCAAAGATACAGCAGTAGGACAGACAGACAGACGGCGTAGGCTTAGTCATAGGCTTCCGTACGGGAAACGGAAACCTAAAAAACACGTTTCTGGTATGGCTACCCCCTTAATTTCTTTACTTTTTTTATTATTATTTGTTAGGATATCCGCCATTTTCTGTGAAAATTTCAAACGGCTACCAATTTAGGTTCAAGAGATACAAACAGCAGTAGGACGGATTACAATAAGAGGTGTAATTGAAAGTACTCGCAACGCCGCCGCTAGGATCGCAACAGCGCAGCTCAATCCAGTGCTTAACTGTTTTAGTGCCTTTCTCCTAGCTATACCTAATCTAAAACAAAAAAAAACTAAACACTAAAGGCGCCTATAAAGTGGAGTCATAGGACATGGACGTGCGAGAGTTTACGGTCTCCCATAAACTTGTACTTGAAGCTAATCTTATTTTAAACCAGGAATGGGCAAACTTTTTTCTACGCGGGCCAATATTTTTCAAACATAATCTATGAGGGGCCAGGTTTTTGAATTTTTGGCTATAATATAATTCTTTATTGAAATAAAAATATTTGTATTTTCCGAAATAAAGTTATTTATTGACTCATAGGTTTCACCAACATTAAAAGTTCTCGTATTTATACAAAAGTAAATTCTATGAATTTCTATAGATTGGAATCAGGTACAGTTTACCTGGTGCACTATGAAATAGGGAAATTTCTATTTATTGCAGGTAATCTATAAAATAGGGACAAAGATTTATTAATTTTTAACAAGTACACTATTTAATGTATAAATTAATGTATAATAAATTTATCTACTTCTGGGTCGATGATCGCGGGCCGGATTGCAACCGTTCGCGGGCCGGAGATGGCCCGCGGGCCGTAGTTTGCCCATCCCTGTTTTAAACTATTGCATCTATCCAGCACCTTCTTTCTCTCTCTCTTACACACATTCTCTATCGCTGTCGCACACAATTGCGTTGTATTTCACTTTTATATGTGTTGCAGAAGGCATTTATTGCAGAATGCGATTTTCTCCGGCCGCCCGCCCCGGTCCAATAAAAACTACTACGTTAGTTAGTGTAAGCTTAGAGTAAAAGGAGAGATAGAAGAAGAGGGCATGATGCATCTACCAAAATAACCCCAATGTATGTTGCCTGATTGGTTAATTACTTGTTTTTTTTTTTTCAATATTCACGATTACAAATTTTCAATGATGCAGACCTTAGCGCACTTATATATATTTTTTAGTTTGTTTAGTTTAAATATTAACTTTTTTAATTTTTTTTTGGGAGATATTTCTGTGAAAATAAAAATTACAACTTGTTATCGTAAGGTATATACCTATTACCTAAAATCTATGTTGAAATAATAATTTGATACAAGTTCAAGTTTACATTTTTTCAAAGTGATGTTTAAACAATTTCTAATGCTGAAAGAATAATAATAAAAAAAAAATACAATTCAACTGGGCTATTAAAAAGAAAGTTATTTATGATTTTATGTACAAACAATGATAGCATTGGTTACTTTAAAGGTCGCAGACAAAATAGTTCCAATTAATTGTGTACATATGAACATAACATAACCCATGGCCCATGATATACACAACGACAATAGTAGGTTCATCCTTATTACAATTTGTTCCTCTTCTATAGTCGAGGTGCAATATATCACTTTACATCCAATCACAAAGATGACAGAAATAACCTCAACAAGTAGGTACCTACGTGGTCATCAGCATTGAACATCAGCGCACACAATACATACATTATGCTCTTTTCATAACCACCAGCCAAAGAAAGAAATATTTAGAAAGGCGATCAACTTGTTAACATGGTGAAAGAAAAGAAAATTTAACTATGTACAACTAATGAATGAATGAATTAATAATTTATTAATCATTAAGATTTAAATACAGAACAATATAGGAATACTCAACAGCTATAACACTAAACAAACAAAATGTTGACCGCTGACCGCGTCTGGTACAAGGCACTTCTATACAAGCCGCCGTCCTGCGGCCTCCCCTCCGATCTGTGCGACTGGATCGCCGATTTCCTGCATGGCCGCAGTATTCAGGTCCTAGTAGACGGCTGCTGCTCTGATCCCATGTCTGTGAACGCTGGCGTTCCACAAGGCTCCGTGATATCGCCTACGCTGTTCCATCTGCATATCAATGACTTACTATCCCTTGGTGATATTCACTGTTATGCAGATGACAGCACGGTACACGGACGCTACGGCAGCCGCCCCAGTGCCAGTAAGGAGGAAGTGGAGGAGGACAGGCGTAGTGTTGTTGTTGAAATTGAGAAAACCCTGCACCTAATTTCATTATGGGGCCAGGAAAATCTGGTACAGTTCAACGCAACTAAAACACAGGCGTGTGCGTTTAGTGCGAAAAAATCGCCATTTCGCTCAGCCCCCGAATTCCAGGGCACAAGGTTGAACGTCGATGACCACTTTAGTATCCTTGGAGTGGACTTAACCCGCGAACTCAACTTCGGCCGTCACATCGAGGACAAAGCTAAGCTTGCCTCTAAAAAGCTGGGCGTCCTGAACAAGGCGCGGAGATACTTTACGCCTGACCAAATCCTGCTGCTGTATAAGTCGCAGGTGAGGTCATGCGTGGAGTATTGCTCGCATCTTTGGGGTGGGGCTGCTCAGTATCGACTTGGCTTGTTAGACTCGATCCAAAGACGTGCAGTTCGCAAAGTTAATGACTTTGAAGTGTCCTGCAAACTTGAACCTTTGCAGCTCCGTAGAGACATAGGTTCACTAAGTGTGTTCTATCGACTGTTCAACGGTGAATGCTATGAGGAGCTGTTCGAAACCATTCCGACTTCACCATTTCACCATAGGTCCACGCGTAACAGACAGGGAATGCTGCTGTAGAGCTGCCTAAAGTGCGGACTAAGCGCTCCAGTATTTCTTTTATCTTCCGCACTGCGAAACTCTGGAATGCACTTCCTCCTGATGTGTTTCCTTCAGTGTATGACTTGGGATCATTCAAGAGACGCGTAAAAAGGCATCTGTCACGCCGGCACGGCATTCGCAGCCCCCGTCCTAAAACGAATGCTTTTGGGCGTCGTCGGCTCAACAATTCATGCTGACGGAGCCAAGTGTATCGCGTATCAATAAAAAAAAAATAAAAAATGGTGTCCTCGGAGGTGATGTTGGCTGGTCGGTGCATGTGTTCTGGCCCCTCTGACTCGACCACACATACCGGATTACATAAAAACACACGCTCCTCGGTTTCGGGTACTACAAATAAATACGTATAACGCAGAGGATTGCGTCATACATTTTTTTTTATGTAAACCAACATGTGTGGCTGTGCCGAGAGAATGGTGCAGTCGACAGAGCCGAAATCACCTCTCCACGCGAAACCACGCTCAGTTAGGTGCCATGTCCAGCAGTATGGCACCTTATGCAACTGTTCGATACTTTTTGCAACCGCAACTGTTTGATAATTGATTGAATAATGTTGTTGTTAATTTTTTGCTTTTTTTTATTTCTATAGGTGTTAACTTCATTTAATATTGTCTAGATGAGAGCACAACAAATGTCTGCCTAATATTGTCAATAACTGCCTCTGCGAGACAGATCTTTCTAGTGCAGAGCATAGGTTTAACAAAAAAAAATGTGTGTTTAAAAAATGAAAATAAAAATAAATAAATAAAGGTGTGCAATGTGTAACGATGCCGTTTCAAGCTATTTCTTTCTCTGCCCCGAGGCGTAGGGCTTGTAGGGCAGCTGTTTTTAATTTTGATTGAGTACTTATGGCTAATGCAGTCGACGTGTTCCGGCGACGAACCACGAAGCCGGAGGCTCCGCGCTGAGCGGGAGGCTGTACGGCCGTAGCACCCTTCGTGTGCGCTAGTGTGGGCAAGTATTCTTTACTGTCGAGATTAAAACTTAAAAAAAAAACCGGCCAAGTGCGAGTCGGACTCGCGCACCGAGGTTTCCGAACCACAAAAAAAAACATTGAAAAAAAAATGTTTCTTGTATGGGAACCCCCCTTAATTTTATACTTTTTGTATTTTTTATTATTCGTTGTTATATCCGCCATAACATAATAAATAACACATATTCTGTGAAAATTTCAACGGGCTATCTATTACGGTTCAAGAGATACAGCCCTCGGACAGACAGACGGACGGACGGAAGGACAGACAGACGAACGGACAGACAGACAGACGGCGTAGGCTTAGTAATAGGCTTCCGTACTGTGTAAAGAAAACCGAACTAAAAAGAAGAAAAGCAAGCTAGCATATAATATTTTATGAAATGCCTCCACTGTTAGCCGCAGCAGTCGCCTTTATTGCAACTTTTCGAATACTTCTGTGATTCAGCATATTCCTCATTTTATTTTTTCTAAAGCCTAAATGTTAAAAAAAAAGTGTCCGCGACTGCTGCGGCTTACAGTGGAGGGGTTTCATAAAATATAATTTGCTTCTTTTCCGACTTTTTCTACACAGTCGGGTTTATTGTTTTAGTTTTAATAGTATGTTTTATTAGACTTTGTACCGGAGAAAGGAGTTTAACTTACTAGCTATGCCCGCGGCTCCACTTTAGGTAAAGTCGGTGTAATAGTAAATCGGATTTAAACGCAAATATGACAATAAAATCCTACTAAAATACAAAAGTATTATTTTTATTGTGCTGTATATACCAGAGCCATTGCAGCACAACACCGGTTACTCTCCTACCCCGATTGTCGTTATGTATAGCGTGTGGTATGTATGTATGATAATAAACGATCAAGTACGTCTGTATAGCTTTTACCCGCTGCCGCCTTATTTACTTTGAAAGCGAGGCCGAAAGTCGAGCTGTGCTCAGAAATACTAAGTATGTACTCTCTCAAAGAAAGTAAGTCACTAAGGGCAAAAGCATTGTTCACTCGACGACGTAGTCGCTTCGTTAAATTCTGTCTAAGATATAAAAAAACCGGCCAAGTGCGAGTCAAACTCGCGCACCGAGGGTTCCGATCGCCATGTCATGGTCACTCACGCCATCTATGGCGTGTTTATGAAATGCTTCATATTAGTTAAAATTCTTGATTAGTTAAAATGCTTCATACTCCTTTCCTTTCGGTAGATGGCGCGCGCTCATACGAGTACACTTTTTAGTTTCTTCTATGGGAACCCCCGTGAATTTTGTACTTTTTCTTATTTTTATTATTTGTTGTTATATCGGCAATAATATCACATATTCCGTGAACATTTCAACGAGCTACCTATTAGGGTTCAAGAGATACAGCCCTCGCACAGACATACAGACAGACAGACGGCGTAGGCTTAGTAATAAATAGGGTCCCGTGTCGGATACGGAACCCTAATAAAGCATCGATAAATCACCCCTATTTCCCATCCCTAATCTCTACTAGCCTGAAGCGAGGGGTGAGGTGAGCAGGGTGGAGCGGGCGCAGAGAGGGAGAGGGTAGGTCGATTAGTGCGCGCACAAAGTGAAAAGTTAATGTCCTTACTCTACACACATTGTATGTATGTATGTGCTGGTGTATATATTACCGGAGCGAGGGATTTTAATGTTTATTTTATACTGACCTCGATCTGTGACCTCGGGTCACAGATCTGAGTGAGGGATGAGGCACATCTTTTTTTTAAATCTGACATTATTGTCTACATCAAACGTAATTTCTGAGAGTAAAAATAAGTCAGCCATTGGCGTACTAGGTGCCATGTCAGTGGTATAGCTTTGATAATGTCGGCTACATTGAACTGGACGGTAAAAAAAGGAATTATTTATATAGCCGCTTCGACTGACCTATCTTTCAGTGCGCTTGTACCAATCCGGCCGGATTAAACTCTACCACCTAGTAAGGTAAAGGGAAGGGAACTAACAGTTGTACGTGGAATCCGAATCACACCACGGTTGAATGAAAACTTAACCCACCATGAGAATTTAGATGGGACCTAGGGGAAGCACTGACATGGAAGCTAGTTTGGACAGGAGGAAGGTGTAAAGGTGGTGCAGCCGGCCATGTCGCGTTCTATAAAAAAAATTATATGGCTGTAAAGCCATCCATCCAACAAAGTGGAACCTATTAATTATAGGTTCTCAATTCGACTGTATTTTTTTTATGTTTGTCCCCTCAGAAGTTTCGACTGGGTGAACCGATTTTGAAAATATTTTTTTTATTTGAAAGCTGGTGCTTTCCATGTGGTCCCATTTAAATTTGGTCAAGATCGGATTGGAAAGCGAGGCGGAATCGCGAGGCCGAAGGCCGAGCGATTGCGCCGAGTACATTATTAGCAAAAAATTACTAAAAAAAACTGTAAAATAAAAAACTATTTAAAAAAATATAAAAACCGCCTTAAAAAATTTATGAAATAAAAAAAAATCTAACACTAGAGTTGAAGGCGGTGGTGCTAAAGCAAGCAAAAATAACCGACCGCCTTCAACTCTAGGGTTAGATTTTTTTTATTTCATACATTTTTGAAGGCGGTTTTTATATTTTTTTTAAATAGTTTTTTTTTAATTTCACCAAGAATATATCAAATGTATTTATATGTAAGCAATTAATAATTCAATTAACAAACAATAGTCATAAGTACTCGTGTAAGTGATAACTTAAGCTATTTCAACAATTTAAATCAAAGCTGACATTAAAAAAATTTAATAATAATATTTCGATCATATACCTACGGTACACATAATGAAATTTACGCAATAGACTGTGGCTGTTCCAACAGTAATCCCTCGCTCAATACCGGCTAATCCATCACTGATTATTCCAGAGGACTGGTGGTCCGCTATTGTCTATACCAGTGGCGCCCATAATTTTTTTCTATTAAGATATACCTACAAAAAATTAAAGGTTCTGAAATCGACAATTGTACCAAAAAGTTTTCGTCTGTTTTCGTAGTTCAATAATATATAGTAATTTTTGTTAGACTGTTTATAATATTATCCAAATCTATCTGTTTGTTTTGGTATTTTAGGGTAAATAAACCATACGCCTACGTATTGTTTCTTAATTACAATTAAAACAATTTTATAAATGAAACTGCAGGCATTGGGTGTAATTTATTACTTTTTCATCCATTTATTTCCACATTTCTTTTTATATAAATTTGACATTTTTTTCAAATAAAAACCTAAAATTAATATAAAAACAAACGGAGTTTCCACGGTGGCGGGGCGAACCCAGGCTACCGATGGTCGGGTCCCAAAGAGAGAAACCTCCGGACGATGCTTGCAGTGTCCAGCAGGGCTGCCTTCTGGATCTGGCCCTTGACCCAACCACTCAGCGAGAGCCTCTCAAGGTGGTCGTCGAGGCTCTTCGCTATCAGCTTATGCGCCGAAACGACTATGGGCACAACGATCGTCGAGTCAACGGGCCACATTTTGGTAACCTCGTGCTGCAGATCCAGATACTTTAAAACATCTTCTCTGCTTCCTTACTGACAAGCGAGGTTACCATCATGCGGCACGGCGATATCGACGAACGTTGCGCGCCTTGCCTCCCGGTCCATTATCACAATATCAGGTCTTCATTATTATTTTAATTAATAAAATTGATATATCAAATATTATGAATTCTTTTATGTATTCAAGTAACTTTTTACCCTACATATTTTCAGCGATCGACCAAAAAGCCTCTTGGGATCGACCGGTCGATCGCGATCGACCGTTTGGGCACCGCTGGTCTATACAGAAAATGCAGACTCCTTATATATGTACATAATTATATTCCAGCGTAGATGCATATTGAAATATTCCAACTCGATAAATCTAGCACTCAAAGCGCTGTTCAAATCAGTGTAAAGCATAGACAAGGTGTTGTCTTCAAGTCAAATCAAATCAAAATATACTTTATTGTGCACCATAAAAACATGGGACATAAAAGGCGAATTTAATGCAATGTAGCATTCTTTGCAAACTAACCTTTGGGATGTGAACAAGCGCATAGGGTGGACAATGCTCTGAAAAAGATAAGTGTGAACAATAAAACTATTACATAAATAAATGGACGCAATCATATACATAGATACATACTGATTGTTTTATGTATGTAACATACATAAAACAGTCAATACTATAAGGTACGTACATATTATATTTATGTATAAATCACATTTACTATACAAATATATTTATATTATACCGACAAGGCTTAAAGAATCATGTCCCAAGACCTCCTACAGGAGGACTGAAAGACAATGGGGATGTGTCAACGAAAAAACACCCCTCAAGACCAGATATCCAAAGAGTTTGTATTAAGTCGCTGTAATTCAAACTCTTTGCAGATATCGTACAATAAGTTAAAATCTGTCAATGAATCAGAGAACTCAGAGACAGATGAGTCAGCAAGAAAAAAGGAGATATAAAAAAATTATTATAAAATCAACTGAATATCATGCGGTTTTTTTAAAAAAGCTTGGAATAAAAGTTAAATTAAAAATTTAAAAAACCCCCGACCCTTAAAAAGTTAAAAATAATTTCCGTTTACTTAATTAAAGGAGTCGAGAGACCGCTAAGTAAATTCCCGCGCAGCTCTGAGTTTTTATATTTTATTTACTTAGCGGTCCCCCGACTCCTTTAATTAAGTAAACGGAAATTATTTTTAACTTTTTAAGGGTCGGGGGTTTTTTAAATTTTTAATTTAACTTTTATTCCAAGCTTTTTTAAAAAAACCGCATGAAAATCGGTCCACTTTTTGAGATAAAATTTTTTTTATTACTTAATTACTTGATTACTCTAATACAAACATAGCTAAGAACCATCCCGATTAAACAAGCTTCCTAATAAAAAAAACCGCATCCAAATCGGTCCATCCGTTTGGGAGCTACGATGCCACAGACAGACACACACACACACACACACACACACACACACACACGTCAAACTTATAACACCCCTCTTTTTTTCGTCGGGGGTTAAAAATGTACAACAAAGCAATTATGTAAACAAGATTGTGTTACTCATCGCTATCGGAATCAGATAGAAACAGTTTGCGGATACGTTCTCTAAACATATGGATAGTAGTGGAGCGCTGCACCTGTTCAGGCAACTGATTCCACGTGCGAGCCGCAAGTTTATTTTCTCCATACAAAATCGTCATTCGGCATTTGTGTTTTCTAACCCCCTAAACCTTATCCGATTTTTACAATTGTTTTTTATTGTCTTAAGGACAGTCCAATCTATGTTCGTGTAATTGTTTTGTTAAGATGAAATATACCTAGAACATCCGAAGCTAAAAATTTGTACATACCTATTTCGACCGAAACATTTTGAATTTTGTATTTTTTGATGTCATGAAGTTCATTAAGCTCTATTGAGTCATCACTTTAGATATCCAAAAAATAAAAAGACAGGAATGTAGATTCGACTGTCCTTATTTCAACAAAAAAAGAATTGTAAAAAATCGGTAAGGGACAAATAATCAATGCCGAAAGTCGAATTGCATGGAGAAGGTTAACTTCCGTCTCGTCTCAACTCCATAAAATCTATATAAATACGAGTGCATCATGCATACATACCATCGCGCTGTATACCGACCATCGGTGTAAGCAGAGTAAACAAGCGGTGTTGGGCTGCAAGAACTTGGATAAATTACAGCTCAACCAACACCAATCACCACGTTTAGCAAGACAAAACAACCAGCTATCCAATTACACTTCGCGGCAGTAAGTAATGCACATCGGACTGTAGAAAGAGACAATACGGATGCAGAGCGTCGTCCCTGTCGCGCAGAGACGTGCGAGTTCGTGCGACAGAGACGACGCTCTACAACCGGATTGTCCCTTTCCAAAGCCCGATGCGCATTATTTACTGTCGCGCACTTTACCTACCTACTGCACGACTGTAGAAAGACCGTGCCAAGGTGAGAGGCTTAGTCGCCTTTGGCGACATGCACGGGTATGCGGAGGGACTATTCAAGTATTGGGCCACACACGGTAGACGATATACCTACACTACATGCACACAATTGCATTGCCCATTCGTGTTTTCCGTCCAGTTCAGTGTAGCCGACATGAAATGAAGGGAAGCACTGACATGGCACCTAGTTCACACGGTGTTATGGGCTGACATCAGTGATGTTTTGGTGATGTAGCCAACCGTGACAGTTTCCATAAAAATAAAATATAATACATAAAAATTATTTAGTCCTCTAGCAGAATCTTCTCTTTCCGTCCAGTTCAGTGTAGCCAACATGAAATGAAGGGAAGCACTGACATGGCACCTAGTTCACACGGTGTTATGGGCTGACATCAGTGATGTTTTGGTGATGTAGCCAACCGTGACAGTTTCCATAAAAATAAAATATAATACATACAAATTATTTAGTCCTCTAGCAGAATCTTCTCTGAAATAAAAAATCAGTCAAACTTATTTGTAACTTCACCCTTGTGAAAATTTATATCACTTTTCACCTGCTAGACAGCTAACAGCGCCCCTTCTATATCATTTTGAACTCTTAGACGTTGATCAAGGCACCGACACGAGCGCCCTCTCTTCGATAGCCTCCGAGGGATTATTCGTTTCTTCCCCTCCTCCGTGTGAAGCGAATAATAACATTTATAGTTAGGGATGGATGGGGAGCACTATAGTCAGACCGCTGCTCTATGGACGCGGCTCCATAGGATTCTCAGGCGGCAGACAGGGGTCGATTGCGGGTAATGCACGCTCGAAAACCCGACTACGAAAAAAACTAAGGAAATAACATGAAAAGTTTATCGATAATGCTGTACTATTCGAATCCTTCTACACGCCCGACTACAGCATTTCGAACAGTTTTCCTTGTTATTTCCTTCGTTTTTCTTAGTAAGGTTTTGTAAAATGTTTGACTTTTTTTTATTTAATTTCTGTTAAAATTCTAAACATTTATATTATAATTTATAACCCTAACCAGTAGGGTGTAATATCAGTGTGGTATATTTGGTTCAAACCCCTGACAAAGACGTTTCAAGAAAAAAATTAGCAATACTTATGTATATGTATAGATAAACTAAAAAATATATTATTGCACCTAAAACTAAAAGGAAAAAATATGACAGCGCGATTAACGTGCGCATGTTCACTCAGCGCCATCTATAGGCGTTAGTGTGAACCTCGGTGAACTCTCGTTGTCGAGCGCTGTCGCTAGAGGTTGCCACTACACTATAGTCTCTGGGGCGCAACCTACTACCTAGACGCTAGGTAGATGGTTGCGTTCTTGCGATAACAAGGTTTCCTTGCGCCTTGCCTGCTCCTTGCAAGATGATATAGCGATGCTTCAGTTAGCTGGCAGGGATTGAAATAGTTAGCAGTTTGCCAATGCACGTCTAGACACCTACATAAGCGTGTATAGAATTCGAAATTTAGATTTATGTGATGTAGGGGACGAATAAAGCCAAGGCACAAAATGCTGTAAAATTCACGTGGATCTTGTCTACAAGTATCATCTCGTCAAAGATTTTCAGGGTTCCACACAGGACGCTATTACTAAGCCTATAACCCGTCTGTCCGTCCGTCCGTCTGTCCAACGTTACAATGCTTACTGGATGCTTACCGGATGCATGTCGCCAAAGGCGACTAAGATCTCTTGAACCGTAATAGGTAGCCCGGCCGTGTTCCGACAAAACGCGATAACCCGGGTTACCGCGTTTTGTCTGAACACGTCGTAGAGTGCTCCTCTACTATAGACCTATCCACTAATGTAATAAAATTTTTTTTTACTCATTTGTAGGGTGAGGTATTCACTATGGCATTTCATGGTAACTCATAATTTTATTCATAATATTCTGACAAAACGATGCAACCTTAGCTTGCAGCATTTTACCGCGAAACAGTAGATACTTTAAGAAATTATGGGTTTTGTTCGCACAATACGATGCAACCTAAGGTTGCAGCGTTTTGTCGCAATAGCTTCCTTATTAGAAAGCGTTTGGTAGTATGAAGCTATAAGTGTAACAGTATCGGCTGCACCAGATTTAAGGAGCCATTACAAACCTCCACATGCACTCCCTGAAGATACTCTAAGAGAATTTGACGGATTCATCGAGTCATTTATGCCAATGGTGTGATATTATAGACTAGAACATACTCCAAATCGAAGATATTTGCCGACTGGTGTCAACATAACACTCATTTATATACTGTTGAAACTACATCTATCAACTTTAGAAATAAGCCATGTAGCTGGTCAGTGCTCTAGAGTAGAGTACAATTAAAGAACATATCGACAGCCCAACCCGAACAAGAAAAATATCCTAAGTGTGAAGCTCATGCTACCGCTCACGCAACAACTATCACAAAAGAAGAACCTCACACATGTGAGGGCTGTGCTTGCGATGCATGCGTTCATTATCCTCAACACTATCGAGAGCCAACCTGAAGGATAACTTTAACAAAACAAACAAACAAAAAAACAACTAGCGCGCTCTACACTGTCGACATGTGAAAAGTAATATCGGTACGAATCGGCTTTATTAAGAATCATCAATGGCTGTAGTGTTGATTTAAAGCCCATAAAGATGGAGTACCTACTTTGAACCCGGACACACTTTCATGTCTGCCGACAGTGCACATGGTGCCATCACCAAAAAGATAAACGCATCTCGTGACTTGTACGACATGGCCGACTATGAAAATGCAATCATCAATTCCCGTAGAAACACCAAAACAAACACAAAGTCACAAACACATAAAAGCGTAGTTCTGTTCAAAAACGAACTCAAAAACCAATTTCTAAAGAAATTTAATATATCTAATCTCAAAATAGTTACGTTTGAAAAAGACAAACCTGTGATCTTTATCAAAAACGATTACGAACAAGAAAACTGGAAGGCTTTGGACGTAATGCAAAAAGCACTAAAAGAAGATGTTATGAAAAATTAAGAAAACAAAGATATGCTTAAAAATCTACAACGTAAACACAAGCCTAGAGATGTATCCAAAAAGAAGATCTAGAGAATCTCCTTAAGTACATGCCCGAATCCAGATAATATATTTTTTATAAAAACTTACCTGTTCGGGATGTACCAGACCTAGATGAATCCCGGGCCGAAAATTTTGGATACATTTTATATAACTTCAAAAATTCTTTCTTTTTTTACGTTCAATAATATATTATAATCTCGTCTGCTTATAGGCTGTGATCCGCCAAAACGCTGTAAACTAAGATTGCCGCGTTTTATCAGAATATTTTAATTATTATTGTATTTGTATTGTTCAGACAAAACAGTATTTTCCGCTTTTCCGAGGTTTCCTTCCAATATATCAAGTTGAAATGTTCTACTAAAATGTAGAAAGCAGTTAAAACTAAAACATTAAGTAAAATTAATTAAATATACCCAATGGTTTCGATTTTATGAACCTTCAAATGTAAAAACATGCAAACGTGATTTTCTCAAATCAACGTTTTTTAGGTTGCAGCATTTTGCCGGAACTCGACCGCCGCGCCGCCGGTTGAAATTTTCATAAAATATATTTCTTATTATGGCGGATATCCTAACAACTAATAAAAAAGATGAGGTGTCGTGGGACACCCGACAGAAGCGAAGCTTCTTACGCTTTGTATATAAAATCCAATTATTAATTTAATTTTGATCGGGATAGCTGAAGCTTGCTTTTCATTGGGGTAAACAAATCCTGGCATACCTCCACCGCCTCTTCCACTCTCATATAGTTCTCATAGTTTTCTCCGTGTTCGTTGGTTACCGTCGTATCCACTGCACACTTGACCCTTTTTGAGTACATGATCGATCTAGGTACGCGCGTCTAGGGTATTGACTTAGATTAGATTAGAAAGTGCTCTAGAAACACCTTCCTAAAATAGAGTTTATTTTTTTTTTTTTACTTAACGGTCCCCCGACGACTTTAATTAGCTAAGCGGAAATTATTTTTAAATTTTTAAGGATTGTTGATGTGTTGGAAGGATTGTTGAAGCTTTTTAAAGAGACAGAATTTGAATTTGTAAATAATTTTTAATTAGGTTAGACGAGGTTGGGTTTTTGGTTAAGTTACAAGTACATAAATTAGTTTTGTTATAATTTCCGATTTCAATAATCGGCGACGAGTGAAAGTGTATAAATTTCCATTTTACAGCAGATATCCCTTCACCGATTAGGTAAAATGCTGATGATCTTCATCAAACCCCAGCTTTCTAATTAAAAAAAACGCATCCAAATCGGCCAATCCGTTTAGGAGCTACGATACCACAAACAGACACACAGACAGACGTAGGCGTCAAACTTATAACACCTCTCTTTTTGCGTCGCGGGTTAAAAAAGGTTTTTGCGAACTCGCGTAGTGGAATATCCGGCCGGGTAAAAATTAGTAAAAAGCGGCATATCGACATAAATTTGTCGGTACTATTAAAACCAATCCTTTCAAATAACCTGACTGAAAAGATGTAACAAACATCCTTAAGACGAGACGGAAGTTAACTTTCTCCATACAAAATCGTCTTTCACCATTTATGTTTTCTAGCACCCCAAGCCTTATCCGATTTTTAAATTGTTTTTCTTGTCTTAAGGACAGTCCAATCTACGTTGCTGTCTTTGTCGTGTTTGTTTAGATGAAATATGCAACACTGGATAGCCAAAAATTTGTGTTTCGACCGAAAAACATTGAATTTTTTATTTTTTGGTGATTTTTTATTTATGAAGTTCAATAAGCTTTATTGAGTCATCGCTTTAGATATTCGAAAAATTAACGAACGTAGATTGGGCTGTCGTTAAGACCAAAATTTTTTTTTTGTGTAAATCTGATAAGCTTAAGGTGGGTAAAAAACATAAACCCCAAAAGACGATTTTGTATGGAGAAAGTTAAATTCCGTCTAGTCTTAAGGTCTATGTTATCATCTTAGGGCTTTATGATAAAGTTTCGAGCACACAAAATGTCGAGGGAAAATTTAACACTGTACACGTTTTAGGGCTTAGCAGCTTAAAAGCTTTACAAGTTCTTAACTGCTCGTTCATAAATAGCTGTAGAGGTGTTTTATTTATTTGACCCCGGGGAGTTAAGTAACATGAAAATAAACAGAATTTAGGCATAGGACACGTAAAAACAAGGTCGCTTTTTATTAGAGCTATACTTAGTTTTGGATGGGAAATAATTTTTCAGATGACTTGTTCACATGGCGTACATACATTTAAGATATTTTTAGCAGGAGACGGAATTTTTTTATGAAAATCGGTTTATGTTTGATAATAACTACAAAACAGCTATCGGCGGCCCTACTGGCGGCCCCGCCCACGTCTCCTTGTTGATAGATAAAAATAGATAAAATTATTGCTTCGAAATTGTATTCAACAAAAACTAAAGCAGTCTTCGTGTTTTAATATACATACTAGGATCTACCGACGCATTAATGAAATAAATTATTTAAGAAAATGAACTCCAATGGGAAAAGCTTCAGATCTCACATTATATCTTCATTTTTTTAAGTAAACCAACATGGGTGGCTGTGCCGAGAGACCAATGGTGCAGTCGACAGAGCCAAAATCATGCACCTCTCCTCACGAAACCACGCTCAGTTAGAAATTGTTAGAAATGTAGATAGAATAGAATGGAATAGAATGGAATATAATGGAATAGAATAGGATAGAATGGAATAGAATAAAATATAAACTCTTTAGTGCACACACCTGAAAGAAACCAGTACAAGATATAAACAAGAAAATATAAGAGTGATCAAAGGCAGTCGTTTGTTCAATTCAGTCAACCAATGTAATTCTTCTAAATATTAAGGGGGAGAGTTCCTTTTCTACAATCTATATGCTAATGTTCCTTCATAATATCTCGTCCTAAAACCCCACATTTACAATATTTCTAAATAAAACCATACTACGCCAAACATCGTTAAAAATCAGTAAAACCTTGCAGAATCTTCGCTGAAATATCTAAATTTCCAAATTTCCTCCCCCTACAACGAAGTAGGCACTTCTAGTCTCCGATGATACGTCTTCAAACGTAGGGTAGGTAAAGTGAAGGATCCTCAAAAAATCCCGTAGACCTCTCACGCGCGCCCGCTCTCGCTAATGCGGTCCTCCAGCCTCCCGGGTCCTCGGAGCTTGGCGAGGGTCCCTAAAATAGAAGTACGAACATTATACGAGATGATGTTAGAAAGCAGTCAGACAAGCAGTATTATTATAGCAGACAATAATAATTTACTTCACACAAGCAGAAATATAATCGGGCTACGTTATATACTTGGTCCGAATATATATTTAAATGGTAGCACAATTTTCCTGTCTTTAATTTTCTGTCAAGTAATCTCACTAGATATATTTTGATACTTACTTGTTATTATGCATTATCATTAATGTATAAAGCGGCCACTAGTGGCCGCTCCGTAGGTGAAGGGTTCTTCATGGCTATGGTTGGCTGATTTCTGAAAGAGATAAGTCCGCCTCTGCACCTCGTATAAATTTTATATTGGGCTTGTTTTTTAACCCCCGACGAAAAAAGAGCGATGTTGTATCGTAAGATTAATGTGTGTGAGGGTGTGTGTATGTGTGTATGGGTATATTGTGTATGGATGGGTATATTGTGTATGTGTGTATGTGTGTAAGGGTGTGTCTATCTGTGGCATCGTAGCTCCCAAACGGATGGACCGATTTGGATGCGGTTTTTTTTATTACAAACCTGGTGTAAAATGTTTTTGGAGTAATAAAGAATTCCTATGTATCTATATTCTATCGATATAAAATTACAAAAGTATGTAACACATACTTAATAAATATTATTTTTGGACTGGAAGAAAGCACGAATAACAACATTGCACCCACGTGGATTTATCGCTCGTGAAACCTTCGGATAGTGCAAAGAATTTATTTTAAAATAAATGTTTTACGGCAATACGTATTAGTTTTGAATTCGATACTGACGCATGTCCTCGAATATGTATTAGTTTTGAATTCGATACTGACGCATGTCCTCGAATATGTTCCATTTCAACTTATTGACCTCTTAACACAATTCAAGCCTTATAGAAAAATTTAATTTTGCAATTGCAATTCGAAATAAGGATTTTTTTTTACACTAAACTGATGGTACCGTACACTGTTTATCAGATGTACCATATCAGACCTCCATGTGACGAGTAATGTAGGCAGAGCACTCCCGGACTAGGGGCGGGCGGGTTAGGTGCCGGGTAGGTGAGGGGGTGCGGGGGTGAAGGTTGTGAAGCACTAGAGGTATCATAATGAGAGAGAACATACGCGAACAATCTAGAATAATCAACCAGTCTGCAAATGATGGATGAGATGTGATATATATAAACCTAACTCGCCATATATTTCCCCCCCAAGTACAGTCTCGGGTCCTTCAAGAGGGGCGAATGGGCACCTGTCAGGCCGGTATGGCATTTGAAACCCCCGCATAGAGAAACACCTCGTGCAACAAGAAGGAACATATGGCTACGGAACCCTCAGTGAACCCTCCCTTTAAAACTAGCCAAAGCCACGCTCTCAGTTATTGAAAGGGTTCACTAAGACAGAACGTTAGATAACCCCGTGTAAAATTTCAAGTAATAAGCATTATGTCAAATCAAATCAATTCAAAATCAAAGAGTATTTATTAGTCAGGCAATGGTCAGGCACATATAAACATTACTGGTGCTTCATTCATGAAAAAAAAAATGCATGAAGATAGTATTAGTACCATTACTAAATGTTAAAAAATGTCAAACTGTAATATTAGAAGAAATTCCATTACACCATAATAAATCGACTTCACCTCCATTTTCAGTGGAATGCCATTTCATTGTGCCATTTAAATGGCGTCCCACCCAGCCAACTGGAGCGAATACGTGACAACTATTTTCCTGGAGCGACAACTACGCGACATTTGAACATCCACGGGACGTTGAACAAACTTTTTTTATGCATTGTGAGGGAGAAAAGAAAGCGGAAAGCCGCAATAAAGATAAATAAAAATACGTCCCGATCAGGATTGGAATCTGGACCTCTGGCACGAGCCACCAACGCGTTATCAATTTCGCCACCGGGTCAATGACGTAATCTCTCCAAATCTTGAACAGTTTCATCTTCTAAAGTGAGTGTGTGTGACGCAAACTACGAATCGTGGTCGGAACTTATTGCATCTATCGTAAAGCGACGGGGGACCTTTCTAGAGGTCCGAGGTTCGAATCCGGTCGGCGGCGGCGCGGCGTGTACCAATGAGTTTTTTCTGATGAAAAAATTTACGTACATACCTACACCTACTGTTTTACCGCTTGGAACGGGTTTAAACTGTAGGTCCCTTCCCTTGCCCCTTAATAGGTGGTAGGCTCAAATTGTAGCCCACTGGTTTGGTACCGCCGTACTGGATATAAGATGGCTGATGGCGGCATAGCAGCCTCGGCTGTGTTTTCCTCTAGTCCAGTATAGCCAGCAATCCAAAGGAAAGTCACCAATATATTCACCCCATCTCGGAGGTGATATTGGCTGAACGGAGCACGTGCTTTGGCCCCTCTGACTCAGCCACCCATACCGGATTACATAAAACACAAATCCATGAAGCAATTATTATTAATTAACCTTAGCTCGTCAAAATTAACCAATTAATAAATAGTTGAATCATATTAGCTCGTCAAACAAAACAATACAATGTGTAGTGTAGTTCTGTCCCTAAAGGCCGATTTACATTGGTTTAGTGTTTAGTCAAGTAGACAAGTACAGTGAGTAAGTACAGTGGTGTAAACCGATTGGACAGTAGCGAGTCAACTTGGCTTGAAAGTGGCTTGCAAGTTGGCCCAAACAGTCGAAATTAAAACAGTCGAATTTAGCACAGTGCATAAGTTACCGGCAACAGGACATTCGCGCGTCCATTTCGACGGAGAAATGCCGCTGTACTTGCTGTAGTGTAAACAGTCACTGTCCAGGCGCTCGCTACTGGCCACTGTACTTGCACTTGCCACTTGACTAAACACTAAACCAATGTGAATCGGCCTTAAGGCGCCGCTTTCGCTCCAACCCCCGCACGTCCGCCCGCCCTCTCCTCTGAACTATTTACATCTCATAAAGCGGTCCATGACCTTCGACGGAGGCTGTAAGAAGTGTAAGATATAATGAATATACTCGTTATGTACTGAATTGCCTAGTTGGCAATTTCATTGTTTCTTTTAATAAATATTACACCAAGAACGTTAGAAGAGGTAGGTACGTCGGACCTTCCCCGCGCCAGCGTAACGCGATATTAGTAAAAACGTACCAATAACATTCGTCGGTTGCCCGCTGGTCACATAGCGTCAACCTTCCCCCACCCGATGCCACCCAATCAGAGCGCGCGCCGTCGCCTCCGCT
Source organism: Nematopogon swammerdamellus (assembly GCA_946902875.1). Taxonomy (NCBI): domain Eukaryota; kingdom Metazoa; phylum Arthropoda; class Insecta; order Lepidoptera; family Adelidae; genus Nematopogon; species Nematopogon swammerdamellus. The sequence continues at coordinate 20,650,429 of OX336337.1, read as the reverse complement.
ACCCGCGGAGCTCGGCGACGCTGGTTCTCATATAAGCATTGGACAGTCCTACGTCCCTACCTCTTCCAACGCTTTGTATTACGCCTACAATTAAATATTTTAAAAGAAACCGATTTTAGGTACTTCTGGGTTTTAAGGCGAACCATTTGATTTTTCTTGTTTCTTGTGGAAGTAGGTAATCAAATAAAGTTTACAGAAGTCCAATGCTAAATATAATTCCCAATTAAACTTAAGTAAATCTTAAAAAATGCTAATCCACTGTAGGAAAATTTATGTCTCACTTATCTCAACGCGTTCTCTCTCTCGCTCGCTCTCGTATCGTTCATACGGCATAGAGACAAGGAAAAATTGTTCGGAAACACTGCTACAGTCGCTTTAAGCTCCGGCTATAAACAACAAAACAACTGCCGTGCGGCATGGTGCTCCCGGCCCGGCCTATCGGCGTCACATCTCCGATGCCTCCATAGTAAAAACTTAGGACAGTAGTAAGACTTAACACGCGTCTCACGCACATACTATAAAGACGTACCGCGGACAGTTCACCAGCTTTTTTTTTTTTTTATTGAAACTGACACGGTTGGCTACATCACCTACAACGTCCGTGATGTCAGCCCATAACACCGGGTGAACTAGGTGCCATGTCAGTGCTTCCCCCTTTGATCGTGCCGGCTACACTGAACTGAGCTTGTTCCTTTATTTAATTTTTTTATTTATTAACAAATTTAAAAAAGCTCCCACCCTTAAAAAGGCAAAAATAATTTCTGTTTACTTACTTAAAGGGGTCGGGGGCCCGCTAAGTAAATAAAATATAAAAACTCAGAGACTTAGCAGTCCCCCGACTCCTTTAAGTAAGTAAACGGAAATTATTTTTGACTTTTTAAGGGTCGGGGTTTTTTGAATTTGTAATTTAACTTTTGTATGTACGCGTAAGAATGTCATGTGAGAAAAAATGCTATCTAGCTAAAAGTGACCTGGGGAATGCGTACGTCTTTAAATCATATTAAAATACACTTTATTGTACACCAGTTTAAATAAAACCGGTCAAGTGCGAGTCGGACTCGCGCACGAAGGATTCCGCACCACAAAAAAAAAAACGCTGAAAAAACACGTTTCTTGTATGGGGTTTTATATTTTAGGGTTGTATTGCCTTAATTTTTTACTTTTTCCATTTCAAATTAATAATATAATAATAACACATATTCTGTGAAAATTTCATCCGACTAGCTATTGCGGATCTAAAGATGCAGCCGTAGTACAGACAGACAGACAGACAGACAGACAGACAGGCAGACAGACGGCGGCGTAGGCTTAGTAATAGGCTTCCGCACGGGGTACGATTTATGCAACACGTAGGTCTTCGTGCCTTACTTGCTGCTTGAGATCTTCCTTCCTTACCTATAATAAAATCCAACGTCTATTTTCTGTCTGAGTGTCTGAGTGCATGTCTGTCTGTCCGCTTATAACACGAGAACCACTGAACCGATTTTAATAAAAAAAAATCTACGGATAGCTTGATTCTTCCCATCAACTATAGGCTACTTACTATCACGCTAAATGACTTATGAGGTTAGCAGTGAAGTGAAATATGAGAGCGGGCGGAGCCGCGGGCACAGCTTGTGTACTAATACATTGCTAAACGTGGTGGTCGGTGTTGCGCATGTCATTCGTATTACCTCACTTGAACCACCTAATGCCGATTGGCAGTGCGTAAAATGGGAACGGTGTTATATATTATCCGCAGCGTGTTTCATATCAATCATCATCAAACAATATCAATACTAATAATAAATCAGTAACGGATGGTCATAGAGTAAGTTACATTGTTATATGGGATAAGTACTGAGTTTGTAGACTCCATTTCTAAAATTTCTAGAATGTTTAGATATATTTTCTGTATGTATTTATGTATGTTCCTCCATAACTCTTAAACTGATCATCCGAATTTGATGAAACTTAGTACAAGCACATATCTATACGAGACATAGGATAGGCTAAATAAAATTCAGTTCCAGTTACTCTAAGATTTGGCTCTCATACAAACCGAATTGTTCCGCGGTAAATATATATAAAAATAATAAAGGTACGGCAGCGGGCTTACTAACCTTCTTCTTTTTAAATACGAATTTAACGCGAGTGAAGTCGCGGGCAAAAGCTAGTATCACTTAAAACATCAATTCTCATTATAATTGTAATAAAGATATCCAGCCCAGCCTACCCTGTCGTTTTAGGGTTCAGTATTTCTTACATTTGTTCGAATTAAGAACACGACGTAATTATATTATGTTTTATCATTGTGTTCTAATAAATGTCGAACTGTTGAAGTAATCTACTGTTTTATGTATGTACTGTGTCCGACAGACGAGGGCGCCGCCGGTTGCCAGGCAACGCGATGCAGACTCCGCGCCGCCCAATCAATACTCTCCCGCTTTAGCCGCCCAGCGCCGCCGCCGCCGCCTCCCGCCCACGCGCGCCGCCGCCGCCGCCCTCGCCGCCCCCGCGGCCACGCACGCCGCCCTGGCCTGGCGCCCGCCCGTTCACGCTGCGCTTTGTATGCGGACGCTGGAGACGCCGCCGCCGGATCGAGGGTGTGAATGATTGCGGAAGGAAAGTGTAACGGGCTGTTGAATTGTTTATTGAAAGGTTTCCGCGCAGTTGTGAAGGAATGATACAATTTTATTAGGAAACGCACAGTAAGTTTCTGTAAGTTAATATGTATATGAATATATTTTTTTATTGAATAGAATAGAAACTCTTTATTGCACAAAAATTTAAGGAAGAACAGTACACGACAAGAAACAAGAAATACAGGAGTGCGCAATGGTGACTTATCATCACTGCAAGTGACTTTTTCCAGTCAACCTTTGGGTGGTGAGGGATACAATTATAAACACAGAAGTGTTACAGGAGTCGGAGGAGCTGTTTAACGCGATCCCGCCGTCCCCTTTTCACCTCCGCACAACGCGCACTGGGCAGGGATTGCATCCCTATACGCTTGACTTACCACGGATGCGTACCAAGCGGTTCTGCAAATCTTTCTTCCACAGAACTGGTAAACTCTGGAACGCTCTTCCTGCCCACATATTCCCCCCCAAGGATGTCTCGGGTCCTTCAAGAGAGTCGTGAATAGGCCGGCACGGCATTCGCAACCCCCGCGTACGACCGAATGTCCATGGGCGTCGTTAGACACCCTATGGGTGGCTCTACGCCACATGTCATGCTTTCAATAAAAAATTCACAGTTCTCGTGCATTACGCGACCTTCGAGGTACATTGAAAATGTACAAATCTCAACTCAACAAAATAAAAAAAATTATTACATTTGTATATTTTTTATTATATTTCAAAAACACAAGCAGCTTATAAAATGTAAACTAAAATTTTGACAGAAAAAGAGATAAGCTTGACATTATGTCTAACTAAAGTAACAAATTAATAAGTATCAAATATAAAAATATAATATAGGTTAGGTTAGAAGATGCGTCGCCTATCAGCCCTAGCCGATACGCGTCTTTTGAGTCCTCAACAGTTTTGGGGCTACGCGAGTGGCGTAGCCCCAAAACTCGCGACACCAGGATGATTTCACACTCTCAGCGAAAATGGGGGGCTATACTGAAGCGATGGAAAAAACATTTTCAATGTTAAAAAAAAAAATAAAAAAAATTGCCGCGTAAGTTTCCGATGTGGCGTGCGAACAAAAGCCGTTGAGTTTATGTTGAGGAACGAGATCGATAATATGCAATTCGAATTCCATTTTCAAACGTACTTTAGAGGCAGTCCGCACTTTACACAGGTATGAAAGTATAATCTTTCATTTGGACCGAATGTTTTGGTTCACGTTGATGTTGCGACATTTCCGCATAAGTGAAGTGTCCGCATTGACACGTGGGCCGGGGTCAGTGCCCTGGGTGCCGCCCCCCCCCCCCCCCCTCCCCCGCCGCCCGCCCGCATAGCACCCCGCACGCCCCTTCATCCGGTCTCAGTCAGCGTGGACTATGGACAAATTATTTTGTACACCCTAGTGAATTCATAGATTCTAACATTTTAAACTCTACGTAACTGACTTATTAGTATGTATAGATGGCAGGGAGGAATATTAAAACATTTTTATGAAATTTATTAAATATGTATCTACCGTGTGGGGCCGGTACTTAAAAAGAATAGCCCCACTGCATCTCTCCCCACGCATGTTGTAAAAGGCGACTAAGGTATAAGGACAAGATTCCGTGCTAAAGGGCGACAGGTTCGCCACCATTCACCTTGGCACGGTACTTCCACCGAGTCATGCAGCAGGTGGGTCTTCGTGTCTTACTTGCTGCTTGATCGATTGAATCTTGTTCGAATACTTTGCGAAACGTGGTGGTCGGTGTTGTGCTGTAATTTACCAGAGTTCTTGCAGCGCAACACCGATTACTCTGCTTACCCCAATTGTCGTGATTCAGCGTGTGTGATATATATGTATGTATGTATTAAAGATCGTATTTACGCGTCACTTGTAAATGTGTATTTTATTTGTGAAAAATAAAGTAAGTACTGACCGACTGAATAGTTGCTTGGAGAAAGTGACTCGATGTCGAACCGACTCCCATTCAATGCTAATTGCCTGTCTAGCCTAACAACAGAATGCCGATATCGTCTAGTTGTAACAGAGGGGGTCAATTCACTACTTCATAAATGGTACATCGTATACGGAATTTCGAATAGAATTGCGATTCCTCCGTACGTAACAATTGTGAATAACATTTCATGAAACGAGACTACCAAAAAGAAAGAAAATATAGAAAATGCTGTAGTCACTCAGACTTGTAGAAAGATTCGATTTATTTTTTTATGAAAAGTGACACGATTGACTACATCACCTACTACATCCGTGATGTCATCCCATAACACATTGGTGAAGTAGGTGCCATGTCAGTGCTTCACTTCGGTCGCGTCCGCGTCGGCTGCACTGAACTGGACGAAGAACACGAACTATTTACAAAGCCGTTTCAACCGACCTTTCATTCCGTGCGGTGGTACCAAACCGGGCCGGTTAAACGCTACCACCTAGTAAGGTAAGAAGAGAAGGGACCTACAGTTTTACATGAAATCCGAACCTCGGTCAGCCTCCAACGGTCGAGTGGTCACCCATGCCAGCACTGACCGCGCCCAGGTCTGCTTATGATCACGAGCGACAGTCGACCGGCCGCACCACTGAGCTACCAAGGTTGACAAATTAACAAAAGTTGAACAACAAAAAAAATATATCGCTGCAAAAAACAAGGAATGTCTACTTTTCCTATCTTGTCACAATAATTAGTAATTGTTCCAGTGATCGAGTGACCTGCGCTGTGACTGGACTGCGACTCTGGTTGTTGACTCACACAGATAACCCTTGATAGCTTATGTCACCTAGCCACTATACAGGGTGTATCAGAATAGGTTTGAGAAACTTCAGGAATAGAAAGTACTCATTATTAGAAGAAAAAAATCCTTATCACTCAAATCGAAATTCCGTTGTTTTTTTGGTCATACAAAAGTTGGAAATTGTAATAAAAACTCGATGGACAGTGAGACTGGAGAGTGCAGCGAACTAATTCAGTCCTCTTTTTCTTTTGAGGTCATTGAACTTTCGGTTTTTTGAATTTACCTACACGCAGTTCAATTGTACTAGTTATGTATGCAACCTACCCATTTTTATTCATGAGTTAGAATTTATTTTTTATTTAATAAAGGCGGACGTTAACCATCCACCAAATCTTGAAGAATAGATTTTCACCAAAAAGTACTGTAAAATGATCGAATCTGGGAAAAAGTTTCAGAGCTTTTCGTCTTCAAATATGGGCCCCTTTCGAACCCTGAAGTTTCGAAAACCTATCCTGATACACCCTGTATAGGTGACATCGTCGCCTTACTTTCGTTAATTGATTCATCGGACGGAATGTTTAACTGTTTAGTATCTTTCTCTGATTCGGTTATAACTTCAATTACTTACGTAAATACTACTTACTTAATAACGTGCTAATATCTGTACAGACTAGACAGCTACTCAGTACTTACTCGTACTTACACTTCAGGGCATCACGTACAAAACATTTCCAAAACACCTTTTTAAAAGGTTTTTTGAGCAAAATCCTTGACGAAGTTTGAGGAACGTCTTCATGGCTTACAGGATTTTTAAGAGGCTCCAGAGCATGAAATATGAATAAACAAAATATTTGCAAGAATCAGTGAAGCACGTAAATGTATCTGAAGTAGGCTGACGCACAGAACGAGTCAAAGTGTCACATAAAAAAGAAAGAAAGTAAATATAACTAATATATCTTTCCCTCGCCTCCATTTGTTCCCCGGATTTAGCGAAGCGTCTCGTCGAAGCACAGAACCTGACAAATCTCCAGAACGCACTTTTAGATCGATTATCTATTTTTATATTTGTTTTAGATTTACTTTTAAGCATATTTGTTATTATTAGATATTATTCGATATTGAAGAAAACATGCAGCCATGCCCAGTTTTTTTATTAGAAAGCTGGTTTAATCTGAATGGTTCTTAGCTATATGTTTGTAATCAAGTAATTATGTAATAAAAAAAAATATTATCTTAAAAAGTGGACCGATTTGCATGCGGTTTTTTGGAAACATAGCTTGAAATAAAAGTTTTACAAATTAAAAAAACGCCGGACCCTTAAAAAGTCAAAAATAATTTCCATTTACTTACTTAGAGGAGTCGGGTGACGGCTGAGTAAATAAAATATAAAAACTCAGATCGCGCAGGTATTTACCTAGCGGTCCCTGGACTCCTTTAAGTGAGTGAATGGAAATTAATTTTGACTTTTTAAGGGTCGGGGGTTTTATACATAAAGTATGGCCAATTACACGGTTCCCTGTTTAGTGTTTATGTGTGCGCTGGGCATTAATATGTGTATTGTGTGTAAATGTGTTGTGTATTTATAGAATAGAGAGGAAATACTTTATTTCTCCAAAAACATTTTACAGAAAAATCTTTCGGCAAGGTATTGGGTAAACTCCTTGTCGATAAGTCGGGTGACCGTCGCGCCGCGCCGGTGCTTTCTTCACACAACGTGTAGCGCTGGAGATTCAGAGAGGCAATTGTGCAAGTGTCCTGGATACCGCAGGGGAGTTGGCAGAACTGGAGGAAGGAGATTTACATAGCGCTCCCACCACCGCAACCCCGACGCTCAACCTTCCTATTTCTTCATTTATTTAATTGTAACAGTTATATTTAATTTTAAGTTTATTTTATTATAATTATTTTTTTAATAATCGTATTTAGAATATAGATATTTAGAATATACAGAAATAAGCACAATATATAATTTACATGAGGGGCAAAGGCGGACTTATCCCTCACAGAGATTACTTCCAGCCAACCTTAGAATTTATCGTCCTAAAAAAATCGTGCATCCTCAGTATCGATCGACACATGAATATTCTATGATTACGTTGATATCTACTAGCGACGATCGGTCGTCGCTTGGACGACTGCTCGCTCGCGGAGTGGCCCCATTGCTCAGATAGATAGTTGACATCTCGCCCGGCCTGTCTCGATACTATCCTACCCTACGATCATACTATACAACTTGTTTACGTAAAATGTCAACGCGCATATTATATGAACTGGCTTCAGCAGACTTTCGGAATTGTACCAAAAGAACAGGCGTCTTTTAGGGTTCCGTATCTATTCTGAAGCCTATTACTAAGCCTACGTCGTCGTCTGTCTGTCTGTTCGTCTGTCCGTCCGAGTGCAATATCTGTTGAAACGTAATGTGTTATATTATGACACGTGTGCCATGAAATAATAAAAAAAGCAAAAAGTAAAAAAAATCACAGTATCCATACAATAATCGTGCTAAAATGTATTAGTACATATTTACGCTACTAAATAATAGATGGCGCCACAATTTGCATATTAGGACGTATACGTATGAACCGAATATTTTCGGAGACGTTCGAATTCCATTTCTGCAAATGATGTAATTTTTATTTTCATTTATTTTTGCTCTGTCGTAAATACATGCAAGCATCTAAAGTGGTTTGATTATAGTGAAAACTCTAAATAAAGTTAAACAACAAATAATAAAAACTAACCCGAATACGTGGTGGTACGGAACCCTCGGTGCGCGAGACCGACTCGCACTTGGCCAGTTCTTTTAGGTAAATTATGTATTTACCGACATGTACAAGCTGGAATTACAAGAGAGAATGTGTTATGTTTATTTCTTACATACGCTTTTTACGAGCATTTTCCCGGCGGTTTCGCTTCGTGTGACTGTTTGCTCACAGCTCAGGCCGCCGATGACGCAGCCTTATGATTTATAGCCTAAAACTATCTTGAGAAGTGACAGAATGTAACAGCGAAGACCGTACTATGTAGATCGAAGTTGTTCTCGAGTTATTAGGATATTCATATATTGGCGTACGTTACAAGGCCTTAGAAACCTCGCTTTATTTATTAGAACACTTTATTGTTTGGAAACGTTCTTGATTTTTTTTATGGAAACTGACACGGTTGGCTACATCACCTACAACATCCGTGACGTCAGCCCATAACACCGGGTGAACTAGGTGCCATGTCAGTGCTCGGGGGATAGCCGTGCTGGATCCTTCCTGATGCAGCGCATCAGCATGGCTGTACAGAAGGGCAATGCCGCGAGCGTTATGGGCACTTTCCCGTCATCGGGCCATTTAGATGAAAGTTTTATGGGGAATGCGTAATTTTTTAATTAATACATTTTCATAACCTTTAGTCCAAGAATTTTTTTATTCTGAGAATTATTCTCTCTGGACAAATATCAAATATCAAATATCAAATATCTTTATTTCACTCAAAAATTGTACAACAGGCAAATACTTAACTCTAAATATAGGGTTCTCTTACAGTACGCCTTATTATTTACAGAGTGGTTATGGAGTGGCAGGAAGAAAGAGACATGAAACAAGTGCTTAAATCTAATTACAAAAAAATAAAGAAAAAATTTACATATACTAAATATATATATATATAATAAATATATACATTATATAAGTGTACACGGACTCAAGAGCAATATAAGGACAGGTAATAGAGGAATAGTAAGCTACTTTAGGAAGTTTGACATAAGTCTTTTTTTGAAAACAAAAGGAGAAGGAGACATACGAACGTCGATGGGTAGTTCATTCCACATACGAACAGCATTAACAGTGAAGGAGTTTGAATAAGAAGTGGTGGTATGAGAGGGGAAGGCCAGCACAAGGGAGTCGGTCGATCTCAGTGGTCGGCCGTGCGAACAAAGAAATTCAAACCGCTCACTCAAGTACTGGGGGGCACCAGGATTATTTAACGTACAGAAGAGAAGGGATAAGACATGAGCATTCCTACGCCTACGGATATCCAGCCAATTAAGACGAGCGCGATATTCAGAAATGTGGTCATACTTACGCAACCCAAAGATGTATCGGATGCATAAGTTGAGAAGTCGTTCTAATTTATTGAGAAGGATCTCGTTTAGATCAAGGTAAGCAATGTCAGCATAGTCAAGGATTGGTAGTAGAAGAGATTTTGCTAACGTAATCTTGGTTTTGATGGGCAGGAAATTCTTGAGGCGTCTCAGAGAGTGGAAACTAGCGAACATCTTACGGCCTACCTCTTCGACATGCGCTTGCCATGATAGGGTCTCGTCAATCCACAAACCCAGATTTTTGTGAATTATATTTAGTTGGCAGTGCCTCCGCCGAGTAAATATTGTTTCAATGTACATAATGCTGAGATACCGAGAGGCTGTATTTAGCTGTAGGTTATTTTAAGACTTAAGAGAAGATTACTTATTAACTCGAAATGTGATAACAAGTCTACACCAGTTTATTTTGTCGCGTCACACCATTGTAAATTTATTATTTGAAAAGTTTAAACAACGTTTCAAATAATAGTAATTTATTTAATTCATAACAGAAACTGTTATGAATTACTTTGTACCGTGTGGGGTCGGTACTTAAAAAGAATAGCCCCACTGCATCTCTCCCCGTCGCATGTCGTAAAAGTCGATTAAGGGATAAGAAAATTCGTCAGCCTCGGTAGCTCAGTGGCGCGGTTGGTTAGTCAACTGTTATTAATATATTAAGCAACGCTGAGCGCGGTCAGTGATTGGATGGGTGACCGCTCGACCGTTGGAGGCTGACCGTGGTTCGGATTCCACGTTAAACTGTAGGTCCCTTCCCTTCTTACCTTACTAGGTGGTAGGGTTTATCCCGGCCGGGTTGGTACCACCGCACTGAACGAAACGTCGGTCGAAACGGCTATGTGAATAGTTTGTGTTTTCCGTCCAGTTTAGTGTAGCCGACATGAAATGAAGGGAAGCTCTGACATGGCACCTAGTTCACCCTGTGTTATGGGCTGACATCACGGATGTTGTAGGTGATGTAGCCAACCATGTCAGGTTCCATAAAAAAAAACAAAAAAACTGTTCTATACAAAAATGAAGATAAATATGACGACTGTACATAAAATTAAATATAGTTAATATTTGTACAATTTTTATGTTTTTATTAAGGTTAATTAGATTAGGTTTTTTGCAAAACAATAAGAATAATATTAAGTCAAATACCTACTTATATATTGTAAGCACCTATTAGTAAAGACTATATGTACTTCAATCGTCAGCCTGTGTCGGTCCACTGCTGGACATAGGCCTCTCCCAAGGCACGCCACCACACGCGGTCTTTCGATCTTCTCATCCATCCACTCCCGGCTACCTTTTACGTCGTCTGTCCACCTAGCCGGGGAGGCGTCTCACGCTACGTTTGCTTGTACGTGGCCTCCATTCTAGCACCCGTCTACCCCATCGGTTGTCGGGTCTGCGACGTACCCAGCCCACTGCCACTTCGGCTTGGTATTTTTCTGAGCAATGTCAACTACCTTGGTTATTCATCGTATTTCGTCATCATTATGTATTAAAAAATATAAATTAAAATGACCTACACCTGCTGCTTCACCGTTTCGGAACCGGTGTAAAACTTTAGGCCCCTCCCCTTACCCCTAACTAGGTGGTAGGGTCAAATTGTAGCCGACTGGGTTGGTAGCAACGTATTGGATGTAAGATGGCCGCATAGCAGCATCGGTTGTGTTCTCCTCTAGTTCAGTATAGACAGCAATCCAGGGAAGTCTCCGGTATGGCACCTACCTTCTCGGAGGTGATATTGGCTGGTCGGAGCATGTGCTTTGGCCTCCGACTCAGCCACCCATACCGGATTACACAAAAAAAACCTATTTGTTGATTTTTCATAGCTCGCTGAGCGACTTTAAATTTGTGGACATGCCTTAATACCTACAAACTTATTGTTTTCCTTCAATCTAACAATATCTTGGGCGTCTTTAGCAATACAATTTATTATGAATAAATAAGAGATAGAATTTTGGAGCGGCGAATTGTTCGTAGGAATAATGGAGAACCTCGACACTCCAGTCAATAGAAGAGAAAGGACATGAAAATTCGCTCCCGCTGTCTCATCAATATTTGATTAAACGAGTAAACACAGCCTGCCGGCTAGGGCGGGGGCGAGGGCGGCGTGAGGTGGAGATCCCGCCCACGAGACTAAACTTGTCTAAGCGATTACGTTCGCCCGCGAACGAGGCTTTCGTAGTTAAATTAAATATATGATTATTTATGAGTAACTTGTCAGTCTCGGTAGCTCAGCGGTGCGGTCGGTCGACTGTTGTTAAGCAGCCCTGAGCGCGGTCAGTACTTGGATGGGTGACCGCTCGACCATTGGAGGCTGACGGTGGTTCGAATTCCACGTAAAACAGTAGGTCCCTTTCCTTCTTATTTTACTAGGTGGTAGGGTTTATTCCGCCCGGGTTGATACCACCGCACTGAATGAAACGTCGGTCGAAACGGCTATGTGAATAGTTTGTGTTTTCCGTCCAGTTTAGTGTAACCGACATGAAATGAAGGGAAGCACTGACGTGGTACCTAGTTCACCCGGTGTTATGGGCTGACATCACTGATGTTGTCGGTGATGTAGCCAACTAGGTACTAGTCTGCGTGAGTGATCTACGTGATTCTTAACTCGCGCAAACCGAACCGGAAGAATTCGCAGATTTATGTTTTGTTATTACATTACTTACACTAGCTTTTTCCCGCGGCTTCGCTCGCGTAAAATTCATATTTCAAAGGGAGAAAGTAAGTAACTAAGGCCGATCTGCGTTAAGGTAAACGATAAAGCTTCTCAACTAAATTAAGTAACTAACGGCGAGGCTTCAGGCTGAGCTGCATTCTGGAAGAAAATAAACCTTCTCGAAGAAAGTATGTAAGTAAGGGCGAGGCCGAAGGCCGAGCTGCGTTTAGGAAGACTATAACATTTTCGAAGAAAATAGGTAACAGAGGGCGAGGCCGAAGGCCGAGCTTCGTTCAGGAAGACTATAAACGGTCTTGATCAAAGTAAGTAACTGAGGGTAAGGCCGAAGGTCGAGCTGCGTTCAGGAAGACTAAAAACCGTCTTGATGAAAGTAAGTAACTGAGGGCGAACCTGAAGGCCGAGCTGCGTTCAGGAAGACGATAACCTTTTCGAAGAAAGTAAGTAACAGAGGGCGAGACCGAAGGCCGAGCTGCCTTCAGGAAGACTATAAACCGTCTCGAAGAAATTAAGTAATTGAGGGCGAGGCCGAAGGCCGAGCTGCGTTCAGGAAGACTATAAACCTTCTTGATGAAAGTAAGTAACTGAGGGCGAGGCTGAAGGCCGAGCTGCGTTCAGGAAGACTATAAAACGTCTTGAAGAAAGTAAGTAACTATCGCCCATAGTTACTTACTGTTATCGAGAAGGTTTGGCGTCTTCCAGGATATACAGCTCGGCCTTCGGCCACGCCCTTAGTTACTTACTTTCTTCGAGATGGTTGAAGGTCTTATAATATAACTAGCTGAGCCCGCGGCTCCGCTCGCGTGAAATTCATATTTCAAAGAAGACAGTTTCAGGAACTATGGGCGAGGCCAAAGGCCGAGCTGCGTTCAGGAAGTCCAAAAACCATCTCTAAGAAAGTAAGTAATTAAGGGCGAGGCCGAAGGCCAAGCTGCGTTAAGGTAAACGGTAAACCTTCTCAAATAAAGTAAGTAACTAACGGCGAGGCTTCAGGCTGAGCTGCATTCTAGAAAGAAAATAAACCTTCTCGAAGAAAGTAAGTAACTGAGGGCGAGGCCGAAGGCCGAGCTGCGTTTAGGAAGACGATAAACCATCTCTAAGAAAGTAATTAATTAAGGGCGAGGCCGAAGGCCGAGCTGCGTTCAGGAAAACGATAACCTTCTCGAAAAAGTAAGTAACTGAGGGCGAAGCAGAATGCCGACCTGCGTTCAGAAAGACTATAAACCTTCTCAAAAAAAGTAAGTAACTAAGGGCGCGGCCGAAGGCCGAGCTGCGTTCGGGAAGACCATAAACCTTCTCAAAGACAGTAAGCAACTTAGGGCGAGGCCGAAGGCCGAGCTGCGTTTAGGAAAAATATAAACCTTCTCGAAGAATGTAAGTAACTAAGGGCGAGGCCGAAGGCCGAGCTGCGGTCAGGAAGACTGTAAACCTTCTCGAAGAAAGTAAGTAACAAAGGGCGAGGCCGAAGGCCGATCTGCGTCCAGGAAGACTATAAACCTTCTCGAAGAAAGTAAGTAATAAAGGGCGAGGCCGAAGGCCGAGCTGCGTTCAGGAAGACGATAAACCTTATCTAAGAAAGTAAGTAATTAAGGGCGACCCGAAGGCCGAGCTACATTCAGGAAGACCATAAACCTTCTCGAAGAAAGTAAGCAACTGAGGGCGAGGCCGAAGGCCGAGCTGCGTTCAGGAAAACTATAAACCTTCTCGAAGAATGTAAGTTACTAAGGGCGAGGCCGAAGGCCGAGCTGCGTTCAGGAAGACTATAAACCTTCTCGTAGAAAGTAAGTTACAAAGGGCGAGGCCGAAGGGCGAGGCCGAAGGCCGAGCTGCGTTCAGGAAGATGATAAACCTTATCTAAGAAAGTAAGTAATTAAGGGCGAGGCCGAAGGCCGAGCTACATTCAGGAAGACCATAAACCTTCTCGAAGAAACTAAGCAGCTGAGGGCGAGGCCGAAGGCCGAGCTGCGATCAGGAAGACTATAAAACTTCTCGAAGAAAGTAAGTAACAAAGGGCGAGGCTGAAGGCCGAGCTGCGTTCAGGAAGACTATAAACCTTCTCGAAAAAAGTAAGTAACAAAGGGCGAGGCCGAAGGCCGAGCTGCGTTCAGGAAGACGATAAACCTTCTCGAAGAAAGTAAGTAACTGAGGGCGAGGCTTAAGGCCGAGCTGCGTTCAGGAAGACTATAAACCTTCTCGAAGAATGTAAGTAACTGAGGGCGAGGCCGAAGGCCGAGCTACGTTCAGGAAGACTATAAACCTTCTCGAAGAAAGTAATTAACTGAGGGCGAGGCCGAAGGCCGAGCTGCGTTCAGGAAGACTATAAACCTTCTCGAAGAAAGTAAGTAACTGAGGGCGAGGCCGAAGGCCGAGCTGCGTTCAGGAAGACTATAAACCTTCTCGAAGAAAGTAAGTAACAAAGTGTGAGGCCGAAGGTCGAGCTGCGTTCAGGAAGACGATAAACCTTCTCGAAGAAAGTAAGTAACTGAGGGCGAGGCCGAAGGCCGAGCTGCGTTTAGGAAGACTATAAGCCTTCTCGTTGAAAGTAAGTATGAATTATGGGTGAGGCCGAAGGCCGAGCTGCGTTCAGGAAGAGGAATTATGTTTTCCAAGTTCCTACCTTTAAAAAACCGATACTCCTATACAATTATTAACCCCCCCTTAAAATTTTCAAATTCAAAAATCTTGAAACACGTCATTATTTATTTATGATGAGTAGCTATAATTATGATTTTCAAGTTCGTACATTTAAAAAAACCGATACTTCTATACAAACTTTCACCCCCCATTTCAAAATTTCAGCTTTCTAGACTTAGTAGTTTCAGATAGAGAAAAGAAGATAAAGTTTAAATTATTCTCCCTTCCCCTCTCCCCGCGGACATCTCCCCCCCCCCCCCCTACCTCAACCCCCCTCTTCAAAGCCACCGGTAGTATGAATAAAATTATTTAAAATAATTTAAAATCCCAAAATCTAATTTTGAAATCAATCAATAACAAAAACGATGTAACACGTAATTCTTTATTTCATACCAAAAGCCTAAATATGAATTGTCATATCCCTAACTTGAGAAATGATGGGTTCCCCATACAAACTTTCATGCCCTATTTCACCCACTTAAGGGTTGTTTTTTTGAGACAAAAGGTAGCCTATGTCCTTCCTCAGGATGCAATTCATCTCCGTACAAAATTTTATAAAATCCTAAAATATAATTATGAAATCATCCCCTATTTTAATTTAAGGGTTGATTTAGCAAAAACGCTGAATAATTCTTTATTTCATACCAAAAGCCTAAATATGAATTCTCATATCCCTAACTTGAGAAATGCTAGATTCCCCATACAAACTTTCATCCCCTATTTCACCCCCTTAAGGGTTGTTTTTTGACAGAAAAGGTAGCCTATGTCCTTCCTCAGGATTCAATTAATCTCCGTGCAATATTTTATCGAAATCTGTTCAGCGGTTTAGGCGTGAAAAGGTAACAGACAGACAGACAGACGACAGAGTTACTTTCGAATTTATAATATTAGTACGGATATAATAATATATAATAGGTTGTTTACTGTTGCAATGCTATGTGTACTTAACGCGTTGCAATGTGTTGTGTACTTAACGTGTTGCAATATGTTGTTTACTTAATGCGTTGCAAGGATTTGTGTACATAACGTGTAGCAATGCATCGTTTACTTAACGCGTTGCAATGTTTTGTGTACTTAACTCGTTGCAATGTGTTGTGTACTTATCGCGTTGCAATGTGTTGTGTACATAACGATTTGCAATGCGTCGTGTACTTAACGCGTTGCAATGCTATGTGTATTTAAGGTGTTGCAATGCGTTATGTACTTAACACGCTGCATTGCGTACTCAACTCGTTTCAACACTTATTGATTGCCAATAAAATAAATTTTTCCTCAATAAGCGTTTTCAATCCAAATGTCCAACTCTTCCCCGCTGCTCGAGACATGTTTGTGCTAGCATCATCGTCCGACGCCCCCGCCGCCGTGCCGCGCCGCCGCGTCGCTCCGCTTCAGCCGAATAGAACTGTAATTGAATTTCTGAATTTCAGTTTTCAGTTGAATTATTCATGCGCTGACTGGGCCGGACGGAATGGGAGGGAGCGGAGCGGACTGTAGGCTCAGTGGAAGGAGGCGGGAGGGGAGGGGGAGGGAGCAATCTCATTGGATACTGGCAGGAGCCGTTGCGGTCAAATGAACACTGTGGGGGTGAATAGCTGATAAAACCTTGACAGATCATTTGTTGTCATCTCATTTTTATTTCGAAGTATTCTACTCTACCAATATGTGGCTGTTCAAAAAGTATAGAAATTTCATACAAATTAAATGTATTATAATAATCTCTTTCAATGTAGTCCCATTGGCAATGCACACACTCCTCCCAGCGGACTAGCCATTCTTGGCAGCACTTCTGGAATGCATCTTCTGGAATGGTCTTGAGCTGGGCCGTCGCGTTCCGCATAATGTCTTCTCTTGTCTCAAATCGGATACCTGTCAGTGGCTTTTTCAACTTTGGGAAAAGCCACAAGGAGCCATGTCGAGAGAGAGAGAGTATAGGGCGCCTGACGAACCCGGGGTACGCTATTTTTGGCCAAGAAAGCCTGAATCAGATGGGAAGAATCCGACGGGCACTAACACTACTTCACTTAGCGTCTGACTGCCAGCGACGATCGTTTCCAGCCCAGCAGGAGGGAATAAATTCACGCATGCTTAGGACAGTTCCCTACACATCCCCACCGAACGACACCTCCAGCGCCTCATTTGTTTACATAGAAAAAAAATTAAGGTTTTATTTTTATGGAAACTGAAACGGTTGGCTATATCATCTACAACATCCGTGATGTCAGCCCATAACACCGGGTGAACTAGGTGCCATGTCAATTTTTATGTATGCCGGTATGGTTGGCTGAGTTGGAGGGGCCAAATCACATGCTCCGACCAGCCAATATCACATCCGAGAAGGTAGGTGCCATACCGGAGACTTCTCTGGATTGCTGGCTATACTGGACTAGAGGAGAACACAACCGAGGCTGCTATGCGGACATCTTACATCCAGTACGGTGGTAACAACCCAGTCGGCTACAATTTGAGCCTACCGCCTAGTAAGTGGTAAGGGAAGAGACATACAGTTTTACACCGGTTCCGAACGGTGAAGCAGCAGGTGTAGCTATGCACGTAACTTTTTTCGTCAGAAAAAACTCATTGGTACACGCCGACCGGATACGAACCTCGGACCTCTCGCATGAGAAGCTGATGCCCAAAACCATTTTCGAAAAATAAATCACATGCAATGTAGAACCACTAGGCTCATGAAATATATAGTACTTCATCATCAACATCAGCTTGTATAGGTCCACTGCTGGACATAGGCACCTACCTTCTCGGAGGTGATATTAGCTGTGCATATATAGGGTGTTACGATGACCATGTCATTAACTTCGGGAGGGTTACATAGACACTCAAATAAACACGTTACGCAAAAAAATATATATATGTTTATAGTATTACTTTTCGAGAAATTTAACAAAACATGTTAGCTACCTAAACATTAACCTGTGTGTAACAGTAGGTAACTTGCATTGTACGGGGTCAATGACCGTACTATGTTCAAATGCAGAACAGCTGTTTGTTGTAAGTAAGTCACAAGGTCACTATGATTGGTTTTTACAGCTACTTATTTGATTTAATTTTTTTGTTAGGAGAAAAAATGCTCCTATAAACATATGTTTTTTTCTTACGTAAAGTGTTTATTTCAGTGTGTATGTAACCCTCCCGAAGTTAATGACATGGTCAGCGAAACACCTTATATATGTGATATTAGCTGGAGCATGTGCTTTCGCTCGACAGCTTAGTGCCGGGCGCGCACTTTCATCTACATAGTTTCACAAATAGGCCAAATATGACCAATAATTTAGTGCATTTTCGTTTATTGGCTCAGCTAGAGAGAGAGATACAACTAAAATATTTGACTTTTCGGTCAATATGTGAGGTGATAAAAAATGTTTGGCGTGTCGCTATTAATTTATTATTATGTATGTGTGTATAAATTCTTTATTTGAACACCTATTTATACAAATTAGTTATTTATATTATATTTACTATATATTTATACTATTTATGCTATTAGACTGGCTCGTTGATATTATAAAGGGTTTTTTCTCGTTTATAACAATTCAATTAAATATTTTGTCCTTTCTTTTCCAAATTTAAACAAATATATACTTTTCATATTTATCTATATATATATTTTTTATAAGTTTTGTTGATATCATTAATAATTGTAGGATTAGAATTAAATTGTAGAAACTTTACTGGTTTTAGGTGTTAAAATAGATTTAATTTTCTATGAACTTATTGTGTAACTGTTTGTTTCTTTAAAAGTTTAAAATAAAATAAAAATGAAATAAAGGGTTATATATAATATCAATATGCCCGCGGCTCTGCTCGCGTTAAGGATATCGTGCTGTTATATAGCCTATAACCATCTGAAGATATGTTAATGGCCGACATTGCATTTTATATTATGTACAGAAGATAAAATAGAGAAGAGAAAATAAGATAGAGACAGAACATAAGTATATCTACGAAGCTATTTATATTTCGCAAAAGAGATTACTCTCGCAACGAAATAAAGCGAAGCGCCGGAAATTGATATTTCAAATTGGAATGCAAGTTTCTGCGCCGCTTCTCAGCGAACTTCCGGTGGCGTTAGGTGTGACGTGCAGCCGGAAATGACGACGATTGCTTGTCGCCTAGCGTTGCGGCGTCCGTCGTCGCCTCCGAGATAATCTCATCGTTTTAGGGTTCCTTAGCTATTAAATCGCTACAACGTCAAAAAACTAGAACAAAATAATGACATAACTTGTGAATATAATGCTATAACCTATAACTAAAATTATTTCTTCCTGTCACGGCAATAAACGTCACTTTTGATAGGGATGCGAAACGGTGGTCACGCTGATATATCGATGCAATACTAAACTATGGCTATATTGTCGATAGCGTCGATAAATAATTGACAATAAAGTCGATGTTCGTTCCTGCCTTGTGGCTTCACTATAATGGTTCAGCGCCATTGTAGAAGTGCCAAGACCATTATAATTATAATATCTCATCTGTGCCAGATCGGTTTAACTTCACATAACTAACACTCTACCTGCTAGCAGAATGTAAATACTTTATTATTGATATGTGCTGACTGGGGCATCAATGGATTTAAACACGGTGTTGCAACCCCAACCGTAAAACCCGAAAGGGGTGATTCTGTATCTGTACATGAAATTTTTGTTACTTTTGTTCTACGACTGTTGAAAAAAACTTTTGTTCTACGACTTAAAACAATTTTTTTTTCTCCATACATTTTGAGAATAGGTATTTAAAATTTGTATGGAAAAAAAATTTTTTTTTTGTTTCAAAAATTTTTTTACGCCACAGAACTTGTTTAGTTTCACATATAGAATAACCCCCTTATGTCAGTTAAAAATATTACGGGGGCAACTGCAACACCGTGTATAATAATTAATAATAGAAATGCAAGATATTCGAGTCCTCGAGTCGAGATTTCAAGTATTTCGAGTCGAGATTTAAGTATTTCTAATTTACAGAGCTTTATATAGCAGGATTTCATTCTAAAAATGTAATTTTAGATATCATTTTCATTATGTTTTATACTATAAGTATATGTAGTTACTGGTTTAACTAGATTTTACAATTTTCGCTTATTGCAGCTTTATTGAGCAGTGCGCCGCCGACGACGACGCCCCCGCGCCTGTGGGTGGGAGTGCGATGCCCAGGCCCTCCGCACCGCGCCGCGCACCGTCGTCCGGTGCCGCCCCGTGGGGGGGCCACACCATCGGTCACGCTAGCCGGCGCGGTGGAGTTATCGCTCTTATGTCGGGAGTAATTACCTCAGCGTTCGAGACCGACAATCTATTAATATCTTCTTAAAAAAATGAAGGGTTAGGAGTTGAAGGACGAAAGGAAGGAGAGAGGGAGCGGGAGTAGATTGAGTTGGCTTTGCTATGGCTAGCTAGAATCTAGGTAAAGATGGCCATCTTTTCCTAAGTACTTTTTTTTCATATACTTTATTGCACAAAAAGTGACAAAAGGCGATCTTAAAGCCTAAAGGCATTATCTGCCAGTCATGCCTAGGATTGTGAGTAGAGTAGATGGGTAGTGCGGAAAATTAAATGAGAGAAAAAAAACTATTTAAAAAAATATAAAAACCGCCTTCAAAAATGTATGAAATAAAAAAAATCTAACCCTAGAGTTGAAAGCGGTCGGTTATTTTTGCTTGCTTTGCCACCGCCTTCAACTCTAAGGTTCGATTTTTTTTATTTCATACATTTTTGAAGGCGGTTTTTATATTTTTTTAAGTAGTTTTTTATTTCACAGTTTTTTTAAGTATTTTCTTGCTATTACGCTATTACGCTTCTTGCTATTACGGGCGGAAAAATATACACATATTTACATTGAATGTTAAGCAACGCTGGGTGCGGTCAGTACTTGGATCGGTGACCGCTGACCGTTGGAGGCTGACCGAGGTTCGGATTCCTCGTAAAACTGTAGGTCCCTTCCCTCCTCATCTTACTTGGTGGTAGGGTTTAACCCGCCCGGGTTGATACCACCGCACTGAATGAAACGTCGGTCGAAACGGCTATGTAAATAGTTTGTGTTTTCCGACCAGTTCAGTGTAGCCGGCGCGATCAAAGGGGGAAGCACTGACATGGCACTTAGTTCACCCCAATTTATGGGCTGACATCACGGACGTTGTAGATGATGTAGCCAACCGTGTCAGTTTCCATAAAAAAAAAAACATACATAGGTACATACCTAATGCAATTTCTATTCATATTTCATACCTACTTGTTACGAACATGAAAACTCTAATTTTGAAATGGCAGCATAGTTTTCATGTCGTTTAATAATTTTCTGTCACATGCATTAACTTGTCACTTGTCACATGCTGTTACACAGAGCTTGAATGATCGGTTGCCTGCGACCGCGAAAATAAAATACTGGGCCTTTCGACTCAAAAAAAAATTTAAGTTTAAATCGAGTACATAACTGTGTCTAATAAAAGCCGATCAAACAAAGTTTATTTGTATGATACTGTTAGGTATGTGTCCTCGGAGTATACGAAATAACAAGCGCTCTGGGTGAACAGTCTATTTTACTACCAACGGAATCTTTCCATGAGCATCTTTCACCTGTCAACCAAAGAACATATCTCACAGATACTCATATAGCTGGACCGATTAATTTCAGAGTAACAGTGGGTGGAGTAGTATAATGTATTTCAGTGGTCACAACTCCATCGTTCATTCATAGCCAGTATAGCATGCCTAAACTTGAATAAACACATAAATAACGCCAGCCTCGGTAGCTCAGTGGTGCGGTCGGTCGACTATTGTTAAGCAACGCTGAGCGCGGTCAGTACTTTTGCCGGGTTGCTACCACCGCACTCGTCGTCGGTCGAAACGGCTATGTAAATAGTTCGTGTTTTCCGTCCGTGTAGCCGACATTAAATTAAGGGAAGCACTGACATTGACATGGCACCTACTTCACCCGGTTTTATGGGCTGACATCACGGATGTTGTAGGTGATGTAGCCAACCGTGTCAGATTCCATAAAAAAAATCCATACAAGCACGTAAGTAGCCAACACTTTTTGTTTTATTCACATCAGAAGACTCACAGGTGGAATGTCAAATTGCCTCCTTAGAACACGCCCCTCCCTCCCCTTCCCCCACCGCGTCCGCCCCGCGGCTACCCCCCCCCCCCCCCCCCCCCCCCCCCTCCCCACGAGCGCCATTCGCGTTCGCGTCACACACAGCGCCATCGCTCGTGACAGCACATAATATCCCAGAGGAATTTCCCTAGAGTCGCTAACACCACGACGAACATTGGTCTAGAATGGCCATATTTGATATTTTCTTTCTCTATATAGATTAGGGTTTATTAAGGTGGGGCTCCATGGACCCCTCGGGGGTCCGCGAAACGAGTGCTGGGGTCCACGAACACAATATTCAGAAGCGTGACATTCATAGAGGCCAATAGGCCTGGTTTGTGTAGCTTCGCTGCGACTAACATAAAATATTTCAAAATGAAATAATAAATCAAACCAAAATAAATCTATATTCTTTTTCTACCTTCCCTTAGACCGTCGAACCACTTCGTGGTATTTTTTGACATTTTAAGAGTGGTGTATGACCACTAAAGAGAGAGTTAAACTTTGATGCTTTTCAATCGTTATCAGCACATAAACCATGTAGGCCCCATCCCTTGCTCCTTATTAAGTGGTAGGCTCAAATTGTAGACGACTATTTGGATATCACATATAGTCAGCAATCCAATAGGGAGTCTCCGGTATGGTACCTGCTCGTAGGTATTATTGGCTGGTTGAAGTATATGCTATGATCCCCCTGACACCGGATTGATTAAGAAAAAAAAACGAGGGAGTCTGCATGTAATCAAACATATGTAGTTCGTGAATTTGATGTTTGCACAGTTGAAACAACTTTTTCGTAAGAAAAATTCTCAACCTTGGGAGCCCTCCAAGGCTTCATACAAGGTTTTGTTACAAGTATCGAATAAAGTTAAAATCTTTGTCTGTTCGTTAGACTTTGTTTCGATTATGCAGTGTTAACGACTAAAGCGCGAGAGGTGTCTGAAGTTTGCGTGTTTTCGTATTTTTCAAAACATGCCAACTTGAACGCCTGATCGTGGGCGCGAGCTCTACATTGGTCAAGTTTGGTTTAGTGCAGTGTTTTTAATTAGTAAATAATTAAAAATCTTTGATTTTACATAAAAAAAATGATCGGTACTTCATTCCGGAAATACAAACAATTACATGGAAATCACATTTATTTATTTATCTTAGGTACTTCGACAGAGTAGTTGACACGACACACGACTTTTCTATCACATTTCAAAATCTGTCAACTCTCCAAAATTAAAAGTGCACAACACCTTAATTGCTAAGAAAAACCAATAATATTGACAATAAATATTCTAAGTATAAAATAAAACCAAACCTACTACTAATAAATACTAAAAATGAAAAACAAACAAAACAAACCAGAAATTAAATTTTGAGATGGTCTAGCTAACTCAAAATTTTACAGAGTCAGGTAGATAAGACATTTTTGGTTGAATGTGATTTCATCCAGTCAGTCGTGTGCAAAATACTAACATTCTTCTTCAGTTTTCAGGTGAGACCGCCCGGCTTGAGGAAGACGGCCGCCGATCGTTGTTTTATTGTTCTTCGGTAGAAAATAAGCCTGCGCCGTCTTCTAGCCCCACCAATCTAATTATTTTTCTATGTGTGCTCCGGTTTCTCGTTGGAACTGCCCTTATGATGGAGATTGCGTCTTTGTTTTTAACCATACCACGTTGTGTGAGTAAGGCTTCTGCCACTTGTCGGCTAGTTTAGTTGCTGTTCGTTTTATAAAAGTATTATTTAAATTCCATACCAATGGCACCATCGCAAGCTATTACAGTTTTTTCATTTTACGAAGGCACGAGGGGTATGAGGTAGGAAGTGATGTGAGACCGCGCGGAGCTCAGTAGGGAACGACTCGGTTCGACGGAGCGACGTGGAGACGTATAGAACGTGTGTACCGACCTGGCATCGAGTTCGTTCTCTACTGAGCTCCGCGCGGTTGCCTCTCGCACCACTTCCTTCCCCATAATACCCCTCGTGCCTTCGTAAAATAAAAACCCTCTACCACCAAGGGCGTGAATGATACTCGGATGTCTTCGGCGGCCGTGTCGTATTAGCGGTGCTTTTCACGCGTCACATGTCAAGACTGGTTTCAGACAATTATTGTAAACATGACCTCTGCTGTCCCCTCAGTCCCCGAAGGTTCACACCGCTCTGCCCGCCGTGACCCGGCATCCATTGCTGGGTCCTTCGCCCTCCTCCCGTGAACGTAGCGCCCCGGCGGCGACGTGGCACCTTGCATGCACTCGGCTCTACCTCCCCATCTCACAGAGGGGATCCCGCAGAGAATGCTGCGGTTTTCAGTTGCAACAAAGAAGTAAGTGTGAATTTGTGAGATGCTCGCCGGTTTCTGCCATCCAGTTTTAATTGTTTTAAAATATTTACTTACAAATTGTACGCAGGAAGCAGCATTAATGAAAAAAAAGTTGTTTTACGAGCAATTTATCGGTTCTGCAGATCCTTCCTCTACAGAATCGGTAAACTATGGAACTTTTAGTCTACCATGGATATTAATATTTTGGTTGGTATTTGGCTTACCATGGTTTGAGTTCGCGGTCATTGTGGCCGACGACGTTTCGGACTGGCACATGCAGTCGGACTGCACGTGCCAGTCCGAAACGTCTGCCACAATGACCGCGAACTCAAACCATGGTAAGCCAAATACCAACCAAAAAACTATGGAACGCTCTTCCTGCCCATATATTTCCCCACAAGTACAGTCTCGGGTCTTTCAAGAGGGGCGTGAATGAGCTTGAGCACCTGTCAGGCCGGCATGGCATTCGCAACCCCTGCATACGACCGAACATCCATGGGCGTCGTTAGACACCTTATGGGTGGCTCGGCGCCATATGTCGCGCTTTCAATAAATAAAAAATAATAATTAATTGCTTGAAATATTGTGTTCAAAATATTTACAGATTTTCTCCAAGTCAAATTATTAAGAATATATTTTTGAAATTATCTACAGATTTTCTCACAAAGTTTTTGAATAAATGTTCATCCTTTTTGCAGCATACAAATTATTTTAACATATTTAAATTATATTTTAATGAATAATGTTTTACATATAGGTACTAATAAATTATAAATTATAACATAATTATATTTCCGGAACAATAAGCAAAGCACTTGGTGGTGGGATCAAATTGTAGCCGACTCGGTTGGTTAGTACCACCGTACTGAATGTAAGATGGCCGCATATCAGCCTCGGCTGTGTTCTCCTCTAGTGCAGTATAGCCAGTAATTCAAAGGGTATGGGCACCTGCCTTCTCGGAGGTGATATAGGCCGGTCGGTGCTTTGGCCCCTCTGACTAATTACACACCGGATTACATAAAAAAAAAATTGCATACAAGTTTTACAAATTCGATCTAATCAATGTATAAACGTGTAATTATTCACACAGTTAGAAATAAATTAATAAACATTTTATTACAGATGGATGTCAATATATCAATCAGGTTCTCCACTCACCCTCGGTGCACCGAAGGCCTTCCGCGCCGACACGTACCGGCTCACACTCGTAGGGTCGGCAATAAAAGTGCAGACACAAATACGATACTACATACATATACATATCACACACGCTGAATCCCTACTATCAGGGTAAGCAGAGTAATCGGTATGGTGCTGCAAGAACTCTGGTCAATTACAGCACAACACCGACTACCACGTTTCGCAAAGTATTGGAAAAAGATTAAATCTATCAAGCAGCAATTAAGGCACGAAGACCCACCTGCTGCATGAGTCGGTGGAAGTACCGTGCCAAGTGAGAGGTGGCGAGCCTGTCGCCCTTACGATACTACTATCAAGTAAATTCATTTGCTATAGTTAATTTACAGCATTGACTGTACTAAAGGAGTATATGTCAGTATAATAGGTACTATAACTAGAATTTCTTCTGTATTTTGTATTAAAATGTTTATTGATCATTCATAATATGGCAGTTAGACTGCATTTGAACTTGTCACAACTTGTTTTATCCGGTAAAAAAGAACCGGTAAGAAACTTCGCAGAGTATTTTTCTTTTCATAGATATTAGTGCAAGTATTTTATTGACTAGCCACATAATAATATCGCTTATAGTCTATCGAAACATTGACATGGCACCTAGTTCACCCGGTGTTATGTATGGGCTGACATCAAGCTTAGTAATGCATTGTCCGCCCCTACGTGTTTTCCACATCCCAAAGGTTAGTTCGGAAAGAATGCCGCAAGGCATTAAACTCGCCTTTTGTAACCCTTTTATACAATGGTGTGCAATAAAGTATATTTTCATTTTCATTTCAAGGATGTTGTAGGTGATGTAGCCAACCGTGTCAGTTTCGATAATTTAAAAAAAAATCTAACAAGTAAGATGGCAGATAGACGGACAAGACAAATGCGGAAACCTATAGAAAAAAATTTTTCTTGTTTGCTTCAATTACCAACAGAAAATTGTTTTGGTTGTCGGACCGGCAAGCAAGATTATTTCTAAAATTTGGCCCCACTGTTCAATCCGTTTGTAGAGCGCCATCCCTGTCGAACGAACTCGCAAGTCTCTGTGCGACAGGGATGGCGCTCTACAACCGGATTGTCTCTTTCTAAAGCTCGAAACGCATTATTTGCTGTCAGGCACTGCACACAACGTTATTGCCACCCGACATTGTACTTATGGCAAGGTGCTACATACACGTGGTGTATACTTATTTGTGTAGCTGACTGTACAAAAGTACGTGGAAGGTAGACCTCATCGTTTTGTAATTCTATTGCAAATTGATTTGAAAATAATTAAGGCTTATGATATAATTTCTTTACTTGCAAAACTTGCATTTCTTTTGTTCTCTTCAACATATATACATAGGAAAATACTTAACTTCGTAATTTATTTTATTTTTTCTTAATTGTTTAAATTTTGTAAAGATGTTTAAATAAAAGTTAAAATGAGGGTTAAAATTTATCACTTTCTTACTGTTGTTTAAAATTTAGGTTAAGCTTAAAATCAGCGATAGCTTCTTAGATAAGCAATCATGGCTGCGCTTAACCTTATCAGCACATCGTAATATAAGGATATTTATTTTATTACGTAAACTGTAATATTATTAGTGTAATGTGTTATTGTTTTGAATATTGTTGATAATAAAGGTTCATTTAATTTCATTTCATTTCAAAGGGAAACTGGCTTTGAAGAGCAAGTTACGTACAAATGCAAAAAAATGCCACGGTCAGTCATACGTTTGTCTGTACGTTCACTCACTGCTGGGTACATGCCTCTCAATTTTTCTCCAGCCCTCCCGTCATTCACTGGCACGTAACCATTGATTGCTTTGGACGTACCACTATGTAAGGCCTTCTTAAATTGCACGCCTGAAAACTCAAATTTCGAAGCCGAAAATTATTTACAACAATATATTTTTGTAGGCGCGCACTCTTACACATTTCCTTTTCAATACTTTCACTATGGTCCCCAGCGTATACTGATTCTCCCTACGGGGTGCTACAGGGTTTAGCTGGCTAGACAACCGAGTAATAGTCAATAATCGAACAAAAGTTCAACTGGGGCGTGTAATAGCCTTCCCGTCCGCCCGTGTACCTGAAAGACCGATCGCTTTCCCGTTTTATGACCTCGCGAGAAATCGAAAAGGTGTCCTTCCACCGGACTAATACCATAGCTCATACATGGGGTAGGTTCAGCTGCGGAATCTAAAACCTATGCGGAATTGCAGAAGTTTTTTAATTTAAATTTAGCAATAAAAGTAACCTACTGTTGCGGTTTGCTAACGGCAACAGTAGGTTACTTTTATTGCTAAATTTAATTTCAAATACTTCTGCAATTCTAAAATTATATTTTACGAAGCCCTTGCACTGCTGTGCAATGGCTTCGTAAAATATAATTTTCTAACTTGTTTTTTTTTCTTAAGTTAAGGTTAAGGTTTTTTACGCAGTCGCGTTTTTAATTTTTTTTTAGTCCATCAGGAAGCCTATTACTAAGCCTACGTCGTCGTCAGTCGGTCTGTCTGTCTGTATGTCCATCCGTCCGAGTGCTGTATCTTTTGAACCATAGTAGGTAGCCGGTAGTCATTTTTACAGAATATGTGTTATTATGGCGGATATAATAACAAAAAATAAAAAAATAGAAAAAGTAAAAAATTAAGGGGGGTTCCCATACAAGAAACGTGTTTTTTTTCAATGTTTTTTTGTGGCGCGGAAACCTCGGTGCGGACGTCCGACTCGCACTTGGCCGGTTTTTAGTACACACCAGTGTCCAGCTATCTATTACGGTTCAAGAGATACAGCCCTCGGACAGACGGACGGACGGACAGACAGACAGACAGACAGACGGCGTAGGCTTAGTAATAGGCTTACGTACGGGATAAGGAAACCTAAAAAATTTAAATACTACTATTTAAGAGTAAACTGTAATTATATTTGTAGGTAATTAAAAAATATACCTACATACTTTAAATATTCATGCAGATAATTTTAAACCCAAACATCATAACATCAGAGTGCAATTTTCAATGTTAAAATAATCCTCTCTATGCTACTGTCAGATCGGTTCCTCTAGTGATACTCGTGGGTAGGTAGGTATATATATTACTTACCTCCTGTGAAGGGGTGTCCGTGCCTGGGGGCATAATAACCTAGTAAGGGGTATTTGAACGTGATCCCTTTTGCTAATAATGCCGAAGTGATTCCCTACACTAACTACACCCGTCCTAGTTCCTTAGCATACATAGTTGCTGATTTACACTACGTTAATATAGTACTTTGTGTTCGATCTAGAACAATATTTAAAAACCAGCCAAGTGCGAGTCGAACTCGCGCGCCGAGAGTTCCGTATCGCCATGTCATGGCTAGCGCCGCTCACGCCATCTAGATGGCGTGAGTGGCGCCAGCCATGAAATGTTCATAAAATGTGTTATGAAATGCAATATATTACTTAAATGTCATGATTAGTTAAAATGCTTCATAATCTATTCGGTAGATGGCGCGCGCGCATACACTTTTTTGTTTCTTCTATGGGAACCCCCGTGATTTTTTTACTTTTTCTTATTTTTATTATTTATTGTTATATCGGCCATAATAACACATATTCTGTGAAAATTTCAACGGGCTACCTATTACGGTTCAAGAGATACAACCCTCGGACAGACAGACAGACAGACAGACAGACGGCGGCGTAGGCTTAGTAATAGGGTCCCGTACCGGATACGGAACGCTAAAAACCTGGGCGGACAAGTATGCGTGTATGTTTATTAGGATATTATACTTTATATACATACATATTTTGTAATTTATAATATGTACCTATTCATAAAAGTATAGTTTTTATGTTATAAATTTTTATTTCAATTTTCAGAATCAAGTCTTTTGCTACTGCCTACCTACATTTCACTATATCAATCGACTCTCAAACATCCAAAGGTTGACTGGAAGAAATCTTAAGGGATAAGTTGCAGCTCATGTACATTTTTAGGTTTCCGTATCCCGTACGGAAGCCTATTACTAAGCCTCAGCCGTCCGTCCGTCCGTCCGTTCGTCCGTCCGTCTGTCCGAGGGCTATATCTCTTGAACCGTAATAGGTAGCCCGTTGAAACTTTCACAGAATATGTGTTACTATGGCGGATATAACAACAAATAAGAAAAATTAAAAAATGTTAAAAATTAAGGGGGCTCCCATACAACAAACGTCTAAAAAATCGATTAGTTGCACTATTGAATAATAGATGGCGCCACAGGATTTTATACATTGCAATGCTGAAAGACAAAAGATAGGCATAGATACGGAAACCTCCGTGCGCGAGTGAAACTCGCACTTAACAGATTTTTTATTGCGCTTGTTTCCGTGATTTTTTTTTTGAGCAATAAATTATTTTCTATATATTATTTTACACACTGATACAGCATGAATGTCGACGGACGCACACACACCTGGTTACACACGCCGGCGGCCTGAGCTGTCAGCAAAAAGTCACGCGATACGAAGCCGCGGGCAAAAGCTCGTTGCCTTTGTCCGCGGCTTCGTTTCGCGTGACTTTTTGCTCACAGCTCAGGCCGCCGATGACGCGGCGTTATGATTTATAGCCTAAAACCATATTGAGAAGTGACAGAGTGTGACAGTGAAAACCGTATGTTAATCCATAAAGTATTTCTCTAGTTATAAGTATATCATTCATATATTGACGTGGTCGCCGCCGCGCCGGTCTCCCGTAGAAACTTCGCTTTATTTATTAGGAACTAGCTTTTGCCCGCGGCTTCGCTCGCGTGAAATTAGTATTTAAAAAGAAGAAAGTAAGTAAGCCCGCTACCGTACATTTATTTCGGCGCGCGGAACAATTCGGTTTGTATGAGAGCCACATCTTTGCGTAACCGTAACTGAAATTTATTTATCCTATACTGTGTCTCGTATAGGCAAATGTGCTTCTACTAAGTTTCATCGAATTCGGATGATTGGTTTAAGAGTTATGGAGGAACAAACATACAGAAAAGATTTATAAAAATCGTCAATTTAGTTTTAGTATCATACATAGAGTCTACAAACGCAATATCTCATAAAGAAAAGTAACTTACTCCACGTTCATCCCTTACAGATTTATTATTAGTATTGATACTTACCGTCCTGTCTATTCTCTCGAAGGGTGTGCAGTGCTATGTTAAATATTAACGCAATTACTATCCTCGCCCCGGTGCGGTGGTTGTGCGTGACGATTGCCTAATACAATATTAACTTAACGTCCTCTGGTTAGACATTGATGAAACATTATAGGGCAATTATCAGAAAACTTTGGCAGCAATATCGATAGGATTCGGAAATGCAAGGTGCGGAAAAGGCACTCCTGAATATTCCCGATTGGAAAATACATTAGCGCGGGAAATTAAATTTTACGAGTTTCGAAAGATTAATATACTTGGAGATAAGAAAATTTGATGCAGTCGTGGATCCTTACCATCCTACTATAATATTCTTAATGTTATGCTCTGATGGAGCCAGTGGCGGTTTTTCAGGTGAGGCAAGTCGCCTAAAATTAGGCGCCTCACCTAAAATATAGACGCAATTTGCATAC
Source organism: Nematopogon swammerdamellus (assembly GCA_946902875.1). NCBI lineage: Eukaryota > Metazoa > Arthropoda > Insecta > Lepidoptera > Adelidae > Nematopogon > Nematopogon swammerdamellus. Next base: position 20,619,549 of record OX336337.1, on the reverse strand, counting down.
CTACTTTGTAAATAAAACATAAAAATAAAAACACTTACACAATCTCCTGTTGGCCTAACAAATAATATCGTCGATACTTATCCATTAAATACTCAATAATAAATAAAACTATATATTATATATATATTATTTGCACATTATATATTTATTAGTCTATATCAATGTCAATACTAATAATAAATCTGTAAGGGTTGTCATGGAGTAAGTTAATTTGTTTTATGAAATACTGCGTTAGTAGATAGACTATGTATGATACTAAAACTGAATTGACGTTTTGTAGAAATCTTTTCTGTATGTATGTATGTTCCTCCATAACTCTTAAACCGATCATCTGAATTCGGTGAAACTTAGTACAAGAACATTTAACTAAACAGGACACAGGATATTAGGCTAAATAAATTTCAGTTCCGGTTACGCTAAGAAGTGGCTCTCTCGAAGCGGAAATTCTTGTTCACTCTTTGAGGGTTTTTAACCCCCGACGAAAAAAGAGGGGTGTTAACGTGTTTGTGTATGGGTAAATGTGTGTATGGGTGTATGCGTGTGTGTGGGTGTGTCTGTCTGTGGCATCATAGCTCCAAAACGGATGGACCGATTTGGATGCAGTTTTTTTATTAGGAATCTGGTTTAATCAGGATGGTTGTTAGCTATGTTTGTAATCAAGTAATCAAGTAATTAAGTAAAAAAATTAATTATCTTAAATAGTTGACAGATTTGCATTCGGCTTTTTTTAAAAGCTTGAAATAAAAGTTAAATTATTATAAATGTTAATTCGTAAGTAGGCGTATATAGACAGTCATATTACGTCTAACATCAAGGAGATCAAGAGGTTGAATTGTATCTAGATAAATTATATATTAGCTATTCAATAAAATCCTACTAAGGTCATATTATGTTCTCTGACAGACTGGATATAAACTGGCAGTCAATTAAGTAAAATATAACCAATAGTTTTTGCCGGCAACACCCACGACTGTGAAATGCCAGGCCGGTCGGCGGCGGCGGAGGCGGGGTTCGGCGTTCGAATGCGAAGCAAGGTCATCACTGTGTGATATCATTTACACGTTTATGTAAGAAGTAATTTGAGTTATGTGTCGAAACGAGTAAGGTCAGTCGGCGACTTCCAGCAACTAGCGCGAAAGAAAACGGCAAAAACGTAATACAGTTGATTTATTTCAAGTTACGCACGTTCGTGGTGAAACAGCCTGTCTCCGGCTGAACGAACGCGTTTGGTCAATCGGCAATGTGAGATTTATGTAGGTGCGGTAGATATCTATTCTGACGCATAAGCACATTTTTGTATTATTTATTTTTGTGTGTGGGGCCGGTACTTAAAAAGAATAGCCCCACTGCATCTCTCCCCGTGCATGTCGTAAGAGGCGACTAAGGGATAAGGACAAGATACTGCGCTAAAGGGCGACAGGCTAGCCACTTCTCACCTTGGCGCAGTCCTTCCACCTAGTCATGCAGCAGGTGGGTTCTTCGTGTCTTACTTGCTGCTTGATAGTTGTCTTGTCCGTATACTGTGCTAAACGTGGTGGTCGGTGTTGTGCTGTAATTTACCAGAGTCCTTATAGCACAACACCGATTACTCTGCTTACCCTGATTGTCGGGATACAGCGTGTGTTATGTATGTATGTATGTTATTTTTAGAGCGTTTAACAAGATCTTGTTAATATCACCCCCACAGTACTCATCTCCAGAATCCCTAACAGATGTAGATATGTAACAGTTTTGTAAATTATAATAGCACAGCATCGAGCACCACATTTAGCGCAGTATTAGGACAAGATAACTATCAAGCATCAAGGAAAGCATGGTATATCGGAAAACTCATAAAAAATTGCATCTAATAGGTATATTTCCACATGCAGCGTTTTGATTTATCAAAATCTTACCACTTGCGAAATAAAAGAAAAAATTATTTATAGGTACTAATTTTTTTAAGTTTACGGATTAACAGTGGTCACTGAAGACTTACATAAGTCGACGTTTCGCCCGCTACGTCACGGGCTTCTTCAGGAACTGCGGGTGTTCCTGGTCCTGGAGCCGATGTCTGATAATTAAATTTAACTTAAAAACATTATTAAAAAAAAATTGTTTTAAAACGTTAACTTATATATAATAGATAGATATATAGATAGAAATACTTTATTTCTCCAAAACATTTAACAGTAACAAACTATAAGTAATTTACATGAGGGGCAAAGGCGGACTTATCGCTTACAGGGATTTCTCCGAGTCAACCTTTGGGTGTTTGAGAGTCGTATGTTTTGATATATAAGTAGGTAATTTGACATTAAAATTATATCATCTTATTGGGGACCGCCCAGCCATCCATCTTGAATCATTCATTACCCAGGACACCATATGGCAAGCGTTTAATTACTTATTTGCTACCGAAAGTGTATGTGGGTGTTAACTAGACCAACGAAGATAACATCCAACGAGGAAGTGTTCGAAAAATAACGCGACCATTTCGGACAAAATTAATCACATAATTTGTCTTGTTATGTGGTCGTGTCGTTTGTGATACGGATTCGTTTAAATTTATTAGATGAACATTTTGGCTCTTTTACGATATCGTACTAAAAAGGGAATAGAATAGAATAGTAAATACTTCAAGAAACATTCAACAGTAACAAGCACATTAGAACATTTACATAAGGTGCAAAGGTGAATTTATCCTTTAAATATATTTCTTACAGTCAACCTTTGAATTTTTGAGATTCGATTAATATAGTGGAATGTGAGTAGGTAGTAACTCTTTTGCTACTAGCAAAAGAGTTGGACGTGAGAATTTAAGATAAAAATACTAATAAAAATACTTTTTTTATTCAGTTATATATAACATTTAAATATATACAACTAACAAATAATAACATTAAATTAAAAACTATACTAAATCTAAAATAAATCTAAAATGTAACTATCTAAAACTAAATAAATAAATGAAATAAACCTACTTATAAAACCTACTAACAGACCTATAAACAACTAATAAACCTATAAAAGAAAACTAGTAACCCTCCTCCAGGTGAGACGATGTGGGCACGGTTCCAAGAACGCTAGCGGCATTACCACGTTGGATGGCCACTATAAAAATACTTAATACACGTAAAACATGCTACTTAAATAAAAAGCTATGCTTATGTTAATACATATAAATTACTAAATATACGTATAAATCATAATATGCAAATAAATATACATGCATACTTGTCCATCCAGGTATGAAACAAAAGATTTTTTTTTGTTTTTACTTTATACTATCGGAAATAATACAGTTTTAGGTGTTTACAATAAGGGATGCATCATCATCATCATCAGTCTGTATCGGTCCACTGCTGGACATAGGCCTCTCCCAAGGCACGCCACCACACGCGGTGGGATACATAATTTGAAATAATATAGAGCAAATTACATAATCGTATGAATGAAATTTTGAATGTGTGTGTTTTTTTTATAGTAAGCGCGACATGTGGCGCTGAGCCACCCATAAGGTGTCTAGCGACGCCCATGGACATTCGGTCGCATGCGGGGGCTGCGAATGCCATGCCATGCCGGCCTGACAGGTGCCTATTCACGCCTCTCTTGAAGGACCCGAGACTATACTTGGGGGGAAATATGTCGGCAAGGAGAGCGTTCGAGAGTATACCGGTTCTGTGGAGGGTATTGGTAAAACCTTGTTACGCATAAACCTTTTGATCACTAGTGCGCCTTCAAGGCGTTGTTAATCTGAATTTTTACATAGCTGGCGTGAGTAGAGAAATTATACTCAAAATTTCCGACATATATTTGGTCCATAAAAGGGGTAATCAATATAAATGAGGGCGATTGTTACCCTACCAGCTAAGTAAGGAACGTAATCTACGCACATCACAACTTCTTATGTTCACAAATTGCATCAGACAGAAAGTAATCAACACACACACACGAGTGTTGATGATGATGACGATTCAAGAAATGACAAGAGATCGACATTATATCTACATACCGCAGGCTGTTTCCCGACAATCAGGGTAAGCAGAGTAATTGCCCTGTCGCTCTTTAGCACGGCACTTTGTCCTTATCCCTTAGTCGCCTTTTAGGACATGCACAGGGGGAAAGATGCAGTGAGGATATTCTTTTAAAGTAGCGGCCCCACACAGTGAGACATTATGTGACACACCATTGTTTGCACACCTCTTTTCAGCCGCTTCATAGTTGAGGCTCCTTCTAGCTTTTGAATTCTATGGTCGATTACATAAAATAGTGAAAAACGTGTTATTCTCTATATTTAGCCCGAGCCGGTAATTCCGCCGACGCTTTGGATTACCATGACTTATGTATAGCCCTCAAGAAATCGCGTCCCGGCCTGTTTGATTGATTGACCAAATAAAGCAGTGTTGGATGCTATTGAGCTGCGCCATGAATTATGCAGGCCCCGCCTGACAGGCCTCTGCTTATCCTTGCGCAAATAACGCCTCCTCCCCTCCGCCCTCCGCCCCCCGCGCAGCGCAGCCTGCCCGTCTAGATGAAGCATCAGCCTTCCTAACTAATGTGTAATTGGCTGTGTCTGATCTTACATTGAGCTTTTTGGCAAAGACACCCGTGCCGGCTGTATATATAAAAAAAAAACATAATAAATAAAATCAAATTATATTATAAATAAAAAGTATGTCGTTACAGGCTTATTTTTTAATTATCTTATGTTGTGTACAAATTCTTTTATACTTTTTTTGTCTTGTGTTTTGTGAATAAAATATTTTGAATTATAATTTCAACAGCTCACATTTGGCTGGTCCAAGAGCGATAAACACATTGTTGCTGAATTTTCAACCGACTTCAAAAGGAGAAGGTTCTCAATTCGACTGTATCTTTTTTTTTTGTAAATTTGTTACGCGATTACTCCGTCAATTGTGGACCGATTTTGAAAATTCTTTATTTGTTTAGTAGGTCATACTTCAGAGGTTGTCCATATACATTTTATCGAAATAGATTTAGCGGTTTTTGAAAAATCTACAAAAAACTATGGTTTGTGGTTACCTTCAGCAAAACTTTTGATGTGGACTTTTTCAGCAATAAAAACATAAGCAAGTCGATACTATATCGCCACTCGCTCTAAATTTTGCAGTTGAACACATGGCGAATAATAAAATTCTGTACCACTTCAACCGATTTCGATTATGCGATTTCGATTATTCGATTATTCTTTTTTATGTAATATTAGGTACTAAAAAAAAATTTATAAAAACTGTTTTAAAAAACATAAAATCGACTTCAAAAAAAAACTAGAGCTAAAATTGATAGATGGACCCCTTTTGTGCTTTTGTACCGTCTTCAACTCAAGGGTCCGAAAGTCCGAATATGAATCACAATATCGATTCATATATTTCAATACAATGACAGAGAAATTATCTAATACTTTTTAGTTCTATTTTTTTTAAGTCGGTTTTATATTTTTGAAAACAGTTTTTTAAATAGCTGTCGTGAGTAGAGAATTATTTAATCCAAATTTCCGACTTGGCTTTCGTCTATAAAAGGGCCTAGGCTATTATATATACCCGGCCAACATATAAAAGGAGTAAATTAAATTATTACATTCTTTAGAGCCAACTAAGCATGCGCTCCCGCGTTCGATATAATTAGGAATTCTCTCTTCCAATCTGTGATGCTCGATCCGCAGTCCCCATTACAAATGGCCGCTTCCGTGGAGATTAATACCCAGAGACAGCATTAGCACACATTGCGTTCATTTCGTCTTCTTCCCAAAATTTGGCCCGCGAGCAGACAGCATATTTGAGCAGACAGAAGATACGCTTTTAAACCAGTGTGATAGAGATAAATATATAGATATTTGTAATTTCGCCTTTGTGAACTTTGTTTTACTTCCCCGACAAGTTGGTGCTTCATCTAGGAATTAGTTCTATTTCTTTTACTTCCCCGATAAGTTGGTGCCCCATCTAGGAACTAGTTCTATTTCTTTTACTTCCCCAACGAGTTGGTGCCCCATCTAGGAATTAGTTCTATTTCTTTTATTTCCCCGACGAGTTGGTGCCCCATCTAGGAATTATTTCTATTTCTTTTACTTCCCCGACGAGATGGTGCCCCATATAGGAATTAGTTCTATTTCTTTTACTTCCCCGACAAGTTGGTACCCCATCTAGAAATTAGTTCTATTCCTTATACTTCCCCAACAAGTTGGTGCCCCGTCTAGGAATTAGTTTTATTTCTTTTACTTCTCCGACGAGTTGGTGCCCCATCTAAGAATTAGTTCTATTTCTTTTACTTCCCCGACAAGTTGGTGCTCCATCTAGGAACTACGAGTAGTTCTATTTCTTCCTCTTCCTTGCCTAGTTGGTGCCCCATCTAGGAATTAGTTCTATTCCTTTCACTTCCTCGATAAGTCGGTGTCCCATGTAAGAATTATTTCAATTTCTTTCTCTTCCTCGACAAGTCGGTGCGTCATATAGGGATTGCTTCTGCTGCGTCCTACTCACGCCCCTAAATCAAGGGCGATATTGGGACAGTGATGGGGAGCGTCCTAGATCCTCTCGTGTGTAGGAAAAGCGGCGCAGCAATGATTGGTAATGAAATCGGGACGGGTGTACACACGATTTAGGGGCGATTTGCGGTCGGCGTTAATCGCTAGGAGTGAACCGAAATCAGGAAGAAATAGGAGTGAAGGCAGTGTCGTGTGTAGAGTAGCATCCGATTATACCCCCACGATCAACGGTCCGATGTCGGCTCTGATTTTAGGGACGTGAGTAGCCCGTCTGAGTCCGGCTTCCTTTGTGGCCTTGACATTTTCCGACCGATGACAGTTCTGAGATAGCTCACACACACACCGCCGCGCCCCGCCTGAGAGTTGACCAACTGTTTAGAGGATCTCGATCGTTCATAAAAAGGAAAAGTCGAGCGGCCTTACATTTGTGTTCGAGGTGGTATACTCGAGCGCGGCACGAACCGTAACGAGATTGTTGTCAAATTGATTTAAAAAGTAAAATTACAAATTTAAAAAACCCCGACCCTTAAAAAGACAAAAATAATTTCCGTTCGCTTACTCAAAGGAGTCGGGGGACCGCTAAGTAAATAAAATATAAAAACTTAAAGCTGCGCGTGAATTTAACTTTGATTTCAAGCTTTCTTTTAAACCCGCATTCAAATCGGTAAACTTATCAAGATAATTAATTTTTTGATTACGTGATTACTTGATTATTTGATTAAAAACCTAGCTAACAACCATCCCGATTAATCCAGCTTTCCAATAAAAGAGCTACGATGCCACAGACAGACACACCCTTACACATACGCACATACACACACACGTTAAACTTATAACACCCCTCTTTTTTCGTCGAGGTTAAAAATATTTCACAGTAGTAAAGTTGACAACAGCTGGACACTATGTCCAAAAGTATATTCTCTAGCACTCATATATTCTGGGATTATAAAGTTCTGCAAAATGTATTTATTTATCAAATCAACAAGACTTTAATATTAGGACTTATTTATTACAAAGACTTTTTTTTAATTACCGGCCTCACACGGCTTGTCATAAAAGGCGACTAAAGGATAAGAACAAGATGCCAAGGGCAACAGCTTAGCCACCTCTCACCTTGGAACGGTCCTTCCACCGAGTAATGCAGCAGGTGGGACTTCGTGCCTTACTGGCTGCTTGAGAGTTATCTTGCCTTAATACGTTGCTAATCGTGGTGGTCGGTATTGTGCTGTAATTTACAAGAGTACTTGCAGCACAACAACGACTACTCTGCTTACCTTGATTGTCGGGATACAGCGTGCGGTATGTATGTACTATATATGTATGCGAGTAAAGTTCTGCAAAATGTATAAATTATTAAGACTTTAATAATAAGACTTAGATATTTATTATTAAGACTTTGTATGTCTAGGACTATTCGATCTACTGTCCAGTAGGACGCAGTGCGCATGATCATTATTATCGGTCAGTGGCTATTGAACCACGAAGCAAAATTGTCATAATTTCAAAATTGGAACGTCTGATAAATTGTGCTCAAAGAGTTTGGAGCGCAGCGACGTAATACAAACTCTTTGATTGTGCTGAACTCTCGAAGCCTGAACAGATCCTAACTTCTTTGTACATAAATAGAATAATAATTTCAGAAAGCTCGATTTAAGGAGCTCTCACAAAAATACGATAATATTCATTTGCTTAATTCTCTCATTATTTGCCCGGTTTCTCTCCTCCAATGCTATTTTATTAGAGAAATATTAAAATTTCCTCTGAATATAAAGCAATAGCTTTTAATGAGGCCTTCGGATAATTTTCCCAGGACACGAAAACATAATTTAATAGCAAAATTTACAAAGGAAGGAAATTTGAATAAAAATACATATCAATAAATAATTATGACCCTTCAAATTGAGAATATTTGCGGTTGAAACCGTTCAAGAATGTATAAGTAGGTACGCTGATTTAATTATCATGCTTTTCAAGTCTGTTTCAAAGTTTGCTACGGGAAATCGCTTCCAAGAATCTACAGACAGATACGTAAGTTAGGTATTTTATAATTACGAGCTCTATAGCTGTAGGTTTACCGGCGCTCAATTCGGAGAACATTTACGGGCATGGCACCTTTTTTTTTTGAAGCTATTATACTTTTAGATCCGTCTTGTGGCGCGTTATGAAAATGGGGAGTAAATTGAGAAAAAACGTCATCGTCATCGTCATCGGTCATGGTCACCGCATACAAATTATTTGTATGTAAGTATTGTGCGGTAAAAGCGGATGGATGAGGGAGGGAGGGAGAAGGGAGGGGAGATATAGAGAGAGGGTGGAGGGGAGACAAGGGGTGTGACTTTATACTGAGTTGTCGCAAATTGCTGGTGAGCTTAATGTGTAGTATTTTTGTGCCGAGACGCGTAGTTTCCGAGATAATTAAGAAACACATTTTCCATACTAAATGAATTTTTCATACAAAATTAAAAGTTTTTTTGATACAAATTGATTTTGAATAAAAATATATGCAAAAACGACATTGGCCGCCTCAACATTAGCTTAGGGTAAATTTATAGAAGAAACAAAACCAATTTATAGAAAAAGAATCTTCACATATTAAAAAAATAAAAAAAAAAGTTTAAAATTAATCATACAATTATCATATTATGTGGAAGAACATAAGGCTACGGAAACCTCTGTGTGTGAACAAAGATAATTTATTTGTATATATAAATGTCTTACATTGTACATGTTTAGTATCAACCCCTGCCCTCTGCACTAGCGTGAGCTGTCTTGCAGGGGGCAGGTAGCTGTCAACAGATTAAAGAAGAAAATATATAATATAGAAATAAATTTAGAAAATGAAATTTACAAGTTTTTTTTTATTTAACTTTCTCAGCCATGTGTATCCTAAGTATTCAGTCTTAAAAGTCTACTTTCCACCATCACTACCTACACCATAATGTGTTCAATACATACATACACACCACACGCCGTATCCCGACAATCGGGGTAAGCAGAGTAATCGGTATTGTGCTACAAGTATTCTGGTAAATTACAGCACGACACCGACCCCCACGTTTAGCAAAATAATCGGACAAGATAACTCAGATCAGGCAGTAAGTAAAGCATGAAGGCCCGCCTGCTGCAAGACTCGCTGGAAATACCATATGAAGGTGAGAGGTGGCTAGCCTGTCGCCCTTATGCACGGCATCTTGTCCTTATCCCTTAGTCGCCTTTTACGACATGCACGGGGAGATATACAGTGGGTTATTAACTTCACAGTATGTTCAATAGTTTAAGTGAGAACTTTTTGTACTAAGGTGTCATTTGAAGTCGGTTCAATGTTTTTTAGGTTTCCGTACCCCGTCGTAAGTACAGAAGGCTATTACTAAACCTATACACCATTTGTCCGTCCGTCCGTCCGATGGCTGTATCGTTATAGCTATATTATGTTTGCAATTAATTAAGACAGGTTGAATGGCAGAGATTGCCATGGGTAATAAATAAGTCCGTCTTTTGTAAAATGTATATTGAAGTGCCATAGAGGATATTTATATTCTATTCTATCTTTTGAACGGTAATGGCTATTATACAGGTTTTAATCAACCCCATTCTCTTCTTACAGCATACTCGATTTCCGTAAGTACTCTGCTTTCAAACTTCGATTCATTATCGGCGGCGGAGGAGGCGCGGAGGAGCGGCGCGGGGGCGGCGGAGGTGCGGCGTGGTCTGGCCATGATTGTGCCAAAGTGCCAACGTGCTCGTTCGTTCGGTCACAGTTCGCTTTTTCACGCTGCAAAAAGTGCCAACTCGTTTTTGCATCTAGTGGAGTATGGAGTACATCCGCATTGATACCTGCATACGTGCGATCTGCGGCTTTAGACGCGGCGATTTAAGATGCATTTTGCCGCGGGGGAGCGACGAGGGATGCTGTGTTTCGGGGGTGGTATGTATAATGGAATGGATTCGCGGAGAGAGCGGTCTCGCTCACACCGCGCGCGACGCGCTCGCTCCGTAGCTCGATACCGTTGAGACGAGCGAAGTGGGAACCGGCCGGTCGCGCCGCGACGGCAGTCAGTACTCAGTCGGTTTGTCGTGTCCGTTTGTACGCCCGGTTCTTTCGTTGCGCGTCCCGCCCTGACAGTTCACGTATTTTGTATTTCGAACGTCTGTTTTGGTGCAGTGCATTTCAGTTCGAATTCTTTGGCGGTTCGAATCGAATGAAGACTTAGAAAATAATATGTTAACGGCTTTCTCATATTATTATATTGCGGTAAGACTAGTGTTCTGAGGCGTTCGTCTGGATAGTGAGGATGGTGGGGTGGTAGTGCAGTGGTGGAGGTGGTGTGATCGTGCAGTGCGGGCGGAGTACGGTTGGGAGTGCAGCAGTCGGTTGTCTGTTTGTTTGTTTACACCGGCGGCGGCGCGGGGAGACGACGGTGTGGTCGGCGGCGGCGGCGGGGGCGGGACAAGGCGCGGCGGGGGCACGGAGTCTGCGCGGAGGTGGGTTCAGGTTCGATCGAATGCAGATGTGCCCGGGGTTGAAATCATCGCACCTCGTGCCAAATGTCGCCGTTTTATTACATTTTGATTTGATTTATCCTTTCTCACTTATACTTTAAGTTGTGCCTGTCATCTGTCAGCGCGCTTGATACCCTACCATCTAGCCCGCCAGACTATGTATGTACATAGGTATTTCTGGCTGGACACGAAGCTAGTCCACCATTTATTGTTTCGATTTTCGCGCGAGCGAAGCCGTTGGATTAGTTATGTACACTTTTATGTAGATAGATATACGTACGATTTGTACAACTAGGCATAGTCGGTGCATGTTATGTTGGCATGGTTACGTTCATTTTACATAAACAAAATGTGTAGATGTTTCAGAAACGATCAACTGTTGTGATAAACAAACAATAAATCGCTGTAAGTCCACAGGTGAAAATGGGCTTCTCCCTCATTGCTATAAGCACTGAGGAGTACCTACTAATCATGTTTAACTTCTGCAGTAGGTACAAATTCGTTTATGATATACTATCTTCATATATGATGTTTGGTAACTATGTTACGTACAGATATTGTCCTAATACTTAGCTAAATGCAGTGTTCGGTGTTGTTAAGTGTGCTACAGTTTACCCGAATTCTTGCCACATCGCCGATTACTCTGCTTACCCCGATTTAATCGAGGATACAGCCTGTTTGGTACATAAGTATGTACTACATATCATATCTTTGTTCCGTGGTATGTAAGTATTTACTAGGTACGACGTACTCGTACTTGGATTTTAACGATTTTTTCCCTAACCGGATTAGGGGTAGACTATACAGGAATGGCAGCAGAATTTAAGCTTGCATACAATATACATAATATGCAGAATTCACTGCATGGATGTTGTAGGTGATGTAGCCAACAGTGTCAGTTTCCATAAAAAAAAAAACCAAAAACAAACAAAACAATTCTATGTGTTGATTTTAAGTTTCAGTACTCCGTCCGTACGGAAGCTTAGTTATTACTAAGCGTACGCCGCCCGTCTCGTCTGTCCTGTCACTCTATCCTACTGTTGTATCTTTGAAACCATAATAGCTAGCAGGTTGAAATTTTCAGAGAATATTATGTGTTATTATGGCAGATATAACAAGAAATAATAAAACATAGTAAAATAACCGTGTGGGGCCAGTACTTTAAAAGAATAGCCCCACTGCATCTCTCCCCGTGTATGTCGTAAAAGGCGACTAAGGGATATGACTCCCTTCTTATATTACTAGGTGGTAGGGTTTAACCCACCCGGGTTGGTACCACCGCACTGAATGAAAGGTCGGTCGAAACGGCTATGTAAATAGTTTGTGTTTTCCGTCCAGTCCAGAGTAGCCGGCACGACCGAAGGGAAGCACTGAAGTGGCACCAAGTTCACCCGGTGTTATGGGCTTACATCACGGATGTTGTAGGTGATGTAGCCAACCGTGTCAGTATCCATAAAAAAAAATAAAAAATAAAAAAATTAAGGGGGGTCCTCAATGAGGACCCCTCCTCATACAAGAAACGTGTTTTTTCAACATTGTTTCTATTGTGGTGCGGAAACCGGTGCGCGAGTCCGACTCGCACTTGGCCGCTTTTTTTTTAAATTTCTTACATGTTTACATATTTCCTTGAGCTTGATATACCTTTCATCTGTTGAGAAACAAACTATTAATTGTTAATAACGTTTCGAGGAAGATTCCAGTATGTCTGATCGTAATTATCGAGGCTCCAAAAACTCGAACAATAAAGCCAAAAGCAATCGTAGCTGATACGATGCGCGCGTTTTGCGTTGAAATCTTTTATATGAAAGTGCGTCTGCGCACCCGACCCGCGTTCAACCTGTTGTGCGCGTAGCGTACTGTATGTTATATATATTTCCTTGAACGTACATAGTAAGTACCGAATCTGTATTTCGTTATTCGTATTTCGAATCCGGATTTCCCTTCCCTTACCTTAACTCACTTGCTTACTTGCGGCAATCAAGATTTAGTTTGTATGAAAACTGTAACATTTAATCTAGAGTTTTGTTGTCAACATCCGTGATGTGACCCCATAACACCACAGTGAACTAGGTATCATGTCAGTGCTTCCTATTGGTCGTGCCGGCTACACTGAACTGGACGGAAAACACGAACGCATCACACATAGCCGCATCGACCAATCTTTCGGTGCGGTGTTACCAAACCCGGGCGGGTTAAACCGTACTACCTAGTAGGTAAGAAGGGAATTGACCTACAGTACAGTTTTATGTGGAATTCGAACAACGGGCAGCCTCCAACGGTCGATGGGTTACCGACCCATCCAAGTTCTAACTGTGACCAGGTGTACTTATGAGCGCCGACCGTGGTCGACCGATCGCACCGCTGAGCTATCCAGCCTGAGCTGCTGAGAATGTAGTAGAGCGGAGTAAGGGAGCGAGGCTATAGCGGCGATTAATCGCGGGAAACTTTTTTTCTTTGCGGTTCACGGACTTCGCCTTATTATATAAAAGGCCAATATGCAAAGTAAGTCCACATTAGGGTGGTACGAAATTTCGTTTTCTTTTGATCTTATAGTGAACATTTAAATAAATCTAATATTGTTTTATATCATATTCAATACATATTACCATTACAAAACACATAACCTAAAATTAATATACTAAAAAAATATCAAATAAGTACATAAAAATAAAAATAAAATAAAAAATAAAAATACTTTATTGAACACCCTAAAAACATGGAACACAAAAGGTGAGTTTAATGCAATGTAGGATTCTTTGCAAATTAACCTTTGGGATGTGGAGAAGCGCATAGGGCGGACAATGCAGCGCAAAACTGTAGGTCCCTTCCTTCCTACTCTTACTTGGTGGTAGGGTTTAACCCGCCCGGGCTGGTACCACCGCACTGAATGAAACGTCGGTCTAAACGGCTAGGTAAATAGTTTGTGTTTTCCGACCAGTTCAGTGTAGCCGGCACGATCAAAGGGGGAAGCACTGACATGGCACCTAGTTCACCCGGTGTTATGGGCTGACATCACGGACGCTGTAGGTGATGTAGCCAACCGTGTCAGTTTCCATAAAAAAAAAAAAGTTACGTTCCTATATATAATTATTACATATAATATACAAATTTATATATTTTTTTATATTATAAAACCAACTGAATAGAAGTTACAAGATACAAGAATGTATATTGTTAGTACTAAAACCAGCTTTCTAATAAAAAAAACCGCACACATATCGGTCTATCCGTTTGGGAGGTACCATGCCGCAGACAGACACATACCTTACACTATGTGTAAGGTGTGTCTACACATGCACCCATACACACACACGTTGAACTTATATAGTATAACACCCTTCTTTTTTCGTCGGGGTTAAAAATACTATATAAATTAACATGCCCGTCTTGTAAAAACTGCCCACTCAACTACCCCGAAGACCGTATTATGTATACATATAGGAGTACGTATATATGTAGGAGGCAGTCGTCGATATCTACTGGGCTAGTGCTTTATAACATACCAACACACTTTCCTCATGTTGTAAAAGATTTTGTTCTTCTTAATTTGTCGTTACGGAGGAAAAATTTAATATAGTTGTTTACATTAACCTTTTCTCCCTATAACAAGTTCACACCACCCTAGTCCACATACTGTATACCTGATCCTATGGTAATAACAGCCTTATTATATTATTTAAATACTTAGTAACAGTACTAAATAAGTACCTACGCTCCTATGAACATACGTATAAATTATTGTGGTTCTAGTGAACCTTCTGTCAACATGCGCTGTAATTAGTAGGCTTGCCACCTTCCACGATGGACGTGAAGCTCCGGTGAAGGAAAATATCGTTAGGAAACACATAGCAACAATAACGTCTTGAGTTGATTGGTTCTAGCACGGGGGTTGAGTTAGACTAATACCTCAAAAGGGACCCTTATGGGATCGCTCTGGTGTCTGTCTGTCTGTCTGTCTGTCGGTCACACGCATATATCTCCGGACCTACTGAACCGATTTCGATGAAACTGACGGCAAATTACGTGTAATATTATAGATAAGTTTGTCTAATAGTCCTGTGAAAAGTACAGGGTACCCAAAAATGTAAACCAAAAATATTTTTTGTTTTTTTAAATAAATCAAATGGCATGTCATTCTATAGGTATTGTTAAGCCAATTTCAAAAATATATACCGTTGCTATAATCAATTAATTTACTTTAACAAATATTTCGTTTAAAAGTTGACAAAAAACTGCACTTTTGTCGCCGAACTTTGACCTATTAAGGGTTGCTTGAAAATTCTAAAAAAAAATAAGCAATATAGGCACTCTTATGTAGTTGTGCACAAAACTATTCATTTTCCTCAAAATGACATACATTTGGAGATAAAGTTAAATGTCTGAACAGCCAAAATTTAAATTTTTCGCGTGACTTTTTGGTCACAGCTCAAGCCACCGATAACGTATCGTTGTGATTGATAGCTTAAAATCGTCCTGAGAAGTAACGAAATGTAAAACAGTGAAAGCTGTATGTAAATCGATAAAATGGTTTTCGAGGTAAAAGAACATTTCATATATATAGAATTTGGTAATTTTATGATTGGTACGATTTTAATTTGGGATTTTATGATTTTATAACTTTGAACCTCTATTGTATGTATTAAATAATTTTATCAATTGAAAATAATAATTAAGAATGAGTGTGATTATAATAAGATGGTCTATCTATACTAACAAAATTTGTGTGTGCTTGCACAGCTTTTTGAAGGAGGGCTGTGGCTGGCAGGCGCTGTTGCACGCCTACCCGGGCAATTTGTAGAAGGAACTTCTTAACCTATTTATATATATGGCACTGATATACCACTACAAATACGCAATGAATTATATTGATTTGATTTGATTGATTTGATATATAGACGTACGTTACACGGTCGGTCGCCCTTAGAAATTTCGCTTTATTTATTGTCAGTCTCGGTAGCTCAGCGGTGCGGTCGGTCGACTGTTGTTAAGCAACGCTGAGCGCGGTCAGTACTTGGACGGGTGACCGCGCTCAACCGTTGGAGGCTGACCGTGGTTTGGATTCCACGTAAAACTGTAGGTACCTTCCCTTCTTAGTTCTTACCTTACTAGGGGTGAATGAAACGTCGGTCGAAACGGCTGTAATTATAGTTCGTGTTTTGCATCCAGTTCAGTGTAGGCGACATGAAATTAAGGGAAGCACTGACATGGCACCTAGTTCTCCCGGTGTTATGGGCTGACATCATATATGTTATACGTGATGTAGACGAAAAATTACATACTCGTAATCTCGATTTACATACCAGAATGTAACAATGAAAACCATAAATATGTAAATCGATAAAGTGGTTCTCGAGTTATGGAATCCGAACCACAGCCAGCCGAACCACGGTCGTACGGCTACCCATCCAAAGCCTTACCGCACCCTGGTAGAAAATATAATTAGATGAAAGCGAAGCAGTCCGGTTACGGGACCCTCGGCACGTGAACAAGGTTCACTTGACCACTTTTCCGTCCCTTTTTTTGCATTTTGCGACGGAACCCTAAAAACCGGACGTCTTTGTTTTTTTTATTATTTTAGAGACCGGAGTACCGGACACAAGCCTAAAACACCGGGCTGTCCGGTCCAAAACCGGACATCTGGCAACCCTGCCGCAGCCGGCTTCACGCGATCTTGTACTTATAATATGCACAAGTTATGTGTGACCCAAATAAAGTGTTTTCGGCCCTGCCAGGGGAAACGACCAGGCTCATAATGTCTACCTTTTGTGCAAAGCTAAGCGACTGCTTAAGTAATTTACTATGCATGAATAGAATCCTCTGGGGCGGCATTTGTAGGGTGACCTCGAGTTCCGATCCCGCGAGACACCCCCCAACGTCGGCGGACACTTAACTTTGCGTGCTCCTGTTTTTGTTATTTATTGCCCACCAGGGCCAGCGTGGGACACGAGCCCTACATTAGGTATAATGAGATTAAATTATGAAAACAATCTTTGCTGTGAAAAATTTTGCTACGCTTTCATTTGGAAGGTAACACGTGTTATGCGCGCATGTTATTTACCGAGTTCTAGAGTAATTTACATTTTGTTGATATATAGGTATCTCCCTAAATTTTTGATGAGCGTCGTCACTCGTTTGCGAAATGAGGTGGAATTTAGTTTTGATAGATTAAGAAAGTGTGTTTTTTTTTGTCTGAACCAAGTTTAGAGATGTCCGTCTGTCTCCACCTGATATTTCTGTAAGACTCAAAAAAAATTTCAGCCGATCAGTGCGCGGTTGGGAATATTCCATTTTCAAAATCTTAAAGCAATTTGTCAAGCGTCAAGGTCGCGACCGTGAAACTTCAAACCGATGGAGCCGTTGACCCGCAGACTCTAAAACGAAATAAAAAGAAGAAAAAATTAACAAAAAATCATATTAAATCGAATCGCCGCTGAGCTCTCGATCGGAGCTATTCATCAGCGGACCGCCTCGCCCCGTGTTTATGTAAATGAGTATCGCTGACATTAGCATATGACAAGAACAAGCAAATCGTTTTAGCTGTCAGCGACCGGACCTTGGCGTTTGCCGGAGAGTCCAGAGTCGTTCATGCCCATAACAGGGACGCCTTCTGGATTTATTATGGAAATTATTTAGCCGGATTTATTTGGAATTATAAATGAATTGATGACAACGCAGGTGATTGGTAGGCCGACAAATTGGTAGTTATACCCAGATTAGCCAACGTCGTCGTAAATAACAATATAATAAAATAGTTATTATATACTTATGTTTTATATCTTACTCTACTTTAGCTCTAACTATACTATAATCTAATTAAATTTTACCTGTTTTGCTCTGTGATTTTACGTAAATAAAGTGCGGGGTCCGGGGGAATAATGTAAAAGGAATAATTATTTTAGTCTAGACGTGCACCACAGAGAGTGTATTTGACCAGAAAAATCAAAAACACTTCTCCCTATAGTTTAATGTAAAAACATGGAATCAATTACGTTTACTATAATTAAAATGTTCATTAGGTAAATAATAAATCTAAAAAAAAAATTAAGCGAACTATGTGAAATAATCTAAATTAATTTTATCAATGACTTGTTTTGTAAAAAACTATCTCAAATCAAAATAGTATTTTTAGACAGTATTTTACACAGTATAGCCCGATTTCGTGGATATGGTCTCGGTTGGAGTATCAGGCGCAGTCAATTTTGGGGGGTAGGCGAACTCTAAGTCGCAGGGGAAGGGCCATTCACCCGCGATCTTGCGTTTTTTCGCGACCTTTGCCTTCCTAAATTGATGACTAGTTAAAACAAAGACAGGGTCGTACGTATCACTAATACGACCGCAAAATAGAATAAGTCGAGCCGAGACGCTTCTGTCATTTGTCAAAACAAAAGAAAATGTAATCCTGCCTCCGCATCCGGCAGCGCCATCTATTATGCCATAATTTGACTATAATTTATTTCATACTTTGTACGTATTTCATACCTGTCCGTTTCTCGAATCTCGAGTATGCCGCCCTGTAGGCACCTCAAAGGTATAACCCGAATCTAAGATTTATTTATTCTACGTTAAAAGTTCACGCCGCCGCCGCCGCCCCGCGCCGTCGCACGTGTCGGCCGTGTCACCGAATATATATTACGCCGTGTCGTCGTCAAGCAGCTATAGTATCTGCGCTCCAGTCTGACAATACCGGTCATTCACCCCTTCCTCTCAGAACGCACACATGCGCAGAGAGGCGTGTGTATCATAAAATAGTACGAACGGTCAGGCGGCCGCCCGGCTACCACAATAAGCTAGCGACAGTAATTTCGCTCGATACGCAGAACATAGGGAAGTATCGCTTCCGCAAATACGAGTACATTGGTAGGAAGGGGTGAATGACCGGTATTGTCAGACTGGAGCGCAGATACTATATCTGTGGGCCTATTTCGTTACGCGACGCGAAATTATCACGTTGGCGGCAAGCTTTTCGCCGTGGTAATAGATTTCTCGGTCCAATGTTAGGTACTTCCAGGTTGATCTTCATTCTTCCCGTTGCTGAAAGTAAATCCTTTGCTAACAAGAGAGCTTGAAAGACGACGGGCTCGTGTAGCAGGCGCGTGTTGCAGCTAAAAATCACATAAACAATGTCTTAATGTCTTTCTAGTTGGTAGACAATTAGTAATTAAATGATAAAATAAAAATAAAAGGTTATATTGGATAACTTACCTTCTTGATAGCCAAAGTCACTGAGCTTCTCTTATGGCTCTCTTCACCTTCCTTCTGGGCAACATAGGTTCGCACAGCGTACTCATAACATTACTTGTTCACTCACATGTCCGCGGCTCTTGACGTGGGCGCTTGGTCACTCTACCTACACGTTCGCGGGGCAGGGGGTGAGGCGGAGCGGATCGTGCGGACTCCCTATTTAGGGTTTCCGAGGTCGCCAACAAGAATCTTTATGTCGATCGCTTTCTGAATGGCCGCTGCCTACTTACAAGTTACTGCTCAGATAAGGCATAAATATATATCAATACTAATAATAAATAATATGTAAGGGATGGTCATGGAGTAAGTACTTTATGTGCGAGTATGATACCTACTAAAACTAAATTGACGATTTTTAGAAATCTGTTCTGTATGTATGTATGTTCCTCCATAACTCTTAAACCGATCATCCGAATT
Organism: Nematopogon swammerdamellus; assembly: GCA_946902875.1. Lineage (NCBI taxonomy): Eukaryota > Metazoa > Arthropoda > Insecta > Lepidoptera > Adelidae > Nematopogon > Nematopogon swammerdamellus. Next base: position 20,599,907 of record OX336337.1, on the reverse strand, counting down.
CGATGAAACTTACTACAAACACATTTAACTATCCGTGACACAGGTTATATAATGACTTATGACTTATGACATGACTCTCATGCAAACCGAATTGTTCCGCGGGCCGAAATAAAGGTACGATAGCGGGCTTACTTACTTTCTTTTTAAATACGAATTTCACGCGAGCGAAGCCGCGGGCAAAAGCTAGTAAAAAATATTTATATACAATACTAGAAGCTCGAAGCTGTGACAAGACAGACGGAGAGACACTTGACCCATTTTATAAGGGTCCGTGCCATCATCGCTGGCGACGTAACCCTAAAAATAGTCAGGTAAAAAATGGCTTTCCGTAAATGGAGCCAGGTAGCGATCGGCGAGATCAAAGTCCGTCAAATTGTGAGCATTATTTAATCATGAGTCCATCAAGGGATTTTGGGTTTCTCTACACGGGTAATGGAATATCCCAAATCACTCCGGTATTTTCCCGGTCATTCTTTGTATTCTTTTCTAAATTACCTTATGGAATAAGGTTGCTTTCTACAAAGGCTAATCAAAATAGTAAAAAGTAGGTAGGTACATGTTTTTAGGGTTCCGTACGTACGGAACCCTAATATTAAGTTTAGGCCGTCTCTCCGTCTGTTCAACCTTTAAAGGTCTGTAATAAGTAGCAGTTTGAAATTTTCACATGTGTGTTATTATGGCGAATATCCTAACAAATACAAATAGAAAAAAAAATATTATTTCTACTTAGTGAATTTACACAAAAAATACAAAACAAAAAGTAAAAAAGTAAGGCCGTCCCCGTCCGACACGAAACGTGTTTTTTTTAGTTTTTTGTATTTTTACTCTATCGTAAAATTTCCTGTGAATATAGTGTAAACTTGAAAGTGAAACAACAAATAATGAAAACCTGCCAATTAGGTGGCGATACGGAACCCTCGGTGCGCGAGTCCGACTCGCACTTCGCCGGTTTTTAAGGTGTAAGTTTAGTTTCTAGCTATCTTTACTAGCGTCACGCCCGTACATGGGCAGGGAGAACGTTCCAGAGTTCACCGGTTCAGTAGTGGAAAGACCTGCGGAACCGATCGGTACGCACCCGCCGCCGTGGTAAGAGGCGGTATCACCTACTACATCTGTGATGTCAGCCCATAACACCTTGATTAACTAGGTGTAATGCCAGTGCTTCCCTTCGGTCGTTCCGGCTACACTGAACTGGACGGGCAACACGAACTATTTACATAGCCGTTTCAACCGACCTTTCATTCAGTGCGGTGAAACCTCGATCCAGGCGGATTAAACCCTATACCACCTAGTAAGGTAGGAAAGGAAGGGACCTACAGTTTTACTTGGAATCCGAACCACGGCCGGCCTTCAACAGTCGAGCGGTCACCCATCCAAATACTGACAGCGCCCTGCAGCGGGAGCACAAATGATCGATAAAGCGTCGATAAGGCTATATCGATCGATAAATATCTATTTGCTTCGTTTATCGTGACGACCGAGCACAAACAGTTCTTATCGCACGTCATCGACATAATTTAGCGATGCCATAGACAAAGATCGAGATGAAGGCTGTTTTATCGACATTTGCGAGCACAAACTATTTTTATCGTTCTCGTTTGACGTTTGACATCGGTTGTCTTATCGCTCCCAACATCAGTGGACGATAAACGATTTCAGTGATTATGGCTCAAGTTTTCGTGAATATGTAGATGGTGAGAAGGCTGCGACAAGTACAAATGCAGCATAGAAAGGTGCAGAGGAAGTTGATAAGGGACTTGGGACTTGATAAGGGATAACCAATGCGGGTTGCATAAATCGGAATTCCGCGATTTATACCGCATCTCACGGGAAATGGCTCGGAATATTTGTATGGAGTTTGAGGATGACCTCGCACCCAGAAAAACCATCGGTGTAGTACATGTATAGGTACTTGCACTAGACTATGGGAAAATTACGGCACCTCATTGAGGTGCTTGGCACCGTAGAGGCGCTACTTCTTATTTAAAACTAACAAAATGGCGGCGTGGTTTGACAGTTCCGATCGATATAAACTAAAGTATTGCCATTATTTCGTCGTTGTTCTGCACTGTCGATATACATATCGACCTACATGTTTGTGCTCGCAATAATAGATAAATTTATCAATTTTCATATCGAGAACGATAGTTTATCTATTTGTTTGTGCTCCCGCTGCAGGTGTGCTTATGATCACGACTGACAGTCGACCGACCGCACCACTGAGCTACCGAAGCTGACAAAGTATTCTCCGTATTCTACGTTTGCGGTCGTGTTGCTGACAACACTGAAAAAAATTACGTCTTATTAGCCTTTTGATCCTCACCGCTATTCCACGAAGTATTTAAACTGTATTTTAAATTAGAGCTTACTTCCATAGAAATTATACGTATCATAATAATTATTAGGCATTTAGAATTAGAACCGGTACCGCCGACCGGTGTAAGCGGTATATAGTAAGTACCTAATGGTATCTACCTACCTGTCTCTATGCCCACCACGAATCACGGATCGGCTCTACACCTTGTTCTAACAGCCGTGTTTCTAGCGCCACCGCAAATAGAAACTAATGAGTGTCTAGTAATTAATTTACTAGAATATATTTATAAACGCGTCGCAAGAAAATGGACACGGTTAGTAGACAGTTTGAATGACCCACAGATTCTTACCCACAGACTGTAAGGGATGTTCATGGAGTAAGTTACTTTGTTTTATAATATATTACGTTTGTAGGCTCTATGTATGATACTAAAACTAAATTTGACGATTTTTAGAACTCTTTTGTGTGTATCTATGTTCCTCCATAACTCTTAAACCGATCATCCGAATTTGATGAAACTTAGTACATATATTATAGTATTGGCTAAATAACATTCAGTTCAGTTTACGCTAAGATATGGCTCTCATACAAACCGAATTGTTCCGCGCTCCGAAATAAAGGTCCGGTCTTACTCAGTTTCTTCTTTTCAAATACGAATTTCACGTGAGCGAAGCCGCGCGCAAAAGCTAGTTTCAAATAATATTTGACTGCGCGGTTGTCAATACTGAGTAAAAGATGGAAAAAATACAAACTAAAGTATACAATCTAAATACATACATACCGCACGCTGTATCTCGACAATCGAGGTAAGCAGAGTAATCGATGTTGTGCTGCAAGTACTATGCTATGTATTATGACAAGATAACCTATCAAGCAGCAAGTAAGGCACGAAGACCCACCAGCTGTATGACTCGGTGGAAGGACCGCGCCAAGGTGAGAGGTGGCTATCCTGCCGCCCTTTAGCACGGCGCCACCTTGTCCTGATACTTTGCTAAACGCTGGTCGCTGTTGTGCTGTAATCTACCAGAGTTCTTGCAGCACAGCACCGATTACTCTGCTTACCCCCGGGATACAGAGTGTGGTATGTATGTACTCGTACGTTGCCAATTAGCCAACAGGCATGTTGATGCTAATTAATCGCCCGATTATACGCGGGCGAAGCCGCAGGAAAAAGCTAATATTCAATAACACCAACCGCGAAACAAACTTGTGCGGTGCGTTGGTGGCTGCCACAGAGCATTAAATGCGCGCGCCCCTCCTAGAGGCGCCCTGAGCGCGATTTCTCTACAACGGCGTTGAAGCCTGCGGGCGTGGCCTATGACTTACATATGTGTGTTGTGCGTGTGCATTTGTTTTGTGCGTGTGCCTAACTTGCTCCTCTTTGTGTGTAGTGTCGATACTAGCACACACACACACATACGAAGCGCTAGCAGCTCTGCGTACAGTTTTTGGGTTTCAAATATTATCGCTTAGGGCGTCTCTAGTAGGGGGCGCGCGCGGTAGGTATTTGATGCTCTGTGGTGGCTGCCTATAAGAAGACTAACAACGGCTAGGTGTGTATACTCGACCGCCGCAATGCGTAAATGAAACGCGCGGCGCAAGTTATCGGTTGCGTCACAATCACAATATGTCGAGCCAGAACAAATACAATTTGTAACGCTGACGTAGGAAAAGGGCGAGTATTTATTTCGATTTCTTGTGATATTAATATCGTAGCACGATATATATATTTTTAGGGTTCCGTATCCGTCGTACGGGACCCTATTATTACTAAGCCTACGCCGTCTGTCTGTCTGTCTGTCTGCCCGTCTGTCTGTCCGAGGGCTGTATCTCTTGAACCGTAATAGGTTAGCCCGTTGAAATTTTCACAGAATATGTGTTATTATTATTATGGCCGATATAACAACAAATAATAAAAATATGAAAAAGTAAAAAATTCACGGGGGTCCCCATACAAGAAAATAAAAAGTGTATGCGCGCCATCTACCGAAAACAGTATGAAGCATTTTAACTAATACATAATGAATTTTAACTAATATGAAGCATTTCATAAAACACGCCATAGGCGTGAGTGGCGCTGACCATGACATGGCTATACGGAACCCTTGGTGCGCGAGTTCGACTCGCACTTGGCCGGTTTTTTTTTATGGAAACTGTTGGCTACATAACCTACAACATTCGTGATGTAAGCCCATAACGCCTTGGTGAACTAGGTGCCGTGTCAGTGCTACCCTTCGGTTGTGCCGGCTACACTGAACTGAACGGAAAACACGAACTATTTACTTACGTGGCCGTTTCGACCGACTTTTTATTCAGTGCGATGGTAGCTAGCAACCCGGGCGGGTTAAACCCTACCACTTAGCAAGGTAAATAAGCGACAGGATAGTCACCTCTCACCTTGGCACGGTCCTTCCGAGTCTTGTAGTAGGTGGGTCTTCGTACCTTACTTGCTGCTTGATAGTTATCCTAATACTTTGCTAAACGTGGTAGTCGGTGTTGTAATTTACAATAGTACTTGCGGCAAAACACCGAATACTCTGCTTACCCTGATTGTCGGGATATAGCGTGTGGTATTTATGTATGTAACCTAACTTAAAATCGAAGACTTAACAGTGTTATATATAAGATATTCACTCAGAATTTCAAATGCAATCTCTCTAAATCGTTCTTGTGTCGCACTGCAAAGGTGTGAAACGGGCTTCCGGGGAATACCTTTCCCTATTCCTACAGTATCTTACAGGGGAGGGGGGGGGGGGGGGGAGGGTAGTGATTTTCAGAATCAGATTTTATGATAAGTATTTGTTTTATGAAAACAGATTCTCAAATATATTTAAGATAGTTTTACATGATGATGTCATAAAGTAAATCAGTTCCGGCGGATATTTACCATGTAAAATTAATTTAAGTACATGATAAAGATGTGATAATAACTAATAAAAAATATGAGAAAATAACGACTATTAATTTGTGTTTAATTTATTAATTATTATTATTTATATTATTATGATTATATTATTAATTTATTAATTTATAGTGCGGAAATTAAACAAAAAGTCCTGACGGCATGCCGAAAGCTGAAACCGCCAGTTAAAGTCAACTTCCTCGATCCCAGCATCCCACCTCAATCATCATGGAAAATTTATGTAAATGAACAATTGATCAACCAGCGTAAAGCTTTGCTCAAAAAAACTAAACTTTTCGCAAAGGAAAACAGCTACGACTTTGTATGGGTAAAAAAAGGGCAAATATTAATAAAGAAAAACGATAAGGCTAGAGCTCACTACATAAAAGGGTCAAATGATTTTTTAAGCCTAGAAACCAGTTTACACATTTGAAATTAAAATTGTACCTGATTATGACTCTGTCTTGGTCTAAAATATATAGTCATAAAATCCATATAATATGTGAAGATTGTGTTAAAGAGAACAACATGTTTGATGTAACCTTAATAAAACGGAATTGATTTTCCCGATCTTTTCTAGATTATTGTTGGAGGAAATTACGTCAGTTCTGTTTGATGAATTTGTCTTATACTGTACTTATACATATGCCTTAGTAAGATTACGACCATTCAAAATACAAGCCACTAACTTATATTTAATTTTTTATAAACTAAGTAACATATTTAATATTTACCTGTGTCTGTGTCCACTAACAACCTGTCAAATTGGAATATTAAAACTACAAAATAAAAAAACTCAGATTATCTTAAATAACCCTTTGTGTAACCCAATGATATACGTGTATACCTATCAGTGTCTACAAATACCCAGATTGGATATAATTATTAACAACTTTTTTGTAATTTACGTCTGCGACAATTTATTAAATGAATCATCAGTGCGTATCTACGCAGAGATTCGACTAATATTCAGTATGTACCAACTACTAGAAAATGGTTAGACACACAAATGAGCTATTTGATAATATTGATAACGATATACCATCCGAAATCCATAAATTTAAAGTCGCGGACGCAAAAAATTGTAAATATTTTATAAATGAAGACACAACACTATCAACGCTTACAATCAATATAAGAAGTTTAAATAAAAATTTTGACAATCTAACTGTTCTTTTAGCACGTTTTGGTATTCCTTTTGATATCATTATTCTAACCGAGTGCTGGCATAAAGGAAAGTCTACTCCAGCCCGGCACATAGATGGTTACGTTTCCTACAGTACAATAAAAAACAAACTACAGAACGACGGGGTTACAGTCTACATTAGGAAGGAGATTGATGTAACCGTAGATGAACCTAGCCTATTAGATGCGAATAGTCTGCTTCTAAGCATAGGAAATGAATGCGTCTTACTAGCTGTCTATCGTTCTCCCTCAGTAAGCAATATTGACCCATTTATAGGCTCTTTATACGACACTATGATATTATATAAAAATAAAAAAAGTATTATTGTGACCGGAGACATGAACATAGACATATCGGATCATGAGCTAGACAGCAAATCCACGAAGTACTTATGCCTATGTGCAGAACTTGGTTTACAACCAGCAGTAACTGAACAAACTCGTGAAAATGCATGTCTCGACCATGTTATGATTAAAAGTAGTTTGAAAGTTACAACAATAGTTTGCGAATCCTTAATTACAGACCACTTGCCAGTTTTGACCTTTTTAGATAAGCTAACCAGTACACACAAAAGATCTAAAAATACACACATGTCATCGAGAACGGACTGCAAAAGTCTATGTGCCTTTTTTGAAAAGGAAAAGTGGGTGGATATCCTAACTGAATATAATGTTGAGAAGGCATCAAAGAAACTAATAGAAAAAATACAGGAAGCTACAAACAAATTTACAGAAACACGAGAAATAACAACAAAAGTAAAGGCTAAAAAGCCTTGGATCACAAAAGGGCTACTAAAATGTTTCGATAAACGAGATAAGCTGCACAAACTCTCAAATTCCTATCCGTTTTCCTACCTAGATAAATACAAGCGATACAGAAACATTTGTAACTTGGCAGTTAAAACTGCAAAAACCATATACTACGAAAAAGAAATAGTTAAACATCGTAAAAATACAAAAAAACTCTGAAGGGTCTTGAAGGAAGCAGCAGATATAAAAACATCTAAAGATCAAACTGCCCATACACATTTGCTAACCCGCTCAGATAATGTAACAAAGGAAATATTATTGAATGAATATAATAAATACTATATTGGGGTAGGAGAAACCTATGCAAACGAAAATTTAAACCAACTAGGACGAAATGAACTCGAGCTTATCAAAGAATTTGAAAAAACTACAAAAAATACTGGAAGTGGCTCATTCTACATGAGACCAACGAGCAAAACAGAAATTGCAAAGATCATAAAAGAGCTAAAAGACGATAGCGCGTGCGGATGGGATGACATAGGAAGCAAACATCTAAAATCTTTATGTATGAATATTCTAGAACCTTTATGCCACATTTACAACTTAAGTATGGAAACGGGGTGTTTCCCATCAGTGTTCAAGACAGCCATTGTCTGTCCGATTTTCAAAGCGGGCGAAAAAGATCAAATAAAAAACTACCGACCAATATCCTTGTTACCGACTCTATCTAAAATATTAGAAAAAATTGTAAAAATCAGACTTATGAGCTACTTAGAATCAGAGCGTCTACTCTCGAGCAATCAATATGGTTTTAGGTCTAAGAGGTCATGTGAAGATGCCATTCACGATGTTGTTGAACACATAGTCGAGTGCCTTGACGGGGGCGAGAAAACTCTTGCAGTCTTTCTGGACCTCGCCAAGGCGTTCGACACTGTTTCAATACCCATCCTACTTAAAAAAATGGAAAATATCGGCCTTCGTGGTGTCACACAGAAATGGTTTAGGTCCTATCTAGAAAGCAGGCAACAAATGATCAAAATTGGTGCCAGAAAGAGTTCGTGTGAGGTAATAAAATACGGCGTCCCACAGGGCAGTGTTTTGGGTCCTATACTCTTTCTGATATATATAAATAATCTATGCAACCTCACAGTACTTAATTGTAAAATAACGACATATGCGGATGACACGGTATTGTTGTTTTCGGGAAACAACTGGACAGAAGTTTTTAATGAAGCTGAAAAAGGTTTAAGAAAAGTAAAAGAGTGGCTGGTTCTGAATCTCTTAACATTAAATGCATCAAAAACCAAATACATTTGTTTCTCGATAAATTCTACCGGTCAGCCAACGGACACGTATGAACTTAAACTTCACACGTGTTCCATTTCAGCAATCACGACGTGTTCTTGCGACAAAATTGAAAGAGTAGAGCATATAAGGTACTTGGGGGTCATCATAGACAAAAACCTAACATGGAGGAATCACATTGCCGCAATTTCAAATAGAATGAGGAAACTCATTTACTTTTTTAAATGTATCAGAAACTCTGCCGACGTACCACTCATGAAAACTGTATACAAAGCTGTCGCGGAATCAATAATCACATATTGCCTAACTGTTTGGGGAGGAGCAGCCAAAACACTCATGATTGAAGCAGAACGAGCACAACGATCTATTCTAAAGGTCGCCTTCAAGAAGCCCTTCCGTTTTAACACTCAAGACTTGCTCTTAGAGACTGGTATGCTCTCGATCCGACAACTTTTTATCCTTCGTACCATCCTCAGAACTAAGGAAACACAAAACACAGCGGGCATCTCTGAAAACCGACCACACACGAGATACAGAAATAACCCGGCATCAACGCGAGTACGAACATCATTTGCACAAAGATTCTCAAAGTTCCTATCGCAACATCTCTTCAACAAAGCTTTACGTGTTTGCAATATTAACAACAAAACAAATCATAAACGAAAACAAGAAATTCTTAAATGGTTGAAAACTTTAAATTATAACGACACAGAAAATGTGCTAGATATTCAAAAATAAAATAAAATAAAAACATATAAATAAACCTACAAACAAACCTTAGACCAACTAAACACCTTACTAACTAAATAACATTATAAAACCATAAAATATTCATATTTTATTTATTGAGGTATTTATTTGATATATTATATATATATATATATTAAAACTAACTTGTATTTATATACTAAAAAATTCGCTTCATTTAATTATAATATGAAATAAACTAAAAATAATATAAAACTATTACTAGTGAGCGCACAATGAAATACAATAAATTATGTTTACTAAAAAGTCTTTCTGCGAGACAGAATTTTTCTAGTGCAGAAGACTCGGTTATTGTACTGTACGATTTCATGTGATAATAAATATTTTTTCATTTTCATTTTCATATATAAAAAACCTACATAACGCGATCTACATGTTCAACGTTGCAACAATTACCTAACTGCTAAATCAAGTATACCGCTGGCTGAAGTATTTCATTTAATATTGACGCTAGATGTGGACGCTAGATGTCGCTCCATGAAATTCTCATACATACTGTTGATAAAATTTGCAGCGATAAGTACACGGTCGATAGCCTGCGTGGATAACACGTCTGGTCAGTGATGGTGGCAGGGACCGCGGGTTCGAGGCTCGCAAAAGACGGAGAAATATATTTTGTTTTTCTACTATTGTATATGCCTCTCTGTCGCCCTCTCGCTTGCACACACAGGTCTCTATCGCGCTCTCGCTTGCACACACAGGTTTAGATGGAACGTTACACTTCTTCGTGCGTGCAGCCGGTGTTCATCAATTTATAAGACGTGACATCATCACGTCAAAAAATACACGTGTATTGAGGACGACCCCTGTCACGTAGGTATATATATATATATATATATATATAACACACGTGTGTACGATTTGACAGGTACTGAATTCGGTTCCCTGTTAATGTATTTTGGTTTTAGAAAGTTCGAATCAATCTAGTCTTAAGAAACAACAAAAATAAAAAAAATAAACATGATCCGCGGACAATATTTTGATCAACGGACGCAATTACAATAGAATGTCAAACCAGTTATAAGTAGTTGACATAAACTGTCACATCATGTTTGTGCCCAAGTCACCGGGTGCATGGCTCCGTTGATTACGAAATGAGATCAAGCCCTAAACTAAACCTGTCTATAGCCGCAGAAAGCAGGGTTTCGTAACAGTATTGAAATAACTAACACTTTATGCTCAATGACTTATATTTACATATTATTCTATAGGGTTACTTTGAAAGGTTATTCGATAGGCGTTCACGGAAGACTTATCGGCTTTGAACAAAGTACAATCGAATCCAATAGATAAACCTAGAGTTATAGAACCTTGTCGCATGCACGTTCCTTAGTCATGTGGAGTGTTCTGAGCGACACACATATGAAACTACTAAATGTGACAAAGGTTTACTTGGGATAAGAACAAGACGCCGTGCTAAAGGTCGACAGGAAAGCCACCTCTCACCTTGGCACGGTCCTTCCACCGATTCATGCAGCGGGTGGGTCTTCATGCCCTGCTTGCTGCTTGATAGTTATCATGTCCCAATACTTTGCTAAACGTGGTGGTCGGTGTTTTGCTGTAATTTACCGGATTTATTGCAGCACAACACCGATTACTATACTTACCCCGATTGTAGGGCAAAGGTGTGCGGTGTGGTGTGGTTTACTTACAACTGTACGAACCACTTTTTAAAGTCAACAAGTTACTGATCATCGAAAGGGACCAGAGTGTGTTGACAAAAGTCAGCAAATATTTTTTCACATAAACTTTTCTCTGAAAAAGAAAAGTAAATTCGCTGACATGGCACCGTGGCGCGTTGTCGCTAGCGTAAGCCGAGCCGAGACCCGAAAATATAGAATTCGAGTCAGCCATCCCTACCGGGGAGGGCTTATCCTCCTCCCCCTCCCCCCCCCCCCGCCCCTCATCTCCACCCTTCCCGACATTATACAGCTTTCCCCAAGGTCACACATGCCCTCCTGCCAGAGTACGCTGTGGGGTGTGGGTACACTTCCGTATGCCTGGAACATAACTGTTATCGTTTCCAACAACTTCCACTCAGTTGTGGACCAATTTGACTCATTTCTGAGTTATTTCATGTGTTACTTGATCACGCGAAATTTATCATTACGCAATCGTTATAATAATGTAGGTGTAAATTTACAATGTATATTTATATACACGAATTATGATTTGACAAAGAATTGACAATAAACGGTATCCAAATTTGAGTAGTTCAGAAGAAACGAAACTGTACAATAATAATTGAACGTAAGCAAGACTTGGGGACTATGTAATTCTAGTAATAAAGACTTGGGGACTATGTAAATATAGTAATCAAGACTTCGGACTATGTAATTCTAGTAATCAAGACGTGGGGACTGTTTAATTCTAGTTATCAATACTTGGGGACTATGTAATTATGTATTAATAATCAAGACTTGGGACTATGTAATTCTAGTAATCAAGACTTGGGGACTATGGAATTCTAGTAATCAAGACTTAGGGACTATGTAATTATAATAATCAAGACTTGGGGGACTATGTTCCCAAAATTTATGTCATTGGCATTATCCCGTTCACGCCACATGAAGTAACAGTAGGTATGCACCATGTAATCACACCACATTAATTTAAGAACTTCCAGATTCCTGAATTTATAGATATTTTCTAGAACATATATTGTTACTTAATATGAAATTATTCAGATTATAAATCAAGAATATATGTACTTATTTTCTTGATTTTCACTGACTTATGAATGACATATTTATACAATAAAATAAGAACAAATATTACAAAATAAACTATGTTAAAAATATATTATGATAAAATAAACTATAAATTAAATACAACTTAACGACGAAGAAAAAGGAGGGTTGCACCGGTTGAGCGTCGGTTGTGCGGTGGATGCGCGGTAAGGGAGGGAGGTAAATCTCCTCCAGTTCTGCCAACTCCCCTGCGCTACCAAGGACACTTGCACAATTGCCTCTGTGAATCTCCAGCGCTAAACGTTATTTTAGATTTTGTACCAAATAATATTTCTTTGTTTGTATGTACTTAATTGACGACACTGCCAGAATACGCGATTTTTATTAATATTGATTCGCGATTAATATTGATTCTATACTCGGCTAATTCCAGTGACGTTTCCTTTCATTGGGAGGATGTATAGGAGCGAAGTAATAAGGGATTGTCGGAGCCCTCATTATAGATGATTCAATACAGGAAGTGTTTAATTAGTTAGAGGAGCATTTTCTAGCTAGATGTCAGCAAGAAATGCGTAAGAATATTATTGTTTATGGGTGTTAAGAAAATCGATGAAATAAACATATCATACATACATACATATCACACACGCTGAATCCCGACCATCGGGGTAAGCAGAGTAATCGGTGTTGTGCTGCAAGAACTCTGGTAAATTACAGCACAACACCGACCACCACGTTTCGCAAAGTATTCGAACAAGATTCAATCGATCAAGCAGCAAGTAAGGCACGAAGACCCACCTGCTGCATGACTCGGTGGAAGTACCGTGCCAAGGTGAGAGGTGGCGAGCCCGTCGCCCTTTAGCACGGCATCTTGTCCTTATCCCTTAGTCGCCTTTTACGACATGCACGGGGAGAGATGCAGTAGGGCTATTCTTTTTAAGTACCGGACCCACACGGTTATGAAATAAAATATGTTGCAAAACGTTTTAAACTTATACCTGTTTATATTTTTAGGGTTACGTATCCGGTACGGGACCATATTACTAAGCCTACACCGTCTGTCTGTCCGTCCGTCCGTCCGTCTGTCTGTCCGAGGACTGTATCTCTTGAACCGTAATAGGTAGCCCGTTGAAATTTTCACACAATATGTGTTATTACGGCCGATATAAACAAATATATGGGAAATATCTATCTTTTATATTTCTCCAATCAACCCTTGCTTGTTTTAATTAAGTGAGCAAATTAGAAACTATTCAAATTACAACATCAAATCTTCCGTCACAAGGGTACAGTTCGCAAAATCAAGAGTACACCTACAGAACCTATCCGAGCGTCAAGGCCGGATGTCAAACGCCCGGAAAGGCTGACCCTAGCGCCCTGGGGGCTAGGAAGGGCTCTAATTTGGGGCACGACATGGGGACACCCACGCCCCCAGTCACGTGGTCGGCTTGTCTAGAGGATCGGACCCACAGACCCGCAGCCGCAGCAAAGGTCCAATTGAATAAACACGTCGGATACCAGGGTTGCTAATGTAAATTTTTGTCTTTTTACAGTTTCGACAGACAGTAGCCGTAGTACCGTATCCGTCATACGGGACCCTATTACTAAGCCTACGCCGTATGTCTGTCTGTCCATCTGTCTGTTTGTCCGAGGGCTGTATCTCTTGAACCGTAATAGGCAGCCCGGTTAAATTTTCACAGAATATGTGTTATTTATTATGGCCGATATAACAACAAATAATAAAAATAAGAAAATGTAAATAATTCACGGCGGGGGGACCCCAATACAAGAAACTAAAAAGTGTATGCGCGCCATTTACCGAAAACAGTATGAAGCAGCGCTGACTATGACATGGCGATACGGAACCCTCGGTGCGCGAGTTCGACTCGCACTTGGCCGGTTTTTGTTTTCACAATGCTACTATGTATGATAGTTTTATTTATCAACATTTTGATGGGAAACACTTTGATATTAATCGCTCAAGCGTCAGACAATTGTTTCCGATCAGCAATTAAAGTATAAAGCTTTTTGCCAATAAAATGTTTTTATTGCTACCTCGATTGCGCACTTTATTCCTTGACAGTTAGGTTCGTATGCTCTTCGAGGAAGTGAGGGCTTTTTCATCGTGGATGCCGTGGGAAAGTTACACAAGTACATACATACATGAGGAATATACATGACATCACGCTGTTTCCCAGTGGGGTAGGCACAGACAACGGATCTTCACTCTTCCACTCTCATAATATAGCACACTTAATATATATATATTGGGTGTGTTTTTATGTGTTTCGCATTCATGTTGTTGATTATGTATTTAGTTCACTTTATCATAAAAATGTTAAAAAGGGCGCCAACCGAAAAACAGCGCTGTAGGGCACGTTCCTACAGCAAAAATGCTGAGTTGGTTCCTTATTCTCGTTCAGATTTCTTTCTGTTATCGTTTTTCTTGTTTTCATTTTATATGTGTACCTATAGGAGAAATAAATATTTTCATTTCATTTCATAATGTTCTTCACACATGTCCGTCGGTTACGGGTACTACGCACTTGACCCCTTTTGAGCACAAGCCCGATCTGGTCTAGGTACGTCCGTCCTAACCCCAAACCGTTTACCTGTGATAAATCGTAACATATAATGACTGCAGCTCCAAACTTGTGAATGTGAATTCGTATTAACATTCTAAATTTAAAATAAATTATGTATCTATTTGAATTAAGTCTCATGAACGGTAGAGTTCTAAAGGTGAGAGTGCAACCGGTCCGGTATAATGTGAGTCATAATGACTCATTCTGAGGTAATAATTATGAGTAAAAGCATGAATTGATAATAGGTAAAAGTGAAATGAGAGTGTGACATCGTGGTGACATTCCCACGAGCTAAGTCTGCCTCCGCAGTCCGCACCCGCAGGTGAATATACTGTTATAGTTGAGTCGCTTTCATGGCCTACGTTGACATATTGACTATAAGTTGTAATTAATGACGTTTACTTGAAGTCAAATGTCAATATGTAATTATGCTTGATAAGTTTGTTCAGAATTCACATTTTCATAGTTTTGTTAATTCCGTTCATTTAATTAAAGAATACACGTGAATAGTGAAAAGGTATGTTTTTTTTAAAGAATGATGATGATGAATGATGTTTTGCTTGATCGGTGGTATACTTAAATAGTATTTAATATCATGTTAGGAAAGTATTTTGCTGGTCTTTGAAATGTTCTTTTTAAACATTTTCAAACAATTAAAAACATAGAGAACATGCATGTCATTCAATATTGATAGCTAAAAGTTAATCAACAAAATCAGTTTAGATATAAGTAACTGAAATATAAATTCAAGACACCTCAGTTGAATTTTTAAACAAATTTATTTAAGTTAAATCATCCATGAATCCCTCAAGTCTACTCCCCCAAGTTGATTCACGGGGTGTGAGGGGAGCAAAAGTATGAAATTAAAGTATGCTGCATGCATTCCACAGAAAATCATAAAATGCACGAAGTACTTTTATCGCATTCTGTATTTTTTTTAAAGAAGATTAAAGGAAGATTATACACAGATAATATCACCACTTCTCGCAAAACCACGCTCAGGCGCCATGCCAGCTACAAGGCAGACAAAGAGGTCGTTGTCTAATTTATTACCACGCCTTTTGAAGATCCCCAAGTGGTGGAGAACACACTCGCCGCAAAACCGTTCCATTTTTTCGCCGTACGACCAATGACTTCACTTTCCAAATAAAAGCCACAGATGTCCGTTTTACATATAATCTCAATCGTCCATCAGTTTACAATAGCGAGAGAAAAATACAAGTCGGTTGAAAATAGCTGCCTTCATTGACCGCTAAGCCTCTACTGAAAATCCGCACTCCCTAGATGGCGTCGTCGTCGATGCCGCTCCACTGACTGAGCACAGGTCCTTCTCGCTCCCTCGTCTGCTGTCCCGCTTCCTCGTGTCCTCGTAGATGGTAGAAATATCATGTATTCGTACGACATAGGAACGATTGACACGTTATTAAGTTCATCGTAATATAGTGATGTCGGAAAACATTTTAATATGTTTTTTATTTCATTATTTGGTACTGTAAATAAAATTTTAAGGAATGGTGCAGTCGACATAAATAAAAATCACCTCTCCTCATGAAACCGCACGCTCAGTGAGGCGCCATGCCGGCAGTTGCTAAGTTGCTAAGCTTTTTAGCCTGTTAATACGACGTTTGAAGACACCCAGGTTAAAGGATTCCCCAAAGTCAAGTCTGCCGCAGTGCACCGCGGTTTCTTTTCCGGACTACACTACAGCCTCGAAGATGGAGGTCGCCCTATCTAAAGGTAGTCAAATTTCTTTATAAGTAGGTACTGAAATAGAGCTTTTCATTTGATTTGATTCTGTTTTCTTAATGCTTGCCCCCGTGCCATTTAGATGTAGGTTCCTCGCCTTCCTTGACTTACTAGTCTCGTCCGCATTACAACCACCGCACTGAATGAAAGTCGTTCAAAACTGCTGTGAATTTAGTTCGTGTTTTCCGGTCACATCAGTGTAACCGGCGGCGGCGCGAAGCGACCAAAGCGAAGCACTGTCTGCCTGGCCATGTTAGCGCATCCCTTTAGGAACATCGCGCAAAACTAAAGAAAGTAACCTTATGAGAGCGCACTGATTATACGGTGACGTAAGGTGCCGTATCGCTGCGCCCAGATCCAGCGGTCGCGAGATCACATCGAATTATTTATTCATCTCTTCTTTGTCTTATGTAACCTGCCGAGCCTTTTCCACACCACACCACTGGGACGTAGGCAGGACTTGGTTTTGCCTCAAGCATCGAGAAACGCAAATATCCGATTCGCGATGTTTTTGTTTTTTTTTTATGGAAACTGACATGCTTGGCTACATCACTTGGATATTTATTAGCAAAGCTAAAAATGGCAATGGGCGGGGCGCATCTGCCGCAGAGATGATTTTTGTTGGTGGCCGTGCACTGGGTGAAGCTAGTGTCGGCAGATTGCAGGAGTTTTTTAGTGTTCAGAATTGGATGCTTTCGATTATTTATGTCCGTTTCATCCCCCCACCCGTATTCACACCCAACTGTTCACAACACCTCTTTGGTATGAACCAGTGAGTCGGTAAAGTAAAACCTGTTTCCTATCCCTTTCACTGTGAAAGGTTTAACTTATGAATCAGTAACTCTAGATATAGCCGGTCCGCTCCAAGTGGTCGAGAGATTCTTAAAACCTTGTGAAGCGTACGCTCAAAAATATATCACACTTAATGGTTTAGAGCTAAAATGAATGAAAAATAAATAAAGGACGAGAGGCGACACCCGGTTGGAACGAAGTTCCTTTCGCTATATATTATGTATTAAATAAGTAACAGGTACAATGAAATAAATTAACAACATTTTGAGAGTAATTAAATCTATGTATATAAAAATCAATTGCCGTGCGTTAGTCGACTAACGCACGGCAATTTTCGAGTTTTTGCAGATCTGCAAAAACTCGAAAATGGCTCGACCGATTTGAATTTTTTTTGTTCGCCACAATACAGGGATGGTTTAGGAAAAAAAATTTTGGAAAAAAGAGCAAATTATTTTACCCACATATTATAGGTTCCCACGACGGACGACGCATGGTATAGGTTTAACTGTTTTCGTAACCCTAATATAGGGCCACCGGGTAACGATAATGGTCATGTTTATTTTTCTTCTAGCTCACCTTGATTAATATCGCCTGATGGGTTCAAATAAGAACAGTCTTGTACCGCTGATGTCAAAATCGTGCTTCACCACCGCAGCAGTGGAGCTTAGTTCGAAAACCATGTCATTGTATAACTTCTCGGTCGTGGTTACTCCGGCATCTATATGAGAAGTTGCGCACGAGATGGTTATGTTAGCTTCATAGTAATCTTCCGAGCTTAATGATTTTTACTCTACGATGCACGTCTACGCTTACAAATCGACAATGGAAGAAATACACTGATGATGCTGTCGGATCTTATTGTAGGCAGGGAACACTTTTCCTCAATGTTTAAATAAGATAAAATTACCTAATTTAAAATAAAATAATTCTAAAACAAATCAAATCAAATCAAAAAACGTTCATTGCACATATAGTCGTACAGAAGGTAGCACTTAATGCCTATAGCATTTTCCGCCAGCCTACCCTTTTTTACATATAAAACCAGGTAGTGCAACAAAACAAAGTCTTAAATAATAGAAAATAGAAAAACAAAAATGTATATATACTTTATACATATGATACATTACATACATATAATACCCATATAGTAAGACAATACATATTATGAATCAAGTCAGAAACTAGGCACACGGAAGAAGGTGATGTGATGAGGTTTTGGATTTGAGGAGATAGTATTTCAAGAGCACTCTCCTCAACATGTGGATGATGCACACTTTCGTTGTTGTCAAAAAACAACAGGGCGTAATGAACAGACGAATACATCGAAACTAAATTGAAAATTAACTTCGTTTTCTGCAGTTTTTAAAAATTACTTTCGAGACATAAATTAATTAATTAAGAAAACATCTTTATACGAAACCTCATGCTATGTAATTTAATTTGCAAAAATACCACGACGGGAAAATATTAAATTTGACAATAATTTACTAGAAAAAAAAATAGATCTCCTTACAGCACAAATGTTTAACGGAATAATACAAGTACGAAAACTTTAATTATTCATCAGTACTTATAATAAGTTTTCTAGCGCTAGAAATAAAAAAATAATAAATGTCAATAATTAAATTTGATTTTTCCGTCAGCGTGTTTCTATCGCCATTCAGAGGGGGAATGCTGCGTCCGTCCTAGGGACAATGTGTTTGGCCCCTATAGAGGAAATCTTTTATTTATAAGTTGTGTTTATTAATTTGTTCTGTTATTAAATTTATTATCCCTTCCAAATAATAAATAGCATTTATTTCATTAAATTTGATTGTCCTTCTGAATTCCGACGATCTCAACATATTCGCTGGCGTCCGGTCGGGGCACGAACACCACGCTAGGAGCCACGTGCATCAGCTCCGCGTACACCAACTCTGGACTAGGATGCAGACCCGAACGCGAGCTCGTACCCGTACGCGAGCCCGGACTCGAACTTGTACTCGTATCACAGCTCGAATCACCAGCTTCATCCTGCAAAATTGAAGTTTACATTATCACCGTCTACCTGCTGCTATCCATCGTTGGACATAGGTGCTGGACTCTGGACTCCCCGTACAACATAAGACTGACAGGACAGGCAGACTATTTCAAGATCTGGCCATCTGGTGGGTGGCCCGTCGACACTGTCAGTCAGTCAGTCAGCGTGTATGCGTCCCCTGCTGGACATACGCCTCTCCAATTTTCTCCCAGTCCTCCCGGCCTTCAGTGGTACGGAACCACTGCTTTCCGCCGACGTCCTTAATGTCGTGCCAGCTGGCGGGTGGTCTTCCCACACTCCGTTTTCCTATCCACGGCCGCCATTTAAAATGTGTACCACCCAGTAAATCCATGGTCGTTATTAGTTTACTCCAACGGTCGGATGAAGTTCCAAGCCCATTGTCATTTGAACTATGCTAGGCGGTGAGCTGTATCAACTCCGTTGGTTCTTGCACTATTAAATGGTGCAAATTCTGTGCTGTAACGATATTCCCAAGAATACCTTCAACATTTGCAATAGACCGATCATTTCCTTCTCTTTCATCATTTGTATTTTTTTTTTTTTTTTTTTTTTTTTTTATGGAACCTGACACGGTTGGCTACATCACCGTCAACATTCGTGATGTCAGCCCATAACACAGGGTGAACTAGGTGCCATGTCAGTGCTTCCCTTCATTTCATGTCGGCTACACTAAACTGGACGGAAAACACGAACTATTTACATAGCCGTTTCGACCGACGTTTCGTTCAGTGCGGTGGTACCAACCCGGCCGGGATAAACCCTACCACCTAGTAAGGTAAGAAGGGAAGGGACCTACAGTTTAACGTGGAATCCGAACCACGGTCAGCCTCCAACGGTCGAGCGGTCACCCATCCAATCACTGACCGCGCTCAGCGTTGCTTAATAACAGTTGACTAACCAACCGCGCCACTGAGCTACCGAGGCTGACGAATTTTCTTATCCCTTAGTCGACTTTTACGACATGCGACGGGGAGAGATGCAGTGGGGCTATTCTTTTTAAGTACCGACCCCACACAGTATATCTGTATATTATGTAGATCGCCACAAGAGACCACCAGCATATTTGATCTTCGGCTAGATGAGACAAACTCCACCAGCAGACAATTTTTAACTCATTTGACCATCTATTCTGACAAACATTGTGTCTATGATCGTAGATCGATACTTATTTACCAAACTTTTGTCCCCTCTGCTACAATCATGGCAAGATATGGGTGTAGCAAATGTGAATATGAGTCAAATAAATACAAGAAACATAAAACATTACCACTGTTATCCTTGGCATAGTGTGTCTCGGTCCTACTATACCAGAGTCCTGTGAAGCTTTTCTGCTATCTCCTCCAGTCGAATGAAGGCGAAGGAATCGTATCCTTTCGCAGGGCCTAAACCAGGATACTGGTCCTGCAAGAGAGGTATTTCAAAATATCATGGAGTTTTCCGATGACATATTTATTCAGCGCAAATTGATACCATACTCATCGGTCTATTCATTACTTTTTACTTCCATATTCATAACCGAATGTCCACTTTTATGTAAACAATTCGGATGAGATTAAACTAAAAACCCATAGTCCATAGGGTCTTCTCCTATTCGCTATAGTTATTGGGGCTATGCAAACCCAGTCTGTACCAATAAGTATTTTTCGAAATAGAAAATTGTAAGTGGAAAACAGAGCTTTTCACGAAAGAACCTTTCGGAAAAAGCTGCCAAAACAAGAAGCACAGCAGAGAGACAACCAAGAGGCATATAGACGGAACAAAAACAGGCACGGTACCTTTACTTGTCTTGCCCCATAAAACGGAGGCAATGAGTCCGACCGCGCACACCGCCACCGCAACGAGCGACAAAACCTGGCGTCGCCGGTACTTCACCTTTGCGATGATGGCCATTTCCACTCTCCGCTGGCGTTCGTTTTGCGTTGCTTTTCCGGCTGGTGTAGTCACATCTACAAAGCCAATTCGTTTAATTGTATTTAATACATTTCATTATTCTTATTATAATGTTTTAGGCGGAGTTGACATTTGAGAAAATTCGTTTCACAATATCGTCGCGTCGTCACCACCCTTTTGTCGCAATACTTTTATGGGGAGTGAATTCCATTGGCAGGGCTCGGAGGAGCTGTTTAACTCGATCCCGCCTTCCCCTTTCCACCTCCTCACCACGCGCACCGGGCAGGGATTGCATCCCTACACGCTGGACTTACCGCGGATGCGTGTCAATCGGTTCTGCAGATGTTTCCTCTACAGAACCGGTAAACTCTGGAACGCTCTCCCTGCCCATATATTTCCTCCCAAGTATAGTCTCGGGTCCTTCAAGAGGGACGTGAATGGGCACCTGTGAGGCCGCAACCCCCGCATACGACCGAATGTCCATGAGCGTCGTTAGACACCTTATGGGTGGATCGGCGCCATATGTCGCTCTTTCAATTAAAAAAAGTGTCACACTTTAGCAATGGCAACGCTAGTTGCATAACGAGTAATGTAAAATCACTTCAAACGCAGCTAAATTCCTCTGCAGATGACGAGTCCAAGCACAGACAACGATGTCTGTGCTTGGACATGTCAACGAACCAAGAACATTGATCTTCCAATGTTCTTGGCCGCAGCCATGGAACTTTAGTTGTTTGGCTTACATTTTCGCTGTGGTATTCAATACATATGGCATTTACCTTTACTGCAGTTGAATTAAAATTTTAATATTTCAAAGGTGAATTTTGTCATATTATAATGTATGTACAAAAAATAAGTTTTTTTTTTTTATGGATACTGACACGGTTGGCTACATCACCTACAACATCCGTGATGTCAGCCCATAACACCGGGTGAACTTGGTGCCACGTCAGTGCTTCCCTTCGGTCGTGCCGGCTACACTGAACTGGACGGAAAACACAAACTACTTACATAGCCGTTTCGACCGACCTTTCATTCAGTGCGGTGGTACCAACCCGGGCGGGTTAAACCCTACCACCTGGTGATAAGGGAATCATATCCCTTAGTCGCCTTTTACGACATACACGGGGAGAGATGCAGTGGGGCTATTCTTTTAAAGTACCGGCCCCACACGGTACAAGTATTAAGTATTACATACATAATACATAAGTATTAAGTAGGTAGGTATGATGGGAACTCACTCGCATCTTACATGCTTGCTTCTCTCTATTAATTTGCGTCGGGGAATCGCCCAAGAGTAGAACCACTCCACTCCTTTGTTAGTTTAGTTTTGTTTCATGCTACTTTGTTTATTTTCGTTTTCAATAAAGCATTTATTTCTAACCTGCTGCAGATGAAGTGGATTCTATAACCCGCACATAACTGTATTTCGTTCCACAGAGTGTTGACTTATAAAAGCACCGGCACACTAGACGCAATTCTCGCTCTCCCTCCCTCCGTGTGTATTTGTATGTCGTATTTAGGACGAGAATTTGCTTTTTAGCAGATTTTTGAGACGTTGAGAGATTTTTGAAAGTTGTAGTATTTCCTGAAAAAAAAATATAACATTTTATTTCATGGATTATTTTATGTAAACTGACTGTGATAATATTTAGATTAGGCCGTCAGTTAGAAGTTCAAATTCCGTCAATAAAAACATTTACTGCAAGTCGATGCCTACCAATGCAATGTTATCAGCAGGGATAGGATAATCGGATACATATTTACCTAAACTTGAGAGGTTGGATAAGTATGGAAAGTCACTTTTAAATTTTTAAACAAATATACATAACAATAAAAACTGCTAATTATGTATGGTTCCTAGTAAAAGGTGGGCCAAAATTATTTTTGGAATTTCAATCCCGAAAAGTAACTGAATAGATCTACTAAGTTTTATAGTACAGTAACGTTCCCGGGAATCCCGGGAATTATTTAATTAAATCAAATTTTCAAAGAAGCCACTTCCATATTTTTAGCATTTAGGCAAATATGTATTTTGTTTTTTTTTTATGTAATCCGGTATGGGCGGATGAGTTGGAGGGGCCAAAGCGCATGCTTCGACTAGCCAATATCACCTCCGAGAAGGTAAGTGCCATACCGGAGACTTCCCTGGATGTATCCGATTATCCCTTCTTTGGTTATCTATCAGTGATATCGTGTTGGTAATATTACTGAGATGCGGACGAGGACGTCACAGCGCAAGGCCCAATTGCGGGAACGGGGATTATCCTCTGCAGAATTTTATATATTCTTCTTACTTCTATATCCGTGTATTCACAGATAAAAATATAATTTTAACAGACAGATAATTTTTAAATACCTACATTATTAATATTTTTAGAATTTTCGCTTTGCCTGTCTATAACACGAATGTTGCCTTCTATAATCCATTAGCTCGTATGTGCAGGTCTTATAACAATACCAGTAATGCTAATGATACATTGGATGTGTTGTCCTCCGGTTTTTATACTTTTAAAAGGACTGTTATTGCCATAGAAATAATTTAAGGATAAGGTTCACTCATTATTACTTTTAAATTATCATCCATTTTTGTAGAAGGCTTTTGTACCCATTTTAGAAAAAAAAATATGATTTTTTTTAATTTTTAAATTGTTAATCGTTCTGTTGTTGGTTTAAGCTAATTTATATGTTTTATTTTAGTTTTTCTCATTTTTAATCGTTTCTTTGTTTATTTATAATTGTGTATAGTCTTCTAATGTTGGTGTTTTGTGTTTATCTAGTGATTTCCGAGTGGTGTAGGACTTTTCTCTAATTTATATATAATCATGTCGTGTGTCCATTTTTTTTTTTGAATACAAATAAGACGCTGCTTTTAATATTATGTGATGTGAAATGTACTTGTGAAATTTTGTATTTTGGTTGGATACCATAATAAATAAATAAAAAAATAAAATAAATAAATATTACACAAAAGAAGAATTTATATTAAAACTAAACATAATTATAATAAAACAAACTATAAATTAAATACTACTATTATAATTCAACAAATGAAAAAAAGGACCGGTGCAACCCGCACCGGTTGAGCGTCGGAGGTGCGGTGGTGGGAGCGCTATGAAAGAAGGTAAATCTCCTCCAGTTCTGCCAACTCCCCTGCGGTACCCAGGACGAATCAAAGATTAGCATAACAGAGGATAATATCTATAATGTCGAGTGCTTCCACGTTTTAACTCTCAGACTGGACTCGGCGACAGCGGAAAGCTATAAGACCCATGCCACAGATTACTTATACCAATGCGATCGGAGTATCGGTATCCCCCTATAGTTGCATACCTAAAATGCGAAATCACGATATATTTGCAGGACGTAAGTGCAGAATCTATAAATATTTATTAATTTAATTTGCAATACTAATTAAATTAATAAATTAAATTAAATATTAATTTGCAAAAACAATTTTAAACACTATTCGTCGGCAAGTATTGTAATTTTTATCTATGTATAATGTAAAATTACATGACTATAACATAATGAAGAGCACGGCACCATGGTTTTTCCGAATCGAGAGCATACTTTGCCATTTTTTTTCTATCGAGTCAAATAGATCCAACTGCGTTTGCTGTAGAAAGCCAATATTTTTTCAAACATTAATCGAGAAAAAGGCGATTGTTGGTACCTACTGCTGAGCCGTTTTCATAAAATAAAGTAAATAAAAGTCCTTAATCCGTACCATCAAACCACCACTCGAGCGACTGCAGCGTGTACAGCGTGGGGTCTACGGGCTGTCGTGTGGAACAACCCACCTTCGCTTCTCCCCCGGATTTCACATGTACCACCTCAGGTAGCAGAGCCAGGTCCAGATCGAACTTCCCGTCGTCCTTGTCGACTGGATTTTGTCCCTGAAAAATTATGATAGATTTACAATTATATACAACGACATTCTACTTTCTGGACGGGCCCTCGCCATACATTTTACCGGTAGAAAGGTGTGATTGGAGTTCT
The DNA here is from genome assembly GCA_946902875.1 of Nematopogon swammerdamellus. NCBI lineage: Eukaryota > Metazoa > Arthropoda > Insecta > Lepidoptera > Adelidae > Nematopogon > Nematopogon swammerdamellus. The sequence goes on along the minus strand of OX336337.1, from coordinate 20,574,934 downwards.
TCTATATATTGCCAATATTTAAAACAGCGTAAGTGCGCGAGCGCCTCATACATCACGTTACGTTTCCGCTCTGTGAACGTCGATAGAGTAAGACGGTTAAATGGCAATTTGATACGTATAAAGGAGAGACAACGATTGGAGAGTATGCTGAATGCTCACAAATAGCGCGCCTCAATTCGGTGCGTTGTGTGCCACTTCCCGATAATTTAATTCGTTGGCTTGTAGTACATTATTGGCGTTAACTTTAAAAAAAAAATTATTGGATATTTTTAACCGACTTTTTATATCGTTGGAATTGCACAATATTCGTAGATGTTAGTCTATATGGGCTGCTAAACAGGTGTGTCAAATTTCATAAGTGTATGTATGTATGTTTGTATGTATATATATTTGTCCAGGAATTTGAATCAAAATATTATTTAACACTTTTAAGTTCTAGTTGTTTTTTGAAGTCGGTTCAATGTTTTTTTTTTTCGTATTTGAACATGATGTACACGCAATTTTGATGTGTTTTTTTTTTCTTTATGTAAACCAACATGGTTGGCTGTGCCGAGAGACCAATGGCGCAGTCGACAGAGCCGAAGTCACCTATACTCGCGAAACCACGCTCAGTTAGGTGCCATAACAGTATACCTTATGGTGCCATGCCAGCAGATTTGCGGACTGTGTTGACTGATTTGAAGTGTCTATAAAATTATGGAAGTGCGCCACTCGTAATTCTCTATATGTATACTTTGGAATCAAATTAATTAATCAATCAATCGCCACACAATGAAAATTATTATTTTTTATTTTTTTACTCTCCATGGTAGGTACCTAGAAATGTACCAGGATTTTACTTCAACAGAAAAAAAAAAACTGAATTTGAAAATAGACTTGAGCTAAGACAGCATACATACTTATACGCACACGCTGTAACCCGTCGATCTGGGTAAGCAGAGTAATCGGTGTTGTGCTGCAAGTAATATTATAAATTACAGCACAACACCGGCCACCACGTTAAGAGATGTATTAGGACAAGACAACAACGTTTACATTTTAAACCTATAAATAAACCAAACGAATGTGATTGGTCCTTAATGGGAAATTATTTAGAACAAGGCTCCATAATCGAGTTTAAATATGTAAATAACTTACCGTTGTTCCAAGTATCACAAAATTCGTAAAGATGTAAAATTTCACAACTAACCACTTCATTTTACACAACAACAAAATCCTATTTTGAACCTGCATTAACAACAATATTTTGTATTACTTTACAAACATTTCATCAAATCATACATTACTAATGTGTTTTCCGTCCGACTCACTAATAACTACTGCTCCTTCAAAGAAATAAGGAAAAATATGAGTACAGTCATGCAAACATTGTAACTAAATATATGTATTGTGTGCACGCTCTTATCTAACCACATTCAAAAAATGTTATTAAGTAATTTTTGTTTTTTTTTTATATAATTTTTTTTTAAATTTGAACTGTATATTTCTTACAATAAAAAAAAAACAATAACAAATATTTCAATTTACAAGTAAAAAACCGGCCAAGTGCGAGTCGAACTTGCGCACCGAGGGTTCAGTATCCGCCGCGTAAGTCACCGCCACTTACGCTATGTATTACGCTATATTACGCGTGTTTATGAAATGCTTCTTATAGTTCAAATTCATGATTAGTTAAAATGCTTCATACTCTTTTCGGTAGATGGCGTGCATACACTTTTTAGTTTGTTCTATGGGAACCCCCGTGAATATTTTACCTTTTCTTATTTTTATAATTTTTTATATCGGCAATAATAATTCCGTAGACGGAATAATTCATTCAATAACAATTTCACATATTCTGTGAAAACAACGGGCTACCTATTACGGTTCAAGAGATACAGCCCTCGGACAGACAGACAGAAAGGCAGACAGACGTCGTAGGCTTTGTAATAGGGTCCGTACCGAATACGGAACCCTAACTAAATTAAGATCAAACTAATTGGTTCAAGTCGGCCAAATTTGAACCCCAAACCTTGAGATCAATATTCCCAGCTGAGACCACGCCCATGACCACATAAAATCTCTTTGCCCATGACGACGAAATTTTGAATTTCCCCAACTTTTTGGGTCTGTATTAATGTCAAAATATAATGACAGTTTTTTTTTGACAGCTGTCCAAGTTGGAAATAAATTTTGACAATTTTCTCCGCCATAGAGATTTTAAAACGACGCGCGCCCACTGTGATAGATATGATAGCTCTCTGCCAGCCCTGGGATCTAGCCAATGATCTAGCTACCGAGTCGACAAAGGATAAGATTGACACTAGGTCGAAAAGTCGACACTTAGGTCGTCAAAGTCGACAAACCGGTGCGGGATCAGCCAACTACCGGTGATACCAAGAACGTTAGAAAAGGTTGGACGTCGGACTGTCCAATACTTATATGAGAACCAGCGTCGCCGAGCTCCGCGGGTAGCGGAGTGGACGGCGCGCGCTCTGATTGGGTGGTATCGGGGGGTGGTAACGAATGTTATTGGTACGTTTTTACTAATGTCCCGTTACGCTGGCGCGGGGAAGGTCCGACGTTCCTACCTCTAACGTTCTTGAGTGAGACCTAGCGAGGCCGAATGGTTAATCGTAAGATAGGTAGATATGTATTTGAGCATATTATGCTGTCAGCATACATACTGTGAAGCATACACCTAAGCATTGTGGTCTGCAAATGTATTACAATTGAGACTTTCCCCATGTAATGATATGCTTCGGCACCGTACAATAGGCCACCGAATCGAGGGCGTACTCGCATTATGCCGGCATCGAAAGCCCACACGCTCGTGGTGACAAAACGCTGAGTTATACGACTTCGACCATAGGCTATAAAGATGTTGCTGTTGAACGTGATCGAATGTCGGACCGTGGTCGGACTAATACGGTCAATGGCAACCATCACGCTTCAGAAGAGAGGGTAAGCAGGGGCAGAATTTTACCGGTCATACAGGTTTATGTTGCTAACCTATGAGAAAGTGATACCTAATCAATTATTGACCGTACTGTAGCACTAGCTATTGCCCGCGGCTTAGCTCGCGGTAGACTCGGTTTATTAGAAAATCCGATTTAATCGCAAATATGATAATATACGATCGCTTCTCTTATATTCTCTCTCTCTCTCTCGCTCCCCCACCCTCCCAACTTGAGATGATTTGAAAATGTCAAAATATTTTTTAAAGTAAGCACAGTGATCTGTTGTTACTAATAGGCAATGTAAATAGGCAGAGTGGTCAGATTCTTGAGTATTCATGTTTATGCTGTAAATATTAATGTTCTTGTGAGCGGTAGTATAGGTTAATTATTGTAAATTACTTTAATGTAATACTTATATATAAGGCACTAACAAAACATTGTGACTTGTGAAGTTTGTTTGTCAGTTCTTCTTCGCATTGAATTTAGAACTGGCCGAATTTTCGACATGTCCAAGCGTAGGTTACCTACCTGTGGAGGAAATTATACAATAAACAATAAACTGGCTTAGCGATATATTGGAGTTCGAAAGGCCTTCCTTGCGCCCAAGACAGACAATGTGTCTAAGCCGCAAGATGCACCTGCAATACACCGACCAGTTTATCATCAAAGCGATACACTATAAAACATTTGTATAATAAATAACTCATGTGGCACATACATACATACGTGCAATAAAATCAGTTTATAAGAAACGCCATTTATCTTACGGCCGCCGCCGCCCAGCGGGAAGAGAGTTATTGCAGTAATAGTACTATGCAGGAATATAAACGGTTTCAGACTGCAATTGCATCTGTCACAGTCCGTTAATCTTCTATTACCGCGTCTGTAATATTCTATATGTCATCCTTTTGTTATTTATAGATAGATAAATGAGTTGAATAGATTTCTTTGCTCTTTGTTTCTCAAAATGCAGTGCCTAGGTATAATTTATTGGTCATTAAGGTATGAAGTAGGAATGGCAAATAAAAAAAAAGGCCCAGCGAAATTTCTTGCCGGTTCTTTTCCGCATTATTTTAGCGTATTCAAAAGGAATTAAACCGCTTAAGGACGGATAAATAAATTCATAACCGATCTTGCATCGAGAAAGTGTCGCATGAAATTTAAAAGCATAATTTTATTGTCAAACGTACCAACGTACGTACTAAATGACTAAATGTAATGACTTTTGTTTTTATTACACAATATGTTTAGAAATAATTAGGAAATTAATTTAAACATATTGCATGTATTATTTTATAATAATACAATCAAATACTTAATGAATGGTTACATCAAAAAGCGGCGGGTGGCCGAGTGGTTTGGGCATCGGCTTCTCATGCGGGAGGTCCAAGGTTCGAATCCGGTCGGCGTGTACCAATGAGTTTTTTCTGACGAAAAAATTTACGTGCATACCTACACCCGCTGCTTCACCGTTCGGAACCGGTGTAAAACTGTAGGTCCCTTCCCTTGCCCCTTACTAGGTGGTAGGCTCAAATTGTAGCCGACTGGGTTGGTACCACCGTATTGGATGTAAGATGGCCGCAAGCAACCTCGGTTGTGTTCTCCTCTAGTCCAGTATAGCCAGCAATCCAGGGAAGTCTCCGGTATGGCACCTACCTTCTCGGAGGTGATATTGGCTGATTAGAGCATGTGCTTAGGAAAATCGAGAATCGAGAGCCACCCATCAGGTGTCTAACGACGCCCATGGACATTCGGTCGAATGTGGGGTTTGCCAATGCCATGCCGGCCTGACAGACAATCCGGTTGTAGAGCATCGTCCCTGTCGCACAAAAACGTGCGCGTTCGTGCGACAGGGACGACGCTCTACAACCGGATGGTTCTCTTTCTAAAGCTCGTCACGCATTATTTGCTGCCCGGAACTACTTATTACGAGAAAGTACTTAAATTTCGAGTAAAATTAATAGTACATATTACCATCCGTAGTCATAGTAACTAGGTGCCATGTCAATGCTTGCCTTCATTTCTTGTCGGCTACACTGAAATGGGCGGAAAACACGAACTATTTATATAGCCGTTTCAACCGACCTATCATTCAGTGCGGTGGTACAAACCCGGACGGGATAAACCCTACCACCTAGTAAGGTAAGAAGGGAAGGGATCTACAGTTTTACGTGGAATCCGAACCACGGTCAGCCTCCAACGGTGCCAACTGCCAGCGGAGCCTACCCCACCGGGACAGCGAGACGCTATGTCGTATGTATGAGTAGGTCCTTTGCTCGCTGTATACCTAAAACGCAGTGTGCCTAAATCGCTTTATGCCTAGATCAAACGAGATGTAGGCGTATTGAGACTTAGGTCACAGAATAGAAAAGAGTACTCCGTCCGTACTTAGGTCCATTGCGTTTTAGTTCAATAGCGAGATAGACTTAGGCCCACTTGCACCAACACAAATTTAACGATATAAACCAGTTTAACTCGTTAAGCTAGTACCCGTTGACTGTGGGAACCGCGTTTAAATCCATAACTCGCTACTTAACTCAATTGGTGTACTTGGCGCAATTGGGCCTAAGGCCCAATTGCGCCAACACGAATTTAGAGTTAAGTAGCGAGTTATGGATTTAAACGCGGTTCCCACAGTCAACGGGTCCTAGCTTAACGAGTTAAACTGGTTTATATCGTTAAATTCGTGTTGGCGCGATTGGCCCTTAGGCCCACTTGCACCAACACAAATTTAATATATAAACCAGTTTAACTCGCTAAACCAGTTTAAGCTAACACCCGTTGACTGTGTGAACCGCGTTTAAATCCATAACTCGCTACTTAACTTTAAACTCGTGTTGGTGCAAGTGAGCCTTAGCGCGTCTTGCACCAACACGAGTTTAAAGTTAAGTAGCGAGTTATGGATTTAAACGCGGTTCACACATACAACGGGTGCTAGTTTAACGAGTTAAACTGGTTTATATATTAAATTTGTGTTGGTGCAAGTGGGCCTTAGTGAGATTAATAATTTAATCTGTTGTTTTTCCATTTTTAATTCATGTTTTTAATAAAATATAATATATCTTCAGTAAAACCATAAAAAAAGAAGTCTTAGGCCCACTTGCACCAACACGAATTTAACCTTAGTGAGATTGTTCATTAAGTTTTAGTTCAATAGCGCGATTTGCATGCATGATTTGGCTGATAATGAAATGGACCGCAGAATTCTCTGAGACGTTTGACAAGCATGTGCGTCGTGCGTCTATAAAACCTGTGTCGAGCATCGAGCTCATATGACTTGATAGTCATGGTCAATATTGTCGTGGGCTCAGATTCTGATACCCGACCGACACAGGTTCAACTCATACGCAGGCACAAATTATGTACCTATGTTTCCTAGTAGCATTTCTCTGAAATGCGGGCAATTGCTATAACTACCGTAGTAATCGTCTTGACTGAGACGTGTGCATGTGTTTAGCTTCTATCTATTACCTTTTCAACTGGATAGCGGTAAGATGTCTTGCTGAGCCATTCATATTATTCATGTCAGTTAAGTATTTTAAAAAAATCGGTCAAGTGTGAGTTTTACTCGCGCACGGAGGGTTCCGTAGATCCGCTATACTACGCCTGTTAAAAAACCATATCCGTCTATCTTTTGTCTTTCTGCATTGAAAAATATGAAAGCCTGTTCCGCCATCTATTATTCAGTAGCGTGACTAGTCGATTCTTGGCACGTTTGTTGTATGGGGACCCCCATAATTTTAAAGTTTTTGCTTTTTATGATTCCTTCTTGTGGAATCATAAAAAGCAAAAACTTAAAAATTATGGGGGTCCCCATACAACAAACGTGCTAAGAATCGACTAGTCACGCTGCTGAATAATAGATGGCGTCACAGGCTTTTATATTTTTCAATGCAGAAAGACAAAAGATATTTTATCAATAGAAAAACAAATTCTAAGTTACATTCAACCGTATAATAAAACCACATCAATAAATACATTAGATCATGAAATTGATCTTAATACAATGGAGGTCCTATGTTTTTTACATTTTAAAAATAACTTTTTCTATTTTTTTATGTAGACCAAGCTGGTAGCCGAGAGGCCAATGGTATAGTCGACCATTGGAGACCACAGAGACAGGCCGACAGAGACCATTATTTTCAACGTAAAAACAATTACCTAAACTTTGGCGACTTACGATAAAATTATCGAGTAGGTACCCTTTTGTTCTCTCACCGATACTCTATCGCCCTATCCCGCTCTATATCTCGAGTCATACGCAGCCTGAAGCATTTAAAAATATATCCTGAAGAGCCAACAATATTATTTTCCTATTAAAATCGAATCAGAGACTTTCGGTTACAAAGTGTAGAGTTCATATCACTGGATCATTCACGACAAACAGATATACTCGTATTTATAGGAATATAGGCAGGCACGCCGCAGCGCAGACAAGGTAGATCCTGAGCAGACTGCAGGCTGCATTCTGATCTCGCACGACACGCCACAAAATAAAACTGAAAAAGAGGAAAACACTAACCGTCCCGAGCGACTGTCCAGCCGTTTTTATGACCCCGTCGTGCGAGTCTCCTGCGCACCACACGACACGATCTAGACCTTAATCGCCATTCTCCAAGGATTAATGTCGCAAGGCTGAAGATATAGACGATTTTAAGTATAATAGGAGGGTATGATAATCATATTGCATGAAATCATTTTATTACCCTAAATGGCTCCAGCCTAGGCGAGGCCATACTCGTAAGTATTTTTAGTACAGGGTTATTGGTCGTTCAAGGATACGGTCTCGCCATCCTGGCGATATAACCGCAGTCTAGAGACAACAAACGACCTCATAGAAAACCCCAGTAAGGATGCCTCAGAAGCTCTGTCGACGACAGAACCTCTCGCTGAGAAAATTGACATTGACGATAATGAAGTTAAAACTTTTAAAGCAATTCTGAATATGAATGAGAGGAATTTAAAAGAAGCACCTATTAAAATTGAGTCCGCGAAACTCAAACTCACAGCTCTTTATTGAATCACAACTTTTAGCATTTTTGAGAATACACTTTTGTTCAAACTTTTGTGAAAATAAATATGCATTTACTTCATCATCATAACCTTAGCCTGCGATGTTTTCGTCTCACGGTCCTTTTGTTGAGTCTCCCACGCATTGCCTGAATTTGGAGTTCTTCGTAAAATTTACTTCAAAATCGTGGATGTTTACGAGACATTACTCCAAAAAAATTTGTAGTCGCCTTTTTTATATCTTTGGCGAAAATCTACCACAGGCCCTAATTTGGAATTGTTTACTTCTTCGTTCAGTTTAAAACTAATGAACCAGTGTAGGTTCACATTCTTCAAACATATTTGTAGATTCTGACTTCGGACTCTTTCGTAGTAAGTATACAATATCATTATGTCCATAGTAAGAACTGTGGCGTGGTTTATGTTATGTATGTATGATATATTATTTAGCTATCTATTGAACTTATCTTTTTGTGGTCACATTTAAAGAAGAGGTACGGCGAGATTTATTTAATTTTTCAATTGTAGAGTTCTATCTAATCTATGTTCCTGAGAAATTATGGAAACAATGAATCTTTGTATGAATGAAGAAGGAAAAAGTTTTAGTATGAAGAAGGACTTCTCCAAAAGGCACGATTTGGGAAATGAACATAATATGATTTTTATATATAACTAGCTGAGCCCGCGGCTCCGCTCGCGTGAAATTCGTATTTCAAAGAAGACAGTAAGTAACTATGGGCAAGGCCGAAGGCCGAGCTGCGTTTAGGAAATCGATAAACCATCTCTAAGAAAGTAAGTAATTAAGGGCGAGGCCGAAGGCCAAGCTGCGTTAAGTTAAACGATAAACATTGTCAAATAAAGTAAGTAACTAACGGCGAGGCTTCAGACTGAGCTGCATTCTAGAAATAAAATAAACCTTCGCGAAGACAGTAAGTAACTGAAGGCGAGGCCGAAGGCCGAGCTGCGTTCAGAAAGACGATAAACTTTCTCGAAGAAAGGAAGCAACTGAGGGCGAGGTCGAAGGCCGAGCTGCGTTCAGGAAGACTATAAACTTTCTCGAAGAAAATAAGTAAAAAAGGGCGAGGCCAAAGGCCGAGCTGCGTTCAGGAAGACGATAAACCTTCTCGAAGAAAGTAAGTAACTGAGGGCGAGGCCGAAGGCCGAGCTGCGTTCAGGAAGACTACAAACCTTCTCGGCGAAAGTAAGTAACTAAGGGCGAGGCCGAAGGCCGAGCTGCGTTCAGGAAGACTGTAAACCTTCTAAAAGAAAGTAAGAAACAAAGGGCGAGGCCGAAGGCCGAGCTGCGTTCACGAAGACGATAAATCTTATCTAAGAAAGTAAGTAATTAAGGACGAGGCCGAAGGCCGAGCTACATTCAGGAAGACCATAAACTTTCTCGAAGAAAGTAAGTAACAAAGAGCGAGGCCGAGCTACATTCAGGAAGGCCATAAACTTTCTCGAAGAAAGTAAGTAACTGAGGGCGAGGTCGAAGGCCGAGCTGTGTTGAGGAAGACGATAAACCTTAACTAAGAAAGTAAGTAACTGAGGGCGAGGCCGAAGGCCGAGCTGCGTTCAGGAAGAAGATAAACCTTCTCGAAGAAAGTAAGTAATTGAGGGCGAGGCCGAATGCCGAGCTGCGTTCAGGAAGACTATAATCTTTCTCGAAGAAAGTAAGCAACAAAGGGCGAGTCCGAAGGCCGAGCTGCGTTCAGGAAGACTGTAAACCTTCTAAAAGAAAGTAAGAAACAAAGGGCGAGGCCGAAGGCCGAGCTGCGTTCACGAAGACGATAAATTTTATCTAAGAAAGTAAGTAATTAAGGGCGAGGCCGAAGGCCGAGCTACATTCAGGAAGACCATAAACTTTCTCGAAGAAAGTAAGTAACAAAGAGCGAGGCCGAGCTACATTCAGGAAGACCATAAACTTTCTCAAAGAAAGTAAGTAACTGAGGGTGAGGTCGAAGGCCGAGCTGCGTTCAGGAAGAAGATAAACCTTCTCGAAGAAAGTAAGTAACTGAGGGAGAGGCCGAATGCCGAGCTGCGTTCAGGAAGACTATAAACTTTCTCGAAGAAAGTAAGCAACAAAGGGCGAGGCCGAAGGCCGAGGTGCGTTCAGGAAGACGATAAACCTTCTCGAAGAAAGAAAGTAACTGAGGGCGAGGCCGAAGGCCGAGCTGCGTTCAGGAAGACTATAAACCTTCTCGGCGAAAGTAAGTTCAGGAAGACTGTAAACCTTCTAAAAGAAAGTAAGAAACAAAGGGCGAGGCCGAAGGCCGAGCTTCGTTCACGAAGACGATAAATCTTATCTAAGAAAGTAAGTAATTAAGGGCGAGGCCGAAGGCCGAGCTACATTCAGGAAGACCATAAACTTTCTCGAAGAAAGTAAGTAACAAAGAGCGAGGCCGAGCTACATTCAGGAAGACCATAAACTTTCTCGAAGAAAGTAAGTAACTGAGGGCGAAGCCGAAGGCCGAGCTGCGTTCAGGAATACCATAATCCTTCTCGAAGAAAGCAAGTAACTAAGGGCGAGGGCGAAGGCTGAGCTGACCTCAGGAAGACTATAAACCTTCTCGGTGAAAGTAAGTAACTAAGGGCGAGGCCGAAGGCCGAGCTGCGTTCAGGAAAACGATAAACTTTCTCGAAGAAAGTAAGTAACTGAGGGCGAGGCCGAAGGCCGAGCTGCGTTCAGGAAGAGGATAAACCTTCTCGAAGAAAGTAAGTAACAAAGGGCAAGGCCGAAGACCGAGCTGCGTTCAGGAAGACTATAAACCTACTCGAAGAAAGTAAGTAACAAAGGGCGAGGCCGAAGGCCGAGCTGCGTTCAGAAAGACTATAAACCTTCTCGAAGAAAGTAAGCAACTGAGGGCCAGGCCGAAGGCTGCGCTGCGTTCAGGAAGACTATAAACCTTCTCGGTGAAAGTAAGTAACTAAGGGCGAGGCCGAAGGCCGAGCTGCGTTCAGGAGACTATAAACCTTCTCGGTGAAAGTAAGTAACAAAGGGCGAGACCGAAGGCCGAGCTGCGTTCAGGAAGACGATAAATCTTATCTAAGAAAGTAAGTAATTAAGGTCGAGGCCGAAGACCGAGCTACATTCAGGAATACCATAAACTTTCTCGAAGAAAGTAAGTAACAAAGGGCGAGGGCGAAGGCCGAACTGCGTTCAGGAAAACTATAAACCTTCTCGAAGAAAGTAAGTAACAAAGGGCGAGGCCGAGCTACGTTCAGGAAGACTATAAACCTTCTCGAAGAAAGTAAGTAACAAAGGGCGAGGCCGAAGGCCGAGCTGCGTTCAGAAAGACTATAAACCTTCTCGAAGAAAGTAAGGAACTGAGGGCCAGGCCGAAGGCCGAGCTGCGTTCAGGAAGACTATAAACCTTCTCGGTGAAAGTAAGTAACTAAGGGCGAGGCCGAAGGCCGAGCTGCGTTCAGGAAGACTATAAACCTTCTCGATGAAAGTAAGTAACTAAGTAACGAAAGAACGTAACTAAGGGCAAGGCCACTGTCAACCCAAATCCCCCGCCCCTTCCCACCCCTTTAAATGTGAAATCCAAAAACCCTGAAACACTTAATTATTTATTTATGATGAGTAGCTAGAATTATGATTTTCAAGTTCATACCTTTAAAAAAATCGATACTCCTATACCATTTTTAACCCACCGTTCCCCCTCCCCCCACCCCCCCCCTTAAAATGTGAAAATTCAAAAATCCTGAAACACGTCATTTCAGCTTTCTAGACTTAGTAGTTTTAGATAGAGAAAAGATGATAGAGATTAAATTAACCTCCCTTCCCGTCTCTCCGCGGACACCTCCCCCCTACCTCAACCCCCCTCTTCAAAGCCACCGCCAGTATAAATAAAGTTAATTAAAATCATTAAAATCCTAAAATCTAATTTTGAAATCATCCCCTATTTTTATTTAAGGGTTGATTTAGCAAAAACGCTGAAACACGTAATTCTTTATTTCATACCAAAAGCCTAAATATGAATTGTTAAATCCCTAACTTGAGAAATGCTGGGTCCCCCATACAAACTTTCATCCCCTATTTCACCCCCTTAAGGGTTGTTTTTTGAGACAAAAGGTTGCCTATGTCCTTCCTCAGGATGTAATTCATCTCCGTACAAAATTTTATAAAATCCTAAAATATAATTTTATAAATCATCCCCTATTTTAATTTAAGGGTTGATTGAGCAAAAACGCTGAAAGACGTAATTCTTTATTTCATACCAAAAGCCTAAATATGAATTGTCATATCCCTAACTTGAGAAATGCTGGGTTCCCCATACAAACTTTCATCCCCTATTTCACCCCCTTAAGGGTTGTTTTTTTAGACAAAAGGTAGCCTATGTCCTTCCTCAGTATGCAATTCATCTCCGTATAAAATTTATAAAATCCCAAAATTTTATTTTGAAATCATCCCCTATTTTAATTTAAGGGTTGATTTAGCAAAAACGCTAAAACACGTAATTCTTTATTTCATACCAAAAGCCTAAATATGAATTGTCATATCCCTAACTTAAGAAATGCTGAGTTCCTCATACAAACTTTCATCCCCTATTTCACCCCCTTAAGGGTTGTTTTTTGAGACAAAAGGTAGCCTATGTCCTTCCTCAGGATCCAATTAATCTCCGTGCAACATTTTATCGAAATCTGTTCAGCGGTTTACGCGTGAAAAGGTAACAGACAGACAGACAGACAGACAACAGAGTTACTTTCGAATTTATAATATTAGTATGGATTATTGTTTTAGGATCTTTTGGTTATTGATATCGGCGTTTATTTATTGTAACTTGGATGGTATGATTAAACAAATAAAAAAATTTCAGGTGTTGCAGTAGTGTAGCCCAGGTCAAATATTCATACTCGTAGCTCATAGTAGCTGTTATTTTCCGATGTCGTTACCGCAGCCCGACTATAAAGCGGTCACAACTTATTTTTATGACTCCCACTTTATTATAATAGCGCAATTTGACTGTCCGGCGTCACATTTTGCGGCTTACCGCCTTTGTCTTCCAGCTGTAAATCATATCGCAGCCGATAATTACTAGGAGACAAAACTGTGCAAACGAATATTTGGTTTCATGCAACATCCGATAGTTCATGTGGACGAGGTTCTATAACCAGTGGAAAGCATTTGATTTCTTATGAGCGCATCTACAAATGTATAATTTTTTCGTATATTCAGTACAGGGTTGCCAGATGGTTCAGTTGAAAAACCGGACATTTTTCATCAAAGGGCCTTGATTTTTCAGGTACAACATGAAATTTGATTTTACCACCATTTTTGATTGTACCAAATGTTTCGTGACCTTTACTTTTGAAAACGGACGGGAGATAGAGTAATAGATAAAAGGGTTGAATTGATCGAACTTACTGCAAAATCGAAGAACACAGTAAGATCAGTATTAAAATGTTCTGAAAAAGTAAATATTTGCGTATGAAGAAGAAACCGGACGTTTTGGTGTCCGGTGTTTCATTATTTTGGAGACCGGACACAAACCTCAAAAACCGGACTGTCCGGTCCAAAACCGGACATCTGGCAACCCTGATTCAGTATCATACACAGTATCTATTATGCCATAGGAACAATGTAGATAATCCTCATACATAAATAAAGCGAAGTTTCTACGGGCGATCGACCGAGTAACGTACGTCAGTATACTGATATTATATATTTAAGTATCAAAATTGACGATGGCTCGTTACACCAGATGAAGGTAATGTAAGTGGGCAGAGCGGTCAGATTCTTGAGTATTCACGTTTATCCTATAAATAATAATGTTCATGTGAGCGGTAGCAACTAATATCTCATCTATGGGTTAATTATTTCTAAATTACTATATACTTGTAAGGTATTTACAAAACAATGTGACTTGTGAAGTTTGTTTGCCTATTCTTCGTTCAGTTAGAACTGGCGGAATTTTCGACATGTTCAAGCGTAGGTTACATACCTATGGATGAAATAATTATACAATAAACAATTTTATTGGCTGTATTTGATCTTCCGTTGAAGTTTTGGGCACAGCCACCCGGACCGGTTGTCTATACAAAAAAAAATCACAGGTATTCATGCTCTCACGAAACTCAAACGCATGTTTCCTTCTCTGGCGCTCGCGGTAGCGCGGCGTGATGGTATCGGTCGTACAATATCGGTAAGGTGACAGACGGGAGGGCCTGGTCGGTAGGGCTTCTCTGAACACGTGAGGTTGCAGAGCGTAATAGATATTGCCTTGCTCGTGTTACGCAATGTATTACGGTCGGGCGGACGATGCAGAAACGTCCTGACTGTGGTTATACGATACAAATGACATGAAATTAAGGGAAGCACTGACGTGGCACCTAGTTCACCCGGTGGTGTTATGGACTGACATCACGGATGCTGTAGGGTGATGTAGCCAATCGTGTCAGTTTCATAAAACAAACCGGCCAAGTGCGAGTCGAACTCGCGCACCGAGGGTTCCGTATCGCCATGTCATGGCTAGCGCCACTCACGCCATCTATGGCGTGTTATGTTTGAAATGCTTCATTTTAGTTAAATGTCATGATTAGTTAAAATGCTTCATAATCTATTCGGTAGATGGCGCCCGCGCATACACTTTCTGGTTTCTTCTATGGGAACCCCCGTGAATGTTTTACTTTTTCTTATTTTTATTATTTGTTGTTATATCGGTCAAAATAACACATAGGTATTCTGTGAAAATTTCAACGGGCTACCTATTACGGTTCAAGAGATACAGCCCTCGGACAGACAGACCGACGGACGAACAGACAGACAGACACACAGACAGACGGCGTAGGCTTAGTAATAGGGTCCCGTACCGGATACGGAACCCTAAAAAATAAAAAATAAAACATGTCGCCGTCTGATCAAGGTTCTACGTTGTGTCCAAGCATGGCATATACAGGTTCACAATAAGAAGTTAACCGGCCAATGCATTTTAGTCGAAGATGGTTTTTGTAATTTCGATTGGGATGATTCGTTCGTGAGATGTTAAATGAGAAAGCCTTTGCAGATGTATGATTTTTTAGAAATGACTGTTATTGTATAAAACAATACAAGCACATACATATACTCGAAGAACATTTCACTCCTTTTTGCTTCGCGCAGTCGGGGAAAAATAATATACTACTAACATATTGTGAGGAAAAACAAACTGTGCTCGTAGGCAATACTTTATTAACAGGTTGACTCTTAACGTAACCCAAGTGTTTTATTACAATATTTAACGAATGCCAACAGAATTTTTATTTATATAAGCGTTCTTGCGCAAACCTTGTACGTGCCCTTTGACATATGTGCGTGTTCGCTGCTCCCCCCGCCTCCGTACCTGCCAGTACCTGCGTGCGTGGTACGTAAATACCATTATTATCGAGTTTAAATTCCCACGCAACTTTTCTTTGAAGCCTTCTCAAATATCATAATATCGCTATAGAAGCGTAAACAAATTAATTATGATTTATGAATATGATGGATGAAGCACATTAAACCGCATTGTGCTAAATACATCGCAGCGGAGCGGCGCGCAGGGGCGGCGCGGCGGGCGGCGGAGGCGGCAAACAACCGCACTGCGCGGCAGGCAGGCAGGACGCGGCAAGCAATTCGTATAATATAAGCCGCTCCGCTGCCGCTAGGTGCGGTCTGCCGCTAGGTTTAAAGGCTTAAGGGGCCACCTCCCTAAATTGTGCCTCTCACTCTAACAATGCGCGTTTTATTTTATTATGAAGATATATACAACTTATAAAAAAATCCTCTGGGAGAAACATGCATGATAAAATTATTAATGCTTTTCAATTAAATTATTTGGTACTCCACATATAATAATAAAAAAAACAAATACTTAATACACTTTCAGTTTTTTTTTTGTATAATTTCTTCATAATAAAATAAAATGTATGAAAAACGGCCAATGTTAGAAAGAGAGGGTAGATTTAGGAAGGAGCCCCCTAAAGAGCAGTCAGAGGTTGGTCACGTGACAACATGTTAGTGTTAGGTATTTGGCTGTCTCTGTTCGCCATGCGCAAGAGACATCAATATTATCTTTTTTCCTGACCCCTAAGTCTTATTCGATTTTTACAATTATTTTTTGTTCTGGACAGTCCAATCTACGTATGTATCTATCTTTTTAGATTTTTTTTTTATATGCTAAATAATGATTCAATAAAGCTTAATGAGCTTCGTGACATCAACAAATTAAAAATTCAATTTTTTTTTCGTTAAAAAAAAGAACAATTTTTAACTCGGACCCTTTGGCTCTGGAAGCATTATTTATAAATCTTCCTTCGCCTACACCAGGTGGCGGCCGCGATCGGCGCCAAGTAGCATCCGCATTTCTCATACAGTTGACAGGAGTTAACATTCCGTTAACCGACTATAAAAAAAAATCGGCCCTTTATCCATCAAACATTTTAACCGACTTTAAAAGTATTCCGCATGGACATATTACAAAGCTTGCGAAAGCTTTTCAATCAACCAATACAAAGTTACTTATTTAAGTGTTCATTGAACGCCGCGCCGTGTCGGCGTTCCACTAACACCTACCCGCTACCCCTCTCCACTCCCCTGCCCTCCCCTCCGCCCCCCAGTTCGTGTCATCATCGGCCAAATTGCACAGCCACGTCGTCGCTGCGACAACGCGGAGTCAATTTCCTTATTGTCTACCATGGACATCACACGAACGCAGTGCGGCGCGGTCTGGCTGTTTTAAAAATTGTGCATCAACCAAACAATTGATAAAATATAGAACTGCTATTGACCCACAGTTACATAAAAACCGGCCAAGTGCGAGTCGAACTCGCGCACCGAGGGTTCCGTATCGCCATGTCATGGTTAGCGCCGCCACTCACGCCATGTATGGCGTGTTTATGAAATGCTTCATATTAGTTAAAATTCATGATTAGTTAAAATACTCTTTTCGGTAGATGGCGCGCGCGCATACACTTTTAAGTTTCTTCTATGGGAACCCCACTGAGTTTTTACTTTTTGTTATTTTTATTATTTGTTGTTATATCGGCCATAATAACACATATTCTGTGAAAATTTCAACGGGCTACCTATTACGGTTCAAGAGATACAGCCCTCGGACAGACGGACGGACGGACGGACGGACGGACGGACAGACGGTCAGACAGACGGCGTAGGCTTAGTAATAGGGTCCCGTACCGGATACGGAACCCTAAAAATTATGATAACCGGCGGCGCAAGATGCTTAATCGCCCCAAGGATATATAGTCCTTCAATGAAACCATTATTTCTCTTATCTCTGTAACAATCATATTTATTCTGGGTTTCACAAGTATTGTAAATAATGTATCAATAATTTTTGTTACAGAAACTCCGAAACAGCAGCGTCCCGCTTTGAACAGGTAAGAAATACATTGTATTCATCTCGAACTGGGTGTTGGGATGTGATCGTGACAACGAAACTTATCAAATTATATTCTGGTTGAAATGGTAAAATTAAAATACATAGGTAGTTCAAAATATATTTAAGAAAGTATGTACAAATCAATCATCCTCCGAAAACCTAAACGAAAATCTTTAGAAAAGTCCTTTAACGTTTTCACGGAACCCTCTCCACGCGAGTTCGACTCGCACTTGACCGCTTTTGATTTTTATTTTTTGTATTTACGGTGTCCTGCACTGTCCGCCGTGTACAGGAAAACAAAGTTTTGGGAAGACCACCCGCCAGTTACGTACAGGTAGGTACGTACGGTATCGCGTCGCGTCGTTGTCGGCGAAAAGCAGTGGGTCCATCCGTACCGCTGAAGGACGGGAGGACTGGAGGAAACTTAGAGAGGTTTATGTCCAGTAGTGGACGCATACACGCTGACTGACTGACCGATTGACTGAACTTAAAATGCCTACAGTAAATAAACTTACTTACTGTTTTATACACTCTACTCTAACTACAACGAACTAAGTACTGGCATGACATGAATCGTATATAAAAAATTCAGTAGATTAGTTAAAATTGAGAATAAACAAGATAAACTCACGATAAACACGCTAACGAATAAATTTTCCCATGAAGTTTCGATCACACAATGAGAAAAAATATTTTTTATTAGCCAGCCTATTCTAAAAAAAACGGCCTAGTGCAAGTCGAACTCGCGCACCAAGGTCTCAGCACTACAAAAAAAATACATTGAAAAAAAACCATTTCTGGTATGGGGACGCCACTTAATTTTTCACTTTTTTAATTGTTTATTATTTGTTGTTATTATATTATTTGTGCGAAATTACAGTTAAAAAATTAAAACAAATTAATACAATTAAAAAATTACAGGCCTAGGACGGACGGCCGAACTGACAGACAGACAGACAGACGTTGTAGGCTTAGTAATAGTCTTCCGTACGGGGTACGGAAACCTAAAAACTATACTTTAAAACGCTCAAGACATTCCAGGGGATAAAATCACCAACGCGCCGCCTACTATTGTTAGAGAAAGTGAAGCGTTAGTTGGCAAGTGAATTGAGGTTTGAAAGCAAATAGTTTCCGGCACTATACACTCGGTTGATAATTGTGTTAATAGATTTGAACCGCAAACCGCACTAGATGTTGCAAAACACTTGGGTGAAAGCGTATCTGTTTCCTTCTACAATATTATAAAATGTCACGTTTGTCTATATGTAACGGTTAAACTCGAAAACGGCTTAACCAAATGATAATTATGGAGTTTTCACTAAAGAACTTTTTTTTTATGTAATCCGGTACGGGTGGCTGAGTCGGAGGGGCCAAAGCACATGCTCCGATCAGCCAATATCACCTCCGAGAAGGTAGGTGCCATACCGGAGAATTCCTTGGCTGGATTGCTGGCTATACTGGACTAGAGGAGAACACGACCGAGGCTGCTATGCGGCTATCTTACATCCAGTACGGTGGTACGAAGCCAGTCGGCTACAATTTGAGCCTACCACCTAGTAAAGGGCAAGGGAAGGGACCACAAAGCATGGAATAGCGCGGTATTCCATGCTCTGTGGAAGGGACCTACATTTTTAATCGGGTTCCGAACGGTGAAGCAGCAGGTGTAGGTATGCACTTAAATAAACTGACTGGCATAATTAATTTAGGAAACCTAATTAATTTTTTTGCAAACACTTGTACCGTTAATAAAATAACATTTATTCAAAGAACCTAATTAATTAAGTTAGGTAGTTTTTTTTCCTGGCTTTTTTTATGGAAACTGACACGATTGGCGACATCACCCATACCATCCATGATGTCACCTCGTAACACCTTGGTGAATTAGATGCCATGTCAGTGATTACCTTTGGTCGTGCCTGCTACACTGAGCTGGACGGAAAGCACGAACTATTTACTAAAGTACATAGCCGCTTCGACCGAACTTTCATTCAAGCTAGTAAGGTATGAGGAAAGGGAGCTACAGTTTTACGTGGAATCCGAACCACGATCAGCCTCCAACGGTCGAACGGTCATCCATCCAAGTTCCAACCGCGCCCACGTGTGCATCACGAATGGCATTCGGCGGATCGCAACAGTCAGCTACCGAGGCTGACAAAAGGTAGGAAAAAATAAAAACTTGAGTATGTCTGATATTTCGAGAAAGACTATGTCCATGCTTAGTGACATTGAGCGATATAAGTTGACTAAAAGTACATTTGGTTGTTTGTATAAAAAAAAGTATAAGTACTTATTTTATAGAATCTCGCAAAAATGTAGAAATCTTTTAAAGTGATAAATTGATAATTTTAGAGAAACAAGGAGCTGTTATACTTCTTACATTAAAATTAAATGAAATTAATTATAATAAAAAAAAATATTTAAAGTGGTTCAAATATACTCGTACATTGGCGCCTACACTATATTTGCATCTATCACGCAAGAGCCGAAAGCCATTCTTCAGTAGGTCATCATCATCATTTGTAAGGCTTTTGCGCTCATCTAACTCCTATGCTTATAATTTAAATATACAATGATAATACAAGATAAGACAAATAAATAAATAAATAATATATTTAAAAATATTAATAGTTAAATTATTAACATAACATTGTGTCATACATAACTTTGTTACATTTTAGTGTGTATTTCATTTCTCAAAGGCTCTCTCAGCGAGTCTTTTGTTCCCAAGTATGATCAAACAAGTTCACAGGCGGCCATTTGCCTGTTCATATTTAAATAATGCACTTCGCAATGCATTTCCCGCAACCACTAAACGTCCGAAACAAACGCCAGGTTTGCTAAATAAGGCAGATAATAATATTGTACTTCGACATCTAACTGTTGCTTTGCCTGAGAGATAGTTATCTATAGAATATTTATAAATTTGCATATTCCCGCGGTAAGCTGGTAGCGAACCTGGTATACCTAGTTGTGGAGATCGTTCTCTTTTCGGCTACATATTTGGATGGAGAAGGGCGGCAGGATAGCCACCTCTTCACGTGTAAGGCACGGTCCTTACACCGGGTCATGCAGCAGGTGGGTCTTTGTGCCTTACTTGCAGATTGATAGTTATCTTGTCCTAATCTCTATCTCTATCTTCTCTATCTCAATCTATATCTTGTTCTCTATCTTCTCTACTTTTTATAAAAAGGAACGTCTGTCTGTATGTATGTATGTTTGTGGTAAACTCCGAAACCACTCAAAAGATTTTGATGCGGTTTGCACCAATATAAAGATAGAAGCTTGTTATATGAACATACGTTTTCCAATGTTTGTAATCAGGTGGCTGAGTCAGAAGGGGCACTCTCCGACCAGCTAAAATCACCTCGGAGAAGGTACGCGCCATACCGGTGATTTCCTGGACTAGAGAACACATCCGCGGCTGATATGCGACCATCTTACGTCCAGTACAGTGGTATCAACCCAGTCGGCTACAAATTTGAGCGTACCACCTAGTAAGGGGCAAGGGAAAGGACCTACAGGTTTTACACTGGTTCCGAACGGTGAAGCAGCATGTCCAATTTTGGAATAAAAACGGCTGATGTTGATGTAATAGTTTCAATATAAATTATTCTACACACCAAAATTATCATGGCTTCAATAGAAAAATAACTCAAAAAGCAAACAGCGATTGGTCCCGCATGCGCAAGAGACATCAACGATGAGAGGTCAGTTGTGACAACAGCGAGAGTCAAGTCACGATCCGAAGATTCAAAGAACAGTAGTGTTGCCAACTATTGGTTTCACTAAACTTCAACTATTATGTTGCGGTTCCACTAAAACCTTAAACAATGAAATCTTCGGTGCAATGGTAGGAGCACCTCACCACTAAACAATTTCTTTTCGGTGAACACTCAAGGCTTTTGAATGTAAACACATTCAAATGCTCATAATAGAAAAACAAATTAAAGCACAGACGTACAGTTGGGTCATTGAGCCTGTTTTATCGTTACTACTAGGCCGCTGCTCTGACGAACTTGCTTCCCTTGTCCCTGCTCCTCCTGTTCGCTTTCGCCAAACTAGCCATAATCTCGCGGAACACCCCTTTGTAGTCGACAGAACAGTTCTTCGAACTGCACGATTCTCTAAATCGTTCTTATGCCGCACTGCAAAGTTGTAGAACGGGCTCCCACCCAGAGAATATCTTTTCCCACTCCTACAATTCACGGATCTTCAAATCGCGGGTTAATAGCCTTTCCCCAGCGACATTAGTCCACCTCCAAGCCAGACTGGCACCTCCTCGGCGGTGAAATTGGCTGCGGCTGAAGCTTCGACCTCGGGCAGAGCCACCCAGTTCGGAAGCAATAAAAAAAATTGCTGAGGTAATTTTGTTAATTATTCATTGATTTAGAGGTAAACACAATTTAGATCAATAAATCGTCACCATCAGAACTTACATTACACATTACGGAAATTACAGCCGTAGAACTAAGCCGTTGCTTCTCTTGTCTGTTCGTGCCCGGTACACTGGACAACTGGAGGGACAGAAACATCGAACGGGAACTACTTCTCCAGCAGTGATATGTCTCAATTTTCTCCGCCAGTTTCTTAACTTCGTTCAGTGCGGTAGGGCCCATCCGTGCGGGTTAAAACCACTGAGCTGGCAACACTGAACGAGGACGAAGGCACGTGCGCGGGCGCCACCGCCTCCTCCGCCGCTGCCGCCGTCGTCACAGCCACGCACGCACGACCGGCAACGCTTCTTAGGGGTCGTGCACAAATTACGTAACGCAATTGGGGGAGGTGAGGGAGGTCCGGCCAGGCGTGTTAGGGTCCTGGTACGTTGGGAGAGGGAAGGGGGTCAAGGTTTTCGTTACGTCACGATTTCAGAATAGCAAAAAAGTTAACTAAAATTAATTTTTGCTGCAGTCGAGGGACAGTTTTGTTATAAGCCGAAAAATTTTTACAAAGTGCTCGTTACGTATCGGAATGGAGGGGTAGGAGAGTTCCAGCTAAGCGGTACAGTCCTGGTCATGAGGGCGGCGTCGATTTGAGAATTTTGCGTTACGCAATTTGTGTACGACCCCTTAGCAGGCTTCGAGACGGTCTCTTTGAATAGCGTATTCGGATGCGATGCGCAGACAAGACGTTACGTGATGGTATGTCGTTGAAATCTATTGTCGTTGAGTAAGCTACTGATTCTTTGAGTTTCCGCTGGTTTAAAGGCGTCATAAAACTGGCTTAGGTAATTAAAATATGGTGATAAAATCAAATATAATAGGTCCACTGCATCACTCCCCGTGCATAAAAGACCACTGATTGATATAAAAGATGTATAAAATTAAATATAGTGGACGATGGCACCTGCCAATACACACATACTATCGTTAGAGATTGTGCTTGAGGTTGAAGTCTCAGGCACGGCCAATTTCACCTCACCTAGAGAGATTTCGTCTTGCAGTAGGATTTCTGTCTGCTGATAAAAATGCCATTTGTCGTGAACGTGATGCGTGGACTCTTAAGAGCATTGAAAGAAATCCCGTTCGATATGTTTTCAGTGCGATACACGAACGATTTGGAAAATCGTGTATTGTGTGCCGCGACAGTACCACGTTCGTCGTCCATCCACAAGAACTACCTGCCATATTCCAACAAGATCTCTGTTGTACTGAAGCGGGAGTTCGTGCGTCTGTGCGTAGAACTTGCAACTTTCGTAACACTATATCTGTCAATATAGACATTCACTAACCTGAGTTCATTCGCTTTCAAAACACTAATCGCTTCGACACCCGCTACTAAATAGTGTACTGTGTTTACGGGTCATCAGAATATCATCGGCATGGTGTGTGTGTGTGGGTAGTATGATATTTCTGTTTTAGCTCTTGTTTCTCCTGTTTCCTTTTTTATATTAGCCTAGCTAGTGTATACATTTCGCTACCACTACTCTCTCTTCTCTTTTTGTAACTTTTATTTCCTTTTTTATTTCTTCTTCCTTTTATGCATTGCTGCCAATATATTCTTGTGTGTAATCCGTGCCTAACAATGCAAGAGGCAAACTTGATTTTTGTTTGTATCTTTCTGTATTTTCTTGTCTGTTTGGTTCTGTGTTTTTTTTTTGGCCAAATAAATAAAATAAAAATACTCGTAATAAAAATTAAGAGCCTCGACGTGGTTGGGTGAAGGGCCAGATCCAGAAGGCAGTCCTGCTCGACACTGCGCGCATAGTCCGGAGGTTTCTCTCTTTGGGATCCGACCGTCGCCGTCTCGGTAGCTTGGTTTCGCCCCGCCGCCGGTGGTGGAAACTCCGTTTATTTATATATTAATTTTAGATTTTAAATTGTTTGTAAGTTATAAAATTAATATAAAAAAATGTGTAAATAAATGAACAAAAATTTTAATAAAGAGAGTGCGCGGATGTTTGGCAGATATTGACGTAAGTTAGTTCCTCAGGCCATTGGCCATAACAGTATCGGTAAATTAATCACTACATGACTACGCAAAATGTTGGAACCTCTATAGGAGGAGCTAACGGAAGTAGTCGGCTTTCTTGTCTTGAGCAAATATTTCCAACCGCAAGAGTAACTCCAAGCAATAACTCCAGCGTGCATAGTGAGGCATTACCAAGAAGCGGCTCGAAGTGTACCGGCGTACGCGCAGTAGCATGGGCGATCCGTTAGCCGCACTTCCACAACGGGGACGGCTACTATCTAGGGTTAGCAATTTCGGATAATGGGGTTCTGGGACATTTGAAAGGAATTTCGGAATTTTTGAACGGGATTCCGGAGCATTTTAACGGAATTCATGCACATTTGAACTGGATTTTGCGACTTTTGAGCGGGATTCCAGATTATTTGAATGGGATTATGGGATAATTAAATAAGGATAGAAATGCGTTCAATTATTTATTACCTACCTTTAGCTTAGTTATAAATTCGCTTCTTCCTTATTATTTTCCCGTGACAAATGCAGTAAATGCTCGATCTGAAACATATTTACTGAACATTCCTGGGAATTCCGTCCGTCTGGCAACCCTAATGGAAACAGAAGCAGTCGACTAGAGCTCTCCTTGTAGGGCCGCCACACTTAGCTGGGTACTAGCTGGAACACGCTCCTCAGTCTAAGTACGTTAAAACTGGCTCGACTTGCGAGATTCTTGGAAAATATTATCGGTGTCGACAGGAAAAAGCGCGGTTTTAAGATAATTTGACATAGATTTTTATCTTCTCTCCTTCATTCGTCGCAAAGAGACCCTTTTGTTGTTGACATTGGGCTTTTGAGAACCCATCGGTTCTCTAACTAAATCGTTTCATTGTCGCACCGCTGGAGTGTGGAAATGTCTTCCGGCGAGTGTATTTCCTGAATCCTTTAAGCTAGGTGTCTTCAACCGTCGTATTAACGGGCTAGACAGCCTAGCAACAGTCCGCAAATCTGCTGGCATGGCACCTAACTGAGCGTGGTTTCGCGAGGAGAGGTGATTTTGGCTCTGTCGAGTGCACCATTGGTCTCTCGGCACAGCTACTGATGCTGGTTTACATAAAAAAAAATCACAGCTACATTGTCAACCTCGGTAGCTCAGTTGTGCTACCGGTGGTGGTCGGTCGACTGTCGGTCGTGATCATAAGCACACCTGGCCGCGGTCAGTACTCGGATGGGTGAGCGCTCGACCGTTGGAGGCTGACCGTGGTGCGGATTCCACGTAAAACTGTGGGCTCCTTCCCTTCTTACCTTACTAAGTGGTACGGTTTAGCCCGCCCAGGTTGGTGCCACCGTACTGAATAAACGGTCGGTCGAAACGGCTATGTTAATAGTTCGTATTTTCCGTCAAGTTCAGTGTAGCCGGCACGACCGAAAGGAAACACTGACATGGCACCTAGTTCACCAAGATGTTATTGACTGACATCACGGATGTAGTAGCTGATGTAGCCAACCGTGTCAGTTTCCATAAACAAAACAAAAATACAACCTGTGTGTGTATGGATTTCATTGTGTTATCCTTTCTAAGTTGAATGCAATGAGTGCCATTTGTATCAGTGTACGTAAATGTTTCATAAATACAAACATACATAAAGTCACATCTGTTTCCCAGGGGGTAGGCAGAGACAACGGACCTCCACGTGCCACGATGCTGACACACCTCTGCCGTCCATTCCACTCTCATAATGTTCTTCATACATGCTCGTCGGTTACGGGTAGGCATTTGACCATTTTTGAGCACATGCCCGATCTGCGTGCGTCTTGGGCGACCTGTCTCTTCTAGGTTTCCTCTAAGATTTTATGTAGTAAGCATAAATTAATTGTTCCACTTTTAGATAATATCGAGAACGTCAGACTTATAAATTAATCAATACTCTTTTTTACCACTAGTTTACCAACCACACTTCACCATTAATCACTTCCCTTAGTTTTCAGCCGATGCCCTTATAATCCTTCATGAAATAAAATAAAATGAAAATGAAATTAAATGAAATGTTTATTACACATCCTAAACTAGCTCCATAGCTAAAACATAAGGGAGAGGTATTCAGTGAGCGTAATTTCATTTGCTTGGGTATATATATATTCACATATATTTAGCCTAAACGTGGGATGGATGAATGTGGTGTGGATGAATGTATAGTGGAGTGTGGTGTGTACTGTAAGTTTATATTAAGTTTTATGTAAATACGTGCATTGTGTCTTTTACTTAGGCCAAAATCGAGAGTTGTTGTTCAGTACCTTCATAATCCATTCTAATAAGCCAGTTGTGTCATCTGTCTATCAGAGAACCCTCTAAGCTCGAGGAACTCTCGCACTTGACCGGCCTCAACAAATCTAGGCCGCCATGTTCTTCCACTAGATACTGGCACATTTTTGCTATACGGCAGGTCAGCGTCGAGCTGGTGTATAAATAGACGGATTGCCCCAGGCCGGCCCAATCGGAAGCGGCTCTGATCGATTCGTAATTTCCTGCTTCCTGTCCTCCGCCAGTACTCACTTCGAATGGACAACCTCGGCGGGACCCGCTGATCGATTTGGCGAATCTCTCAAATTACCGCCCTTCAATCATTTTAGCTGCCTGTTAGAACGAACTGCTGTCGGGAAGGCTATTACATTCTGTTTTGATACAAATTGGGCTGATGTGATCGCAATTATTTACGAGTATTAAAAACTTTAATTCTAATAATACACACCACACGCTGTATCCCGACAATCGGGGTAAGGCTGCAAGTACTCTTGTAAATTACAGCACAACACCGACCACCACGTTTAGCAAAGCATTAGGACAAGACAACTTATCATCAGCAACTTACTTACTGCTTTCTTGTCCGAATACATTGCTAAACGTGGCGGTCGGTGTTGTGCTGTAATTTGCAAAAGTACCTGCAGCGCAACACCGATTACTCAGGTTACCCCGATTGTCGGGATACAGTGTGCTGTTTGTATGTATGTATGTATTTATGTATGTATGTTTATCATTATTGGCGTAAGTGATTGCAGTTGGGGAAAAATGTGAAAAATATTCGAAGCCTCCGGACCACAGGTTATACAGGGTGCCCCATAATTAATGGATAACCCGTAATGGCAATGTAGAGGGCTTGTTGAAAGTTTATAAAAAAAAAAAAGAAAAAAAAATATAAGTCAAGTACTTTTTTTATTACAATTGTTTTTATGTTTTATTGAAAATTGCTACCTTGTTCATGTAATTTAGGCATAAAGGCCCCAAGTGAAGATTTTTTTCTAATTTTGTTTGTATGAATAATAATTCTGAAAAGTTGTACTTCCAAATTACAAAAGAAAAAATAAATTTTATTTCGTAGTTCTTTTTCAAGATACGTTTGAAGTTTCATTTTATTATTTTTATAATTTAAAAAATAAATACTTGACTTATATATTTTTTCTTATTTTTTTATAAACTGTCAACAAGCCCTCTACATTCCCATTACGGGTTATCCATTAATTATGGGGCATCCTGTATAAGTAAATTTCGGTGTTCTGTGACTTTAACGTTGGCGAAGCCGTGAATGCAGAGCTGATAATATAAATTACAAATCATTATGAAATATCAAAGCGGTAAAGTTAGTTTTCATCGGGATATCTCGACTTCTTATAAAAGGGAACCTCTGTCTGTATGTATGTTTGAGGTAAACTTCGAAACCACTGAACATATTTTAATGCGGTTTGCACCAATGTAAAGAGTAGTTCTTGAGGCTCATTATACCACCACGCTAAATAATAAGAGTGCTGAGCAGTGAGCAGTATCAAAAAAAGGATCTAAAGTATAGAAAGTTTGTCAGCCTCGATAGCTCAGTGGTGCAGACAGTCAACTGTCGCTTTGAATGTTAAGCAACGCTGGGTGCGGTCAGTACTTGGATGGGTGACCGCTGACCGTTGGAGGCTGACCGAGGTTCGGATTCCTCCTAAAACTGTAGGTCCCTTCCCTCCTAATCTTACTTGGTGGTAGGGTTTAACCCGCCCGGGTTGGTACCACCGCACTGAATGAAACGTCGGTCTAAATGGCTATGTAAATAGTTTGTGTTTTCCGACGTTCAGTGTAGCCGGCACGATCAAAGGGGGAAGCACTGACATGGCACCTAGTTCACCCGGTGTTATGGGCTGACATCACGGACGTTGTAGGTGATGTAGCCAACCGTGCCAGTTTCCACAAAAAAAAAAAAGTAAAGTATTATGGAAATTTTATGTCAAATGGTAGTGCCGGATGGAGAGGGGAGAGAAGGACGGAGGGGAGGGGTTGGCAGGGGGGAGGCGAGGGAGGGAAGAAGTGAAGGGAGTGAGGAGTAGGGAGGGGGAAGGAGGGGGAGGGAAAGAGAGAGAATATAAGACAAGCCAAGCGATAGTTTATTATCATATTTGCGTTTAAATCGGATTTGCTATTAAACCGAGTCTACCGCGAGCGAAGTCGCGGGCAAAAGCTAGTGTCACATAATTCATCTAATTTATCAACACGGTTGAAAACAGGTTTATTGTGCATGAAAAGCGGTTAAACGTGAGAACATCAGAACTTTGTAACTTTATAATGCTTTATTAAGACACCAAGAGATTGTCAGCCTCGGTCTTGATATCTCAGTGGTGCGGTCGGTCGACTGTCGATCGTGATCATAAGCACACCTGGGCGCGGTCAGTACTTGGATGGGTGACCGTTCGACCGTTGGATACTGACCGTGGTTCGGATCCCACGTAAACCTGTAGGTACCTTCCCTTCTTTACCTTCTTGGTACAACCGCACTGAATGAAAGTTGCTCGAATAGCTATGTAAATAGCCCGTATTTTCGGTCCAGTTCAGTGTAGCCGGCACGACCGAAGCACTGACATGGCACCTAGTTCACCAAGATCCCTTGGGCAGACATCACGGATATTGTAGTTGATGCAGCCAACCGTGTCAGTTTACATAAAAAAAACCTTACCTACGTCCAAAATAATTGTCACAAGTAAAATTGTTTCGCATACATTACATATTATAGGGTTATATATAAATGGTTCTTGGTTCTTACCTAGACTTCAAATGTCAATCGTAAATTATCTCAACTGATGAGGATGAAATAATTAAATAATACTTACAGCCCTCATTGTCAGTATTATTGTCAGTATTTCTGACAGCCAAATATTGAACGTTTAAAACCTGCTGCTTCTGCGATCAATACAGTAGGCAGAACATTTTGTTCATTTAATTCCTACTAATATAGCTACAGCGCAGTAACGAACATTTGAGATTCGATCGAAGTCACACACAGCCTCTTGAAGGCTTTTAAATATTCCGTCATAGTCGGGACGGGAGTACTCGAAACCCATATCAATGAAATGGGCACGTCCATAATCCGGTTAGCCCTCTCCGTTATGCGGCTTTTACATCGGAGGCGCGGCGAACGAGCGAGAACTTGCAGCGAACGAGCAGCTTTGAATGGTAGGAACTTTGGCGACTTTCAAAGTTATTGTCGTTTTAAAATAACATTTGGCCAATTTGTGTCCTATATTCATACTCACACACACACTTATACACACAAAATTGGTTGACATTTCAAGAATTTCAAGTTCCAATCCAATGTAAAAAAAAAGTTTATTAATAAATAAATAACTTTGTAAGTAATCGATAATCTGAAAAATCGATTTCTGAAAGGGAATACAAATACACTTACATAGAATTCGATTTTTTTAAGTATTACAATAATTTGTGACGTATTTAATTTATTTTATATTTATTTTATTCAGGTAATTAACAGCATAAGAATATAAAATAATTCAACAAAAGACTTGTTTAAGAATAGAGGCCAATTAAGACTACTCTTAAATTTAGATAGGTAATTTAGTATTAGGTAATCTGTGGTATTAGATACACATTTTCACATTGTTTTTTTTTATTGATAGCGCAACACGTGGCGTTGAGCCACCCATAAGGTGGCCACCCATAACGACGCCCATGAATTTTGTGTGGGTAAGAGTTTAAAACCACAAAGCAAGCGGCTGGGGGAATACGGCCGCCTATCGCTGTTCTATGTTTTAACCATTGAAACATTGTCGCAGAATATCAAATTAAGAAAGTGCTGCTTTAAATCTTGAAAAATTTTAGGTTTCCGTACCCCGTACGAAAGGCTATTACTAAGCCTACAACGTCTGTCTGTCCGTCCGGCCGTCCGTCCGTCCGATTGCTTTATCTTTGGAACCGTAATAGCTACCGGTTGAAATTTTCACACAATTATGTTATTATGGCGGATGTAGCAACAAATTGAAAAAGTAAAAAAAATAAGAGGGGTTCCCATATAAGAAACGTGTTTTTTCAAGGTTTTTTGTTGTGGTGCGGAAACCTGTGTGCGCCAGTCCGACTCGCACTTGGCCGATTTTTTATGAACCTTAAATGTTTGGCTACATCACGTCATCACTATACCCGTGATGCCAGCCCACCACACCTCGTGGTGAACTAGGTGCCGTGTAAGTGCTTGCCTTTGGGCGTGCCGGCTACACGAGCTTTTCACATGCTCGTCAAACGTAACCACCACCACCTTTCAAACTGCAATGACATCACTATCGTATTACAGTAAACATAGATTTAAAAATAGAAATTGTAAATTATATAATGACATTTTCAATAGTGTAGACATCCTTAACACAAAAGGTATAAATAGCTTAGGTAAAATTAGCTTTTAGAAACCGTGTTTAACACAAACTAAGTTGCTCTAGCTGCTTAAAATTTAATTAAATACCTTTTTTTGCATATATTTCACTTCTTTTTTATTTGTTTTTTTTATTATGTACTTATGTTGAAAACATCTTTTGTAGTTTTTCCTAATTGTGGAAACTTTACTGGTTTATGTTCTGTGTTTATTTGATTAAAGATATTTAATAACTGTGTGTTTCCTTAAAATTTATAAATAAATAAAATTAATGCCAACTTCTGCGATCGCTCACACGAATTTCGCCTCAGTGTGAACGCGTGTGATTCCGAGCGCGTGTGCTGGCAACAACAACGGTACCCCTCGCGAAATGTCGGCGCCACCGCGAGAGTTATCTTATGTAATTACACGCTTATTTATCGCGCCCGCGTTGGACAC
Organism: Nematopogon swammerdamellus; assembly: GCA_946902875.1. Taxonomy (NCBI): domain Eukaryota; kingdom Metazoa; phylum Arthropoda; class Insecta; order Lepidoptera; family Adelidae; genus Nematopogon; species Nematopogon swammerdamellus. The sequence continues at coordinate 20,544,106 of OX336337.1, read as the reverse complement.
TCGCTCGTTTTGCGGACCGTACTATTACGCACGTTGCAGGGCAGGGGTTAATCAACGTGGTATTAGATTAATTGGAGGGTATTTTATTTTCCACCTTGGATATAAAATTATTTTGGCTCCTTTGAAGGTATTTATTTCGGTTATTTACTGGCTGTATCGTATTTTGTTTTCGAGGCTTTTAATTAATTTTACCAAAGTGAGCATTTGCAGATTAAATATTTGTAAAGAACGGATAATTAAACGTTTGAAAATATAAATTGCTCTTAGATAATTCTGTGTTGGTTGGTATTAAATATTTTCAAGGATTTTTTAAGGATATATTTTAAGGATTCAGAGTCCGATTGGTAAGCACCTTAGCATGGCACTTTTCTAAGACAAGAAGACGCTGCATTTGGCTTAAATAACGATGAAAGTATGATGCATAAATCTAGGCAGATGGTTCAGCTAGCTGGGTGGCCCTAGGAGTTAGTCAGATCGTAAACATGATTATACGGTCTTAGAGCATTAGTGAATGGCCACTCTGAAAGAAAGCCAAAAGTGTGATGAATTACTCACACCGCCAGCTTGATGAATAGCAAACATTGCAATAAAGTCCATTAGTGTTACGAAGTGATTTCATGCTTTGTCACGTCCACCATCGTCATATTTTTGTAGATGTATGAGCGTACATACAATTGAACAATTTGATATTACACTTAAGTTTTTTAAGAAAAAAAATATTATTTTAACCCGGTATGGACAAGTATTTATGTATACTTATATTTAGGTACTAGTTTTTGCCCGCGGCTTCGCTCGCGTGATATTCGTATTTAAAAAGAAAAAAGTTAAGTAAGCCCGCTACCGTATTTCGGCGCGCGGAACAATTCGGTTTGTATGATGCCATATCTTAGCGTAACCGGAACTGAATTTTATGAAGCCTATCCTGTGACTCGCACGTCACGTATAGATAAATGTGCTTGTACTAAGTTTCATCGAATTCGGATGATCGGTTTAAGAGTTATGGAGGAACACACATACATACAGAAAATATTTCTAAAAATCGTCAATTTAGTTTTAGTATCATACATAGAGTCTACAAACGCAATATCTCATAAAACTTACTCCATGACATCCCTTAAAGATTTATTATTAGTATTTATTATATCTTATGTAAACTGCCATATGTCTTCATGTGTACGTTTTAATTAACTAGTAATTTAATAAATTAATTTAATTAACTTATACGTAGTACCTATATTAAAGTATAATATTATATTTATATTCATTTTATTATAATTTTACATTCCCACAATCAAGTATTTTGTTCCTTCCTAATTATATTTCACAACATATACGACTCTCAGATATCCAAAGGTTGACTGGAAGTAATCCCTGTAAGGGATAAGTCCGCCCTTGCCCCTCATGTAAATTACAATCGCAAAAGCAATAAAGTATTTATATCTATCTATCTATCCTTTATTGAACACTAAATTACAGGTCTGTATCTACAATAGGCTAATACGAGTATCAATGGCATTGGGCATTCCATTCTAGTCTACCTACCCTTGGGACGTGGGAAAGGTGTGGAGGCGTGCATGAAGTAGAATGGGGAAAAAGGGTAAATATTAAAATGTCTTCAAGTGCACGCTCGGCCAAATGTTTTATTTTAGAAACAAAGTTCACCGGAAAAGAAAGAGCTTCCAGTCTGAGAGGGTTTAAAAGGGTTTGTCGTGAAATGGATAATGCAAAAAGGTCACGCAAAAATATATACAGTCAGCGCGTACGTTCGTGGCCTCCGGAAGGAAAGCGAGAATGGTATGTATAGTGTTGTGAATCAATCTCTGAAAGTCACGACATTTACGAAACCTCTTTTTTATTTATGGCATTAAATTATTTATCTAATAAGGTTTTATTGCGTGGTTGAAGTACGAAGACAAAACAGGGATAATCGTTTAAAGATCTATCGGCCTCCGCCCGCAGAGGCCACGAACGTGCGCGCTAACAGTACTCACGGATTGAATTATATTGAGATCATCCTACTTTATTTCTTATATAACTATAATAAACTATAAATATACTGCATATAATTACGTACTAGTTAATTAAAAAGCATACCTTAATTTATATTGCACCGAGTCATGCAGCAGGTGGGTCTTCGTGCCTTACTTGCTGCTTGATCGATTGAATCTTGTTCGAATACTTTGCGAAACGTGGCGGTCGGTGTTGTGCTGTAATTTACCAAAGTTCTTGCAGCACAACACCGATTACTCTGCTTACCCCGTAGTTGATTTAAGATATAATACCTAAATGAGACAACTAGTGAGCTGTGTTCATGTGATATAATATGCTATGCTATACCGTATTATGCGCCGTGCCGCACAGGACTAGTCCGGTCCGGAGAGCTTACAAATGTTATCTGTCGGGTTGTGGAGCTCCAATCTACGGACACGTGCCTGTACTTACCGTACCAGTATGGTCGCTTCTATGTTTATTGGCTGGCGCCTAAATTATGTATACAGTGCTTATAGTTCAGGGTTGGCTAAAATAGCGGGATCTTATTACATTTTAAACATAACAACTTTGAAAATAAATATATTTCTAAAATTTTGAGTAAAATTGCTTTAAAAAATATCACTTTCTAATTTATCCACCAACATCGAAAATCCGTTCATTTACGCTATACGTCCGTGAGAAAATATGTAAGCTGTGACGGACGGACAGATACGAGAGTGATCCTATAAGGGTTCGGTTTTTTTTTTATTTAATGGTACGGAACCCTAAAAATAACAAATAGTGACCGCAACACACATATGAGTAAATATTCATACATAAGGCAGCCTTGAAGATCTTAAAGGTTGAAGTCAATTAAAAAAGAAATGCCCGAGCTTATCCGCGAAATTTCAACCATCAAGACATTCATTTTAGTTTAGCGTGTCACGTCCACTTTGCAGGTTCTAATTTACAACAGAGGCTGGAGAGAGAAGCTAAACAAGAGAGACAAGCTGTCGTAAACCTCTTCTCCGGTCCACAATTTCAGCCCCGCTAGGGTTGGCAGACGTCCGGATTTGCCCGGATATGTCCGGCTTTTAAGCGCACGGGTTTTTTTTTTTTTTTATGTAATCCGGTATGAGTGGCTGAGATGGAGGGGCCAAAGCGCATGCTCCGACCAGCCAATATCACCTCCGAGAAGGTAGGTGCCATACCGGAGACTTCCCTGGATTGCTGGCTATACTGGACTAGAGGAGAACACAACCGAGGTTGCTATGCGGCCATCTTACATCCAGTACGGTGGTACCAACCCAGTCGGCTACAAATTGAGCCTACCACCTAGTAAGGGGCAAGGGAAGGGACCTACAGTTTTACACCGGTTCCGAACGGTGAAGCAGCAGGTGTAGGTATGCACGTAAATTTTTCGTCAGAAAAAACTCATTGGTACACGCCGTCGGGATTCGAACCGCGGACCTCTCGCATGAGAAGCCGATGCCCAAACCACTCGGCCACCCGCCGCTTGCTTGGGTTGCGCCCGGACTTCAGATTTGTCTGCACTTTTGTTCCTATTATGCACATCACGCGTAAATGGCTACTAAGATACTTCGCGCTGCGCGTAGTAGGTATTACTACGTAGGTATACGATTTTCTACACATCGCCCGTTAACATTAACACCACCACACTACCTCCAAACAAAAAAAGATTTTTTTGTATACAATTTTTAAATACCTATTCTCAAAATGTATGGGGAAAAAAATTATTTTTTCAAATTAAACAACATACATACATAGCGTCACGCCTGTTTCCCGGTGGGGTAGGCAGAGACAACGGATCTCCACGTGCCACGATCCTGACACACCTCTGCCGCCTCTTCCACTCCCATAATGTTCTTCATGCATGCTCGTCGGTTACGGGTACTACGCACTTGCCCCTTTTTGAGCACATGCCCGATCTGGTCCAGGTAAGTGCATCTAGGGCGACCCTTCCCGACTCTTCCACTCACATTTGCTTCATAAATTTCTTTCGTTCGTCTCCTACTCCTATCATCCATTCTTCCAACATGACCGAACCACCGAAGCATCCCTTTCTCAATCCTTGTCACTACATCTTCTTTCAGCCCACAGCGCTCTCGCACTACACTATTTCTCAATCTATCTTTCATTGTAACTCCACACATACTCCTCAACGCGCGCATTTCCACAGCATTAATCCTGCTTTCATGCTTCTTCTGCCATGCCCAACTTTCACTCCCGTACATAAGTGTTAAACAAACAAGTTAAATTAAACAAGTCGTAGTACAAAAGTATTTCTGTTATATATACAATCACCCCCTTTTCGGATTTTGTGGTTGGGTTTGCAACATTCTGTATAACGCACATTTGAAATTTTTTAACAGAAAATATTTGATGTACCTAGTACAAAGGACACGAATCATGTCTGGACTTTATTTCGAAAGCTCGGACGTTTCTCCTATATGGTCTGGATTTTTTTATTTTTCATCTGGCAACCCTAGCCCCGACCGTTCGCGAGAGCGTCGTCACAAACAACAGCTGTAAAAATCCTTTGCAACGCTTCTGGTGATCCTTCAATTTCTGCGTTTTACTGCCTTTGAAAACCTCTTCAGGTCTATCCTGAAAACTTTTATGTAAAAACAACTTTATTATAACCTGTCCAGAGTTTATTATTCAATGCTTTTGCACCTATTCTCTGCAGCCAAAGGTAGCTGTAAAACGTGGAATACAATGCCGCGAGGGCCCCATAAAATTCGCCCACTGCTAGGGGCGTGCGTCACCGCGAAATGCAAATACCGATCTGATTTATGTACTTGCGGCAGGACTCAGGAGGCGAAGATTTTCTACAAGATTGTGTATCGGATGTAGTTGTCTTGTTCTTATCGCTAATCTGATTTTGTAGGCGCCTCTCGTTCGTTATCATGCATACCATGCTGCGTGTAATGTCGACAAACTGACAACTGTCACGTGCTTATGTAGAAAGCGAGGCCGATTAGATAGATGTCAAGCCGAAATTAAAGAGAAAAATTCGTCCCGACCAGGATTCGAACCTGGAACTCCGGCTTGAGCCGCCAGCGCGTTACCATTTCGCCATCGGGTCGATGACGTATTCTCTCTAAATTTTGAACATTTGCATCGTTATGACGCAATCTCCTGCGTTCCAGCCGCACTGGCGGCTCAAGCCGGAGTTCCAGTTTCGAATCCTGGTCGGGACGTATTTTTTCTCTTCATTTTCGGCTTTGCATCTATCTAGTGAAGAGTTATGAAGCGAGCACATGCTTAGTATTAACATTGAAAAAGTAAAAATAGGATTAAATCGTTTAAAACATTTTTGTATGTCAGATGAGTGACCTGAAGATATCCACACACCGCGAAACTTTAAAGAAGTTAAATTATTTGCACGAACTTACAAGACAGGCTTACCTGAGAAGACGTTTCATGATAAAAAAATACTAAATAACGCTTCGCTTTCGTCAGTCGAGAAATTTACCGATAAAATTATTATTATTTTAAATTAGATACTACACCAAGCGATAATAGAGCGCGTCTTGTTATTCGAAGACCGATTCGATAACGCCACAATTCCTTTTTTTTTTCATAAAAAAACTTCACGTATAAAATTTGCAAATTTTATTAAGACGTCCCACAATCTCCCGCCGCACCCGATATTAGATCAGTATTACCATATTATTGGCGGCAGCGACGGCGGCGGGGTTGCAAGCCCGAGGCGACCGTAGGAGTCGCCCAGGGAGGGCGCCTGCCTGGGGCCTCGGTCCTCACTCCTGTCCCTGACCAAGCAGTAGAGTCTCAGATATCTAGGTACTTCGATACTGAGAGCGATGTAACGGATAGTCAATTTACCCGATAACCGACCGACCTACACCTTCACCGAATAGCCAGATGAGATATCCGGCCAGAATTAATTTTAGCTACCTATCTCCTCTCATAAAAATGGTTGTAAATAAGAAAATCACTGTTCACGCAGCTCGGCTGTGGAATTCACTACCACACTTTATCCGACATTGCAAATACTTTTTTTTTATGGAAACTGACACGGTTGGCTACATCACCTACAACATCCGTGATGTCAGCCCATAACACCGGGTGAACTTGTTGCCACGTCAGTGCTTCCCTTCGCTCGTGCCGGCTACACTGAACTGGACGGAAAACACAAACTATTTACATAGCCGTTTCGACCGACCTTTCATTCAGTGCGGTGGTATCAACCCGGGCGGGTTAAACCCTACCACCTAGTAATATAAGAAGGGAGTCCCTTTGTCGCCTTTTACGACATACACGGGGAGAGATACAGTGGGGCTATTCTTTTAAAGTACACACCTAAACACCACAAACAACGACAAACACAAACAAAAAACATCAAACACCACCTTGAGTAAGATTTAAAATTTTCAAGAAGGTTTGCATTTCACTGCCAATTCCCTTTACAATAGGGTTTCGTTGGGTCCATGATATGAGTACCGGAGTCCACGGTCACAAGCTTCATTCAAACGAAGGTGTGGATCTAAGCTTACGATGGCTTCACCGAACATAGCCGGGCCCATCGGCAGTAGAGGAGGGTATTAATCGAGGCCGGGACTAGCGAGTGGCCACTCTAAATTTCCCGCGCATGCTTCACGTTTCGGCTCGCTTCAAGCCCTCGTCAGCTAGTCTGCGTTGACTAGGACGCGGGGAAACCACCAGTCCCGCTCTCGACCTCCCTCTCTCTACCTATCCATATTCTGTAGGATGCTTCCAGTGACGTTTTCGAAGCTCTCTCCATATATGAGCTTAGCGTCGATCTTGGGAGCCCTAGATTCTTGAAGAGACTGTAGAGCGACTTCGCTGGTAGTCCTCTTGCTCCGACTTCCACAGCGAAGAGATCAGTCTTGAATCCGTTTCTCACAATCCGGTCTACTAAGTTGCAGTACTTGTTAAGCTTGATGTTGTGGTCCTTCGGTATGTTACTTTCCCATGGAACTGTAAGTTCAACAAGTACTACATGCTTTGTCGCTTTTGAGAATATGAGTATATCCGGCCTTAATGCTGTGGTACAGATTTCCGAAGGCATTTGGTAATGCTTCTCATGTGTGTCCATCAACAATTCCCAATCCTTTGCTGCTCCCAAAATTGAAGAAGGTTTAGTCCTATCTTTGGGCAGCTTATTGGCTCCAGGTTTCACAAAGTTGACCTTCTGGAAGCCGCTACTGGTTTGCCCTTTCCTGGTCCGTGCAATTGACAGGTTGATGGCCTCTCTGATGATTTGGAGGACTTTATCATGACGGTAGGAATACTGGCCTCGCTCAAGTAGTATTTTGCATCCGCATAACAAATGTTTTGCCGTGCCTACGAACTCCTTACATGACGGGCATAGTCTATTTGTAGATTTCCCCCATCTAACTAGGTTACTCGGGTCGGGGAGAGTAAGCTGGAATGCATTTAAGTAGAACTTAAGCAGCTCAGGGGACCAGTTGTATATTATGGATTTCCACTTCAATGCAGGAGGGATGCAGAAGTCACCCACTGTTAGCCAATCATTCTGCATTTCTAGGTTTAAGGCGTGAAGTTTGAAGCCTTGTTCCATGCCCTCCTTAGCAAAACCTTTCAGTATTTCTTTATCAGACTTTGCTGTTTCTATGCCCAATCCAGATCTATTGGTGCGTGTACCAACTTGGAATGATTTGTAGAAGTCGAGTCTCGATTCCAGTTCATCTGATAGTGATGTGTTGGGTAAGGCTTGAATAGCGCTATCATTGGAGTCTTTGAGTATACATCGTTTGGCTATTCTCGCCTTTTGATAAAATATCGACGGTTTCTTAATGTTCAGTCCAAAGTTATTGTGAGATCTGTATAGCGTTGACGAGTCAGCCGGGTGAGCCAGTCCAAACCATGATTTCAGGAATCTGGTCACATACGAGTCTAATTTAGTCAGGTTTTGCTTTGTAAAGTCGTAGACGAGAAATGGCCATGAAAGTTTTGATGTCAGGTAGTTATCGTAAATCCATGCCTTCTGTGTACCCAGGAGGGGAAGATTGTCAGTTTGGCGGAGGCTCTCTTATTATATTAATATTTATTCAGTATTTAGCTTGGCGCTCATAGCGGCCTGCAACCCGGCTTGTCTAGCTGCGACTGACATAACATTTTCCGAAATTAAATTACTGTCAACCCGCTCGCTATGCGCAAAATAAAACGATATAAATTGTCTCCTTTTCCTGTAATTCCCTTCGCCAGGGGGTCCGATGTATTTGACATATTAAAAAACCGGCCAAATGCGAGTCGAACTCGCGCACCGCGGTTTCAGCACCATAAGAATAAACGTTTGTTGTATGGGGACCCCACTTAATTTTTTAGTTTTTAAATGTTTTCTCATTTTTTGGTATAGGTATTGGCCATAATAACACACATTGTGTGAACATTTCAACAAGTTTAGCTATTACGGTTCCAAAGATACAGCAGTAGGACAGGCAGACGGCGGCGTAGGCTTAGTAGGCTTCCGTAGGCTTCCGTATGGGGGGCAGAAACTTAAAAATTACTCATAACTATAAAAAGTTTAAGAAACATACTTACTGCTTTCATGGCTCAAAGACCTGGCCGCAGGAATAGCCACGAATAAAAGCTAGTTACTTTAAACAAGTTGGACTGTAAATAATGTTTATGTGTGAGTAGATATTATTCACACACTTTTAGGTTTCCGTATCCCTACGGAAACCTACGCCGCCGTCTGTCTGTCTGTCCTACTGCTGTATCTTTGGAACCGTAATAGGTAGCCGGTTGAAATTTTCACAGAATATGTGGTATTATGGTTGATATAACAAAAAATTAAGGGGGGTCCCCATACAAGAAACGTGTTTTTTTTTCCAAGTTGTTTTTTTTTGTGGTGCGGAAACCTAGGTGCGCGAGTCCTACTCGCTCTTGGCCGGTTTTTTTTTTTGTTTAAATCGCCGAACCACGCTTAAGGTGTCTAATGACGCCCATCGACGACATTCTGACATTCATGACATTAACGCATACTTAATACATATTATCAAGGTGCCAAGAGTGACGTGTCAAACTCCACCTTAGTCGGAGATGGCTATACTCTATCAGGCGCCATTTCGTTAAATATTCACCAGCTTTTAAGGGAAATAAACTCTCATATATTATTCAAATACTTCAATTCCCGCCCTAAAGTGAGCGAAGGTTACTTTACCTTAAAAGCACAAGGAGCTTCTTAACCGCTTCGGTTTATTTATAAATTGGATTTAAAAATACAAAATATGCAACAGAAATGGGGTGATTTTCAATACCTGAAACTTGGGTTGGTACCACCGCACTGAATGAAAGGTCGGTCGAAACGGCTATGTAAATAGTTTGTGTTTTCCGTCCAGTTCAGTGTAGCCGGCACGACCGAAGGGAAGCACTGACGTGGCACCAAGTTCACCCGGTGTTATGGGCTGACACCACGGATGTTGTAGGTGATGTAGCCAACCGTGTTAAGTTTCAATAAAAAAAAAAAACTGAAAAACTGTATTTCATATAAACAAATTTTGAAAACGAAAAACTGGATTTACAAACTTGATGTTTCTTACTCATTTTATTAACCTTAATCTGTATAGATAGATTTAAATTTGAATTTGAAAAGATATCTGTTGAAATAATTAGTAAGACATACCGCCAATCGGGGTAAGGAGAGTAATTGGTGTTATGCTGCAAGTACTCTTGTAAATTACAGCACAAAACCGACCGCACCACGTTCAGCAATGTATTAGGACAAGATAACTGTCAAGCAGCAAGTAAGCCCACATGCTGCATGACTCGGTGGAAGGACCGTGCTAAGGTGAGAGGTGGCTAGCCTGTCGCCATTTAGCACGGTACCTTGTCATTATCCCTTACCCGCCTTTTCCGACATGCACGGGGGGATATGCAGTGGGGGTATTCTTTTTAAGTACAGTAATTATTAATATTAACTATAAAAACCCATCACACATTTACAAACAATATAAAAAGTGTTCTTACACCTGAAACGGGATACTTACTAGACAGACCAGCGTTCTACCTAAACAGGATACAGGCTAGGTCTAAAATAACACATTAGCATACTTATCGTGCTCGCCTTGTCGTGTCGTGTCGGCGGAACCGGTCGTGCCGAGTCGCTTAGTGTAAAAGAGATCTAAGCAATATACTAGCCTGGTACACTTCGAACAGCAAATGCAGTTTATGAGTTTGTTCAGGCGCCTCGAACAGGATAGCCAAGCCAATAGTCTACCTACACGGAGGAAATTCTCTACGAAAAATTATGCCGGATTCACACGTTGGCCGAAAAAGGCAAACGTTTTATTTTCAACTTTAATTGCTCAGTTAGAACGAGATAAAGCTAAAATATTAGCTTAGATAACGTGTTTAAAGTGCCTTTAGGAAGACGAAAGAAGAAGAGAGAGATGAAGAAAGAGGTAACTAAGTGAAATGTCTTAAGAATTAATCTATGCAATAAAAACATTGAAAATTTCTCGTACTACATTTTTAGGTACTACGACTACAAATTTGCAAATATAATTGTTAAAGTTTTTTTACTGGTAGCCTAAATAACTCTGCTGTTGATCAGTATCCCAAATAAAACCAGAATGCCTGTAGTTTTCATTTTAATCAGTTTAATAAAAAATAAAAAAAATTACTCAGATTTTTTTTATTATTTTTCCCTGGCTAGTCATAAACTGGTTACCTACTCCTTGGTTCCCGCTTGACGTTGAGTTTTGGGACACCCGGTATATATCGGTTACATTAAGTTCATTAGTGCATGCAGAGCGGTAGTTGGGTTAATATAATACTTTTAGATAAGGTACCAACAAAACATTGTGATTTGCGAAGTTTGTTTGTCAGTTCTTTTTGAATATTGAATTGAATTATGAACTAGCGGAATTTTCGACATGTCCAAGCGTAGGTTACCTACCTATGGATGAAATTATACAATAAACAATAAACATTAAGCAGAGTAGGAACAAATCTAAGAGTTATATTCAAATGAAGTATACTTACCTATAATCAAGAAATCAACAAAATATTAACAAAGTTCTCATTACACTTATAATCCCGTCCGTCCTTGTCATACGAACAATCGCGCACAGTGACACACAGACAGACATAAAAGCAGTATTAGTGAGATTACCCGCTCCTGAGGCGGAGCGCGCGGCAACAAACATCAAATTGGCAGTGAATACGCGTACTACCGACTTTGCAAAGCGTTCGCTCCGCCAACTCCGCAGGCACCCGCGCCGCGGCACCAACTGTCTTGTCTAAATTGTCTATGCGCCTAGCTAATCGTCTATGCACCGAGAGGTGGATAGATGGGCATAGAGATCATAGTTTTATTTCAATTGTTATCTGAGACCCTCGTCGCTCCGCTCACGGCAACTTTTCCAATTTTTCTTTCCTTGAAAACCTTTAACATAAAAAAAACTGGGATTTGCGAACTTCGTTTCTCCATACAAAATGATGCGGAGAACACTGCGTAGCGTCCGTGCGTAGCGTAGTAGGCGTAATCTCGTGATTAGGGTACTAATCTTCTTTTATCACGGGAACACAAGACCCGGATACACCGTTGTTGTATCGTACCGAGTCGCGCCGTTTGATAAACTAAAACATTCGCTCTATGCATTTACCTCACACAAAACCGCGGCGAACGACGCGTAATGGCAACACCGGTCGGACCTAAATTACCACGATCGGCGGGATATCCCCGGGACACGCACGAGAAAATTGTCCCATTATCCGTCGTGGATGTTCCGTCGCAGTTCCGCGCCCGGCCCGTGTAGCCTCCGGTGACTTTCGACTTGAGTCCGGCCGGCCATTACATTTGCGGTGATCACGACACGACACGACCGGACCGCGCCGCGCGACCAGTGACCGCCGGCCAATTCAAACAACATTCCCTGGTCTGCAGTCTGTTGGCTTGGCAGGCTTTAGCCGTAGTAGGCCTGTTAAATAAAATGGTTCTCTGTATAGTTATGGGCTCGCACTGCGGATTAAGAGCAGACACGGGTTAGTCACGTGATTATTTTTCTCCATAACAAAATCGTCTTAAAAGGGGTTTATGTTTTCCCAACCCCTAAACCTTGATCGATTTCCATAACTATTTTTTCTTGTAATAAGGACAGCCTAACCTTGTAAATTGGTTTTTCGAACAAAAACAATTTCATTTGTGATTTGTTGATGTTGAACTTGAACTTGCGGCACCTCCCAGACAGGAGTTCTCCCACAACGGTGTAAGACCGACGACACCAGGAGGTGCGTATATTTTTCAGGATTTTAGGAAGACACGCTCGAGGATGGGTGAGAAAGTGAAATAATCGACCGGCTTATGTTTCAGCCTGAAGCCAATATGGGAGTATGCGGAAAGACGGGATATTGGGATTTGTTGGAATGAGCGTTGCTGCGTTATTCGCTTCTCTCTTATTTTCTTCTGTTTTCTGGTTCACTATCGTCTGATCGGCTCACTGCTTGTGTCTAGTTCGTTGGTGCCCTCCTATTAAAACAAAAATATTATATGTATAATTCTAAAAATTGGACCCAAAACTCACCGTACATACAAGTCGAAATAATTATATATGAACAAAAATATTCATCTATCATGCTATAACTTTTGCCACTTGAAACTAATTTAACGTACCAATGTTGTTCCTATAAAACAAAAGTTATCTATCTCAAACTAGCGAAGGGGGTTGAGTTCTGTAGGGGTTGTTTAGTGCGGTGGCTCTGGCTCGACGACGGGGTGTCAGGCGCCCGGGGCAAGTCTTTTGTCCTCGACACGCGTGTCGTTACGTCAAAGCTAGCTCGTTACAATACAGCCTCGGCAGCAGGGCTGGCCGCGTCAGCCTTATTGTACTTGTGGCACTCGAGAAGGGCGGGGGTGTCTGGCTCGGTGGCATGTCTGCGGTGTTGTCTGCTACTGCGTACTGCCTCGCCACACTTTTTACGTTTCCGTATAATTTTTTTTACCATTTTTAAGGTATTATTTTTTATATAGTAGGTACCATTTGTGCAGTATTATTTTTGGTATAGTACCATTTTATGTAAAATTTTTGGTATAATATAATTTTACTGTATGGTTTTTGGTACGGTACCATTAACTTTTTTTATGGAAACTGACACTGATGACTACATCCGTTATGTCAGTCCATAACACCTTGGTGAACTAGGTGCCATGTCAGCTGTATTTCTTTTGGAACAGGATCCTTGTATGGAGACAAACTGAAACCTTATTTACCCGATGGGATGTGTGTGTAGGTGTGTAGTGTGCAGATGAAATGGATGTGAGGGTGTGTGTGTGCTCCTTAGCTTGATACAGAACCTTCCTCAGTACACAAGTCTCAAAGTATTATTGTTTGTTTGAGAAATATTTGTATGTAAATATTTGCAGCATTTTTCCGTCAGCGGGTTTCTATCGCCATTCAGAGGGGGAATGCTGCATTCGTCCTTGGGACAATGTGTTTGGCCCTTAAAGGAAATCTTTTATTTATAAGTTGTTTGTAATTTAGTTATAATAGCAAAATTAAGTTTATTTACTGTACATATACCTATAATACCAAGGCGAACGGAAGGTTATTTCATATATTAATTATCTTTTTTTTAAGTGAACATATTTGTATGTTATTCAACATGGTTTGTTTTGGCACTTCACCTGATTCATACACTTACTTCCATTAATAGATATCGATGCTTCCATTGCGTTTTCTGTCGGAAATGCATAAGTGCCGAGTCATTGCTTCGTTGTATCCGCCTACCCACCCATTGAGAAGCAGGCCTAATGTTACGGAAGTACTCTTAAAGTAACTAAATTATGTATGCGAGTGTCACATCTATGCATTTCCAAGATAAAACATTTTCTTTATTTAAATGAACACCTAGGCAAATATGCCACCTTTCAACTAAACCAACGTCCCGCCACCACCGCCGCCACTGCCGCCAGTGGCACAGTATGTAACCACGATGTTTGCCGACGTTAAAAAGCCATTAGGACGCTGGAAAAAGTGTCCGGTATGCGTTGCTGCGGCACGAGTAATTATGGTGAAGCCGTTGCGTTGCTAGTGCGTCGTCGGGTCTAATCCAGAATTATCGGTCAGTGTGCTAACAGTTACTGGCGACGATGACGACGAAAGCCAATATACTTGTAATGGAGGTCGCCTTAACGAGACTGATTGGTGGAGAATATGCCAGGCCAGCAGGGCTGTGTCCTGGCTGTGTCAGATGGTCTTTATTTATGGCCAGATGGCCTTAGCCCTGGGAATGATGACTGTTTCAAGACGGCGAATTGCGATGTCCCCTATTCCGGATGACTGACAAACTGTTGTAAACTTTTGGGGCAGCAGCGATTCCGGATGTAAAAGGACCCCGGATAAGCGGATATTGAACACACCCACGTAATCCTAATACTTATAATGGATGTTGCCTTACCGATACTGATTGATGGAGAGTATGCCAGGGCTGTGTCAGATAGCCAGTATCTATAATTCCGTAGCCCTGGGAAATTAGGGCAGGTGACTGTTTCAAGACGGCAAATTCCGATGTTCCCCTATTCCAGTGGGAATTCCGGATGCAAACAGATGCCGGATAAGCGGATATTAGACACACCCACGTAATCTAATGGTGGCACATGTAATCGTGGCACATTTGAGATACGATCCTGTCCAAACTTAAAGTCAGAAATGTTAACGTCGTCTAATTGGAATAGATAGATAATTATCTTGATTGAGTCATCCATAATTATAATATTTCTTGCAACACTAGGTACGCAATTTCGTGTTTGCGTTACAACTAATACTGCGATAATACTTATTACTCTACTCGACTGATTAAAATGTAAACACTTTTAGTTGAACCAAGAATTTTAACATTTGTGTGAAGGCTTCCATGGTTACAGGCTTACTGGCGCTTACAGTCCACCATTAGTCCAAAACGTCGGCCAGGAACTCCGCGAATACTAACCGTGGTATGGTTTCTCCCGTTTAATTTGAGTTAGGAGAACTTAGAGAATTGAGGATTGTGAGAAGGACGCAAGTGTACAATAAATAAATATTTAATTGTAGCCGTAATATGTAATGAAAATCATAAAACTATTTCATGGGAAAGATGTTTGTATTTTTTATCAATTTCCGAATTTTCTAGAACATATTAAAAAGCATATCAAGCAAATCCAATTGCGTTTTCGGATGTTTGTTTGGTAATCGGTATGTCTTGTAGAAAACCTTATATTTTTTCTAACATCGAACGTTACTCGCAGTGGTTTAAGAGAAACATCAATTTGTAAAAAACATTACCATCCTTTTTGCTTCGAGCAGTCGGGTAAAAATAGATTTTTGGTACTGTGCCACGGTAAGCCAAACTTACCCAGTAATGATTAAAATGGATGTAGCGCTTTTTCCATTATTCCCCTCTTTTAATAAAATCAACAACCGCCCTATTTATTAACAGATGTTAAATACCACGTTAGTCTCAAAGTTAACCTCCATACCATCCCGATGCACAGCTTCTTTAATAGCAATTCATCAACTTAATTATACATTGTAAACTCAGTATTTACTCGTTAACTTCGTACTCACTACTTTTCTCACAGGCTCGTACAGTACAGACAGGCATCATAGTACCGCGTCTAGCGCCTACTTCAATTATGAAGAAGAAAAAAAAAACGGTCAAGTGCGAGTTTTACTCGCGCACGGAGAGTTCGGTTCCGTAGATCCGCTATATACATATGTATGGACCTTTCAACCTTATTGGCGCCGAGCCACCAGTAAGGTGTCTAACGACGCCCATGGACATTCAGTCGTATGCGGGAGTTGCGAATGCCACGCCGCCGGCCTGACAGGTGCCCATTCGCGTCCCTCTTGAATAACACGAGACTGGATCCGCTATATACATATGTATGGACCTGTCAACCTTATTGGCGCCGAGCCACCAATAAGGTGTCTAACGACGCCCATGGACATTCAGTCGTATGCGGGAGTTGCGAATGCCACGCCGGCCTGACAAGTGCCCATTCACGTCCCTCTTAAATGACCCGAGACTGCACTTGGGGGGAATATAAATATATTGGCAGGTAGAGCGTTCAAGAGTTTACCGGTTCTATAAACCAGTGGTGCCCAAACGATCGATTCCAAGAGTCTTTAGGCCGATCGCTGAAGATATGTAGAGCAAAAAGTGACTCGTAGAAACATCAAAGAATTCATAATATTTTATGTGACAAACATAGCTTTCAAACAATAATGACTACTTACAAATTATTGAACAACGAAAACTTTTGGTACAAGTGTCGATCTCACAACCTTTAATTTTTACTAGGTAGATTCTTTATCTGCAGAATCAATTGGTACGCATCCGCGGTAACTCCGAACGATTTGAGCTGTCTACTTGACACTAGACATCAATGCTTGACACTAGTATGTTTTGCACCACGGGACACCGTACTACCGCTGCAGCGCTGGTAACTTACTAGTACAGCTTAGCCCAGATATGTGGCTACTGGCAACTCATTACGGTTATGAGTTCCAGCGTACTACCTCCACGGAGCGGAGTAAGCAAGGTCAGTATGCCTTTTTGTTTTTGTATCTTCACGAACGTTCATATATGGGCATTGGGCCTTGTTTATTCTTCTTCTTTGCAGATTTTTTTTTTACTCCACATTTCCTTCGTAATTCGGCCCGTCCACACACGAGAAAAGAATATTCTAATCTAGATGGACCCAGGACCACCAAGGAGAGCTCTGTATGGGACCACGTGTTGCCAAAACTCCTGCCCGATCAACTCAAAGCAATACACGCACAGTTAGTTGACTTAGTTGACAGTGATTCGCGGCCACTGAAATGAATAAATACAAAAATCGGTCAAGGGCGAGTTTTATTCACGCACGGAGGGTTCCGTAGATCGGTTATACCATACCTGTCAAAAAAAAAACATATCCGTCTATATTTGTTTGTCTGCAATACAAAGTAGGTACTTACCTGTGGCGCCATCTATTATTTAGTAACGTAAATATGTATTGATCGATCCGTTAGAACGTTTATTGTATGGGGAGCCCCGTAATTTTATACTTTTACTGCTTTTATTATTTCTTGACATATCCGTCATAATGAATGACCCATATTCTGTGAAAATTTCAACCGGCTACCTATTACGGTTCAAAAGATACAGCACTCGGACGGACGGACGGCCGCCGGACAGACAGACAGACGACGTAGGCTTAGTAATAGGCTTCCGTATGGATACGGAAGCCTAAAAACGGACTAACGAAGTCTACCAGTGAATAGCAGTTATCTTCGCCATGTAAATATCCTTCCATACCGACGACATTGAGGTATCTTTTCTAAGTGCAACATTATTCTAAGTGCTAAGTCCGTTTGTTTTAAGTGCTTCCCCGTGATTTAAAGGCCGGGGCCGGGGTAATCAAGGCGGCGTCAAAGAAATGATTTAAGTCTCT
Source organism: Nematopogon swammerdamellus (assembly GCA_946902875.1). Taxonomy (NCBI): domain Eukaryota; kingdom Metazoa; phylum Arthropoda; class Insecta; order Lepidoptera; family Adelidae; genus Nematopogon; species Nematopogon swammerdamellus. Next base: position 20,526,687 of record OX336337.1, on the reverse strand, counting down.
CGAACTTCACGGAAATGATTTAAACCCAGAGCGTCTGGAGAGGCAAGTGACGCTGCTGGTATAGAAATCGTGATTAGGAGGAACAGTTAGCTAGATCCCAGCCTGGGTTCTTTTTAACCGACTTCAAAAAAAGGAGGAGGTTCTCAATTCGACTGTATTTTTTTAATGTTTGTTACCTCAGAACTTTCGACTGGGTGAACCGATTTTGATGATTCTTTTTTTATTTGAAAGCTGGTGCTTCCCGCGTGGTACATTTTCCGATTTGGTCAAGATCGGATTGGAAAGCGATTCCGTCGAGTACATTAATAGCAAAAATATACTAAAACAAAACTGTGAAATAAAAAACTATTTAAAATAATAAAAACCGCCTCCAAAAATGTATGAAATAAAAAAAATCGAACCCTAGAGTTGAAGGCAGTGCTAAAGCAACTAAAAATGATGCATGAAAGAAAACATGACTGGATGATATCCTTTGTGTTTTTTTTAGCCTTCTTTAGCACCGCCTCCAACTCTATGTAGGGTTCGATTTTTTTTTTATTTCATACATATTTTTTTTACTTATATATAACACCTCTCTTTTTGCGTCGGGGTTTTAAAGAATAAGATAAGAAGAAATAACAGGTCTTCTGACCGGCGGCGGTGGCGGGGCGGCCTCTGTATGACCCGTCTGCTATCAAACAATGCACACATATTAATCTAAGTAAAGTTTCACCACCTACATTACGATTTTGACTCGTGTCCATGATACAACACAATGAATATATACAAATGCCTAACTGTTGCAAGTTCTATCAAGTTGTCAAAGCAAGTCAGTGGGTGGTCTGTCGATTAGTGCATGGCGTACCATTTTGCAATTTCATTCTTGCTCGACCTTTCACTCACCGTTCTAGTGTAGTCTCGCTCGCACGCGTGACCTGGCATATTTCTGTCTCACGAATTTCAGCTTGTTTTCATTGCGACGCGCAAAGATTAATTTGTAGGAATCGTACCCACCACAAACGCCTACGAAATTGGTTATCGCCGCCGCTCTGGATATCTTAGAAGAGGCATCGACTTTCGAGGAGGCGTAAGAGAAGTGCACAAAGACGAAATCATGTAATACTAGCGTTTGACCGCGGCTTCGCTCGCGTGAAATTCGTATTTAAAAAGAAGAAAGTAAGTAAGCCCGCTTCCGTACCTTTATTTCGGCGCGCGGAACAATTCGGTTTGTGTAAGAGAGAGCCACATATTAGCGTAACCGGTACTGAATTATATTAAATATAGGCTAAATTTTAGCCTATCCTGTGTCGCGTATAGGTAAATGTGCTTGTACTAAGTTTAATCGAATTCGGATGATTGGTTTAAGAGTTATGGAGGAACATACATACATACAGAAAATATTTCTAAAAACCGTCAATTTAGTTTTAGTATCATACAGTCTACTAACGCAGTATCTCATAAAACAGAGTAACTTACTCCATGACCATCCCTTACAGATTTATTATTAGTATTGATGTCTATCTCTGTCGCATTCGTTCACTCACGCATCTTCTGTCTGGCTCAGCTCAAGTGGCGCTCTCCTTTTCTATCTCAGTGGGCGCGATCGGTCGACTGTCGTTCGTGATCATAAGCACGCATATGGGCGCGGTCAGAACTTGTATGGGTGACGGTTCGACCGTTGGAGGCTGACCATGGTTAGGATTTTTTTTAACTTTCTAATCTGTCCCCCAAAATGTAAATTCGTTCATTTACGATATACATCCGTGATTGGGTCATCAAAAAATTTTAACTTTTTTCGTCCAGTAGATTCGGACAAAATAAGCTATGACAGACGGACAGACAAACAGACACAAGAGGGATCCTATAAAGATTCAGTTTATTTTTTCCTCTTTGGAGGTACGGAACCCTGAAAATGTATGCGATGCCGGTTCTGAGTGTTCATTTCCATGATGGCTTCTGAACAAAGTAGCTCGAAGCACAGGTTGGAGTAAGTTCGTAGTAATTAACGAAGTAAATTAAAGTGCTTTAGTGTTTTGCCACTGTAGGTAGTGCAGATGGTATTTGAATATATTTTTTATTTTTATTGAAAGCGCGACATATGGCGCCTAGCCACCCATAAGGTGTCTAACGACGCCTATGGACATTCGGTCGTATGCTGGGGCTGCGAATGCCATGCCGGCCTGACAGATGCCCATTCACGTCCCTCTTGAAGGACCCGAGACTGTACTTGGGGGGAAATGTATGAATATAATAGAATATGGACAATTCACAGTAAAACAGTACAGGAAAAAAAGGAGAAAAATAAAATACAGTCGCGTACAGTCGTGCACAAATGTGAGTGATCTCTTCCAGTCAACCTTTTGATGACGAGGAGCAAAATTATAAGGAAAGAGGTTATTATATTGGTTTAGTGTGCATAATCTTTTTTTTTTATTTAATTATCCATTTATTTACACATTTTTTTTTATATTAATTTTACATAATATTTACAAACTTAAAATCTAAAATTAATACAAAAACAAATGGAGTTTCCACCACCGGCGGCGGGGCGAGCCCAAGCTACCGATGATCGGGTCCCAAAGAGAGGAACCTCCGGAACTTGCGTGCAGTGTCGAGCAGGGCTGCCTTCTGGATCTGGCCCTTGACCCAACCACGCAGCGAGAGCCTCTCAAGGTGGTCGTCGAGGCTCTTCGCTATCAGCCCATGCGCCGAAACGACTATGGGCACAACGATCGTCGAGTCGACGGGCCACATTTTGGTAACCTCGTGCTGTAGATCCAGATACTTTAACATCTTCTCTGCTTCCTTTTCCTTACTGACGAGGTTACCATCATGCGGCACGGCGATATCGACGAGCGTTGCGCGCCTTGCCTCCCGATCCACTATCACAATATCAGGTCTGTTCGCGAGAATAGTCCTGTCTGTGATAATGGACCGGTCCCAGTAGAGTGTGACATGACCGTTCTCTAGAACTGGCGGCGGATTGTACTTATAGTAAGGCACTTCGGTACCTACAAGGTTGAACTTTAAGGCAAGTTGCTGGTGGATAATCCTGGCTACTAGGTTGTGTCTATGCAAATACTCGGTGTTGGCAAGCTGCGAACAACCGGAAATCACATGCCTGAGGGACTCGCCAGGTTGGTGGCAGGCGCGGCAGATGTCAATGGTCCCGTCCTTCATTATGTGTTTCCTATAGTTGTTCGTCTTGACAACCTCATCTTGTATTGCAAAGACAAACCCTTCGGTTTCCCCGAAGAGGTCCCCGAAGCGTAGCCAGTGCACGGAAGCAAGTTGGTCTACATCGGTCCCGTGAGAGACCGGAAGTACCTACCGTGCAGCTCCTTGCCTTTCCATACTTCCATGCGGTCCTCGGTGCTCAGTACAACCGGCTTTCGCCAGTTCTCTTTTCCCATGCTCAGCGGGGTAAGACCTTTATCGCTGGTGACGACATCGCGATGCATCTCACAAACATCAGTCTTTTCCAAAAAGTACTGACGGAGATTGCATACCTCGCGGTTGTGCAGGTTCTTGGCATTTAACATACCTCGACCCCCACACTTCCGCGGGATATACAACCTCATGACCGATGATCGTGGGTGATGCATATGGGATTTCGTCATCAGCGTCCTGACCTTTCTGTCCAGCGAGTCCAATTCGGTCTGAGTCCATCTGAGAATACCGAAAGTATATACGAGCACAGGCATGACCCAACCGTTATAGGCACGAATTTTATTGCCGCCTGACAAAAGGCTATTTAGTACTTTTGTAAGACGACGAAAAAACTTTTCCTTAACTGATTGTTTCATGTCCGTATCCCGTATGTTGAGAGCCTCCGATATTCCCAGATATTTATAAGTTTCGTCTTCGGGGAGAGCTCGAACATTCATGGACTCCGACAACTGTATGCCGCCGGAGTTCACGATCACACCACGTTCCACATGGATGGTCCCACATTTTTCCAAGCCGAACTCCATTCCAATGTCGTTGCTGAAGCCTTCAGTTATCTTCATCATCGACATTAGTTCGGTGTCCGACTTGGCAAACAGTTTGAGGTCATCCATATAAAATAAGTGCGATATTCGAGAGCCTCCTCTTCGAAGACAGTAGCCCAGCTCTGAGTCCTCAAGCAGAGTGCTAAGAGGGTTCAGAGCCAGACAAAACCAAAGCGGACTCAGACTGTCTCCCTGGAAGATCCCCCGCCGTATGGGAATCCCACGAGTCAGTAAGCCTGGAGGCGCTATACATAGGAGGACAGGGGTAGCCGCGCGTCGGCGCACACGCGCCAGCGCGTCAGTCTAGCGCCGGCGACCGATCTTAGTCTCCGTCCGCCGCTCAGGCGGAGCGAACGTGCGCGTCTGTCACAAAATGCCTCATTGTGCAGTGCTTTGGTGCAAAAAGTCGTCGAAAAATTCAAACTTGAACACAGATGGAGTCACCTTTCACGAGTAAGTACTTTCATTCAATTTGATAGCATTTTTCGCTTGAATTTCAGTAACAAACATCGGCGTAAATATGTATGGAGAGCTCTTTTCTGCTTACCCACCATAGGTCGACTATCGTGTTGGATGCAGTTAGCTCTTGTAATTTTTTTTATTTATTGATAAATATGTATGTTAAATGTATACAGATATTTCATGCATTCTGCCTTATTGCCAAAGGACATTTCTTCTAGTCAACCTCAGCAGGTTTCCTCGTTCAATATTCGTTTATCGCGCTTTTTTCATTCAACCAGTACCTACCGGTTTTTACTTTTGAGCGACTCTAAAGGAATTAATTTCTTTAGGTCATGCGTCTACCGGGAATTAGTCTTGTTATGCTTAGCATTAACAAAATTAATTCATAATGAATACCCCGTTAGCATTTAGCACTGCTAAGCGCCCTGATGAATAAAAATTAATGCTAAATGCTAAGCAATAATCACATTTAATTTTAATTAGCATTGCTGTTTCGTTCGTAAAACTTTGTTGGTTCGTTTGTTTTGGAACGCACAAAGCAAGAAGTATGTGCTATTTATCTGTGGTACTGCTAAATGCTAAATGCTATATAGCGCCTGCGCTCCGCTGCTAGCTAGCTAGCTAGCATCTAAATGCGAAATGCGATGCGATCATGCGAGTGAGGGGTCGGAATTATCATCTGTCACGTGATCATTAGTTTTGGTCATATCTACAGAACCACTGGACTTAGACCCATCGTGTTGGTACTCAATCTGAACGTCTCGATGAGATCTATCCATCTGTCACATTAACTATTGTTTTGGGCATAACTCGAGAACCACTGGTGCTAGACCCATCGTGTTGGTACTCAAACTTCAGGTCTCGGTGAGATCTATCCATCTGTCACATGAACTTTTGTTTTGGTCATAACTCGAGAACCACTGGTGCTAGATCCATCGTGTTGGTACTCAAACTTTAGGTCTCGGTGAGATCTATCCATCTGTCACATGAACTTTTGTTTTGGTCATAACTCGAGAACCACTGGTGCTAGACCCATCGTGTTGGTACTCAAACTTCAGGTCTCGGTGAGATCTATCCATCTGTCACATGAACTTTTGTTTTGGTCATAACTCGAGAACCACTGGTGCTAGACCCATCGTGTTGGTACTCAAACTTTAGGTCTCGGTGAGATCTATCCATCTGTTGCGCGACCATCTCTCGAGACACATGTTAGTTCTTTAGTTCTTTAGTTCAACAATAACAATGTAAATGTCAACAATGTAAACAGTAACAATGTAAATGTCGTAAATTGTGCTTTTAAATTTAATTCAATTGTTCAAAAGTTACCAAATGAAAATTTTAATATAGATACCGATCTATAAATAAATAATTAAGTAAATTATTGTTCTGTTTCAAATATATGTTTCTATTACAGACTACACAGCCTTTCATTTGTTATTTTATTAACCCTTATATAACGAATTCACACCGTCAAACTGACAGAGAGACGCATGGTACATTTTATAAGGCTCTAGCTGCATGGCTGGTTAGTTTGTTAAAAAAGGCAAAGCCTGGAAAACCTCATTTTACCCTAAAAAAATTAAATATCCAGGTGGGTATGGCTGGTTAGTTTGTTAAAAAAGGCAAAGCCTGGAAAACCTCATTTTACCGTAAAAAAATTAAATATCGAGGTGGGTACTCATAAATTTTTTATGGTAGGGTAGATTTTCGCGAATTTTTCGCGAAGTCATATTGCAATATAATTTGTCATATCGTTGGCTAAGTAATTAGCAAATAGTTGTTAATAATATAATAATTATTTTTTTTGGTTACAAAACTTTTCGACTTTCTAACATTATTTTTTTAATTTTGGAAAATTCCAATAACAAATACTCCAATAAGATAATACCAATGTACGAGGTCTTACATATCATTGTTTTGGAAATTTGATGTAGATTTATAATAAAGTATCCGAGGTATCTCAGAACTTAGAACTATTATCGTGTTTATGCGAAAATCTGCAAATTCGCAAAATTGTGAAAGGGGCGTTGCCTTTGTTCATTTAAGAGAAAGTTATATTATTCCCTTGATGTAAAGAAGGGTTAAATATTGTTAAATCCGTTTCATCTTTTCATCGCGAATCGACACAATGAGCGACTTATTGTATGAATCCCGTTCAAACGTATGGAAGACTGGCGTCACGTGGCTACCTACTCGCTCGGCCAATCACGGCGTTCCATGCGCCGCTCCCGCCTCAGACTTCACACCCCTTTGGCGGCTACCTCGGTTCTCATACAAACGATGCCGTATTTCGTATCCAGGTTTACTGACTCGTGGGGAATCCGGTCGTCAGCAACCGAAGTCCGTTCGCCACCTGGTACACGAAGGATAGTACTCCATTGTTCCATACATGCGCCAAGGAATTGACAGATATTCGTGTCAGTTTTGTATAGTTCTAGTATCCTTAGCAACCACGTATGGGGCACGGAGTCAAAAGCCTTCTTGTAGTCTATCCAGGCAGCAGACAGGTTCTTTCGATTGCGTCGGACCTGCTGACAAACGGTCATGTCTATGAGGAGCAGCTCCTTAGTACCGCGGGACCCAGCCCGACATCCATTCTGAGCAACGGACAAGATGTTATTGTCCTTTATGTGAATTGATATTTTGTGCGTCAGAATGGATGTCAGGAGCTCGTAGATGGTAGGCAAGCAAGTGATAGGTCTATAATTTTTAGGTTCCGCAGTACTACCAGATTTATGGAGCAGGTGGGTGACACCAGTAGTCATGAACTCTGGGAGAACCCGATGGTCGAGGGCATCTTGGAATTGAACAGCCAAGCGGGAGTGGCAGCTTCTGAACCATTTCAGCCAGAAGTTCTGCAATCCGTCCGGCCCTGGAGATTTCCAGTTTAGTGCCTGGCGGATTGCAGAACCTACATCCTCTTCGCTGATATTTATGGCGGACATTGGTTCTATCGACTGACACACCCGCTGGACAACTCTCATCCATTCACCCTCGACGTGACAGACAGGATCCGACCAGATGTTTTTCCAAAATAAAGCATTTTCTTGCTCAGTCGGTCGGATCGTGTCTGTCGGTCGTTGGTTCGGGTGCTCCCAGTTCCGGTATACCCACCTTTGGTCACTCTGGAATCGACGATTCTGGTGATAACGGTCGACACGCTTCCTATAGCGACGGATACGTTGGGCCCACGCGCTAATTTGCTGCTTCAGGTCATCTATGCGCTCCGTGACTAGTGAGTGGAAGTTTGGCTGTGTCTGGCTTAATATAGCACCACCAAAAGCCTTCGTCACGAAGCGCATGATTTTCGGTCTGGTATTTCCAGACCTGAAGCAGTATAGCTTTCCGAATTTTCCGATGAGGATCCTGGCCTCGCCGATACGTCGCTCGATCCGTAACTGCCACGCGGGAGCGGTGGTTGGCCTGGCGCGTGTGTCTATAGATATATTCTCGAATTTCAAACGCGCCATGCGATAGGCAGCCACCGCCCCACAGTACAAGATCGAGTGAGTATCGGCGAGATCTACACTAGACTCGATATATTGTTTTAGATACGAATCCAGGATCCTCACCATAATAAGATTTTTTTTATTCGTAGGCAACCTCGGTATCCGCGGCCTGTCATTAGTAGGTGGCGAGCGGTACTCCAAAATCGCCTCTTCAAGAGTCCTCCTCATGAACTCATTATCTTGGGTACTTACGATGCCCCCTACCACATCGCCACCCTCCTCGGCAGATGGTGGTGTCGGTACGGGTGCGGCTGTCACATCAGCAACGGTGGCGACAGCGGCAGCACCCCGCGCTCTCGCCGGAGGCGGCGGCGGGGCGCATGCGGCGTCCGGGCGTGCGGGCGTCGTGGCAGTGGCAGGGGGGAGCGCATCAAGGCGTAGTTGGTCAAGCACGGCGTCATCTACAAAATGGCGGTTTAGGATGAGCCGCACTTGATCTGATCTGATTATTTAATTTATTTTTAGGGCTTTTAACAAAGCAATTCGTCAATATCAGCCCCATGGTACCTTTCCTCTCGATTCCTCAGGGCTCAGAGTCCATTCTCAATTTTAGGTTTGTTTGACGAAACTTTGTCCGAAACGCTGCATTATGGCGGATTTATTTCAAAATGTAATTTGTTTCAGTCTTTCTTCCTGTTCTCGACTTTTCGCCGACGCGACGTGTAGACGCTGATTTAGTTTTCATTAGATTTAGATTTGTGTGTTGCACTAAACATGATTTTAGCTCCTTTCTTCCCGAATAAAGAATTTAATATTTTTGTGGAACTGAACTGAACCCTTTTACTCTCAGTTTAAACATTTTTTTCGCCGTTAGTTCCGTAACGAAACTTTTGTACTGTTGAACTAAACGCATTATCTCGACTATTATTACCTCGGTTATTACTTAATCTATGCCCGAATATTATCTTAAATAGGCGCACGTAGGCAGTCATTAAAACATAATCCAAATATATTAAAAAACAATCAAATAACATAATGTTTTCTCGTGTTCACAGATAGGGTCGGCGCCGCTGCTCCGTTCTAAGGTATGTTTTCGTCATGAACAGTATAACGCCAGCAAGACCACTGCTTCCATCGATACATTTTCTTTTACTGTCAGTCAGTCAATCGGCTTTTTTGCGTCTACTGCTGGACATATGCCTCTCCAATCGTCTTCTAGTTCTCCCGGCCTTCAGCTGCACGGAAACACTGCTTTTCGCCGACTTACTTGATGTCTTCGCCCCACCTGGCGGCAGGGTTGCCAGGTGTCCGGTTTTGGACCGGACAGTCCGGTTTTTGAGGCTTGTGTCCGGTCTCCAAAACAATGAAAACCCGGACACCAAAACGTCCGGTTTTTTCTTCATACTACCTTCGCAAATATTTACTTTTCCAGAACATTTTAATACTAATATTACTGTGTTCTTCGATTTTTCAGTAAGTTCGATCAATTCAACCCTTTTATTTATTACTCACATCTATTTTTGAAAGTAAAGGTCATGAAACATTTGGTGCATAAGATCAACTTTAATTTTGTACCTGAAAAATCAAAGGCCCTTTGATGAAAAATGCTCGGTTTTTTCAACTGAACCATCTAGCAACCCTGCCTGGCGGGTGGTCTTCCTTCCCACACTCAGTTTTTCTGTGCAACGGTCGTCGTCTTGTCGATAGACATGCCCGACCCACTTTAAAATGTATTTTTATACTTAGACCCCCATAAGGTAAGCGAGCACTTTAAAAAGTAAAAAAAATTTACAAGTAACGAGTTTATTTTTTCAACGTTTTTAGGGTTCCGTATCCGGTACGGGACCCTATTATTAAGCCTACGCCGTCTGTCTGTCTGTCTGTTGTCTGTCCGAGGGCTGTATCTCTTGAACCGTAATAGGTAGCCCGTTGAAATGTTCACAGAATATGTGTTATTATTATTGCCGATATAACAACAAATAATAAAAATAAGAAAAAGTAAACATTCGCGGGGGTTTCCAAAAAAAGAAAGAAACTAAAAAGTGTATGCGCGCCATCTACCGAAAACACTATGAAGCATTTTAACTAATCATGAATTTTAACTAATATGAAGCATTTCATAAACAAGTCATAGATGGCGTGAGTGGCGCTGACCATGACATGGCGATACGGAACGGAGTTCGACTCGCACTTGGCCGGTTTTTTTTTCCTCTATCGTGAAAACGGTACGATTATACTTACATACAAGCGTCAAACTAGGTGTATGGTACGTAAACCGTCGGTGCGCGAGTCCGGCTCGCACTTGCCCGGTTTTATTATCTACCTTTGTTGTCTCATTGCTAGTCCAATGGCGAACTGTCATCTCTCAAACACTAATACGACGGAGCAGAATAGGTCTCGGAATAGGTACTTAATGCCTATCGTTTTCATACGTGCACGCTTGCCAATCTAGAGATTTATTATCACATTTGCACGGTCGTTTCGGTTCATTCAAAGTACCTCTTATCCCGTTTCGTCTAGAAATTGCCCATTGAGGACAGTATCGTCACTGGCAGACATATGTACCTGTACATAATATACATACATACATACCTCACGCTGCATGTATCACGTATGTATGTACGTGTTCTATCGCTTATTTCATGAGGAGTGCTCGGAATAGCTGTTTAACACGATCCCCTCGTGTCCTTTCCACCTCCGCCAGGAATTGCATGCCTATACGCTTAGGGTTACCATAAGTCAGGATTAGTCCTGACACGTCAGGATTTTTAGGCTCTTGTCAGGATTGCGGCCGGATTTTGGAACTGTCGGGATTTTTCGATTTTTCAATGAAGTACAGCAGATTTTTTAATCATTATTTTTTATTATTAGAAAGGATACAAACGGTAATGCAATTACTAATTACTAATTAGAGTAAATTACACACCACAATAGACTTAAACAGAAACATAATCAAATTCAAATTCAAATTCAAATTCAAATTCTTTATTCAGTATCATATTCCTCATACACAACATGATTTCAATTATAATATAGAGAATAATAATTACAATGCATGGGTACAATAAAATATGAGACATCGTCAATATGTGCAGGTTATATGTACCTACTTTTTTAAATTAAAACATTGAAATATTTGAGATCGTAGAAGTTCTTACTCTGCAACCATTTTATTAGTTTGATCTTAAATACATTTTTATTTTCAACCCTTCGTATTTCTTCCGGCAATTTATTAAATATGTTCACGCTGTTGAAATATACACTTTTTTTATATTTTTCCGTGTTATGGTTTTGTTGTTGAATGTTTGACCTGTGCCTAGTTGCATATTGGTGGTTCATGCACTTATAATCACCGGTATTAGTTTTTGCGTACATAACAGTTCTTTGTATGTAGACATCGTACATTGTCAGGACACTCAATTTTTTAAATAGAGGCGCGCAATGAGCGTCCCATTTGGAGTGTGTCATGATCCTTATGGCTTTCTTCTGTAACCTGAACACCCTGATAGCCTCCCCCGAGTTCCCCAAAACTCAATGCCATAAGTCATTATTGAGTAGAAATAACCGAAGTAAGCAGTTTTCAGTGTGTCCAGGTCACAGAATCTCGACAAAGTCTTGAGACAATAACATGCCTTTGTAAGTTTGTCGCATACCCCGTCAATGTGTTCTACCCATCTGAGGTTCTGGTCTATAGTGAAGCCCAAGAACACAGTGGAGGATGCGAACTTTATTACTTCGTCATTGTATTGAATGAACATTTCATCGGATGCTACATTTTTATTTTTTATTTTGAATTTTACACAATGTGTTTTTTTACTGTTTAATAGAAGGCCGTTGGAAGAGAACCATCGACCCAGTTCTTTAATAATTTCAGAAGTTTTATTTAGCAGTTTCCTCGTATTTTCCTCTGTTACTATTACGTTAGCATCGTCCGCATAGAGCACTATTAAGGTGGTTAACACTGATAAAGATGCATGTTTAGGAAAATCGTTAATAAACAATATAAATAACAAAGGAGCTAAAATTGAACCTTGTGGCACCCCAAACTCTAAGTCGAAAGGTCTCGAGATTATTGTGTTTGTGGAGTTCTTTTCTGAATTTGTGGACATTATATTGACCCTGAAGCTGCGGCCACTGAGGTATGTTCGGAACTACTCCAAGGCAGTTCCTCTCACACCGTAGTATTCTAGTTTATGTATGAGTACATTGTGATTGACTAAGTCGAATGCCTTGGAGAGGTCCACGAACACACCAGCCACATGCTTTCCAGCGTCCAATGATTGCAAAATAGAGTTTGTCAAATCATGTGTGGCTGTCGATATTGACTTTCCTGGTCTAAATCCATGTTGATTAATTGACAGTATTTCATTAACTTCAATGAAATTCATAAGTTGATTATACATAGCTTTCTCGTAAATTTTCGAGAAAACTGGCAGAATTGATACAGGCCTGTAATTCTCTGATAGTGGTGCATTACCTTTTTTGTATAGAGGAATTAGCTTTGCACATTTAAGTTTGTTGGGAAAGAGTCCACATTCTAATGATATATTAATAAGATATGTCAACGTTTTTAGGATAGGTCTATGGGTTTTCTGTAAAAGGTCTACCGAAAGCCCATCATGGTCTTGGGTTTTCTTTGTTTTGAGAGATCGAATAATTTTTCCAATATCTTCTTCTGAATATAATGTTAAATGAATATTAGAGTTAAATATCTTAGGTGACATAGCTTTCGTCAGAAGTTCACTTGCGTTAGTAATCTCTACCGGTAATGATTCAACAAGAGTCTTTGGAATGTTTTGAAAGTATGAGCCAAATATTTCCACTACTTTGGTTGGATCTTCGGTAATTGTATTATCCTGTTGTTTTAATTTTATGTTTTCCTTTAATATCTTTTTATTTTTCCCGGTTTCCTGATTTACAACTTGCCAAATGCTTTTTGCCTTATTGTAACTATTGTTTATGGTTCTTTTTATGTATTGCGATTTATCTATTACTAGTTGTTTCCTATATCTTGCTTTTAGACCGTTCAGTGTTGTGTGATATTCTTTATTTTTATTGTATAGAACATATGTGTCAAATGCTTCAATTTTTTGTTTTAGATTCTGAGTCTCTTCCGTCAACCATTTTTTTGATTTTGTTTTGTATTCTCTTTGTGTGACTAATGGGAATGCTTGATCAAAATAGTGTTTATAAATGTTAAAAAATATATCGAATGCTTCGTTCACATCATGAGTCTCGTACACTGCCGTAAAATTTGCCTGATACAATAAGCATGCTAAATAGGCGGTATTTTGTTCCGAGAATATACGACGCTTACAAAAGAACTGTTTTTTGTGGGATTCTTGTTGTTTTGACTACAGCCATCTGATATTTATGATCAGATAAACCATTTGACAAGGTCAAACATTCAACCCCATCTCTCGGTATATTAGTAATAATATAGTCTAAAATGGACTTTCGAGTTCGACAAATCCTTGTCGCTTCATTAATAAAATTATCTAAATTAAATAATTTCATAAGTTCTATTAAATTCTTGCGATTATTACAATTAGTGTCCAAATAGTCAATGTTTAAGTCTCCGAATAATATAAAATAGTCATAATCAAATAATAATTCATTCAAAATAAATTCAATTCCATTAAAAAAATCATTGTAGTCATTTCCGGTCCTATATATAACAATTAGGCAAAGTTTTTTCTTGTTCGTCAGCACTATGCTCTTGGGACTCATAGACGTAATAACAATGATAGCATATTAAAAACTGCAGATAACTTGTCATTAAATCTTGCTAATGAACTAACTTTTCTTGGGGTAATATTTGATAAAAGTTTTACTTGGAAAGCCCACATAAACTCTTTAGCTGGTAAGCTGAGTTCCGCATGTTATGCTATCAAAAAAATTAAAGAGCTAGGCGGGACCCATGCTGCAAAAACGGTTTATCATGCTTATTTTGAGAGCATCATGTCATATGGCCTAATGTTTTGGGGAAATGCAGCAGACTCAAATAGAATATTTTTATTACAGAAGAGGGCCTTGAGGTACATCCTAAATATGAAAACTAGAGATACTTGTAGGACAGCGTTCGGAGAGATAGGAATCATGACTTTACCAAGTGCATATGTTTACCAGAACATATGCTATGCCAGAAAATACATTCATGATTCCTCTCTCAATTCCGACAATCATAACTATGACACACGGGGTAAGAATAATGTACAACTAATAAGACATAGATTAGCTAAAACTACAAAAAGCTTTATTTGTAATAGTGTTAGATTTTATAATAAACTGTCTCCTATCATAAAACAATTAGATGACAATAATTTTAAACGACGGATTAAAATAATGTTAATTGAAAAGAGTTATTACAGTATTAAGGATGCATTAACTGACCGTAATTTTATCTAAGAGTCTGACTACTATTTTTCCCACTAACAAATTTTGACAATTCGATACACTTTGTATCATTTGATTTTTAATATGACTTATTACATTTCTTTGTAATAAACGTAAACTAATTGTTTTATTTGACTTGATATAATATGAAATATCAAAATTGACGATGGCACTATACACCAGATATAGGTAATTTAAATAGGCAGTGTGGTCAGATTCTTCAGTATTCATGTTTATGCTGTAAATATTAATGCTCTTGTGAGCGGTAGTATGGGTTAATTATTTGTAAGTTACTATAATATAATACTTTTAAGGTACTAACAAAACATTGTGACTTGCGAAGTTTGTTTGTCAGTTCTTCTTCGCATTGAATTTAGAACTGGCGGAATTTTCGACATATCCAAGCGTAGGTTACCTACCTGTGGATGAAATTATACAATAAACAATAAACTATCGTTAATATTATAAATTCCATGGTCTGGTCCTCTAAAATATTGTCGAACCTGCCGACCACTTCAATCTGTTGCGTAATATGGTCTCGAGCGTACACGCAAATGCCGCCTCCGGTGCGCGAGCTCCGCGTGTAGTTGTGAACAACGCTGTAGTCTGGGAATACGGGCGGGGGTTCGCCCCCCTCCAGCCAGGTCTCCGTCACGCAGAACACGTCACATGCCGGGCTCACGTTCGCTAGGAAGGCTTCTAGTTGTAGTGTTTTATTGCGTATGCTGCGTACGTTCTGGTGCATTATTACGAAGCCACCACCACTCTCTCCCTTCCCGATCGCAGTGTTTTTGATATTTTTTGTGTCAAAGGCGATGCTGTAGGTATTTCCTGAGTCGTGATGGCGCTTGCGGGTGATGTTTTTTCTAAAAAAGGGGTCTGTGATTTTTGGCGCTCCCTATATTCACGAACTGCGGCTTTCGCCGGCCAAAATTCAGGGTCCAATATTTTGGGTGATAGGGATTTCTTTATTTCAATTTTAAATGACGCATAATAATCGCCGCGAGGTGTCAGCTTAAAAATGTTAATAAGATTCGTCTCGAAGTTCGCTTGTTGCAATATACTTTCCGATATCTTCTACTGTGGTGTTTTTTTCGAGGCGACATAGGTGGGCATAGGCCACCCCCTCCGGGCGGTCCACTGTGCGTAAAATAGATTCATTTGGGGCAATTATCCGAGTTCCTATGATCATCGGGTTTTTATTTGGTCTGTATGGAAGTCGCGAGTTTCTTCTATCGTCGGCTGCGGGTCTATGAGTCGATGGATCGACGTACAAAGAGATCGGCTCCTTGGCTCCGTGCGCCAGCGTTTTTGCTGTGTTTATTTCTAACGGTTCCGTTGCAGGAGTATGGCGAGGTTTCTGTTTCTTTTTATTATATTTGTTCCCCATGGCAGCGGAGACCGTGGGGACGAGATCATGTGTTGACGATGCCAACGGTTGCGGTGTTGGGGGCGCGCTGCCTAAGTGGTTGACAGCCTTTGGCAACATTTTTTCTTGAGAAGAATAAGTGTTGCGGGTATCCATGAAATGTTTGGGAGTGTTATTGTTTATTGGTGCAGTACTTGCAGTTTTCGATGCATAAGTGGAGAATGCGCGCAGTTGTTCTTCTGCAGCTTGTAGTCTCTGTTCGTGTTGTGCAAGTGCGAGTGCGTTTTGGTGTTGTATGTGGTCGATCTTGAGTTCGCATCTGCTTACGGTCGAATACAGGAGCGACACCGTGTTAGCTATGTGGTGCAGTGTCGTTGCGATGTCCGGGGCTGCGAACAGGTGTGCTGGTGCTGCTCGAGTTACGCTTTCCGGAACATACGGCTGACTCGCGTAAGCCATGTTAATTACTTTTATCTTTTAATTTCAATGTAGGCGCCTAATTTCCCAACTTGTTTGTTTGACAACTCTTTGACATGTCATCATCTTTAACATCATGTAATCATCTTTACCAACAACTTTGGTAATATTAGGCAAATTAAGTAAGCTTAAATTACATATAGATTTTTACCATCTTTGGGTGACGTTTGAGTTGAAATGAAATGAAGTTTGAAAATTGAGTTGAAATGGAGTTCTACCAGTGAGCCCTGCCCCCGCGCCAAAGCATAAACAAATATTTGAAAGTTAATTACGTTTGCAACACAATTTCCGGATTTTTCTATGGAAATTAGACTTTTTGTCAGGACTTTTCAATTTGCCATCTGGTAACCCTTTACGCTGGACTTACCGTGCACCTACCTACAGAACCGGTAAATTCTGAAACGCTCTTCCTGGCCATATATTTCACCCCCAAATACTGTCTTTTTTTTTTTTTATGGAAACTGACACGGTTGGCTACATCACCTACAACGTCCGTGATGTCAGCCCATAACACCGGGTGAACTAGGTGCCATGTCAGTGCTTCCCCCTTTGATCGTGCCGGCTACACTGAACTGGTCGGAAAACACAAACTATTTACATAGCCGTTTCAACCGACGTTTCATTCAGTGCGGTGGTACCAACCCGGGCGGGTTAAACCCTACCACCAAGTAAGATTAGGAGGGAAGGGACCTACAGTTTTACGAGGAATCCGAACCTCGGTCAGCCTCCAACGGTCAGCGGTCACCCATCCAAGTACTGACCGCACCCAGCGTTGCTTAACATTCAATAGCGACAGTTGACTGTCTGTACCACTGAGCTATCGAGGCTGACAATCTCGAGTTCTTCAATAGGGACGTGAATAGGCACAGGCCGGCATTGCATTCGCATTTACATGTATGTATCCCGCTGCATGCCGTAAAAGACGACTAAGGCAAGGTGCCGTCCTAAAGTGGCGACAGGCTAGCCACCACTCACCTTGGCACTGTTCTTCCACCGAGTCATGCAGCAGGTGGGTCTCATGCTTACTGGCTGCTTGATAGTTATCTTGCCCGAATACTTTGATAAATGTGGCGGTCAGTGTTGTGCTGTGATTTAACATAGTTCTTGCAGCACAACACCGATTACTCTGCTCAGCCCGATTGTCGGGATACAGCGTGTGGTGAGTGTTTTCCGTCCAGTTCAGTGTAGCCCGCACGACCAACGGGAAGCGCTGGCATGGCACCTAGTTCACCAAGATGTTGTGGGCTAACATCACATACAAGTATGTTGTAGGTGATGATGAGTAGCCAACCGTGTCAGTTTCCATTAAGTATCAATGTTCACGACATAGAGAGCATGTGCTGTGAGTGTGGCAGTATTGAATGTATGGGGGCGGGAGGGATTAGGGAAACCAATTCAAGCCAGCCAAGCCGGTTAAAGATTTTTTGAATTTTTTTTTATGGAAACTGACACGGTTGGCTACATCACCCACAACATCCGTGATGTCAACCCATAACACCGGGTGAACTTGGTGCCACGTTAGTGCTTCCCTTCAGTCGTGCCGGCTACACTGAACTGGACGGAAAACACAAACTATTTACATAGCCGTTTCGACCGACCTTTCATTCAGTGCGGTGGTACCAACCCGGGCGGGTTAAACCCTACCACCTAGTAATATAATTTGTCAAGGTTCTAGGAATGTAACTACTTTTAGAATCGATTGTATAAAATTAATGTAAATTTTTAAAGATCAACGTGGTCGTGCCGTTGTTATGCTCACAGCCGGAGACGCCAAAAGGATAGAAGTGACATCCTATCCTATTGATTCTTTACGAGATCATAACAAGTGGGGTGCACAGAGACCGTGTCTGTGTCTGTTTCACTTGTAGACTCACATAAACAGTTTTTAGGGTTCCGTATCCGTCCGTACGGAAGCCTATTACGAAACCTACGTCGTCTGTCTGTCTGTTCGAGGGCTGTAACTTTTGTACCGTATTAGGTAGCCGGTTGAAATTTTCACAGAATATGTGTTATTATGGCGGATCCACATCCCAAAGGTTAGCTTGTAAAGATTGCTGCATTGCATTAAACGCGCCCTGCGTGTTCCATGATTCATGATTTATGGTGTACAATAAAGTATATTTAAATTTTAATTCGAATGGGGCCGGTACTTAAAAAGAATAACCCCACTGCATCTCTCCCCGTGCATGTCGTAAAAGACGACTAAGGGATAAGGACAAGAAGGTTGACAGGGTAGCCGCCACTCACCTTGGCACGGTCCTTCCGCCGAGTCATGCAGCAGGTGGGTCTTCGTGCCTTACTTGCTGCTTGATAGTTATCTTGTCCTAATACTTTGGTAATTGTGTTTGTCGGTGTTGTGCCGTAATTTACAAGAGTACTTGCAGCACAACACCGACTCATATGCTTACCCCGATTGTCGGTATACAGCGTGTGATATGTATATTTAACAAAACAAATAATGGTAGATTATACGTATTGGAGGCTTGCACGCATGATAATAATAATAGTCCCGCCCTTTTGAATTCATTCCTTGCTTGCTGAACACCGTTATTAGCTATTCTACTCTTCTCATTAGGCGCGGCCCGACCACAAATCCACATGCTCGCGTCTGTCTGTGGTTGAGCAATCATATTCATACATACCTGACTGCTGCCGGCTGCGATGGAATCTGAGGCCGTAATCTCAGCAATTAAGCTCACAGCTCTAACTGACTTCTGATATGGAATATCTTCGTGTAATTAAATCGAACTTACATACAGCGATTATAGATTATACAACGTATGTACTAGGGATGTTGCGGATATTCGCATCCGCATCCGTAAATGCGGAGCATCCGCATTGATTTTGACATCCGCATCTGCATTCGCATCCGCATTAAATCGATGCGGAACTCATGCGGATGCGGATGTAGTGCATGTTGAGACTTGAATGAAATTGGGCGGAGTCGGCGAGTGGCGCGCGCTGCAATTGACCAATAGGAAGGGAATATGCTGTGCGACGGTCCAGTGCAGTGCTGACTTGGAGTGTGAACTTTGTTTTCCATTATTATTGCGTCATTTCATTCCGTCACGTTTCGTGTATGCATGCGTGTCTAAACACGCGCGACGACGCGTCTTCTAAGTTGAATTTCCGACTCGAGTATTCCACTTCCAATCTATATAGTGCGGCGAAGTATAGTGTCCCAGAAGTGAATGTTATTCATAAAGTGTAACAACAATGTCACCACTTTTCATTAAATACAATAGTCCAATCTTGAAATTTTCTTACAAAAAATTGATTGATCAATAAAATATATTAAAAGCATAATCCTTTTTATTCAAGGACTTAAACTAACCGGCTCTTCAAGCAATCTTGTTAACATCCGCATCCGCATCCGCGGATGTGAGCGTCCAAAAATCCGCATCTGCATCCGTATCCGCGGATGTCAAATAAATCGCATCCGCAACATCCCTGGTATGTACCTACCGCCAAGCATGCCGGTTACTGTTATATTTTTTTTTTAAGATAAATAAGTTTATTAGTTCAATATTACAATGTACAAATTCACTTATTAGAAAATCACAATAACAATGAAAAAAAAAACTAAAACTAAAATTAACACCTATTAAATAAAAAAAAATTCATCCATCTCCGCCGACTCCCCCACCGTACCCAAAACACTAGCCGCGTTGCCCCTTTGAATCTCCAGCCCTATTCGCTGGAGAAAAAAATATTTGGCGCGGCGGTCGCCCGACTTTTCTATTAACAACTTTCCGAGCTGATCAGAAAAGCATTTTGCGTCGGGCGACCACACGCCAAGGGTTTCCACGGCGAAGGCTAAAAACTCAAAGGAGCAACACAGCGTACTGTTATATTATAATAATGAATTAAATACTTTTTATACCAATATTGGTTCTTGTTGTTTTTATTATATTTATTATGTATATTACTAATTAAAGGCGGTTTTTATATTTTTTTAAATAGTTTGTTACTTCACTGTTTTTTTAGTAATATTTTGCTATTAATGTACTCGGCGGAATCCGTCTCGCTTTCCAATCCGATCTTGACCAAATTAAAATGGGACCACCTCAAGGTTATCCCCTTTCAAACAAAAAAAGAATTTTCAAAGTCGGCCCACAATTGACGGAGTAATCGCGTAACAAACATCCAAAAAAAGAAAAAAATACCGTCGAATTGAGAATCTCCTAGGTCTAAAGTAAATTGCTCGTGAAGACAAATGCAACGAGCCCAAACACGATGGTTTATCATGTGTAGTTTAGTAGTTCCTATGGCCACCTTCCGTCTCCATCATTCATCAGACCAGCTCGATGGTAGTCGTACCATAATATATTATGCGCATCTGGCCGGTCGGAAATGATTTCAAATTTAGAATATTCATGAAACAAGGGTCGAAATCGAATAATCGAAATCGGTTGAAGTGGTACAGAATGATTCGCCATATGTGTCAAACTGCAAATTGCTGAAAAAGTCCACAATACAAAAGTTTTGCTGAAGGTAACCACACACCATAGTAATTATCAAACTACAAATTGTTGAAAAAGCCCACATCACAAAAGTTTTGCTGAAGGTAACCACACACCATAGTAATAATTATCAAACTGCAAATTGCTGAAAAAGTCCACATCACAAAAGTTTTGCTGAAGGTAACCTGGTGCGTAACGAGGCAATCCGCCGACGCACCAAAGTTGTCGATATTGGATACCGGGTGGCTAAGCTCAAGTGGCAATGGGCTGGGCACGTCAGCCGAAGAGACGACGACCGTTGGAGTAACCGTGTCCTACACTGGCGGCCGTGGACAGGAAAACGGCGTATGGGAAGACCAACCCGCCAGGTGGGACGACGACATCAAGTACGTCGGCGGAAAGCAGTGGTTCCGTACCGCTGAAGGCCGGGAGGACTGGAGGAAAATTGGAGAGGCGTATGTCCAGCAGTGGACGCTTACACGCTGACTGACTGGCTGACATGGCACCTAGTTCACCCGGTGTTATGGGCTGACGTCACAGATGTTGTAGGTGATGAAGCCAACCGTGTCAGTTTACATAAAACTAAAAACAAAAAAATATCTTTGTTTTATGGAAACTGACACGATTGGCTACACCTCTACTACATCCGTGATGTCAGCCCATAACAGCCCTAAAGTGCCATGTGAGTGCTTCCCTTCGGTCGTGCTGGCTGCACTGAACTGGACGGAAAACACGAACTATTTATTACATAGCCGTTTCGACCGACCTTTCATTCAGTGCGGTGGTGTGGTAAAAACCCGGGCGGGTTAAATAAACCCTACCACCTGGTAAGGTATGAAGGTAAGGGACGTACAGTTTTTCATGGAATCCGAACCACGGTCAGCCTCCAACGGTCTGGCGGTCACCCATTCAAGTAATGACCGCACCCAGGTGTGTTTATGATCGCGATCGACAGTTGACCGACCGCACCACTGAGCTACCTAGCTTTATGTGTATTTCGAACCTAAGAGCAACTCATATTCTTGATAAAAATGAAATTTAGCAAAATGCAAAAAAAAAATGCCTTGGAATTAAAAAGAAGCCACGAATATGTCGACTGATTTTACTTTGCAGACAGTACCTACCTACTCTACTATCAAATTAAATTCACGGTAAAATTATTTACATTATATAATTCTCACATGAACCCGGCCGACCTTTGCAAGTAAATTAATCCAGTCGCGGTACATTTTACGCATAAGCCGAAACTAAAATTACTTCGTTCCCAGAAGCGGCGTAAAACGAGTAGCTAGCGAAGATGGTCCTATTTGCTCTTCGCGCGAGTCACGTACTATCTGAAATTGGCTAATTTTTTTTTTCGTGGACTTCTTGGAGACAGTGCCGGATCTAGAGAGGGCCAGTCAAAGGAACAACGGGGTCGTCGTCAGTGAGGGAGGGATCGGTTGTGTACCGAAATTATAACACGATGGGGAGACAGAACTTTCTACAGAATGCTAATGGGGACCCATTCAATCGAATAGTTTAATTCAAGTCATTCAGCCCAATAAATATTATTAAATAAATCAAAGTCATATCATAATATAAAATGGGTAAGGGTTTGTCATGGAGTAAGTTATTTTTTTTTGTTTTATGAGATACTGCGTTTGTAGACTCTATGTATGATACTCTATGATTGACGATTTTTAGAAATCTTTTCTGTAGTATGTATGTTCCTCCATACCAACCGATCATCCGAATTCGATTAAACTTAGTACAAGCACGTTTTACTGTACGGGGCACATGATAGGCTAAATAAAACACAGTTCTGGTTACGCTAAGATGTGAAGCCGCATGCAAAAGCTAGTAAAATAATAAAAGTTGTAACATAAACCGAACTTTAAATTGGAATGTTGGTCGCAATCCCGGAAATGAATAAAAAAATATGTAAACTTAACCTAAAAATAGTTCATCTTTCGATCTTATCAGGACATGTGCAATCAGCAGAGTTCGCCTGTATTTCCCAATAGGGTGAGCAAAGACAATGGCTCTCCACTTGCATTATTCTGACACACCTCTAACTCCTCCTCCACACACATCGTTGCATTCAATAATTTTAAAAGAGTACGAATTACCTACTGCATGTGTTTTGAAGAACATTTTGGGAGGAGTGCGGCGCCTATCGACCCCCATTGATCCGTTTCGGCGCGGCGAGCGAAGAGACGACGACGACGTCTGAAATTAGTCACGTCACGTGTCTGCGGAGTTGTTCAGCTCGCGGACAGTTGGACGGAACTGCTAACTAACTGAGTTTGGACTGAGTTAGGGGAGCGGAGGGTATTATAGTACAGCGGTCAATATTGTACATCAGATTTTGAATTAAACATAGACGTACGGCAATACCCTACGCTTCGGTATCTATCTACACACACTATCTTATTTTCTTTTTTAACCCTCGACGAAAAAAGAGCGGTGTTATATGTAAGTTTAACGTGTCTGTGTGTGTTTTTTTTTTTATGGAAACTGACACGGTTGGCTACATCACCTACAACATCCGTGATGTCAGCCCATAACACCGGGTGAACTAGGTGCCATGTCAGTGCTTCCCCCTTTAATCGTGCCGGCTACACTGAACTGGTCGGAAAACACAAACTATTTGCATAGCCGTTTCGACCGAGGTGGTTTAACCCTAAACCCCTACTGCCTTATTCAGAGTCACGCGGTTAAACGAGGACTAGATCAGTATAACTTAACACTTGTATTTGATATAAAACGAACATAACATTCTTATCTATTCAGAGTGCCACATCAACCGCGAACTAAACTAACACTCGAATTTAGTTTTCGTGTGGCAACACAGCATAAAATAACCATTGTCTACGACACAAAATGGGGTTTGTTCATAATGACAGTTTGCGCGCGTATCGTGCTATCTCATTATCTGACATATGTTAGAAGAAGACAACACTACTGTTTAATTAGTTACGTTAATTTGGGTATTCTGTGACAAAGTAGGCAGTGTAGGCTCATGTTTTGTGCTAGCTATATATTAAAAATATCAAGCAATTGTATGTTGTACGTACGTGTGTAGCTTACTTAAGTGGCAAAACCACTTAGGCATGCCAAAATCTTCAGAACACACAACACTTCTCGTACTCGTGAATTTCCACGAGTTCTTCCATTACAACACTAAAACGAATCAATAATACTACTTGTGATTAGCACAATTCACAAATTCACCAACTCGAAATCACGCTTCGAAAAATCAACACAAGCACAACAGCTGTCTAACAATCATGGCCGCCGCCATTGTAATTATATGACCGCCGCTCGTTAGATAGGGTTTAAACCCGCCTCTACCTGCTTTAAACAATGAATGGAGCTAACTCGCTGCAAATATGCCGAATAAAGATAAAACTGTTCTCTGAATAGCTTTTTTGTTAACACGGTCTAAATAGCCGATATAACTCTGTGTTAACTTTAACCTGGGAACTCTGAATAAGGCAGCTAGGGTTTAACCCGGGTGAGTTAAACCCTACCACCAACCAAGTAAGCAAAGGAAAGGTTCTTGCAAGTAAGATTAGGAGGGAAGGGACCTACAGTTTCACGAGGATTCCGAACCTCGGTCAGCCTCCAACGGTCAGCGGTCACCCATCCAAGTACTGACTGCACCCAGCGTTGCTTAACATTCAATAGCGACAGTGGACTGTCTGCACCACTGAGCTATCGAGGCTGACAATCAGTTATCAGTGTATGTGTGTATCTGTATGTGGCATCGTAGTTCCCAAACGGATGGACCGATTTGGATGCGGTTTTTTTATTAGAAATCTGGTTTAATCAGGATGGTTCTTAGCTATGTTTGTAATAATCAAGTAATCATGTAATTAAGTAATAAAAAAATTAATTATCTTAAAATGTGGACAGATTTGCATGCGGTTTTTTTAAAAAAGCATGAAATAAAAGTTTCATTACAAATTTAAAAAACTCCGACTCTTAAAAAATCTCAACTCCTTTAAATAAGTAAGTGGAAATTATTTTTGATTTTTTAAGGGTCGGAGGATTTTTAAATTTTAATTTAACTTTTTATTTTTATTCATTTTTAGGGGTTTTAACAATAATTTGTTAATATCGGCCCCACATAGTACTCATCTTCTCTATCCCTTAGGGCCTTTGGGTCTTCAAGGGAGGGATAGAGAACGTTCGACGAAATTCAACACAATTACGAGCACAATTATTAAATCCCTCTCACTGAAGAGACACCGCGCCAGAGGCATGTCAGGCAAACCGTTGCCCCTGCCTATCCCACGTCATACCATTTTTATGATGGTTACATCACCAGCTACACCCGTGATGCCAGCTGCGCCCCGTACCTGTCGAAATTAGGTGCTATGCCAAAGCTTCCCTTTAGTGGATGGATTGAAATGCATTGAACTGCATAATATTTCCAATTTACACATTTCCTGCCTGAGACCAAGACGGTACACAATACACAATGCTTCCAATTGTTTCCACTCAATAAATTGTATTCGCATATGGCTAGTAGGTAAAACGTAAAACAATGTCATTGTTATGGAGGAGACGCAAAGCTACAGCCATAGAGGAAGTCTTCCATGCCGACAACTGTCTGAACATTACATAGGTACTGTTGGGCTATTTGGCTTCAATATTTCTATATAAAGATATTTAAATATATTCGCAAACTTTCCTTTCCGATTGTCAAGTCAAGTTGCTTCATATTTTAACCAATGCATGTTGAAATATCTTTTCCTTCATCTTTCGTGATGTTATTTCTTGACAAGAAATTCTTGTACACCAACATGGGGGGCTGCGCCGTGAGACCAATGCTGCATTCGACGAGCCAACCAAATACACCTCTTCTCGCGAAACCACGCTCAGTTAGGTGACATGCCAGCAGACTTGCGGAATGTTGCTAGGCTGTCTAGCCTGTTCTTTTACATACAACTAAGTACCCACATAATGTTCCTCGTCGTCCATCCAACCAACCCCTTCCCCCTCCCAGTGTTCACGTGGTATGGGTATTTCACAATTTTCTTTTTTTCAATGTGGTCACGTGGTACGAGTACGTTCCCTTATTTTCTTATTGTTTATGCATAGGTAACTAAATGCTGGGCTGGTTAAGTTACTCGTACCCGCTACGTGAACACGCTATAGTGCGATAGAGATAAAGCTATATTTGTTATGTTTCGTTTGTGCACACACATTTGCCACTTTTCATCTGATCGACGAGTTTATGATGATTCTTTTCTTTTTTATTGTTTTGAAAAAATCTAATTGTAAGTATTTGAGTTCATTTATACAACATGTACTAACCAAGCCGTATTGCTGGACGTGCTAAATTCCAGGCATTTAGACTAGACACGAAGCTAGGTTCTATTTCGTGCCTATCTTATCCTGTCTTGACTCGTGCGACAGTGTACACGGCATGCCATGACCCCCAGTCCGTGTTGCCTCCAGAATGTGCTTCTCTGCTGAAGGGGCTTTTACACGTTCGGACCAAACTTATGCTAGCTAACGATAGTTCAATTCACATTATGTATTGCTAGTTTTTGCCCGCGGCTTAGCTCGCATAGCATATGTTCATACTGAAGGTCCATTCTAAGTTATTGGTAAAATATTTTTTTAAATCGGTTGATTATTTTCGGGGATTACCTCCTACCTACAACTCGTCCAAAATATCTGCGGACCTGACCAAATGACGTCATACAAACTGGAGGATCAGCAAACAAATAAAACGAGAAACATTTTATTGTAATATCTTTTTTATACCTACTTTAATTTAAAAAGCTGCATTCTACATCCCAGAAAATAAAAACTATAATAATAATATGAAAATGTGCATTTGGTCAGGTCCGCAGATATTTCCGACGGGTTGTACATCCAAACGAGCCACAAAGAAAAATAGGTTAATTTTATTAGGCATAATAATATATGATTACATTTGTGTTATTGTGTTGAGTTGTGTCGCTGTGAATCATATAAAATTAAATGTTCCTAACTGTAAAATGCTGTTTATAAATTTTTCATAAAATAAATTCAAACAATAATACAAAATAAATCAAACTAAATTTCCTCATGTTCAACATGTCATAAATAAATTCAACCGTCACACGTCACACCCAACTAGACTCGGACGGAACCGAAGAATTTGAATACGTCCTCGAATACGTCACCTCTGGACTGAACTGGCCGAAAGACATAAGTAGCGAGCAAAACTCAAGAAGTGGTTGACATAACAATAAAACAATGAAACAACTTGTCGGTAAAACAGGCCTCGTTCGAAAACATCGCAAATTGTTATTATTGCGGCAACACGGGTTCAAACGAAAATTCCCACCAAGCAAGGTAGTTAGAACAATCTCGCTTGTAATAGTGGCATAATTCTGTTCATGTTTCGCCTCAGGTTGAGCTCCATAAACACGGATTGTAACTAGTAATGAGTTAAAATAATTTACATTACTCATGTGTGAATATTTAATGTATGAATCCATCTAAGACAACATCCATCTTGTATGAATTTATAGCGAAGACTGTAGAATTTATCACTTACAGTTTTGAAATAATTGTTAGGTTTGAGTAACCTGTGTACGTAATCCGTAATAGCTAGCCGGTTGATATTTTCACATAATGTGTGTTATTATGGCGGACATTACAACAAATAATAAAAAATAGAAAAAGTAAAAAAAAATTAAGGGTATGGGGACCCATACAAAAAACTTGTTTTTTTCGGCGTTTTTGTATATTTTGTGGTATGAAAACCTCGGTATGCGCGTCGGGCTCGTACTTGGCCGGTTTTTATTGTCAAGTCAACCCAGTACTTCGATATTGGGTAAAACAATTTACACAGCACAGCTGAAATCGTTCCAAACAAAACATTCAAAGTTCTCAGATTTGGTCCTGTCTTGTGGTGCTCTCCGGAGTCCCGGAACCGGATGAACGGAGAGTAAATCCATTACAGAGCGGCTCTGCCGTCAAGTTACGTCGTCGTCGACGACTAAGTAATTGTTTCTGGTCACGAGTCAGGCAGGCAGGACTCGGGCAGGATCTGGGAAGCGTGCGGTGCAGTCGATAATACATTTTCTCTGGTGCTATCTGTCTGTGCATGCAGTGGTATCTTTGAATTAATGACTCGACTCGCTCGAGGTTGTGGCCTGATTTGCGAAGGAATCTTTTGTAGACTTGATTGTAAATTTGGCGGATTTGTTAGTTCGGTTCCATGACAACGTGTGAGTGCCTTTTGTGTAGATTTTTACAAGAACAGCAAAGATGATTCAAACTTGCTAACTGCGCAGTCGTTTTCCCCGCTCATAATAATAGTTATTCTGAGTCACTCTGAGACAGTCAGTGACAAAGGCAAAGGTGGGAGTCTCAAAATATTATCCCACATTTTGGTAAATTTAAATACTAAAATTCCTGCAAAATAGTTTCAACGTTAACTTCAAACAGAAGGTCAAAATAAACATTCTTGTCGACAGTGGAATAACAGATTATCTCTAATTCAGATCAGATAAGCACAAATACCAAACGCGAATAGATAATTCTAAACACTTTAATCCAGTAAATGACTTTAAACTATAATCCGCTACTTCTAAATCTAAATCCACCTTATCTGCCTTAAATTCCGGCAGGCATGACGTAAGCAGGATTGTGCAAAATATTTATGAAATTTCGCAGTTGAACCGACCATAGTACACAATGGCGAAAAGACCGCTAATCAATATATGGAGCCTTCTAAAATGACACCACAGAAAACCAGCGAATAACAAATACCTACTACTTTAATGTTACTTTACGTGAGGGAACGCTAAGGCTATCCTCGGTGTCCCGAGGATTACTCCTAAATAACAAGGTTTAAGAAGCTATACATAAAAGTGAAATCCTAAGAAATTCTCAGAAAACATTGCATTCATATTACACAACATCTATAATATAGTCAGGTCATGACCGCCGAATGGATCTCGCTCACGATGATGTAGTATGTGTATTTAGTACAAAAGAAAATCCGATTGAGCGTGTCAAAGCAGCACCCACGACACGGCACAAACAGGCGACAGCTCTAAATGAATGTGTGCGGATATGATTGCGATAAACTGACTAGCTACAGTATGTTAAATATCCGGTGCGGGGAGCCAACATTCTGTCTTCCCTCTCTACACCCCGACAATTTCATTTCGACGCTCCATAGCATCGATGAGGCAGTTCTTTGAGCTGTTTTCGTTTGCAGCACATCGGCCAAGGGAAATTAGACAGAGCGTAGTTGGATGATTGCTGTCAAACGTTTACTTCCGTTCACTTGATTGCTCCCTCGTCCCTCTCAGTGGTTCCCTCTCATCTACATCGTACAGTAGGTGTTGCCTAACAGGTCATTCACGACCGATCATGGTGGCCAGCATGATGGAAGCAGAGGTTGCCGACACATAGGTCAGTACTCCATATCTGCGCATTTGTGCCGGTAGCCTTTGCTGCCGGAAGATCGAATAAACATTCCTTTTTGGCTTCGCCGTACTCGAATAAGAAGTTTTGTGAAAGGAGATGTGGTAAATACCACGGAATATGTCCAAGATCGACATTCGTTCGATTCTCGGTTCGAAATATCTGAATGAAATGATTGAACTGCAACGGACATGTCACATGTCCGAGTCCGACGAAGCTACCATGATCTCTCGTGCGGAGGTGTCTTACTTACGTAACATAGGTACTCACACAGGTCAGCGTGGCGTTTCAAACCAACTCCAATCGCATTCAACCCTCTCAGCATTATTATTTTTACGTTACGGATATACTTCGGATGGATCATGATATTATTATGAAACCTGATAACAATCAGCGAAATCTGTTTCTGAACTTCGTTCCGAAAGGGTTCTAATATCGCAGACGGGATGTATTGTCTCTCTTTGGTGTCTTCTTTGTGAATTTCAGTATATATATATGGAAATTTCAAAGTCAAAGGGAATACGATTTACTACGAAAGAATTAATTTCCTCGAACTTGTGCTAACTGCGGGAGAAGTTTCTTGTTTGTCGAAAGTTTCTTCTTGGCTTTTCTATTTATTTCCAGGACTTTGAATGGGCGTGACAATTTCTTCATCGCCCTCTTGAACCTGATTGTATTTACTTCGGGGCACGGCTAAAAACTATTGTTCACCTTGACTTACCAACCAAGTCTGATGGCACAAGTTACGTTTGATCTTCTTTATTTATGCTGCCTTGCCTGCTGATTTACTCGAAATACAACGGGTTCAGAGGGGCGGGCGGCGTAAAAAGGTCAAACCGGCGACGTGCCTTTCACGACTCCGCTGAACCACCAAATGTCCGACACCGTTACAACACCGCTACGTATGTATGAAGAGTACTTACCTAGTACCTATCACGGTGGAATATGTCGCGTTTTTCCGCAAAAACCGTATTTCTTTACTTCATTCTCTTCCTTATCCTTCTTTCTTTACTCTTAATGCTTTCTATAACATTGACCACTGGTTATTGTAATGATAAAAAGGTACAATGCACCGTTGCACGGGCACTAGGTCTGTCTGTTGGTACTTCTCGTTGGTTTTTGCCGCCCACTGCCCGATCGGAACTGTATCGACGAGGTAATCGATGTTATTACCGCGATCGTGATTCCGATGCTCTGGATGAGTCCATTTTCTTGACAACATATACAATTCTGCACACACTTTTGGGCTTGAAAGTGAGGCTATTAAAGCTGTTCGGCTGAAGTTTTTGATTTCTTCTGAAACGTATCATCATCATCATCCATGGCAGCAGTATAATAAACGCTTCCTACACGCTGCTGGAACATATGCAAACGAGTTGTTAATCGGTCACGGTAATAGTTACGTTAAATCGCGCTAAAATACTTACGCTAAGTTCAAATCGATAACATATAATGCGCGGGGCGGATCTCGGCGTGTCGCCGCCGCAGCGGTTCGTCAGTGTTCTCCCTCGTACCCGCACCGTACTTGTATAGTGTATTCGCGTGGCGGGTCGCCCGCTGCGGCGACGACACGCCGATATCCGTCCCGCGCACTATACCTAATTCTAGCAGTGCTTCTCGGCAGAGTTCATAAAGCCATTGTTCAATATTCAGCGTTGTTTTTTTTTCATCGACAGGCATTGCATTGTAATTTGCACATACATAGAAACCAACAATATTTACGATCCATTTATGTTTATAGTATACTAGCTGCGCCCGCGGCTCCGCCCGCTCTCATATTTCACTTCACTGCTAACCTCACAAGCCATTTAGCGTGATAGTAAGTAGCTTATAGTTGATGGGAAGAATCAAGCTATCCGTAGAATTTTGTTTTATTAAAATCGGTTCAGTGGTTCTCGAGTTATAAGCGGACAGACAGACACTCAGACAGAAAGCAGACGTTGGATTTTATTATAGGTAAGGATTTTCTGTATAAGGCCTATCCAGAATATCTTCTCAGTGATTACCAATGATCGTGGCCGTTGTTGCGGAGGCTGCGGGTGGAGGAAGGGGCCGTGACCACGAACCGCGCTGACCTTGCCCGATCTCCGTTTCGATGATCTCTAGATACACTTGTCTTATTTCGACTTCGGGAGATCGCTAACGGTATTCGCTAGTAGTGACACCACAGCGGTAGGTGTTGGAAGAACACGAACTCCAGTGTTCTTGACTCTGTTTAACAATATGGACTCGACAACCGTTGGCTTTCATCACGTTCTCATTTCAAGTTTTATTAGTGCATTTTCTCCGGAAACTCTAGTTTCTGCATTTTGTTTATAAGGGAATTAGCACGGTGCCCAGGTGTCCATTGGACAATCATATACACCCAATAACCATTACTCGTGAAACCACGCTAAGGTTACCCATAAGGGGCACCACACTAAGGTTGCGTCCATTTATTGACACGCCTTTTGAAGACGCTCGGATTCAACACACTCACCTGAAGCATGGTGGAAAAGCGCGCACGCATATCTACACCATCATGCATGACATATCGTGAATAGTGATAATTATTTCCGTCCAGTTCAGTGTAGTTTGACAAGGACACCTTGCAAGTGGAGCCAAACGTGTCAGGCTGTCATCTTTGACAAACTGAATGTTCTTCTCACGAGAAAAACCAGCTCCGGTAACATAGGCTCTATAAGCTCCAAATATCCAACTTTTCACATTACCGATCCCATTCTCCTCCAAATCGATTGAGAATCAATCATACCTCTGGAGACGTCTTCATTTTGTCTCAGATAAGTTCTGAAGGCGCTCATATAAAAGTCACATGTGATTGAATTTTCCAATTTCTCCTTTGTATCAATCAATACCTTTGTAGAGATGAAGGGAAGTTAGGAGCGATGAAGGCCGATATCCTAAGTTAAATTATGGCAATCATATTTATTTTGTTTATGAAGTTAGTATTTTTTAGATATTTTTATATTTTTTTGTGCGGTACATATGTGTGTGTATTGGCGAGTACTCCAGTACTCCAATACGCCAGTACTATTTTCTATTCTGTGGTTTTGGTATTGGACAAGAGAAATAATAAACCATTTCATATCATTTCAATACTCTGTAGGTATGCCAGCCAACACTATAATATAATGCCCTACTAATTCGCATTACTATACTTTGATTCTTTCTGACCAGTACTGCACTGATTAATTTATTGCTATTCAACTTGAATCAAACAAAACCATCAGTTTGTCACCATTGTGGGAGATAAACATATAAAGCCGAAAAATCTCTGAAACCAATTTAAAATAATTCTTGTGTATTGTATTACAATTTCGAATTCATTACTAATACGGCTGCTACCTTACATATTCCGAAGACTTCCACAAGTTCCACATCACCGGCTACCTTCTGATAGATAGATAACACATGTTTTTTATTTTTTGTTTTGATGGTGAGAATTTTATCATCGTCCCAATCGTATAAATTTCATAATTATCACTTGCGTAATATTTTAATTAATTAACGTGTCGATTGCATCTACGACAAATCTATCAAAAATCGAAATGTACGGGCAAGGTCCAATACAGCTGACTTGTTGCAAAGTCTGGTGGAAGCGCCAGAAAGAATCGGGCGGGCGCCGGGCGTCGCTCCGCCACCCGTCCGCACACCACCGCCCTGCTGCGCGCGCATTCTTTCTTTTCCCTTCCTTACCTTCCTCCCCCCCGGACGGCCGGCAATCCGAGCGCGAGCGGGCGGAGGAGTGCGGTGCGGGCGGGTGGACGGCGCGGCAGTGCTGCCAGGCGTACGATTTAAATCGTATTCATACGATTTAAATCGTATTAATACGATTATTTGACCCACGTACCTACGGGGTACGATCGCTAAATGATGATCGCACACTAAAATATTTTTTTCCCCAAATTTATTTTAAGTACTCGATATGCCGCACTATAATATCGATAAATATCGAAAACGTGGGTTTCTCTTCATTATTCTTTGTTGATTTTGCCGATATGGTAAATCCCCGACCTATAGAGTAATATTACAAGTCTAAAGCAAAGTTACGTTGCGCAAACTAATCGCTATGTAGTGTCAATAACGTAATTTGTTTCTATCTCGCTCGAGTCAGTGACAGTGAGTAGATTTTTTACAAGTCTCCTACATTGGAATGTGCCCTACATTGATTGATCAATCGGCTAATGTTCATATTTAATTTGCTTGTAAAAGTATACTTTCGTATTGGTACGACTTTTTTCCAAATCATACAAAAATACGATAATTTCGCACTATTTGTAGGGTCCGTCCGGTCGCGGTAAAAAATCATCTAGCAACACTGCGGCCGGCGGGGCGGAGACAGTTCAGTCAGTCAGTCGGCCCAGTCGGCGTTGATAAGGCACGCGTCGTGGACGTATCGTGTGTTCGTCTGCGCGTCTAACTAAGCCGTGTCGTGTCGTATACACGCGTGGTTGCTCCTCCGCGATAATACGTACCTCCTACAACCTACGAACGAAGTGCTTGTTTCTAATCACCAGTGATAGTGCAGTGTAAAGGGAAAACTAATTAGGCCCCTTCGTATCTTGGTGATAAGGTGTGAATTTGGTGTTGTACCTAAAAGTGGTTTATTTACTAGTGTGTCGGTGTGAAATAAATTGGGATTGTGTTTTTGTATATTACTACAACCACGTGGTGAGTACTGCCAATTCAAGCCGTTCGTAAGCATAGCTACCTGCTTCAAGAAGAGTAAACATTATTACCTGCTACTTTCTAGATGTCAAGGTCAGGTCGGGTGCCTACTTTCACACTGACACATGTGTAAGACATTTTCAGCACGTACCTACATGCAAACAATTAGTCTTGAAGTACTTGCCGCAACAAATGCGAATTGTTTACAACTTAGCAACGAATTAATCAATTATTTTTTTTTTATACATAATTAGCCCATGTCTCAAGCAAGAAAAGTGGCAATAATTAATATGAATAACCTATTGTAATATACTCGTATTAAGAAATTGATCACATTTTGATGTATGTGCCTATATGGGTACCTACCTACCTACTTACCGCCTGTTTTCGCTGAATAATCAATCTTAATTACACCTTCTTAACAGCTCAATATAAGCGCATGAGTAGGTTATGTAGGCTTCGCATTATTATTGTGCTGTTATTTATTATTATTACTTATGTACAGCTGAAGGTCAAACACTCAGGCCACGAATTCGATCGGCTTACTGCCTCCGCGCCGCGGCACTCACACACACTTGACACACTACACTTCACACGTTGTGTTGAGTCTTATTGAATTTAATCTCTTCTCTATTTCTTATAAAAGGGAACGTCTGTCTGTATAAAGCACCTGTAATGTATTTATTAGTGCCTGACTAATAAACAATTTTTGATTATTTTTTTTTGTATTTATGTTTGACGTAAACTCCGGAACCACTGAACAGACATTGGTGCGGTTTGCACCAATGTAAAATGTAATTATTGAGGCTGACTATAGGCTATATACCATCACACTAAATAGCCTTAGCTCTGAGTAGTACCTAAGTATAGGTTCAAAGAATGTATAATATGAACGGGAGAGAGCGACAGAGAATGAGAAGCGATATCGCTCGCGATATCGTTTATTATCATAAACCGAGTCTACCGCGAGCGAAGCCGCGTGCAAAAGCTAGTGCAAAATCGTTTAAGTGCAATTGCAAACACCTTCCACATCACATCCCATGATTGAAATCTTGGAACAGGTTTCCATGGTTCAGAATGTTCAGAATAGAATTTAAAACTACCTAGGTATTTATTTCACATTTAAAGAAAAAATAGTAAGTAGGTATGTATATATCTAGTAGATGGAAAGAAACAAGAAAATAACAGGAGTGCGCAAGGCGGACTTATCACTACAAGTAATTTATTTCAGTCAAAAAATTACATCTTTTATCAACCAGATTCCAAAAATGTAACTCTCCTTATTTTACTAGATAGGTAGGTAGTGTGAAAAAAATCTGTTTAGAATTGGCACCACGGCCACGGCACCGAACCAAGTTCGGTCGAAACGGGTGACAATAGTTAGCGTGGGTTTTCCAACCTGTTCGGTGTAGCCGGCACCACCAAAGGGCATGACATCTAGTTTCGAGAGTTCCGGCGGGAACATGTTGTAATGCGCTAACATGACGGGCTGTAGCAGGTTACAATACAACCAACCATGTCACAAAGAAGGTTCTTTTAAGCAACACCAATATTTGATCTTGTTGTATAATGTACCGTAATGTACCGTGTGGGGTCGGTACTTAAAAAGAATAGCCCCACTGCATCTCTCCCCGTCGCATGTCGTAAAAGTCGACTAAGGGATAAGAAAATTCGTCAGCCTCGGTAGCTCAGTGGCGCGGTTGGTTAGTCAACTGTTATTTAAGCAACGCTGAGCGCGGTCAGTGATTGGATGGGTGACCGCTCGACCGTTGGAGGCTGACCGTGGTTCGGATTCCACGTTAAACTGAGGTCCCTTCCCTTCTTACCTTACTAGGTGGTAGGGTTTATCCCGGCCGGGTTGGTACCACCGCACTGAACGAAACGTCGGTCGAAACGGCTATGTAAATAGTTCGTGTTTTCCGTCCAGTTTAGTGTAGCCGACATGAAATGAAGGGAAGCACTGACATGGCACCTAGTTCACCCTGTGTTATGGGCTGACATCACGGATGTTGTAGGTGATGTAGCCAACCGTGTCAGGTTCCATAAAAAAAAAAATTGTTCATGCTAACGCTGATAAACCCACGCGCCTATGTGAATTATTATAATTTTCAACCCTCTTTATAGGTACATGAAACGACCCTCGGAAGTTATTAATGGGTAAAATCAATACATACGTATGTAGGTAATCACGAGCTGGAGGGACTGTATGTAACAGACAAACATCATAGCTTAAAATTAAGGTTCTTTACTTTACTTCTAGCTCAAGAATTTAAAAAAAGTAGGTACAAAACCATCATAATCTTTCACCTAACTCAACTTCGATAATCAATCACTACTGACATCCTTGTATTCCTGGGGTTGTGGTGTTGATATTGATCCAGTCGACTTTGCATTGCAGGCCATGCCCAGTTTTACGCTAATCTCAATAATGGTAGATAGATAGATACATAGAAAATTCTTTATTGCTCCAGTAAACATTAAACAGTAACAAATACATTAGAAAATTTACATAAGGCGGACTTATCCCTTACAGAGATTTCTTACAGTCAACCTTTGGTAGTTGGAGATTCGATAATATAGTGGAATTTAAGTACCTAGTAGGTGTAGCAAAAGAGTTGAGCGTGAGAATTGAATATAAAATAATAATAAGAATACTGGAGGTCTACTCGGAGTTGTAAAAACGATGCATCGTGCCATTTGTCGTGTCGTAACCTACTCTAATTGACATCGTTTCGATATATCGTTTTTAGAACTACATAATAAAAAAATGGCATTGTCATTGTCGTGTCGTAACCCTACTCTTAGGTTCAAATGTCAAAGAACGAACATTTGAATTTGACCAATGAGCAAACGACAATTTTCGATAATTCCAACGACACCTCATGAGCTCTCGTTGAGATTGTCGTTTTGTTGCCAATAAAAAGAAGAGATTGTCGTTTTGGTGTATGTATTGACTTACACACGATTTACGAGTACCTACCTATGTGTGCATTGGTGATTTGTTTTCGTTTTTTGTTTATTGTATAATTTCATCCATAAGTATTGCTACCTACGCTTGGAAAATATAAAAAAAATTAGAGGACTCAGCGCGATCGTCGCGGCGGTCATGAAGTCATGACATGACTGACTGACTGGGCTGAGTGACGGGCGGCGCGCGGCGGCTACGGCGCGGCGGCGAATGACTGGCGCGGTCGAGCCGGCCCGCGAGGTGCCGCGAGCGCGCGGCTCCGGCTCCGGTCGCTCGCCCCGCCTCGCCCCGTCGCGGACGACGGAGCGGCCGGCTACAGCCGGCTGCTCCGTCCGCCCCGCCTTCATCCCGGTGCGCCACCTGAAAGCCATTGTCGTGCCTGCTGTTCCTGCGATCCTGCGGAACCACTCCTTGAAGTGATAAATAAATGATGTTTTGGATGTTTAAAAAAAAAATAACCAGGGTTAATATATAGAAGATGCGTCGCGTAGCCTAACCTAATTTTGAGGCGGTGCATGTCGTTTTTGTTACAAGTTTGTAATTCCGAAAATAATTCTTAGGTGGTTATAAAAAAAACTGAACACCCTAAAACAATTCAAACACCGTAACATAAAGAAAAAAAAAGCAAAAAAAAACCAAAAAGATTTGGTGGAATTCGAACCCATGGTCCAAAAAATGCAAACCCTACATGCTTACCACTGAGCTAACAAGTTACTTAACCGACCAAACGAATATCGGCTTCTATTGGTTCGCTCCGGGCGAAGGAGTAGGATCGCAGGAACAGCAGGCACGACAATGGCTTTCAGGTGTCGTACGTCCTTCATCCATCCATCCACAGATTACCAATACAAAGAATATAATACTACTATACCAATATATATGCTTTTGTATAAGGTGCGACACGGCGAGAACCACAAAAATATATATTTTTAATTACAACGACGACGCGACAACTTGCGCCGTCCGCCATCTCTTTCCACTGCATCCATCCAATACACAAATTTGACCACAACAACTTTTATTTTGGTCTTGGACACAAATCGCTTGTCTATGATTGCGAGAAAAACAAAACTTTTTGTCTATGCTTTCGATATGCCACTTCTTCCGACCGACCGAACATTTGGTTAGAGTGGGATATTTGTATGAGTTAGACACATCCCGAGATACATCCGATATATTCGGATCTATCCGAATATATCGCAATCGAAACTCCGAGTAGACCCCCTGGTCTCAATTTTCTCTCCCATCAACATAACCAACCACACACGCAACATCCTGGACACATCCTGCCTCCTTGGAGTACTACTCACACTTGCGGGATGGCTCAGCTAAAGTAGAATTATTTCTTCCTGGCCCTTGTCGCAAAAAAACGTCCAGTACAACAGACATACACCATATATAGGTATTTAAATAGGCAGAGTGGTCAGATTCTTCAGTAATCAATCATGTTTATGCTGTAAGTATTAATGCTCTTGTGAGCGGTAGTATGGGTTAATTATATAAGTCACTATAATATAATACTTATAAGTATAACATACTAACAAAACATTGTGACTTGCGAAGTTTCTTTGTCAGTTCTTCTTCGCATTGAATTTAGAACTGGCGGAATTTTCGACATATCCAAGCGTAGGTTACCTACGTCATATGGATGAAATTATACAATAAACAATAAACAATCAATTTTATGGCTTATACCCATTATCTTCAATGGGAACTGGTCGGTATGATTTATGGCTAGAAGGCTTAGGACGGTTTAACTTTACTATATACATGCATATGAACATTGAAGTTTATGTTGTGGACAGAGTAAATTGTATGCAATGTATGGCAATAAATAGGCAGTTCCAGGCTTTTGAATGCTGTGATAGAGTATATTTTGCACCTACACGTATAAAATCTCACGTTCGAAAGGTTACCTAAGGTGCGTTCACACCGCAGCGAATGTCGGAACGAGGGGCGAACGCAGATTGACAGTTGACTGACTTGTGGGAATAGGGGAACCACGCGAGTCGCATGAGGCGGCGGCGCGGCACTGTGACAGGCTAAACCAATCATGGAGATATTAGGTAGAGGTACGGATCTTCTCACACAGACCAACGCACGCCGTTCAAACAATAATTTAGTGTGCTGCGATTTTGACGTAATGATGTCACGTCTTATAAATTGATGAACACCGGCTGCACGCACGAAGAATTGTAACGTTCCATCTAAACCTGTGTGTGCAAGCGAGAGCGCGATAGAGACCTGTGTGTGCAAGCGAGAGCGCGATAGAGAGGCATATACAATAGTATACTAAATATATTTCTCCGTCTTTTTCGAGCCTCGAGGCTCGAACCCGCGGTCCCTGCCACCATCACTGACCAGACGTGTTATCCACGCAGGCTATCGACCGTGTACTTATCGCTGCAAATTTTCTCAACAGTATGTATGTGAATTTCATGGAGCGACATCTAGCGTCAATATCTAGCGTCAATATTAAATTAAATACTTCAGCCAGCGGTATACTTGATTTAGCAGTTAGGTAATTGTTGCAACGTTGAACATGTAGATGGCGTTATGTAGGTTTTTTATATATAAATTAAACAAAAATTAATAGTCGTTATTTTCTCATATTTTTTATTAGTTATTATCACATCTTTATCATGTACTTAAATTAATTTTACATGGTAAATATCCGCCGGAACTGATTTACTTTATGACATCATCACGTAAAACTATCGTCCGTAAACCAACTTTACAGACAACCAATTTTTTTTTTACATGACGATTCCCTAATTGCCTTAATTATGTACCGTGTGGAGCCGTTACTTAAAAAGAATAGCTCCACTGCATCTCTCCGTACACGTGGTAAAAGGCGACTAGGTGATTGATAACTGATAAGGAAAAGATGCCGTGGGCGACAGGATGGCCACCTCTCATCTTGGCACGGTCCTTACACCGAGTCTGCAAGCATCGTGTGTTAGTTGCTGATTTTTGTTTTTTTTTTACGTAATCCGGTATGGGTGGCTGAGTCTAAAGGCCAAAGCACATGCTCCGACCAGCTCATATCACCTCCGAAAAGGTAGGTGCCATACCGGAGACTTCCCTGGATTGCTGGCTATCTGCTATCTGCTAGCTATCTGTCTATTGATAGTTATCTTGTCCGAGTAGTATCTACTTTGTGAAACGTGGTGGTCGGTGTTGTGCAGTAATTTACCAGAGTCCTTGCAGCACAACACGGATTACTCTCCTTACCCCGTTTGTCGGGATACAGTGTGTGGTATGGATGGAAGTTTAGGTAATAATAATTAATCACTTGGCCCTATTTGACTTGACATTATTCATACATAATGCTCGGGCATTATAATATATATAATGCACTCATTAATCTCTTGGTCCATAACATCTACATTACTTACATACATATTTTTATTGCATACTTTTTGAAATACTGTGCCTCTATAATATACAAATAGCGTTTGCCCGCGGCTTCGCTCGCATAGCCTATGTCCATTCTGGTCCATTCTAAATATTGGTCAAAGAATTTTTTAAATCGGATGAGTATGTACCTATTTTCGGAGATTTTTTTTTTTTATGGAAACTGACACGGTTGGCTACATCACCTACAACGTCCGTGATGTCAGCCCATAACACCGGGTGAACTAGGTGCCATGTCAGTGCTTCCCCCTTTGATCGTGCCGGCTACACTGAACTGGGCGGAAAACACAAACTATTTACATAGCCGTTTAGACCGACGTTTCATTCAGTGCGGTGGTACCAACCCGGGCGGGTTAAACCCTACCACCAAGTAAGATTAGGAGGGAAGGGACCTACAGTTTTACGAGGAATCCGAACCTCGGTCAGCCTCCAACGGTCAGCGGTCACCCATCCAAGTACTGACCGCACCCAGCGTTGCTTAACATTCAAGCGACAGTTGACTGTGGTCTGCACCACTGAGCTATCGACAGGGGCGTGCATCCCATAAAGGCAGAAAAGCACTGCCTACCCTGAGTAAAGTTCCAATTCCACCCACCCAAAAAATCAAATTAAAACCTATAGAACTACTCAACTTCACGACAAAACAAATGATTAAAATTTGCCGCGCACTCCTCAAGTCCTCACTCTCGGCGCGGCCGCTCGCGCGGACGCAACGCCACCGCGCGGCAAAAGCACACAACACGGCTGCCTGGTGGTCACTCACACTATTACGTGCTATAACTCAAATCCTGCGTCATATACGCTGGAATTTTGCGTGTGTATGCGTGTTTCGATGCGCGATTTAGTACGCCAGGGCAGGACTGCCTTTCACTAACACCACAACAATGCCTCGTAACGTAGGTGTAGCTGGTCTTGCATCGTACCAGCGCGACGGCGGCGGCGGCGCGGCGGGCAATTCTAGTCAGTTGGTTGTCTGTTTCTACACTTTATAAAGAAGATTTATATATTTTCAAAGAGATAGGCTCATTGATTTATTCGAGGATTTAGTTTACAAATAAGCAAAGGCTCTACTTATTTCTATTTCATCTTTTGTAGTCTATGGACGGCACGGCACTGCACACTCTTTATTGAGATTGGTTCTGTTTAAATCACTCAAAAGGCGTTTTTAAAATTCACCCTTAAATCTGCATTTATGACATACGTGTAGATTAAAATTTATTCATTTTATGGATATCTAAGGTGCACTGAAAAAAAAAATCTGTTGGTACTTCTTCATGTGGACATGAAGATGTACCTAAGAGATGAAAACCGGGCTGAAGTAAAGATTAAAATTAAGTCAACTTGTTTCTAAATTAAGTACATACTTATTTTGAATCTTAATTGCTGCCTGCCTACCCGGTCTAGAATGTCTGTGCACGCCACTGGCTATCGAGGCTGACAAAATTTCCTCCCTACATCCAAACTTACAAACTTTACATCTTTATAATATTAGTGTAGATGTATATTGCGCATTTAAATCCAAACAATACAAAAACAAGGCTAAAAAAATGTAATATCGCACTCATCATTATAATTGAACCAAAATGAACATTCAAGAAGTTAGGTTCCGTTTAAACTGCGAATTCGTCTCCATGTGAACGCTCAATATCCGGTCCAGTATCTTTTCGCGAGCCTCCCAAGTCCCAAGTCCCAACACACGCACGCATCGCTCTGTCCCTCTCGCACTCGCGGAAGTTAGAAAGGGACGGCTCGTTAGAAGCCCCAAGTCGTTAGTTATGTGCCATGTCCACATTTACTGCCGCCATCTGTAATCTATGTAGCTAGGAGCATTGTTCGGCGACACTCGCCTAGAGAAATGCAAAATGTTATTAATATCATTCATAAGGGTTCAGGATTGGTTCGCTTAAGGGCGACAGGATAGCTACCTCTCACCTTGGCAAGGGCTTTCCACCGAGTCATGCAACTGGTGGGCCTTCGGGCCTTACTTGCTGCTTGATAGTTATCTTGGCCGAATACTTTGCTAAACATGGTGGTCGGTGTTGTGCTGTAATTTACCAGAATACTTGCAGCACAACACCGATTACTCTGCTTACCCTGATTGTCGGGATAAAGCGTGTGGTGTGTATGTATGTATGTATCATTCATATTCGGAGGCAGAATTAAATAACAATTTTGTGCAATATTTTAAACACTTGGAAACACTCCTCTCCATCCCCAGGCAGGAGTATACTAGATTGCATTGTCTCAAGCAAGACCCTGTTTGTGCCTCGGTTTGTGCAAAATTTTAGCTCAATCGGTTGAGTGAAACTGGTTTAAAATTCAGTTGCAAGATTTGACCCATACTAACAAGTGAAGTTTGACATCCTCGTTGAAGAAGTAAAAAGTGTGATACAGCAATTTTAGTGATTTTTTTTTTTACTATGTAGTTATGTAAGTTTTCATTTTCTTTAATAACAATTTATTGTTTACATTTTAAAAAGTTTCCACCACTTTTAAATCAAACTAATTAAAACTTTATGATGCCCAACAAAAAGTGCTTACTTGTGCATAATGAATGAGTGGATTTTTCCCGCGACTTCGCGGATCCGAAATTTCGTTTCTATTGTAATTTCAGAGCTTAATTTTATAAAAAGTTTAAAGAAGAAGAGAACATAATCCACAAGCACTATCCACTAGAATGAAAGATGAATCCTATAAACTTACAACTCTGTAGTAATAAAAGGCTGGGAGAAATTACGTTCCTCAATAATTTCGCATTTTGTGATCATTTAAATACAAAGAGGAAATGATACTTCGTGATCTTAAGCACACCTGGGCGTGGTCAGAACTTGGATGGGTGACAGTTCGACCGTTGGAGGCTGACCGAGAGGCTGACCGTACCGTACTTCGGATTCCACGTTTTTAGTTTATGGAGTAGGGCAACGGTTCTCAAACTTTTTTGGTGAAGGAACCCTTTTGGAAAGCGAACTATTTGACGGAGCCCTAAAATTAAAAAAAAATTGTTTTTGTGCATTATTTATTAATAATCATATTACAATGTTACAGTTACTTACATAATATTATATAAAAAGAGAAAAACAATAATAAAATATCTAATGGGAGGTTTGAAACTGTGACGCCGTGACGTCTGCGCAGCCGAGCTGAATCGAGCCAGAGAGGGGAGGTGTATTTTTTATTTCTTTTCTCGTATTCTCGCGGAGCTCCCACAGAGGCTCCGCGGAGCACACTGTGAGTATGGCTGGAGTAAGGATTAGGTAGTAGGGTTTTTAATCCGCCCGGGTTGGTAAGCACTAAATTAAAAATCGGTCAAAGCGGCTATGCAAATTGTTCATTTTCTTCGTCCAGCCAGACCCTCGGCCAGACCTTCAGAGTAGGCGGCACGATCAAAGGGAAACACTGAAATGGCACCTAGTTCGCCAAGGTGCTATGGGCTGACATCAAGGCTGTTGATTGTTGACGATGTATCCAACCGTCACCGTCAGTTTCTATGAAAAAAAAATTCACAGATCGCGTGCATTACACGACCTTCGAGGTACATTGAAAATGAACTCAACAAAATAAAAAAAAAGTATTACATTTATATATTTGTTATTACTTGTTTTTCAAAAACACAAGCAGCTTAAAAAATTTTAACTAAAATTTAGACAGAAAAAGAGATAAGCTTGACATTATGTCTAACTAAAGTAACAAATTAATAATTATCAAATATAACAATATTATATTTAGATAATTTAATTTAAGATTTAATCTAACCTAACCTAAATAATATTTTATATTATTATTATTTTATTTTTATATTTTATTAATATTATATTTATATGTAAAAATCATAAACTTTAATGCTACTCAGATTAGTCCGCGCGCCGCACATACATCCTGCGGTATTCAAAATTCCGCCGCATAAAGGATAAGCTACAGCCTAGACCGTGAGAGATAGCGAGGTCCCGTTTTTTGTAAATTGTAGCCCAACTCAATACCCCGAGGGTTTTTCTTAATTTTTTCGATATCGGTTTTCGTTTTCGAGAAATCGCCGATTCAATGAGAGAAGACACCAAAAAATCACGTCATTTTCCGACAGTTTTTAA
Source organism: Nematopogon swammerdamellus (assembly GCA_946902875.1). Taxonomy (NCBI): domain Eukaryota; kingdom Metazoa; phylum Arthropoda; class Insecta; order Lepidoptera; family Adelidae; genus Nematopogon; species Nematopogon swammerdamellus. The sequence goes on along the minus strand of OX336337.1, from coordinate 20,482,535 downwards.
TTTTTTGAAAAAAGTTTTTGACTTTTCCACAAAATGTTTACGCCATATTGTAGCCCTCGCCGAGACGCATAAAATTATTAATTAATATTAAAATTCACGACACCAGGGCGATGTCGCACTTTTCCTTGAAATGGGTGCCCTACCAACGCGATCAAAAAAACATTTTCAATGTTAAAAAATTTAAATTCCTGGCTTATCTGTTCAATATATTTCAAGAGGCCTTCAATTTAACCGAGGGTTATACAGTTCTGACCGTGAAACAATCTGTTCGTGAATGCGTAAAAAGATATGCTCGTAGATATCGTGGATTAAATCGATTAAGAATGTTCGACTAAAGCCAGAGCTGAAAGATTAATCTAACCTGCGCGTGTTTGTAATTTATATATTCTTATCTGTCCACGCTTTGCGATCGTTCAGTTTGATAACCTTCTTCAATAAAGCCGACTGAACTGTGAAAATTTATTCTTTCAAATCAAATCAAAAAGAAGTACCTACCTAGTCGCCAGTACATATGCATGTCGTAAAAGGCGACTAAGGGATATGACTCCCTTCTTATATTACTAGGTGGTAGGGTTTAACCCGTCCGGGTTGGTACCACCGCACTGAATGAAAGGTCGCTCGAAACGGCTATGTAATTAGTTTGTGTTTTCTGTCCAGTTCAGTGTAGCCGGCACGACCGAAGGGAAGCGCTGACGTGGCACCAAGTTCACCCGGTGTTATGGGCTGCCATCACGGATGTTGTAGGTGATGTAGACAACCGTGTCAGTTTCAATAAAAAAAAAAATAAACATACATATCACACACGCTGAATCCCGACAATCGGGGTAAGCAGAGTAATCGGTGCTGTGCTGCAAGAACTCTTGTAAATTACAGCACAACACCGACCGCCACGTTTCGCAAAGTATTCGAACAAGATTCAATCGATCAAGCAGCAAGTAAGGCCCGAAGACCCACCTGCTGCATGGCTCGGTGGAAGTACCGTGCCAAGGTGAGAGGTGGCGAGCCTGTCGCCCTTTAGCGCGGCATCTTGTCCTTATCCCTTAGTCGCCTTTTACGACATGCACGGGGAGAGATGCAGTGGGGCTATTCTTTTTAAGTACCGGCCCCACACGGTACGCCAGTACGCTTTTAAACATAGGTATTCATACCCAGGGTAAATGCATCAAAACAAAATCATGATAACCGCTTATGAACAAATAATGCTATTAAAAAAAATTATATATAATTATACTGAAAAGTAAAACGAAATAAAACTATGTACATACAATACAAAACACATTTAATGTGGTCAACTCAGAAACTGGGGACTGAGGTTTAGGATTTGAAGATATAGTAGTTCTTTCCTATTTATTTAGGTTTCCGTACCTCGTACGGAAGCCTATTACTAAGCCTACAACAACGTCTGTCTGTCTGTCCGTTCGTCCGATGGCTGTATCTTTGCAACCTTAATAAATAACTAGCCGGTTGAAATGTTCACAGAATATTTGTTATTTTGACGGATATAACAATAAATACTAAAAGCCCAAAGACAAACGAACGGACAGACAGACGGCGTAACCTAGTAATAAGCTTTTTTTTATCGAAACTGACACGGTTGGCTACATCACCTACGACATCCCTGATGTCAGCCCACCGGGTGAACTAGGTGCCATGTCAGTGCTTCCCTTCGATCGTGCCGGCTACACTGAACTGGACGGAAACACAAACTATTTACATAGCCGTTTCGACCGACGTTTCATTCAGTGCGGTGGTGCCAACCCGGGCGGGTTGAACCCTACCACCGAGTAAGGTAGGAAGGGAGGCTTCAGTATATATACGGAACCTTAAAAAACTAATTCAGTTCAGTACGCTCACGGGCACAGATGTTATAAGTATGAGGTAAGCGAAAACTCGTTTCGCCAACAAATCTCCCGGTCGACATGCGCCCACGCAGCGGCGGCGGCGGCGTCACCGCGTCGCCGCCCACAAAAAGCGGCGACGTCAAAGCTCTTTGGAAGTCTTGACCATTCACGTACAATAATTAGTCGGCCATATTTGTAAGTAATAAATAAATATATGATAGGTACCTTATTAATAGACTCGGTGAGGGATAGATAGTAAACTAGTTTTTATTGCCCGAGTATGCCGAAGCTGTAGGGTTATGGTATGGTTGATCAAGATTGCGTGCGTGGCCGATATTATACTAATGAGAAAGGTTGCCATGGAGTTTGCTCAGTAAATTGGTATATGCAATTATATTTATATTTTCTTACACTACACCTCTGTATCCGCGGAACACGGTCGAACTTGATTGACTGTACAGTGAGGAACTTAAGAAGCATCGCTTGCAAGAAATATATTCAGATTCAGATATATATTTTTTTTTTATGGAAACTGACACGGTTGGCTACATCACCTACAACATCCGTGATGTCAGCCCATTACACCGGGTAAACTTGGTGCCACGTCAGTGCTTCCCTTCGGTCGTGCCGGCTACACTGAACTGGACGGAAAACACAAACTATTTACATAGCCGTTTCGACCGACCTTTCATTCAGTGGTATAAGTGATATAAGAAGGGAGTCATATCCCTTAGTCGCCTTTTACGACATACACGGGGAGAGATGCAGTGGGGCTATTCTTTTAAAGTACCGGCCCCACGCGGTACAAAACGACATAAAGAACACACAGCACAGCATTAACCACAGACTAGGGAAAAATAAGCTTATTTTTCCCTAGTCTGTGGCATTAACAATGTTTCATTGAGACATATATCCGTCCGTCCGTCCGTCCGTCTGTCCTACTGCTGTATCTTTGGAACCGTAATAGGTAGCCAGTTGAAATTTTCACAGAATATATGTTATTATGGCGGATATAACGACAAATAATAAAAAATAGAAAAAGTAAAAAATGAAGGGGGGTTCCCATACACGAAACGTGTTTTTTTTTCAATGTTTTGTTTTTGTGGTGCCGAAACCTCGGTGCGCGTGTCCGACTCGCACTTGGCCGTTTTTTTGTCATATCCTGTTCAGAAACCTTCTTTTCCGTACTACCACGTAATTGGCCGGTTTTTATTATCGTTTTATATTTTAAAGTTAGCACTATAATAAATAACACCAAGTTTGACGCTTGTATGTATGGCCGTTTTTACGATAGAACAAAAAAAAACATTGAAAGCTCGTTTCTTGTATGGAGAGTGGAGACCTCCTTTAACTTGAATGAATTATTTCAGAGTTGACTGTACTCGAACTTGCAATTTTTTGCAAACTATTTCACAGCATTGTCACATAGAACTTGCATACTTATATGATACAAAAAATCATCAAAAGTACCAGACCTAGAAACGTACAAAAAAAAAACATGCCTTGCAAGGCCTCAACTTCCGTTAAAGTGTCGTAGGAGTTTGTAAGAAAACACCATGGGAGTCAATGACCCTATCCAATCGCCTAATTGAATTGTCATGATTTGGTATACCTATATAGTCTAGTATACGGATATTTTACATCTATTATAGGTAATTCAAATTCAAATTCAAATAGTTTATTAACAAAACAGTAAATATGAAATATTACATGTTTAACCTATCGAAGATAATTTTTACAATTGAATCCCAGATGGAAGCACTAGGCTTGCGCCTGTGTCGCCTCGACCTGTTTTTTTTGGTATGACGGATCATATAGCCTCAATTAGATAAAAAATTATAATACAAAAAGATGTTAAATATTAAATAAAACAAAAGAGTAGAGAGAAAAGGAAATTGTTAAATATCTGTATATATATTATATATATATATATATATATATATATATATATATATATATATATATATAATATAAATGTATTGGGTATAATTAAATGTATATGTATCCATTATGTGAGAGGGTGAGGGTGTGTTTGTGTGTGTGAGGGTATGTGTGTGTGTGTGTGGTGTGATTATTATTATGTTATGGCTGTAGGTTTTTGTTGGGTGAGAATGAGTGTGCTTGTGTATGTTACTATAGTGTTATGATATTTATTATATTTAACCCGATGTACAATAGTTTTATCAAGCAAAGTAAATAATTTTTTTTTATGTTATCTAAACGTTACTCAATTTAACATTCATTGTGATATATGACATAGAATTAAGCAGGTACTTACTTTCACCGAACTAAATACGGTACTATGCCTATTTATGTTGCTTCGTGGTAAAAGTATACTCATGATTTGCGGTTTTTGCTCTTTTTTTTTTTCATCCGTTTCTTGATTGTTTAGTTTTTACATTATTTTATTACTCTTGGGTAGTATTGTTTAGTGTTTTTTTTTCTTGTTTTCGCCTGCCTTTGTTTTTTTTTTTGTTCATGTTATCGAAGTAGCTACCTAATACATCGTAAAAGTAGACTGTAGGTAAGTCTAATAATAATTTTATGTAAGTGTGTTGTAAAGCACCTAGCGTAGAGCATAGTTTAATGGTAAGAGGGCTACCTACTAGGAAAAGGATCGGCTTAAAATCAGCAAGGTGTGCACAATGGGCTCTACAGGTGAGCGCTAGACCATAGCCGATTATCATTGTCTCCCCCTGACAGTCGGCTCTGGCTAGACCCATTTCACTCAATGTTTATTTATTGTAAGTAAGTACTTAGTTCTTTTTAGGTTTCTGTATCCCGTAAGGAAGCCTATTACTAAGCATACGCCGTCTGTCTGTCCGTCCGTCCGTCGCGCCCGTCCGTCCGTCTGTCTGTCTGTCCGAGGGCTGTATCTTTTGAACCGTAATATGTAGCCCGTTGAAATGTTCATAAAATGTGTGATATATTATACTAATAAAATAATACATAAAAAACGTTTCTTGGTTGGGAAGGGAAGCCCCCTTATTTTTATTAGTTATTATGGCGGATATAACAACAAATAATAAAAAATAGAAAAAGTAAAAAAATAAGGGGGCTTCCCATACAAGAAACTTTTTTTTTCAATGTTTTTTTTTAACTCTCGTTATGTAACTTGTACCGAAAAAGTGAAATAAACGATCATTCTATTCTAGTCTATTTGCTTTCACATTAAAATATGAAGCCGTGAATGATCAAATCTTTGGATGGTTCTACAAAAGTAGAAGTAAGCCTGAACGCGATTACTCAGAGATATTACTGAACACAGCACAGTGAAATGCAGTAGGTAGAGCAAATTAAGTAATGAATAAATTATAAGTTATTATAACATACTATACAATGTTTAAACTCTAGGTGCTAGGTACTACGTACCCCGTAAGGAAGCCTATTACTAAGCCTACAACGTCTGTCCGTCCGTCTGTCCGTCCGTCCGTCCGTCCGATGGCTGTATCTTTGGAACCGTAATAGCTAGCCGGTTGAAATTTTCACAGAATATGTATTATTTTGGCGGATATAGCAACAAATAAAAATTGAAAAACTTAAAAATTAAGGGGGTCCCCATACAATAAACGTGTTGTTTCAACTTTTTTTGTGTTGCGGAAATCTCGGTGCGCGAGTCCGACTCGCACTTGGCCGTTTCTTTTTATTATTTAAAATACATAAATTTAATTTTAATTTAAAAAAAAAAAAACAAATAAATGCTTTCTGGCAGCGTTCTATAACAAACAATGAGCAATGTTTTAGTGCCATCTCTATGTTTTAACGTTAGGAAGACAGAGTTGGCACTATAATTATTGTATAATAAATCCATAATAGTCCCTAAAACGAATTGTTTGGCAGAGAGCTGACGCTTTTCATCCGCTCTCGCGTGGCAGATGTCAATTTGACTTTTCTTAAGTGCCTGTTAAAAAGTTAAATGGCCGAACACCCAGACTTAACTTTAAGTCGGCATAGGATTCTGATGACAGCATTAACCTTCGGCGCAACTGAGTTTTATCGTACCTAATTGTCTTTACAATGAGTATGAGATAAGTAGACTTAATTATTAAGTCTGTGTCCGCGCAATCGGCCCTAATTCATCTTCTCACTTTCGTGCTTTTAAGAATTTATAACTTGCTATTTATTCACTGTTACTCAACAGAAGACACTTTACGACGAATTAGAATATTATTCAGTAGCCGCAAAAGTTTTAGTATAATAATGTGACATAACAACTAACTTTACTTGTTCGTAATCCACTCGGCGAGTTCCCACGAGACATCTCCATTCAACAAGTATTTGATAACTTAGTTTATTCACACAGATTATCCGTTATGCCGTTTCCGCCTCGGATCACCGAATCGACGCGTTCGTATAATATCAGATTTCGACCGTCGACATAACTGTAAGCTTCCTCACTTACGTCGTCGGAAGTAGCGCCAACAATAAAAAACGGCCTAGTGCGAGTCGAACTTGCGCACCGAGGGTTCCGTATCGCCATGTCATCGCCAGCGCCACTTACGCCATCTATGGCGTGTTTATGAAATGCTTCATGTTAGTTCAAATTTGTGATTCGTTAAAATGCTTCATAGGTACTGGCGATGGCGCGCGCGCATACATACACTTTTTAGTTTATTCTATATTACGATAATTGGACATTTTGACAATTGGGCCAATACACCCCGGAGCCTATGGGAACCCCCGTGAATTTTTACTTTTTCTTATTTTTATTATTTTTTGTTATATCGGCATCGATGATATCGGCCATAATAACACGTATTCTGTGAAAATTTCAACGGGCTACCTATTACGGTTCAAGAGATACAGCCCTCGGACAGACGGACGGGCGGACGGGCGGACGGACGAACGGACGGACGGACGGACGGACGGACGGACGGACAGACAGACATACAGGCAGACGGCGTAGGCTTAGTAATAGGGTCCCGTCCCGGATACGGAACCCTAAAAATGTGTATCCACATCATAGACGGAGTGACAAAAAAAACAAAAGAGGGAAGAGTTGTTTTAATTTCATAGATGTCTAAGAACGTAAGGTAGTTATTCAATTTTTTTTTTTAATTGGGGAACGGTGCCCCTTTTCAAGTATTACTGTGCCCATCGATGTTCGGATTGCGGGGGTTGCGCATGCCGAGCCGGAGTGACTGGTGCCTAAATAATAAATTTCAGAAGTACTTGCGAAAATAAAGATCTTATGTGGTTATTAAAAAATAACCATAACCTTTTCAAAATTTTTTATATCCTAACAATGAAAAAAAAAAAATTGGCTTGAAATATATAAATTCCAAAAGTACCTACTTAGTACTTACTTCCGAAAATAAAGATTTTTATATGGTTATAAAAACTTACCATAACTTATTTTAATAAAATACCCTAACAATGCAAAAAAAAGTTTAAAATATTATATTTGCACAAGGGGGCCCGAACCCACGACCGAGATTGAAAAATTAATACGTCTAACCCTACACCAGTGCACCTCTACCATTGAACCACCAAAGCACATAGATGATCAAACGAATATCCGATTCAGTTAACAGTGACGGGTTTTTCACGATTTCTCCGCTAGGTTCGCTGTAGTAAATAGAAACACCCTGGTCTCCAAAAAATTACGTGCATACTACACCTGCTGCTTCACCATTCGGAACCGGTGTAAAACTGTAGGTCCCCTCCCTTGCCCCTTACTAGGTGGTAGGCTCCAAATTGTAGCAGACTGGGTTGGTACCACCGTACTGGATGTAAGATGGCCGCATAGCAGCCTCGGTTGTGTTCTCCTCTAGTCCAGTATAGCCAGCAATCCAGGGAAGATGGCACCTACGTTCTCGGAGGTGAAATTGACTGGTCGGAGCCTGTGCTTTGGCCCCTCCCACTCAGCCACCCATATCGGATTACACAAAAAAATATTATGTGTCTTTGGTCATCATTACTTGTATGTACTTATATATATGTAGCGTATATTATAGTTTATCATAGTTATTTCCCATATATTATATTTTACATTCCCACACTCAAGTCTTTTGCTACCTACTATATAATATATCTCACAACATACGACTCTCAAACATCCAAAGGTTGACTGGGAGAAATCCCTGTAAATGATAAGTCCGCCTTTGCCCCTCATGTAAATTACTTATCGTTTGTTACTGTTAAATCTTTTGGAGCAATAAAGTATTTCTATCTATCTATCTATCATTCATTACATTTAAGCTCCGAGAATGAATTGCCGGGCGGGCGGGGCTGATTACTCGCTGATTGATTACTGAAACAAATTGTTGACATAACTGCCTCTATTGTCTTGCTTGACATCCTTGGCCAACACAATTCTGTCAACAAGCGGATGTTTGATATTACACCCTCTTAAGCTTAGCTTTGGTATTGGACACCAATGGCGCAATGTGAATTTAATCCTATGCTAACGAGTGACGGTTTCAAATCGTACGAATGGTCTTGGGTTGTGTTATAACCAATTGAATTTGACTGTTATTACCACGGCTTAAGGTTCAGTTTACGGAGGCAATTTGATTGACGACGTGTCTGTATGATGGGTCCTCGTGTTATCAGTAAGTACTACTGAGAACCTGCCGTCAGTAGACTAGACAGTATAATCACTTTTGTAACACTACCAAATGCCTATAGTACAGTCTAACGATGAAAGATAATCCTTACCTAATAAAACATTTATAAAACCCGACTGCAAAAAAATTTGGACCATCTGCCTATTCAAATCCTTCTACACGCCAGCATTTTCGACTGATCTTGGCTTCTTCATTTCTAGTCAGTGGGGTTTTATAAATTTTTTATTTAATTCATTTATTTAATATATTTTTGAAAACGCCTTTTCGAGCTCAACGATATACCATTCGATGGAGTTTGAAGAAAAGACAATTTTCAAAGTTTTACATTATGGCGCCTAAAGAAGCTTCGCTTCTGTGGGGTGTCCCACGCACGATACATAATTTTTTTTTTCTCTTAAAATGGTTAACATGGTTGCTTAAATTTGGGAATCTGTTAATTATGAAGGACAAGACAGCCAAGAAGAATAAATCTTCGAGCAATTTACTTACGTTTAAGTCAATGGCATAAATCTATGAAAGTAGGTTAAAGAAAACTTACCAATAGAAGGCACGGCAACAAACAACAGCGTGTCTAGTACGGTTAAGCAATTAATGGTACAGCTTTGGATGGAACCATATCATACACACAGAGCTGCTTCATGTCCCATAGAATACGCCTCGTGGCAATCTAGCACTCGTTTGACAGGGTTCTATTAGATTATATCGACTTATAGAAGAGGTAGCACATCTAATTGTATTTTAACGTTTCTAGGGCTTCATGTCCCGCCTCAATACAAATTCTCAGTTACAACTATGTAGCTCTTATCTGATGTTGGTAGAGTTACAAAGGCCTTGATTTTTTTGGTTTCGAAATAATTAAAGCTGCATAGTTGCAAGGTAAAATTCCGCTTTTTCTGAGAGATACATTTTGGGGTACCCTGCACTTTCATCAAACTATGTATTAGACAAATTTATCGATGGTCTTCCTGCGAGCAACAATCTACCTACGTATTTTCATCAAAATAGGTTCATTATATCCGGAGATATTTGCGTGTGACCGACAGACAGACGCCAAAGTGGTCCATATATGGGACCACTTTGGCTTGTTGTTGGCTTTGGCCATGTTTTTCGCAGTTTGCGACGGGCCCCTTAAAATCATGAAAATGCCTCTGAACTTATTGGACGTAACGTGACAAAAGCAAGGTTTTTGGAAAAAATATAATGTACTTTATACATTGATTATATACCGATTTCGATACATTTTTACTTTTTTGTTTGAATTCGTAGATTTGCAATAAAAAAATACACACCGAATTTTCGGTTACACTAAAAAAAAAAAATACTCCTCCAATCCTGCAAAAGCGGCGGCGGCGTGTCGCGGTCCTGCCTGCACCCACGGAATTTACAGCGTGCTTGCTTACCTTGTTGTGTGGGGCCTTAAACCAGATCAATTAACACAACAAGGACGCCAAAAAGGATTTCGGACATTACGAGTACCTAAGTGTGTCCTCTGATAAGAGATAGCAATATAATACATTAGGTATCTGACTGAACTAAATCCCTGGATGATAAATAGCAGATAAATATCCAATAAATAGCTCAATAACTACCTACTTCAATGAGTGAGTACGATATAACGACGATAGTGCCTTATCGGTCGAGTACATGCGGCTAACTTGTTTGTAATAAAACAATAAAGAATTGAACGTTTTTATTTTCCAATTAGGCACACTAAAGAATCCTAAGTAATCCTTTATCCTTTGTGTCATGTTAAGATTCAGTCGTGTTTTTGGGTGATAATTTGTCCTGCCATAAATTCTTAGCTTACGATCCTTGCATACTACATATTTTAACATTAAGTGTGAAATATGTTAGAATTTGTGAAAACATGTACTTGAAAGCAGACGCTCCGGGCGACGAGCCTTGAAATAAGAAAAGCCCTTGTAAATTTCAACAATTTCTTATTCGGTATGTTCAAATCGGAATACGTAAGTACATTTCGGCTCCAATTTCAAGTAAATTGTGGAAATGTCTTCCAGTCGCCTTCCGCACAGACAGGCACGTTTTTTACGAAGAAATTGTTACCGACGACTTTTTGTTCACGTGATTTGTAAAAAAAACTCAATGTTATTTGATTCGATTACATTCTCGGCGTACGTGTAATTCTCGTCAGGGAATTTAGGTGGAGGATGCGAATGTCGCGAATGTTACATTATTTCTTTTGCTACACACTGTTCCCGTCCCACTTTCGTGTTTACCTGATATAGATGGTACCTACTCCTAAAACCCTGTCATTGCTATAGAAATTATTATTTTATCTTCGTGTTTATATCGTTATTATAGTCGCAATATTTCTTCGTCTGCAAACATTCTTGTGCCTCCGAAAGACAATTTTATTCTCGACAAAGATCGTTCTTAGGATTTGGCTGATCAATGATATAGCATTGTAGACACATGTCGTTTTCCATGAGTTACCCGAAATAGTTGAACGTCATTCCCCAAAATTTACGAATGATTTTGCTTTGCTTGCATACGTTCGGTAGATTTTAAAGCGCCGTTCCTCAAGAGTTGACCCATGACATTGCATTGCCAACAATTTGTAATTCGTCAGAGTTGACAGACACGACGACGTCCTGTTTTGTTTCGAAATTTCATGATATTTCATTTGATGGGTAACAGAATACCCAACGAGCACAGATGGACGGGAGACGTAAGGCTACTGCGTTTGTATCGGAGCACGGCTAGCCAAAAATCTGTGCTCGGTGGTCCCACCGATGATATGTCATTGTAATCAGATGAGATGTTGGACCATAACATAGAACTATAAACATTTAAGTACCTTATTGTATTGTATGTTGACGAACCTAAGTGTAACCTTGTTACCTAAAGATAATAAATTTAATTAAATTGAATCGAATTGTCATTACCTAGATCAGACTGTCCAACTTCATTTACAAAAGATGTGACTGAAGTTATTTCCTTGTCAACAGATGTCATAAAGTGTGGAGCGGGCGCAGCGCGGCGCTAGCGCAGCATGGAGGCGGAGTCTAGCGGCGGCGGCGCGGGAGCGGGCGCGGCGGCGGCGCCCGAGGGGTGGCTCCTCGTCAGGGTGCACGTGCCCGAGCTGAACGTACAGAAGAGCCTCCAGTTCCCCAGAGACCAACTCGTGTGGGACGTCAAGCAGCAATGTCTCGCCGCCTTGCCCAAGGTCAGTCATATTATGCACGCAGTATGTTATTTATTACTTTATTATGCTAATTTTTATCTTGTGTCAATCTGTCTTAATTATGGAGATTAGTACACGCCGCTCCGGATAACGGAATATATTCAAAAAAAGAACACGAAGAAATATCGTTTGACTTGACTTAAATATAAAACTGAATTTATTCTTATTTAATAGGAACTCTAGTTAAATTCTTCTGAGGTACTTGACCTGTCGAATTGTGTGATCAAAGATTAAATTTAATTTATATAGGAAGTTGTGGAATTGTTATAAAACAAGTTTATTCAAACCTATTTGTAGAATTTGTTCAATCATTCGAATTGAATTGGAAGAAATTCAAATATTTTCGCATAAACAAAAATTTAAAAGGTACCTAACACAAGAAAATAGAAGAACTTACCCCTTCCTTACATATACTGTCGATGGGTTAGTCACTAGAGCAAAAAGTGTACACCAGATTACCGGTAGGCAAGATTACCAGGATTACCTTGTGATTTCCAGATTCCGAAGGATTCCAAAGATTCCTGGGGTTTCCATGATTATTTAAGAACGACCAAAGATTTCTAAGGGATTACCAAAGATTTCTAGGATTACCAAAGATTCCAGGATTTCGTAAGATTTCTAAGGATTACCAAAGGTTCCTAGGGATTACCAGGATTGTTAAGGGATTACCAACACATTTTTGGGACTTCCAAAGATTCCGGGACTTTAAAGGATTCCTAGAGAACATTAAAGATTCCTAGAGACTTCCAATCCACCTGAGATTACCAAGATTTTGATCGGATTGCCAATTATTTCTTTGGGATTCTTACATTCCCTGGGATTACTCGGGACTGCCTAAGAATTCCAGGTTCCTCGGACCCACCTAAGGTTACCTGAGATTACCAAACAATTGTACACCAGATTCCCTAAGTGACTGACCCCTCGTATACCTACTGGCGTAAGCCATCATATTGATAACATCGTTTTGTTAAACAAGAAAATCTAAAAATAACCTACATATTACTAAATTCCATTTTTAAACTATTCTGAAATAAAGAGAACGATAAATATGTATTCAAAAATGAGAAATAAACATGAATAAATAACTGAATATCGCGCCAAGCTAAGCTAAGTCAAAGTATGCTCGTCGTTGCATATAGGTATTGCGAACCAAGTCTACATTTGCATTCTGCGCACAAGTACTAAACTAAGCGCTCAGTGAGCTGGCAAGTGGGTGGGTGTAGGTAGGCTGTAATCAGAGGCAGCCGTTGCGAATTTCAATAAAATATACGTTAGCACTTATTTGCAATTCATAGCAACAACTCTATAAATTAACAATCATTTTAACGTATCACTTACCGACCTACAAGTATTATGGGCGTGCACGTACAGAGCATATGAAACGTGTTGTGTGATGCTGCGTGCTTCGAGATGCAGTATCTCCATGATCATCATTACTTACTAGGTGTCGGCTATTTCAAACATCGCTATTATAGTTTTCGTTACGTCGTCGTCGTCGACTTGGCAGTAATGGCACGTAATGGAGGAGGCGGAAGTCCAGAATAATAAAATATGTTTTCGAAATATGTAAGGAAAATTTCGAAACGACGACGCTCTAATTAAAACGCCTAAGTAAATTAACACACTTTTGTAATAATACACAGCTTTGTAATAATACACACTTTTAATTGTTTTTACTGTTACTAATTTCAAAATTTTCCGTCACCTTCGAGTTCCGTGTTGAGATTTTTCTTTTCAATTAAAATTCCTACATTTTAAATTGGTTTTCTGTTCATTAAAAAATTGTCAACGAAACGTTTGTAAACGAGATGTTTATCAAAAATCTTTATTTACATAAAATATAAAAAAGTAATACTAATAACTAACAAACAAACCTCATAAATAACCTACCTAACAAACATTTCAAAAGGGACATTTTCAAATGTTTTATCAAAATAAAACTAAACAGTTGCAAAACATAGAAAGGCGTACTATACCTAAGGTATTGTGGAATGGAGCATTATAATTTTCAACATTTTAATAGCGCTTGCATTGTAGGTATACATGTTACCAGATGTAATAAAAATGTCATGAAATTACTATTAAAATGCAAGAACCAACCATGAGCAAATATAAATTTACACATTTCATACATAGATGTAGATGTATTAACGAATGCGTTCAGGTTTATACTGAGAAACTACTTGTTTATTCAATACATTTGCATATTGAGTGCTCGGAGCACGTGGAAAAACTTGACAATACATATTTCAGTTATTCATATTCCTACATAATACCACTATATACCTACCTAACACATATACATAAATCAATAAAGTCCGCGGTATTGAATGAAATTGGCTGCGGTTGTAGGTAAACTCTTGCGGTGCCAGCTGAATAAATAACAAGAGAATATGGAAAATAATGTAACACGAAAACTGTTTTGTTGAAATGTTTAAATGAACGCCGAACGGGCTGACGGACACCCCAACGATGCTTCAAGCAATTTTATTAAATCTTCTAAAGGCAGGTATAGCCTTTACTCATTTTGCATTTTTTTTTATGCAACACTGACACGGTTGGCTACATCACCTACCTACAACATCCGTAATGTCAGCCCATAATACCGGGTGAACTTGGTGCCACGTCAGTGCTTCCCTTCGGTCGTGCCGGCTACACTGAACTGGGCAGAAAACACAAACTATTTACATAGCCGTTTCGACCGACCTTTCATTCAGTGCGGTGGTAACAACCCGGGCGGGTTAAACCCTACCACCTAGTAATATAAGAAGGGAGTTATATCCCTTAGTCGCCTTTTACGACATACACGGGGAGAGATGCAGTGGGGCTATTCTTTTAAAGTCCCGGCCCCGCACGGTACACAATGCATGTATATATTTACTTTCTTGTATTTTTCGTTGAAAACATTAGCACAAAAGTCAAAATTATTTCCACCATGGGGTATTTTATTGTATTTACGTAGGCTACAACCCTCCGCCGCCGCCGCCGCCGCACAGCTAGGCTTACCTGAATACCTCGCTTACTCCTTATGTATTTTTTTTTGTATTTTTTTAAAGAACACGTGGACCAAATCCTGGCCAGAAACGAATTTCCCTCTTCTTTTTTTTGGTTTTACATTTATCTATGAAAACAATCCATAACGGATTCACTAAAACAAAATTTAGATTAAATTTAAAGAAACAAAAGCCAAAGATAATCTAATTTGTTAAAGTATCTGCACGTGGCGAGTCTTGGATCTTTGACTTCTAAACAAAAAAGCTTTGTAAATAAAAGCCGAATCGATTGGATGAGTCGCAAGTTGGCCGCAAGTTTTTGCCCTGGTCTTCATCGACGAAACGTTTATAAAGAATTCAAAGAATAGAATTGTTATTGTCATACATTGCATACAACTTCCGTCCTCAACACAATCAATAAACGCACACAATTCACATGAAACGACTATAGTCTGCCTGCCGTCGACTATCCTTATATGTATTTTTAAATAAAAAATTGTCACATCTTATCTTTGCTACTACCTACATTCCATTTTTTACACATTTCACACACCTAAAGGTTGGCTGTAAGAAATCTCTTTAAGGGATAAGTCTGCCTTTGCACCTCATGTAACTGTATTCATTGTATTATTCTTGTGAAATATTTGTGGAGCAATAAAGAATTTTCTATTCAATTCTATTCTGTTTTTTTTGGAAGACGGAGGAAAGTGACGTTTGGAGTGTTGCCAGTTTCTGGCAAGTTTTAAATAGGCATGTAGTTGCTATCGATACTTTTATCGATTGATTAATTAATGAAATGCTGTAAACTCTAATATTTACCTATATTTAATTTACAACATATTAAGCAAAATCTAGCTAGAAAAATGTAAAGTTTAAGGCAGCGCCACAGGTAGCGCATAATATGTGTGAAGGTGTGTCGTGTCGTGTTCGTATCGTGTAAAAGTCGATACTATTTTCATCGACTACAATCACTAGTGGTGCAAAGCGTGCAACACTCTAATGTCACTCAAACGTCAATTTACTCCGTCTTCCAAAAAAAACAGACTATAGTAACACGCGTGTTGATGAAGAAAAAAAAACACGTTGCCACAACTGTGCGGGCATAGACGTTGTTCTTAGGGTTCCGCATCTATACGGAAGCCTATTACTAAGCCTACCCCGTCTGTAGGTCGTCTGTCTGTCTGTCAGTTCTAGAGCTGTGTCGTTTGAACTGTAATAGGTAGCCGGTTGAAATGTTCATAAATATGTGTTAATGAGGCGGATGTGCCAAGAAATAATAAAAAAATCACAAAGTATAAAATTAAGGGGGTGTCCATACAAGAAACGTGCTAAATAGCACGTTTCTTGTATGGACTATGTAATAGATTAGAACATATTCACGCTAATAATAATAGATGGCGCCACAGGTATTTATATTTAGCATTATAGAAAGACACAATATTGGCGAATATGATTTTTTGACAGGTATGTTATAGCCGATCTACGGAACCCTCAGTGAGCGATTAAAACTCGCACTTGACCGATTTTTGTATTTACGTATTCGTGCACACACAGTGACTACCTACCTACACCAACAAAAAGATTGATGTTACCTCTTCTATCCTTTTGGACTCCTTGCTCGACTCCGCGTCTCTGCATTCATTTGGTCGTCGCAGCGGTTCTGTTATTTCTCTAAGATCATAATCACGGGAATCATGATCGAAAGATTTAATTACGACTTTCCGCAGCACCGTTAGGCTTGTAATGCTCGCGCGCGACAAGAGGCACGTTTATTCGGAGAAGGCTCTTAGAGGAATATAAATTATTCTTGTACATACCACCATGAGTGATATCTCTCAGTCAACCTTTGAGCGATGAGGAGTACCTACATGAATTTTTTGTATATTTTTGCTAGATTAAAAAAATTTAATCTAGCAAAAATATACAAAAAATTCAAAATGTGTAATTTAACTTTTACTTCAAGCTTTTTTTTTAAAACGGCATGGAAATCGGTCCACTTTTTAAGATAATCAATTTTTTTATTACTTATTTACTTCATTACTTGATTACAAACATAGCTAAGAATGAACCCGATTGAACCAGTTTTATAATAAAAAAACCGCATCCAAATCGGTCCAACCGTTTGGGAGCTACGATGCCACAGACAGACACACACACACACCCATAAATACACACAACACAAACACGTTAAACTTATAACACCCCTCTTTTTGCGTTGGGGGTTAAAAATTTTTACCTAATTCGTAATTCCAACCGATGCGGTAGATACTTAGGTCTCTAAGGTACTCTCTTGAGCGTTACTTATGTCGCTCGCTATCTCCTTAAGCATACCTTTACGGCTGTATTAGCCAACAGACAATGTTGCTGAAAAATAATTTTCCTATCACATTTTTATTTAATAAGTACTTTGTAAATACAGAAAATACGAAAACAACAAAAGTGCTCGCGATATGATTTCATTTGATGCTGAGATATTATCTCTCTTCACCAGTATCAACGCGTTCGGAAGCGTCATACCTAAATACGTCCTTAAACAAAATGGTTTCATTCATAATCATAATCCTTGCTGATAACATGGTGTTTGAATAGTGTCTCATACACATACTGTGCTTAAATTTAAAAGTAATTTCATTACTAATCCGGAACGAAATTTATAAATGGCGTGATTCTTAATATGTGCTGAAATTTCAAAGTAGACCTCTAATTTTTACCTTTTTTTCACTTTATGCCACTTAATGCGTGGCAAGGGCGGGCTTATTGCCTTAGGCAATTTCCTCCAGTCAACCTATCTACTCCGCACTGTAATGAGAGCAATTGAGTGCGTTAAGTCTATGCTAGCCGGCATCGAACTGATTGCACTTCGAACATTCGAACATCTAGGTATCGAGGCGACTTCAAAATAAGAAGCCTTCATACCAGATGCATGCATAATGTACGTATAATGCGCGGGGCGGATCTTGGCGTGTCGCCGCCGCAGCGGTTCGTCGGTGTTCTCCCTCGCACCCGCACCGTACTTGTATAGTTTATTCGCGTGGCGGGTCGCCCGCTGCGGCGACGACACGCCGAGATCCGTCCCGGGCACTATACATATGTGTGTATACATAGGTACATACTAGCTAGCGTTGCCAGATGTCCCGTTTTTAGCGGGACGTCACGCTTTTTGGCTAAAACGGCCTGTGTCCTGTTTTTTCTGTTAATTCGTATTTTCCCCCCAAATGCAGTGCAGGCAACTAAACATCGCACAAAAGTTAGCGATGCGCGATTGCGCGAGAGCGATATACCTAATGTTGTCTGATAATAATAAATAAGGCGTAGGTAAGTAAACAATAGCGATCTCTTTTATTTTTGCTTTTGGCGCTAATTACTGTGTCGCGCTCGCTCAGTCAGAGGCAGTTGGTTTGTTTTCATTTAGATTGGCTGCCCGTATTGCCCGACTGCAAGCTGAACTGTATTGATATCTTCCATTATGTTAACACAAAAAAAGACATACTTAAGCAAAGCAAGTTAAATCTTCAGCGAAATATAATTCAAATAAAAAAACATTGGGGTTTCTTGATGTCCCGGCTTTTATTTTGAAATTCCGTTTTTTTTCCTCTAAGATTTGAGTTTGTCCCGCCATGCTGTAAAAAAAATATGGCAACACTAATACCAGCATACATACCGTATACATGCGCATACCGACCGATACGTATATCAGAATCTGATGTCTGCATTATGTTTGTCGCTTGACGAGGCCTTGGCATCGATTATTGATTTGAGTACTTGAATGAAATGACAAATTATAGGCTGTTATAATATAGTTTTCGCAGTTGTTAATTTTTAATAACTTGTAACACTACTTAGATATATGTGTTACATACAAAGTTTATTCAAAAGAAATAAAGAATAGTAGGTGTAGGTACGAATAATTAAACATTCAAAATTTTACACAAGGCCCACTTGCACCAACACGAGTTTAAAGTTAAGTAGCGAGTTATGGATTTAAACGCGGTTCCCAGAGTCAACGGGTGCTAGCTTAACGAGTTAAACTGGTTTATTTATTAAATTTGTGTTGGTGCAAGTGGGCCTTACCTAACATAATCAATGCCTAACATACATAAAGTCACGCCTGTCTCCCAATGGAGTAGTCAGTCAAGTCATTCAGTCATTCAGTCGGTCGCTCAGCATGTATTTTTCATTTTTCATTTTTCCACTGCTGGGAATTTTCCAGTTTTCCTCCAGTCCTGCCGGCCTTCAGCGGTACGAAACCACTGCTTACCGCCGACGCACTAGGTCGTTCCCTTTAGCCACACACTTGATGTCGTCGTCCCACCTGTAATGGGATATGCTAATCTTACCCTCGATCTTATGTACCTAAACTGATAATTTAATCGTGAAACTTAACTAGCTCTCATATATTTTGAAAACCCCACCAAAATAAGACAAGAAGATTAGAAGACAAGAACACCTGCAAGTCAGGAGGATTTTTAGGTTTCCGGACCCCATGCGGAAGCCTACAAAGTCTGTCTGTCCGTCCGTCCGTCCGATGGCTGCTTTAGAATCGGTTGAATTTTTTACAAAATGTGTTATTTTGGCGGATATAACAGCAAATAATAACAAATTCAAAAAGTTTAAATTGAAGGGGATCCCCATACAAGAAACGTGTTTTTTCAAGGATTTTTTTTGTGGTGCGGAAACCTATGCGCGAGTCCAACTCGCACTTGTTATTTAAATGGATGCTGAAAATATTTCCATCATCAATCATTTGTATCGTGTGGGGCCGGTACTTTAAAAGAATAGCCCCACTGCATCTCTCCCCGTGTATGGCGACTAAGGGATATAGCTCCCTTCTTATATTATAGGTGGTAGTCCGTGGTAGGCTTTAACCCGCCCGGGTTTGATACCACTGCACTGAATGAAAGGTCGGTCGAAACGGCTATGTCAATAGTTTGTGTTTTCCGTCCAGTTCAGTGTAGCCGGCACGACCGAAGGGAGGCATTGATGTGGCACCGAGTTCACCCGGTGTTATGGGCTGACATCACGGATGT
Organism: Nematopogon swammerdamellus; assembly: GCA_946902875.1. Classification (NCBI taxonomy): domain Eukaryota; kingdom Metazoa; phylum Arthropoda; class Insecta; order Lepidoptera; family Adelidae; genus Nematopogon; species Nematopogon swammerdamellus. The sequence continues at coordinate 20,462,900 of OX336337.1, read as the reverse complement.
TAGCCAACCATTTCAGTTTCCATAAAAATAAAAAAAATCAAGCGTTACCTCGTGTGTGGATCACACGTGAATAAAGTTCGGCTGATGGTCTCATAAGAGGCAATTTGTTGTGCGTCGACAAACAAGCAAATTGCCATTAATTTTTTCCGGAACAATGAAAAAGGACCGTGAAGAGTGAGAGAGAGCAATTAGAACAATTTGATCTGCTTACTTTGTCCGAAGCGACCGGCTATCGCCAATTTACTTAATTGGAAACAAACTGCTCTGTCCGTGGGCGTTTTTGTATGCGTACAGAATCGACTGTTTTGTATATTTTACTGAAAAATAATTAGCACTAAGTCTCGGAAAAAATATGGAATATTCCCTTGTACGTTAGAATAAATTTTTTGTTTTTATAAAAACTGACAAGGTTGATCACCTCCTACATCCGTGATGTCAGCGCATAACACCTTGGTGAACTAGGTGCCATGTGCTTCTCTTCGGTCGTGCCGGCTACACTGAACTGAACGGAAAACACTAACTATTTATATATGTACCAGTTTTAATCGACCTTTCATTTAGTGCGGTGATACCAACCCGGGGGGTTAAACCCTACCCACCGATTAAGATAAAGAAAAGAAGGGATCTACAGTTTTACGTGGAATCTGAACAATGGTCAGCCTCCAACGGTCAAGCGGTCACCTATCCAAGTACTGACCGCGCCCAGGTGTGCTTATGATCACGATCGACAGTCGACCGACCGCACCACTGAGCTACAGAGGTTAACAAGTCCAGAGCGGATCGGGATTCACACAAAAATAAGAGAGCAAAAACAAAATGACGTTATCGAAAATAACAACTGGAACATATTTATGAATATAATATAATGAACTTAAAAATAACTAAATTAACTTAGGTATCATAAAAATAAATAAATATTGTAAACAAAATATATGTAGATTATATCTACATATTTTGTTTGCTATATTTTTGCCAGGCGCGCTTTATTCAACATGGACCCAACGACATTCTACTTTTTAATAGTCTTGTTATGCTTAGCATTAACAAAATTAATTCATAATGAATACCCCATTAGCATTTAGCACTGCTAAGCGCCCTGATGAATAAATGCTAAATGCTAAATGCTAAGCAATAATCACATTTCATTTTAGTTAGCATTGCTGTTTCGTTCGTAAAACTTTGTTGGTTCGTTTGTTTTGGAACGCACAAAGCAATAAAGTATGTGCTATTTATCTGTGGTACTGCTAAATGCTAAATGCTAAATGCTGTATAGCGCCTGCGCTCCGCTGCTAGCTAGCATCTAAACGCGAAATGCGATGCGATCATGCGAGTGAGGGATCGGAATTATCATCTGTCACGTGATCATTAGTTTTGGTCATATCTACAGAACCACTGGACTTAGACCCATCGTGTTGGTACTCAAACTGAACGTCTCGGTGAGATCTACCCATCTGTCACGTGATAATTTGTTTTGGTCATATCTCGAGAACCACTGGACTTAGACCCATCGTGTTGGTACTCAAACTGAACGTCTCGATGAGATCTACCCATCTGTCACGTGATCATTTGTTTTGGTCATATCTCGAGAACCAGTGAACTTAGACCCATCGTGTTGGTACTCAAACTCAACGTCTCGATGAGATCTACCCATCTATCACGTGATAATTTGTTTTAGTCATATCTCGAGAACCATTGGTGCTAGACCCATCGTGTTGGTACTCAAACTTCAGGTCTCGGTGAGATCTATCCATCTGTCACATGCACTTTTGTTTTTGTCATAACTCGAGAACCACTGGTGCCAGACCCATCGTGTTGGTACTCAAACTTCAGGTCTCGGTGAGATCTATCCATCTGTCACATGAACTTTTGTTTTGGTCATAACTCGAGAACCACTGGTGCTAGACCCATCTTGTTGGTACTCAAACTTCAGGTCTCGGTGAGGTCTATCCATCTGTCACATGAACTTTTGTTTTGGTCATAACTCGAGAACCACTGGTGCTAGACCCATCTTGTTGGTACTCAAACTTCAGGTCTCGGTGAGGTCTATCCATCTGTCACATGAACTTTTGTTTTGGTCATAACTCGAGAACCACTGGTGCTAGACCCATCGTGTTGGTACTCAAACTTCAGGTCTCGGTGAGGTCTATCCATCTGTCACATGAACTTTTGTTTTGGTCATAACTCGAGAACCACTGGTGCTAGACCCATCGTGTTGGTACTCAAACTTCAGGTCTCGGTGAGATCTATCCATCTGTCACATTAAATTTTGTTTTGGTCATAACTCGAGAACCACTGGTGCTAGACCCATCGTGTTGGTACTCAAACTTCAGGTCTCGGTGAGATCTATCCATCTGTCACATGAACTTTTGTTTTGGTCATAACTCGAGAACCACTGGTCTTAGACCCATCGTGTTCGTACTCAAACTTCAGGTCTCGGTGAGATCTATCCATCTGTCACATGAACTTTTGTTTTGGTCATAACTCGAGAACCACTGGTGCTAGACCCATCGTGTTGGTACTCAAACTTCAGGTCTCGGTGAGATCTATCCATCTGTCACATGAACTTTTGTTTTGGTCATAACTCGAGAACCACTGGTGCTAGACCCATCGTGTTGGTACTCAAACTTCAGTTCTCGGTGAGATCTATCCATCTGTCACATGAACTTTTGTTTTGGTCATAACTCGAGAACCACTGGTCTTAGACCCATCGTGTTGGTACTCAAACTTCAGGTCTCGGTGAGATCTATCCATCTGTCACATGAACTTTTGTTTTGGTCATAACTCGAGAACCACTGGTGCTAGACCCATCGTGTTGGTACTCAAACTTCAGGTCTCGGTGAGATCTATCCATCTGTCACATGAGCTTTTGTTTTGGTCATAACTCGAGAACCACTGGTGCTAGACCCATCGTGTTGGTACTCAAACTTCAGTTCTCGGTGAGATCTATCCATCTGTCACATGAACTTTTGTTTTGGTTTATTCACACGCTTGAGTGAATTCGCACTTCATATACACGGTGTTGCCGTTGCCCCCGTAATATTTCTAACTGACATAAGGGGGTTATTCTATATGTGATACTAAATAACTTATGTGGCGAAAACAGTTTTTTTAACAAAAAAAAATATTTTTTCCATACAAATTTTAAATGCCTATTCTCAAAATGTATGAAGAAAAAAAATTTTTTTCTTCAAATTAAAAAGTCGTACAACAAAAGTTGTTCTATTTCACGTAAAGAATCACCCCTTTTCGGGTTTTACGGTTGGGGTTGCAACACCGTGTATAAGTTTTTTTAACAAAAAAAAATATTTTTTCCATACAAATTTTAAATGCCTATTCTCAAAATGTATGAAGAAAAAAAATTTTTTTCTTCAAATTAAAAAGTCGTACAACAAAAGTTGTTCTATTTCACGTAAAGAATCACCCCTTTTCGGGTTTTACGGTTGGGGTTGCAACACCGTGTATAAGACATTCATTGTGTGTGTTCATTCCATCATGAACTGTCGAGCGATATTTTTCGCATTCGCATTTAGCATTTAACGTTAGCATGTTAAGGGCGTAAGATTCGCAAGTGAATTAAATTAATGCTTTTTCGCATTAATTAACAACACTACTTTTTAATAGTTGCATGGACCGGGATGGGTGGGTCCACTTTTAAAAATAGAACAATATTCATGGACCGCGCATCGCGTAGTAAAAACATTTACTTAGATGCGCGTTTTCAAGACCCTCCTCTATCGTATTGTTTGACAAACGACAAAGACGGGTATAAATGACCCGTTTCTTGCGCTACCACAAGAATGCAGATGTTGCCAGTACACGCAAAAACGTTATTTGCCAAAAAGCGTGTATGTGCTTATCATTTATTCCACCTGCTGAGGAGCAAAGAAACTGGTGTACCCGTCCCTCGCCTGTTTACGTAGACTTTGAACAAACACATCCCACCGAACGGCCGGCCTGGGGCGACATTGCATTTTATATTCTGCTCACCGCGCAGCTCGCTCTCCGTCCGACGAATTTGCATGTTGTTTGCTTCTCAAACGAAGTTTGGGCGAAATGGATTCTATTAAAAATAATCGTAGGTACTGACGAACACGGTGCGAAATTGTGGCCGACCGGCAGAAGATGGTGACAAAGGTTGTATAAACGAGGCTGCTGCCAGTACAGGACCGCGACGCTCATTCGGTTTTATTGTCGGTGTAAAATGTGAGTGCTGCCAGCACAGTTGACGCAAGCAAATCTCTTAGCGAATATTCACTAAAGTGGTTGAATTCTGGAAATTTGACCAATAACTAGATGACAAACACGGTGCGAAATTGTGGCCGACCGGCAGAAGATGGTGACAAAGGTTGTTTATTGTTTATTGTATAATTTCATCCATAGTTAGGTAACCTACGCTTGGACATGTCGAAAATTCCGCTAGTTCTAAATTGAACATGCGAAGAAGAACTGACAAACAAACTTCGCAAGTCACAATGTTTTGTTAGTACCTTATAAGTATTATATTATAGTAACTTAGAAATAATTAACCCATACTACCGCATACTGTATAAACGAGACTGCTGCCAGGACCGCGACGCTCATTCGGTTTTATTGTCGGTGTAAAATGTGAGTGTTGCCAGCACAGTTGACGCAAGCAGTGGTAGAATTCTGGAAATTTGACCAATAACTAGAAATTTCAGATTTGTTTGAAAATGTTTAGTTGCGGTTGTTGTAAGCAAATAGCCTCGCGAATATTCGCTAAAGTGGTTGAATTCTGGAAATTTGACCAACAACTAGTAATTCCGGATTTATTTGAATTTTTCTTTTCATTGCGATGTACGATTATTTTTAATCTCTAAAATTGCTAGATCATTAATATAACGTCGCTAATACTTAAGAGGTGTTAGTTGCAGTTGCAGTTGCAATAAAGTCGTAAAATGGCAACACTTGCGAATAGTGCGAATTTTAATAAAATTGTGTTGAGTTTATGAGAGGTACTTGTAAAATGTGTGATTTTGTTGCAATTCAGATATTAAATGCTTGTATTTCGTGTGACGGCCACATAACAGGTGGTCTTCCAACTTATTACAGTTTTTACATACAATACCTAGTTATTCATACATATATGTATTTACTTTACTTAGAAATGACTAGAATAACAATTTATATTATATCAGGCTATTCTATCACGATATATTTGATTTCTAATGTAATATTGTAGAATACCTATAACACTGCTTTCAGCTAACATATTATAGTACATAATTACATATTTACTTAAAATATACTAACATTATGTATGTATTCTTTTCGGTGGATGGTCTGGTCTGCCGCTCCCGAAATCGCCCCACAACGCACCGACGCGTATTGCGCACGCAACAATGCACACTTGAGCACAGGTGGCGACCTGGTACAGGGTATGTGCCCAATTAGTAATGCAACCCTCTCTATATGTTATAGATATTTACATATTTGTATTTAGCCAATAGCTTCGTTTGTATATAGCATGGCATGGCATGGTAGCTTGTAAGATCGAGCTTCAGAATATGAGTTTTACTGTGAGTTTTATTTTTATGCCATTATCACAAAAATATAGAGAGCTAAACTTGTATATATATGTATAATTGGTTTCTCGGAAACTGCTCTAACGATTTGGATGAAATTTTGTATTTAGATACTGTTATTAATTTTTTTTCACGCTTATCTAGATAGGCGTAGACGCCGAGCGAAGCTCGGTCGCCCAGATGCTACTACTAAAAACGAACAAGTAATTCTTATAGCCTATTATAGGAGAAACTCTTAAAGGTAAAATAAAAATGCAATAATTTACCGAAACTCATGTAATAATCGTAAATGTACAAAATGAACTTGCCAAATTTAATAGTCGAAGTATAAAAGTACCTGTTCATAAACGTGTTTTAAAACAAGCTCATAAAATTTTGTAAAACTTGGTAATTAACGTTCACAAAACTGCACGAACTCGCGTTTAGAAATAGCTAATAGACAACAAATAGGCGATAAAAGTGTGTCCGACGATGAAATACTGTCATTGAGTACACGTTGTTAGATTATTAGTGCGTTTCAGATTATGTTGTTAATTATCGTGGCCCTTGCCGCAATAAACGTCATTTTCGATAGGGATGCGCAACAGTAGTCATCACGCTGATACATCGATGCAAAACTAATCCACGACTCATTAGCACGCATCGAAAACGAATATGAAAGGTTTGGATCTCACAATAAAAACGCACAATAGGCAATCTTGTAAGTGTGAATGAAACGGAAGGCCTTTGGAATTGGCTGGGGAATTGGATAGCATCGATAAATAATCGACAACAAAAGTTGATGTTCGTTCCTGCCTAGTGTCGCCTCACTAGGTTTATGGCTTAGACCCACTGTCTTCAATGGGAACTGGTCCGAATGATTTATGGCTAAAAGGCGCAGGCAGGATGGTTTAACTTTACTATACGAGTAGTTAGCGTCATGTCATCCAAGACAACATCAAGGCCTCACCGTCTACTTAAACTAATGGAGTCTCTAATTTTTCGTGATCCACCCACAGACTATTCAAAATCCGCTGAATGTGGGATTTCCGGCATTTAAAATTTGGAATCAACAGCCCAAAGAGTTTGTTTATTGAGCATTCTAATAGCAGTTAGACTGCATTCGAACCTGTCACAATTTGTTCTGTCCGGTTTGATTACATCCACGAAAATGAACACCGGCAAGAAACTTCGCTTTGAATACGTCGCTACGTGGAAGCTGCTACTGTCAGGTGAGTTCTTGTAAACTATTCAAATCGGGATCTATGTAATCTTATGAACATTACAAGGAATATCGACTTGATAGAAGGGCCGTTTCGCATTGCAACTCTTCCAATTTGTATGTTTATTACGACAAAGTGTGGCCAAAATAAAGAATCGAGGAGATTTACCTAAACTAGAAACATTGCGTGCTATAACATACTCGTACTGAATTCGGACCGAACATGCCGTAGAAGTTGACATAAAAATAATCATAAAAAAATGTACATGTCGACTTGAGAACCTCCTCCTTTTTGCTTTCGTCGGCTAAAAAGTAACTTGGGCGGAAGAGTTAGTTATTTGGCCTATTATTATTATCCAGCGGGGTAATGCTGCAAGTGCTCTTGAAGAGTGTTGCCGCAAGAGTGTTAAAAACGCCCCTTTTGATAGTTATTATAATGTTTTTAGGTAGGTTTTCATTCTTAAATTATTTGTATTCCTTTTTTTAAATTTTCTTGAATAAAGGATTAAGCATCTTTCAACTGTTCTTATGTGTACATTGTGATTGTAAAATCATACTCGTATTTTTAACCGACTTCAAAGGAGGAGTTTCTCAATTCGTCGGAATCTTTTTTTATATATATTTTAATTTTTATGGAAACTGACACGGTTGACTACATCACCTACAACATTCATGATGTCAGCCCATAACACCGGGTGAACTAGGTGCCATGTCAGTTTACACACACAAACTATTTACATAACCGTTTCGACCGACGCGACGTTTTATTCAGTGCGGTGGTACCAGCCCGCCCGACGCACAGTGTGTCGCCTAGAACAAGCTAGCTGGACAATATTATTTGTCGATGTTATTCGTTCCAGACGTGTTTATTATGAATGTTCATAAACATTTTAACTACTTTCAGTACATGGTTTCACCTAGAATGAAACAAAAAAAAAGTTTTTCAAAAAATTATATATTTCTCAGTTCTACTTACTTAGTACATAAACAAAACAAATGAAATATGAACAAAACTAAGTGAATCTATTAAATCATTAAGCTAATTAGCTTAACATGTACATCATTAACCTAATTAGGACTTAAAACTAAAAAAAAAGCAAAATACATGATAAATTAAAAATAAATTAAACAACTAAACATTAATTAATTATGTATTTATATAACATTTACAACATAACAATATACCAACAAAAACACAAAGAATAACTACACCCTCTTCTTAAAAGAATAGGTCATCACTTAATTCTTCTTCAGAAGAATCCTCTTCAACATACTCATTATCTGCAACACTTGATGTACGAATTATATTTCTATTTACATTACAAGTAGGCTCTAATACTAAATCTAAGACCTCACAAGGGAGAGGACCGGTCTTTTTTTGGGAACCTCCATGAGACTGTTAATTACAGGATAAGCAGCATAACACAGCAGCGCAGAAGTCACAATCAACAATATCCACAATCAAACAAATATTTATGTTCTATAAGTACGTGTTAAGAAGATATTATAGATATATACCTGATAGCCGGAAGATATCTCGGCAGCCGCAAGCAGTTCTTCAGAACTGCGGGATTGAATCAAATCGTCAACACGTCGACGTTTGGTCTTCGAACTAGCATCTGCCAACTGTTCAATCCTTGGTCTTCCAGGGCCAACCGGTGAGGGCTGAGATGATGTTGATGGCTCCGCAGCATCCATTAACGTACGAAACGTTATATCGCCCTCTAGCCATTTTTTATTGGATGCCAGAAAGCGATCCCGAGTTCTTTTGGAATTCTCCCATTTTTCCGACAATTTCGCAGAAAATCGTGAGATAACTGCCTTCATATCCATCAACGATTACTCCATTACACCGCTCAGATCATGATTTAAGGCAACAAACTTGAAAAGCGCAGCATTCTTCTCAATTTTGGCAGCTTTAGCCCATTCCTCAAAAAACTCCATTTTCGAGATATTAAAACTGTGTTCTAGAAAAAAATTTATAAAAAATATAGGGGCAAATTCGAGCAAGAAATTCTAAGTCAGTTGTAAACTAGAATGATGTGTCTTTTACTTGACCAAAAAAATATCCCGGGGAAATGGGGGGATTTTTACTTATCGTCTTTTAAATTCCAAATTTAATATTTTTTTTGCTTCTTTTTTTTTTAATTGCAAATATCTTTTTAACAGGTTTAGTCATATAAAATATAATGGTATAAATAAAAACTGCTTACCCTCGTTTATTGAATCCATCACTAATTCACCACTCAACTTTAAACAACAACACGTGAGACGTAATCGTATCAGTAGCCAGAATGCAACTAATTTGAAGTATTTAACCCAACTATCTTGTATACTTACCCGCATCGCAAATGTTTTGAGACATCTATATCAAAACAATACCCGTTACTGTGATCAGCAACTAATGCTCTAACTACCCTTATTAACAATTCTCAGAATCGTTACTGTGGATATTGTCCAGCTAGCTTGTTCTAGGCGACGCATTGTGCGACGGGTTGAACCCTACCACCTACTAAGGTAAGAAGGGAAGGGACATACAGTTTTACGTGGAATCCGAACCACGGTCAGCATCCAACGGTCGACCCATCCAAGTACTGACCGGCCCAGCGTTGCTTAACAATCAATAGCAACAGTCGACTGTCTGCACCACTGAGCTATCGAGGCTGACAAATGTATGTTCAGCGGTAATTCTTTGCCACGAGTACTTTGGCCAAGTACCGATAACAGGATCCATGAGAAAATCACCAAACTCTTAAATTTGCATAAACGTGTGTGTGACAAATGGGCGAAAAATTCTATCCCACGTCAACCGATTTCGATGATTATTTTTATGTTGGAAAGGAGGTACTAACTAACTAAAAGAAAGGTTAAATTAGGTTTTTAACTAAGATTACTAAAAAGAGTGATAATTATAGTACCTTATCAGGATTTTCCCATTGTTTCTTCAGTGTTCAAACTGTCGATATTCCTCAGCGGCTTTAGAAGGTTTTCTCCTGTCAGCTGTTTTTAGTTACCGAGGGGCGGCGCGGGACGTTGGCGACGATGGAGGGCCCCTAGGGCGCAGCTCGCTACTTCTCCGGCGCCAGTTTTCTTTGTTTTCGCTCTTGTTTCGAGTCCGCACCGCCGCTGCCATTGTCGGGCAGCTTTTTGTCGCTTAGGAAACGAGGGTAGCGGAAACATTAGCATGAAAGGTTCGCCACACTCGACATCTTTCGCAGCGTTTTGGCGGATTACTTGGAATTTTGGAAGGCGCCACGATTTTCGGGCACCCTAGGTGAACGGACGCAGGGCGCTCCTGTCCCGGAAAACCTTTTATTTTATTTTGTTCACCTTTAGGGAAAGCCGTTTTACCGTTACGCAAGTTTGAAATTTAAACTCGCTAAAAAAATTGGCTTCGATTTTCGAAAACACCAGTCGCGCAGAGCCCAAATGTCAGGCATTCACAAAGAACGGGTCATGCATTAAAAAATTCACCGAGAACGATCGCTCGGCATTGAAGAGAGTGGTTATGTTCAAAAGCGGTAATGTCGCAAATATATGAATGACGTAATGAAGAACAACTTGCCTCTGATCGCCAGTTAAATAAACTTGAATCGTCTGAACCACAGACCAGTTGAACTTTTTGGATTTTGAACGAACAACACAGCAATCTTTGGCTTTCGATTTATTTATTCTTTCACGGAATAGACCTACGAAGATCTTGATTAAATTCCTTCTTCGAACCAATAATTATTCCTCATAAGAACACACGTTTGATAATCTGACTAAACTTAGTCACTCCCGGGCACCGCATACCTCTGTGACTTGTCACGTCCTTTCGATTATGCGTGTATGAGTCGTTGGCGCCAGCTAGCTTCGTAATGATCTTTGGTTGGACTACTGCACCAACTTTAAATCACTATTGATTGTTGCGTGATCCTTCTAGGTTAGAACTGCATTCTTAGTTGATTTACTTTAGTGCCTTTCAGATACATAGTTATGCCTTTCTTCTTCGCCTGCATGTGGTGTAGTTATAGGTACATAAGGATTTATTATTATCGTTATGCATTGTTTCCTTAGTATGTAATGTTAGAATTTTACTTAACTGTCTTATATCGTATTGGGGTGAAAGTAAACTATTTGATTCCATCTTTCTCCTTTTATCTTTTCAATTCATTTCAATCTGCAATCAAATCCATTACTGTACTTTACATGCCATTAGATCCTCCTCTTGTCTCTCCGAGTACACAAGAAGCGCTTTGGTCTCGAACTTGCTCTCGGCCCTATTTCTGTGTAAATTAAGCTCCAGATTATCTGACCTCGATCTAGAGAAATGTAGGTACGATTGTGTGAACAATACCGCCTCTGTTTCTTTTCTCTTTCCCTTACAACATTGTTTTGGCTGAATTTAATTGTCTTCTGTCTGGTATAATTATTGTAGTAGGTAAGTAATTTCTTATTACTGTTATCTTGTCAGATCATATTTATTTTGCATGTATATTTTCTTCAGTATGTGCTGATATGAGTAATTCGATTTGCTTGTAAGTGTTAGTTAACAAAATTATGAAATCGTAAATATATGATAATTTTATGACAAATTATGTTGCGTGTGCTCAATATTAATTATCAATATTATTAGTCATTAAATTATACTTTATATTTACTTAATTTCATTATAAATATGTGTAAGTACTATACTCTACGTTGCATCGATCACTCTGACCGAAGTCACACTTGGACAAGTTGGACATACCAAATAAATGAGGTATATTATAATAAAAACGATTTCATTATTCAATTCAGAGTAGATACTTAGATATAGGTACTTAATTATATTAAGACACTTCTTGGATAAACTTATAGTTTTTGGGAAGAGGATATAAATACCAAGCTCTGGATAGACCATTACGCAACGACCCATATAAGATTTGAAATATGAACATGGTGTTTTATATTTATGGAATGTATAGTTAGCTAGACACAAAACGTAGATTAAACGGAACTGTCTTCCGGCCAGTAGCCTAGGAACAGTCCGAGGAACAGTCCGAAAATCTACTGGCATGGCGCCTATCTGAGCGTGGTTTCGCGAGGTTTTTGGCTCTGTATGACTGCACCATTGGTCCATCGGCACAGCCACCCTTCTTGGTTTACATAAAAAATATTATATTTCAATTTTCGTAGTCTACCAAACAAGAAAATTCAAATATCAGTCCGTATTCTATCTATCTTCTATCTTTTGAGAATTTCAGAAGCGAATATTTTAAGTGTTGTAGAAACAACCTCGCGAAACTCGCGGCGATGAAGCAAAATGAAATACAGCGTCGGCTGATTGTTTTGTCAGCCAGTTTAAAACTAGTTACGCCTTCATTAGTATCACAATGGGTCAGGCGTGCGTGGGATAACCTGATCCAAGCTCCGCTCCATTCAACAGACGAAACTATGTCGCTTTGAACATTTTATGAGGAACGCCTACGTGAAATTTCCTCGTTGTTTTGAACCTTCGGGGAAAATGATTCGCGGCTGCAAACACGCTGAAACTGAAAGGCCAAATTGAACGTGGATTAAGACTGCGGTACTACTTTTCCACATTTTCATTTCGGTTTTTTGCTCAACGAATTTCAAAAATATATATATTAAAAAATCCTGTCTAAAAGTTGACCATATTTAAAAGTTGGTGACAGATTTTTATTTTTATTTATGTCAATTAATATGTGGAAAAAAAATCACAAACGTACTACTAAATTGTCCTAAATACTCCGAAATGCTCTCTTTGTTTCGAAATTGCAGCTTTCTAAAAGATTATTTTGAGTTTATACTAATTGCAGATGATGTAAGATAAAATTTTACTTCTTTTGACAGATTTGGATATTCGTGTAATGTAAATTGGTTTAACAAACTTTGAACAAATACTATAAATCAAGCGAACGCTTCGCTATTCAATCAGTGCCGCGCGGTGCGGCATTTTGATGCTGTAGTACCGCGCTCTTAAAATGTATACGACTGATTTCGATGCAGCACCACGACAAAACGACCGTTGGTGTGTGTGTTTGCGTGCTGAAACTTCTGCTGATGGCCCAGGTGCAAGTTGCTGTAGTGTAGGTATAAGTACTTAGTTTTTTTTATGTAAACCTGGTTGGCTACCTCACTTACAACAGCCGCGATTTCACCCCATAACACCTTGGTGAACTAGGCGCCATATCATTGCTTCCCTTTGGAAGCGCTGCCGTCCGGATACACTGAACTGGAAGGAAAACACGAACTATTATCATAGCCGCTTCGGCTGAGCTTTCAGTCAGTGCGGCATTCCCTACCACCAACCAATTATGGTAATTAGGGAAGATACCTACAAGTTTACGTGGAATCCGAATCACGGCCAGCCTTCAGGTCAAGCGGTCACCCATCCAAGTTCTGACTGCAGCCAAGCGGTCGATCGATATCACCACTGCAGAACATCAAGGCTGACTGACCTATCTACCTTAGGTAGTTAGGGCTAAATTCGTTTGCGGACCTTTACGATAATTTCAAAAATACCCTGCGAACTTTCTTGCCGGTTCTTCTTCGTGGGTGCAATGGAACCGGATAGAACAAATTGTGACAAGTTCCAGTGCAGTCTAACTGCCATATGAATTTTATTATCAATAAACAATACAATACTAGTCCTCACTGATATATGTGTTTTGCTAGGGAGTATGTGTGTGTGTTTTCCTCTGCCGAGATTGTTGGGTAAATGTCAAGATATTGCCCACTCAGTCATAACTCCTGTTGGAATAGCGCGAGAATAATCGAAATTTTGCTAGAGGAATTTTCTTCAAGATTCTGTTAGCTAAACCTTCACACTATCTCGTGTTAGTCGTAATCCTGTTTAACACCGCGCCGTATCTCATGCGATGATGCGTTTTCGCAAATTTTGCGACGTGCAAGGTGTGACGCAATGCAACGTTACGGCTTTACGGCTTGTAGATCTTGCGATGTTGACTAAGTACGCTTTGCTTTACGAGATAACCGTAGATCATGAAAGCTCTATGTACTTTTATAAAATATTCCAATGAATACTTGTAGCGAGAAATATTACACACTTGCTTTCTTATATTTCTTCCGGCAGCTTCGCATGCGTGAAATGGCGATCTTTTTTATTTTATTTTATTTATTTGGCCAAAACAAACAGAAACAAACAAACAAGAAAATACAGAAATATACAAACAATAATTAAGTTTGCCTCCAGCATCGTTAGGCACCTATTATACTTATAGATATATAACGTGGCAAACAGTACATTTAATGAAGATGAAATACAGAGGAAATACGACACATAACTTAAATAATAATCAAATACAGGGAGAAGACGAACCTTAACAAAGTAACAGAAAGTGACATACCATAATTATATATATATATATATTTTTTTTTTACATGTATATATGTACAACAAATAGTGCACACACAGCAATAGCCCAATACACAGTAGTAGCTCACTGTTTGTTATTTATTAGAGAGTGTAGAAACGACTCGTGTTTTGAAGGCGAATGGACTCAGGTAGTGAATGTCTATATTGACAGATATCCTGTTGAAAAAGTTACACATTTTACGCACAGGCGCACGGACTCCCGCATTAGTACGACAGAGATCAAGGTGAAATATGGTACTAGTTCTTGTGGATGGACGAGGGACATGATACCGGATCAACGACAGCAAGTCGGGGCAGTCCACATAATTATTACAAATTTTATAGAGGCAAATTTTATAGATCGTATGGAAATGACGGCTAAGTCCGAATGTCATGTCAGACCAGACCTGCCTGGCCGGTATGGCATTCGCAACCCGCGCGCACGGCCGAATGTCCATGGGCGTCGTTAATAGTTATGGGTGGCTCGGGGCCACATTTTTTTTTATGCAATCCGGTATGTGTGGCTGAATCGGACTAGCGGCCAAGCGCATGCTCCGACCAGCCAATATCACCTCCGAGAAGGTAGGTGCCATACCGGAGACTTCCCTGGATTGCCTGCTATACTGGACTAGAGGAGAACACAGCCGAGGCTGCTATGCGGCCGTCTTACATCCAGTACGGTGGTACCAACCCAGTCGGCTACAATTTGAGCCTACCTAGGTGGTAGGCTCAAATTGTAGCCGACTGGGGTTCGATTTGAGCCTACCACCTAGTAAGAGGCAAGGGAAGGGACCTACAGTTTTAGACCGGTTCCGAACGGTGAAGCAGCAGGTGTAGGTATGCACGTAAATTTTTTCTGCAGAAAAAACTCATTGATACACGCCGACCGGTTTCGAACCGCGGGCATCTCGCATGAGAAGCCGATGCCCAAACCACTCAGCCACCCGCCGCTTTATTACATAACGTAATAAAAAAAAGTCAGTTAATCCCACGTACAATTTGCAGGTTAATATATCTTTAAGGCCGCTGCATACGTAGCGGGGCGCGCCGGCGGGAGCGGAGCGGAGCGGGGAAATATTCTCCATAAGAATATATGATATCCCGCTCCGCTCCCGCTCCGCCGCCGCACAGTGGGTCGAGACTGCTATATAAGGGACATAGGGATTTTTTTTACAAATTTCATTTTTTAACAACACCGATCGATAGGTCTCATCATTCTGATGAATAGTTGTCATTAAACATTTTCGTCTAAAAGTGATAGTTTGCCAGGAAAAAAATATTTTTAAATTTTGATGTATGGAATTAGACATAAAAAGCTCCATTTCGGCCAAGTCTTGACAGGTCTTGCTTTAAAACTATTTAAGCATTGTTCTGTGGTTTATTGACTATAATCCTACACTATCAGCGCGCACCCAATGTTGCCCGTTCACGAGTTATGTGGATCCTAAAAATCAATTAAAAATGTAAGTAAAAATTTTTTTTTTAATTTCTAGAATCATAGGGCATGAATAGATTAATCTAAATAATTGTTTTATATAAAAGTACTAACAAATAGATAAAGTTCTTAATTTTAAAACATTATTTTATCGTAAAGATACATCAAAATCTAATAAAAAAATTATAAAAGTGTTTATTAATCAGACACAGTTACATAATATTAAGGATGTTTGTACATAGAATGCATGACGCATGACAAATAGTACCTATACTCAGATTTATCTACACTGTACCCGCTAGTTCTAGCTATTTGATGGACACTGTCGCCTAAACTGGCCCTAAGACTGTTTCATAGGCGACATTGTTTGGTCAAACCACTGGTGATTACATTTGGGTACTTAACTCTGATCTTATATTAAAAAAATTTAAACCTATAGTTATATATACATACTCATTCTAATTTATCTGTGCACGTTGAGTGAGAGAGACTCATTAGTGCAGTGTGTGCGTTAAATGTGTGAGTGCATTGCAAGACAACCCACACGATGACGGCTTAATCGAAAGGTTCCACGTTATTTTGCGGACAGCGGCTTCAAGAGAGCGATTGGATCTTCCAAAATTCTGGAAATTTTGTGAAGATACAGCAACTTTGTATATCCAGTTATATCCGTGGTACTACATGCCCTCTATCTAGGCTCTAGCGTACATAAGTTGCTTGTGCATGGAACGGATATAATAGAACATTTTGAACTTTTACCAATCGAGAAACTGTCGGAAGAAGCATCGGAGGCTAGAAATAAGGATTTCCGTAAATATAGAGGGAACCATTCCAGAAAAGAAAGTAGGACAGCGACAAATGAAGATATCTTGCATAATCTTCTCATGCCATCCGATCCAAAACTTACTTCTCTAAGGCCAAGAATGGCCAAACAACGGAGAATGGATTTCTCACCAGGAGCAATCGAGCTTTTGGTGTCTCTTACCCGCCCGAGTTAGAGAAGACATCAGGTGACAAAGGTGCTATGTAACAAAAATATAAAGCTGAGAAAAATGAGGTCAAAGTTTTGACTTTTGAATAGATTTTTTTCTATACCTGATAACTAACTGACTAAGTTTACTTTGTATGAACATGAAAAGCGTACAAAACCATGCATTAATACAAAATCAAGGGTTCATGTGGATGAAGGTGTTTTGTACACATAGCTCTCTCATCATGCACAAAAAATTCAATTTATGAGATGATCTTTGGAGATGATCAAACTGGAATAAGGTGTTTTATGACCATAACACCTTCACCACTTGAATAACTCTTATTTCCGTCGTGATTTCGGATTTTCTGTCAGTGCCACTTGATTACTCGGCACATAACACCTTCATCTACGGTAAAAAATGCATTTCTAAAAAAATGTTACATAGTACCTTCGTCCACTCACGTCTTCGTATGTATTACGAATTTATTTATTTATGATTGTTCTTGGTGAGAGATCCATTCTTGTTTGGCCATTCTTGGTCTTAGAGAAGTAAGTTTTAGATCGGACGACTTGAGAAGATTATGCAAGTAACGACTACAGCTTATACAATATAATAAAAAAAATATTAATCAATCATTTATATAAATAAATTCTAAATCGGGCGGGTAAGAGATACCAAAAGCTCGATTGCTCTTGGTGAGACTTCCATTCTCCGTTGTTTGGCCATTCTTGGCCTTAGAGAAATAAGTTTTGGATCGGATGACATGAGACGATTATGCAAGATATCTTCATTTGTCGCTGTCCTACTTACTTTTCTGGAATGGTTCCCTCTATATTTACGGAAATCCTTATTTCTAACCTCCGATGCTTCTTCCGACAGTTTCTCGATTGGTAAAGTTCTAAATGTTCTATTATATCCGTTTCATGCGCAAGCAACTTATGTACGCTAGAGGGCATGTAGTACCACGGATATAACTGGATATGCAAAGTTGCTGTATCTTCACGAAATTTCCAGAATTTTGGAAGATCCACTCGCTCTCTTGAAGCCACTGTCTGCAAAATAACGTGGAACCTTTCGATTAAGGCTTCATCGTGTGGGTTGTCTTGCAATGCACTCACACATTTAACGCACACACTGCACTAATGAGTCTCTCTCACTCACCGCGCACAGATAAATTAGAATAAGTATGTATATTTTTTTTTTATTTTTTTTTTTTTTATGGAACCTGACACGGTTGGCTACATCACCTACAACATCCGTGATGTCAGCCCATAACACAGGGTGAACTAGGTGCCATGTCAGTGCTTCCCTTCATTTCATGTCGGCTACACTAAACTGGACGGAAAACACGAACTATTTACATAGCCGTTTCGACCGACGTTTCGTTCAGTGCGGTGGTACCAACCCGGCCGGGATAAACCCTACCACCTAGTAAAGTAAGAAGGGAAGGGACCTACAGTTTAACGTGGAATCCGAACCACGGTCAGCCTCCAACGGTCGAGCGGTCACCCATCAAATCACTGACCGCGCTCAGCGTTGCTTAATAACAGTTGACTAACCAACCGCGCCACTGAGCTACCGAGGCTGACGAATTTTCTTATCCCTTAGTCGACTTTTACGACATGCGACGGGGAGAGATGCAGTGGGGCTATTCTTTTTAAGTACCGACCCCACACGGTACAAATGTTAAGTACCCAAATGTAATCACCAGTGGTTTGACCAAACAATGTCGCCTATGAAACAGTTTTAGGGCCAGTTTAGGCGACAGTGTTCATCAAATAGCTCGAACTAGCGGGTACAGTGTAGATACATCTGAGTATAGGTACTATTTTTCATGCGTCATGCATTCTATGTAAAAACATCTTTAATATATGTAACTTTCTCTGATTAATAAACACTTTTATAATTTTTTTATTAGATTTTGATGTATCTTTACGATAAACTAATGTTTTAAAATTAAGAACTTTATCTATTTGTTAGTACTTTTATATAAAACAATTATTTAGATTAAATCTATTAATGCCCTATGATTCTAGAAATTAAAAAAAATATTTTTACTTACATTTTTAATTGATTTTTAGGATCCACATAACTCGTGAACGGGCAACATTGGGCGCGCGCTGATAGTGTAGGATTATAGTCAATAAACCACAGAACAATGCTTAAATAGTTTTAAAGCAAGACCTGTCAAGACTTGGCCGAAACGGAGCGTTTTATTCCTAATTCCATACATCAAAATTTGAAAATATTTTTTTCCTGGCAAACTATCAGTTTTAGACGAAAATGTTTAATGATAACTATTCATCAGAATGACGAGACCTATCGATGGGTGTTGTTAAAAAATGCAATTTGTAAAAAAAATCCCTATGTCCCTTATATAGCAGTCTCGACCCACTGTGCGCCGCTCCGCTCCCGCCCCGCCACGTATAAACACGTGCTTGCACTAGTTCCTGAGGATCCTGCAGAAAAGCTCGCCCCGCCCCCGCCCCGCCGGCGCCCCGCTACGTATGCGGCCGCTGCCGAACATCCTGTATAATTAATTGACGTAAGTACTACGAAACTAGGAAAAGGGGAATATTGATATTCTAGCATGACTTTTTAGAGTTCCGTATCCATTGTACGGGACCCTATGACATGGCGATACGGAACCCTCGGTGCGCGAGTTCGACTCGGACTTGGCCGGTTTTTTACTGCAATGCATCGTAATGCTTCAGTGAATTAAAACTATATCGCAGAATCCGACTATGCATTATCGCTATTTAACTTGAGTCACATTATATCACTGCACGGTCATAGAACGGAAATAAACATTAGATCAGTTTTTATTAGATCATAATCCAAACAAGGTTGCTTTTATCATTGAAGCATAATTTTGAAATAAATCATTTTGTGTTTGCCGCTCCTTCCTTTATTTAGCCTTTTTTTATGGAAACTGACACGGTTGGCTGCATTATCTACAACATCCGTAAAGTCAGCCCATAACACCGGGTGAACTAGATGCCATGTGGACGCTTTCCTTCATTTCATGTCGGCTACACTGAACTGGACGGAAAACTCGAACCGAATTTACCGACGTTCCATTCAGTTAGGTGGTATCAACCCGGGCGGGATAAACCCTACCACCTAGTAATATAAGAAGGGAGTCATATCAATATCCCTTAGTAGCCTTTCACGACATACACGGGAAGTACCGGCCCCACACGGTACAATAATATTTTTATGGTTTTGACATGGTTATCTACCTTACTTAGGTACTACACCTTGGTGAACTAGGTGATTACTCTGCTTACCTCGATTGTAGAGATAGAGCGTGGGGTCAACTATTTAGTAATCTGTGGTGGGGTGTGCTATGGATGTACATATGTATGTATGTACCTATTAACAAAATGAAGTATGACTTGATAATAACACGGTGTATGGCTTTACGTAGCAGCCAGCTAATTAATGCGAAAAAGCTTGGAAAAATCATTCATTTAATTATCTTGCTAATCTTACAGCATTAGCATGTTAAAGTTGAATGCTAATGCGAATGCGAAAAATTTCGCTTGACAGTTAATGAAATGCAATGAACTCACACTTCATTTTGACAATGAATGTAGTGCGAATTCACTGAAGAGTGTGAATGAATGAACGAAAATTTCAGCTAATAATGAATAATAGACACCTTATGGGTGGATCGGCGCCACATGTCGCGCTTTCTATAAAAAAAAAGAATTATTAATTTATATTATTGAAATGAAATGTTTACTCATTTATTTTCCTACTTAACGAACGAAATATTTATTGGTTCTAATATAGTTTGTTTACGTATCTGAATTTTATTGGGTCAGTAAATGCCATCATTCAGTCCACGAAATAAAGAAACAACACTCCAAACATCGAACCACATTACTAACAAATTAATGTAAACAACCCAAGCTGTCGAACGATACGCGTCCTCGTCATTGGACGGGCTAATTCGATCACACGCATCGCATTCGCATTGCTTAGCTGTTTAGCTGCTAGCGCAGCTAGCACTAGCACACAACGATAGCACATATTAGGTAGCTTTGTATTTATTGCTTAGCGTTAACATTCATTTTTATTCATCAGGGCGCTTAGCGGTGCTAAGCGCTAACGGGGTATTCATTATGAATTCATTTTGCTAATGCTAAGCATAACATCACTAGCCAGCACTAGCAAGCAAGTCACTTCCAACAAAAGCCAGCAGAACAATAGAAGATTAATAATAAAATGTACAGTAGCCAGTCCAGTGGATATAAGCAATTTGCGCGGCATCGCTAACCTCGCCATACTGTGTCTCGAGCTCAAATGTTGGCTTAGCCAAGGTTGGATGTTTGTTTTACTAATCTCCTTTCAGTTTGCACAATCTGTAGTGTGAGGATATGTTCTCTTCTCCACACAGACATACATACCACACACGCTGTATCCCGACAATCAGGGTAAGCGGAGTAATCGGTGTTGTGTTGCAAGAACGCTGGGACACAACATCGACCACCACGTTTAGCAAAGTATTCGGACAAGATAATTATCAACCAGCAAGTAAGGTAGTAAGGCAGAAAGACCCACCTGCTGCACGACTCGGTGGAAGGACCGTGCCAAGGTGAGAGGTGGTAATCCTGTCGCCCTTTAGCACGGCATCTCGTCCTTATCCCTTAGTCGCCTTTTACGACATGCACGGGGAGAGACGCAGTGGGGCTATTCTTTTTAAGTACCGGCTTCACACAGTACTCTCTTCTCCACTTGTACTATATCGCCAAGGATTTGGAAAGTATAGGATTTTAAGTACCGGCTTCACACAGTACTCTCTTCTCCACTTGTACTATATCGCCAAGGATTTGGAAAGTATAGGATAAATCTGATTGATACCACTGCACTAAGCGAAGGTCGGCGTTTCATCCAGTTCAATGTGTGCAGGCTCTCCCAAAGGAAAGTACTGGTATGACTCGTAATTTCAACAGGTACAAGGTTCTTGATAGGGTATAAGTCTCGGGGTAAGTAGATTTCGAAAACAATATGGAACTGAAATATTTAAAAATAATTTAAATAAATGCACATAAAAGAGAGGTGGCGCAAAAGTAATAATCCATTTTATTATATATATAACTATTACTTTTTTCTATATTAAATAATGATGAATATATTTTTTTTTTATTGTTATTTTTGTTGGAAAATTGGAGAGGTGTATGTCCAGCAGTGGACGCTTACACGCTGACTGACTGACTGACACCTTGAACATTTGTTCCATTACCATTCCTTGCTGAAGGAAGATCATAGTTTGAACGATATCATCTTCAGTACTAAAAACAAATTTCTAAAGCGTAAATAAAAATAATAAATTTAATTTAATTTAATAAAAATATAGAATAAAAAAAACAAAATGGATGATTACTTTGCGCCACCTGTATTATGTCGTTGAATTGAGAACTAAAACCATTATGCACAACCCGCATGGAGCGCATTTAAAACTCGCTCACGACTCCCATAAATCCCACAGCAGACTTGCACATTGCATCTCGTACATCCGTGGTGCATTTCATGCGCCGGTGGTGGTCCTTCATTTTAATTTACTTCACCGACAAAGCCGCGACACTCCGGAGGCACTGCATTAGTAGGCGGGTGAGGCTGTCGCTCCATCCGGCTATAGTGCAACACTGTATAGAGCGTTTCATCAAAGAGTTCCCTTCGCCGTTTTGTTGGTAGTGCCTAAATAAGTGTTGCCAGATTGTGAAGATTATATTACCTAATAATGTAATCAGTATTTACCGTGTAATAAATATGGCAATCATCATCATCATCAGCCTGTATCAGTCCACTGCTGGACATAGGCCTCTCCCAAGGCACGCCACCACACGCGGTCTTCCGTTCTTCTCATCCATCCACAAATCAATAATGATGATGATGAAATATGGGAAATACCGATCATTACGGGTAAATCTGTACACAGCAACCCTCAACGCTGTTTTTGACAGATAGACAGTGGAGCCAACATAACAGCGAAGGGAATTCTTTGATGAAACTCATTTTCCCACACGTTTGTTTCAATTGCCTTCTAGCTCAATGGTGACGGTTAGCAGTGCAAGGGAAACTTCGTCGACAGAACTGAGTTTGTGTTAGACAAGATATTAATTATGGTACCTACCTACCTGAATGATTTTTACGCAGGTCGCCTATCACCCTCAAATATGGTTGAGGGAGGCGATGGTTGACCCTGGCGTGATGCTCGTGAACGGGTGCTGTTTGCGGAGACTGACCTGCTCCAATTAGCTCCAATGTGTTATATGAATGGTTTACGCTTATAGGAAAAATGTTGTATTTGTGGTACATTTTTAGTGAGTGCAGTGTACTGTCTATGGATGATGAATAAAGAATAAAGACAGAAGGAGTATACATTATTATTTAAATAATAGTATAATCGTATCTACGGTAGAATAAATAGAAACAAATATATTGAGAAACAGTTTAGCGAGAGAACGTTGAAGCCTGAAAGAAGAATGGTGACGAGAATTGAAAAATGCTTCGCTGGTTGTCTTCACGTTGAATGATAGGAAACTAACGAAAAGTGAGTTATGGAGCGAATGTGAGTCTTGTCCGTGACAGGGTCGCGATAGACCAAATCCGGTCAAGTGCGTAGTATGAGCATGTATGAAGAATATTATGAGAGTGTAAGAGGCGGTAGAGGTGTGTCAGGATAGTGGCACGTGAAGACCCGTTGTCTCTGCCTACGCCATTGGGAGCTGTGCGGGAGCTAGATGTCAGACCAAACGATGGCTTCTCTTCGCGAGCACTCGGCCGTGGCATGCTTGCTTGACAGAGAGATTAGGTGCTCGAGAGGTTGTACCTAATGCTGGTAAGAAAATATAATGACGATAATGAATTTTCGGAAAAGTTTGCCATCAATTTAACAGGATAACTAACGTTGAACCTCGTTAATCTAGTCAGCTGTAAAGCAGATTATTGAAATTTGGAAAGTTTCTAACTCAAGTACAAACCTTTAAAAGCTTCCACAGAGTTCAAAACGAACATGCCACGTCACAGTGTTCGGCTCTTCAAGCGACAGAGAGAGGCGTTACCGATACTCAAACATTGGTCTCTTCTCGGACCCGTGTGTGCTCAACACATACCGTTGTGTTGCCCGTTATAGAGTAAACAGAAATTTGGACGGCACTGTGTACACACTAGACTCCAACGCACGCACTCGTATGGACATTCAAATGTTGCTTTTTCATTAGTATCATCTTTCGGCACACATTCATGAGATTGTAAGGAAAGAAAGAATGAAGATGACAATTAATATACATTAAGTACATCTGAGCCAATAACATAACAACTAAAGGATTTCAGAATTCCTGGTATATTTTCATTAGTATCATCTTTCGGCACACATGACAATTAATATACATTAAGTACATCTGAGCCAAAAACACAACAACTAAAGGATTTCAGAATTGCTGGTATATTTTCATTAGTATCATCTTTCAGCACACATTCATGAGATTGTAAGGAAGAAAGAATGAAGATGACAATTAATATACATTAAGTAAATGATGATATATTGATTCATACTTAAATGATTGAAAATAGATTAAATATAGAGGAAAAGATTACGGCGCGGCAGATTTTTATTCGCGCGGAAATTTCATCGCGAGTGTGTTCTACGTTCATGAATCATGATATTCCATACGTTACAGAATTGCGGAAAACAAATTCGGTCCGCAGCAGCTGCTGATGCGGTTTTAGGGCGCGGTATTTATTCCGCGCGGAAAAACATTGCGCTGATAGCTTTAGTAGTGCGTACTAGACCTTATTATTTTTTCGTGCAGTTTGTAGGTTCTAGGGTTTGGTCAGGAGGTGAATGTATGTATGAATATAATAAATATTATACCGCGTAGGGCCGGTACTTAAAAATAATAGCCCCACTGCATCTCTTACCGTGCATGTCAAGTGCAAGGGATGAGTACAAAATGCCGTGCATAAGGGCGACAGGCTAGCCACCTCTCACCTTTGCACGGTCCTTCCGCCGAGTCATTCAGCAGGTGGGTCTTCATGATAGTTATCTTGTCTAATACTTTGCTAAATGTGGTGGTCGGTGTTGTGCAAATACATCATTTACAAGAGTACTTGCAGCACAACACCGACTACTCTCCTTACCCCGATTGTCAGGATACAGCGTGTGGTGTAGAAATGTAGGTATGTATATTATATGTGGTTATAGTTCTCGCTTGTTGGGAAAATTGGGAGTGACCTGTGCCAAAATGCGCTAGACACATGATTTGGTAAGCATTCCAGATGTTGTAGATACACGATAAGAAGGGCTTATTTCAAAAAGAGCAGATGTCCACAAAAGAAAACTTTTCAGGAGAAACAAAAAACGTTATAAAATCTCTGTATCGGTTTCGGTTATAATTTGTGTTCAACTTTTTTAATTGTATACTAGAGAATATAGACAACTGTTTTATGCAACCTTAGTGCCCATGGGACATTATTAAATGGTACAACCGCTGGACATGTGTCGTTTTTGTAAGAAATTACATCAGTCCTATACTAAATATGTTGTCTAAAATGGTTAATAAAATAAGTTTTAAAGTAAAAGCATGTTTTATTTATAGGAACACTTAATTTATAACTAGGCTAGGGTCTTCTGACCATACTGCATCGTCTTTAGTTTGACAATCTGCTGAGATTTCTTTGAGTTTCTGTCAAAAACTACACATGTCATGCATGTACATCATCTGTTGTTTTTGACCGCACACAACATGAACATGAATGGTTTTTGACGGAATCAAAGAACTTTTCTAGCTTATAAATAACTCAGGACGTATAGGTTTTTGCAGAAATGAAGTAAGTAGAAAATTTGCGTAACAGCGACATCTACCTAACTGCATCAAAAGGTCATGTCACGAAAAAAATGAACATTCTGTTCTTTTTGAAATAATGCCTTCTTTACAGCGACCAGCTTGACCTTGCAGCAAAGTTATTATTTTCATTTCTGCTACCATCATCGCTAATTGATCACAGTGCAAGCAATCCCCCCCCAGCAACAACGTCGTGAGTTGTGTCGTCAAAGCGTCCGTCCGGATGAGAAATTGTCTCACTCTCTCACTGGCGCAATGTAAGTCGGCACCAGGATTATAGGCCGGATCAAATCTGATTGTGGGCGAACTGGAGTTTACGGTAGTCACTACAGAATTACACCCTTCGAACGTCTAAGATTGTGTTGAAAATAAAGGCGCGTAATTTCTTAATATCCGGCATTTCAAAACACTTCGACTTGGAGTGCTTTTCTATTGGTATTTTATATCCAACGTAGAACACTCTTTTTAACCCCCGACGAAAAAAACGGAGGGGTGTTATAAGTTTGACATGTGTGTGTGTGTGTGTGTGAGCGTGTGTGTGAGGGTGTGTGTGTGTGTGTCTGTCTGTGGCATCGTAGCTCCCAAACGGATGGACCGATTTGGATGCGGTTTTTTTTATTAGGAAGCCTGTTTAATCGGGATGGTTCTTAGCTATGTTTGTAATCAAGTAATAAAGTAATTAAGTAATAAAAAAAATTATTATCTTAAAAAGTGGACCGATTTGCATGCGGTTTTTTTTAAAAAGCTTGAAATAAAAGTTAAATTACAAATTTAAAAAACCCCCGACTCTTAAAAAGTCAAAAATAATTTCCGTTTACTTACTTAAAGGAGTCGGGGGACCGCTAAGTAAATTAAATATAAAGACTCAAAAGTTGCGGCGGGAATTTACTTAGCGGTCTACCGACTCCTTTAAGTAAGTAAACGGAAATTATTTTTTACTTTTTAAGAGTCGGGGGTTTTTTAAATTTGTAATTTATATATATAATTGATTGTGTGTGGTGTGTATTTAGCTGCTTGCACGAAGCTGACTCGTTCCGGAATTTCGTCAAGTCAAAACAGCAGGAACAGAAACCAATTCTGATTCAATTGTCCCCAGGAAAGTTTATGTGGCGACTTTCCACCTGCACAAACCAATCTGGCATGTACACAGATTGAGATTTAAAGGAGTTTGCAAAACTCTTCGTACTAGCGAATAGCGTAATAGCGAAGCGAAGCGAGTTTTTTATTTCAAAATGCATCTAGGTAGTCCCACCATGTTTGAATGAACCTCTTGTATTGGAGAGGCTGACACTTGTCTAACATTAATTATGCAGAAATACACAAAACATCAGACCCCTATTTTATGTTCAAATCGTCTTGTATTTTATGACTCGGCTTGATAGTACACAGCGAACTAGCGTCAACGAAGGGCTCATAAACCGAAGCGCCTATAGTTAGCTAGGCCGCCTCTATAAAGCTGTTTCTTAGATTTTGTTCCTTTTTGGCTAGTTTAAGTAATAAAGCAATTTACTTTCTCAAGAGAGATCCGGAGAGTGTGCAGAAAATAAACACACTTAGTGATTTATCTCTACCATCATCTTCCTTATTTCACTTTTCCTATCTTATAGCAGTATTGACCATTATAAACCTCTAGTATTAATAACATTGTTTTTATGTAGGTCATGCACATACTTTGTTGTAACTTTCTCGGTTAGTGCTCGAAGTTTTGTTGACGAATCACATTATTTTACTTCGGAAGACTTTTCGTGTTCGAAATCTGAATCGATCAGCAGTTTTAATTGGAGTAGCTAACCAGTTTGCGTCGCTGTGGAGTGGACCGAATTCCAAGACAAAAGTGTGTCGCAGACTTTGCATTGCACAAATTATATTTATATGTAACAAAATGTAACCAGTACTTGTACAACTGTTTTTTTATGGATAGCGCGACATGTGGCATCGTTTCACCTACAAGTAGGTGTCTAACGATGCCCATGATGGACATTCTGTGATGCACGGAGATTGCTAATGCCATCCCGGCCTGACAGGAGCCTTTTCACGCCACTTTTGAAAAACCCCAGGCTATACTTGGGAGGAAATAGATAAGGGAGTGCGTTCCACATTTTCCCGGTTCTGTGAATAAAAGACCTACAGAACCGGTTGGCGCACCAACCGTGGTAGGTTGATTGAATAGGGGTGCATGTTTTTAATTACAAATCGTATAGTATAGTATCATCATCATCATCAGTATATTTTCAAGAAATTTTGCTGACTCCGACTCCGGCTGTATTATGAAATGTGTTCGAATGATCTTTCGTTCATATTATCAAAGCTCATTGACTATGATCCATCAAGTACACAATTATGTATGATCGATACCTAATGCTATATTTTCAGAACCAAATATCCGACTTCCGAAGTTTTGCTAGTATGTATGTATTCTAAACTGCACTTTGCCCGAATATATTTAAACAAAATCTTGTTTCTTTTTTCCTTTTTTGTTTTTCGTAGTCGGGTTTTTTTTTTTTAATAATTCTTCTTCTTTAGATGAGCATTAACTGTTCAAACAACCTTTTAATCCTCAATCCGTGCTCATATTTTTAGACACTGTTGAAAATAAATGTTATATTCTTGAAAAATTAAACTTGTTTAAGGGTTCAGCCAGTGGGGACCTTGGAAGAACCTCATCGTAAAGGTTATACGAGATCACATACTGCCGCAAAGCACTAATGTGTACTTAGTTACTTACTGTTATTGCCTACCATATACGCTGTAACGAACTCCTGTTAGACTAACTAGTACAGTTTATGATGTACTTCACACTTTGTGCTGTTTAACTGCGGTAGTAATGTCAAAACTCGCTCAGAGCAACTGATCGATTGACGAACTAAATCATTTCATAGGCAAAGTAATCCTTTAAATAACTGACTATACAAAATTGGACATAGATATAGATAGATAGAAAATACTTTATTGCTCCGAGAAACATTCAACAATATAAGCACATTGGAAAATTTACATAAGTTGCAAACGCGGACGTATCCCTTAAAGAGATTTCTTACAGTCAACCAGTATGAAATTCAATTAATATAGGTGGTACCACCGCACTGAATGAACCGTCGGTCGAAAGGGCTATTTAAATAGTTCGTGTTTTCCGTTCAGTGTAGCCAACATGAAATTGAAGGGAAGCACATACGTGGCATCTAGTGCGCCCGGTGTTATGGGCTGACATAACGGATGTTGTACGTGATAAAGCCAACCGTGTCAGTTTCCATAAAAAAAAACCATGGTAAATTTAAATTGAATCTATACTCTGTTGCAGGACTTAGAAACAAAATCAGGTTATCATTCCTACATGGACGATTAAAACTAAAACAGTAACGTTGAGTTGGTTTATGAAGATCTTCTCACCAGCGATGCGATGTATTATAACGGTACTGATATGTGTTAAAATAACTTGGACGCCATTGTCCTGCCTTTGCGGCAAGCTCCTCGGTAAAATGTTGCGAAAGAGCAAAGTTTTGCCAGCATCTGCGGTGACAACGACGTTGACTGATCGTAAAGTGTACGCTCTGTCGTTAAACCGCATGAGATGTGGCTTAGAGTTTAACGGTCGGTGACATACGTGCATCAGGCGCTGCCGTTAAGTATAAGACGGTTTTGACACCTTTCCCATGAGCGTTTAAGCCTTAAAGGAAGCTAGGCTTAGGATGAACTTGCCTTTGAAAGTCGATCGTTGTAAATCTTTTAAACTTCCTAGTAATTTCATTACCGTGTGAAGCTGGTACTGGAAAAGAATAGCCCCACTGCGTCTCTCTCAGTGCATGTCGTAAAAGGCGACTAAGCGATAAAGAAAATATATCGTGCTAAAGGGCGACTGGATAGCCAGCTTTCAACTTGGCGCGGTCCTTCTATCGAGTCATGCAGCAGGTGAGTCTTCGTGCCTTACTTGCTGCTTGATAGTTATCTTATCCTAATAATTTGCTAATTTTGCCTGTGTTATGCTGTAATGTACGAAAGATCTTGCAGCAAAAAACCGATTACACTGCTGACGACACCAATTGTCGGGATACAGCGTGTGGTATGTACGTAGGTAATTTCGGAAAAAATTGTTGTGGACTTGGTACATATTTTGTTCGTAGATTGTGAAACAAAACTGGTAAGTAAGTAATGCCAGCGGTTATTTTTGAATACATCTTTAAGAGTTTTCTTCCCATTACCATTTGCTTTTGAATATCGGAACACAGAACTTATTTTTCGCACTGGTTTGTCCTCCATGCCGAGTTATCCCCCTTGTAAAGCTAACATAGTTGTAATATTGCGGAACAGTTAAATACGTTTATTTAGATTAAATCTCACAAGTGCGGGAACATTGTTCTGCGCGACAGTGCTAGCTAACGGTTACTCCATCGTTAGCGAACCAAACTGCCCATTGTTAGCCCTCTGCTCCTGATACCTTGCACTTTCTCGTCACTTAATTGAACAGCAGATCAATGTCCACGTTCAGTTGTTCAATAAAGAAAAGATATTAAGGTTCTTCTTCTTTCTTCTAACGTTATTGCGAGGGTTATTGAGTGGACTAAAATATAATTTTGGTGATCTTCATCACCATTACTAATCCTTTTTTTTTTATCTCCCGACGTAAAAAGAGCGGTGTCATACATAAGTTTAACGCATGTGTGTGTATGGGTGTGTCTGTCTGTGGCATCGTAGATCCCAAACGGATAGACCGATTTGGATGCAGTTGTGTTATTAAAAAGCTGGTTTAATCGGAATGGTTTTTAGCTGTTTGTAATCAAGTAATTAAGTAATCAAAACATTTATTATCCTAAAAAGTGGACCCATTTGCATACGGTTTAAAAAAAAACCTTGAAATAAAAGTTAAAATTACAAATTTAAAAAAAAAACACCGACCCTTAAGAGTAAAAAATAATATACGTTTACTTAAAGGAGTCGGGGGACCGCTAAGAATATAAAAACTCAGAGCTGCGCGGGTATTTACTTAGCGGTCCCCCGACTCCGAAGTAAGTAATGGTAAATTATTTTTGACTTTTTATTAGAGTGTTCTAATGCTCTAAGCACAGACCTCTCTTGTGATCTCCTCCCTCTTTCGCAGAATTTTGTCATATTTTGCAACGCCTAAGATTGTTGATTGTTTGTTGCTGTCAAAATTAGTATATCATCATCATCAGTTGATATATTGTAGACTTCATGCAAGTAATTAAAAACAACTTTTAAAATTATGATATTTGGAGATTTTTTTTTGTCATGCAGCAGGTGGGTCTTCGTGCCTTACTTGCTGCTTGATCGATTGAATCTTGTTCGAATACTTTGCGAAACGTGGTGGTCGGTGTTGTGCTGTAATTTACCAGAGTTCTTGTAGCACAACATCGATTACTCTGCTTACCCCGATTGTCGGGATTAAGCGTGAGTGATATGTATGTATGTATTGTTTTTACAAATATTTAACTCTGTCCGAGATATGTGCAGAATCTTTGGATTTAAAAATATATACGGAGTATCGCTTTCATTTCGGATATTTCTGTCTTCATAAGTAAAATATCCGAAGGCGGGCACACAATGCTATTGGACGTTTTAGATATTCGATATTTACTTAGAAAAAGAATCTTTCATATATAAAAATATTGGTATTTTCCAATGAAATGCTATATTTATAGAGGTGACCTCGCCCTTGAGGTGACATTACGTACCGTCCTTTCATAAACTATTCGTATGCCACACACGAACCGAATCTTTTCGGACTCGGGTTGAACTATTAGCTGCTTGTTTAGTTGCCAGGAGGTCTGGTCTGACGTTGGTCTGACTTTGGTCTGACTGAAGGACAGGCGACATAGATAAACACGTCTACACTTCGTACGTTTGTAGTTTATTTTTTATAATTTGATTAATATTGTTATTATATATTTTTAGAATTATCATGGGATACCAGCAGTGTCGACTGTTTAACCGATTGTTTAAAGTTTATTGATCAGCAATAGTTTTGAATCAGTATAATAAAATATAATATAAACACGTCTTTATTGCATACTATTTACAGAAAAGCCGTAAATGAAAGAAGCAAAGATAATACAGAAGGATAATACGCGCAGAGGCGACATTTTAAAACTATAAGCTATTTCTTTCAGTCAACCTATGACTTCTACAGTCAACGCTACTTCTATTTCTGTAGTTATTTTCATACCATTTTACTAATGCTGAAATTCCTAAGTTACCATTAAATACATACTCATATTCTTTAATATAAATCACTTGTGATTTGTGACGAAATGATACGTATGTAGGCTGTTTTCACTATCACGCATACTCCTGTAAAGTTAAAGTTTACAGCTCTCATTTCCTCTTCGACCTTTTAGACAAGAACGCTGCATAAAACATTTTATTTCCTTTGAAGTCGCCTCCAGGATCGTTCAGAGTTTTCGCTCCTGTCCATTATTTTCCGAGAGACTTCATCAAAGCTTTAATTATATTTTCTTTGGCCTTGCCTTTAGTTCTATCTATTAAATTATCTGTCTATTAATTCTCTGTCATCTACATACATACCTAACGTCGACGTTTTTCCAATGGGGTATATAGCTCCGTCTACCCCGTGTAACTTCAGATCTCCACATAACTGCGGTTCTAACTCCTAAGGCACTAAGGCACCTTTGACGCGCCGTCCAGGATAGGTAATGTAATCTAGTTCATTATTTTGGACGAATTCTAAACCTGTTTCTTCATCTATAATGTGTGCTTGTTTTAATTGTCCCACTATTAAAAGGTCATAGGTATGATCTATTTTGTATAGAGTTCCTTCCTCGATGTTCCACTCGAATAAGTCCGAAAGTAACAATCAGTTTCGGATCTGCTACTTCGAGTCGACCTTCTGTTAACCTTCGTTGAGGTATCGTGTTATTGTTGTAAGCTACATAACACCCATGCGTCCGCACGCCATTCCTTTACTTCCCACCGTGAAGTCGTCGACGACGGAGACCTGGCTATTCCAATTCTTTTAACGTCTCGGCGCTCAGCTGTCGCCTCATATTGGTTTTGTTTGACACCCGGCTGACGTTAGAACCTATCCGTTTAGACCTACAAAAAGTTTAGACCGAGGAGTTGGAAAACAATTTAATTAGAGTGTTCCTAAAAAAAAAATTCATTTTTTAAATTATATCAAAATGAGTGCAACCGTACATGCCTAATTTCGAAGAATGTCCGCCGAATTTCGTCTGCGGGAATTTCTAGTGGTGCAGTGTAATAGTTATATGACTGTTTGGTCACGTGCCAATGGAAAAGTGGTGAGTTTTAAAGATTTTACTTGTCACATTTCTGCTTATTTTGGTTGTTCGGTTTAAATAATCTTTATTATCTCAAAGAACGTGCACCCATTCGCTTTCAGAGATTATTATAAGGTAACAAAGCAAAATCTTAAAATTAAAATGTAAAACTAAACATATCGTATGATTCATACATAAGGCTAATTAATCATAAAAATATTCGGTAAACAGACCGACAGACCAACAGACAGACAGATAGACGCACAGAATTGATATATTGATAAGATGTGTTTACGAAGGTAAGTAAGTATAAAACTTTTATTAATATAGGAGGTATTTTTTACACTATTTAAACACATCATCTGATTCTAAGTCTCTTATTTCTTTTGGTAGTTTTGGTAGAGTGTAGCCATCCAGAGTGTCATGCATGACTTTTGTGTATTTAGACGGCTAACTGCAAAATTATGTATCAAATACATGGACCTTCCGTTTTACTGAGCGATGTAGTGAAGACACGTATACATTTTTAATGGTGTCAGTGGTTGCGCGCGCAAGCTTTAGTTCGTAAAATTACCTTGATCTTCGAAAACACGCGCATGAAGTTCCGTATTTTTTTTTAGTAAAATGCATGCAAGTAAATATCCTACTTTATTGGTACACGTATGGTGATGTTCGATGTTGAAAATATAATCGATAATAAATCGAATCTTGTTTGATCGATCATGATGATGATGATCGATGTTGCAAATGTAATAAATTTCAATATGTCAGTACGATAAATATCTTTTAAATTATGATTTTTTTAAATTAATTAGTAATTTAATTAGGTAGCAATTACATGTATATATACGTAATTAATTAATTATACATGTAATATTGTAACTAGTATACATTTATTTGTGTAGATGTATAATTTAAGTAAGTAACATAATATAGTTTACTAACACGTCAAAATATTTTTCTTTTTTCTTTCTCCTTGTTATTATTTTTATCTATCTTTATGTACCTAACACCTATACCTAACTAAACCACACCAAATAGAACGAAGAATATGCAATACGGTCGAAAGTGCCTAACATAGCAATAAAAATATCATTTTAAAATTCTAGTAAGTTACGTAGATGTCTTGCGAGTATAATAAACATATGTGTCACCTGTATGTAATTTGTTAAAATTTCAATAAATATTTGGAATTTGGATTTGGAATTTTAATTCAAACGTTCAAAATTCACAAAAAAATTTAAAAAACATTTACCCAATTCGACCAAAATAAAAATCATCCAGTTTTGTTCGCCAGCTGATCAATATAGATCGATTTTCAACATCGTCCTAACTAGGTTCCAACAACCCTATTCTAGAATGTCACTCTGACATCTGTCACAGAGATCAAGCTATATTTTACGATTGCGCTACGCAGGCAGCGCTCTATCATAGAGTTTGTTAGTGTAAGAAATCCTAATCGCGCAGCACAGTGCGCGAAGGCAGGGCATTGTTGCGTGCGTAGGTATCTACGATCTGCCTGTTTCTGCAGCGACCAACGTCTCGAGATCGGAAGGAGATTGTGTCAATTTGTATTGTGGTCTCGTTCCCTGCGTCTTGAACTGTTGAGTTATGTTTTGTCGAGGCATCGAACTATTCCGGGTAAAAACGGAAAGGAAAACCGGCAAAGAAGCAGTAACAATCTGTTCAATACGTGCGAAGGGAATAAGAAAAATTATATGGGGAAGCTAAGCAAGAAGGGCACAGAAGCAAAAGTGACGCATGGAGAGTAAGAAAAAATGACACACTGAATCTAAATTTTCTTCGTTGTATAGAAATGAAGTAGTGCCGCACTTTTCATTGTGTTTAAGCAGATTTAATTCTACTGCTTCCTTACCTACTTGCCAACCATCTGGTTGAACAGTTACACGCGTCACGGTTCCCATAAAAGAAGGATGAACCACTCAACTTTGCTCCGAGGATTCCATTTGTTATGTCTGAACATCGATAAAATGTGAGCTGAATTTTCAACTTAGAAATCAAAGTCCTGCCTGTGACAGAACGATAGATGGATGGAGGCGAATAACAGTCTCCACATAAAGATCTCTTTGGAACACCTTTTAGTACGAACACCTAAGAAATGTATAAGCTGCGAGCTTCGGCGAAGTATTCATCTAGCTGAGTATTGTATGCACAAGTTTTCCAACTTGACCTAACTTTCATAATCTGCGTTTGTCGGACCCAAACGGGGGCACCGGTGGTGGTGGTGGCGGTAGCGGCAAATACCGCGATTGTTTCGATAGCGCGAACCAGCAGCGCGGACGGAAGGGGATACGCGGGCCGAGGGGTCCCACCGAAGAAATATATATCCAGAAAATGGTATTGTCAAACATTGCATAAGTTTTAGCATTTTACCAACACATGATCATCATGAACCCATTCGTATCAGACAAAAGATAGGTACGTGAGTAATCAAGTGTGTCAGAGATAGGCGTCTATTTGAAATTATCTTCTTTATGGACTTCTTTTTCGCCTCCTCGACAAGTTGGCGCCCCTTCTAAGTGCTTATTTTTTTGGGTCCCACGCTATTAGCGGATCAAGTTCCGAGTCGTGAGGCGGGTCCGTTACTCTACACTACCGCACCGAATACAGGTAGATATAGATACCCTTCGCATGTTGGATCAGATCAGAGAGATGCTGATTTTTGAGTCTATACTTAGGAGACGACAGAAATCATTGGAGAAAACTAGACCACTCTGTCAGACAGATATACGAAACTACAGAGCTGGCACAGATAGACTTTATAGCGAACTAAATGGGATCCCAAAACAACCGTGGAAACTTCACGACAGGACAACTCGTGGTGAAAAACCAGAGCAATATCAAAATCTGATTCGGATATAATGATGATGGATAACCAGTGATAAAATTTTTGTATAGAAAACGCGACATGTAGCGCCGAGCCACCCATAAGGTGTCTAACGACGCCTATGGACATTCGGTCGAAAGCGACTTGCTTTATATTGGTTTGGTTCTTTACAAAGGTTTTAGGCTATTTACCATCACGTTAAATATAGTAGAAAGTGTACAGGGAGGTCAATTGCGAAAAACAGACAGAGCCGTGGATAAAACCGACAGTATTAACTATAATACACAAACTGAATAAATCGAAATCAAACATATTACTGTGTCTACAAACCGCTATAGAGACCTTGTAATGGAACCGTTGCAATCTCATTTACGCGAAACTCACAAGAACGTGCGTTTCCAAAAGAGGTAAAGCACGTACCGCCCGAGACAAAACTAAATACAGAGCCATAGAACCGTGTTAAATTCCTACTCAATCACTGCATTCTCTTTTTACGAGACGGGTAGCAAGCTAGTGAATATGACAAAGATACAAATGTATATCTACATTGAAACCTGTTAGTACGTAGACCTACATCGCTCACGTTTGTGGGACATGGAACACGCGAGTTTGACGCGAGTGCCTCGTAATCTGAAGAGCTGGGCGTGCCGTGAATAACATTATGCAAGAGTGGTGGATCCGACAACTGTGATTCAGCGTTGCACTACCGCGGGAAATGTACAGATGTGGTCAGACAGAACTACGAAACGATGCGTGAGAATACCAATATGTCTGTTATGGGTGCCAGCTGTCACTGGTATGAAAGACGGGATAGAAATGTGAAGGAAGGAGATGGAAAGAATGCCACTCACGATTAGAGAATGTTTGCGAACATCAATATGGACGTGCTGAGATGGTACTGTGCTGGGTTCAACGGCATTTTTTATTTCGATGGCTGGGTGCTACAACTGATTTGGAAGGATTTTAAAACCAACCGTCTAAAGAACAGTAACTATAATTATAATTGTCGCCAATTCAGATAGAACCGATCAAGTGTATACTGATATTTCAGGCAAAATTACCGGCCCAGTTTAAATGGTTTGGTCGGACATCATTATTTTAAGCATTGACCTAAAATTCAGAAAAACAATAAATATTTATAGTTTGCTATTATGAACAGCCAATGCATGTACACTAGGGGCACGTTTGGCTGTCCATGGTGGAATGCTGGCCCCTACACTGATGTACGGGAGTGAAAGGTGGGCGTGGCAGACAAAGCATGAAAGCAGGATAAATGCTGTGGAAATGCGTGCGTTGAGGAGTATGTGTTGAATTACAATGAACTATACACGGTGATTTTGTTACCATGCCGGACATTTCAGGATGTTAATCTGTATCCATAAAAACTAAGTAGATTTCAAAGAAGAACGGCGGCGAAATTGCAAAAAAAAGAGTTCTCCGTACCCGTAACCGACAATAATGTATGAAGGACATTATGAGAGTGGAAAAGGCGGCAGAGGCGTGTCAGGACCGCGGCACGTGAAGATGTGTTACCTCTTAGCCCCTTTGAAACAGGCATGTCGTTATGTGTAACAAAGAGTTTAATATGTATTTTTTGTAGTTACAAATGATTCGCCAATAAAAATTGGCAGGAGCGGGACCTTGGCAGCTCTGCAAGGCATCTGGCTAATGAAGCACCAGAGGCATTTATCTTGAAATCGTAACGATCGTATCTTTTGAATGAATGGTCTTTGAAATTAATATTCCAGCCAAACGTGCTCGTGATACCGTATATCTGATCGAGCCTTCGGCATCATCGAATTATAGGTATCACATTTTTAAAGCTAACCAAATGTTTCAAGTTAGTTTAAAGCAACTAACGAAATGAGCCGTGAACCTTGCAAGTTGCAAGAGATATGAATCTGTATCCGTCAGATGTTAGTTATTATCTACGAGTATTACTTCACTCACAAAGTTACCCAAGGCCGCAAATCACGGACCGAATTCTTCTCGACTTCTGAGAAGGTGACATAACCTTACCTCATTAGATGCTCTTTGATAGCCATCAATGCTTGATATAAGCACGGGTCATCGTTGTGAGAATAGTGCTACCAATTATTGCAGCATTCTGGATATTAAAAAAATCTGTTGAATGCATTTTTGAATCTTTTTATATATTTTCGAGGCTCATATGATCTAGCTAGAGGGATCTCTGTAGCACGTAGCCATTATAATTTTTATAATAACTTGGTAAGAATCTGCGGTTGCTTTATATCATGTGTCGTCATTCCTGCATTTTTATCTGATAAATGTTTATCAGAAGCATGCGCTGGGCTGAGATCGGCCCTTATCTTGACCTACTTTATTATCTCAGAAACTTTCGTCGCACATATCTAGATTCTGGAGAAATTGTTTTCTTTCCTTTTATTTTCTGGTACCGTTGCAAATGCTATTGTAAAATTTAGTTATTATTTTTATAGATGTTTGGTTCCGTCAACAATATTTGATCTTTATGTGGTGAACAACATCTTTTAATACTTTATTATGAATGATGCATGTGAACCTAATAGCAACATTAATATTTTGATAATATCTATTTACCTCTTGAAATATAATTATGATGACATGATGAGAGAGATAATTTATCAGATACAACGAACGACATTGCTCTGAATTGTTATGCGTGTAATCAAAATGAGGTAGTAATGTTTTCATTTGACATTTTGTATATGTTTTCGATATCCTCGTGGATTAGCAGTATATTTTGGAAGCTCATGTGCTTATTCGATAATCGATGAGATAATGAATAGTCATTAATTTCTTTCGCTCTCGTTCCATGTCGTGGGATCGGCGCCTCTGCTCCGTGTCGACACTAACAAGCGACTCATTTGCAGTTATTATAACCATTAAGATAACGAAACTCGTTACGTTACGCGTTGTTACTGTAATAATCGCTTTATTTCGAACACGCGAGTGCCCTTCTTTCACTTGTTTTTTTTTTCGGTGTTCATTTCGCGTTTGATATTTTTTTTTAGAAGCGCTCTATCGCTTGACTCCCATTAAATAATGAATCGAATGGTAATGGGCAATCATTTTAAATAACTTCACGATACAGATTAGGAAAAATTATCTTATGGATACATTTTCACAATACTTTTGAAATGTTTCCTATGTTAAAACAATATTTAAATCTCTGATGGATTAATGGATTAAACCTGCGAACACGCATATCTTAAATTACTTAGTTGCTTTGGCAGACTTTCTAATTAAACCAACATCAATCATGTCCAAAATGGTCAGTTGCTAAACAATGTAATTGCTCAATTCGTTCGACCGCCCGCACCGCGCACATACATACTCTTCTCATCATCGTGAAGCATCGACCATGTCGTGAAGTCAATGCTTCCAACTTGATGTACTTAGCTGTACGGCGTGTGCTAGAACTAACCAAGGATTTCTGTGTACTTTTGTTTGTACATCTCGAAATAGTATACTGTACAGATGGAATTCCAGTGTATAAAACTTATTAATCGGACCTCCATTGTTGTTGTATAAGAGTATGATTCTGATTAGTGAAATTCTGACTAAAGTTATCAGGAAATAACGACTTTTCAATACGCATTTTTATGTAACTTTAATAATTGAATAGGTACTTATTGTATTATATGCAAGTACATCACATATTAAACATTAATTCAATTTATATGAACTTTCAGAAACCTTTTTCTTTTTTCTTTAATTACCTAAGCAATTTTTAATTATATCTTCTTTTTAACCACGTCATGTTAGGAGTTTGGGTAGGAGGACCCAACATCTGCAGAATATTATATACTTACTGCTTAGGAAGATGGATTAGGCTAGGCACTCATTAGCACAATCTTATTTTGACACTGTTCTACCTCCTGCGGCCTGATGCTTTAACTGCAGGTTAAGAGGCCGAATCGCGTGACTGGACAATTGCATTTGTCGAAATGTTATTGATTTCACATGCGCCTACATTTTTACTGGTGTTTCATCAATGGGTCAATGGTTTGATGTTAACTATTGAACTTTTTGTTTCATTGGTATTGCAATGCATACGAGTATTATATTATTATAAGCTGTTTCATTAGATTTCCTAATAATTCTCTGATAGCTGTTCCGTTCCAAATTTTATCGTGTGTTACATGTGTGAGTCTAATTTTACAGCACCCAGTTTCCGACAGGGACACACAAAATATGTTTTATTGATAAATTGTATTGTACTGTGTGGGGCCGGTACAAAGAATAGTCCCACTGTCTTTCTCCCTGTACATGTGGTAAAAGGCGATTAAGGAATAAGGACATGGGGCGACAGGCTAGCTAGCCACCCCTCACCTTGACACGATCTTTCCACCGAGTCATGCAGCAGGTGGGTCTCGTCTTCGTGCATTACTTGCTGCTTGCTGCTTGATAGTTATCTTGTCCTAATATATTGCAAAACGCGGTGGTCAGTTCGGTATTGTGCTGTAATATACAAGAGTACTTAGGTACAGCACATCACCGATTACTCTGCTTACTCTGATTGTCGGGGTTAAGCTTGTGGTATTTATGTAAGTATGAATGTATGTATTGTGTGACTTCTGAACGGAAAAGATACAAAATTTATACGGTCAACTAATAAGCATGAATGAAAAAGATTGTCTGTCAGTACTTTACCTCGTCGAGTGCCTACTTCAATTCTTCCGGCACTTCTAACAACGCACGGCCGTCAGTTTGTTCTTTTTAATTACAAAGATCGTATCAACAAGAACGCATTGTTGTTCTACTGGCTATACAAGAGCCTGTATTGTGGCTTAGTTCTTTGGTACTTGTGTGGCTCTATAGGAGCTTGCGTAACTCTTCTGGTCAATTGGTCATATTCGCTTACTCATGCTTTGTGATTTCATATAAGCTCCATAACCAATATTAGTTTTGCAGTATGGGGTCACGCAGATATTAATTTGATGATTATTGCAATCATTTTACTGATTCGTCACTCTCTTTCCATTCCTACATAAGTGCCTATATTTTCATCGCATTTTCCGTGAAGACAAATGGGGCATGGATGGTCTGAGGAGGCTAAGCGGATCACCCAACATAGACATCGGGATGGCCGTTTGCGCTGCTTCAGGAGAATTACGCTCGCACGATTTTTTTTTTATTGCTTCCGAACACGCTGGCTGTGTCCGAGGTCAAAGCCTCAGGCGCAGCCAATTTCACCACCGAGGAGGTGCCAGTCCGGCTTGGAGGTGGACTAATGTCGCTGGGGAAAGGCTATTTACCCGCGATTTGAAGTTCCGTGGATTGTAGGAGTGGGGAAAGATATTCCCCGGAAGCCCGTTCCACACCTTTCCTGAAGCAGCGCATCAGTATGCTCATCCAACGAGCGCCATCTATGAGAGTCTTTTGAAGTCGAACCACTGTATAAGTTGATAGGAATATCG
The DNA here is from genome assembly GCA_946902875.1 of Nematopogon swammerdamellus. Classification (NCBI taxonomy): domain Eukaryota; kingdom Metazoa; phylum Arthropoda; class Insecta; order Lepidoptera; family Adelidae; genus Nematopogon; species Nematopogon swammerdamellus. The sequence goes on along the minus strand of OX336337.1, from coordinate 20,422,008 downwards.
CATAGATGGCGCTATCCCGATCGAAATTAAATTAATAATTGGATTTTAAATTTAAAGCGTAAGAAGCTTCGCTTCTGCCGGGTGTCCCATGACCTCACCTTTTTTTAAATCTTTTTTATGTTCTTTGATTTTTATTTTATTTTTAATTTAGGTATAATTGTAAATATGTTTTCCTTGAATCGTGTAATTTATTATCCAAAAGAACATTCACGAAACACACAATACCATAGTCGTCGTTCATACATCTACGTTAGAGCACTTCTGCTTACTATATCCAATAACACCAGACAACATATTATTCTCCTACCTACAAAAGCATCATTCATACTCTACATCCGGCTATCGCTCTACTCCAGCTCGTGGAAAGCTTACGTCCGTGCTTTAGCTAGATCACAATAATGAACTCGAGCCTTTCTTGGGCCTTCCGTTCTGTTTATCCAATGATCTATTCCAATTCTAACAGATACTACCGCACATTAAACGATACGACATTCATTCAGTGTTGTCAAGTTGTCAAAGTTTTGTTGTGTATGTATAACTAGATTTTGCCCGCGGGTTCGCTCGCGGTAGGCTCGGTTTAATAGCAAATACGATTTAAAAGCAAATTTAAATAATATGATATGAACGATCGCTTCTTTTATATTTTCTTTATCTTTCTCTCTCTCTCCCGTCCATACTTTACTACTGTCTTTGATACTGCTCAGCCCTAAGGTTATTTAGCGTAATGATATCCTATATTGAGCCTCAAGAACTACTCTTTCCATTGTTGGTGCAAGCCTAAAATCGGTTGAGTGGTTCCGGAGTTTACCTCAAACATACATACATACATACATACATACATACCTACAGACGTTGCCTTTTTTATAATAATATCTATAGTGGCCAAAAAGTAGCTCACTGGCCCACTAGATGATGCCAACTTATGGCAGCACAGCATGTTGTGGCATGTCATCACGGCAACCGGACCGGCGAACTACCTCGCCGACAGGTTGTCTGCATCGGGTATATATAATTTAGACACGTTATATCTTTCTACCTTCGGGCAATCGTTTCGTCTCTTCAATCAAAACTCAAACGATCAATTATTTCGCACTGCGCGATCAAAAGTCAACCGTGCTGTAACGTGTTAAGGGTCATTATGATCATTTATCTTATCCAAATGTGGTAACGAAATGTAAGCACGTAAGCAATATACGATTTCGAAAGAAGAAACCGAAATGAACCCAATGCTTTAATAATATTAAGGATTATTTTTAAGTACCCTGCTTCGCTATGATTACTTATTTGATGTAGGTACAAAGTGATTGTACGTGCTGCAATTAAAATGTTATATTTCGTACGATTAGCCAATATCGTGTAGCACTTGTCAACTTAGCTAATATTGGTAACGCATTATGCTCCAGCGGACTTTTTACATACATTATGATAATTGGACATTTTGACCATTGGGCCAATACACCCCGGAGCCCAACCAACAATCAGAACCAATCTACGATGGAACCAGGGTGGCCAGGTGTCCGCTTTTACCGCGGACAGTCCTGTTTTTTGAAGTCTTGTCTGCGGAAAAGTTGTAGACTTCCGGGGACAAAACAAAGGGGGGATAGATTTTTCGTAAAAGTTTTACCCGAAAAATCAAAGGGTGGTGAAAAATGTCCTCTTTTTTCATCTGGATCATTTGGCAACCCTGGATGGAACTGTCGTATTTTATTTATTTTTTTGTCCACTGCCCGAGATTTGCCAGACTGCATTAGGGAACATTGTATGATCCGGTTCTGTAGGTCTTTTATTCACAGAACCGGGAAAATGTGGAACGCACTCCCTTATTTCCTCCCAAGTACAGCCTGGGGTTTTTCAAAAGGGGCGTGAACAGGCTCCTGTCAGGCCGGCGGCATGGCATTCGCAATCCCCGTGCATCATAGAATGTCCATGGGCAATATGGGCATCGTAAAGTCACCTAGTGAAACCAAGGAGGATAAGTGAAACGGTCCCACATGCATGTCGCGCTGTCTATAAAAAAAAATCCGGACATTTTCCAGGTTACATAAAATTAACTTTTTGCTAGGTTCCTTCCTTCCTTCCTTCCTTATAGAGCGGCGGAGGGTGGTCGGTCGACACAGTCTTGTCGTCGTTTGATCTTGTGTTCCGATCCGAGGTTCTAATCCGGCCGACACGCGCCAATGTGTTTTTCTGACGGTATTTACATACCTGCACCTGCTGCTTCACCGTTCGGAACAAGTGTAAAACTGTAGGTCCATGTAGGGTTAGCATTCCGAAATTAAGTCCATAAAAAAAGTCCGTAGATTTTAGTTACAAAATGTAGTTTTTTTTTTTCGACATTTCATGCGAACATTCATTAATTTTTTTTCTATCTAGCTTAAAAAGCCGGACAAATTCCGGACGGAATGTCGAAAGTTCGGATATCTCCTGACAAATTCGGACAAATGGGATAGGCAATATGGGTCCCAATGCGGAAACATTTGTTACCTACGTCCTCTGATCGCTGAACGAGAAACAGGATTTAACACGAACTAAAATATTCAGTCAGTCAGTTAGCGTGTAAGCGTCCACTGCTGGACATACACCTCCAATATTCCTCCAATCTTCCAGGCGGTATGGAACCACTGCTTCCCACCGACGACGTACTCGATGTCGTCGTCCCACCTGGCGGGTGGTCTTCCCACACTCCGTTTTCCTGTCGACTGCCAGCCACCAGTGTAGGGCGCGATTACTCCCACGGTCCTGTTCTCTTCGGCGGACGTGCCCAGCCCACTGCCACTTGAGCTTGGCCACCCGGCGTCCTAAAATACTAAACGCTAAAATAATAATAGCGTCCTATTAATTTTGTTCCAAAAATATTTTCATCCACACAATTGCCTATTCTAACTTAAAAATCTATTCAAGCGTTTAATTGCACGTTTCGAAATGTATGTAGTTTATGGTTTCAAGGGAGTTATTATTGCAAGACCTTGATCGCCATCTTGCTAAACGTCCGGCATTGTTCCAGCACGTATACCACGTGACAGCTCGCTCGTACTAATCCGTAACAAACAACCTGTCTTTTGTTAATAATTGTATGTTAATTACATGCTGTTTGACGCGATGGTGTTGCAACGTCGCAATGTAGCCATGGTGTGAGATAGCGATGGTATTATTTTTCTTTTTATTATTGCAAAATATTAATCAATGAACCACCTGCGCCGAACTAAATAGACGTAAGATGCCTACAGGACCTTTTAGCATCGTACCTACCAGCAACCTACTTTAAATTAGCGCTTTAGCTTAGAGTATGCCTCTCTTTTTCATATTTTGTACTAGCTTAAATAAATACTAGGTGTAATGCTATTTTTCAATTCAATTCAATTCTTTTATTCGTCTCTTTGGTACATTTTATAACCTCAGACAAGTCAAAACATTTATAAATAAAAATTATTCAAGCAAAGAGACCATCAACAAAACAACAATTTAAAATAAAAAATACTAAGAATTACTATCAATACTAAAATTAACATTTGAAATTGAAAGAAAAATAAATTCTAGCATAAGATCGAATAATAAAAAAATCATTAAATTCAATCAAAATAAATTAAATTCATAAGTCACACTATAAAATACGAGTACTATCAATACGCTATAAAATACTGCGAGGCAACGCAACAGAACTGCTAACGCCATCTATTACTACCATTAGACACTAAATTCCGTCCATACCAGCGGTTCTCAATCTATGGTACGCGTACCAGCAGTGGTACGCGGACTGCTTCGAGGTGGTACGTGAAAAAATTAAACATCAACAACAACTCTACAAAATTCAATAAGCGACAAGTGCCACAATCGTAATTAAAAATTTTTTGTTGATGAACATAAATATAATTTTAATTCTGATGTTCTTAGCGATATAAAAACCCACTGTCACATGCTCATAGTGAGTTCGGAAGAATATCTTCAACAATATTTTTTCAGAACTAAATTCGATAAGAAATCAAATTTTAGATTCGATTCCGAGATCGTTGAAAGAGAATCATTAATTGAACTTAGGTGTGTACCTCTAAAGATAATTTTAGAAGGTAAGTATTATTATTAGCTTCTTGTAGGTAAAGGTGGTACGCCGCCAAACATATTGGTTTTAGTGGTACCTGAAAAAAAAAGTTTGAGAACCCCTGGTCCATACTATAGTTTCTTAGATAATGCTCAGCCCTAAGGATATTTAGGGTCATGGTATATGTGTATAGTGAGCCTCAAGAACTACTATTTCTATTGGTGCAAACTGCATAAAAATCTGTTCAGTGGTTCCCCGGAGTTTACCTAAAACATACATACAGACAGACGTTCCCTAATATAAGAAGTAGACATGTAGACAGCGGGTCTTCATTCATCATAGGCTCGATCATGCGATTTTTTTTATATTTCTTGGAGTAAAGACTTGGAGTAAAATATGTGTATGGCAATTTTAGTACCAACTGGCCCGCAAGACGCGCTCCATCTTTTATCCATACAAATATTTACCTGAGCACGTTACTTGAACACGGCGAAATGTCAAAATACAGATTTGAGGCCCAGTGCAATCGTAGCTCTCAGAGGGGTGTGTTGAGTAAAGCAATTGTGGTGGTAGTTGGAAACGTACATATAACAACCTGTGACCGATCGATATAATATCTACGGAAAGCTTTTTAGAATTGATGGTACTTTTGAGTCAAATGGCGCAAGTCATAATTATAACACACGTAACTCAGAGCGTTTAAAATCTGTTGCGCATAAATCGGCGATGGCTGAAAAAGACCCTGACGTGATTGGACCCAAATTGTACGAAGATGTTCCTGATACAATAAAATCAATAAATAGTGACAATGTGTTCCAGAGTCAGCTGAAAATATTTCTCTTAGACAATCCATTTTATAAGTTAAGTGAATTTTTTTCATACTGTAAATAAAAATTCTGCTGACTTTGATAATTCAAATTGTTTATATGCATAAACACAAATTTTATTAATAACTTGACTGAACCCTATGTTCTTTGTTTTGTATTTTATTATCTTTTTTAATGGGTATATTTTTGACTTAGTATTTTTAATTCTTTGCTTAGATATAGTATGTTATATTTAACATAATGAAAACTTAGTATGTAAGTTATATTTAAAAAAAGCTCTGTAAGGTTTCTTACCCGGTTCTTCCTTATAGATTGCACTACTGAACGGGACATCATAAAAAATTATGACGAACCATCCATACTGAATATGCATATGTCTCAATGAAATATTGTTATTGTTGTGTGTTCTTATGGCGAAATAAATATCTGAATCTGAATCTGAATCTTGCCTAAATCCTTAAAACTTGCCGAGAAACAAAATAGACGCATAGTTATCAATCTTGATTATCTTAAGAGCAACATGATAAAACTAGAATTAATAAAACAATTCATATGTATTTTACGATTATACAATAAATCCTAAAACGTAGACGAGCAATCGCAGACTAGGAAATCGGTGAATTTCTCACTTTACACACGAAGAATGAAAACACATTCGAAACTATGTCCATAAATTCGTCTACATCGCAATTGACCATCGCCTTAATTAAAACTACATTGTTTTCCTTGACTATGCTCAAGTTCTCGAACCACTTTTCTCCTTTGTTCCGCAAGTAATCAAACAAGTTCGAAGCAATTAAGTCTTGCTTGACGATTTTATTACAATCTAGTAAGTAACGACACGAGCTTGCAGTTCTGGCGCGGTGTGGTATCGGATCGGTGCCAATTTGCGCAACCGCTTGTCCATTCGTAATGAGTGGTTTCTTGAATGCAGATCGGTGCACTTTTGTGTCTGCACGCGGGTTGAGTAATGCGCCCGGGATCACCACATTGCCGTCATCGTTGTCTCCTTACCAAAATGGTATTTGAGGAACCCTTACACTGAGACATTAATACATAAGATACTCGTAATAATCGATATTGATTAAATAAAATTAAACGAGATATTAAACATTTCGTATATTAATGTTTTAATTTTCCCTTGTAACTATTATAGTATTTTTGTCTTTCTTTCATAACTCTCTTAGTACCTATCTCTTCCTGTTAGTGATTTGGTTTTCCTCTGTAACTACTTCAGTATTTTTGTCTGTCTTTATAACTCTTTCAATATTTTGATTTTATATTCCTTAGCCGACATCCCCGACCACATTGACCTCATTTTTATCTTTTTACCCTTGTCTCTGTCTTACTTATCTATACTTTTGAAATTATGACAGTAAGTACCTTCAGTCTTCGCGTTTATATCGTTTACAGATTACAGATACAGATAATGAAGTTTTAAATCGACACGGTGGAACACTGGACCTGGTGTTTGCGATTTTTTCAGTCGAAGTAGGTAGATCAGATATCTCGATAGTAAAGGAAGACTCGTACCACCCAGCGCTATTATATACGGCTCACGAAAGAATTGAAGAATCCGCTGAATGAATCGATCTAACTTAGGTACAAATTCCACAAGGCTAATTACGAAGAATAAAAAACTGTAAAAAAAACATAATACCGACTTCCAAAAAAAAAACTAGAACTAAAAAGTATTAAATAATATTTTGAAATTTTCTCTGTCATTGTATTGAAATATATGAATCGATATTGTGATTCATATTCGGAATTTCGGACTCTTCAGTTGTGAAGTCGGTACAAAAGCACAAAAGGGGTCCATTTATTGTACCGCCTTACCGCCTTCAACTGAAGGGTCAACAATGTCTGTATTGCATAAGTCTCCAAACGGCCCGGATTTCGCCAAGGCATCATTCTCCTGTTTAATCACTTCACAGATATGAATCTGTTGCCTTCGCTCTCTCAATAGTTACTCCAACAGATTGTGCTAGTGTGTTATTGTCTTTAATGACAAATGGTCGGTGCTCGGTGAGATATAGGTATGCTGACTACAGGCGGGCGCGCGGGCGGCGGCGGAGGCGGCGCGGTCCATGTGACAGCTTACTCGCTGGACTAGCTAGCTCATTATTTCTGCTGTTCAAGGAATTCAAAGATAGAAGAGACTTTGCTTCTGTCTTTGATGTGTATGTAAACATCTATACCGAGACTTCGAGGATTTTTGGGGCTGGTGTGAACTGAGATTTCGTCACGCGTCGCGCGTGATGCTCTTGGGTGATTGATTTTATACATCAATCCGGATCCGGTGAGTCCGAATTAGACTTTTTGAATAGAGAATAGATAAATGATATTACGGCTTTGCGTCTTAGTTATTAATGATTCTCTTTGTTTTCTTTTTATTACTGGTTCTATTTCTATTCTGCAATATGCAATATGCAATATGCAATTTCTATTCTCTCTTCTCTTGGCGCGGTCCTTCCGCCGAGTCTTGCAGTAGGTCAGTTTCCTCAATTCCTGTACCTTACTGGAGTGCTGCTTGTTAATTATCATTTACCTGAGCTCTTGCAACACAACACCGATTACTCTGCTCACCGCGATTGTCGGGATACTGTGTGGTATGGGGCATTATTCCGTGGTTCGGATTGCACGTTAAACTGTAGATCCATCGAGTTAGTAAAAGCATAATGTCCGCCCTTGTCACACACAGTGGTATAAAGTGTAATTCTGTTATTATCAACTCAATACCTACGAGCAGGAAAAGCGAAATTACCAATTCACGTCTATCTCTTTCGCACTTGTAGACTCGCGTATGTTTATCAACTGTCATGTTGAGGACGAAGTAAATTGTATGAAAATAGAACAACAAAGAAACAAAGGTAGTCGACATTGCTAAGAAAATTAGCAAGCTGAAGTGGCAGTGGGCTGGGCACATCTGTCGCAGACCCGATAACCGGTGGCGCAGACGAATGCTAGAATGGAGGCCACGTACAAGCAAACGGAACGTGGGCTACACCCAATCCGGCTAGGTGGACGACCTAAAAAAGATAGTCGAAAGTGGATGGATGAGAAGAGCGTAAGACCGCCGCGTGTGGTGGCGTGTCTTGGAAGAGGCCTATGCCCAGCAGTGGACCGATACGGACTGATGGTGATGATGTATGATAACAGCGGTCCTACACTATTGAACTCTTTGCAGTTCTATCGCCTGCTAAGTTCACTTTGCTTATCTCGATCTAGAGAAATGGTGTTGCGGATTCGAGCTGTCCTTTCCTTTTGTTGCTGTCAAAGTTGTAATATCTTCTGTTTTGTATTAGAAAATGTGTTTGCATTTATCTTCGAGTGTGATTGATGCAACGGAATTGTATGGCGTTAAAGTCTAGTCGAGACCACATGTCGAGACTAGGCCTGCCAGGTGCCACGGATTTCCGGGATTGTCCCGCGCTGGGTTACAATGTCCCGTGTCCCGGCCGGGCGAGGATAATTTTGTCTCGGAGATTCCAATTTGTCCCGGGAAGAAAAATATGTAAGTATGTACATACGACTTGACGTCGCGCAAAGAGCAATTATCAGCGTCTGACAAGAAATATGAGTTATTAATGAAGAAAGAAAGATTCTACTTTCCTTTTAGTGTAGTGTTGCCTACCAAAGTTGTTCGCTATAAAAAAGAAACGGTAAAAATTCGCCGTAAAAATATAACAGAAAAATGTTAGTCTTTCATTTCTTCACCATATTTATGAAACACTGAAGATAGTAAATATGTCCCGGGAAGGCTAACATCCAAAGATTTTGGAAGGAGAGAAGATGTGCCATGAACGCCATCTCGTATCGGAACCGATGTCGCCAGTTTCCGATCGCACACAATCACAATTCGTACATACGAACGCATGCCCATATTCGCACCAGCTATTTTTGGCCAATCCAAAGCGTTGGATCCCCCACGTGCGCTCGCGCACACATCGATTGTTAATATGGGAAAATCTCCTCATATTACCGTGTCGCGGACAAGCCTCCTTCGCATATCTACTCTCCTTCCACAACATCTTTGCTAACATCAGATCTGGCAAGCCTAGTCGAGGCGTAGGTAAGCGTTGAGAGTTATCCAGAGCCTCCACGCCGCGCAGCCACCGACGTCCAGGAAGCAACCCAGTGAAGTTTCTTGCCAGTTCTTCTTCACTGTGATAATCGAACTGGCGGACATGCTTTTCTTCCAGCAAGCGTCGAGCAAGCAGGCGGTTCGACCTACATTCGCGACTCTTTCGCTTTTCTCCACACCACAGGCAGCTGCAGCAGTCGAGAGACTGCAGAACGTGCCAGCAGCAGTAGCGGCATCGATGCCGCTCACCCCTAGCCAGCAGTCGGTCACTGCGACCGCCCTAACTTAGGGCGGACGAAGTGACCGCTACTAAATCGCCAGCCGGCCGGCCACGGCGACTGCCCTATTTTATATAGGGCGGACAAAGTGACGGCAGGCCTCGCGCGGTCTACCGCGCAAAAAAGACCGGTAGCGGTGTGATAGTCTTACGACTAATACCTTTTTTACAGATGCAGATTCCAGATTCCAGAAGAAACAAATACAGAATACTTCGCTGTTGCAGCGGCTTCGCTTTGCGGCAATATGCCGAAAGGATATCCTCCATCATTAGAAGTGCCAGAAAACGTCAATGAAAAGCCCATGTGAATTGATTAAGTAGTTCTACACTTATATATAAGCGAAGATAGAATCGAAAACGCTTACAGATTTTCCGCTTTATTAGGAAACTTCGTTTGGAAATAAAGAATAGTCGCTATAGTCGATTATTATTTTTGTATTGAAAGCGTGACATGTGGAGCCGAAGTCACCCATAAGGTCTGCAGGTGTCTAACAACACCCATGGAAATTCTTGCGGGCATTGCGAATGCCATGCCGGCGCCTGACAGGTGCCTATTCACGCCCCTCTTGAAGGATCCGAGACTATACTTTGGGGGAGAAATATATGAGCAGGGAGAGCGTTCCAGTTTGACTTCAGGATCTTCAGGTGTCTCGCACCCCCTGATAGCCTAGCAGTATAATCTTTTGACTCTCTAGGAAGGAACACGTGGGTGAGATATTTTTGTTTGCGTAAATTACTCTTTTCATACGAATTGTTTTTATCTAAAATTGCAACAATGATAATAATTGGAAATAACATAACATCATCTCTACTTCATATAAAAGGGAACGTCTGTCTTAACAGATTTTGATGTGGTTCGCACCAATGGAAAGAGTAGTTCTTGAGGCTCACTAAAGGCATCACATATACCATCACGCTAAATAGCTTTAGGGCTGAATAGTATCAAAGAAAGTATAGTATGGACGGAATTTTGTGTCGAATGGTAGTAATAGATGGCGTTAGCAGTTTTGTTGCGTTGCGTTGCAGTATTTTATAGCGTTAAAGTATTTATTTTGATTTACCGTGAGCGAAGCCGCGGGCAAAAGCTAGTATACATATAATAAAATATCTTCCTGATCACGTACGCCTTGAAACTTTCATAGATAACCAGTAACAGTAACGTCCGCGTGCGTTATGTTGCCCACAAATCACGGTGCAGCATCAAAGCTCACGATATTACGTGAACAGCCTCCGCAGCCGGTGCAGGCTTCGTGAGTAAGTAATAAGCCACTGTGACCCCGGAATAAGCCGGTGCTGTGCGCAGAGCTGTTACGCATGTTGTGTCATATGCTGGGCACTTTCACTGGGCCCTTCTGGTGGAAAGCTCCTAGCTTGTTGTCGGTATGTTTGTCGTTCTGTTGTATTTTTTGTTTTTTGAGCACATATTTTGTCCTATAGATACGGTAATCTTCTTCGAATTTAATTTGTTTGGCAACCGAATTCATTTTTGATTTATTATTTTAAACAGACAGCCTCGGCTGATACATCAAAATCCTTGAAATGTAAAATGCTTTATTGCTCCAAGAAACATTCAACAGTAATAAGCACATTAGAACATTTACATAAGGTACAGAGGAGAACATATGCCTTACAGATATTTCTCACAGTCAGCCTTTTGATGTTTGAGATTCGATTAATATAGTGGAATGTAAGTAGGTAGTAGCAAAAGATTTGAGCGTGAGAATTGAATATAAAATAATTAAAAATAAGAATACTTCTTAATACATACATAAGTAGTTACAATCCATACTTGTGGTAAATGGTAATACATGTAAATTACTAAATATATAAAATATAATATACACATAAACATACATACATACTTGTACATTCAGGTATGAAACAAAAGGATTTTTTTTAGTTTTTCACTTCACGCTGTCGGAGATAATACAGATTTAGATGTGTTTTGGGAATTTACAGTGTCGGAATAAGTATGGTAAGGAATTCCACAGCCGAGCTACGTAAACAGTAAACGATTTCGTAACCGTAAAGTTTTATCCATAGACATAGAAAAAAGGAATGTCAGTTTCCGTAAAAACAAATGTTCACAATCGAAACGATCGAACTGGTTTTCGATGCTATTGACACGCTGAGTAACTACGCCGCCGCGCCGCACAGTGGGGCGATTTCACAAAGTAGGGACATTTGGACATTTTATAACGGAATCGTGTTCTACTCATGAAAACAAACATCTTTTATAACTGGAATTTTTTTTATTTGCTGCTTATTTTTCGAGAAAAAAACGATCTTAATTTTTTTACTATGGAGCAAAAATTTATTTTATGTTTTTCTTGAAATTTATATATTGAATAAATTTTATGGATTTTAAATTATAAATGCACAACTATATGAGAACAGTTTTGCATAAACACCGCAACTCTAAATATTCACAATTAGTGTATGAACGTGCTTGAAGATGGCTCAAAATGCATGTATCGATTATTGTAAATCGTGCAATTTCTATTGACCATAGGGTAAAACAATCTTCTACATTCTTATAAATTCTATTACAGTCGACATCTCATCTCATCTCATCTCACTTTCTCATCTCACTTCTCACTAATATCATAAATGTGAAAGTATGTTTGTTTGTTTGTTCCTCTTTCACGCCTGAACGGCTGGACGGATTTTGACGAAACTTCGTATAGGGGTAGTGTATATCCCGGAGTAACTAAGTGTGATTAAGTTCGAGTCGATCTGGCGCAAAGAGGGTTCCGTACTATCGCATTTTTGTAAGAACTAGAAGGATTGGAATTTTCGTTTACGTTTTCCTATAAATTAAGTGTATATCCCTTGGTAACATAATTTTTTTTTAAATTGGTCAAGTTCGAGTCGATCTCGCGTAAACAGGGTTCCATACCATCGCGTTTTCTGTGAGAACTAGAAGCATTGGGATTTTCGTTTACGTTTTCACGTAAATTAAGTGTATATCCCATGGTAACATATTTTTTTTTAAAGTGGTCTAGTTCGAGTCGAACTCGCGTAAAGAGGGTTCCGTACCATCCAGTTTTCTGTAAAGGGGGAGGGGGAGGGGAGGGAGAGGCAGAGGGAGAGGAAGAGAGAGGGAGGGAGAGGGTGCGTTCAGGAAGGGTATAAACCTTTTCGAAGAAAGTAAGGCAAAGGGTAAGGTAAAGGGGTAAAGGGAGGCCGAAGGCCGAGCTGCGTTCAGGAAGACCTTCAACTTTCTCGAAGAAAGTAAGTACAAGAAGGTTTTCTAAGGAAGGAAGGTACTTCTTCAAGAAAGTTTATAGTCTACCTGAACGCAGGTCGGCCTTCGGCCTCGCCCTCAGTTACTTACTTTCATCAAGAAGGTTTATAGTCTTCCTGAACGCAGCTCGGCCTTCGGCCTCGCCCTCAATGACTTAATTTCTTCGAGATGGTTTATAGTCTTCCTGAACGCAGCTCGGCCTTCGGCCTCGCCTTCTGTTACTTACTTTCTTCGAAAAGGTTATCGTTTTCCTGAACGTAGCTCCGCCTTCGGCCTCGCCCCCAGTTACTTACTTTCTTCAAGAAGGTTTATAGGAAGGCGCGGCGGGTGGCCGAGTGGTTTGGGCATCGGCTTCTCGTGCGGGAGGTCCGAGGTTCGAATCCGTCGGCGTGTACCAATGAGTTTTTTCTGACGAAAAAAATTAAGTGCATACCTACACCCGCTGGTTCACCGTTCGAAACCGGTGTAAAACTGTAGGTCCCTTCCCTTGCCCCTTATTAGGTGGTAGGATCAAATTGTAGCCGACTGGGTTGGTACCACCGTACTGGAGTAAGATGGCCGCATAGCAACCTCGGTTGTGTTCTCTTCTAGTCCAGTATAGCCAGCAATCCAGGGAAGTCTCCGGTATGGCACCTACCTTCTCGGAGGTGATATTGGCTAGTCAGAGCATGTGATTTGGCCCCTCTGACTCAGCCACCAATACCGGATTACATTAAAAAAAATAGTCTTCCTGAACACAGAAAGAAAGAAAGAAATATATTTATTCACAATCCATTTACAGTAAAACACAATAATTTTTTACATAGGAACCGAATTACACATGAGGACGGTGAATCGCTCGGCCTTCGGCCTCGCCCTCAATTACTTAATTTCTTCGAGAAGGTTTGTAGTCTTACTGAACGCAGCTCGGCCTTCGGCCTCGCCCTCAATTACTTAATTTCTTCGAGAAGGTTTGTAGTCTTACTGAACGCAGCTCGGCCTTCGGCCTCGCCTTCAGTTACTTACTTTCATCAAGAAGGTTTATAGTCTTCCTGAACGCAGCTCGGCCTTTGGACTCGCCCTCAATGACTTAATTTCTTCGAGAAGGTTTATGGTCTTCCTGAACGCAGCTCGGCCTTCGGCCTCGCCCTCTGTTACTTGATTTCTTCGAAAAGGTTATCGTCTTCCTGAACGCAGCTCGGCCTTCGGCCTCGCCCTTAGTTACTTACTTTCTTCAAGAAGGTTTATAGTCTTCCTGTACGCAGCTCGGCCTTCGGCCTGGCTCTCAATTACTTACTTTCTTAGGTTTATCATCTTCCTGAACGCAGATCGGCCTTTGTTACTTACTTTCTTTCTTTGCAATACGAATTTCACGCGAGCGAAGCCGCGGGCAAAAGCTATATTACAATACTCTAAAACTTATATAAAATCGTATACATTACTTTATGTATAGTGCAACATAATTCGCAATATGCAAGAAATCACGTTGAGTAACATGTTCAAACACAAATAAAACAAAAAGCGGCGCGAAGCGGCTCGCGGTTTTTTGTAAATAGTGCTTAACTATGGTCATACATCACGACTATGTAGGTGCTAGCTCAACCATTTTTAAACATTTTGAGAAATCTACTGGAATATGTTTCTCGCCATACAAATAATTCACATTTATTTAATTTTCTCCGAAATTATTAGTTTTAGAGAAATATACGAAAGAGCAAAAGTATATTATATTTTACCGTCCAATACGATTCTACAAAAAGCATTTCGAAATTCTAGAAAAAGATTCTACAATGGTCCATGTCCACCAATCTGGGAAATCGCCCCAGTGTGCGCCGCCAGGGGGGTAAGGCATTCTTGGCGCTCAAGGTTTAGAAAATTTAACTTGGAAATTTTCGCAATATCGCACGCTCGAGCTGAATTTCCATTTCACGGTGGACTGGGGCTCGGGGCTCGGATAGGAAAACGAACAATACATTAGCGGCTCTGTCGAAACTGAAACCTCGTCCGCACTCCCTCTCACGTCCGAAATATGAAGCCCTTCGCTATTGTTACGGGTCAATGGGTGTTGGTTATACGGAGTGTTCTTGGGACGGACCAATATGTAATTTTTGACGACTGTTTTAAATAACCTGTTCATTTCTTTCGTTCTACTTAATATAAAATGCAAGTCTGTAAGTAAGTACGTATGTTCGATTTTACGCGAGAATGTCTTAATCGATTTAGACGTTTTATTGAAAGCGCGACATAGTGCTCCGAGCGATAAGTTATCTAACGACGACGGTCGTATGCGGGGGTTGCGAATGCCATGCCGGCCTGACAGTTGCCCATTCACGCACCTCCTGAAGGACCCGAGACTGTATTTGGCGGAAAATATATATACATACCTATACGATATTTATAAGACGAACGCGGAGCTGCAGAAACAGATTGTTTGGAAATAATAATATGATTTTTGTTTTGTTTTGCAAATTAAAAGTTTGCTTTAAGTCAAAAATAATGGAATGTTTCCTTTCATAAAACAACTCCTTCTACCCTTCCATTAGCCTAGCTGGATTAACATAGCCTCCGAACCGTGACCCACTCGGAAAGCTCAGCCTGTATAACTATACATTTGGCGAACAATAGCGGAACAGTGGAACAACGCTCGGTGGGCCGTTTCTAAGGGAATTTCACAAAATTGCCTCCGTCACAGCCTTGGCGCGGCTCTAGTTTTGTTTGATAGAGGTCTACATTAAATTGTGGTTTAAGATCTTAATCGAACAGTCTGTTAATATGATTTATGACTAAGGTTCCGGAAGGTCCCGGAAATGGTTAATACGTCCCGTCTCCAGGAATTGTGTAAATTGTCCCGGGTAAGAATTTGGTGGAAACGTGGTGGTCGGTGTTGTGCTGTAATTTATCAGAGTTCTTGCAGCACAACACCGATTACTCTGCTTACCCCGATTATCGGGATTCAGCGTGTGTGATATGTATGTATGTAAACATTTAAATTTCGCGCCAAAGAAATATGCGGAGCTGCTTGATAGACCTGCGGGTGCCTGCGGGTCTACCGGCGTTAACTCACTCGCTAACTCACACAAATACTCGCATATTTCAACCAATAGCCGGGCTGGACGCCTCTCCGAACGCCTTCTGATTGGTTGAGTGAGATCGTTTCTCATACTCACATCGGCGAGTTTGTAACGCCGCCGCCGGTACAGGGGTTGACGGGCGTGATCTTAGTATCTGCTAGAGACGATTCAAAATACAAGTTTTACAAGTGGAAATAAATGTAGACTAAAATTAGTATTAAGTTACGTTTGTAATACAAAGTAGTTTTTTTCTTCGAATTGAAAAAAATTATAATTAAAAAGCACAATTTTATGTTCCGAAATTTTCACTGACCCATCAGGCAACCCTATTTATTACTATTTTTAAAGAGAGATGGGGAGATAACGTTTTGTGTTTTAGTTAAGATTCACATCTCATTCACGTTATTAAGACGTTACACCACACTCAATAACGTGAACACAGAAATTTCTCTGAACGTGAATGAGATGTGATACAATCACCAATTTCTGTGTATCACAATAATAAGTGTGTATGTATTTAGGTAAGTATGCATATTAAGTAAGCATTTTTTTCTGAAAACAATAAATAAACGTTTTAGGTGTTTATCACTCCATCCATATGGAAAATCGTCCTTGAGGGAGAGGGGCTAAAGGCGTCGGTGTTCTGCCTCCCCCCTATATAATGTACACTGTGGTGTTCTGCGGTATTGTATACGTTCATCCCCCCATGCGCTGTTCAATGCCCACAGACAGAGGGCGCTGCTTCCGGCTCTTGTTACAGCGACTGTGGCGCCGCGCGGCGGTAGCGGCAGGAACTCGCTGATATGACAAGTTGTGGCAAATTGCACGCGCTATTGTTTACTGCATAAGGCGGGAAATAAACGCGGGAATTCGCGCGGTGGATATTTGCCAGTACAATATAGTATAGCCATGCCAGATGTTATATGAGGTGTTTCGTTAGTCATGTCAAAAATTTCGGGAGGTTTACATACACACTCAAATAAACACGTTACGCAAAAAATATTATATGTTCTCAGCATTACTTTTCGAGAAATTTAACAAAACATGTTTGCTACCTAAACATTAACCTATGTGTAACAGTAGGTAACTTGCATTGTACGGGTTCAATGACCGTACTATGTTCAAACGCAGAACAGCTGTTTGTTGTAAGTAAGTCACAAGGTCACTATGATTGGTTTTTACAGCTACTTATTTGATTTTATTTTTTTGTTAGGACAAAAGATGCTCCTATAAACGTATGTTTTTTTACATAAAGTGTTTATTTGAGTGTGTATGTAACCCTCCCGAAATTTTTTACATGACTAACGAAGCACCTTATACATTGGTGCTGGTGCGGTTTGTTATGCGGCATGTTTTGGGTGCTTTCGCCCCCAAACGACCATTAGGGTCGATTTGAAATGAAATGAAAATGAAAATATACTTTATTGTACACCATTCATTGTATAAAATGGTTACAAAAGGCGAGTTTAATGCCTTGCGGCATTCTTTACGAACTAACCTTTGGGATGTGGAAAACACGTAGGGGCGGACAATGCAGTACTAAAGAGGGAACAGTAGTATGAAATATAAATACACACATATATACAAATTGTACAATGAACGGGAGGGTTGAAATCGTCCATTAGTATAATAATATTAATAATACGTGTTTATACTTTATGGTGGCCTGGTTTTATTGGTTTGTGCAGCGCTGTTAGTGATAAAAACTGTATTAAATATATAAATACATATATAGATAGGTACATACACACCATCAGGTTGTAGCCCGAAAATAAGCAAATGTAAAAATATTTAAAGTATACCAAATAGCAGAGTTTTAAAAATGTTTTGACCATCATGAGCATCTTCAATTCATTGTATTGAAGTACATTTATTAGAAATGTTAGTCTGTCTGTCTGTCCGTCCGTCCGTTCGTCCGAGGGTTGTATCTGTCGAACCGTAATAGGTACTCGGTTGAAATTTTCACAGAATATGTGTTATGTTATGTATAATGTGCCAACAAATAATAAAAAAAGCAAAAAGTAAAAAAAAAACAAAATTATAATTAACAATGCCCACACAATAAATGTGCTAAGAATTGATTAATCACGCTACTGAATAATAAATGGCGCCACAGGCTTTTACATTTTGCATTGTAGAAAGATAAAAGATAGACGGATATGGTTTTTTGACAGGTATGCTATAGCGAATCTACGGAACCCTCCGTGCGCGAGTAAACTTGACCAATTTTTATTTACTATTATACTCAAATCTGTTATTATTTCTCTCCAGCACACTCAAAGGTCACCAACACTGGCTGACCTCACCTGTACCTCTTGGTAGGGACTGTAGGCAGTCGGCACGAGTTGCAGAAGTTATTTCATCTCGTAATACCTCCTTTGTCCGAGGTCGGGCCGGGGGCGCCCGTCCTACTCATCAGGCGACACAATGCGCAAACAGCGACGACGGTTTTTAGGGTTGCCACATTGCAAATGTTTAATTAATTCTTCATAACCGTCACGTATGTCTTCCAATGTCTCTGAATGAACAGAGGAATTAGAGTCATAGGTGTGAATTAACACCTCCACTCTTATGTTTTTTTCTCTTTCACACTTATGTTTTTTGTACATTCGTCGGTTTCATGTTTATATTTTTATAGAAAAGAAAGCGCGACATGTGGCGCCGAGCCACCCATATGGTGTCCAACGACGCCCATGGGCATTCGGTCGCATGTGGGCCTTGCGAATTTAGGCGCTAAGAACTTTTGGAGCACATGCCCATACATACCTACTGATCTACATAGGTACGTGAGGCCTTTACAAACCTTCCACTACATCACTTAGGTATAATTCTTCCTCTTAGAGTAATTTTGGTTAATTTCATAACATACAAGCTGTGCCCGCGGCTCCGCCCGCTCTCATATTTCACTTCACTGCTAACCTCATAAACCATTTAGCGTGATAGTAAGTAGCCTATAGTTGATGGGAAGAATCAAGCTATCCGTAGACTTTTTTTTTATTAAAATCGGTTCAGTGGTTCTCGAGTTATAAGCGGACAGACAGACATACACTCAGACACTCAGACACTCAGACAGAAAGCAGACGTTGGATTTTATTATAGGTTCTTGTTCTTAGCATCAAGAATCAACTCGAAATGGCAACTTTATGAGTAGCAACCCTATCTTACTCACGTGAGCAAGCAAACACACAGATGTTTCCGCATCCCGGAAATTACTTACCAACATCTTCACCGTCAGTTTCAGTAGTGTGATGAAACGGTAGACTGCGTAGTCGTAAGGCACATAACTTTCAAATAGGTGGTCCGAGGTTCAAATCCCAACATGCAACCAGGGAAGGAAGGAACAGACCGAAGGGAAGCACTGACGTGGCACCAAGTTCACCCGGTGTTATGGACATCACGGATGTTGTAGGTGATGTAGCCAACCGTGTCAGTTTCCATAAAATATAAAAATAAAAAGTGCACCGATAACTTTTTGTGAATTAAATAGGTTGTATGAGTTACAAAAGCGTGTTTCCTCCATGAACTCGAGTTGGTCAATGGTTTTGGTTGCATTTTAAACTGCTTTGACATCCATCCATTGACATAATTGTACATCCTTTAATTTATTTAGGAGGAATTTAAGGGAGGAATGGTAAACCCTGCGCGGATTGATACTGAATGGAGGTTCGTGAAAACGAATTTGTTTTCTGAATCGGAGGGCGCGCGGCGTCGCCCCAGGCGCTAGGCTATTCGATTCTGAAAATAAACTCGTTTGGAGCAAACGTTTGTATTCGAAATTTGAAAATGAATTCAGGAAACAAACCCGCGCCATGGAGCCTCGATTCGTAAAACTTATTCAAAACAAACACGGAAACGAGCGTTTTGTAGCAATTTTCAGCTGACCTTCATAACCAGAAGCTATAAATAAACTTTGTTGCTAGAAGCTAGATATAAACAGCTTATCGTTGAATAAGTGTTTGGCTAATTCGAAGATGTGCATGACATGACAGCGTTCACTTGCGAGACGTCTTAATTTGCCCAGGTGCGTTTGTCATTGTACAAATCGTTGTCGCTTTGTCATTTTACATCGTCATGTTGTTAGTTTAATCTTAGTCCAAGGACAGAACATCAGATAATCGTCTATCGTTAGTTCTGATAGGGTTCCGTACCTCGAAAGAGGAAAAAAACTGCTTATAGGATAATTCCTGTGTCTGTTTGTCTGTCCGTCTTGTCACAGCTTATTTTCCTACTGGATGAAAAAGGCTAAAGAAATCACGCAAAGTGGCGTCATGCCAGTAGATTTGCGGACTGTTGCTAGTAGGGGATCTGTCTAGCCTGTTAATGCGACGTTTGAAGACATCCAGTTTAAAGGATTCTTGACAGGTTAAAGGATTCTTGAAAAACCCAGAAACATTATTTTAATCTGGAACCTTAAATTTGTTTAATTATTATGTTTGTTTTTTCCATAAAATGGACAGGTTGTTTAGTAACTACACTTTATATCTCATACATAATCGTCCCGATGTGTCCCGATATGTCAGACGTGACACCAAGACAGAGGAGAATGGAGTTTATGAAGCCGCCACAGAGAGCACTTTTCGATCCCTAAAAACATAAATTCCACGCCCGCAGTTTCCACGAACAAATTGTCGCTCTATCGCTCGGCGGGGGCCTGTCGACTGCCGATGCGACCCGCTTTGTACGATGGAGCGTTTCAAGTCCCCACTAATTAACTGCCACGCAGCTAATTATGGAGCGGGAGCAATTACTTTCTACTGGTAGCTGGAGGTCAATTCACTATACTAGAGTGTAAATGTAGAATCGAGTGCGATGTTTCGAGTAAAACGTCATTATGATTATGTAGGGGCATTTAAATATCCCGCCCGCGATGTTCACCCATCACACCTTAGTGAATTAGATGCCATCTCTCTCTGAGCTTCCCTGTAGTCGTGCCGGCTACACTGAACTGAGGCTAGATTATGAGATGTTTCCGACATTTCGTTGCGTACAAGTATGTAAATGTTAGTATGGATGGAGAAAAGAATGTTCAAGAGAGGCGTGAATGGGCACCTGTCAGGCCGGCATGGCATTGGCAACCCCCGCGTACGACCGAATGTCCATGGGCATCGTTAGACACCTTATGGGTGTCTATTAAAAAAAAGACAAAACAGCGCCTCTAGCAGGCCAGTTGGCACTAAAATTACCATACAAATAATTAACTTGAGCACGTCACTTGTACAACGAAATGCCAAAGAATCATTCATTTTCGAGGCTATAGGCTGAGACCACACGGTGCGGTGCGGCTCCGGTGCGGCGCCTGAGCGTTACCGGGTCAGGAGTCAGGAGTCAGCATCTGAAAAAAGGTATTAGTCTTACGACTGTTACACCGTTGCCGGGCTTTTTGGCGCGGTTACCCGCGCGAGGCCTGCCGTCACTTTGTCCGCTCTATGTAAAATAGCGCGGTCGCCGTGGCCGGCTGGCTGGCTTTATAGTGGTCGGTCACTTTGTCCTCCCTAAGTTAGGGTGGTCGCCGTGACCGACTGCTGGCTAGGGGCGAGCGGCGTCGAAGCCGCTCTGCTGCTGGCACGTTCTGCAGTCTCTCGACTGCTGCACCTGCCTGTGGTGTGGAGCGTTACCGCTGCGGGTTTTCTACGTATAAAAACCACACGGCCGGCGCCGCTCGCACCGCGCGCGCATCGGAACAAGGCGCGGTGGGCTCCGGTGCGGCCCCGCACCGAACACGCGCTATTTTCATAGCCGCTTCACCTGACCATCACTGAGTGCGTAAGGTGAGAGAAGGAAACTACAGTTTACGTGAAATAGATTTCGAACCACGGAGCATCGGAAAATAACGCTATTCTTCGATCGGGCACTGATCGACATTTCGACACAACTTTCCTACATATTTACGAGTATTATGCTATATATGTCGATTCGATATCGAAATTCGATTCTCGATATGGCCGCTTCTGAATTATAACACTGGCGGGGGAATTAGGGAACGCAGCGGGAATGTAATGGCTCTTTAATTAAAAGTAAATAGGTCGAACTTGAGGCTACTGCCACAGATACAATGCTTCGTGTCACGTGTGCGCGAAATCAACACAGTTTAAATCAATTTATACCGGGTGTTTGATGACCATAGGTCATAAATCATAAAGCAAACCAGGTACTCCTGAGCCTATTTGGATTTTATTTAGTTTTGTATGGAAAAAAAAATTCACCGTAGAACAAAATGTCATGTAACTTTTTTGCTCCAAATAGGCTCAGGAGTACCTGGCTTGCTTTATGTATGACCTATGGTCATCAAACACCCGGTATATAACTACCTACTTATTGCATAATGCTGTGTGGATAGCCGTTTTTAGGGTTCCGCATCCGTCGTACGGGACCCTATTACTAAGCCTACGCCGTCTGTCTGTCTGTCCGAGGGCTGTATCTCATTTTCACAGAATGTGTTATTATGGCCGATATAACAACAAATAATAAAAATAAGAAAAAGTAAAAAATTCGCGGGGTTCCCCATAGAAGAAACTAAAAATTGTATGCGCGCCATCTACCGAAAAGAGTATGAAGCATTTTAACTAATCATGAATTTGAACTAATATGAAGCATTTCATAAACACGCCGTAGATGGCGTGAGTGGCGCTGACCATGACATGGCGATACGGAACCCTCGGTGCGCGAGTTCGACTCGCACTTGGCGTTTTAGTTTGACATGGCTCAGCTGCATCCATTGCCCGTTGCTGGGGGGTAGGCTCAAATTGTAAGAACGGTTAGCCGACTGGGTTGGTACCACTGTTCTAAGATAACCCTCACCATCTCTGCGGGCGTCAGGTATAGTTTTTCTTGTACCATTGTTACTAATACTATACTACTATCACTAGTTATATTATCTATACCGTGTGAGACTGGTTGGTACCTACCTACTTAAAAACAAAAGCCCCTTCGCATCTCTCCTTGTGCATATCGTAAAGTCGACTAAGTGATAAGGACAAGATGTCGTGCATAATGGCGACAGGATAGCCACCTCTCACCTTGGCAGGGTCCTTCCACAGGTCCGTCATGCTCATGCAGCAGGTGGGTTCGTGCCTTATTTGCTGCTTGATATAATTGGTTCCGGGGTGTATTGGCCCAATTTTCAAAATGTCCAATGTGTCATACATAACGTCCAGATGCTAGAAAGACCACTGGTCAATAAGGACAAATGCCAGATCGTCCAATTTGTCATAACGTCCAGATGCTAGAAAGACCACTGGCCAATAAGGATAAATCCAGATCATCCAATTTGTCGTAACGTCCAGATGCTACTTGTAAAGTATTTAGATTTTTGTTTGTTTTTTGTTGTTGTGTTGTTTAATCTGAAATTAATCTTAGATTAACTTATATAAAATTATGGAAACCTCCTTTCAATTTCTGCTGCCCTGGTACTTTAGAACCGTTCCCAGTAGTCTTACCAAGTAGTCTTTCGGGTTTCCACTTTAATTACGGTGACTGTATTCTGACCATTTGAAATACTGACGAATTGCAAATGAAAATTCTCATTAGATCAATTTTTCTTAAAGTTTTTATATAACAGATCTAATGAGAAATGTTTATTTCACTAGATCCATCATGGATCTGGCCAATGGATCTTCTGAGAATGATCCAGAATTTTTCGCCATGTGTGAAACTGCAAATTGCTGAAAAAGTCCACATCACAAAAGTTTTGCTGAAGGAAACCACACACCATAGTAATTATCAAACTGCAAATTGCTGAAAAAGACCACCTCTGAAGTATGACCTACCAAACAAAAATAGAATTTTCAAAATCAGCCCACAATTGACGAAGTAATCGCGTAACAAACATAAAAAAACATACAGTCGAATTGAGAACCTCCTCCTTTTGGGAAGTCGGTTAATCAATCGGTATAAAGATTCTAGAGACAAAAAGCTGAGGTGGTAAGAAAGCTTGATAAGGTACCTATATCGTATTTAGGTAGGTAGAGCTTTTGGCAACTGGGTTTGGGTTTTGATCACTGGACATTTTGACCACTAAAACGTAATAGCAACTAGGTCTTTTGATAACTAGAAAATTTTACCACTTAGACGTTTTGGCAGCTAGGTCTATTGATAACTGGACATTTAGACGACTAAACGTTTTGGCAACTAGGTGTTTTGATAATTGGACGTTTTGAGTATTGGACATTACATTCTTGGCATTATGATAATTGGACATTTTGACAATTGGGCCAATACAGCCCGGAGCCATATAGTTATCTTGTCTTAATACTTTGCTAAATGTGGTGGTCGGTGTTGTGCTTTCATTTACTAGAGTACTTGCAGCACAACACCGATTACTCTGCTTACCCCGGTTGTCGGGATACAGCTTGTGTTATGACAAAGACAAAGATATTTATTAGCAAAACATATTATTTCTCTATGGAGCACACAAATACAGAGCTGAAAATATACAGTGCACGTACACTCCATGAGGCACGACAATACATACTCGTAAGTAACTAAAACACTTACTTAGGATACAAATTGTGTACCTATTCGTTATATTATTTTATTTATTATGTATTTAAATACATTATCAATTCACTTAATAAATTCGCATAGCTCATATTTAAGCATTTTTCATGTAACAGATTGTTCAGACGGGTGCGGAATTTGTTGTCATCTATTTCCCTTCTTAGGTTCTCAGCTAGAATCTCATACAACTTTGGACCTATCACCCTAGGCAGCTTTTCCGCCATTGCCAACCGATGTGGAACTGGTCGTAGGCGACCCGTATTCCTTGTAGAGTATGCTGTTTCATTTACTTCAAATGTTTCAATATTCTGTCTTACATACATGATTATTTCACGAACATATAAAGAAACAGAGGTCATAATTTTTAGATCCCTGAAATATTTTCTACACGATGTAGTTCTGTCAGTGTTAACCATGACCATGTATGAATGTATGTTATTATTTTAAAAATAAAGACCTTTAATTTAATTTCATTATTTATCCTTTATCGTAGAGAGTACGGAAGCGTTGCTAAGCGAGCGTCGTCGGTCCCAGTCCCAACTCCAAACTTTGTTTGAGTTAACAAATTACGTAAACTAACTGCATCCGGGAATTCAACTCGCTCCCTGTACGACCAGACACCATCACGCGTTCACGTATCACGGGTAGCTATGGACGGTGAACATATTCTGTAATACATGCATTTGCAGGGCTCGCAGGGCCCCTAGGCAGTTAACGGAATTAGTTAGGGCCCCCTTTTGCAGTAAAAACAACGAGCTATAATGCGGAAAGCAAACAGAGGGAATACGAAGGAAAATCCGGCTAAGTGCAGACCAGGCACAGTAAAGGGTACTGTAGTCGGGAAGAACGTTCACGGTTAAAATACAAAGTTAATAATAATAAATTAGGTGTAAGCTCTAAAAATCAAAACACGCAGAACCCACCAGAATCAAATTTTTCATCCACTTTCCAGCAAGGCAGCCATTTTGTGTCTCTCGCGAAATAATAAAACACCATCTCCACTCGCAGAACTATTGTCTTTGAATTATAATCAACATTCTAAATTTGAATTTTACAACGCGACAGTAATTTTGCAACGTGACTGAAAAACACACTTTTTACGAATATAGAAGCGCATATCTCACCAACTATTTATTGACTAAAACATTATATTATTATTATTAGTCATTGTGAAACTTCTTTGTAATTTTGAAGACCTATCAAACACTACTCCACACGCATGTGCCCTGAATTTATTTTTTCATACCTGAGTTTCATGTATGGTGTGCCACCCATAATGTTTTTTTTTTCCTTATTCAAACCAAAAATATGTGAGTGTTTTTTTTTTAAGTTCTACCACGTTAATTTTTTTCAGAAATTTCCACCTAATAGTTAAAAGTTAGGGGGGTAGGGGGGGGGGGGGCACATTTTTTACGACTTTAGAAGCGCATAAATCACCAAATATTGACTGAAACCAAAAAGTAATTTTTTTATGGTGCCAATAGTCTCTGAGTAAAGTGGTTGTGAGTTGTGACATACGGAAGGACGGAGAGGACGAAATTATAAGGGTTCCGTTTTTATCATTTGACTACGGAAGCCTAATACGAAAATCTAAGAGAAAACCGACCGAGGCTGTTACAGAGACTTATTGTTGTACGCCTGGGCGTTTTGCCAAATGCTAGTTTACTATGTGGCTATTAGGAAAGAGCCAATTATTTACAATTTGAGCCTTCCGGTAGGATCGGTAACGGCCATTAGGCGAATCAAAATTAACGCGAGCGAAGCCATTATTTATACAATTTGTAGACCGCCCCGCTCGTTGTTGAAAAAATATTAAGCCCTTTTCTTAATTTTCCATTATAAATGTAGATTATACACATAATGTGCTTTAAAAAAATCGACCAAGTGCGAGTCGGACTCGCGCAGAGAGGTTTCCGCACCACAAAAAGAAAATGTTGAATAAAAAGATGTTTGTTGTATTGGACCCCCTTTATTTTTTTTATGTGTTTTTATATCCGCCATTATACACATATTCCGTGAAAACTTCAACCGGCTAGCTATCACGGTTCCAATGATAGGGCAGAAAGAAAGACAGACAGACAGACAGACAGACGGCGTAGACTTAGTAATATGCTTTTAATTAGTGACAGCAGGCACTAGTGTGCGAGCGGGATAGAGAGTGATGTGGCGCGGAGGAGTGGGGGCGAAATTGTAATTAAAGGTGAGAGGGAAGAGTAAGGACATGCTCTTTCTTACGCTATACACATTGGCTGTCTTACTCTAAAAGCCGTGTATTTTTGTGCCCGTACTGTACACGCTTCACACAATGTTCTCTATGACAGTGCTACTTAAATGGCGGTCCGCGGCCCGGTGGCGGTCCGCGACGAGGACAGAGGGACAAAGGTAAAATGCATTATTTTGACATTGAAAATGTCCAATAAATCCAATCATTAAATGATATCTATTTTGTATATTCTTACGTGAATACCTGAATTATTCATAACATCAAGAAAATATCGAGATGAGATGTGTTTTTCTTCTTTAATATTAATAAAACTCGCAAACACTTAAACATCGCTCATTTAAACATCCCACAAGTTCCCAAGGAGATTCATAGGTAACACACAAAAAAAAATGCCGGTCCGCGACACAAAACGCTTTGAGTAGCACTGCTCTAAGTAACAGAACATAGCAAAAACCATATCTCCGCTTTACTTATTTATTTAAACTTATGTATTCGCAGAGCAAAGTCGTTCTTGACATCAATTTACAAAAAATCACATCGATCAAACGAACACTGCTGCGAAAGTTCCCATGGTCTGGTTCGTTCGCATAAAAACGTATAACGCATTGTTCTAATGTCGGAACATCGCGTTGTCGTCGCTATACGTCAAGTTATGCAGTTTCTTATAAAGTTACTAGGTATCTACAATTGAGGAGTCATTTGGAAAAACAACCAATGTAAATTTTTGGCCGATCAGTTTTTTTTTTCGCTCTATGGATCCCTTATCTGTCGGACTATCGCTTGGTAAAACGAAACTAAGTAAAAACAACCAGTGTCATGCTTAAAATAGCCACAGAAATCCGGGTAGTATTGGAAGAACAACCAATGTCGAAGTGGATTATGGGAAAAACAACCAAACTCCACTGACACAAATATCTATTTTCCTATAAAATTTATTGGGCATTGTTACAGATTACTAATAGTTACTTCGTAATAATAATTGTGTAACTTATGCTGAAAGACCTTTAATTGCTCTTATGGAAATAAATATAGTAATTTAAAAAATGTCATGTATGCTCATTTTACAAAGTTTTTTCTCTCTCCTGGAAAGTTTATCGAAAGTGACAATGGTTGTTTTTCCAAATGGCACCTCAATTATGTACACCACCGTAGCTCCGTAATTTCCTAAAGGTTGATGATTCTTGTACGCCTTTTGTTCGAAGGTGTTCGTGCCTTACTAGCTGCTTGATAGTTATCTTGTCCGACTGCTTTGCGAAACGTGGTGGACGGTGTTGTGCTGTAATTTACAAGAGTCCTTGCAGCGCAACACCGATTACTCTACTTACCCCATTTGTCGGGATACAGCGTGTGGTGTGGTGATGATTCTGTATGAGAAGTGGATTTTTTTCCATTTTGTATTTTCCTTGCCATTTTATTTCCTAAATAAAATAAAACATTTACTTTAAAGATTTGTGATGAGAGTGAATATAATTAAAATGCAATGAAAACCTTGCGGAACGTTGTCAGATTTTGCAATGATATATACTGTATATGAGTAAGGATAGTGCAAATGAATTTCTGAAAACATACATTAATCATCACCTTCGTTTGCTTCCCTTGGATTTGCAGCTGATTAGGCGGAACCACCGTTTCACTTTGTTACTTTTACGTTACTGTTAGTAATTTTCCGTGATTTGTCTGTTGAATCACTAAGTACCTACCTAGTAATCATTGTGTCTAGTCCTCGGGCCGGAGTAAGTGGCGAGGCGATTATAGCAAATGTTATAATAGTAATCGCTTATACGCCATTCATAACCCTCTTGGCACCAACTGGACAGAATGAAGCTTGCAAAGCATCCAGAAGCTGTTATTCATACTTCTTCCTGGTGAAAAAAAAACATAATTACCTTATGCCATTTAATGTTTGGCAAGGGCGGGCTTAGTGCCTTAGACAATTTCCTCCAGTCAACCCGGTGGACCTACATTTTTTATGTGGAATCCGAACAATGAAGCAGTGGATGAGTGAAGGTATGCACGTAAATTTTTCAAATCAGAAAAAATCTCATTGGTACACGCCGCGGCGCCGCCGGTTGGATTCGAACCTCGGACCTCTCCCAAGAGAACACGACGCCCAGACCATTAGCCGATCGACGCGACCGGCCATTTAAAGCTAGACTCGGTGCATCGGCAAAATAAACAAAAATCTCCAAGTAGCCGACGGCCAAGTTTGCGGCGAGCGATCCACAAATCACTGGCATATCTCGCACCATCACGACCTTTTGAAATATTCACCGGCTACGCGAGCAGCGTCCTCTCTCGCATCCTCTTTTTCTGATAGTTAGCATTCTGGCAGTGGAACAACGATTCCAGCGCCTTATAGAGCGTTCCGCACTACGTTGGAAGACCCCTGCGTCCAATGTTACAATAGCATTTCACTCAAAACAAGCGATCAAACACGAAGCAAAGGCGTATAAACGCGCAGTTCCACGCTACATATTGTCTTGTCTCGTTGGCGCGAAGCACGTGATCGGACTCAAAATGGCGTCGCAAGATGGAGGATCAATCGGTAATGGTTTGAACGCACCCCGTTTTGATTTGAGCGCATCTGAATAAACATTGCCTCCTGTACCTGTGAGTTACAAACTCGCCGATGATGTGAGTATGAGAAATGATCGATCTCAATCATATCATATCAGAAAGCGTGCGTTTTTTTTTATGTAAACCAGCAATGGTGTCTGTGCCGAGAGACCAATGGT
Source organism: Nematopogon swammerdamellus (assembly GCA_946902875.1). Lineage (NCBI taxonomy): Eukaryota > Metazoa > Arthropoda > Insecta > Lepidoptera > Adelidae > Nematopogon > Nematopogon swammerdamellus. Next base: position 20,393,032 of record OX336337.1, on the reverse strand, counting down.
GCAGTCGACAGAGCCAAAATCACCTCTCCTCGCGAAACCACGCTCAGTTAGGTGCCATGCCAGAGGATTTGCGGACTGTTGCTAGGCTGTCTAGCCCGTTAATACGGCGCTTGAAGACACCCAGGTTAAAGGATTCAGGAAATACACTCGCCGGAAGTCAAGTTAAGGCACCCGGCCCGGCCATTGGTTGAAATCTGCAAGCTCAGACCAATTCTGCAAGCAAAGATTTAAATCGATAGATAGCGTATAGTTTACCATGGCGCACTACAGACAGTATCAGACCAATGAAAGGGCCGCATGCGGCTACTTCGCATCAGTCGCACGCAACGCCATCCGCGTGTTGACAGGTCGTACCACGGAAAGGGGACGGAACGCGCCGATGTGCGAGTGCAGAGCGTTAGCGTTTTGTTAACATGAGGCAACTTTTGATGCGATTCTTGATGACTGCTGTGCATGAAGTCACACACACCGTTATGTCTAATCGGTGACGAACTCTTGAGCGTTTTGCTATATCTATCGATTTAAATCTTTGGCCGCAGCTTACGAGGATGTTAGGTGTTTGTCGGATGTTTATGGACACCACCTTTTCTGTTAAATAGGTTGCTGAGGGAGCTTGTGGCACGGGTTTGTGGAGATGGAATTAAGTAACCTAAAATCTAATGGATACTGACTGATACAGACAATCTGGAAATCCAGGAATATTATACTCGGTCGCAATGTTATGTTTTACCCTCTTCTGTTTAAGCTAAAACCTAGCCTTTTTATCCGGTATGGGTGGGTGAGCCAGAGGGGCCAAAGCCCATGCTCCGACCAGCCAATATCACCTCCGAGAGGGTTATATGCGCAATATCGGAAATTTCCCTTCGAATTGCTGGCTATACTGGACTAGAGCAGAACACAACCGAGGCTGTTATGCGGCCATCTTTCATTCAGTACGGTGTTAGTCGGGCGGCAACCCAGTCGGCTAAAATTTGAGCCTACCACCTATGTAGTTAGGCGTATCGTGTCGTTATTGAATGTTAAGCAACGCTGGGTGCGGTCAGTACTTGGATGGGTGACCGCCGAAAAAAAAAAAAAGGTCCCTTCCCTCCGAGATTCCCTCCTAATCTTACTAGGTGGTAGGGGTTAACCCGCCCGGGTTGGTACCACCGCACTGAATGAAACGTTTTCCGTGTCGAAACGGCTATGTAAATAGTTTGTGTTTTCCGACCAGTTCAGTGTAGCCGGCACGATCAAAGGGGGAAGCACTGACATGGCGCCTAGTTCACCCGGTGTTATGGGCTGACATCACGGACGTTGTAGGTGATGTAACCAACCGTGTCAGTTTCCATAAAAAAAAAAAAAAAAAGGGGGAGGGACCTACAGTTTTACACCGGTTCCGAAACGGTGAAGCAGGAGGTAGGTATGCACGTAAATTTGTCTTTCAGAAAAAAATCGTTGGTACACGCCGACCGGATTCCAGCCTCGAACCGAGATGCCGGTTATAGTTTAGTTAGAGTGAGACCGGAGTTCACAGCCAGATGGTGTCTTTATAACAACTCAGCATATTCGACAAGAGTTGTCAACTTTTGCAACCGTTGACTTGTTCCGGAACTAGTTTCTCCAGAATTAGGTGAGTGAGATTGGAGTCGCTCCGATAAACTCGAGCGCAGAACGTTGGGCAAGCGGCTTCTATCGATCATGAATTCATGACGTGTGACAGGCGTGCGACAAACGGATTAATGCCTGCGTGTGCGCATGGATACGTATGTATTATGTGTGTAATCTACTAAACTAATCACCGGTCACAAGTGGGCCATGATTTTAATTGCGGTCAACTCCGCAGCTGACACGATACCCGACGACGCGATGTGTCGCATCCTTACCTTAATTTCTAGTGCGTAATAAAAGACGTTTGTAAACAAGTCTAGAAAACTTACATTTTGGTCTTTTAGGGTCTGTACTGTTACACCTTATTTTCTCCGAATCTAAATGGTCGGATTTTTATTTTAGGGGACAAATTAGAAAGTTTTTTTTTTCAAGTACATCATGCGACAAATCGTCGAAAGGGCTCGTTATAAGGAATACAAATTTATTATTTTAAGATGCATAGTTTAAAATATATTAAAGAAAATATCAAGCATCCCCCACCGCGTTATCTTCGAAACTACTGAGTCTAAAATTTCGAAAAAATTGGAAATATAGGGCATTTCTTATAGTTTACAGGAAAACCTAAATGAAAGTCCTAAGTCGTCAAATTCTCACGGACAACGGAACGGTACGGAACCCTCTCCACGCGAGTTCGACTCGCACTTGACCGCTTTTTTATATACGTGTTTAATAAATAGCTAAACCCGGCTTACTTTCGCCCTTCTGGCTGCCCTATGAAGAGCTGTTTCGGAAAAAAAAAATGTTTTTGCTGAAAAGTTACAGAATATTTAAACCATGATGATCTAAGTGTACCTGCTTTTCTATTTTGACAACCCACCGCTTCCAATAACCCTCTCTGCCCCATTTTCGATCTTATTTGGTTTCAGGAAAGTTTTTTATTAGAACATCCGCCCTCTAAGAGAGATACGGATTTTTCGCAAAATACACGAAAAAAATCAGGTAGGAAAAGTAATTTGGCCGCCTTAGCTCGCAATGCTTCCAATATTGCAATATCGCCTGCTATTGCGCCCGTGTCGACTTTCATGAAGGTAGGTCAAGTGTGTACTGTAGGGCGGGCACTGTAGCGCAACGCAATCGACCGGCCGGGCTGCGGAACTAGCACGGACGCTCTTCTGTATATAAATAAACTATATTTTTATATACATGTACCCAATGATATTATAAGTTCAAAGGAGGTAGATAGGTTATCTGAGCTCCCAAGTGGCACATTAAATACAAGACCACAGTCCTGTCTGAAGTTAGTCGCCCACCAACTACGCACGCGTTCGGACCGCTAACCACGAGCCGCTAACACATCGAAAATGCCGTCGTGTGAAATGAGATTCTGCACTAATTCTAATAATTGGAATTATTTGAGTCGGCGCATCACTTTACAGTTCTTCCTCTCAACGTTTCAAGGACGTGCCATGTGTGAGAACTGAATGTCATATAGATAACCTATCTTTCCTAAAATATCATTGCATGTACCTATATGTATGTATACATACACAATGGTGACATATTTTTCTCTAACTGTCTCGTACATTATGTACATGTCATCCCCTCTTGTCTTCCAATGGAGTAGACAGAGACAAGCTAAAGGCACGACCGAAGGGAAGCACTGACGTGGCACCAAGTTCAACCCGGTGTTATGGGCTGACATCACGAATGTTGTAGGTGATGTAGCCAACCATGTCAGTTTCAATAAAAAAAAAAAAAAAAAAAAAAAGCTATCTCGACGTTCTTCCACATTCAAAAGGTTTTTTACGCCCTCGATTTTAGGGTTCCGTGTCCAGAAGCTTTTTAGGTTAGGTTAGGTTAGGTAAGTAAGGTTACAAGTACATAAATTAGTTTTGTAATAATTTCCGTTTATTTGCTTAAAGGCGACGAGTGATAAATATATGTAATAAATTTCCATTTTACAGCGGACATCCCTTCACCGATTAGGTAAAGTGTCGATGATCTTCGAATATCGGTTAAACCAGTTTTCTAATAAAAAAAACATATCCAAATCGGCCTATCAGTTTGGGAGCTATTATGCCACAGACAGACAGAGACACAGACGAGGCGTCAAACTTATATATATAAATCCTCGTCCAAGTTTTTGAACCTCAGCCATCGTTGGGTTTTGGCTGGACAATCTTCATCATCCCCGCCCAAGATCACCTTGGGAGAGAGGGTAGATGTTGTAGATATTAGTGGTAGATGTTAGTCATCAGTGGTGTGATTGTTGTTTCCTTGTAATTCTTCCAAATAGCCGGTCATAAATTTTGTCATTATATTGCATGTATGTATAGCAGCTTGTTGTTGTAGAATTTCAATTTTGATATCTGCTTTTAAATCCGAAATGTATTTGTCTATAGATCTGCCAACAATTCCTGTAGTTCCAATAGTTAAAAATTAATAATCGTGAGATTAGCACTCAGATGAATAGAAAAAAAACCGGCCAAGTGCGAGTCGAACTCGCCCACCGAGGGTTCCGTATCGCCATGTCATGGTTAGCGCTACTCACGCCATCTATGGCGTGTTATGAAATGCTTCCATAGATGGCGTGTTATGAAATGCTTCATATTAGTTAAATGTCATGATTAGTTAAAATGCTTCATACTCTATTTGGTAGATGGCGCGCGCGCATACACTTTTTGGTTACTTCTATGGGAACCCCGTGAATTTTTTACTTTTTCTTATTTTTATTATTTGTTGTTATATCGGCCATAATATAATAACACATATTCTGTTAAAATTTCAACCGGCTACCTATTACAGTTCAAGAGATACAGCCCTCGGACAGACGGCCGGACAGACAGACAGACAGACAGACGGCGCAGGCTTAGTAATAAGGTCCCGTACCGGATACGGAACCCTAGAAACACGTTTCCCACTTTCGTAACCCGCGAGGGGAACCGGGGGGAGAGATACATCGACATCTAGGCGCTGCTCAGCTGCAGGGCTGCCGCTGCGGTGCCGGCGGAGTGACGGCATTCCTGCAGTAATCATAGCTTCTCTGTAACGGTATGCGGCACGTCGCAGCCGCGTACAGATTACTTTCTGTTGCGTATCTCTTACTGCAAATTAGAGTTTCGTAGTACAGGAAATGCTCATACGAGCTTCACACGATCAATATTTCCATCAGTATACCTGTCATTATTCAATACTGACGCAACGACATTCTACTTTCTGGACCGGCCCTCGTTATACATTTTACCGGTAGAAAGGTGCGATTGGAGTTCTTCTATATATTTCCAATATTTAAAACAGCGTAAGTGCGCGAGCGCCTCATACATACATCACGTTACGTTTCCGCTCTGTGAACGTCGATAGAGTAAGACGGTTAAATGGAAATTTGATACGTATAAGGGAGACAACGATTGGAGAGTGTGCTGAATGCTCACAAATAGCGCGCCTCAATTCGGTGCGTTGTATGCCACTTCCCGATAATTTTAATTCGTTGTACTGACGTTGATGATGTGAATAGCATGATGGATGACATACTGTTGACATTAAGTCATGTGTCGTCAGTATTAGAATACAAGGTATTACTACATATCTTCGTTTTCCTTCAATAAATACAGTCGAGGCGGGGCGCTGCGCTGGGACGTAACCTGTAACCTGAATCCTGATTAAAATCGGTCAAGGGCGAGTTTTAATCACGCACGGAGGGTTCTGTAGATCCGCTATACCATACCTGTCAAAAAAACCATATCCGTCTATCTTTTGTCTGCAGTCTGCCATGCAAAGTACCTACCTGTAGCGCCATCTAATATTTAGTAGCGTGAATATTATTATGTACTCCCGCCACGAGACTACCCAACGGGACAACTGGGATCAGAGGATCGATTCTTAGCACGTTTCTTATTTTATGACCCTCCTTAATTTTTTTTAAATTATTTGTTGGCATATCCCTGAAAACGGTTATTATTGTGTGTTTACCTTCTGTCAACGGCGCGGCGGCGATGCGGCGGCGTGCGTTGTGCTTTCCAATGGCTATGGAAAAATATAGACATGCAATATCTAGTTTGTGCATTTAACCATGGTGCATACATTATTTTACATAATACACACCACACGCTGCATCCCGATAATCGATGTAAGCAGAGTAATCGGTGCTGTGCTTCAAGAACTCTTAACGTGGTGGTCGGCGTTGTGCTGTAATTTAGCAGAGTTCTTGCAGTACAAAACCGATTACTCTGCTTACATTATTTTAGTTAGTAGGTATATGTCAATGGAGGCATAAGTGTCTCGAGTTATATAACGTTCCGTCTCCGTAGCGCGTTTTCCGCGAAGACGTGGTGGAGCGAGCAGGGCTCATTTCTAGCTTTGATGTAGGTGCTGGTAGTATTGTAGAAATTAATTAAAACAGAATAACTTGGAAACCGTGACTTTATTTCAGCGAAGCAAAATGAGACCAGACAGAGACAATATATGTAGATCATTCATAGCGGAAGTGTCAATATCCGACCAATAGGAGACGACGACGTAACGTTTGACTTGACCAATAAGGAAATCAATCCAATACGAAGACCAATTTCTTAGTTTATCGTTTGCCAGATTCGGCTTCAGTAATATGATCATCGGCATAGATGTTAAAATTCGAGGTCTGTGGTCATCGGTCGCTAATATCGGCACGCCTCCGAGTTGTCATTCCAATTTCAAAGTCAAACGGTCGCACGGGTATCCGGATTGAATGAGGAGTGAGGAAGATCGTCTCCGACTTGTCATTCCAATTTCAAAGTCAAACGGTCGCTCGGGTATCCGGATTGAATGAGGAGTGAGGAGTAATACGGTACGCGATGCAGTGAGCGGTCATTACCTGCCTGCCGCGATGTAGGAAGCATCGCGGATCGCTTGGCGATGATCGCGTGCTCTCCGCTAAACCGCAAATTATGCTAATGCGACCGTAGCAGTGTAGTGAGTGCTGAGATCCTGTGGCGGCCGACAACTAGTCGGCTTACCTCTCCATTCGACTCGAGACGGAATATATTCTAGTAAAAGATTAAATGCCGGCATTGCAACGTGGACTTAAACTGGAGACTGTCTCAAAAGTTAGAAATATATAAGGTCTTTCATTAGTAGGTAATAGTACGCTAAGGGGAGTATGTGTATCAGATACTGTGCTGATAAAATCATAAACAAAAAAGTTACAAGGGTTTATAGCTGGGATTTTGGTAATTTTCAAAAATAAAGAAAAAAAATCGTATCTTGATACCACGTGACATCTGACAAAAGGTATCATGGGTCAAAACGTTGCAAATGACCCCACTTACCTACAAACAAATTTTGTCGGTCGATGTGCCGAACACCCTGTATAAGCTTGTTAGATTTTCGTATCCGCACTATTCCGCACGGATTAAAAATTATAGTCGCACGCAATGATATTTTAGGAAAGATAGGTTATCTATATGACATTCAGTGCTCACACATGGCACGTCCTTGAAAAGTTGAGAGGAAGAACTATAAAGTGATGCGCCGACTCGAATAGTCTTATTCCAATTATTAGAATAAGTGCACAATCTCATTACACACGACGGCATTTTCGAAGTGTTAGCGGCTCGTGGTTAGCGGTCCGAATGCGTGCGTAGTGGGCGACTAACTTCAGACAGGACTGTGGTCTTGTATTTAATGTACCGCTTGGGAGTTCAGATAACATATCTACCTCCTTTTAACTTATAATATCATTGGTCGCACGCATGCATATTTCACTAACACAATGTGTATTGTATTGTTGTTTATTGATCATTCATACATATGACAGACTGCACTCGAACTTGTCACAATTTGTTCTATCCGGTTCTCGGCGAGAACTCTCGGAGGAAACTACAATTTAGTATAATAAATTGAAAAAAATTCATAAAAATAAGTAAAAATATTAAGATGTGAATAGTTGTGTTTTCGGTGTTTGACGTCCAGTTCAGTGTAGCCGGCACGACCGAAGGGAGGCACTTACGTAGCACCAGGTTCACCCGGTGTTATGGGCTGACATCGCGGATGTTGTAGGTGATGTTGCCAACCGTGTCAGTTTAATGGGTTAATAAAATTGACGTACTAATCGTACCTAGTTTGGTACCTAGTCGAGAGTTAACTAATTAATTATGCATTCAGGTAGGTAGTAGCAGTGGTTATATTATCTTTGGGTTACTAGTATATGGCTGCCATATTGTATGATCATCATACGTGGTTATATTCTCTTTGCATCATACGTGCGATGACGCGACTAATTCTTCATTCCTAATTCTACCTCTGGTGTTTCTCTTCAATGTTGATTGGAAACTCTCACACTGAAAGAACCGACTGTCAACTTTTACGTAATATCTTATGTTTAATTGCAGTTGTACCTATGTTTAGGATGCCGATAACCCGTCTAAAATGTATATTTCCATATTGTTTCAGGAGCTGAAGGAGAGCTTCAACTATGGGCTGTTCTGTCCACCTGTCAACGGGAAGGCCGGCAAGTTTCTGGACGAGGAGCGAAGGCTCGGTGACTACCCATTCAGCGGCCCTGTCGGCTACCTCGAGGTGACTACTCCACATCATTTTTGCGCTCCCAATCGATCCTATATGATTGTGAGTGACGTACCTACGAGAAAGGTTAATCTAGTACTATTGTTTCATGTAGGTTTTGTTTTTCTGTGACTTTTATGCAATAAAGTAAATTCTATTCATACATGACGTCAGTTACGGGCACTGCGCACTTTTAAAACCCTTCATATAGGCACATGCATGCCCGATCTGCCCCTGTACCGGCGTTACTCACTCGGCGATGTGAGTATGAGAAACGATCTCACTCAACTAATCAGAAGGCTTTCGGTGAGGCATCCGGCCCGGCTATTGGTTGAAATATGCGAGTAGTTAGCGAGTGAGTTAACGCTGGTAGACCCCCTGGTTTTGGTAGGTATAAGTACGCTCACCGCAAGAACGTTAGAAGAGGTAGGGACGTCGGACCTTCCCCGCGCCAGCGTAACACAATATTAGTAAAAACGTACCAATAACATTCGTCGGTCGCCCACTGGCCACATAGCGTCGACCTTCCCCCACCCGATACCACCCAATCAGAGCGCCTCCCCGGAGCCGCCCCCTCCGCTACCCGCGGAGCTCGGGGACGCTGGTTCTAATACAAGCATAGGATAGTCCGACGTCCCTACATCTTCTAACGTTCTTGGCTCACTTTTTTATGTATGGGTGCCTGAGTCAGAGGGGCCAAAGCACATGCTCTGACTAGCCAATATCACCTCCGAGAAGGTAGGTGCCATACCGGAGACTTCCCTGGATTGCTGGCTATACTGGACTAGAGGAGAACACAACCGAGGCTGCTATGCGGCCATCTTACATCCAGTACGGTGGTACCAACCCAGCCGGCTATAATTTGAGCACTAGTAAGGGGGCAAGGGAAGGGACCTACAGATTTACACCGGTTCCGAACGGTGAAGCAGCAGGTGTAGGTATACACGAAATTTTTTTCGTCAGAAAAAACTCATTGGTACACTAGGACCGGATTCGAACCTCGGACCTCTCGCATGAGAAGCCGATGCCCAAACCACTCGGCCACTCGCCGCTCACTGCTACGTATTCCAATACTAAAACAGTACGTGCGCGTGCATTACAGCTGAAGTACAAGCGGCGCGTGTACAAGATGCTGAAGCTGGACGAGAAGGCTCTGAAGGCGCTGCACTCGCGCGCGAACCTGCGGCGCTTCCTCGACCACGTGGCGCACGCACACATCGACAAACTCACGAAGGCGTGCGCCAAGGGGCTCGACCCCAACTTCCACTGTCAGGAGACGGGCGGTAAGTGTGCACTCTCTTACGTCCGCCTTGGTACCAAGAAGCTGGACGAGAAGGCTCTGAAGGCGCTGCACTCGCGCGCGAACCTGCGGCGCTTCCTCGACCACGTGGCGCACGCGCACATCGACAAACTCACGAAGGCGTGCGCCAAGGGGCTCGACCCCAACTTCCACTGTCAGGAGACGGGCGGTAAGTGTGCACTCTCTTACGTCCGCCTTGGTACCAAGAAGCTGGACGAGAGCTCTGAAGGCGCTGCACTCGCGCGCGAACCTGCGGCGCTTCCTCGACCACGTGGCGCACGCGCACATCGACAAACTCACGAAGGCGTGCGCCAAGGGGCTCGACCCCAACTTCCACTGTCAGGAGACGGGCGGTAAGTGTGCACTCTCTTACGTCCGCCTTGGTACCAAGAAGCTGGACGAGAAGGCTCTGAAGGCGCTGCACTCGCGCGCGAACCTGCGGCGCTTCCTCGACCACGTGGCGCACGCGCACATCGACAAACTCACGAAGGCGTGCGCCAAGGGGCTCGACCCTAACTTCCACTGTCAGGAGACGGGCGGTAAGTGTGCACTCTTTTACGTCTGCCTCGGTACCAAGATGCTGAAGCTGGACGAGAAGGCTCTGAAGGCGCTGCACTCGCGCGCGAACCTGCGGCGCTTCCTCGACCACGTGGCGCACGCGAACATCGACAAGCTCACCAAGGCGTGCGCCAAGGGGCTCGACCCTAACTTCCACTGTCAGGAGACGGGCGGTAAGTGTCCACTCTTTTACGTCTGCCTCGGTACCAAGATGCTGAAGCTGGACGAGAAGGCTCTGAAGGCTCTGCACTCGCGCGCGAACCTGCGGCGCTTCCTCGACCACGTCGCGCACGCGCACATCGACAAGCTCACCAAGGCGTGCGCCAAGGGACTCGACCCCAACTTCCTCTGTCAGGAGACGGGCGGTAAGTGTGGCACTCTTCTACGTCTGCCTCGGTACCAAGGTCGGTTGAAATGTAGAAGACGATTCGTCACGGACAGAAATTTGAACTTGCGTCTCTGGCACGATTCGCCGCCGAAGCGTTGACCGACTTAGAAATTCGTAACTCTTAACAAAAATAAAAAAATAAAATAAAAAATATGTTTAATAACAAGCTTTTATTTAAGCCATGTACTAAAAGGAATAAATTAGGTTTTTGATTTGTTTTCAAAAAGCTTGTCGCTCAAATTTGTAAAGAAAATGCATACTTGCTTGCTTGCTACATAAGTATACTTATCAAACAATCACTGTCCAATTAAATAAATTGGTACCTACATACTTTTATGAACATTTTGCGACAAGCTTTTTGAAAACCTAGATTTATATTAAGCCATGTAGGCTTAAATAAAAGCAAAATTCATTTGCAAGTTTTACTCTATAGTTACTAACAATTGAAGTTAAAAATAACAAAAAAAATGAACTAAAGCTTGTAAAAACATTCAAGATTGATGTATTGGTTAACACCGTGTAGCCGAAACAATTAAGAAATCGCGTCGTAGGCTGGGCGGGGAAGAGCAGCCGCCGATCGCTGCTCTGTGGTAGCGGATAATGTAGCAAATAAAACAAATGTAGACTGACATGGTTACCTACACTACATGCTACGCTACACTCATGATAGTGATCATGCCTCATGGTGTAATGTTCCATGTGAGCTTAGGCTCTATGTATGGTAGCTCTTCTCTTGTGTTCATCCTACAAGCCACACCACACTACACCTCTACTTAACAATTAACATACCGACCAACCAAGCCTTTATCATTTCAAATCAATCCATAAATTCCATACATAATTCTGTGCTATCAAATTCGATTTATCTTAAACTGATGGAAATTCTCTCATTGAAGAAACACGAATACCCTCCCTCGCGAATACCCACCTATTAACTAAATAAACGTGCTTTCTTATTCTCCGCGCTCGTTACGTTGAAAAAGAAAAACCTTATCGTCGTATTCCCAGAGGCGCACAGAAAGAGTTACCTAAGAAAACAGCTTTCTCAGAAGGTTCTTCAGAAGGTTTCTCTGGTAAAACTCTGAATGGAAAATTACTGTCTCGTGTGTACAGTCTGATTTAAAAAGCTCCAGACTAATAGAATTCACTGAAATTCGTTTTTCAATCTGCCCTACCAACACCGACGGAAACCCCAGGACGTGGCTATTCGCTCCGTTCAATCGTTGGTAAATTCTAGAACGCACGAGTCGAGCGTGGCGAATCGTAAATAAATATGAGCGCGTGTTACCTTGAATTCTTTTTCTCACCAATTATTATTTGTTGGTACCTATCAATATTTGCATCAGCCGAAGGTAAAAAAAAAACGATTATAACCATCAGAGGGATTTCATTGATGTGTCGGTCCGAAACAAGTCTGTCATGATTTTTTGTCACTCGATTACATACAAGGTCCTTTTTTCGGTAAAGCATGTAGCTAACCTACCAACGCAGCTTATATTTTTCTATTTATCATTTAAAATTGGATGAAGACAGACAAAACATTTTAGAACTGGGCCTTTGTAATAAAAAAAAATACAAACAAATCATTTCTCAACCTTAAAGACGAGATCGAAGTTAACTTTCTCCATACAAAATTGTCTTTCGGCATTTATGTTTTCTAGCCCCCTAAACCTTATCCGATTTATACAAATTTGTTTTCTTGTCTTAAGGACAGTCCAATCTACGTTTCTGAAATTTTTTTGTTTAGATACGTATAACACCGGAGCCAAAAATTTGTACGTCGACCGTAAAAATTAGATTTTTTTATATTTTTATGTTATGAAGTTCATTAAGCTTTATTGAGTCATCACTTTAGATATTAAAAAAATAAAAAGACAGAAACGTAGATTTGACTGTCCTTATTACAACAAAAAAAGAATTTAAAAAATCGTATAAGGGTTAGGGGGGTAAAAAACATAAATGTCGAAAGACGATTTTGTATGGAGATCGTTAACTTCCATCTCGTCTTCATGAAAACTCTTTTGGGATTTCCAGAAACACCTCTTACCATCGCAGCGGGCATCAAGTCGCCGGGTAAAGTGTTGATAGCGCTCGTCAATGGCGGCGCTCTGCTCGACTACCGGACCAAAGACGCCAGCACAGCGATGCACCGGGCCGTCGAGAAGAACTCTCTAGAAGCCGTGAAGACGCTTCTAGAATTGGGTGCTTCTCCGAATTATAAGGACGGGAAGGGACTGACGCCTCTGTACCTGTCCGTTACAAATAAGACTGATCCCCTGCTCTGTGAGAGCTTGTTGCACGACCACGCCACTATTGGCGCTCAGGACTTGCAGGGATGGCAGGAGGTTCACCAGGTAATATCGTGCGGCTTATTTTATTAGAACTAACATTTTGTATTCAAAATGTGCAGTAACTACAAACACTCCATTCAAATGCTCTATTTCATCGTCTGGATGTATAATTATGTATAATTTTGTATCGTATATAATTTTGGAATCGTTCTTAACTCATTTGTGACTAGGTAACGGGAACCCTACACAGAAACCGCGTTACTTACCCCTTATTCTTCTTCTATGGCCGATTTCATCACCTTCGGCTAAAATTTTGTTGCCCGTTAACCCTGTCAACTGTGTGAGAAATGCTATTTTAACCGAGAGATAGCTGTTAGACAAGATTTAACAGGAGGTGGTGGAATCGTTCGTGGCTTTAGGTAAAACGGAACGAGGAAAATTTTACTAAATTCTTGATAATATAACATGTAGGTCCACTTGAGAATGCAGGCGCACTTCAGACATAATAGCGAAATTCTTTGGCGAATTGTAGGCGTGTCGCAACGGCCTGGTGCAACATCTCGACCACCTACTATTCTACGGCGCCGACATGAACGGTAGAAATGCCTCCGGGAACACACCTCTTCATGTCTGCGCTGTCAACGGGCAAGACTCGTGCGCCAGGCAACTACTCTTCCGGGGCTGCGACAGGGAAGCACTGAACTTCGCCAACCAGACCCCCTACCAGGTTGCTGTCATCGCCGGCAACCTGGAACTGGCTGAGGTCATCAAGAGCTACAAATCGGATGAAGTCGGTGAGTCGAGAGCCGGGAGTTGAAATTATTGTGCATGGATCCAGTGTTGGATGTGCTACGTTTTGCTTTTCTCTCTGAGCTTAATTAGGATGGGAATATAATATTATTCTCAAATGTACATGTTTTTGCTTCTCACTATATGAACAATATTATAACTTAATATAAAATTTTTAGAACATAGCATAACATTCATAGACAAATCAGTTTTCATGGAAAAGGTCTTCGAGATTATTTTGCCGGACCGTCACGTCGCCTGACGCTATTATCAAGTAAAATTGCGTGAACGAACAAGTGCCAGTATTTACAAATTTTGTTAATATTTGCCTACAAAATTTTTTAACAAATAATTATTTTGTAGGTACTTTTATTTATGCAACTTGTAAAAAAATTTCCTCTTTTTTCATAGCATAGTGGCTTCGTTGGATGTTATCTTATATAGAATATATCTAAGTATTTTTCTTATAATGTTATTATGCATGCTGTCATCTATATTTAAATTAATATTAACCATGTGTTTAGAAATTCCATTTCAATGTTTTATGGGGCCGTGGTGATGGTTGTCTTACACTAATATACAATAATTTCTCGTTAATAATAGGTAGCCACCATTAGATAGGTAATACTTTATAGGTAATAAATAACTAAAGTAAATTTATTAATTGTTATTATTATATTTATGTTCTTTATTTTATGTCCACTTGAACAATTTACACCAGCATTCCATATCTAACACTTTTTCTACTTCTGGTTTCTGAAAGCGTTTTGATAATCTTTTCTGTCTTAATGGGAAGTTAAACTAACTACAAAATTTGTATTTAATAGTGCCTGTTATTTAATTATATATGTTAATTATACCTACTTATACTACTACGGTTTTACCTATAGTATATTAAGTTGTATATTATACGTAAGTTATTTAAGTAGGCAGTACATTATGATATGACAGTGGTTTGGTCGATAGGGTTTTCTAATATTTAATCGAGTTTTTCTAGCTAGATGCTAAGGTACCTAGGTATATTGTGTCGTCTGTAGATTTTGTCAGTCTAGTCTAGTAGGTAGGTCATAGGAAACAACCCGTGCTGTTGATTTGTACTTAGATATTGTTCGTATCCCTCTTAACAACATACAAAACAAAATAGGTAGGTAGATCAAATGAAAATCATTTAAACCCTTCCCAATAACTAACACACGAAACACACTTAACTAATTTTAATTAACCTTATTTTCCGCACCTTACTTATGATTTGACGTTTGAGTTTGTGAGTTGATTTGGTTCGTTTCGTTACACGGTGCACATGTGTATTCGGGGGTGTTGCAGTGCCGTTCCGAGGTCCCCCGCGGTACAACCCGCGCCGGCGCTCGGGCGCCGCGTGGACCGGCATGTGGGGCGGCGGCTGGGGCGGTGGCTCCGCCGGCGACCGCTCCTCGATGGCCTCCACTCTCACGCGCATCCCGTGCGAACTGGACGCGTTATTACGAAGACACCCGGGCCATCTCGCCTCGCCCTGCGCCCTAGACCGTCCCTTCAGCTCAGCTAGCTCAAGCATCAGCGATGGAAGCCACCCCTCGCACGAAGACGACGCTAGCATCATCACAGGTATTCAATCTGCACACTCGTTGCTCGGCGTATGGTAAGGAAAATTGTCAGCGATCGAAACGCTCAAGCTAAGAAATGACTATGCCTAAATAAATAACAATACGAAATCCATTCGAACAAATGGCGGCACTTGAGCTGTCAAACTGACAGTTCACATAGACAGTAGCGCCTTTACGTCGAAAATATTGATAGGAGCCCTTTCACAAACTGTCCAAAGTTTGGCAATGTCGCACAAAGGCCATTATAATCTGCTATTCATAATTTAATTGCATAGGTATTAAATCTGGTTTTTATAATAGACAATTTTGCCTAAATTAACACAAGTATCTACTCACTTATACCGTTCTAACGACTTGAACAGACAAATCCGTCAATAAAATGCACCCTGATAATGTCGTTTCAGGGTGCATTTTGATTGAAAGATGTATTCATTCGTAGTGGTGTGAAAGGTTAATATGCTAATATGACCCAAATTGATCGTCTTCGCTTCCACGACACAAAGTGATGTTGAGCCCCGATGTACAACCATCACCATCCGAGGACCCGCCCATTTTCACCTACGATACGTCACTGCACCTTTTCGTCTCATCTGCATGCTGTATGTGCCTCGTGTATTGTATTGTAGACATGTTTCTCACCTTCGCTTCAGCATCTGTGTCCCCCGCGACACCTCACCCTACCGAGCTGTCACATAGCTAGTTCGTAGACATTTTGACTACCTATATTCTAGTGCGCAATCTTTGCGTTGGCAGTAGATATAGTTTGTTTTTTTTTTCTTCTAAGTTTAAATAAATCACATTCTCTTTCAGATATTATGAAATCTTTGTGGTCAGTAATGGATTGCCGTGTGGGGCCGTTACTTAAAAGAATAACCCCACTGCATCTCTCCCCGTGCATATCGTAAAAGGCGACTAAGGGATAAGGACAAGATGCCGCGCTAAAGGGCGACAGGTTAGCTACCTCTCATCTTGGCACGGTCTTTCCACCGAGCGATGCAGCGGGTGGACATTCGTGCCCTGCTCGCTGCTTAATCTTGTCCGAATTCCGAATAATTTGCTGAACGTGGTGGTCGGTGTTGTGCTGTAATTTACGAGAGTACTTGCAGCACAACACCGATTACTCTGCTTACCCTGATGGTCGGCATACAGCGTGTGGTGTGTATGTATGTGTAATGGATGTATTTCAGACAAGAGTTTGGGTGACACGAGTGACATAATCTCAGACTCGAGCGGCGTGGGCACGAGCAACTCTGACACCACCACCTGCTCGATACAGATGCCGGGCACTACCGTCGTCTGTCTCGAGCCATATGATTCGGGCATCGCTGGCCATCTAAGAATATGTCAAGGCGACATTATTGAAGGTAGGCGCACAAACATCATGCTTTATAACCAGAGATAGGGCGTACAACGGACCGTCTTGAGGTCTCAGTGCAGAGATGGCCCACCCGCCTTCCCAAGAGGCTGGGCAGCAACCAACAACAACAACAACCAGAGATAACAAACTTCTTTCTCCCCACCAATATGCATACCGCAAGAACCACTCCACAAAATCAGCTGGAATGAAGCTAGTAGGAGAGGTATTAAAAGGTATAGACAAGAGGAAAAAGGTTGCAGGTATATTCTGCGACTTGTCAAAAGCGTTTGATGTCAAAAAATACGGAGTTAGTGATAAACCTCATGAACTGCTATAGTCATTTTTAACAGATCGAAGACAGGTCACTGAGGTCACTCTGAAAGGAAATAAAAAAAGTTCCGAGCCAGGTAAAATAAAAATGGGTATTCCACAGGGTTCTGCATTGGGTAATACATTATTTTTAGTATTTATTAATGATTTAGCCTTAATTCAGATAGATGGTGTTTTAATAATTTTTGCCGATGACACTAGTATAATAGTCTTTGCTGATTCCATGCATGAACTGGAAATAAAATTAAACTACGTAGTAGGAAAAATATCAGAATGGTTTGCTGCGAACGGACTAATACTAAACACATCGAAAACCAGCCATATTATGGTATTTTCTGGACGCAACTGTGATCCCCGTGAGCTCTCTATTTCGAATTCCTCTGGCTCTATTGGTTCCCAGTCATGCATAAGATTTTTAGGATTCTATATTGACCCAACTATGTTTCCAATATGTTGGAAAAGTCACATAGACAAACTATGTGACAAGATGGCTAGAGGTATTTATGCATTAAGAGTAGTCGTGGGGAATATATTATACAGCAGGCAACATATTATATTATAAATTTACAGCATTTATAACGTTAGAAATATTCCACCACATCTGCTGTTTGCTGTAATGCTGTTTGCCATTTATCTCGTACGTACCGCCATCTAGTTGATATAATAAAAATTATTTGTTGTAGCCTGTAGGTATTTGAAGCTGTCGCTCGATAGAGGGCAGTGTTTATAGTATTTTGTAACTTAACCCTTAATGCAATGACTTAAGGTTACATTTTAAATAATTAAATAAAACAGCAGATGATGATATGATATATTTCCAACGTGCGAGACGTTGGAAATATATCATAGACTAGACTGCTGTTTTTATAGTATTTTCTAACTTAACCCTTAATGCAATGACTTAAGGTTACATTTTAAATAATTAAATAAAACAGCAGATGATGATATGATATATTTCCAACGTGCGAGACGTTGGAAATATATCATAGACTAGACTGCTGTTTTTATAGTATTTTGTAACTTAACCCTTAATGCAATGACATAGGGTTACATTTTAAATAATTAAATAAAACAGCAGATGATGATATGATATATTTCCAACGTGCGAGACGTTGGAAATATATACTTTTTAATTATTTACGACGACGCGGCAAACCAACTTATTCATCCGCCATCTTCCTTCGCAACATTCTTTATACACTTCTATAGGAAAGTTAATTAACAACAAGGAAGGTTAAATAACAATATTCTCTGAAGATTACAATGACAAGTTGTGCAATCTTAAAATTACTGATTTATTAACTGAATAAAAATATTACAAAAGCCATTACAAATACATAATAAATACCGTCGAAAATATTATATAAATTTTAAAGAAATGGCAGAAGGACCCGGCATCCAAGCCAATAATTAAAAAAAAAATTGACCATAGACACATTTCTGATCTGTCTGCCTGCTGTATTCCCGTGATATAATATATAACTCTTATTTCAAATATGCTAGTTATTCCAACAGCGTTAGGTTCAAATTCCAACAACACCACCAAAAACAGCATTCTAACGATACAGCACTTTAAAACAGCTGCGATATAAAAACAGCAGATCATTATAACGTGCTGTTGAAAAACAGCCGTTGTCCCCCTCTCTAATTAAGAGAGTTACGCCGCTTGATAGGTCCAGAGGTTTTGAAACAATCCTACTATGCATATGTACACTCATTACTATCGTACGGAGTAATCCTGTGGGGTAACTCAACCGATGCTGAAAGAGTACTAATACTGCAAAAACGAGCAATTAGGTATTAGCCAGTGTACCGCGAAAAACATCTTGCAGAGACCTTTTCAAATCCTTGGGTATAGTAACGGTGTGCTCTCTCTATATATATGAAGTAGTAGTGTATGTACTCGGCCAGTGTCATGGGCACCTTTCCGACAGCGGCAGCGATGGACGAGATTTTTTACTTTTAGTTGCTGTCGGCAAGGTGCTCGTGTAGCATCTTCGGGGATTTCCCGTTAAGGTTTTTATATATTTATTTATTATTATTTCTTTTATAGTTTTAGGTAATTTTAATTTAGGTAATTTTAATTTAGGTAGTTTTAGTTTATATTTGTTATCTAATATTAATAATGTAATTGTCTAAATAAAAAATTTCGTGTACGTAATAATATTAATTTTTTTGAGTTTAACGGCAATAGTCATAATTAAAGTACACGTAACTCAGAGCGATTAAAATCAGTTGCGCATAAATCAGCGATGGCTGAAAAAGACCCTGACGTGATCGGATCCAAATTGTACGAAAATGTTCCCAAAAAAAATAGATCTATAAACAGTGACAATGTGTTCCAGAGTCAGCTGAAAATATTTCTTTTAGATAATCCATTTTATAAATTAAATGAATTTTTTTCATATTGTAAATAAACAATATTGCTAACTTGGACGATTCAAATTAATCTTTTATATGTATAAATTTGACTGAACCCTATGTTCTTTGTACTTTATTCTCTTTTTTTAAAGATAATATTTTACTTATTATTTTGATTTTTTATTAAATGTAGTATGTTATAGTTAACATAATTAAAAATTTGCATTTAAGTTATATTTAAGTATTTAAAAAAAAAACTCTGTAAGGTTTCTTGCCCGATCCTTCCTTATAGATTGCATTGCTGAACGGGATAAAACAAAAACTATGACGAACCATACTGAGTATGCATATGTCTCAATGTAATATTGTTATTGTTGTGTGTTCTTTATGGCGAAATAAATATCTGAATCTGAATCTGATAGGATAATCGGATACATAATTGCCTAAATGCAAAAAAATATGGATGTGGCTTCTTTGAAAAATTTATTTAATTAAATAATTCCCGGGATTCCCGGGAACGTTACTATACTATAAAACTTAGTAGATCTATTCAAAATAAATGTTCTTAATACGCTTTTGTCATACTAGCGTTCACCCCTGACTTCGTTCGCGAGAATATTTATGCGACTGCGTCACTAAGTAGGTACTTTTCGGGATTGAAATTCCAAAAATCATTTTGGCCCACCTTTTACCAGGAACCTATACATAATTAGCAGTTTTTATTATGATGTTAAAACGTTACTTAACACAAAAATATAGGGTTAGAATTAAAATATGTCAATCCCCGGAAAACATTAAAAAGTGTATTTCCATACTTATCCAACCTCTCAAGTTTAGGTAAATATGTATCCGATTATTCTATCTCTGTTTATAACCTAAAATGAGGCATCATTTAGGTGAGCTGCAGCAAAACTCATCAACTAGCCTGCCTTGACTAGGGTACATATTTAACGACTTACGAACCTTTTGCCCATTATTTATCTATTTATTTGTATTTATGTTTTATTGTCTGTTTAAATTATATAAGGTGTTTCGTTAGTCATGTCATTAACTTCGGGAGGGTTACATACACACTCAAATAAACACTTTACGTGAGAAAAAAACATATGTTTATAGGAACATTTTTTCTTCTAACAAAAAAATAAAATCAAATAAGTAGCTGTAAAAACCAATCATAGTAACCTTGTGACTTACTTACAACAAACAGCTGTTCTGCGTTTGAACATAGTACGGTCATTGACCCCGTACAATGCAAGTTACCTACTGTTACACGCAGGTTAATGTTTAGATAGCAAACATGTTTTGTTAATTTTCTCGAAAAGTAATACTATAAACATATAATTTTTTTTTTTGCGTAACGTGTTTATTTGAGTGTGTATGTAACCCTCCCGAAGTTAATGACATGACTAACGAAACACCTTATATATCTGCATCATCTCTTTATTATTTGTTCTCTGCCACTTCACACTCTTTCATGATAAAAGGTTTCTTCTTTAGATAAATTCAAAGCATTAAGATTCAATATTGAATCGTGCAAGTTGACTGAAATCAGGAGATTGCGTCATACCTACTAGAGAACATGCAAGCAATGGTTCGACAATTTTGAGATAATACGTCATCGACCCGGTGGCGGAATTGGTAACGCGCTGGCGACTCAAGCCATAGTACCAGGTTCGAATCCTGGTCGGGACGTATTTAAGCCATAGTTCCAGGTTCGAATCCTGGTCGGGACGTATTTTTTCTCTTAATTTTCGGCTTTGCATTTATCTAAAGAAGAAATACATGAAAAAAGTGAGTACATGCTTAGTGCTAGCTAACATATAAAAATAAAAATATAAAACCCAAAGTTTGGATGAAGGAGAACGTCTACGACGTTATGCTACACTTTTTTTTTATTGAAATCTCGACATGTGACTCCGTTTCACTTACGAGTAGGTGACTTACGATGCCCATGGACATTCTGTGGTGCACGGGGATTGCAAATGCCATGCCGGCCTGACAGGAGCCTTTTCACGCTTACAAACATATGTTTCACGCTTGCAAACATATTTTCAAGTGCAATAACTTTATTTTTTATTTTCATTAGAATTTTGCTCTATCTACATATTTATATTTTACTTGATATTTCCAAAGCTTCCTCTGCTACTCTTTCCATATAGAAGTATGTTGCAAACTTTGGAAATCCCTGAATGTTTAGGAGGGTGTAACCTGTCCTAAATTCTACCACAATTTCCTCTGTGCTTACATTTTTACATTAACTGCTTACATAGGCACTACTACCGAACAACTGAAAGTAACCCTATATAATGGTGTTGTGTGACTGATTGCAGTGACGGGTGCGTCGGACGACGGGTTGCTGGAGGGTGCGGTGCGGGGCGCGGGCGGCGCCGCCGCCGCCGGACTGTTCCCGCCGCAGTGCGTCCAGGAGGTGCGGTTACGGCAGAATGCCAACGCTGTGCAGCAGGTAACATTCCCTATATTTTTTTTTATGGATGCTGACACAATTGGCTACATCACCTACAACATCCATAATGTCAGCCCATAAAACAGGGTGAACAAGGTGCCATGTCTACACTGAACTGGACGGAAAACACAAACTATTTACATAGCCGATTCGAGCGAACTTTCATAAAGTGCGGTGGTATCAACCCCAGCGGGATAGTAACAGCTGTGGGTACACCGCGCTTGTCATTATTGGATGTTCCAGCAATAACGCTCTTTAATTATTAATAAGCTTAATTTAATTATATTATTGAATAAATAAGAATAAAATAATCTAAATGTATTACTAGTGAGCGCAGAATGAAATGAAATTAATTATGTTTTACTAAAAAGTATTTCTGCGAGACATAATTTTTTTCTAGTGCAGAAGACTCTGCAATTGAAAAATTATTCAAAAAAAAAACTTCTTGTACTGTACGATTTTATGTGATAATAGATATTTTCATTTTCAATTTTCATCTGAACAGGTGATAGGTGCGGCTCCGATGCATCCCCGAGTGAGCGGGCGGCGGGAGATGAGCCTTAGTAAAACGTATAGTGCCACCGCGCCCAGAGTCAAAAAGAAGTAAGTTGCTTCTATCGTTTATTTATAAAAAAAATAACTACTAACGATAAAAACATTTTCACTGGAGAGCTGTTTTTTTCCCAGCAAACAGAGAATATAAATTATATTGCTTATTGTTGTTTATTGATCACTCATATGGCAGCACTGCACTCGAACTTGTCTATTTGGTTAAATTTTTTCTATCCGGTTCGATTACACCAACGAAGAAAAACACACGAGAAACTTCGCAGGTTTTTTTTCATACATACTAATACATATGCATTTTAGTGATTAGCCACATAATATAATAATACACAACACCCGATACAGTCTATCCAAAACACAGTGAACAATGACTGACTATCAAATGCAGCGAATGTGTTAACTTGATAGTGATGGTACCAATCGCTGAATATAATTAAATGTTGTGCGGTACCATAGCCGACTATCATTGTCTCCCTCTACGGAGACTCTACGGAGAGTCTCCGTAGAGGGAGACAATGACAGTCGGCTCTGGCGGTACCTTAGTTGAATAGTGCATCCTATCCTAAAAGTATTTGAAATAGATGTGCTAGACTAGTACTGCCGCTGTACCTTGAACCGCTTAAAGCGCATCCAAAAACTCACTCAATTTCAACCAAAAGAGTGCATTAATTAATGCTTCTGATTGGTTGAAACCATAGAGTTATAGTATAAGGGCGTATAAAGAGGACGAAACTGTCAAAATGCTCTGAAATAAGTGAGTCCATCTTTGCGATGTGTGGGGGGAAGTTGATGCATACGTCGCAGCATGCAGTGAATGATGTCTGCGAACGAACAGCCATCGAACAACGTACAAACACGCCGAATGCTCGTCTCCGAAGTTGCCTCAATCACCAATGCTATTGCTCAGTCTAGTTCCCGTTAGACCCGCTGAGCAGGGTCGAAAAAACCATTTGTCTATTTAAAAATGCAGGCCCTTTATTGAGTAATACTAATCTCACTAAAAAGAATAGCCACACTACATCTCTGTCTGTGCACATCGTAAAAGGCGACTAAGACAAGATGTCGTGCTAAAGGGCGACAGGGTAGCCACCTCTCAACTTGGCACGGTCCTTCCCCCGAGTCATGCAGCAGGTGGTACCTTACTTACTGCTTGATAGTTATCTTCCTTTACCTTTAATAAAATCCAACGTCTGCTTTCTGTCTGCCTGTATGTATGTCTGTCTGTCCGCTTATAACTCGAGAACCACTGAACCGATTTTAATTAAAAAAAATTCTACGGATAGGTTGATTCTTCCCATCAACTATAGGCTACTTACTATCAAGCTAAATGTCTTATGACGTTAGCAGAGAAGTCAAATATGAGAGCGGGCGGAGCCGCGGGCACAGCTAGTTGTCATATATTATCCTTACCTTTAATAAAATCCAACGTCTGCTTTCTGTCTGTATGTATGTCTGTCTGGCCGCTTATAACTCGAGAACCACTGAACCGATTTTAATACAGTTTGCTTCTACTGATAGCTTGCTTTTTCCCATCAATTATAGGCCACATTTCATCACGTTAAATGGCTTATGAGGTTAGCAGAGAAGGCAAATATGAGAGCGGGCGGAGCCGCGGGCACAGCTAGTTATACAGGTTGTTTCATGACCATAAGTCATAAAGCAAACCAGGTACTCCTGAGCCTATTTGGAGCAAAAAAGTTAGATGCCATTTTGTTCTACGGTGAACTTTTTTTTTCCATACTAAACTAAATAAATACACTCCATTTACGAAATGCTCCCGTGTGAATAGACTGATGAACCGTGGTGCGAGCGAAGATAAAGTAAGGTGCGGGTGCGAGGGAGAACACTGACAAGCGCTGTGCGAGAGAGACGCAGTACGAGCACAGAGGGGGTGCGAGAGAGATTATGATATTACTACGTCTGCAGTGCGTAGGCGGTGGTGAGAATGGCAAGGGTAGCCCATCCCCTTTCTAGCTCATTGTCCCGCCGATTTGTACCTAATTCCAAACTAGCGGGCGCGGGGACTGCGGGTGGGTGGACACGTGTTATTATTGGATGATTTTAGCGCTAATCGATTTGTGAATGTACGTAAATGATAGATAGTATGTTTAATGTAGAGACCGTCGGGTCGGTCGCACTGCCGTAGTACTTTGCGCGCGAAAACTAATTTAGTTAATAAATCCTTAATTAAGGCATATCCGACAAAACTTTACTGGGCCTATTAGACTTCAAATTAGTCAAGGAATCACTGGTTTGCTTTATGACCTATGGTCATCAAACCTATGGTATCTATAGCTGCGGCAACATGGAGTGGCGCACGGTGGTGTTGCACCGGGCGCGGCGCGGGTTCGGCTTCGTGCTGCGCGGCGCCAAGGCCTCCTCGCCGCTCATGGAGCTGCAGCCCTCCGAGCGCTGTCCCGCCCTGCAGTACCTCGACGACGTGGACGCGGGCGGCGCCGCCGACACCGCCGGCCTGCGCAGGGGAGATTTCCTCGTTGCTGTGAGTTGTCTCCTTCCAGCGCCTCCAGTTGTTTCCTTCCACGCTTCCATTTGTTTCCTTCCACGCCTCCAGGTGTTTCCTTCCACGCCTCCAGTTGTTTCCTTCCACGCCTCCACGCGAGCCATTGAAGCGACAGAAGAGGGCGCTCGGCTTCTGATTGGTTTAAATCACACGTGTTACATTATACGGGCGTATAAAGAGTATACAGGGTGTTGTAACGGCCACTATATTAAATTTAGGAAATGATTATTGGGATCAATAGTAGGTAACAAAAAAGTCTAATAACTTTTTTCTGAATTCCCTTTAAATAAAAAGTTACAGTTTTCATACAAACTAATTGATTTATTTAGTGTAAAAGGATCTTATGTTCCGCATGAACGTGGGAATGAAAGGCATGTGGTGAGTGAGCGAGCAGGGACGAGTACGCGGAGGAGATGTGCGGCAGCGGCGTGGCGTGAGTTTTTCGATCCCGACCGCTCCCGCGCCAGCACCCTCCCCCCGTGCGCGTCAAATTACACTTGACAAAAACATAAATTTCAAAAATTCATATCATTAGAGAAAAACTTTATTTACTTTTTTGTCTGGGAAAAACATGAGGATTACGCTGGCGAAATTAATGTACTGGCCGTTACAACAAGTTGTAGATAGCGGCATTCAGGGAGGCAAATCGTGAATGATCTAGGAGGGTGTACAATTCAAAAACGACTCCCTTTCGTTCGACTAACAGTGAACGGGCGAAACCAACTCGTAATCTAGCTATTCCAGAGTACTCGCTCGCGTTAAACCCAGCTAACAAGTAAAGTTTGCCTTGTAGGCGAAAACATAATGTTAGCTATGAAATGGAACTTTCAAAACAAGAAAAGATTCAGTCGGCATGTTACACACGGATAGGATAAACCTGTTATTTGTTATTCATTATGCAGTATGTAACACACTCTTAATGAACTGTCAAGAAGTTATACAATTCTTTCAAACCTGTCACATTGAGGGATGTTTAAGTATTTTTTTGAAATCTCTCAACTTAAAGTCACCATGGGGCTGACGTAACTGAATACGGCTAAAGCCCCAAAACTTAAATTAAGAATAAAAAAAAACTGGATCAAATTGGGATAAAAATAAAAATTGGGATTTACCTAACTGCGACACATTATTTTGTTTTGTTGAAATTATCTACATCATTCTGATTTGTCCTCTGCCACTCCACACTCATTCATGATAACCCAAAGGTTGGCTGGAGGAGAACGCCTACGGCGTTAAGTTGTACCTTTTGCATAATTTTAAAAGGCAATAAACATATTTTGATTTGAGCTATTTTCTGTGTATGACTGAACTATGGCACGTATGGTTTCTAGATCAACGGGGAGGATGTGTCGGCCGCCTCACACGAGCACGTGGTGGAGTTGATACGCAACTCTGGCGCGCTCGTCTCTATGACGGTCGTGTCACTGCGCAATAGTAATGGTTAGTATTATTGCGATTTATTAAGAATTTTGCAATAGTTAACGCGCGCCCGACTGTTAGCCTGATATGTGGGTAACCACATACATACATACATATCACACACGCTGAATCCCGACAATCGGGGTAAGCAGAGTAATCGGTGTTGTGCTGCAAGAACTCTTCTCAATTACAGCACAACACCGACCACCACGTTTCGCAAAGTATTCGAACAAGATTAAATCGATCAAGCAGCAAGTATGGGACGAAGACCCACCTGCTGCATGACTCGGTGGAAGTACCGTGCCAAGGTGAGAGGTGGCGACCCTGTCGCCCTTTAGCACGGCATCTTGTCCTTATCCCTTAGTCGCCTTTTACGACATGCATGGGGAGAGATGCAGTGGGGATATTCTTTTTAAGTACCGGCCCCACACGGTACATATTCTTTTTAAGTACCGGCCCCACACGGTACATATTCTTTTTAAGTACCGGCCCCACACGGTACATATTCTTTTTAAGTACCGGCCCCACACGGTACATATTCTTTTTAAGTACCGGCACAGAATAGAAAAGAGTACTCCGTACAGAAGCTGCTCTGTACAAACACTCACAAAGAAATGCTACTCTGCGACGACGCGATAAAGTACAAATTGACTCGCCCAGAGCTGCATGCCTAACCACGATAATTGCCTACATTTCGCTTCTCTTTCTGTCGTGTAACTCTATCTCGAAAGCGCGCCGTTCAGCGCGTTAAGGGCTGTGTCTTTGTGCTGTCTTATTGTGAGGAATAAAATGAAGATGATACCTACCAACTTTTATCGTTCTAGCTACCAACGATATGATATTTAGCTACGGCAAATTCATGCGAACAAATTCATGCATGCGTTAGCGTCACAATTAGTTTCTCACATCGAAGCGTGCATTGCGTGCAACCTTCCAGTGATAGTTTTGTTTGATCAATAAATTTAATGATCAATGATCATCTACAATGTACCTATTATCCTTATACGAATTAGGCCATACACACCACGCTGTTCGGCTTACTAAAGTTATTGGCAATATAATAATATCATTTTAAATCAATGACCTCCTACTATATCAATCAATACTAATAATAAATCTGTAAGGGATGGTCATGGAGTAAGTTACTTTGTTTTAGGAAATATTGAGTTTGTAGCCTCTATGTATGATACTAATGCTAAATTGGCGATTTTTAGAAATCTTTTCTGTATGTATGTATGTATGTATGTTCCTCCATAACTCTTAAAGCCATAATCCGAATTTGATGAAACTTAGTACAAGCCCATTTTACTATACGGGACACAGGATAGGCTTACTAAAATTCACTTCCGGCTACG
The DNA here is from genome assembly GCA_946902875.1 of Nematopogon swammerdamellus. Taxonomy (NCBI): domain Eukaryota; kingdom Metazoa; phylum Arthropoda; class Insecta; order Lepidoptera; family Adelidae; genus Nematopogon; species Nematopogon swammerdamellus. The sequence goes on along the minus strand of OX336337.1, from coordinate 20,365,604 downwards.
CTAAGATGTGGCTCCCATACAAATCGAATTTTTCCAAGCGCCGAAATAATGGGCGGCGCGGCGCGGCGGGGGTTAATAGCGCGTCTCGCGGAGACTGGCAGCCCGGCGGCGGCGAAGGCGCGGGACGCGGCGCGGGGTGCGGTCTGACGGAGCGCGGTGTGTGTGTGTATGCATTGTCTCGGCAGAGTTTCTTATATTTTAATTCGATTCATAATATTATGTAGGTTAACTTCGTTAGGTATCTATTTGATTAATTTTAGGTGCAAACCTATGTAAAAGTGTTATTGCGAGTCGATGTTAGGGGATATTTATTTAACTGAAGTTCCTATTTGATTTAAGTTAATTGATCGTATGTTTATTATATTGTACGTAGTGTAGTATGCGCGGTATATTAGCGAAGAGATTTTACCCGATTACGGCGAAGCGAAAAGGAGAGTTATGTTTTTGACCGGTATGTATGTATGTATGTATGTTCAACTGTTCCCTCATAATAACTTCGAAACTACTTACCATAATTTGACAAATGAGGTATCGTTGGATGCGTCTTGACCGTACGCTGGTCGTCAAGATGCATCCAACGTCTATAGGCTATAGGATATGGCGCCCTCTAGAGGACATAAGTAATGATAAAAAATTGCCCGCGGCTTCGCTCGCGTGAAATTCGTATTTCAAAGGAAGAAAGTAAGTAACTAAGGGCGAGCTGGGTTCAGGTAAACGATAAACCGTCTCGAAGAAAGTGAGTAACTTTTTGAGGCCGAAGGCGAAGTTGCGTTCAGGAAGACGATAAACCTTCTCGAAGACAGTAAGTAACTATGGGCGAGGCCGAAGGCCGAGCTGCGTTCAGGAAGAGGATAACCTTTTCGAAGAAAGTAAGTAACAGAGGGCGAGGCCGAAGGCCGAGCTGCGTTCAGGAAGACGATAAACCTTTTCGAAGACAGTAAGTAACTATGGGCGAGGCCGAAGGCCGAGCTGCATTCAGCATGCGGGTAAACTTTTCGAAGAAAGTAAGTAACAGAGGGCGAGGCCGAAGGCCGAGCTGCGTTCAGGAAAACGATAAACCTTTTCGAAGACAGTAAGTAACTATGGGCGAGGCCGAAGGCCGAGCTGCGTTCAGGAAGAGGATGACCTGTTCGAAAAAAGTAAGTAACAGAGGGCGAGGCCGAAGGCCGAGCTTCGTTCAGGAAGACGATAAACCTTTTCGAAGACAGTAAGTAACTATAGGCGAGGCCGAAGGCCGAGCTGCGTTCAGGAAGACGATAAATTCTCGAAGACAGTAAGTAACTATGGGCAAGGCCGAAGGCCGAGATGTGTTCAGCAAAGAAGTTACTTTCTTCGAGAAGATTTATGGTCTTCCTGAACGCAGCTCGGCCTTCGGACTCGCCCTCGGTTACTTACATTCTTCGAAAAGGTTATCCTCTTCCTGAACGCAGCTCGGCCTTCGGCCTCGCCCTTTGTTACTTACTTCTTAAAGATGGTTTATCCTCTTCCTGAACGCAGCTCGGCCTTCGGCCTCGCCCATAGTCACTTACTGTCATCGAGAAGGTTCAGTTTTCCTGAACGCAGCTCGGCCTTCGGCCTCGCCCTCTGTTACTTACTTTCTTCGAATAGTTTACCCTCATCCTGAACGAAGCTCGGCCTTCGGCCTCGCCCATAGTTACTTACTTTCTTCGAAAAGGTTATCCTCTTCCTGAACGCAGCTCGGCCTTCGGCCTCGCCCTTTGTTACTTACTTTCTTATAGATGGTTTGTCCTCTTCCTGAACGCAACTCCGCCTTCGGCCTCAAAAAGTTACTCACTTTCTTCGAGACGGTTTATCGTTTACCTGAACCCAGCTCGCCCTTAGTTACTTACTTTCTTCCTTTGAAACACAAATTTCACGCGAGCGAAGCCGCGGGCAAAAGCTAGTGAATAAATAAATTACTAGAAATAAATCAAAATGCTACTAAACAAAATACTTACCTTTCTTCGTCTCTCGGCAATGAAAAAAAAGACAAGTTTTCATTTGTCTGTTGACTTTTGCACCCGTCCACTGCACAATAATTACGTGATTTCGACATTTTCTAAATTCGAAAGCGCCACACGCCCGGTCTGGCTGGATAGCGACAGCCCACTGTTAATTGTACATTAGTCGGTACGCCAAGCGGTAGGCATTTAACTCGCGACCTTGAGCGAGTGACGAAGGCCTGGTACCGGCCCCACACGGTACATATTCTTTTTAAGTACCGACCCCACACGGTACATATTCTTTTTAAGTACCGGCCCCACACGGTACATATTCTTTTTAAGTACCGGCCCCACACGGTACATATTCTTTTTAAGTACCGGCCCCACACGGTACATATTCTTTTTAAGTACCGGCCCCACACGGTACATATTCTTTTTAAGTACCGGCCCCACACGGTACATATTCTTTTTAAGTACCGGCCCCACACGGTACTTACTGTAACCACATATAATGTAATAATGATATAAAAGGTGTCCTGCAATTATATTAGCAGTTAATCGAACGGCTAAAGTTCCTGGGCGAATAATATTTCTAATACATAGTTTCAATTAAAACTATAAAAGGTATTAAAATACTAGGGTTTCCTTGAGGAATAAGATGTCTAAATATATGTTGGGTATTAAAAATGCATCCATAAATTATGAATCTTAGTCATAAAGGTATTGTTAAAGTAATTGTAAGAACTAAGTGACATATACGATATTTGGGAGAGCCTAGGACCGGCGAGAGGAGGAGGGACAGGATACGGTTTTGGTAGGCCCAAAGCTAGAAGGAAACCCTACTTTCAAATAAAATAACATTTTTGAGTAGTCATCACTGTGGCAGGAGAGGATTTAGTAAAATCAAGAGAAATGGTATCCATATTTTCGTTATGAGCTGTCTGGGAGCCCCAATTTCATAGCTTGTAGCAAAACGTCTGTTGCCAGTCCTGGAAAGAAAGGAAAAATCTGTTAAGTGCGAGTTTTACTCGCGCACGGAGGTTTCCGTATCTATCCGCTATTATCCGCCTATCTTTTGTCTTTCAACAATACAATGTATAAAAGCCTGTGACGCCATCTATTATTCAATAGTGTGACTAATCGGTTTTTCGCACGTTTGTTGTATGGGAGCCCCCTTAATTTTTAACATTTTCTTTTTTTAATTATTTGTTGTTATATCCGCCATAGTAACATATATTCTGTGAAAATTTCAACGGGCTACCTATTACGGTTCAAGAGATACAGCCCTCGGACAGACGGACGAATAGACGGCGGAGGCTTAGTAATAGGCTTCCGTACGGGATACGGAAACCTAAAAAAAGGAAAGAAGGTTCAATCATCAAGGTCGAAAACGGTCTGTAAAATACAGATGGAACGAATGTTGCAACGTTGCAGGTACAAATGCGAACACGACGTGTACAGTGCCCACCAGCAAGTCGGTGACGCAGCTCAGCAGCACCGGGCGGCCGTACGCGACACTGCCTAGGAAGGCTGCCGGAGGTACCAAATTCTCTTCTTGAGCCTACACATGCCTTCAAATATTATATTTATATATTACTAGCAAACGTAGCGTGCGTGGGACTCCTTATAATATTAGTGTACACATACAACGTGTCCCAAAACTCAACGTCAAGCGGGAACCAGGGAGTAGGCCAGTTTATGACTACCCAGGGAAAAATGGGGGGAAAAAATCGGAGTCATTTGTTTTTTCAGAAAAAAAATTTACTGAATATTTTTTGTGATAAAACTATGGGCATTTTGGTTTTATTTGGGATACTGATCAATACCAAAGTTATTTAGGCTACCAATAAAAACATATTAACAATTATATTTGCAAATTTGTAGTCGTAGTACCTAAAATGTTGTACGAGAGTGTTTTTAAAAAAATGCTCATATCATAAAAACAAATGACTCCGATTTTTTTTTCTTATTTTTCCCTGGGTAGTCATAAACTGGCCTACTTCCTCGTTCCCGCTTGATGTTGAGTTTTGGGACACGTTATATACTATTTATTTATTAAGGTACTGGACAAGGACCTGGAAATTATCCCTTGCCTGAGTGAAATGTGATGAATGAAATGCATGAGAGATGTCACTTTAGCAGATAAAGAACTATTTGACGAGATTTAACCTCTGGTGGTGAAAGCAGCCATTATTCTAGAGGTCGCTTGATTACATTTTTACAGTCAACCGCTGAGTTACATTACTCAGCGTGTAATAATTTTATTAACTCTCATTATGACGTTATGAAATAAAATTGAATGTTCAGGTCGCAGTCCCGCGCCGGCGCCGCCGCGGAGAGACCCGCGCACAACACTCAGTGTGGGACGAGCGCGCGCCAAGTCCATGGTAGCTGGACTCGGTCAGTACTAGCTGTGTTCCTTTTTTTATGTCATCCAGCATGGGTGGCTGTGCCGAGAGACCAATGGTGCAATCGACAGAGCCAAAATCACCTCTCCTCGCGAAACCACGCTCAGGCGCCATGCCAGCAGATTTGCGGACTGTTGCTAGGCTGTCTAGCCCGTTAATACGACGCTTGAAGACACCCAGGTTAAAGGATTCAGGAAATACACTCGCCGGAAGACAGTTCCACACTCTAGCGGTGCGACAAAGAAACGATTTAGAGAACCGATGGATTCTCAAAAGCCCAATGTCAACAACAAAAGGGTGCTTAAATCTCTGTCCTTTGTTGGAGGATGATAAGTCCTACGATCACGTCCATATTTGTCCCTGGGGAAAATTACCCTACTAGCGTCTACTACCTACTGGTTGTTATTCTTACTGTATTTACTACGATACAAACATCCAAAATAATTTGTTCTACGGCGCAATGGCTAACCAAGTAAGGGTTTTTGAAAAATCTATCTTTCGCACTCTTATCGATCTAAAAAAAATTAAAGATTTTTCAAAACTCTTTCCAGTGGTAATTTCCGAGTTTCCGTATTGATAGAAAACTGGAAACCCAAGTGACATTAGACCATATTATCCTAAATTCCTATTAAGCTTAAAAGGGGCCTCAGTTTTTTCTAGAAACGGCTATTTAAAGTGCTTCCAAGAGCTATTTAGAATAGTTTTGAGCTCAATAGACATTTATTTTATGTAAAGGCATAGTGTGATTAGATTTTTTGTTGCTATCTACCTGACTGCATAATTAGTTAACTCTTCACTAGGTACCATTAGTACCTCAATTTTAGTAACCCATTGACAACTTGATACTTCAAGTATCTTAAAAATTCATATATTTTTATTTTTTATTTTTGACAATAAAATTATAGTACATTGTAGTTTAATATACTAACATAATTATGTTGATACAAATTACGTATCAAAATTTGACAAAGGCTCTTTACACCTGATTCACTTAATTAATAAGTCTTCGTAGTCAGAACTCTCAGTAAAATTGTTAATCTTGCTCTCAAGCTGTGTTTTAGATAGAGTATGGGCGGTGTTATTATGTGGCTAGTCACTAAATACGGTTGCGGTTGATGTTGCAGAGAACGGAGGTGAGAAGGAGGAGAGCTGCGAGCCGCTGTCGGCCGCCGGCAAGTGTTCCTCTGCGGAGTCGGTGCAGCAGCATCCCGCGCTCGCCAGCAACGGTAATTTGGTTAAATACTCTTCTCATTGTGTTATTCTGAGTCACCGTTCTAAAAGGTTGGCAAGATTGCCGCCACGTATTTTACGCGATATATTACCCCCCTAGTACAGTCTCGGGTACCTTCAAGAGGGGAGTGAATAGGCACCTGTCAGGCCGGCATGGCATTCGCAGCCCCCACATACGACCGAATATCTATGGGCGGCCGGGCGGGGCGTCGTTAGACACGTTGCACGTTATTATTGCAATGCAGGCGGCTTTCACAACCGACATGGCGCCGTAAAAGTGAATGTACCGACAGATGTGTGATTGGGTCGCAGGTAGTACTCCGGTGGCGGGTGGGACGCCGGCCGGAGGGACGCCGGTGGCGCCGCGCACCGCCTCCATCCGGCAGCGGCCCGCCTCCTCGCGCATCACCGCCGCCGAGCTCGAGGAGCTGTTCCAGCGCCAGCAGGACCACGCCGACAAGGGGTGAGCGACTCTCGCCTCCCGGCGCGTAGCAACATTTCAGCGACCGGTCGTAGCGCTTGGAGTGCGCTCGAATCGGCAGACAGAGATGGCTCTGTGCACATACAGCACCCAGGGGTATGACTAGGGTTGCCAGGTGCCCGGGATTTCCGGGATTGTCCCGGGCTAGGCTCCAATGTCCTGTGTCCCGGGCGAAGGATCATTTTGTCCCGGAGAGTGCAATTTGTCCCGGGAAGAAAGATACGGTATATTTGTACATACTCTCAAGAAATATGAATAATTAATGTAAATGAAGATTCTACATACATACATACATATCACACACGCGGAATCCCGACAATCGGGGTAAGCAGAGTAATCGATGTTGTGCTGCAAGAACTCTGGTAAATTACAGCACAACACCGACCACCACGTTTCGCAATGTATTCGAACAAGATTCAGTCGATCAAGCAGCAAGTAATGCACGAAGACCCACCTGCTGCATGACTCGGTGGAAGTACCGTGCCAAGGTGAGAGGTGGCGAACCTGTCGCCCTTTAGCACGGCATCTTGTCCTTATCCCTTAGTCGTCTTTTACGACATGCACGGGGAGAGATGCAGTGGGGTTATTCTTTTTTAAGTACCGGCCCCACACGGTACTTTAAGTACCGGCCCCACACGGTACGAACGGTATGAAGATTCTACTTTCATTTTATTGTAGTGTTGCTTACTAAAGTGGTTTGCTATAAAAAAATAACACTCTAAAAGTTCGCCGTAAAAATTATATTATAACAGAAAAATATTGTATTACATTTCTCCACCATATCACATTTAAATCGTTAAGTACGCATTTAGTTAAATACATAACTCACTGCATAATGTCGTCTTGCGCCACGACTTATTAGTATTAATTTAACTAAACTCAGGTTTCTTTGTTCGAGAGAGAGCAACACCGATACATCTATTCATAGAGTCAATGTTCTGTATCACCATGTTGTATAAGAAGGAGATAGCAATATAGCTACATCCGCTGTCAATCATTCCGTAGTACTACTTTGAAACAAACCAAAGAGCATCGAATTGCGCATCCCCTTGTGATACAAACCATAAAATGGCTCTCGTATCGTTGTTTCTATGAGTGCGAGTGGAGCAACTGCTGCGAGGCAACGCTCGAGTGTCGGTTTGGCGTTTTTAAATTCAATTTAACGAGTTAAACGAGCGTCAGACCTCATTTAACTTTAAATCAGTTTAAGCCACATTAAATTTGCGTTCAGCGTTTGTGCAGCGCACTTATTTTCTAAACTGATTTAAATCACTAAATTCGTGTTGGCGCAAGTGGGCCTAAGGCCCAATTGCGCCAACACGCATTTAGAGTTAAGTAGCGAGTTATGGATTTAAACGCGGTTCCCACAGTCAACGGGTACTAGCTTAACGAGTTAAACTAGTTTATATCGTTAAATTCGTGTTGGTGCAAGTGGGCCTAAGATTGAAAAGAAGAATCTCCCAAGAAGATTAAAAGAAAAATCCAGCAAGATCTAATCAAATAACCTTAAATTTATCATTTTGAATGCATACCTACATAGCAAGCCAGCCAAAGAAAGAAGAAACATATTAATACTGAATATACTTCAAGTAATAGGCAGATTGAGAGCCAAGAGGCAGATCACCTGCATGTATGTACTTCTCTCATATCCCAAAGGTTAGCCAGAATAGAATGCTTCGTGCCTAGTTTGTATCAATAGTGCTCAATAAAGAATATATACATACGTACATACCACCCCAAGACTGCTTGGCGAAGCTGTTTAGGTGGTGGTCATTACACTTTTGACATAAACATTGAAGATTTGATTTGAAGGTTGATGAAGTATTTTATTTGAATCTTCTCAATCATCCCCCCCAGTTTTAGTATTCATTGTTGAGATGTACCTATACAGTATGTATTGTTGAATCATGCTTTAGCTCTCAAGATTGTACAATAGCATACATTCACGTGTACCCTAATACCCTAATCTAACCATGCTGCTTAACCTCAACCCAATCATGCGAGCGCTGTGTCCTCTGTGCGTGTGCAGGTTGGGCAACGGCATGATGACGTCATCGGCGTTCCAGGACGGCACCGGGTCGCCTCCGTACTCTCCCGTCAAGACGGCTTCCGGTCGCGTCTACGCAAGCGTCGCAGAGATGAAGCGCTCTAAAGGAAAGGTGTGTTGCCATTCTGTAAGAAATTAACCAATAAAACTCTCCGCGGACACACATTCCAATAGTCTTAATCTTTAAAGGGTAATTTTGGATTATGCCTTTCAGAGGTTCAATTGGTACCAAAAATTTAGTAAATTGCAATAAAGAGCCGCCGCTTTTATTGCAATTTTTTTTTCATGCTGCATGACTAGGTGGAAAGACCGCGCCAAGGCGAGAGGTGGCTAGCCTGTCGCCCTTATGCATGGCATCTTGTCCTTATCCCTTAGTCGCTTTTTACGACATACACGGGGAGAGATGCAGTTGGACTATTCTCATTACGTACCGACTCCACACTGTACAAGTTGTTGTTATCATGTTGTTATTTGTTGCTCTCAATGACATTTGAGGAGTATTAGTGAATGTGTGAATCAATAGTTGCTCAAAGTGCACAGCGGCATAACATTAAGGAAGGGACTGTGAAACTGATTATTGCCGGCAGGCGTGGACGAAAGCGAACGCGAGCATCTGCGCCAACTCGAGCTCCCTCCGGCGCGACTTCCACTCGACGCCGGACCTCGCGGCGGAGCACGAGGCGGTGCCGGCGCGCGTGCGCTCCAGCGAGGACGTGCACCGCGCCGCGCTGCCGCCGCCGGCCCACCCGCCGCCGCCGCCACCGCCCGCCGACACCGCCGACTCCGCCCCGGCCTCGTCCTTCCGCCCGACGGACGCGGCCAAGCTGTACGCGTCGCCGCGCGACCTCGACCCGGTCGCGTACCGCACGCGCCCCCCCGCCGTCACCACTAAGCACACGGTGCGCAAGACGCAGAGCCTGCGCTCGTGGAGCGGGCCGGCGCCGCTGAGGCAGATGTCGGCCGACGATCCGGGCAATCAGTACGCGCAGCCGTTCAAGACCCATCAGAAGGGCACTTTTATGAGACAAGTGAGTTTTTTTTATGGATACGCGAGACCCTCAGCCTGTCAGCCTCGATAGCTCAGTGGTGCAGACAGTCGACTGTCGCTATTGATGGTTAAGCAACGCTGGGCGCGGTCAGTACTTGGATGGGTGACCGCTCGACCGTTGGAGGCTGACCGTGGTTCGGATTCCACGTAAAACTGCAGGTCCCTTCCCTTCTTACCTTACTAGGTGGTAGGGTTCGACCCGCCCGGGGTGGTACCACCGCACCCATCACGCCCCTCTTGAAGGACCTGAGACTGTACTTAGGGGGAAATATATTGGCAGAGAGATCGTTCCAGAGCTTATAGAAGTTATTTTTTAAGTTAGTTTAGTAGAGGAAAGATCTGCAGAAACGGTTGGTACGCATCCGCGGTAACTCTGCCTGATTTATTGGTCCAAGCAACAGATCATCATTTTAGACTACTAATACTCTGTGACTAATACTCTATCCTCTGGTGCCACAAGATCCGTTTTGTTTTGTTAAACAACTATTTGCAAAGAGGTTTTTGCAAATAAAGAGAAACGTGTTATTATGGATGGATGAGAAGAGCGGAAGACCGCGTGTGGTGGCGTGCCTTGGGAGAGGCCTAGTCCAGCAGTGGACCGATACAGGCTGATGATGATGATGATGATGTGTTATTATAATGCTTACATATTATGTATAATCATTTCCACACAACATTAACAACACGTAACTGTCGCCAGAACTCTACACCGGCGCCGCCGATCCCCGAGCCCGACTACAGCATGTCCGAGTCTGAGGAGGAGGGGGGCGGGGGCGGGGGCGCGGCGGGGGGCCGCAAGCCGGCCGACGCGCCCGCCCCCGCCCCGCCGCCAGCCGAGACCAGCGCCAACAGCAACGCAAGGTTATTGCACATTTTATTCCTAAAATATATTATGAATAGGTGAAACGCTACCAACAGTATTCAATATAAGCTACAGCTGTTGCTGCGCTGTTGTGTTTCCTATAAAACTTCAATAGAGTTGAAACTCAACAAGCGCCATTGTGGGCGCCACTTAACTTGTCAATTCTCGATATTCTTATAAACATGGTATTGAATTGTATTTTTTTTATTTGCTGCTTAAATACTTTTGCTTATACGTTAATTTTTTTTCTATTTTTCTTTTATTTACTGTATTCCTCCAATTGATTTATTTTGTGATCCACTTTATAAAGTAGATCTTGATAGAACATTACCGCCAAAGGTAATGTGGATGAAAGTGTAGTTCTTTTAATGTAAATATATGTTTCCAGGTTGGCAGTGTATACTGCGCAAATGTCAGTTTTCGAGGCGGAGTTTAGCCATTTGTAACTCCCTCGTCCACTCTGATAAGAAAGAATTCAAACCCTATTTGGAAGAGGTATCTACATAATATTGACCGGGCTTCTAATGGGATGTTGCAGTGTTTTGTATTATGTCTCGGCAGGGTAAAATATTCAATTATCTGGTTACATTATGTTCAGTTTCTTCAAACCTCTACTAAGTTTGGATGGCGTTCATAAATGTGAACTTGTTCACATGTTCACTGTCTCAATGCTTTTGTGTACATTTTACCGTTTGCTGTCTGGTACAATAGTGTGTTATTGTTTTTTGCTTATTTTTGTCTGCCTCATACATAATTCTGTCTTCAAAAGAACTTTCTGGTTTGTTCCGGTCCTTTAAAAAGTTTTGGGTTGAAAAATATTTAAATTGCCTTTTTATTAAAACTCTATAAGTCAGTTTCAAAACTGAAGTTACTAGTCTTGGAAAACAGCAGAATCTAAAGGCTTGGAGTATCTGCATTCGCTGGCGTACCAGTCCTGGTATCAATTGGTTTGCAGTCAGAACAGTAAATCCTGGCATAGTATTCGTAGGTACTCATTAGAAACCGTGTTATGCTGTAATAACAGCTGCGGTGAGTTGTGTTATGAGATGCACAGAATGTACGTATGTGTGCAGCGGCAGCAGCTCCGGCTCGGGCTCGATGCAGCACTCGTTCTCGGTGGACGAGATCCAGAAGATCCGCACGCGCCTCAAGTCCTCCAAGTCCTACCCGGACGACTTCGCGCGCGACGCCGAGCGCGACGACGGCGACAACTCCTCGTCGGGCGTCAGCTCGGACCAGGAGGCGCGGCCGCCGCCGCGCGCGCGCGACAAGGTCTCCTTCAGCTCCTCCGTCACCGTCAAGTCATCCAACGACGTCATCACCACCGAACCCGTCCAGCTGCACAGCTCCTCCGAGAGCGTGTCGGGCGTGCCGCCGCCCCCGCCGCCCGCCATCCAGCGGCACAACTCCCTCACGCGCAAGCAGGCCGCCGCGGCGGTCGCGCGCTGCGGTGCCGGCGCCGCGCGCGGCCGCTCCGCCGCCGAGCGGCTCGGCGTGGACGTGGCGCGCGCGCCGGGCCGCCGCGCCGCCGTGTCGCTCGCGGAGCTGCCGCCGCCGCCGGAGGAGCCGAGCGCGCCGCCCGCCGCCGACGCGCCGCCCCTCGCCCCGCCCCCGCAGTTCAGCGACCGCGTGCGCATCGTCGCCGCGCTGCCCAAGCGCGTCGCGCACATGCACTGAACCACCGGCTTGCTCTCACGTCCGCCACCGCGCTGCTGTTTCCTCTTCAGTTTAAGTATGAACGGTGCGGTGGCGTTTTACTATTTCGCCTTCAGTAAGCTTCATATAAGCAGTAGAAACTGCAAAATGACGTGCCGATGTCAAGTATGCTGAAAATAAATTATTTACTTCTCATTTTATATTTTTTAATAATGGAAATCCTATACTTGAAACTATTAATTGTTAGAATCGACTCAATGTCCTGCAATACCTTTATCTAAGCTTATTGCGGTGTGTACATACATGAGCGGTTAGGTTGCAGCGAGACCGGGAGCGGGCGTGCCAACACGACCCGCAGAAGCCTGTAAGCCGTTTGTTCTTATGAAGTGTGTACATAATATCAAACTGCACACAGTGGTCCTGTGTACATTTTTTGAACTTTAAACATTCCACCTATAAGTTTTAAATGGATAAAATAATGATATCTTCTATCTAATAAATACTTACATAAATAGGCAGCTGACTAAATAAAACCAAAGATTTTAGTATTTATTAATGATTTATTGATGAATGAATTTATGCGAATGTAACTACACGAAATTATAACAGGCGAGTAATTTTTATAAATTTTTTCATAGATGTTTATCGCGACAGTGCGTACGTACGTCGATATAGTAAGTTGATCCGACTAGTGGCGGGTGATAGCGATGTTGTCAATTAGACAATGTTTTGTAATTATGTACAGAAACTTCTCAACTGTGTCAAACTTTACACTTTACTAAGGAAATATTGTATCCTATTAACACTTGCATCGTGTAAGATGTGTGCCATTGTCCATTGCCCGCTGTTGAACGAACCCATGTTGTATGTTCTTATGGATTGTGTTCACTATTCGATAGGATTAGTTTCTCATTTTATTTAAATTATCACTTATGTTTTCGCTTTGCATGTAATCAAACTGACGTGTAGTGTCATCGATGTCCGTGCAACAAAACAAAAGATTATCAAATGTACTGCTTTCCGAAAGTTATTTTACAAAGAAAGACATGAAAAAGTAAAAGTACAAAGTAAGTTCTCGTCCACACTCCAATACTAATGATTGTGATGAAGTCTCGAACTTTCCAGACCGTCCCCTAAAGTTCACAATATACCCACTGTGGCTCTATAAGAGATTATGATTATGATTTAAAGAGTTTATTATCACTGCGACCTAGGAAGATCTATTGTGATCTCTCAAAGGTTTAAAACTCACCCCCAAGTACGATTTCCCCTATGAACCGAGTTATATCCTTGGGGTTGAGTGACTGTATTTGGAATGGGTTAAAAATATAACCCCAAAGAATTACCATACATTGAAATTTAATCTGCAACATTGAGACTAGCCATACAGGTCACCGAGGAAATGTCTAAAAAGTCATTAAAAGTTCGTAGATTTTAGTAAAATAAAATAAACACCAAAAATACATTCTAGCAACACTTAACTCTCAAGTTCCGTAGTCAAGATTATGTAGAATTTTTTAAACTGTTTTGTTTGCGTTGTATTGTATTATCACCTTAATTATCAATTCTTAATTATCGTGTGTCTAGTGGAAAGATAGAAGGGCTAAGGCCCACTTGCACCAACACGAGTTTAAAGTTAAGTAGCGAGTTATGGATTTAAACGCGGTTCCCACAGTCAACGGGTGCTAGCTTAAACTGGTTTAGCGAGTTAAACTGGTTTATATATTAAATTTGTGTTGGTGCAAGTGGGCCTAGGGCGCAAAAAAATATATTTTAGATTTTAAACAAATCAAATATTGCAAGTTTGGTGCGTGTATGTCCTTTGCACCATCGAGTGAGCAGCTCACTACAAACCGACTACAAACTTGTGGACAAAGTGCAATATTTGTATCAAGTGACATTTCATCATTCCACCCATTTCTACATGTTTTATCGGTACAGGGTAAACCATCAGAATTATAAATGTATCTATAACTTTTTATTGAAATTGTTCCTCGTTACTTAATTTTGTTCCTAATTTTTGCTTCTATAACAATTATTTGCTAAATACATATATATATTATTTTTCTTTCTCTGTTCTATGATAATAAGATATTAAAATAAAATGTATAATAGCACGTTTTATCACTGCACATCGGCTTTCCGGACTGCAATATTACTTTACTTTTTGTATTATTTTGTTATGAGTAAAATATTGTATAATTGGGTGAATCAACTTTTTCTTGTTTTATGTATCTGTCTGAAAACAGGATATTATCTTGATAAATTCACCTTATTTTAATAGTTACAGCAACTCTCAGATAAGTAATTGATTAATAAGAAAGAAGCTGCACAAAGAATTTTGAGTAATTATAAAAAAAATATTGGTTACCCTGTGGACAATCCCTTTTTTCCATACAAAACTGGGGACAAAATTGTCCCCTGGGTCACCCCTAAAAATTTGGTTAATGTTTTATTTTAAATAGTTCTCTACTTTTATTTCAATTGCCTATCAACCTAAGTATTTTATACTTATTGATTTTCAACTAAGTAATAAATTGTAATTAACTTTTTTTTATTATTTGTCTTTGCAGCTGGTTTTTACGTTACAAAAAAAAGTTGATCCACCCAATTACAATGAAATTTAAATAATATTTTGCTCAACTAGTATGAATGAATCAGGAAGAATGGCATGTCTACACGTTCGTACATTTTCCAGTTTTGAGTTGATTACGGTGAACCGGTCGAAAATAATCGAACCATACGCCTGACTTCTGTTTGTGAATTGATCCGACTTTATTTTACACCTTATCTGTGTCGCCATAAAAATATGCATTTTTTTTTTGTGTATTCACATCAAGCTGGATGACGCTTCAACGAATGTCCATGGGCGTCGTTAGACACCTTATGGGTGGCTCGGTGTCACACTTTCTATAAAATTATTATGTATGTTAAACTCTGGATGACTGTCCTAGTGTCCTATTGTGTTATTTGTCCAGATTTTGACTATATTAAGGTGCTCGAACAAGAATAGCAAGTGGCCGCTGCACTTAACAATAGTGCTGGGTGGTCTTCCCACACTCGGGTTTTCCTGTCCACTGCCGCAAGTGTAGGACACGGTTATTCCAACAACGGTAGTCGTTTCTTCGGCTAACGTGCCCAGCCCTCTGCCACTTGAGCTTAGCCACCCGGTGTCCAATATAGACTACTTTAGTGCGGCGGCGGTTTGCCTCGTTACCCACCACATCTGTGAGTCCTATTGTTATTTGATGAACAGTGTTATACATTATTATTTGCCACCGTATTATTAATATCAGCTAACAATTTGTATGTACAAGCACAAGCATCTGAACTCCCGCGCATGGATTAAATCTTAATATTTACACAATTACGCCCGAAATGAATGTCTTATGAATGGATAAAAGTAAAGAGATCATGCGCTAACTGAATTTAAAATGATCACTTGATGATAGCGGTACTCTGTTAGCGCATTGTATTGCTGTAAGTTTTTAGCACAATATGTATTTTGTAATTAACTCGTCTTGTCATTAAAACATAAGGTGTATAAAAAATTACTATTGCCTACTTACGTACGATTAGATAGTAAATCTAAATAGTTCAATAAATGTAGTAAGAATTGAATCGCGACGAGGAGCAACAGAAATGTGTACCTTTTTGTATTATAACTAATTATGTTTTGAAAATATTTCATTTGAATCTCAAGAGTGTTCGAGTAATCACACGTTTGTATTCTTTTCAAATGAACAAATAAATGTTTCACCATAAATTGAGTTGTTTGAATTTTTTACTTATTTTGAACCGTTGAATTGAATTTTACAGATCTCTCGTCGTTTTTCACTCATTTTGTGATCAGAGGACCGTAAGTTCTCGGCACTAATATTAAAATGCAAGCACCTAAACGTCGTCGTAAGTAATCTGCTCTCGGACGGGCGGAGTCCAAAACCTTCGTCAGTTTAACATTTTACATTTCCATAACACTTTTCTCATTATAATAAAAAATTTTGCTTTGCTATAATAATATAAAAAAAATATATATCATAAAACATTTTTTCTTATAGCCAGTTTTTTTTTACCTAAATATATTTCTCGCCATGTTTTCGTTAATTCTATGAGACTTTTTTTTCATTTTCCTGTTTCATGGCTTTCCTGTTGACAACCTATCAACTTGTGGGCTGCGGGACAATTAAATATTAATGTGGACCAATTTCAAATGAGAAAGTGTTTTGTACTAAATCTTTATTGGACGGAATAAATAATCACAGTACATAATACAACAGAGCAAGTAATGCTAACAATGAACTTTGCATCACAGAATTCAGTACATTTCACACTGCTCGGTAGTTCACACACCAAATCTGACCTGACCATGACCGGGAGTCTATTCGCGTAAATCCGCACAGCGAACTCAGCTTAGTTTCAATCGCTGAGACCAGCCCGACAGCTACTCCAGCGTCTCGACCATACCAAAATTGGAGATCAATACACGATTGAAGTATTAACTGAGTGCACACGTTACTCTGCAGCTATACTGAAACTTTAAGTGTGTGAATCCGTTTTAGAAATGTCAAAAGTGCTGCTGGAGTGGCGGATGCCGCATTTTTTTTTATGTAACCCCGTATGAGTGGCGGCGTCGAAGGGGCCAAAGCACATGCTCCGACCAGCCAATTTCACCTCCGATAAGGTAGGTGCCATACCGGAAACTTCCCTGGATTGCTGGCTATACTGGACTAAAGGAGAACACAACCGAGGTTGCTATACGGCCATCTTAGATCCAGTACGGTGGTATCAACACAGTCGGCTACAATTTCAGCCTACCACCTAGTAAGGGGTAAGGGAATGGCTTGTGAATGTTTTCATATCATGCCACTACCGTTGATTACTAGAATACCGAAGTAGCTGTCAGGCTAGTCTCAGCGACTGAAACTAAGCTGAGTCCGCTGTGCGGAGTTACGCGAATAGACCCCCAGATCAAGTGCAAAGTTACAAAATACTAGTTTATAACAGCTTTCTAAATGAACCTTGCCTGATTTTATTTTTGACTCTGTCTAATTTCTAACTAAAATCATCTCAGCAGTACAATTTCAGGTCCTAGCGGTGGGAAGAGGTACACAGTATACGAAAAACTTCATAACGTTTAAGTAACATGGTGCAAACTATTTTAAATGCAGTTTACTAACAATACAATAGCTTAGAGCAAACAACTTGTACATGCTTTCTTCTCAAATGCAACTAAACATTTCGACTCGGTCAATCCTTGTGTACAATGTCCAAATAAGGCTCCACGTCGTCTATGGTGACCAGTCTCCTGTGGTCCACGTTCTCCCAGCACATGGGGCACTGGCCCTCCTCCTTTGTCAGTCTAAAATTAACATGCGAAAAAAAACAATTACTAGTATGACACATTTTGTGAAGGTTAGCGTGACTCTGTTCTGTCTTATCAAAGTTTTTGAATTCATCTCAGCGTAGAGGGAACTAATGAAAATATGTGTTAAGATATAAATTATTTGCACGTTTTCTTTACTAAGCAATGCAGATCGCTGTATCTTTTTGAGCAATGTCAAATAAGTCACTGAATCGCTTGTTTGATCACTTAACTAAGTCAGACCAAGTCCAGATCGACAACATTTTATAAATATGAGTGAAACACGTGTTTTCTCTTAAATTATTTATACAATTAGGCCTAGGCCTGCCAAGATTGACGCTAAGCTCATATACGGAGAGAGCTTCGAAAACGTCACTGGAGGCATCCTAAAGAATATGGATAGGTAGAGAGAACGAAACAGGTGGTGCTTCGCGGCCTAGTCATCGCTAACTAGCTGACGAGAGGTCGATGCGAGCCGAAACGTAACGCATGCTGGAGAACTACACAGAGTGGCCACTCGCTAGTCCCGGCCTCGATTGACACCATCCTGCTGCCAATGGACCCGGATATGTTCGGTGAAGCCATCGTAAGCTCAGTTCAACACCTTCTTATGGGTGAACAATGGCTTATGTAGTCGTCTTATGCAAAAGTCGCGGCTGAGTATTACCTACCTAATTGTAAAGAAGCTGTGGGAATATCAGGCATATGTATTATACAAAATTATTTGTGTGCGGCTGTGCCGTTACAGCAGTGATATGTTTCATCTAGCCAGAGATCTCTACGGTTCTGATGTGTCAGTAAAATTCGCAAAACATGCAGACAGTTTGTTCTTTGATTTGTTGCAAAGTCTAAACAAGGCAAGAAGAAACTGGAGAATATGTTTCTCAGGATAGTTAATACTTACATAACAAATTCGGACTTTATGGCTGGAAAATCACACTCTGGGCAAGCCGTAAGATCGTCTTTGACAATGTGGCAACCCTGGAACAAAAGAAGTATTGGTAATTTGGCTCAACATGAGTGGACTGGCGTCGGAGGTGTGTCAAGATCGTAGCTCATGGAGATTTGTTGTCTCTGCATTGGGAAACAGACATATGCATGCTTCACACTCATCAATACTCACCGTGGCAATGCAGAACGGCAGAGTCAGCTCACAGGAGCCGCACACGAGCTCTGTATCCAGCAAGTCCGCTCCGCACTGAGGGCAGGGCGAACTCGGCTGCAGCTCCCGTTCCTCCGGCCGAGGCGCGTGTCGGATCACTGACTCTATCTTCTTGGCGTACTTGGCGTCGATCTGGGAGCGGTACTCGGGCTTCATGAGTATCCGAGCGTACGTGTACGCGGACTTCTTCATTCCGGCTCGACTGCACTCGATCACGGTGGACGTCAGGATGGGGACGATGTCTAAAAGTAAACGGGAGCGGTAAGCAATGATGACTAGTTGCACTTGTATTTTCCTCTTTGTCCTCAGAGATAATTCATCGTCCATCTACCTCCAACTTCAAGAACATTTCCAGACCGAAAATTTCGCATTAAGCTCCAAAACCGATGAGCGTGTATGAACAAGCTTATGTATGTTAAACCGAGGTGTAACATGTGGAGATGTATTATTTCTATGACATTGGGAGACAGATGTGTTGATTGTACTGTGTGCAACTCACGAGTGGGAAAGGCGGAGATGCTCTTGGCGACGCGCACGAGCATGCGCGCGCACTTGGCGTGGTCGCCGCGCCGCACGTGCAGCCGCACCAGGATGTAGGAGTGCAGCAGCGCCAGCTGGTCGCGCATGTCCCGCGGCACCGCCAGACCTGCGCACCGCACGACCGTCCAGTAGGCTAGACGTGAGCCTCCACTTTGATACGATATCTTACTTATATCCGGCACTGCTCTTCTAAGGAAACCTCCCATTGAAATGACCCTCGTGAAGAACATAAAAGAACTGGGAAAAGGAGAGACTAATGGAAATTGAAAAATGTTTTAAACTCCTCGAGATCAACGAAAGCTATATTATTATTAAGGTCAATTCACAATGAATAGGTATCTAAAATATGTTGCAAACGGAAATGGCAAAGGAAAACATTCCTGTACCTACATGTGTACATATATCAAGATGCTTAGTGACAACTTCGAAGGTCGGACACCATCAAATAAGGTAGGCATATCCAGAAAGAAAAAATCTTTTCGGACAATTTTATTTCATTAAGAGCCAATTTTACCATCTTCGGTTAAAACATAGCGACCAGTTATCACCTGCCAACTGTATAAGAAATGTCACTTTAACAGACACGTAAATGTTTACCAGAGGTGGTTAAATCGGCCATAAGAGAGAGAGACATCTAACCTCTCGCCCGTAACTCCTGACACATGGCGAGCAGGACGTCTCGCGCGGTGCGATAGTTCCCGCTACGCTGCTCCTGTCCCGCGATGATGACCGCAGTCTTGGCCGCCTCCGCGAACTGCTTGCGAGCCATGTACAGCCGGAACAGATACTTCGGCTCCTTCGGTGTCCCGTCCACCTCGCCCAAGAGAAACTCTATCAACCGCTTCACAAGGTTTTCGTCATTGGACGACGCGACCGTGTCGATCGCGAGGGTAATCGCCTCGTTTTCATCGTCGCCGTTCGTGGTGCTCACTTTTAGGAGGTGCGTCATGGCCCGATTGTATTCCTTCGCGTGAAAGTAGAACTTACCGGCGAGCAAGTAGTTCTGCTCACCCTCAAAATGAAGAGCCAAGCTCTTGAAGTCGTCGGGTCTAGTTTGAGTCGTTACTTGGATCAGGATATCTCCGTAGAGCTGAAGCTTACCGTGCTTGCGTGCCAACTGGAAAGCTTCGTCGTAGCACAGTGACATCACTAAGAATTTTATCGCAGAGGATGAATCGTTGTACTTCTGGAAGTAATTTGCGACCATTTTGGCTCCTTGCACAGATTTAGTCTCCTGTACTAGTCTGACCGCTTCGTCTGGATCGTTTAGTTTGTCCAGGTTGATCCTGATCGCCGCCTCGTAGTCTTGCGCCTTCAGGTATGATTTGAGTGCTTCGTTGTATCGACCTTCTGCCTCCTTTGCCCTCGCGTACTGAATGTGTATGGTCGGCGAGTTGATCTTCGGGAGGAGGGCTTCGACCTTTATCCAGGACTTAAGCTTGATGTACAGGGATGCGGCTCTCTCTGTGTCCCCCGCGTGATCATACAGCGCTGCCGCGTGGCTGTATTGCTTTTCTTCCTCGAGGAGATTTGCGCATTCTTTCAAAAGGCCGATGTCGTGCGATCTCTTCATGGCGAGAGTGACGCCGCGCAGCACGTCGCCGCAGCGAATGGAAGTGCGAGCGATGCCCGCTTCGCAGGCCGCGTTGTGCTCCTGCACTTTAGGGTCGTCCGTATTCTCCACTATTAAACTATTCTCATAATTCCCGAGAGCCTCGTGATAGTCAGCCCTAGAAACAAATTAAAAGTTACTGTCCTGCAGATAATTATGACTATTAAGGAGCTGACTCTAAGGTGTGGCCATCGCTACATATTATAACATTTAAAATCTGCCTTCTGTCTGTGTGTATTTGTCACGTAGCATAGTTCGGCAGAGTTAAACTGATTTGCTATTAAACAGACTTTATCGCGAGCGTAGCAGCGGGCACATTATTAATAAGGAACCTATTATTCAATGACTTAAGAAAAGTCTTATTCTATTATCTTAAGCTATGCAGCGAAAAAACAGGAAACTTTGAGATAGCTAACATACATGCGCCGACGCAGAATACTGTAAAACCCAGATGAATTCCCTTCAAATTCAGAACATTCCCACAAGTCTCCGCACTCACGTGAACTCGAGCTGCGCGGCGTGCTGCCTGGTGAGATGCGGCAGGTGCTCGGGCGCGGCGGCGGCGGCGAGCTGCGCGGCGCGCGCCCACTCGCCGCGCGCCGCCTGCAGCTCCAGCGCCGCCCGCGCCCCGCCCGCGCCCTCAGCCCCCTCCAGCCACCGCGCCGCGGCCTCCGAGCGGCCGATGCACGCGCAGAGTGTGCCGCTATCGCATACATCACGAGCTAATGTCAGGCCTCACACACGACTTGCGCGCGCTAACTACCTACCGCCTGGCGGTCCGCCGGCGTGCTAATTCAGTGGATATTCGACAGCATACCTACACCTGTGCCTGCACGTGCGCCCACGCACTGCGCGCAGCTGCAAAGCAATAATCACTGTACACTCGATCGTTTAGGTACATTTTCGCACGCAGCGATTGGCAACGTGAAACATTAGGCTATTAAAGCCGAAGGTATGGAACTTTTTCTATGGAGAGATTTATCTGTTACGAAGTAACTATTAAGTAATCTGTGCTAATGTTACAAGCGTTGTCGATACGCCATATAATAATCTTACACGAGCCATGCAAGATTAACTTTCAAAGGCTTCACCAACTACATCCAGGCCTATTCCAAGGCAAGAGAGAGATCTTAGAGGAAATACGACAGATGGCCAGATTTTTTTGGCAGGCATCTCAGCTCACCTTTTTCCCTGATACAAAATTTCACGCTTTGCAAAGTCACAGGAAAAATAAAAAGAGCGAAAAGACTTAACTTACCACAATATAGATAAGTCTTCAATTTGCGCAGCATCCTCTAACGACCACACCATCGCAACATCACTCAACATCGTGTATACTCTTATTGCTGCAACAACAACAACAATAAGACTCGGATTTAGAGCATCAACTAAATAATAGACTCATCAATATATTCCCGGTGACAAGTCCTTAAAAAAAATTCAGTAATCCCGTATTTATGTTCGGGTGTCACATTTTTAGGCCCGTCCGGGAAGCCTATTACTAAGCCTACGCAGTGCGCCGTCTGTCTGTACGAGGGCTATATCTGTGGGACTCTCCTGTGCGGCCGCATCACAAATAGTGCGCCTTCCACTGGGCAACACCAGCGATCAGCGGCGGAAATATTCGCAGAATGTGTTATAATGTGGATATACTAACAAATATAAATAAAGACATACTTAAGTAAAAAATAAAGGGAGGTACCCATACAAGAAACATATTTTTTCAATGTTTTTTGTCTGTTTTGTTTTTTCTCAGTTGACAGTTGTAAAAGCGGTAACAAGCGTCAAACCACAGATTATCTAATATTTACTTTCAAACTTACACTTATAGTTTAAACTATAAAGTACAACAAGAAATAATAAAACCCGCCAATTACGTGGCGGTACGGAACCCTCGCTGCACGAGTCCGACTCGCACTTGGCCGGTTGTTTTTTTTTTTCTTCTACTTATTTCGCAGTTTTTGGTGAAATTGATGCGTTTTCGACAAGCAATTGCTCGAACTAAAATCGTATATCTCACCAAACTCAACATCGAGGGCAGCGATGGCGGCCTCTCCCAGCTGCCTCCAGGCGGGCGGCTCGTCGATGGCGTCGCAGAAGTGCCACGCCTCCGCGAACCGGCGCAGCAGGATCAGCTTGTCCAGGTGCTCCTTCTGGTTCGCCACCCGCACCTCCGCGTCCACGTCCGCCAGACCGGCCGTGTTGTGCGACGAGAGTGATGTCTTCGTTACGCTGTTGTTTTACACCATTTCTTTTAGTCACGTATAACCATGCATTTAGTCTCGAGCATTTTTGCAGCTGGAGTGAATTGAGATTTGGTCACACGTCACACGCTCCTCGTGAGCTACCTTCATTCTCGCTTCTCTCGTTACAACACCATGAGTGCACAAGCTTCTCGATTTTTCTAAAAGATAAAATTTGTCCTACGCAAAGTTTTCTTCACTGGTGCCCTATAAGTGTCTAGCCTGGCGATCTCCACGGCGGGGCCCCCAACCGGCGGAAGGATACAGGTAACGGCGTCCTAGGGCGCCAGTAAGCACCTCCAACTCCACAGCAAGGTAGCCCTTTTTTTTGTTTGATTATTTCTACCAAATTCACATTTTTTCAATACAGTCCACTTTCTCATTTTCGCACATTTCTTTGGTCGAGTAGAGTAAAGTTTTTTTTTTTAATAAACCTAAACTAACCTGCTCCACAGCATGCCACTCTCAAACTTCCAAACGTTGGCTGGAACAAATATGTGGAAGGAATAAACCCATCTCTGCACGTAACCTATTCTGCTGTTTGCTTGTGTAAATTTTTGTGGAACAATAAAATGTTTCCACCTATCTACCTCTCTCTATCTCCAGACATGTCTGGCAACACTATCTATCTCAAAATTTTAGTGATTGACATGCTCTAGTTTCCACCTCTTGGAGGTACAAAACCTAAAAACAAATTTATTACCATATTTAAGGACCACCACTAAGGTATGAGCCGAGCCACCCATTGTCAAATATCCACTACTGTGGTGCGTCGGCGGATTGCCTCGTTACGCATGATATCACGTAGCGATATTCCCAGTATGGCTCGCTCCATTACTTGCTGGGCTTGGACAACAACAACCGTTAGAGTCCACGTTTCGCACCCATACGTCATAACCGGGAGGACACACTGGTCACATATAAGGGTCTTTAAATTTTGCGGACGGTCAGACCTAAGGGCAATTTTTAACTTTCCGAAGGCAGCCCAACCCAGGCAGTGAGCTTGGCACGTCAGCTGTAGATACAACGACCGTTGGAGTAACTGTGTTCTACGTTGGCGACCATGGACAAGAAACCGGTGTGTGGGAAGACCCTCCGCCAGGTGGGGCGACGACATCAAGTACGTCGGCGGAAAGCAGTGGTTCCGTACCACTGAAGGTAGGGAGGACTGGAGGAAAATTGGAGAAGTGTATGTCCAGCAGTGGACGCTTACACGCTGACTGACTAACAGACCGACTGACTGACTAAGGTATCGAAAACACTCACCTCCCACCACTGCAATAGCTGTAAACATCCCCCGAGAAGAATATCAACGGGACCTGGTCGGTCAGTATGCTCGTAGTCGCTACAAAGTCTACGAAACTGCCGTTTACAGAATTCGCAGCGAAGTAGTAGGTGTTGATAGTTTCTTCCGTGTAGGCCAGGAAGACATTGCGTTCTGTTAGGCATATGTCCCACAGCACACCTCTGCAATTAAAGAATATGTTAAATACTTTTGCCCGCTCCATTTGCGACATTGTCCGGTTAGAAAGAATACTTCTGAAACTTAGGAGTTAAACCGGTGGTATGATTATGATTTAAAGCAGCGGTCGGCAACCCGCGGCCCGCGGGCCGCGTGCGGCCCGCGAGCGCCCTCCTTGCGGCCCGCGAATCCAACCAACGGGAAAAAAAATTCCCGTTGGCCAGACTAGTCTGACCATCAGTCTGACCACTGGGAAATAAAGGTCTTATCATTCGGAATTAAATATTTTAAATTCACCATGGTGCTGACATATCCGAATACGGCTAAAGCCTTAAATTAAAATTAAGATTTAAAAAAATAATAATTTCGCTCCTAAACTGAAATCTGTGACATTCACGAACGCGTTGGCTTACAAAACGTGTCTGTCAGTCTATCTATTCAGTTCAGTCCCGGCCTGCCTGACAGACTGAGAGCCAGCCAGGCAGCCAGTTAGTCTGACTGTTTATGAAGCATATTCATGAAAAAAAGCTCGACCATTTTCCTCACTGCAAGAAAGCCGCGGAAGAAGCTGGAGAGAATTTTGAATGGCAAAATACTAAAATGAGAAATGTGTTAGTAGAACTTCAAACTGATTTTGAAAATAGGTTCGCAGATTTTTGAAACCCCCTTTGCAGTTAATATTGTTGATGTACCAAGCAATTTGCAAATGAAAATAGTAGACTTGCATTGTAATACCACATTGAAAACGGCTTCTAAAGAAAGCACTACTTTGATAGATTTCTACGGAAGTTTGCTTTCTGAACACTTCAAAGAATTGAAAACAATTTTGCTCAGCAGATGATTACTATGTTTGGTAGTACATATTTGTGTGAGCAGACTTTTTTAACCGACTTAAAAAAAAGGAGGAGGTTCTCAATTCGACTGTATTTTGTTTTTTTTTTTTGGTTTTTTTTTATGTTTGTTACCTCAGAACTTTCGACTGGGTGAAACGATTTTGAAAATTCTTTTTTTATTTGAAAGCTGGTCATTCCCGTGTGGTCCCATTTCAATTTGGTCAAGATCGGATGGGAAAGCGAGTACATTAATAGCAAAAAATTACTAAAAAAAACTGAAATAAAAAACTATTTAAAAAAATATATAAACCGCCTTCAAAAATGTATGAAATAAAAAAAAATCGAACCCTAGAGTTGAAGGCGGTGCTAAAGCAAGCAAAAATAACCGACCGCCTTTTGAAGGCGGTTTTTATATTTTTTTAAATATTTTGTTTTATTTTAATATTTTATGTACTTATGAAGATGAGATGCGGCCCGCACTGATCCTCTGGTAACAATTATGGCCCTCCTATAGTAAAACGTTGCCGACCCCTGATTTAAAGTGTGAGAGATAGGGCCCCTGACCCCTGTTATCACTGCGACCTAGGAAGATCTATTGTGATCTCTCAAAAGTTTCGAGCTAACCCCCAAGACCGATTTCCGCTATGAACCGACCGAGTTATATTCAGTGGGTTGAGTACCTGTATATGGCATAGGTTAAAAATATAACCCCCAAGAATGCGGCTTCTACTGTGAATGAGCGGTTCACATTAACAAAAGATGTGTATGGGTGTTTCAACCGGTGGTATACCGATGCAAAACTGTAGGTCCCTTCTGTATCCGACTTGGTTCCCAACCCACCACCGCACTGGAAGATTGCCGTACGGCAGCCTTGTGTTATCCTGTGCAGACACCAAACCGAAGTCTCCGGTATGGCACCTTCTGCGAGGTAATGTTGACTAACTGGTGGGAGCATGCGCTCTGGTCCCACTGACTCATATCAGGTTACATAAAAATACATTTTATATGCTGCACTTTTTCCCCGACTGAGCGAAGCAAAAAGGATGGCTATGCCTTTGTGTGAGTTTGTCTGTGTTTCTATGTCTGTCTGTATGCCTTTTTCGATATTCCCATCTAAAGCCCAAACGGCTGCACGGATTTTGATAATTGGGTTATCATTTCATTAGTCTTAATGCGAGTGTCATAGGTCATAACATTTAGGAAAAATTTAATGGGGAATATGTGGAATGACAGAAGTATTTGAAATGTTGCAATAAAGGTCCCCGACTGCTGCGGCTTACAGTGGACAGATTTCATAAAATATAATTTGATCGGTTGTTTCTTTTTTTTTATTCTCCTTACTGCAAGCTGTCAGGATTAGGCATTCAACAGTAGGTTAAACATGTTCAAGTTGGCTTGCACGGATAGTATCCATTGATTACACCCGTATTTATATTATTGTCTTCTCAGAGTAGATCTTGTGGAGCTTTACTCTTTAGCTTGGTTTTGTTCTTTTTTTTTTATAGAACACACGGACAATCAATTGCCTATGCATTCATATCCAACAGTATTATTTTTAAGCATATTTTTCACAAAATATAATATGTACCTCCCAAATATTATTATGTTGATAAGAGAATGAGATATGACCACAGGGAATCTCCTAATGACGTCAAGTTAACGTGCCGCGATGAAAGGAATTCATCAATCCGTGCCTTATGTCCAAGACAATAGTGGTCAAACTCGCTTACTCCGGTGAGCTTCTCCCGATGAACTATGAAATATGTCTTCGTATCACTCAGTATGACAGGCTCGTTTATAGACAGACGGCAGTATCTAGTGCAATGCTCAATTTCTCAGTATTATTTCTTACCCTGTTATTCGTTTCAAATGGACAAGCATATGGAAGTAAGTTGAGTCTTTTCAAATGAATACTTCTGGCTTTTTTCGTGGCCTCAATCGCGTCAAAGTCGGTTTTGCCAAATAACAATTATACAATGAACTAATTAGTAGATTTGTATGAATAATATCTAATCACGTTTGCGTGGAATCCCTACTTTGATGCGAGAGGAATAATACAATGAAACACTAGCCCACGTTGTTGCCGGCCGCACGTCTGCTAGGTAGCCGGTAGGTACTTACAAAGTTTTAATTAGTTAACTGTTTTTGTGTGATTAACGGACAAATAAATATTGCAGATTACCAAGTGGCCTAGATAGTGGAGAGCCTTGTTAGAGCAACTATACTATTTACTCTATGAAGCTGTCTACCCAGTGAAGCAGTAAATTTTTGTCTCCTTAAATACTTTCAAAAACAAACTGGAGAATCGTATAAAACAAAACTTGTAATAATAACCAAATAAGTATTGTGATATAACATAGATAGGCGCATCAGTTAAAATCAGTTAGCATATTAATAATAATGTCACAGATGACATACAAATTTCATCTGACTTTTACAGATGAGTGTTATAACAACTATACATAGATTACTTGTTAGCATTTTTCATTTCAATACAAAACATGCATTACAATACTTGCACCAATTTCAGAAGCAGAAGATAAATGGAAACAGGCCGAGGATGAGATGCTCCTCAGTGAGCAGGTGCTCAGATTCCTGCAACACTTCCAGCAGGAGAACCCTGTAGGTCTGCCGGGAGTCGAGATCCCGGATCCTTTCCCCATACCGGACATGAAGAAAAGCTTCGCAGGCGTGGACATGGTACTGACTAACATTGACGTGAAGGGACTCAACAAGCTTAAAATTATTTCTATACACTCGGAGATTTCGGACATGAAGGTATATTTAATTTATTTATTTTTAATTTTACTAAATGATAACTTAGTATTGTGATTATCATCACAATTGGCGAATAAATCAACACATATGAAGGATTATTTGTTTCGCCACAATGACATTAGGACATAATGTGATCATTAATTTTTTTTTATTGGTGGCTCTGCCCGTGGTCGAAGCCTTAGGCGCAGCCAATTTCACCCCCGAGGAGGTGCCAATTGGAGGTGGACTAATGTTGCTGGGGAAAGGCTATTAACCCGCGATTTGAAGATCCATATATTGCCATATATTAGGACAAAGTGTATTGAGTTTTTCATGCCACTTGTGTTGACTTTGAGTGTAAACGAAGAAAACTTTGGTACATACTGTGATCCATCTAAAAGAAGCCCACATTGCTTTCAGATGTACGCATCTTTGAAAATAGATCACCTTCTCGTGGCAGGACACTATGTTAGATCAACTTGGCTTACAAAGGATGAAGGACCCTTCACAGTCAACCTGACCAGCATTTTCGTCGAAAGTATCGGCACTCTGGGCATCGAGAGAGACGGCAAGCTACAAGCTCAGGATATAAACATGGACATCAACTTCAAACAAATTAACTTGAACTTTGAAAACCTAAATTTCTTCGCCAACATGGTCCAGGGTTTTCTAAACTCGGTGGGAATTTTTATCTTTAATACTATCAAACCTTACATCTTAAAGGAAGCGTATACAAAAATTACTACAAAAATAAACAGCTATTTGGATGAAGTGGCGGGAGATATGCAGTTCCCTAACTCTATATCACCCTTGGATATGGTCGTAGTTGATGTTAGGAAAAAAATACGCGACATGGGTTACGATCCATACAGAGTCGAGGACCGTGACTCTACAAATGGACTTTTTCAAATCAATCTATCTCACATGTGGCTAACGGGACTGTCGTCGATCCACCGCATGGGGAATATCAGCTTGAATGTAGAAAATAGCACACTCGTGGCGGACTTCGAGATAGGAACTCAGAAGTTGGAAGGACGAATGAATTGGAGCATTACTTCGTTATTCGAAGTAGTTTCAAAGTCAGGAACGTCTTCGTTCTCTATAGAATTTATAAGAATTAGAATTATTTTGGCTCAACCCTTTGACACCAGAAAGCGTCCAAAGCTAAGGGACTTTCTCATAGAATTGGGTAACGTTCAAGTTCGTTGTGACGGAGCGGGCACCATCGATTATATGGTAGAGTTCGGAATTAATGTCTTTCCAAATCTTTTAAGATATCAGATTGTCGATGCAATCGAACTGTCCATAACAGAAAGACTCCGGAAAGAGTTGGAAAAGGTAGACATGGATGCATTAGTTAAAACCAACCTTCCCGAATTAGACCAGATGAAGGGCATTACGCTCTCCTCAATCTTAGCAACCAACAATAAGTATGATGTGCCTGTCGATGATGATTTCTTCAAGTTTTAGGACATTTTAGAGTTTTACATTGAGATAACTGAATAAAGATAATTAAATATATTACTTCTAATTGATGTTTCCATTATTATTTTCATAAGAACTGGATTTAGTAATAATACATTTTCCCGGATGCAGTGACAATGGTTAAGTGAAATCCAAACACCCTGACGGTACTTATTTTGAGCATGCCTTACTCACAAGTATGTCCCATCTGCTACACCCACCTCAGCGCATTACACCTCAGTCCTGACGGAACAAGATGCCGCATAAGGCTCCACAAGTAATACTGAAGAACATACTTGGTGGAAGGCGAGAGGTTCTCAATCAGCACCAGATCATCGTTGAGCGGGTTGTACACGTAGCCCTTGTGTTTGACGTCGATGACGACGGCGCGCGTGCCCGCGATGTCGCAGTACACGCTCTTGATGCCGGCCGAGTGCTTGTAGCGGACTGAGTGCCCCCATTCTTCCAGCCCGAAGTATTGGATGTGTCCCATCTTCAAATAAAAAAAAATCAAATTAATAAATCTCTCTGGAAGAATCGATTGTAAGGGATAAGTCCGCCTTTGCACTGCATGTTATTGTTTGTGGAGAAATCAAGAATTTTATCCCGTGTATTAGGGTTGCCTGTGACTTCCGACTTCACTGTTCAACATTTATTAGACTGTGTGATGATATATGAGTCGTATAGTTCCAGAAACCGCCAAATCCATTTCTCTAAAAAAAGTAGTTATAAACTGTTTCGAATAAAGTATTAAATTTATCACTTATCTGTAAAGACATTATGTTCGTAACACGGTCCAATCAGTACTGTGTGGGGTCGGTACTTAATAAGAATAGTCCCACTGCATCTCTCCCCGTGCATGTCGTAAAAGGCGACTAAGGGATAAGCGGCCTGCAGACACCCCGGTCGACTTGTGGCTTCCATGGAAGACATAGGCTGGCTGGGGTAGCTGGAGACTGCGGGGTTTTGCACGAAGGTCCCCAACCAAGCGGGATTAGTTTGCAGGCCTAGAGCCAACCCCAAACCAAAACAACAACAACAACAACACGGTCCAATCCAGAGTGAATCGCAAAGAAAAATTAACATTATTTCCAGCTACCTTGTAGTTTGTATGGGTGGCTATTTATCGAGGTCTAGTTTTTTCGTCTTACTGTAAAAACGGAGTTGGCGGGTTCTGGAACTATACGGCTCATATAATCTATCACTAAGCTGAACAAATGAGTGCTTTGAATGGTGACACTTGTATGTAAATCGATGGAGCCTTTCTCGAGTTATAAGATAACATACAAATGTTTAATTTGCAGTTGAAAATAATATGTTTTAATGCGGCTCATACACTTTTAGCACTTACATCGGTAACGTATATGAGGAAGTCATTGGTGATGCACATGTCCGTAATGTTAGCTTCTTTCATATGAGGCTCCGGCAACATCAGCGACTCCTGATCTGCCTTCGATGACTCCAGTGGCTCTATCTAAAACATGATATAAAAGAAATACTTTTTATGGAAATTGTAATACAAGTTTGTATGGCCAATCAATATTTAAATAGTTATTATTGCAAGGTTAATTGGAAAAAAAATAGCATTTTGCAAGTCCACCTTCTGCATACCAAGCAACATACTTCTATTATTTTTTTTTTCATAAATTTTTATTTTTATTTATTTAATTATTGTGGTAACACTCATAGGCATAACAATATTACAATTAACAATACAAAATACAGTAATTGACAAGGAAAATAATACAAATTTCAAATAATCTCTCATTTAAAAAACGTACAATTGAAATTTTAAAAATGTGTTCATTTATTATTAAACCCAAGAAATAGCTTAATCTATAAGTAAAACAAACACAAAATACAATCTTTGATAAATATAGCCAATAGAAATTTCAGACAGGCTCACAAATTAAGAATATAAAATAATAAATATAAAATACAATACCTAACTGATATTTTGGACATATCGATCTTAGTATCCTTTAGTCTGAAATAGAGTGTGGGCATGCAGAGGATATGGTAGAATTAGACAGTGGCATGCAGAGGATATGGCAGAATTAGACAGTGACATGCAGAGGATATGGCAGAATTAGACAGTGACATGCAGAGGATATGGCAGAATTAGACAGAGACATGCAGAGGATATGGCAGAATTAGACAGTGACATGCAGAGGATATGGCAGAATTAGACAGCGACATGCAGAGGACATGAGAGAAATAGGCAGTGACAGGTAGAGGATATGATAGAAATGGACTCTCCCACAAAAGTTTTCCCTAGATCGGCTACCCATCAGTGCAGTGACTGAAACAGTCCTAGAAAAGCTATCAGAATCTGGCCAGGCTAAGTTTGCATAATGCGGGCATTTAACTGTGGTGTTTTTCCAAATGATAGATATGTTCATCCACAGACAGCCAGTTTACTACCATTGAGCACGTAGCTCATATATCGTTCCAGCCAGTGGTTCCCAAAGTTGTCTGGATCGCGACTCAACTAAAAGAAATTCTAAATTCAGGACCCACCTCTAATCTAATATGAAAAAAGCACCCGTTATATTGCTGCTTCAGCATTTTAAATATAGGATGTGCCCTAACTGTACCCGTTCAGCTGCCGGGCGAACGACACATCCCGCCTGGCCGACGACGTGTTGCGTTACGACTGTCGTCCTATCAGTTCCAGGGCCCACCCAATATCAGCTCGCGACCCACTTGTGGGTCGGCGGTTGGGAAAGGCTGGTTCAAGGGGTAAGCATTTATCACTCTGCAGACTTAACTTTATCAAACTCTATCACTGACCGTATGCAACACGAGTCGCCCCCTAGCGATAGCGGCGACATACTGCTGCGCTATATGCAGCGCGGTGAGGGGGGCGGGGTAGGTGCGGTGCGCGGGCGGCGCGGCGGGCGCGGCCAGCGAGTAGAACCACGCCTGCGCGTCGCGCGCGCAGCACACGTGCGCCCCGCCCAGCGCGAGCAGGCTCGGCTCCGACGGCAGGTTGTATGAGCATAGCGCGTACGGCTCTGTAATAAGTGTGTCAGTCGACATACTGCTGCGCTATATGCAGCGCGGTGAGGGGGGCGGGGTAGATGCGGTGCGCGGGCGGCGCGGCCAGCGAGTAGAACCACGCCTGCGCGTCGCGCGCGCAGCACACGTGCACCCCGCCCAGCGCGAGCAGGCTCGGCTCCGACGGCAGGTTGTACGAGCATAGCGCGTACGGCTCTGTAATAACAGTATGTCAGTCGACATACTGCTGCGCTATATGCAGCGCGGTGAGGGGGGCGGGGTAGGTGCGGTGCGCGGGCGGCGCGGCGGGCGCGGCCAGCGAGTAGAACCACGCCTGCGCGTCGCGCGCGCAGCACACGTGCGCCCCGCCCAGCGCGAGCAGGCTCGGCTCCGACGGCAGGTTGTACGAGCATAGCGCGTACGGCTCTGTAATAACAGTGTGTCAGCCGAAATGGTCATTTAAACCACTTCTGCATCAAGATCGTGATTGGGAGATTAAACCCTAAAGTCATTGGAGCTGGGTGCTAAAACTTCCTTCGCTGACTTAGATCCTTCAAGACATTCAGGGCTTCATGGTGAATTTCTAATTTTTTTTTTTTGTTATGTTCCATCTGCAATCAGTTTTTTTTTTTTTACTTTTAGCAGATTTTCTGAATATCTGTTGTGGCTTTCAGAGAATTTACCCCAGTGGGCCAGGCTCTACATTTTGATAGCTGACCTTCCTACTTGGATAGGTCCACTATGAATCGTCTTTTGAGTCTCCTTAATATAGGTTCTTCGGTGAGTTGTTCAGCCAGTCTGTTGGGGTGGTGCTGGAGTCGATTCATGTAGCTTTTGCTGATAGATTGGACCTCCTCGCTAACTGTAGGGACGTCGAGAAGCTGGTAGATTTCGTTGTTTCGCATGAACCAGGGGGCTGCACTTATGTTTCTCAATATGGTGAATGAAATAAGTACCTTTATTAGCCTGCTCGCTATCATCGACAGCTATGCACTGGTATATGGTCGCCTCGGTCAGGCTGGTAAGTGCCAGGATCCTCGTGCTATAGGAGCTATGCAGCTGCGGCAGCGCAGAGATGTACACGTTGAGATAGGAACGCGCCGTGACCGCCAGGAGCTGACCGTCGGTACTCCAGGCGCAACGTTCCGCGCCGCCGGCTGGCGAGGCCGTGCTGATCACCTCCGAGTTGTTCCATACTGACACTATCTTCAGCCTGAAAAAGTTTGGAGAAAAAATTTATGATATAATTAAGAAGAAGAAAAAAATGTATTGCTCGATAATCGTACATAATGCTTATATGTTATACACAGGAGGTCTATTCGGCAACTCCGCTCAGGCGCTTCTCAGGCGAAATTACACGCTAAACTGACGATTTTCCTGCCTGACAAAACATTCGTATTCTTGAAATCCGCGGAACGCAGTCTGGACCTGGCTGTCATGGAATTTGACATTTAGCCACGTAGTACGCCGTTACTTTGAATGGGATGCCAAACATTTCGTATTCTTGAAACACTTTTGACAACTGTCACTGAGAGTTCTCAGGAGATTTCGCCTGAGATTCATCCGCTAGTCTAGGGGTAACGTATGTCGTTGCCTATAACCAAAGACCGTAGTACCTACTTATAAAATTTCACTTATATTTCGACGAGTTCTTTTAAATCAGAAAACCCGATGATTTTTATTATAATATATATAATGTGGCAAGTGACTGTACCTATAGGACTACCTGTATAGAAAAAGGATTTCTGTCGATATTCTGTTTCTGTTTATAAGCGGCGGGTGGCCGAGTGGTTTGGGCATCGGCTCCTCATGCGAGAGGTCCTCGGTTCGAATCCGGTCGGCGTGTACCTATGAGTTTTTTCTAACGAAAAAAAAAATTACGTGCATACTACACCTGCAGCTTCACCGTTCGGAACCGGTGTAAAACTGTAGGTCCCTTCCCTTGCCCCTTACTAGGTGGTAGGCTCAAATTGTAGCCGACTGGGTTGGTACCACCGTACTGGATGTAAGATGGCCGCATAGCAGCCTCGGTTGTGTTCTCCTCTAGTCCAGTATAGCCAGCAATCCAGGGAAGTCTCCGGTATGGCACCTATCTTCTCAGAGGTGATATTGGCTGGTCGGAGCATGCGCTTTGGCCCCTCTGACTCAGCCACCCATACCGGATTACAAAAAAATAAATAAATAAAAAATAGAATTGGTACAAATGATGCATAAATGTCGGGAAATTTTAATTTGTGAATAGACTGACGAAAAAATTTACATAGTTACCTACCCTTCTCCCAGCTGCCGCATTGGAGCCTCGCCTTCCCGTGGACGGCGGCGGGGCGGCGGCGGCGGAGGCGACGGCAGTTCCATTACAAAATCCATTGCAAATCGCAAACTCTTTGGCGAACCGACCAAAATAATGACAAGCAAGACAACAACCGTGCGTTCTACCGTGTGGGGCCGGTACTTAAAAATAATAGCCCCACTGCATCTCTCCCCGTCGCATGTCGTAAAAGTCGACTAAGGGATAAGGAAATTCGTCAGCCTCAGTAGCTCATGGTGCGGTGAGTCGACTGTTGTTAAGCAATGCTGAGTGCGGTCAGTCTCTCCTCTGGCGGGTGACCGCACGACCGTTGGAGGCTGACCGTGGTTCGGATTCCACGTTAAACTGTAGTTCCCCTCCCTTCTTGCCTTACTAGGTAAATAAGTTTAGGTAAGTAGTATAAGGTAATAAAGGTATTAAGGTAAATGAATGAAGAAATAAAAAAAAAGTATTATTTAAAACTAAAACAAATGAATCTATTTTACAACAAATTACTACAAGGCTACTATTGTCAGCTTCGACAGCTCAGTGGTGCAGACAGTCGACTGTTGCTATTGATTGTTAAGCAACGCTGGGTGCGGTCAGTATTTGGATGGGTGACCGCTCGACCGTTGGAGGCTGACCGTGGTTCGGATTCCACGTTAAACTGTAGGTCCCTTCCCTTCTTACCTTACTAGGTGGTAGGGTTCAACCTGCCCGGGTTGGTACCACCGCACTGAATGAAATGTCGGTCGAAACGGCTATGTAAATAGTTTGTGTTTTCCGTCTAGTTCAGTGTAGCCGACATGAAATGAAGGGAAGCACTGACATGGCACCTAGTTCAACCGGTGTTATGGGCTGACATCACGGAGTTAGTAGGTGAGGTAGCCAACCGTCAGTTTCCTTAAAAAAAAACAAAGGTTGGCTACGACGACAATGATTTGTGTTGCCACCTTGTTTATCAAAATTTTGTCAAAAATGTTATAACCTTTTTTTTAATGTATCCGAGAAAAACATAAATTAACATCTAATTTATAAGTAATTAATTAATAAGATGTTTCGTCGTCTACCTACAAAATGTATCGATTATATTTTTTAAAATATTATCAATTAAGCCGTGCGAACGCAAAATTCTAGAAAGCGCCTTAAAAACGTTAGGCTGGCAATACTTATTGTTTATTGTATAATTTCATCCATAGGTAGGTAACCAACGCTTGGTCATGTCGAAAATTCCGCCAGTTCTAAATAAATTCAATGCGAAGAAGAACTGACAAACAAACTTCGCAAGTCACAATGTTTTGTTAGTAAATAAGTATTATATTAAAGTAATTTCCAATAATTAACCCATACTACCGCTCACAAGAATATTGATATTTACAGCATAAACATGAATACTCAAAAATATGAGCACACTGCCTATTTAAATTACCTATAGGTATCTGGTGTATAGTACCAACGTCAATTTTGATACTTCATATATCACGTCAAATAAAAACAAGTAGTTTACATTTATTACAAAGAAATGTAATAAGTCATATTAAAAATCTAATGATACAAAGTGTATCCAATTGTCAAAATTTGTAAGTGGGGAAAACAGTAGTCAAACTCTTAGATAAAATTACGGTCAGTTAATGCATCCTTAATAGTGTAATAAAATAACTCTTTTCAATTAACATTATTTTAATCCGTCGTTTAAAATTATTATCATCTAAATGTTTAATGTTAGAAGACAGTTTATTATAAAATCTAACACTATTAAAAATAAAGCTTTTTGACGTTTTAGCTAATCTATGTCTTATTAGTTGTACATTATTCTTACACCGTGTATCATAGTTATGATTGTCGGAATTAAGAGAGCAATCATGAATGTATTTTCTGGCATAGCATATGTTCTGGTAAACATATGCACTTGGTAAAGTCATGCATGATTCCTATCTCGCCGAACGCTGTCCTATAAGTATCTCTAGTTTTCATATTTAACATGTACCGCAAGGCCCTCTTCTGTAATAAAAATATTCTATTTGAATCTGCTGCATTTCCCCAAAACATAATGCCATATGACATGATGCTCTCAAAAGAGGCATGATAAACCGTCTTGATAAATAAATGATAAAACTATCCGCAGCGCGACATTCTGCTTCCTCTCAATGGTCAGCCGGTCCCTCACCTCGCGTAGTTACTCCACAGCCCCGTCGTAGGAGGACGAGCAGCTGCTGTCCTTATTGCTCCGCGCCTCCAGCAACTCCTTGTGCAGTGCGTTGTTGGAGTCCAGACTTTCTCAAACTCCTTCTGGTTATTCTCATACCAGTAGATCATGTCCATGCACTTCTCCTCACTCTCCTGGAGCTCCGCGAGGCACCTCTCCTTCTTGACGAGCACCGCTTGGAGCCGAGCGTTGTCTGCCAAGACGTTCTCAAACGCGGCCGAGTTGTCGTCCTGCTCGGTGAGGAGGCGCCCGTTCAGCTCGCGCAGCTCCTCCGTCTGCTGTAGCAGGCTCTGCAGGTTCCCGTCGCTCTCGCTGGCCATTGCAGCCCGTGCGCCGCTCCGTGTGCGCATGAAAAAAAAAAAGGTCAACTCGGTTAGCAGAAACCAGAATAAGTAACACGACAAGTATGTCAGTAGTAGTCACTATGTTTATATATATATATAATATTTATGTAGTACTACCTATCCTTTTAGAATTCCTAGGTATAGTCAGCACATGCAAATACAAGTGTCACATATAATTAACAACAATAATTCTATGGTTAATACGTACAAATACAAGTGTCTATATGTATGTGTATGTAAGTGTATAATAAACAACAATATCCTGTGACACGTACCGCTATGTGTGCTCTATTTTTACAGTTAATATTCCACTAAGTATGTACTTATATATCTATACTTATAGTCAATGTTATACCTAATTTTCTAATGTACTGTAATAATAATATAACAATGTAACAATTTTAACAGTGAAACATAATATACCTAACAGTGTATGAATATATAAGAGTGTGTAGACTAAATTAACTAGCTAATCATGCATATATTATTTGGCTTTGCGATCGGCTCTTTGTCCCGTAGATCTACCGGCAGGTAGGTATATAGCTGTACTGCAACAGGAGTGAAGGACTCTAAAATCTAGCTACTGCCCCTCGGGTCGTGGGCTAATCGCCTGCGGTGCTCGGAGGTACCGCGATATGCCCCGAGCAAGTTCGAGCCAATCTGTGCCGAACATTGAGATGTATGTACGTTGTATAGCTCAATGGTACAACGTATAGCTCAATGGTGCCGAAGTACAATAAGTATATCTATAAAAGTTAGGTTATGTAATGAAGATTGGGTATGGGTCGTGTTATATTATAAATAAATATCACGTTACTCACGCCATCTAGTCGAAGAACACTTCCGGCTCAGCCTATTTACTTCTGCAAGCGCCTTAGTCCAGAGAACCCTCCAAATGTATGTCCGTTGTAGGTTATGTATGTCTCAGCTGATAACATCAACACTTGCAGTATTCCGCTACTTCCTTGTCATAGGTATGTTGCAGTAGCCGTGAGCGTATCGCGGAATGTATTTTCTTCACTCTTGGCTCACCGGTAACATTGATTTCTTGGAGCGAATACGTATCGCATTTTTAAAGGTCACTTTTTTTATGGTAGTATTTCTTGAATTTGGCTCGCTGGATATAGAATATAACACTTCCACACACAGATTTTATCTAATATTATGGATATTACTTGAAATATTCAGCCTATGTTGCAAATTTATATTATTAAAAAAAGATAAAACACCAGTCCTATATTTTAAACTTGACAGCTGCAGCCAAAGAATACAATATTACTTAGCTGCAGCGCAGTGTTGCACATGCTCCATAATCTTGGCGTGTTTGTGATAGACTCATGCATTTCTCACAATACATCCCTTTTTCCTTCGAATGACCGAGCGAGATGAAACTATATATATTCACGATAACGGCGCGCAAAGATTATAGATTTCCCAGTAGTCATCCAGCTAATGGCGTCATACGTTCATCGCCAGTTTTGCGTGCAGAATACGAATGTTTTGCGAAAACTGGCATGCAACTGGGAATATACCGTCAACTGGGAATTGTCATTTGACATGCATGCAGACATGCCTATTCTAGAATAGGCCTACTGTAGGCCTATTCTGCATGTCAAATGACAATTCCCAGTTGACGGTATATTCCCAGTTGCATGCCAGTTTTCGCAAAACATTCGTATTCTGCACGCAAAACTGGCGATGAACGTATGACGCCATTAGCTGGATGACTACTGGGAAATCTATAATCTTTGCGCGCCGTTATCGTGAATATATATAGTTTCATCTCGCTCGGTTATTCGAAGGAAAAAGGGATGTATTGTGAGAAATGCATGAGTCTATCACAAACACGCCAAAATTATGGAGCATGTGCAACACTGCGCTGCAGCTAAGTAATATTGTATTCTTTGGCTGCAGTTGTCAAGTTTAAAATATAGGACTGGTGTTTTATCTTTTTCTAATAATATAAATTTGCAACTTAAACTGAATATTTCAAGTAATATCCATAATATTAGATAAAATCTGTGTGTGGAAGTGTTATATTCTATATCCAGCGAGCCAAATTCAAGAAATCATACCATAAAAAAAGTGACCTCTAGAAAATGCGATACGTATTCGCTCCAAGAAATCCATGTTACCAGTGAGCCAAGAGTGAAGAAAATACATTCCGCGATACGCTCACGGCTACTGCAACATATCTATGACAAGGAAGTAGCGGAATACTGCAAGTTTTGATGTTATCAGCTGAGACATACATAACCTACAACGGACATACATTTGGAGGGTTCTCTGGACTAAGGCGCTTGCAGAAGTAAATATGCTGAGCCGGAAGTGTTCTTCGACTAGATGGCGTGAGTAACGTGATATTTATTTATAATATAACACGACACATACCCAATCTTCATTACATAACCTAACTTTTATAGATATACTTATTGTACTTCGGCACCATTGAGCTATACGTTGTACCATTGAGCTATAAAATGTACATACATCTCAATGTTCGGCACAGATTGGCTGGAACTTGCTCGGGGCATATCGCGGTACCTCCGAGCACCGCAGGCGATTAGCCCACGACGCGAGGGACAGTAGCTAGATTTTAGAGTCCTTCACTCCTGTTGCAGTACAGCTATATACCTGCCGGTAGATCTACGGGACAAAGAGCCGATCGCCAAGCCAAATAATATATGCATGATTAGCTAGTTTAATTTTGTCTACACACACTTATATATTCATACACTGTTAGGTATATTATGTTTCACTGTTAAAATTGTTATATTGTTATATTTTGTACCGTGTGGGGTCGGTACTTAAAAAGAATAGCCCCACTGCATCTCTCCCCGTCGCATGTCGTAAAAGTCGACTAAGGGATAAGAAAATTCGTCAGCCTCGGTAGCTCAGTGGCGCGGTTGGTTAGTCAACTGTTATTAAGCAACGCTGAGCGCGGTCAGTGATTTGATGGGTGACCGCTCGACCGTTGGAGGCTGACCGTGGTTCGGATTCCACGTTAAACTGTAGGTCCCTTCCCTTCTTACTTTACTAGGTGGTAGGGTTTATCCCGGCCGGGTTGGTACCACCGCACTGAACGAAACGTCGGTCGAAACGGCTATGTAAATAGTTCGTGTTTTCCGTCCAGTTTCTAGTTCACCCTGTGTTATGGGCTGACATCACGGATGTTGTAGGTGATGTAGCCAACCGTGTCAGGTTCCATAAAAAAAAAAAAAAAAATATTATTATTACAGTACATTAGAGAATTAGGTATAACATTGACTATAAGTATAGATATATAAGTACATACTTAGTGGAATATTAACTGTAAAAATAGAGCACACATAGCGGTACGTGTCACAGGATATTGTTGTTTATTATACACTTATATACACATACATATAGACACTTGTATTTGTACGTATTAACCATAGAATTATTGTTGTTAATTATATGTGACACTTGTATTTACATGTGCTGACTATACCTAGGAATTCTAAAAGGATAGGTAGTACTACATAAATATTATATATATATAAACATAGTGACTGACATACTTGTCGTGTTACTTATTCTGGTTTCTGCTAACCGAGTTGACCTTTTTTTTTCATGCGCACACGGAGCGGCGCACGGGCTGCAATGGCCAGCGAGAGCGACGGGCACCTGCAGAGCCTGC
The DNA here is from genome assembly GCA_946902875.1 of Nematopogon swammerdamellus. NCBI lineage: Eukaryota > Metazoa > Arthropoda > Insecta > Lepidoptera > Adelidae > Nematopogon > Nematopogon swammerdamellus. Next base: position 20,324,996 of record OX336337.1, on the reverse strand, counting down.
TACAGCAGACGGAGGAGCTGCGCGAGCTGAACGGGCGCCTCCTCACCGAGCAGGACGACAACTAGGCATGGCCGCTTTTGAGAACGTCTTGGCCGACAACGCTCGGCTCCAAGCGGTGCTCGTCAAGAAGGAGTGGTGCCTCGCGGAGCTCCAGGAGAGTGAGGAGAAGTGCATGGACATGATCTACTGGTATGAGAATAACCAGAAGGAGTTTGAGAAAGTCTGGACTCCAACAACGCACTGCACAAGGAGTTGCTGGAGGCGCGGAGCAATAAGGACAGCAGCTGCTCGTCCTCCTACGACGGGGCGGTGGAGTAACTGCGCGAGGTGAGGGACCGGCTGACCATTGAGAGGAAGCAGAATGTCGCGCTGCGGATAGTTTTATCATTTATTTATCATGCCTATTTTGAGAGCATCATGTCATGTGGCATTATGTTTTGGGGAAATGCAGCAGATTCAAATAGAATATTTTTATTACAGAAGAGGGCCTTGCGGTACATCTTAAATATGAAAACTAGAGATACTTGTAGGACAGCGTTCGGCGAGATAGGAATCATGCATGGCTTTACCAAGTGCATATGTTTACCAGAACATATGCTATGCCAGAAAATACATTCATGATTGCTCTCTTAATTCCGACAATCATAACTATGATACACGGTGTAAGAATAATGTACAACTAATAAGACATAGATTAGCTAAAACCTCAAAAAGCTTTATTTTTAATAGTGTTAGATTTTATAATAAACTGTCTTCTAACATTAAACAATTAGATGATAATAATTTTAAACGACGGATTAAAATAATGTTAATTGAAAAGAGTTATTTTATTACAGTATTAAGGATGCATTAACTGACCGTAATTTTATCTAAGAGTTTGACTACTGTTTTCCCCACTAACAAATTTTGACAATTGGATACACTTTGTATCATTAGATTTTTAATATGACTTATTACATTTCTTTGTAATAAACGTAAACTACTTGTTTTTTATTTGGCATGATATATGAAGTATCAAAATTGACGTTGGCACTACACACCAGATACCTATAGGTAATTTAAATAGGCAGTGTGCTCGTATTCTTGAGTATTCATGTTTATTCTGTAAATATCAATGTTCTTGTGAGCGTTAGTATGGGTTAATTATTGGAAATTACTATAATATAATACTTATTTACTAACAAAACATTGTGACTTGCGAAGTTTGTTTGTCAGTTCTTCTTCGTATTGAATTTATTTAGAACTGGCGGAATTTTCGACATGACCAAGCGTTGGTTACCTACCTATGGATGAAATTATACAATAAACAATAAGTATTGCCAGCCTAACGTTTTTAAGGCGCTTTCTAGAATTTTGCGTTCGCACGGCTGTATTGATAATATTTAAAAAAATATAATCGATACAGTTTTTAGGTAGACGACGAAACATCTTATTAATTAATTACTTATAAATTAGATGTTAATTTATGTTTTTCTCGGATACATTAAAAAAAAGGTTATAACATTTTTGACTAAATTTCGATAAACAAGGTGGCAACACAAATCATTGTCGTCGTAGCCAACCTTTGTTTTTTTTTTATGGAAACTGACGGTTGGCTACCTCACCTACTAACTCCGTGATGTCAGCCCATAACACCGGGTGAACTAGGTGCCATGTCAGTGCTTCCTTTCATTTCATGTCGGCTACACTGAACTAGACGGAAAACACAAACTATTTACATTGCCGTTTCGACCGACGTTTCATTCAGTGCGGTGGTACCAACCCGGGCAGGTTGAACCCTACCACCTAGTAAGGTAAGAAGGGAAGGGACCTACAGTTTAACGTGGAATCCGAACCACGGTCAGCCTCCAACGGTCGAGCGGTCACCCATCCATATACTGACCGCACCCAGCGTTGCTTAACAATCAATAGCAACAGTCGACTGTCTGCACCACTGAGCTGTCGAAGCTGACAATAGTAGCCTTGTAGTAATTTGTTGTAAAATAGATTCATTTGTTTTAGTTTTAAATAATACTTTTTTTTATTTCTTCATTCATTTACCTTAATACCTTTATTACTTTATACTACTTACCTAAACTTATTTACCTAGTAAGGTAAGAAGGGAGGGGAACTACAGTTTAACGTGGAATCCGAACCACGGTCAGCCTCCAACGGTCGAGCGGTCACCCGCCAAGGACTAACCCACTCCTCATTGCTTAACAACAGTCGACTGACCGCACCATGAGCTACCGAGGCTGACGAATTTCCTTATCCCTTAGTCGACTTTTACGACATGCGACGGGGAGAGATGCAGTGGGGCTATTATTTTTAAGTACCGGCCCCACACGGTAGAACACACGCTTGTTGTCTTGCTTGTCATTATTTTGGTCGGTTCGTCAAAGAGTTTGCGATTTGCAATGGATTTTGTAATGGAACTGCCGCCGCCGCCGCCGTCCACGGGAAGGCGAGGCTCCAATGCGACAGCTGGGAGAAGGGTAGGTACCTATGTAAATTTTTTCGTCAGTCTATTGACAAATTAAAATTTCCCGATGTTTATGCATCATTTGTACCAATTTTATTTTTTAATTATAAATATTTTTTTTTTTTTTGTAATCCGGTATGGGTGGCTGAGTCGGGGGGGGGGGCCAAAGCGCATGCTCCGACCAGCCAATATCACCTCTGAGAAGATAGGTGCCATACCGGAGACTTCCTTAGACTGCTGGCTATACTGGACTAGAGGAGAACACAACCGAGGCTGCTATGCGACCATCTTACATCCAGTACGGTGGTACCAACCCAGTCGGCTACAATTTGAGCCTACCACCTAGTAAGGGGCAAGAGAAGGGACCTACAGTTTTACACCGGTTCCGAACGGTGAAGCAGCAGGTGTAGTATGCACGTAAATTGTTTTTTCGTTAGAAAAAACTCATAGGTACACGCCGACCGGATTCGAACCGAGGACCTCTCGCATGAGGAGCCGATGCCCAAACCACTCGGCCACCCGCCGCTTATAAACAGAAACAGAATATCGACAGAAATCCTTTTTTTAAACAGGTAGTCCTATACAGTCACTTGCCACATTATTTATATAATAAAAATCATCGGGTTTTCTGATTTAAAAGAACTCGACGAAATATAAGTGAAATTTTATAGGTTCTAGGCAACGACATACGTTACCCCTAGACTAGCGGATGAATCTCAGGCGAAATCTCCTGAGAACTCTCAGTGACAGTTGTCAAAAGTGTTTCAAGAATACGAAATGTTTGACATCCCATTCAAAGTAACGGCGTACTACGTGGCTAAATGTCAAATTCCATGACAGCCAGGTCCAGACTGCGTTCCGCGGATTTCAAGAATACGAATGTGTTGTCAGGCAGGAAAATTGTCAGTTTAGCGTGTAATTTCGCCTGAGAAGCGCCTGAGCGGAGTTGCTGAATAGACCTCCTGGTCTGTATAGTACAGTCTTATTGCATACTATTCCCTACCATGCTCACTGAGTACATTCCCGTATCGGGTATGGTAGGTTTAACTTTTGTCGCGTACAAACTAGCTTAACCACATGTAAAGCATGAACTCAAATTACACAGAAAAAAAAATTTTAAAACAGTGTACAAAGTAATAAGGATATAAAATAAATAATGTTAATTACAGAATACAAAAGAAGAAACAGGAGAATATCTGTCTATAAAAGGTTAAAATATCAATGGTATGAAACTACGTGATCCCATTAAGTTCATAACAAAAAGCCACTCATCAAAGACTGAGAAAGATGCCCCCGATGATATGACAAGTCTCCGCTAACGGAGCAAGTCTTTAAAGCTTTGCCACAAGGGCCCAAAATTTCTTTTCATATACGTAGCACTGACATGGCACCTAGTTCACCCGGTGTTATGGGCTGACATCACGGACGTTGTAGGTGATGTAGCCAACCGTATCAGTTTCCATAAAAATAAAAAAAAAATCGCCCCAAACGCATATACTACCTTACTTCCGTCATCGTCGCTGTAGAAGGATGTGTTATTGCTATGAAAAGCCAATTGGCTTTCTTGCTGTGTACTTCTATTCTATTCTTACTTACTGATTATCACCACACGTGGCCGCTTGTCCCATACTGTTGCACATGGCGACATCGGTCAGACTATCCTTATGGTTCTTCACTTGGAACAGTTCCTGGCCCACCTCCTTTATGTGTGTCGATATCGCTATGAGATACCCGGCGTTGAAGCCTATGAGGATGTAGCCGTCCCCGTACCACTTGTAGCTTACTATCGAGCCGTACTTCTGCTGAAACGCCAGCTCTATCGGGTTCTCGGGGTCCAGAAGGTTGTAGAGGAAGAGATTTCTTTTGCCAACGACAAGACTTATCTGGAACAAAATCTTGAACATGTAGAACTTGACTTGCAATGGCTTTACCATACTAGAGCCGTTGCAGTAGAGAGGGATTGCGGAAAGCCAAGTAGTTCAGAGCTACTGTAGTGCATTAGTTATTATTGCAAAATTTGCGATTCGCACCATCTAGGAAGGTGTGGGAAGGGACCTACAGTTTCACATGGAATTCTAAGCACGGCCAGGCTCAACAGTTAGACGGTAGGCAATCCAAAGTCCGACCGCGCCTGTCTGTATTTAACATCGACGATTGAACGCCGATGCATACACCATCACCGAGCTACCGAGGCTGACAAAATCCTCACCGTAGAGATCAGTTGCCTCTGCCGACCATATTGCGGAACAAGCGTGGGGAAGGTGTTGAACAGAACTTGCGATGGCTTCACCGAACATATCCGGGCCCATTGGCAGTAGAGGAGGGTGTCAACTCAATAGAGGTCGGGACTAGCGAGTGGCCACTCTGTGTAGTTCTCCAGCATGCGTTCGGCTCACATCAAGCCCTCGTCAGCTAGTCTGCGATTACTAGGACACGGAGAACCGCCAGTCCCGCTCTCGACCTCCTTTTATATGTATGTAAATTCTCACCGTATTTTCTCCAGCGGTTCTTTCATCTGTCTTCATTTCAGAGAACTGCAACTCGTACGGCAGGTCCCTTATCGATATGATTCGTAGGGTGTCTCCGTCCGAGTTGTTTATGGACAATGTTTTGTCTTCTGACGCCAGCACCAGGATACTGTCCTTGTTCCAAGCGGCGCATGTTATTTTCTTTGTGTGTTTGCCTATTATGGGTATGCGCCTGAAAAAAAAACATCATCTCATTGACTTTTGGTTTATAGGTACACTAGGCTTGACTAGGCTTTGTCTATGACAAAAATTGGCGGAGGATGAAACAGCCAACCACGTGCTCCTGGAGTGCCCGGTGGTGGCGGAAGAACGACTGCAGTTTCTTGGGAACGTGGGAACTGCCCATGGAGTGTGGAAGCGACCAAGAAGAGTGCTCCACTTCATGAAATAGCTCGGGTGGCTGGTACTACCCAGGCGCCAACGTACAACAGATTGTCTTGAGTCTCAGTTGAGAATGGCCCACCCGCGCCCGCATCTCTTAATATGTGAGTCCATAGAACCAGGACAGCTTCAATAGGAATGATTCTTTTATGTTTATCGCCAATGTGGAATCCGGATTGATACCACCGCACCGAGATAAAATCGGTCGAACCACTTTGAAAATAGTTCGCGTTTTCCTTCTAATTCAGCGTAGCAAGAACGACCAAAGTGAAGCACTGCCATGGAAACTAGTTGATCGTGGTCTAATGGGCCAACATCATGAGTACAGTAGTTGATTCTTTATTCTTTATTCTTTATTCATCATCCATAGACAGTACACTGCACTCGGATTTGTCATATTTTTACATTTAACATTTAGCATTTAGCCAACCAAACATGTCAGATTAAATAAAAAATAGTAATTTTATTTATTTATTTATTTATTTATTTATTTTAAACACTGACAGCTAACAGCTGGTGCGTGTATTCTGTTTATTAATTTATGAGTGCACTTGTATTGTTTTTAAGTATTTTTGTTTGTTTGTTTTGTTTTTTTTTTTTTTTTTTGTCTAATTGGTTTTTTAAAGAATTAACCGAGGGGGCGCTGACGGTGTCCTCAGATAATTTGTTCCAGGCCCTTACGACCCGGTGCGTCAGAAAATGCTTCCTGGGGTTGGTTCTATGTGTGGGCCATTTTAGTTTTAATGAGTGACCGCGAAGACGTTCTTCAGTGCTCCTTTCGTACATTGACTGTAGACTTGGTACATCGTAGCATTCTTTTAGGATTTTATAGGTTTCTATAATGTCTCCTCGTTGTCTCCTTTCCTCAAGAGTTGTTAATCCCAGTGCCTGTAAGCGATCTTCATATGTTTTATTTTTAATTGATGATACCATCTTTGTTGCTCGTCGCTGTACTCTCTCTAGTAGCTCAATATCTTTTTTAAAATATGGACTCCAAATTTGGTAGCCATATTCAAGTAGTGGTCTTATATATGTCTTGTAGAGTTTCATAAACAGTTCTGCGGTGATGGAGGAGAAGGCTTTCCTTATTGTATAGAGAAGTGAATTTGCTCTCTTCACTAGCTGAATTATGTGCGCTTCCCATTTTAGATCTTCTGATATCACGACTCCTAAATCCTTTTGCGACTTAACTGGTTGTATTTGGTTTCCACCAATGTTGTATGAGAGCTTTGGGTTTTTAGACCCTATGTGGAGTACTGTACATTTACTGCTGTTGAGTGAAAGTAGCCATTCTTTTGTCCAATGTAGAATTTGGTCAAGGGTGTCTTGTATGGTCTGATGGCTTATAAGAGGGTCTGCAAAAAATTTTGTATCATCGGCAAAGAGCGAGAAGCTGAGTTTCATGATGGCTGGTAGGTCTGTGAGAAATATCCCAAATAAGATTGGCGCGACGATCGATCCTTGCGGTACTCCGCTGAGTACTGGTTGAGGTTCAGATAGTTGTTCGCCAACTCTCACTCGGAACTTTCTATTTGTTAGGAGATCTTTCAGCCACAGTAGTAGTTTTCCACGGAGTCCAAAGTGGTCCAATTTGTGAATAAGTCGGTTTATCGGGACACGGTCGAAAGCTTTTTCATAATCTAAGTATATTATGTCCATTGGCTTACGCTCATCCCATGTTTTGGTCCATATGTTCATGCATTCGAGTAGGTTTGTTATGGTTGAGCGCTTGGGTACAAAACCGTGTTGTTGGCTGATGATAATTTTTTCTTGTGTTAAAAATGTTCTTAGTGAGTCACAGACAATTTTCTCCATAGCCTTGCATATAATGCTCGTCAGACTGATTGGGCGGTAGTTCGATGCTGCAAGTTTATCCCCTTTTTTGTATATCGGTGTTACTGTTGCTTCTTTCCAGTCTGACGGTAGTTTGCCAGTTTTAAAGGATAAGGTCATTATAAATGCAAGGTGTTGGCACAACTCTGGAGAACATCTTTTCAAATAGATTGCAGGTATACCATCCGGTCCCATTGATGTTTCATCTTTAAATGTTTTTAATACTTTCAGAACTTTCTCCGGGGTAAACTCCACCATTTCTAAAGTATTCTCTACTCTTGGAACAGCGACTTGTGGTAAGGGGTCATCATTCTCTTGTACAAAAGATTTTTTAAACTGTTCTGCAAATGTGTTTGCTACTTCGAAGTGGTCGGTTATAATTTCTTTTGTGTCGGCTTTCCGCAAAGCTGGCGGTATGCTAACTTTGGAGGATAGTTGTTTCCGGATGTAACCGTAGAAAGCTTTTGACCCTAAAGTGATTATATTATCCTCGTACTTTTTCCTTGATTGTCTTGTCAGATATACAATTTGGTTGTTTACTTTGCGGTAAGTTTCGTATGTTTTTTGGGATTTATTTAATTGGTAAAGTCTCCACAGGTGCTTTTTTTGTTTAATCATATCAATGACTTGCTTGTTTATCCAGGGCTTGTTGCTTAGTTTCTTCTTGGGTGTTGAGACAGAAACATGTGTAAGTAATGTATCTTGTGTTATTTTTTTGAATTGTGTCCAAGCATGTGTCACATCTGTTTCAGATGTGTCAGATAAATTTTCTTTGTTCAATGCTTTTCGTATTATTTCGTAGTCAGCTTTCATGTAATTTGGACGAGGTTTTTTAATATTATTGTGAGATTTTTCTAAAATAAACTGAATAGTTGCTACCAATACTAAATGGTCACTTTTGCCAATATTTGCGCAATATAGCTTCTTACAAATAATTATGTAATAATTATTTGTAAGAAGACATATTTATATGTCTTCTTACAACAAATTTTAAAATTATAAATAAATAAATAAATAAATGAATAAAATTAATAATAATCTGTTAATAATCAAAAATATACTATGAGTACTTAGTGGAATGGTGGTTGTAGAGTGTGAGATTGCCGCGGCGGGTGCCGACCGCCAGCAGCGGCTCCCCGTACGCCCAGGCCATGCAGCTGGGCGGCTCGCCGAGGCCCGTCTCGATCGTGAATCGCTTGTTGGCGCGCCACTCCCACAGGAGCACCGCGTTGCTGTTGGGCGTGATCGCGGCCAGTAGGTCGCCGTCGTTGTCCCACGCCATCGCCGCGCACAGTCTGCAGGGTGGAAGTTCAATTTTAATTTATTTATTAAAACTTTACATGACAAGATACCACGCTAAAGGGCGACTGGTTAGCTACAGTAGTCACAACGTACAAATGTGGGTCAAAAAGGTTGCGCGTCGCAAGTGGGAAGAGAGCCTACCAGCACTAGCTCGACCTTGGGACCCACATTTGTACGTTGTGACTACTACCTCTCACCTTTGCACGGTCCTTCAACCGAGTCATGCTTGCTTGCATGCTTTACCTGCCGCTTGATAGTTATCTTGTCCGAAGACTTTGCTAAACGTGGTGGTTGGTGTTGTGCTGTAATTTAACAGAGTCCTTGCAGCACAACAGCAATTACTTTGCCTACCCCGATTATCGGGATACAGCGTGTGGTATGTTTGTTTGTTTTTGACAAATTGATCTCACCTGACGAAGCCACTTTCAGCTAGGTGCTATGCCAGGCCCATAGACTGACCAAGTGTTTATAATTGAAAGTTTTGTTAAAACTAGTGAATTTTAGAATTTTTAAATACTTAATTACAAATCTGGGTCGCCCTGGGCTTCATTAGAGCAAGATCTGTAGTGGTGACAATGTTAGGTATATTTCCGTTCGTAGCAGGCAGGTGACGAACACAGCGCTCCATGGCTTCACTGAACACATCCGGGCCCGTTGCAACTAGGAGAAGGTTTCAATCGTACACGAGACCAGCTAGTGGCCACTCTTCAGTGGCGGGCCTAGGGTCAGATCGTAGAGCAAGCCGAAGCCAAATATTTCATACAAAATATAATATATGACTGTTCTGTCAGTCAGTAAATGAAATAAACATGCTTGTATCCCAATTTAAATTATTATTATTTAAATCGAAATAACCGGTAGTATTCCATACATTTTTTTCGTTTGAAAAAAGCACACAACACCAGCAAAACAACTTGTTGATGTGAGAACAACCTGCTATGTATTTGTTTTGTTTGTTGTTGTAAACAGAACTCGAGAAGTATCTCTTGTGATTTGATTTACCTTTCTCATAAATAATGTTCAAATCGGGAGGTGGATGCGGCGATGAGACGAGTTCATGTTTCTGACTAAAAGTTAAGGTACGCAGTTTACCTTTGTTGATGAGTTCGTCGATGCAACGTAACTCATTACACGGTACGCCATTCGACGATGCATTCGATGAAGCAACCACTAACGCCATAACTTCATTCATTCACACACTTTGCAAAAAAACACGCAATCACACACAACGCTTAATCAACCATCAACCCGCTTCGTAGTGTTTACCTAAATATCCAAATAGCGGCTATCTACAATATAGCCATCTATCGCGTTAAGTTACCGAACACTGTCTCTATTGTTATTTGAGTAATTAACTATCACAGTCACAACACTGGCGATTTAGCATGCCAGAGAGAGAACGAAGAGAGAGCCGACGTCACAGAATAGAAAAGAGCCGACGCGACGTTCCGCTCGCCGCGCCGCCGCCCCCGCCGCCACCCGCCATGGATAATAGAAATATAACTAACCAAAGATTATTATTTCTTTAGTAACGAACATCCTCGCTCAAACTTCTACGCCTACATTAGACATCAGTCAGTAGACACGTCTTTGTCGTTCTTCTATTGAAAAACTGAGATAGCACTAATACTGAGTACGCTTTCGCCTACGGAACGAATGATTCTTAGCATATTTCCCCATACTAATCGCTATACATACTCATATATTATTATACCACTATGGGTGTCTCTAGGCTAAAAATTGTATGGTACTCGAGAACGAGAAGGCAATAAAATGATGCTAGAATAACAGCGGGAACAAGCGAGATGACTAATGTACGCTCGTATATTGACTGATTCATCCATCGCATCGAGGCGAGAGTTCACGAGCAATTCCGTATGATACGAACGAACGAACGAGTCGCCGCGTCGTCGCGTCGTCGACTCAATGACCTCGTGCGCGCGCGAATGGCACGTGGCGCGATATTTAAAATTAAATTGAAGTACTATCGACTGTTTTCGTTTTCGATTTGCTTTCGAGCTTTGCTTGATTGACCTAGGGCAAGCCGGGCTTTTTGGCTTGTATGACGGGCCCGCTACTGCCACTCTTGCTCTCCTACAAAGTTTTTCTACAGACGTTTCGGCTCGCGTCGCGCCCTCGTCAGCTAGTCTGCGTTGACTAGGATGTGGAACAGAACTAGTCCCGTGCGTGCTCGACTTCCCTCTCTCTACCGATCTAAATTCTGTAAGAGGCTTCCAGTGCAGCCTGCGAAGCTCTTTCCATGAGCTTATCGTCGATCTAGGCAAGCCTAGGTTCTTGAAGAAATTTAAATTCTGATTTAGTAGGTTTTATTATTAGCTAAAAGAATTGTTTATTGTATAATTTCATCCATAGGTAGGTAACCTATGCTTGGACATGTCGAAAATTCTGCCAGTTCCAAATTCTATGCGAAAAAGAACTGACAAACTTCGCAAGTCAGAATGTATGGTTAGTACCTTATAAGTATTATAATAACTTACAAATAATTAACCCATACTACCGCTCATATGAATATTAATATTTACAGCATAAACATGAATACTCAAGAACCCACTGAGACCACTATTACATATATCTGGTGTATAGTACCATCGTAAATTTTGATACTTAAATATATCAAGTCAATTCAACAAAAATTTTTATAAGTTTATTACAAAGAAATGTAATAATTCATATTAAAAATCTAAAGATACAAAGTGTATCCAATTGTCAAAGTTCTTTAGTCGGAAAAACAGTAGTCAGACTCTTAGACAAAATTATGGTCAGCTAAAGCGTCTTAATAACTCTTTACTATTAACATTAGTTTAATTCATCATTTAAAATTATTAACATCTAATTTTTTCATGTTTGAAGACAGTTTATTATGAAATCTAACCAAAATGCAAATAAGTATTTCACTGAAAGAGGCAGTCAATTATTTTTACGACCTACTTCACCACCTTCGGCTACAAGTTAACTTGTTTCAAATGAGAAATATCACAAATAACTGTTCAACTAGGCCGAATAGACTTAACTGGAGGTAGTTAAAACGGGGTTAAATAGTGTATAATAAGCTATCAGTTTTGTGGCGCGGACCCATTAAGCTTCATCCGCTCGAGTAGCTGCCCGCGCCGGTCGTGAATGGCGAGGGTGCCGTCGGGACCGGTGGTGGCGAGCAGTGAGCCACCGGCGCCGCGCTGCCACATCATGTACAGCTCGCCCGCGCCGTGCGGCTGCTCCAGTGTATACAGCAACTGCCCGAGATTAATACATTGTTTATAGGGTGATGATAATTATTCCACATTCTGCGCAGAACCTAACGTTTTTCTTCAAAGTTAACGAATGTCTTGGAGTCATGCGGGAAGAGCAAGGGCTCGCTCTATAAGAAGTAATACAATAAACTATTTACTTTCAGGTAAAGGTCAGTTGTGTAAAAACTGCCTGAAAGTAGATCGATGTTGCTCCATTAGGTAAGGGGAGTAAGTATCACTTGAAAACTAGCTAAGAACATGGACGAGAGGCTCTGAATGTATGTGAACTAGATAAACCATAAATAAGGATAATACCTTTGGACTGGACATTTTGAAAGGCCGGGTTGTTGCTAAAGTGAATTGGTTTTCATTATTCGAGTTCAAACCGCTTGGAAAGCCCGAAAAGTAACTTCATCAAACTTTTGTTTACTTTTCCGTTGCTAGGGAAGCCAGCCAAGGATTTTGTTTGACATATCTTGACTTGACAGTCAAGTAGCGTTGTAACGAGTCGAGTGATAATACTCGTGTGACTCGAGTCAAGCCTAATACTCGTCAACTCGAGTAGGATTCGGAGCGAAACCGAGTCGGACTCGTATTCGTACGGACAAGCAGTCAGTCAGTCTGCCCACTCGCTTCGCTCGACTCGAGTGCACGCAGCGAGTTGACGAACGAATACAAAATACTCGACTCGTGGCCTTGAGAGACTGACTGACGGCGGCGCCACACCGGCCGACCGACCATACTCGAGTAGACCGACTCGAGTCGAAGTCTCTCAAGGCCGCAAGTCGCCGAGTATTTTGTATTCGTTCGTCAACTCGCATTCGCATTCAGTCATCCGAGTGCACTCGAGTCGAGCGAGTGGGTGACGCGGTCTGCTGCTGCGAGTCAGTTGAATTCATTTGATTGAACTGGTGACGCGCAGTACGAGATTAGTGACTTCTTAAAATTATTTAAGAATTAAATAATGGTTCCGAGACTAATAAATAGAAAATCTATAGCGAGTATTTTTGTATTCGAGTCGCAACTCAAGTAATAGATGTTTTCAACTCGAGTCACTCGAGTTGTCGATGTATTCGACTCGTAACAAAACTAAGTCAAACAAAGAATGAGGGTGTCATCAATTGATAACCCCGGAAATAATCAACAATATTTCAAAACTTCTACGTTCGCAAATACGTCTAAATAATTTTTATTTGAATGCTTGCCGATGAATGATTTCACGTTGATTGCACTACTTGCACTGCATATGTGTTAACATTGTATCAGTTATGCTGCTAAAAATACTGCGTCTAAAGTATCACACCGAAATAATAATAATGAATGGACTAGTGTCGGTTGTTGCTAGTTTACGGTAAATAATTTTTCTTAATCTAGTCAGCCTTATTCGTTATGCCATTATTCTTATTATCAGGTATTTCTGTCGATGGCACATGAAAGTTGGCTGTCAACGTCATGTCAGCTGTACTGTCAATCAGCTGATCAAGTAAGGTTATATTCTCGTGTGAGACATCCGCCTTTGGTTTTTTCTCTTTACCTATTTCATTTGATTATTATAATGTAAAGTTGAACGTGTATAATTTTGGCATAGTCGAATTCAAAATGTCCAAACGACTAAAGTTTATTGTCGGAAGTAAGGTTAGATTGAAATCTATATAAGTTGTTCTTTTTACCTGACTATTTGAATTCATTATTTACTAACAAACCTCGGCCGCCACACACAGCGGCGACTCCTTTCAGTTGGCGAGGTTGGCGCCGCCAAACCAAATAAAATGAATGCCAGCATTAATATCGAAGTATTATGCAAAAACAAATGTGAAAAAATATCGGGTTTACATGATTTTTATGATAAAACCCACGATGAATAAGTTAAAACGTCAATCCCGTTACATAATTTGAAATTTCGCGCGCGTCACACGCGGGCGACGAATGACGACACATCAAGGCATTTATTGGCCGGTTGGCTACATTTGAAGCGCCATCGTATTCCATACAAGCGGCCGATATCCCCCGTCCGCGCGCACCCGCTGATAAGCGTTTCGAGTTGGCGCAGCGGGGAACGCATTTAGCGACTAACGAGCTAGGCTAGGTGAGTTGCGTGCGTGTGTGTGCGCGCTGCTGCGGCAGCGTATGCGTGACTGCTTTGTAAACAAAAATGGACCTGTTATGGATGAATCTTGTGTGTGCGGTGTTTTTTTTAATTGATTATTTATTGGTAATAATGGCAAACTCCAGTGCGAAATCTACAATAGAAGATCTTTTCGAAAAACCCCTCTCCACGACTCTCTCAACATTTTCTGAAAAAACCGTCGCCCTTGCCAAAGTTTGTCGAATTTGAAGTCTGTACATAAAGACAGCAAAAGGGAATATTATGATCTTTCAGTTTTTGAACTCATTGTGGTAGAAATAAATTAACACGTACTAAAGTTATGAAATTATGAAAAAAAAAACACCTTAGCCAGCCAGAGCCAACCCAATACTCAGCACCAGGAGTCGCTACTGGCCACACATCGCAAGCATAGCAAATAACGTGGTCGGCTTAGTAAATAGAAGGTTATGTTGCAAATTCATTTTATGCTTGGTATAAAATCGCCTAACCGTGCATACCTGGTACTTTATAAAAGAATATGCCCACAGATAAGGACAAGATGCTGTATTAAAGGGCGACAGACAGGCCACCTTTCAACTCGTCGTTCCAAATTCATTCTGTAGGTAACTGTCTTCGTGCCTTACTCGCAGCTAAATCTTGTCCTAACACTTTTCTAAATGTGATCACATGAGCGCAACACCATACATATGGGATATGGGATCCCATATCCCATACATAGGGGATATGGGATACAGTATGGTGTATCTTATTGTAGGTAGCCGGGAGTGGATGGATGAGAAGAGCGAAAGACTGCATGTGGTGGCGTGCCTTGGGAGAGGCCTATGTCCAGCAGTGGACCGATACAGGCTCATGATGATGATGGTGTATGTATGTAAAAATGCTTACCCAACATATTTTGATTTTTCAGATTTTGCCACATATAAAACAATTACCTCTCCAAATGGCAACTGCCATGGACATGGGACTTCGTGACAACAGCGAAAATTCATTCTTCCTAGATTTAAATCACAAAATGTATTCAGAATCTGAATTAAAAAAGCTCATCCACAGCTTGGACTGCAATGATTGTCGCACGATAAAAATAATTGACTCAAATAACAGTGACAAGATAAGAATACAGTTTGAAAGAAACTACTTTATAAAAAATATTTTAGAGGAAATAATAGCGGACAGCACCAAAGTAGAAATTCACTCCAAGAAGATTGCTATCGACTTCAGCTCTCCCAACATCGCAAAACCTTTTCACGTCGGTCACTTGAGATCAACAATCATCGGAAACTTCATTGCCAATATAAACACCCACTTTCAAAACAATGTTGTTAAAATTAATTATCTAGGAGACTGGGGCACACAATTTGGGCTACTAAAAATTGGCCTCCGAGAAAAAAATATAGACCGAGAGATGCTAAAAAAGGACCCCATTAATTTGCTGTACAGCTCATACGTGCACGCTAACAAATTAGCGGCAAATGACGAGTCTGTATTGGAAGAGGCTAGGAAATATTTCTCCGAAGTCGAACGAGGAATGAGCGACCTCGAGAGTTGGAAAGAAATTCGCAAGTTTACTGTCGATGAGCTTACCGCTACATACGAAAGACTGGGCGTTACTTTTGACACCTACAGTTGGGAATCGGACTACAATGCCAATGCCATCGAGGGCGTTATGAACCTTTTAATGGACAAAAATGTCTTGAGAACTGATGAACTAGGCAGGAAAGTTGCCACAGTCCAAAACCGTGATGTGGTCGTTGTCAAAAGCGATAACTCGTCTTTATACCTATCACGCGACATTGCGGCCCTCCTCGACCGCTACAAAACGTATCAGTTTGATAAAATGCTCTATGTCGTTGACAATTCGCAGACCGACCACTTTGCAGGTTTAATTGAAATAGCTAAAACTTTAAACGAGACATTTGCCGATAAATGTAAGCATGTAAAATTTGGACGAGTCAAAGGGATGAGTTCGCGCAAGGGAACTGTCGTATTCCTGAAGGATATTTTGGATGAAGCCCGGAATAAAATGTACGAAAAGCAGTTGCAGTCTCCAAGTAAGTCTATTGTATTTAACCCTTTCGTCGCCGGGACCGCTAGGGCCCAGTCATGCGTCCAGGCCAAGGCTTTACGAAACTTCCACTGTACTACTACTACAATTAAACCTATTTTTGAAAGCACTTTTCGAAATCACATATGTGTGCGCCTGGCCTCACAAAATGACTATAGGCGCGCACAAATATGTGCGACTGGCGCCACCTATTTATATGAAAGCAATTTTTCTAAATCACTTATGTGTGCGCCTGGCCTCACAAAATGACTATAGGTGCACACAAATATGTGCGACTGGCGCCGAAAGGGTTAACTTATTACACAGATAGTGGAAATTACTTCCACATTATTTTTGTCTGTAGGTAACGCAGATGTATCAGGCTCAACTGTTGAATACCTTTAAATAGCTACCTAGCTTTGGTCGACATCTGTGTCGGCCTTTAAAGGGCAGGTTCACATAATAATTATTTGTGCTCGCAAGCATCATTCAAACACCATAGAACTATGTGGTGTCAGCCTCGGTAGCTCAGTGGTGCGCTGGTGCGGTAGCGCGGTGGGTAGTCGCTGGGGAGCGATCGCAGTGGTAGACTTCGGTCTACCCAAGGTGTCGGGCCCGGCCACCAGGATCCATAGACCCGTATTAGTGACCTTTGTACGGGGTCGCAGAGGCGTTCAGTCGTCCAAGGTGTCGGAGTTGGGTACTAGTATCCGTGACGTTCCCCTATGCAGACCACACGGTGGCTACCCTTAAAACTAGCAGTTGGCTACCCTATCCCGCAACTGGGCGGTGTAACGGGTGTCACTGTTAGAAATAATGTGTGGTAGAGAACTTGTTCTCGACGATTACTCATTAAACGTTGCTAGTCTAACATGAGTACTAAGTTGGGGTTTCGGCCTCCTCTTAGCTCACGCTGCCGATTCCACTCAGGTCGGTGGGTCAAATGAGATACTACCCTAAACGCTGGGTTGAGTACTGCGGGGTTCCGTTAAAAGCCCCAGAATGCTTCGTGCTTCTGCACGGAACACTGGAGTTGGTCTCGCAGGGGTTGTGGTTTAGCGTTGATTCCCTGGTGCTTCCGTACTTGTGTAGTTAAAGCACCTAACACGGGAATAAGTAGCGAAAGCTGCGAGTGGTGAGCCACTTAGAGCTCCGTAACCAATGTGGAGAATTGGTAGACATGCGAATAATGTAGATCGGTGTGTCGGTGCAACACACACTTATATGTGGATGTGGGATGGATTTCTCACAAGCTAATGACGCTGACGTAAGTCTGTCATTCGAGACCGGTGGATCCCCGGTACACATTAGGTGGTGGTCATATGCACTTCCACGCATATACATAGCTGGTGAAAACAAAAGCCTTAAGGCTAGTACAAAACGCTGAGGCCCTGGGCACAGGTTGTGGTTGGATAGGGTGCTGACCCCAGTGGCAGTGAAGGCTTCACCCCCGGCTCTCGACTTCGGTCGGGGGTTCCTTCGGGTGGACGGGTGGTGGCTCGGATCGGCTGGGGAAAGGTCGCAGCCTGTGTTTCCCATGGGATTTTTCGGAAGAACGAAAGTTCGACAGAGCAGCTATGGGGCCTCGATCTGGCATACATGATCACTGTACTCGCAAGAGTGCAGGTAGTAGACGTCTGGATTTTGTAGCCGAAAGGCTGGTATCTCCGGACGTCTATAAACAAAAACGTAAATCAATAAAATGATAGCTCAGTGGTGCGGTTGGTCGACTGCTATTAAGCAACCCTGGGTGCGGTCAGCACTTGGGATGGGTGACCACTCTACTATTGGTAGGCTGGCCGTGGTTCAGGATTCCACGTTAAACTGTAGGTCACTTCCCTTCTTACCTTACTAGGTGGTAGGGTTTATCCCGGCCGGGTTGGTACCACCGCACTGAACGAAACGTCGGTCGAAACGGCTATGTAAATAGTTAGTGTTTTCCGTCCAGTTCAGTGTAGCCGACATGAAATGAAGGGAAGCACTGACATGACACCTAGTTCACCCGGTGTTATGGGCTGACATCACGAATGTTGTAGGTGATGTAGCCAAAAGTGTCAGATTCGAAAAAAAAAACTTGTTTGGTTGTTCATGAAAGAACAGGCTAGCAGATCTACAAACATAATCCGACATGAAACTAATGCAATGCCTAGTAAATTAAGCGGCGGGTGGCCGAGTGGTTTGGTCATCGGCTTCTCATGCGAGAGGTCCGCGGTTCGAATCCGGTCGGCGTGTACCAATGAGTTTTTTCTGACAAAAAAAATTCCGTGCATACCTACACCTGCTACTTCACCGTTCGGAACCGGTGTAAAACTGTAGGACCCTTCCCTTGCCCCTTACTAGGTGGTAGGCTCAAATTGTAGCCGACTGGGTTGGTACCACCGTACCGGATGTAAGATGGCCGCATAGCAGCCTTGGTTGTGTTTTCCTCTAGTCCGGTATAGCCAGCAATCCAGGGAAGTCTCCGGTATGGCACCTACCTTCTCGGAGGTGATATTGGCTGGTCGGAGCATGCGCTTTGACCCCTCCGACTCAGCCACCCATATCGGATTACATAAAAAAAAAATGCATACTTATTTCGAAAATGGCCTCCGTCGCAAGATTGCGGTCCCAAACGCCATATTGGAAAATTTTACAGAACAGCGTGCAGAAATACAACATTTGTGACTATTACAGACACAAGAAGTGCATCACTAGACGACAACACATGTGACGTGCTCGGCACAACCGCCGTCATAGTCAACGACCTGAAGCAGCGGAGACAGAAGGACTACACTTTTGACTGGGATAGAGCTCTTCAAACCGAAGGAGACACGGGCATCAAACTCCAGTACCTTCACTGCAGACTGTCCAGTCTCGAAGCAAACTGTGGTGTTGGCCTTCCTTCTGAATGTGATCCTACCTTGTTACAAGAGCGCTTAGTGGCAGAACTAGTTGCAGAACTGGCGAAATTCGATGATATTCTGTATAAGTCTTGCCAAGAAATGGAAGCTTGTTTGCTGGTCAACTATTTGTTTAGATTGGCTAAGCACATAAACAAAGTATTCAATAGTTTAAGAGTTATGAATGAAAGGGAAGACGTGGCCCGTCAAAGACTGCTTCTTTTCCATGCGTCCAGATTGGTTGTAAAGAGGGGTTTGGAAATATTAGGTGTGAAGCCGTTAAGTCAAATGTGAAGCCATAGCATTTATTAATTATTATGTTTTTTTTCTTCTTTTGAATGGCAAATAGCCTCTTACTAACCTTTCAGTTTAGGGTCAATCTGCCAATGTCGATCCAAGCGAGTTCCAAATACAGCGTATCGTGTCAAAAGTATGACTTGACATAGTAGTTTTTTTTTTTTAGATTAATTCGTTTCCTCCCGAAACAGGCAAAACTCATTAGAGTATACAGCCATTTCTTTTGTAGCTTTAACGTCTGTTGTATAAATTCTCGGCCCGCGAGAACCACAAAAATATATTTTTTTAATTACAACGACGACGCGACAAACTTCCGCCGTCCGCCATCTTTTTCTTTCACTAAAAGGTTTATTTTAATTTAAAAAAATTGGTTGTCTGTAAAGTCGGTTTACGGACGATAATTTTACGTGATGGATGACGTGGAATAATCGTAGTACATAGATCAAAGATCAGTAATTTCTATTTCCAGTAGAAAGATTAATCATCTTGTGACTGGCCATCAAAACTTCTGTTGTCTGATCTGGACAGTTTTACTTCTTAAGACGTTTCCATGGTAACTTTGAATATCAACGTGACACGCTTTCGTGCGTGCAGCCGGTGCTCATCAATTTATAAGACGTGACGTCATCACATCAAAAGATGGCATTATGTGCCTATATTTTTAATTTATTTTAGACAATAAAGTTTTGGAGAACCATAATAATATGCGGATTATAAAAAAGTAGTTGCCATTGAATGGTCAAAACCAACTTGTGAAACGTCATAAAGTTCAATACTAGCAACCACTGTTTCTGTGTTTCTCATGTATAACCCAGCAACCCGCGCCGATAAAGAACTGAGCTGTGCCTGACTAATAAACACATTTTGATTAGATTTTTTTACTTTTTAAAGTAGTAATTTATTTTTCAGGCTGAGTTGAGACTTCCTATTCATGAGCCAATACATTTTCCTCAGTTGTAGGCTTAGGAATTTCCGTTTGTTAAATATATGTTAGGCGTCTGTCAAGGTATAGACCCAGATATCTCACACCAGTGGCGGCTGGTGACTTCAGTGACCGGTAGTGCGCTAAGTAAAGCCTGACCGACCAGGGATATATGAGAGCTGTCAAGATGGAGCCACTTTTTAGATTTATATAGCAACATTCAGTATAGTACGCACATATTGAATTGGCCGATGTTTTTATTCAAAATGTACTTTTGCACTGAAATACACAATAAAATATACAAAATGTATTTTAATTTAATGCATATTTTATATATATTTTGATGTCAATGTAAAAAGAACTAGCCTTGACATTTACATGTTCACAACATTTTTTCCATGTATCTGCAGATATGTCCTGAAGCAAAGTGTACAAATTATTAAAAAAATTATTTATCGACCTTGCTGAAACACTAAACTTCTAAATAAAAATTCTAGTTCAGAAAAACTTAACCTAAGCTATTTTTATTCGGACATTTCGTAATTCTGTAAAGTCAAAAAGTGTTTTTTGTTCAGAACGAATAATATTTACGTCCCTCTTTTGTTTGCTATTCGGTAAATATATGCTTGAGATACACCTAGATAGAATAAAAAATAATTACCTAATTGTACATTACGGCGCGGCCAATTCATGACAATCTCACTACAATGACATAACGTTTTACCATTTACGTCAGTTCAGAAGCCAACTTTACTACATCATTTAGAGGAATGCTTTCACATCCTGCACGTTTTTTGTCTTGCAAACACTTGAAAACATTGTACACAGTATTCCGCTCCTTACTATGACTAGTTTTTGGCGTTTTATAGTGTTATTTTATAGTTTAACGCAAAAACATAATATCAAGAGATTATGAAATTTTGACATTGACAACAGATTATCAAGCTTCAAACATAATTGTGGCCAGTGTAAGAAATTAGTTCCAACGAAATTTCGCATTATGGTGGCCCCTCATATATTCCTGGTCAGGCTTTACCTACCTACTTAAATACCAAATTTCCCAACACATTCTGGTCATGTTATTTTAAGATCGTGACTTCCGAATTTTTTAATCGCCTGCGTTTTATTATGTACGTACCTAGTATGAATATTCTCAAGACACTCAATGAGTTGCAAAAAACAAGAAAAAAAAATCGAAACAAGTTTTTTAACCTCATTTTTAGTACCTTTATGAACACACCCATAGACCACAACAACAAAGAAAACAGTAGTAATATCCCAAAAATACTTGAAAAAAATATATAAAAATAAAAGCATTTGAAAAGTAGGAATTGAACTCAGGATCACCTGATTGTAAAGCCTTACCTATAACCAACGCTTAGGCAAATATCGGCACGACTTAATTCACAGTATCACTTGACAGAAAGCACAAAAC
The DNA here is from genome assembly GCA_946902875.1 of Nematopogon swammerdamellus. NCBI lineage: Eukaryota > Metazoa > Arthropoda > Insecta > Lepidoptera > Adelidae > Nematopogon > Nematopogon swammerdamellus. Next base: position 20,303,562 of record OX336337.1, on the reverse strand, counting down.
CTAAACATATCCCATTTTAAATATTCGCGCGCTAACGGGTATGTGACATCACATGACAGCGCGCTGACTCTAGGTAGACGGACTCGTGCAAAACGAATTGCTCGCGACGTGTTGCACACACGGCTATTCACGATATAGCGTCCTTGTTTGGCGCTCGTGCACCGCACGCAGAACTCCATTTCGACCCATACTGTTTCTATGAAGTATCTTTTGTCTTACGCGCCAGCGGTGTTTTGCCGATCCCCATACATTCAGTATGTGAGACCCGCGTGCGTATTCGATTCCGCACGGGGTGCGTTAGCGATGCATGGCACGGGTTTACTCGCAAAAACGTGCCTTGTGATCTATAAAATAAGGTCAAATTCACATTCGTATTTATTTGGAGTACGATCTTTATGGTTTTAATGTAGGTATGTTGTAAGATATTATTTATTTTGAGTGAAGTGAAGACTTCTCGTGGTATGGTAGTGCGGCGCTTTAGATTCCGCACGGGGCGTGCGTTTACTCGCAAAAAAGTGCCTTGTGATCTATAAAATAAGGTCGAATTCACATTCGTATTTATTTGGAGTACGATCTTTATGGTTTTAATGTACGTATGTTGTAAGATATTATTTATTTTGAGTGAAGTGAAGACTTCTCGTCACACTTTAGAACCAGGCGCCAGTGTCTCACACCATCTGCCTGTGGTACCATTATGTCGTTTAACTTGACTGGGGAGCATGTCTCTCTTCTTATAGTCTATGTAACATACACAGATTTAGTTTCGTTTACCTTTATATGACAGTTTTTGAGCCATTGAGATAAGGGTCCCTCTGTGGTTGGTAGTTCTGATGTGAATATATTGGGCCCATCACGCTGCCTTGAGGCACACCTGCTTCTATGTTTAGTAGAGAAGTAAAGTCCGATCCTTGCTAAGTTAATGACGTAATAATACGTAAGTAAAAAGGTAAAAAAATAAAAAACCGGAGTAATGATCACATAATTATATTATAAAATGATTTAATTACAATAAACAGGATAAGTATCATACATAACATAATGTACCTAGATCACTACGAACAACTTATTCTTACACAAAAGCGGACCTGATGTACTCTTTCAATATCTCTCATCGAAACTTACAAAATTTTATCAGAACGGTATGATGTGGCAGATCTCAAACTAATGTACACAATGAATACGAATAATCACCTACGTGAACGAACACTCGTTGACTCGTGGAACCGACTCCCAGAGGAAGTGATTAGTGCTACTTCAGTGAACAGCTTCAAAAACAGACTTGACATCTATATAAAAAACCACAAACTTTAGAAGAACGAAATAAAACAAAAAACAAAACAAAAAAAATCATACAAGTGCACCATCAATTTACCAACTTCAATGTACACGCATCACCTTTAACTGCTAGTGTATGAGCCTGTCCAGATGGAGCGATTTACGCGCGAGCGGACTCGCGCGTATTCACTCGCGCGTTCCCGAGATACCAGTGCTACATACATACCGTCCAGATGATCTCGCGCGTTTCCTCACTCGCGCGTAAAACGCGTGCAACGCGCCGGACTCTCGACTCGCGCGAGTGACGCCCGAGCGACGCGCGAGTCGAGATACTCGGGCGCCATTGCTTCGTCCAGTAGTACGCGCGTCTCCGCGGCGAGTGGACATATTTCGTCGACCGCTTTGTCTGCCTTCATGTCCTGTCTGTCCCTTCCATTCGCGCGGAGGTACGCGCGTAAAACGCGAAATCTGGACACAATAAAAATAGAAGCGCGCGAGTCCGCTCGCGCGTAACTCGCTCCATCTGGACAGGCTCTATCTAAACAATAATAATGATAATGAGGTTCCTCTCTTTGGGACCCGACCATCGGTAGCTTGGGCTCGCCCCGCCGCCGGTGGTAGAAACTCCATTTGTTTTTGTATTAATTTTAGATTTTAAGTTTGTAAATATTATGTAAAATTAATATAAAAAAAAATGTGTAAATAAATGGATGAAAAAATAAATAATCCATCTTTTCAGGAAAATGATAAATCCAAAGAGTTTGTATTACGTCGCTGCGCTCCTTTATAGAGCGACCCTATGGGCACACGGCTACGAGAAAGAATGAAGCCCGCTGCGGGGTGTAGTGCGGGCAGGGGAACGACGTTCGGCTCCTACTCGGGCATGCGCGAACGGAAAGCGTCCAAGCGTAAAAACCATGTATCTCTTATTTTGCAAAATTGTATTGTAAGTGAGGTTGTAGTACCTTAATATATTGAATTCTTACGGTGCTTACTTTTTATTACTTTATCCTATTACTTTAAGTGAGCTAAACTTGTATGTATATATTTGTTTCTCGGAAACGGCTCTTAACGATTTCGACGAAATTTAATTGTATTTAGATAATGTTACGTTTTGAAGTTAATTCATCTACATAGATAGGTGTAGCAAAGCTCGATCGCTCAGGTACTTGCCATTATGAAAGATTCGTATTTACGACAAATGAGTGAAAAAAAACAACATAACAAAAGTTTTTTTTAAATCAAAATTTATGAATTTTCAAAATTTAACGTTCGAACGAAAACATGATTGAAGTCTTTATTTGGAATTTAACTAAACCTCACACAAAAAGTTGCGGATTATGAGTTATCTATCACTACTACATTACTATACTACGAAAACGCAAAGGATGATGGTGTTCGTAAATTGCTCCAAAAATTCAAGTTTATATTGAATATCACTCGTTTAGGACTTTAATGTGGTACAGATAAAGGCTTTAAAATTCCATGCACTCTTTTTCTTCTCTTTTGTAAAGAGGGAATTTTTTTTCTTCTGATAACCTTGTAGTTCAGGCAATAAAGGAGATGTTGGAGTGCGTGAGCAGGGTCAAAAGCGATTTCTTCAGAAACCTGTTCGGGTGCTTAGGGAGTAAACATACTAAAAGTCCTGGCGTCTACGAGGTGAGCCGGAAGAGGGGGGGCCCAAATACGGTCCCGCTTTTGGGTTTTTCGCTACGATCTCGAAAACGGTGCGCCGTAGAGAAAAATTGTCTTTTACCGAATGAAAGCTCATAAAATTATCTACAACTTTTATTCTATTCACTTTTTTCAAATTCCGAACCGTTTTCGAGCTACACGCTTAGGAAAAGTGAAAATTTCCGAAAAATTGATTTTTACCTCATATTTCTCATCAAACATTCCTTCATATCGTCTAAACTATTCCCCTGAGAAAGATATTGTCAAACAAGAAGTTATAGAGAATTTAATTCCCTTCAATAATGTGTTCTTCCTCAAATGGTATGGGGCACCAGCAAGACAGACCTCTCTCAACCAGTACCGCTTCCAGTCGTTTATGAGGTCAGTGGCTAGTATATAGCCTGAAATTAGTTCGCGCCCACCAACTGAGAGCGCAGCTAAACAGCACGCAGAGGCCCTTCATCAAGAACCACCCACTACTGGTGAACAACTTTTTCTGAAAATGATGAAATTTTACAAAAAAATCTTAAAATTGGTGCAACTGTTGACCGGCTGGAGATAAATTAGCATATGTATACACACTTTTAAAGGGAATTAAATTCTCTATATCTTCTTGTTTGACAATATCTTTCTCAGATGAATAGTTTAGACGATATGAAGGAATGTTTGATGAGAAATATGAGGTAAAAATAAATTTTTCGAATGTGCATTATAAAAGTAGTCTTCTTTAAAATCTCGAGAACAAATACGGCTGTAAGTGTTTCCTGTTCTTTTTATTGCGGCCTCCCACAGTTGAATTTTTTCAGGATTTTTGGGAAACCTTAAAACCAAAGGTACCTAATTGAAAATTACCTAATTGCCATCTTTCACACAACAAAATTACTCGGAAACCAGTATACATACTAAATAGTCCATATTTGGGCGTTTTTTTATGGAATCAGACACGGTTGGCTACCTACATCACCTAAAACATCCGTGATGTCAGCCCATAACACCCGGTGAGCTAGGTGCCATATCGGTGCTTCCGTTCATTTGGATACATGTCAGCTACACTGAATTGGCCGGAAAACACGAACTATTTACATAGCCGTTTCGACCGACGTTTCGTCAGAGCGGTGGTACCAACCCGGCCGGGATAAATCCTACCACCTAGTAAGGTATGAAGAGAAGGGGCCTACAGGTTAACGTGGAATCCGAACCACGGTCAGCTCCAACGGTCGAGCGGTCACCCTTTCCAAGTACTGACCGCGCTCAGGGTTGCTTAAGAACGAAGGTAGGTATATGCGTGATTTACGTTAAGCTCATTCCATTCTTTTAGAAATGGCGGCCATTTTTTTTTTAATAAAATGCTTCATAAGATAAGATACCTACGTGAACGAACATGCGTCGTTTAATAAATTAACCGAGCTCTAAAGTCCTTCCATAGAGAATTGACTTTTACTTGGTTTTAAAAAAAATACATGAAAGATCATATCTGCCTCCTATTTTGGAACTTTATCATCAATACTAATAATAAATCTGTAAGGGATGGCCATGGAGTAAGTTACTTTGTTTGATGAGATATTGCGTTTGTAGACTCTATGTATGATACTAAAACTAAATTGATGATTTTTAGAACTATTTTCTGTATGTATGTAACTATCTACGTTCCACGATAGCTCTTAAACCGATCATCCGAATTCGATGAAACTTAGTACAAGCACATTTACCTATACGAGACATAGGATAGGCTAAATAAAATTCAGTTCCGGTTACGCTATGATGTGGATGTCATACAAACCGAAAAGGTACGGGGCGGGCTTAATTACTTTTTTCTTTTTAAATCCGAATTTCACGCGAGCGAAGCCGCAGGCAAAAGCTAGTACTACTTAAATTAAATATGTAATCACATGGATTATTATATAAATATTCGGGAAAAAATATGATTTAGACTTAGGACGTTCTAAAGGAAATCCGCCACCGCCGTCGCTCCCGGTTAAAATATCACCAAAATACCAATTACCTGTGGAATCTTAGACCATTCACGATTCTAGTCTCCTTCTTTGAGTCAGATTTGCGAATTAAAACGCAAGTTGACCATTTTGGCTGAATTTTAGGTATAAAACTAAGAAATTGATCCCTCTGCATCGCGCGACGAAGCACGGCCGATGACTGCCGATCGGACCCGAACGCGCTTCGTGGCCCTCACCAACGAAGCTTCACCTCACCAACGCTCACATTCTCTCTATAAAGGAGCGCAGCGACGTAATACAAACTCTTTGGATAAATCATCTCTAAGTAAGTAATTAAGGACGAAGCCGAAGGCCGGACTGCGTTCAGGAAGACCATAAACCTTCTCGAAGAAAGTAAGTAACTGAGGGCGAGGCCGAAGGCCGAGCTACGTTCAGGAAGACGATAAACGTTCTCGAAGACAGTAAGTAACGATGGGCGAGGCCGAAGGCCGAACTGCGTTCAAGAAGAGGATACACCTTCTCGACGAAAGTAAGTACCTAAGCCTCGCCGTTAGTTACTTACTTTGTTTGAGAAGGTTTTTCGTTTACATTAACGCAGCTCGGCCTTCGGCCTCACCCTTAGTTACTTTCATTGAAAAAGAATATATGGTTTACGTGAACGCAACTCCGCCTTAGGCCTCGCCTTTAGTTACTCACTTTCTTCGAGACGGTTTATTGTTTACCTGAACCCAGCTCGGCCGTCGGCCTCGCCCTTAGTTACTTACTTTCTTCATTGAAATACGAATTTCACGCGAGCGAAGCCGCGGGCAAAAGCTAGTCGACATAAATAATAAATAGGGGCGCGTGCGTCGCGGCCCGCCTTAGTCTATATGGTACAAGTGGGCGGCGGGCGGCGCAATGTCGATTTACACTACAACTGCTCCACGAACTTGGAGAGCTGGTCCTGCGGCGTCATGGGCGCGAGCGAGTCGTCGGGCGGCTGCGGCGGCTGGTGCGGCGGCTGCTGCTGCTGGTGCGGCGGCGCGGGCGACTGCCGTGCGATCCCCACGCCGCCGACGCCTCCTACGCCCACCCCTTTTACGCCTACTCCAAACTGCAAACATTCACCGTCCTTGCTACAACACCACGTACGTACACTCTGCCAACGAGACACCATTCTAATATGCCTCCTCATCCACAGAACATGAAAAACGAGTAGAAGTAGCACAATGACATATTAGTATGAAGAGCAGTATAACCAAATAACATTTGGTTATACTGCTCTTCCCACATTCCCATACAAACCAAATAACATTACAAATAAAAACAATTAGTGAGTTTGATACGTCCATCAAGCTATAATTTACCACTTTAGACAAATTCTTTGTGCAGATGTAGTTTTTGCATTTATGTATTTTTTTATCAGATATACTGCTGTTTTAACCCTTTGACTCCCGCCATATTAAATAAGCTTGCCTCCCTTGAGTCCCCGCCATTTTCGCCGGCGCACATGGCGCCTCGCATGTTCATCGCCGCCATCCGCCTGCAGAGCAGCTGCTGCTGCTGTAGCCTCTGCTGTAGCTGCTGCTGCTTGAGTTTGGGCTTGATGTTGCTGCAGAACGGCACGGGACACTTGGTCTCCTGGCAGTGCTTGGCGTGGTAGCAGCAGAGCGCTATCAGCTGCTTGCAGATGGGGCAGCCGCCTCTGGTCTTTCTCTTGCAGATCTTGGTGTGCGTGACGACCCGCTTCATCTTCTGGCACGAGGACAGGCGGCAGTTGGCATCTCGGCACTGGCACGCGTGCACCAAGGACTGGATGCAGTGCTGGATGGACTGCTCGCGAGCCTCCTGGGGGTTGGCCTGCTTGGTGTCGCCGGGCGAGGAGCCCACGTCGAGGTCGAGGCCGAGCTTCTCCATCTTGTGAAGATGTCCGTCCTTCTCGTAGCACGGCACGCAGAGGTCGAAGTCGTCGCACACGGTGCAGTGGTAGCGGGTCTCCACGTGGCTGTTGCAGTTGTTGCAGGTGTAGACGAACTTGTCCTGACCCTGGGCCCTGGTTGTGCAACTCCCACAGCATGCAGAGGGTGGAGTCCCTTCCCCTTCCCTTGGAATGCGTTCCTGACGTTTGTCAGTTAGATTATTTTTTTTTTTTAATTCGTTTCCTCCCGAAACAGGCAAAACTCATTAGAGTATACAGCCATTTCTTCTGTAGCTTTAACGTCTGTTGTATAAATTCTCGGCCCGCGAGAACCACAAAAATATATTTTTTTAATTACAACGACGACGCGACAAACTTCCGCCGTCCGCCATCTTTTTTGCATAATAGTGATGCCAGCCAGCAAGCAAAGGTAGGTAGGGCGTATGCCAGTCTGGATTGCCTTAAAAAAAAAAAAGTCTATTAAAAAGTACTACAAGCTTGGCAAAATAGTACGAAACCCAGTACGAAATCGTACAAAACAACAGATGAGTTTTTTTTTTTTATTACCCAAAGAGTTTTTATTACGTACGACACGCACGACGTAATACAAACTCATTTATCAAACTTATTTATCACTTGCCGAAGAACCAAGCGAAGGATTAGAGGGATTGGATAAAGTCTTTCAGGTGGCGCACCGCTCGGGATCAATTCTGATGTCTCTCACTGACAGTTCTCCTCCTAACAAATTTTTGTTTTCGGAAAATACAAACTGTTTTGGTGGTTTAAAAAAAAAATAAGCAGGGTTAATATAAAGAAAAGATGCGTCGCTGTACGCGACGCATCTTCTATGAATTAACCCAAACCTAATGTTGAGGCGGCGCGGCGGCGCATGTCGTTTTTGCATAAATTCCCATACAAAATAAATGTTTTGGTGCATAAAAAAAAAATTCGAAAATTCATTTTGTATGAAAAATATGTTTTTCACAAATTGTTTTTTCCGAAACTACGCATTTCCGGCAAACAATTTATTTCACTATCATTCATCTATCAATTCGGTCTACACAATAAGCTTACCATCAATTTGCTAGCAAGGATGCCCTCTATTAAATTAATCCACACCCTCCCGTTCGCTCTCACTGTAGGATCGTAATGTGTTTCACTTTAAAAATCTAAATAAAATTCTCTAATAATTGAGTTTTTGGTTGTCGTTTTTTTTTAATGGCGAACATCTGGCAACCCTAGTTGTATCCCATACCTCCGGGTTTCAGGATACTTTTGTAAAGCAAAGTTGTGAAGTAGTATTTATTTTCTAGGCTGAGTTTAGACTTCCTATTCATGACATGAGCCAATACATTTTCTTCAGTTATAGGCATTTCCGTACAGATCTGTTAATGAAAGCTGGCGCGTGCACAGTACTCACACCAATGCAATTGTGCAAGTGCGAGTGAGACAAATCAGGTTTTCGTGATGCGTATGCCCCTGTATGCCCCGATCTGTCTCACTCGCACTTGCACAATTGCATTGGTGTGAGTACTGTGCACGCGCCAGCTTTGACCGACTACAGACCTGTATGTTAATTATGTGTGTCCTCCATGTTAGGCGTCTGTCAAGGTATAGACCCAGATATCTCACACAATTTGCTTGTGGTACCATTACGTCGTTTAACTTGACTGGGGAGCATGTCTCCCTTCTTATAGTCTATGTAAGCGGCGGGTGGCCGGGTGGTTTGGGCATCGGCTTCTCATGTGAGAGGTCCGAGGTAATCCGGTCGGCGTGTACTAATGAGTTTTTCCTGATGAAAAGATTTACGTGCATACCTGCTGCTTCACCATTCAGAACCGGTTTAAAACTGTAGGTCCCTTCCCTTGCCCCTTACTAGGTGCTAGGCTCAAATTGTAACCGACTGTGTTGGTACCACCGTCCTGGATGTAAGATGCCCGCATAGCAGCCTCGGCTGTGTTCTCCTCTAGTCCAGTAAAGCCAACATTCCAAAGGAAGTCACCTACCTTCTCGGAGGTGATATTGGCTGGTCGGAGCGTGTGCTTTAGCCCCTTCGACTCAGCCACTCATACTGGATTATACCTATATATTAAAAAAAACAGATTTAGTTTCGTTTACCTTTATACGGCAGTTTTTGAGCCATAGAGCTTACTCAAGCTTACTCTCCTCGACCCGAGTAACCTAGTTAGATGGGGGAAATAGACTATGCCTGTCATGTAAGGAGTCCGTAGGCACGGCCAAACATTTGTTATGCGGATGAAAAATACTACTTGAGCGAGGCCAGTATTCCTACCATCATGATAAAGTTCTCCAAATCATCAGAGAGGCCATCAACCTGTCAATTGCACGGACCAGGAAAGGGCAAACCAGTAGCGGCTTCCAGAAGGTCAACTTTGTGAAACCTGGAGCCAAAAAGCTGCCCAAAGATAGGACTAAACCTTAAATTTTGGGAGCAGCAAAGGATCGGGAATTGTTGATGGACACACATGAGAAGCTTTACCATATGCCTTCGGAAATCTGTACCACAGCATTAAAGACCAGATATACTCATATTCTTAAAAGGGACAAAGCATGTAGTACTTGTTGCCATGGGAAAGCAACATACCGCAGGATCACAACATCAAACTTAACAAGTACTGCAACTTAGTAGACCGGATTGTGAGAAACGGATTCAAGACTGATCTTTTCGCTGTGGAAGTCGGAGCAAGATTGCCCAGCTGAGCTGTTGCCGATGGGCCCGGATATGTTCGGTGAAGCCATCGTAAGCTTAGTTCCACACCTTCTAAGACTTTTTTGGAGATAGGAGGCTACTAAAGGATTTGGATCAGAGGCCATAGTTGTAGCGTCGTCTGCGAATGTGCCTATTTTAACTCCGTCTGTGGTTGGTAATTCTGATGTGAATATATTGGACTCATCAAGCTGCCTTGAGGCACGCCTGCTTCTATGTTTAGTAGAGAAGCAAAGTCAGATCCTTGTTTGACAAAGAAGTGTCAATCGCTGAGATATGAGTTAATGATGTAATAATACATAAGTAACAAGGTAAAAAGAAAAAACAGGAGTAATGATCACATAATTATATTATAAAATGATTTAATTACAATAAACAGGATAAGTATCATAATGTACCTAGATCACTACGAACAACTTATTCTTACACAAAAGCGGACCTGATGTACTCTTTCAATATATTTACATTTGTACATTGAGCGCTCGATTCAATTCGTCGTAATACTTAATCTTACGTCTTCCTAATTAAATTAATAATGTCATCGACAATAAATAAATAGGGGCGCGTGCGTCGCGGCCCGCCTTAGTCTATATGGTACAAGTGGGCGGCGGGCGGCGGGCGGCGCAATGTCTATTTACACTACAACTGCTCCACGAACTTGGAGAGCTGGTCCTGCGGCGTCATGGGCGCTAGCGAATCGTCGGGCGGCTGCGGCGGCTGGTGCGGCGGCTGCTGCTGCTGGTGCGGCGGCGCGGGCGACTGGCGCATCAGCAGCAGCTCCGAGGGCGTGCCGGGGCGGGGCGACGGCGCGGCGGGCGGCGACCGCTGCAGCACCGGCGCGCCGGGGAAGTAGCGCGCGCCGGCGCCCGCGCGCGCGCCCCCGCCGTACCCCGCCGTCGCGCGCATGCCCAGCATGCCGCCCGCCGCCGCCCCGCCCACCCCCGCCTGCTGCTTGTACCACGCGCCGTGCGCGCCGCCCACACCTACACCCATCCCCACTCCCACGCCCATCCCCACGCCGCCGACGCCTCCTACGCCCACCCCTTGTACGCCTACTCCAACCTGCAAACATACACCGTCCTTGCTACAACACCACGTACGCACACTCTGCCAACGAGACACCATTCTAATATGCCTCCTCATCCACAGAACATGAAAAACGAGTAGAAGTAGCACAATGACATATTAGTATGAAGAGCAGTATAACCAAATATAACATTTGGTTATACTGCTCTTCCCACATTCCCATACAAACCAAATAACATTACAAATAAAATCAATTAGTGAGTTTGATACTTCCATTAAGTTATTATTTACCAGTTTAGACAAATTCTATGTGCGGATATATTTTTGCATTTATGTATTTTTTTATCAGATATACTGCTGTTTTAACATCGTTTTTTTTTCGTTTTCCATAGTCGTTTTTCTACGTCTACTAGTTTTTTAAAGTTCTGTGCTCTCAACATGGTACTATAATAAGAAAAGAGCAATGCTATCAATGAGTTAACGTCTTGATTACGCCAACATTGCCTCGCTGCCCTGTAAATGTTCGGGACGGCCTATCCGCACATATGGCAATGCTAGCTAATCCAAGTTGTGTGTGATGTTGCATAATCACACTGCACACATATTAGATCCTTTTTGACATTATAAAATCATAAAATAGTTCGTATGAATATTCTAACTTGTTATTTACATAAAAAATCGTTTTCTTTAACCATCCTTACATGTGCCTGAATACGTCATTGAAACCCCCAAACAAATTAATGAGTAGTCTCGACTTTCTTATAAGCGAACATAGAATTGGTGCAGCGCATAGTTACAGATTTTGCCATGTCATAATAACATTAGCATTGACAATGCTATTTGAAGGAAGACACCATAATATAACTCCAAAAAATGTTATAATAAAGTCTAATGTCGGCATATAAGGCCCCTATTATTAATATCTATAAAACCGATAACTAGGCTTAAGTTTTTAATTCTAATTATCTACAAGTACTATTTTCAAAATTGTTCTTATGTTGCAATGCAAATGTGTGGAATGGGCTAGCGGCGAATATCTTCCCCTACTCCTACACCCAGGCACCTTCAAGTGGCGGGTTAATGCCCTTTCCGCGTCTTTAGCTAGCCGGACTGGCACCTACTTGGGGGTGAAATCGACTGTGCCTGAGAATCCGGCCTTGACCCAATCTTGTTACACAAAAAAAAAATATTATGAATGCAAAAGGCCCAAACGAATTAATGAGTAGTTCTCGACCTATAAGCGAACACAGAATGGGTGCGGCGGATAGATAGTTACAGATTTTTCGCTTGATTTATTATATCCCTCAAATTGAATGCAGTCACGGTGGAAACATTCATTAAAAAAATGATAAAGCTTCCCTTCTCTGTAATTGTGAAAGCGCTTACCTGTTGTTGCTGCCCCAGCAAGTGCATCTGTTGCAACCGCTGTTGTTGCTGCTGCTGCTGTTGCTGTTGCTGCTGTTGTTGCTGCTGTTGCTGTTGCTGTTGTTGCTGCTGCTGCTGCTGCTGTTGTTGTTGCTGCTGTTGCTGCTGTGGTTGCATCATGTGCTGCAGCTGTTGCTGCTGAGTCTGCTGCTGGGGAACACCCTGACCCAGGTTGCCAACAACACCGACGCCCCCCTGCTGCTGCTGGTTTTGGGCGCTCTGCAATTGTCATAGCAGGTTTCAGTATGCGGTCTGCTTTACTTTAACATAATTTTAGACCTATTCATAGGGTTGTTCATTATTTAGCACCGATAACTAGGCTTAAGTTTTTAATTCTACCATACTTGGGTTAGAAGGGACCTCGCAATGAATTTTTGCTAGTACCTACATGATTGAGATGCAAACTTGAAGAACAGAAACGCTAAGGACATAATATCTGCTCAAAAGTTAGAGTGTAGCAGCACTCATACATATTTATTAAAATAATGTTACCTGTCTTTGTTTGATGAAAGCGGCCATAAGAGGTGGGTTGGACTTGAGGATTTGCAGTATCTCGGCCTGCTGGTTGGTGGAGGCGGGCGAGCGCAGGGTCGCCATCAGCTGCTGCAGCGCTTTGTGGTGCAGCTGCGGAGCGGAGGGCGGCCGCTGCTGTGGCGCCACCGGCGGTGGCCCAGGCACCGGTCCCGCACCCGGCCCCGCGCCAGGCACTGGGCCCGCCGCCCGCAGGTGATGGTGGTGCGGGTGGTGGAGGGGGGGAGGCTGCGGCGGCCGGTAGCGCTGCTGCCACGCGTCTGTGGGGCGCGCGCCGTGCGGCGGTGGCATGGGGGGCGGCGCCGCTTTGCCATAGAGCGGCGCCTGCTGCCGCGCCGCCTCCTCCTGCACCTGCTTCACCACCTGCAGCACGTTGGCGGTGGGGCCGTGCGGCGCCGACGGCTTGGACGGAGGCGGCGACGCCATGGGCGCCACCGGCGGGGGGGAGTTGGCGCCGGCGCACATGGCGCCTCGCGTGTTCATCGCCGCCATCCGCCTGCGGAGCAGCTGCTGCTGCTGTAGCCTCTGCTGTAGCTGCTGCTGCTTGAGTTTGGCCTTGATGTTGCTGCAGAACGGCACGGGACACTTGGTCTCCTGGCAGTGCTTGGCGTGGTAGCAGCAGAGCGCTATCAGCTGCTTGCAGATGGGGCAGCCGCCGTTGGTCTTTCTCTTGCAGATCTTGGTGTGCGTGACGACGCGCTTCATCTTCTGGCACGAGGGCAGGCGGCAGTTGGCATCTCGGCACTGGCATGCGTGCACCAAGGACTGGATGCAGCGCTGGATGGACTGCTTGCGAGCCTCCTGGGGGTTGGCCTGCTTGGTGTCGCCGGGCGAGGAGCCCACGTCGAGGTCGAGGCCGAGCTTCTCCATCTTGTGAGGATGTCCGTCCTTCTCGTAGCACGGCACACACAGGTCGAAGTCATCACACACGGTGCAGTGGTAGCGGGTCTCCACGTGGCTCTTGCAGTTGTTGCAGGTGTAGACGAACTTGTCCTGGCCCTGGTTGTGCAACTCCCACAGCATGCAGAGGGTGGAGAATCGAGCTCGCCGCGTCGACGAGAACTCGTAGTGCCGGTCGCGCGCCATCGTTAGGAACGCATCACGACCATCCATCAGGTCGCAATTTAATAGAGGATCAGGGTCTTGGATAGGCTGAAAGTGAACATAAAAACATTAGGATTGACAGTTAATTTGAAAGAAAGGACACACCATAACCTAACTTCAAAAAAAATTATTTCATAAAATTTCTTAAGTTCTAATTATCTATTTTCCAAATTGTTCTGGTGTTTAACTGCAAATGGACTTCCGACGATTATCTTCCCTTACTCCTAAATCCAGGCACCTTCAAGTGGCGGGTTAATGCCCTCAGACACTTTAGTCCACCTGCAAGCTGGACTTCCATCTACTTGGGGGTGAAATCGGCTGTGCCTGGGATTCCGTCCTTGACCCAATCTGGTTACATTTAAAAGAATGTACCTATGAATGCAAAAGGAATACTCACAGCTAAGCTGGCTGCCGATTGTGCGGAATGTAATCTTATGACAAAGAAAACCTCTTTGTGCTTTTCCATAGTTGCAAAAATTTTAGTACTGAGATCACTACCAGTCTGCTGGTCACTTTGTTTTTTACTATTCTTTCTTTGCGCCGCTTTCGACTTATTCGACTTCTTCGCTTTCTTTTGGCCTTTCTTCTTGCCGTCGGGGCCGAGCTCCGTTTCTTCCGTCGCTTGGAATATCTGGAAGAGAAAGTTTAAATGTGAAATGTTTCAATGTAAAAAGAGACAAGTGTGACTAAAAAGTATGCTATCTTTAATCTTTATGCTTATCTTTAATAAAAGGTGGTACTTTTTTATTTCCCCGAAAAATGTCAGTACATGCTCAGCATGCATTCTCTTCTCATGCATTGCTCAGATTGACAAAAAAATATATATATATATAAAACTGTGCAATTGTTAACCTGTAATTAATGTAAATATTTGAAATTTTTCTACACTATAAAAAGGGCATTTTAAAACCTAACATATCCAGCAAAACCATAATTTTTTCTACCTGTCATGTTAGGCTATACAGGTGGTATAGCCATCTAGCCATCTAGACATCCTATTACATTACCGCTTATCAATCTAGAACCATCTTGATCCTTGGAGAGAGGAACATGAAGTGGTAGTGAGTGAAAGTGAACGTGATGCGATGTTGAGAATGTGAATAATACTCACGGCCGCCTCGGCCGCCTCCGCCTGCTTCCTCTTCTCCTCCTCCTCCTGGTCCAGCTCCTTGATGGACTCCTCCAGCACGTTCGGCCAGAAGTCCCCCTCGAAGTACGGCAACTCCGCCGCCGACGAGATGTTGTCCTCCATCGCCTGCTTCAGGATATCCTTGTAGTCGAGGATTATCCTCTCGATGATGCCCTTGTCCAGCATCTTCTTGTACCACTCCTGCAGCCTCTTCGGCTTGGGGATCTTCTGTTCCGGCGGATGGCAGTGGAAGATGTAGTCGTCGCCCTCCGACGGTGGACATGCCCAGATGTGCGCCATTGTGTAGCCGAGCTGCTTGGCGTAGTCGAGGTATCCGAGGAGGATCTCGTGGTAGACGGCGGTGCGGTACTGGCGCGGTTTGAAGAAGTGAACCGAGTCGAGATAGGCGATGTAGACTCGCCGCGTGTTGGGGCTGGGGCTCTCGCTGCCGTACTCCTGCACGTGCATGCCGAAGAAGCAGACGTCCGCGCCGTCCACTTCCTCGAAGGCGAATAAAGCCTTCGCGCGGTACGGGAACTCGCCGCACAGCTCGCCGGCCTCCACGAACCTTCCCCTCATGCCGGGCTTCACCTCAACCATCTGCACACACACACGCACACACACATATACACATCTTATATTCGCTAGTCACACGATATACATAAAAATGTGAGTGCCGGGACTGACGGTTAATGTGTAAACATCACTCGTGATAAACATGGTTCCGCCTATGAGGTGTTATGCGTTACATGTCACCAAATCCCAAGTCACTCTAATCCTGGAAAATCTTAAATGTCCCAGTATATATGTTTACACATCAATAACCTGAATCCTCTCACAGCAAGGGTTATATATAAGGTCTTTCAATAGTAGGTAACGATACGCTAAGGGGTGTATGTGTATCAGATACTGATCACGTTCCCATACCAATTTTTTTTTTTACTATATAAAAAACGTACTTATTACGGTGAAATACTTGCACTTCACGTATTAAATTTGAGGAGTAGGTTTTATATATCGTAAAAAAAAATTGGCATGGGAATGTGATCAACATCTGATACACATACACCCCTTAGTTACCTACTAATGAAAGACCTTATATATTTAGAGTGTGGAAGGCCAAAGGGTTAGTGCCACTCTTCATTCATCGAGAAAAGTTCTCGTACAACCATTTGCACAGGACAGAAAGGGCCCAAACAAGCATTTAATTTGAATACAATATATGAATACAGTTCATACAACACTAACCTTATCGGAGGAAGCGACGACCCTGATGTGAACGTCCCCCGCTCCCGCCTCCTTCTTCTTCAAGAAGTTATTGACGCGGTTCTCGATGTAGTGGCCGAGCTTGGAGGTCGGCAGCTTCTTTGCGCTGAACTTGTTGTCTTTCCTCTTGGCGCCCTTCTTCTTGAAGCAGTTGTCGCAGCAGAAGCCCTGCGGCCAGATCTGCTCGAGGTGTAGCACGCAGATCTGGTGCTGCTTGCGGCCGCAGTCCGTGCACATCACGAACGGCTCCAGCTCGAGGTGGTCGTTCTTCATCTCCTTGAATAGCTCCTTCTTTATCGCACTGAAATAGGTCGCGCGCGTTAAGCTGGGTCCACATTATGTATGACTAGATTTTGCCCGCGGCTTCGCTTCGCGTGACTTTTTGCTCACAGCTCAGGTCGCCGATGATGTAGCTTAATGATTTATAACCTAAAACCATCTTGAGAAGTGACACAATGTAACTGTGAAAACCGCATGTACATCGATAAAGTGTTCTCGAGTTATAATGATTAGCTAGCTGCGACAGACTAAAATAAGAATAATCTTTTTTACAAAACCAAATAAGTATCCTACCCAATGGCGGCATTCTGCCTAGACCAACTAGGCACCTGTCTAGGGCCCCAGCGTCGGATGGGCCCACACAGAACACAGGAAAAATAGCATATCAAGATCTATCATAAAACAGCGAAAAAAAAAATATATATAAATAAGATCTTTGTGCACTCAACACGTGGAGTACACTCATCAGCTGCAAGCTGCTAGTGTATATAAATAAATAATAATAAATAATAAAATAAGACTGACTGACTTGACGTTTAAAAAATGTAAAATTTATATAAAAAGAAATGTGGAAATAAATGGATGAAATAAAATAATAATAATCAATATTGTGTCTAAGCCCGCTACCTGTCTGCTTACTTTTAATATTAAAGTATGTGAATTATACATGTTTAACATTGAGTTTGCATTTTTGCTAAATGACAAAAAAGAGGACCCCCTAACTCTCGTAATTGCCTAGAGGCCATGAGCGTCTACGTGCCGGCCTGGTCCCGCCCGCTCGTTATGCACAAAATAAAACAAATTGTCATCTTTTCCTACGATTCCTTTCAACCACAATGCTATCTATGTAGGGTATTTTAAAAGTGGTCCATAATTAAAAAGTTTTATTAACCACGACTATAGATGGATGGATGGACGATATAGGGTGGCGGGTGGCCGAAAGGTCCAAAACCAATGAGTTTTTTTCCGATTTGAAAAAAATTACTTGCATACCTTCACCCACTCCTCCATGGTGGGTTAACTAGAGGAAATTGCCTAAGGCAATAGGCCCGCCCTTGCACCACATTAAGTGGCATAAGGTGTATCAAAAGAGACAGACGGACAGAGGTATGTACGTAGAGTGTTTTTACTGTTTGTACTCACGTCTGCGGCTGCATCGGATCATCGCCAAGCGTGACGGTGTCGCCCTGGATGTCGTTGAAGCATTTCTGGCAGAAGGTGTATCTGTCGGGACAAAACCCAATACGCTTTAAGACTGTCCACACAAACGGCGTCAGGAAAGAGAGGCGTGTGAGAGAGAAAACATTAGTGCAAGCAATGTAAATGAGTGTGCAAAAAATTTAAAAAACTCATTACAGCTCACCGATGAGACGGAAGTTAACTTTCTCCATACAAAATCATCTTTCGGCATTTGTTTTCTAGCCCCCTAAACCTTATCCGCTTCTTAAAATGGTTTTTTTTTTCTTGTCCTAACGACAGTCCAATCTACGTTCCTGTCATTTTTTTGTTTAGATGAAATATACCTACAACACCGGAGCTAAAAATTTGTATTCGACAAAAAAATTTTGAATTTTTGTTTCATGAAGTTCATTATAAGCTTTATTGAGTCATTCATTACTTTACAGTATTGAAAAAATAAAAGGATCATAGATTAAGGGATAGATAATAAAGGAACATAGATTAGACTGTGACATTACAACAAAAAAAAATTGTAAAAATCAGATAATATTGAATTGGATAAACATAAATGCCGAAAGTCAAATTTGTATGGAGAAAGTTAACTTCCGTCTCATCTTAATCAGTGAAATAGGAAGAAAAGTTGGCTCAGGTTAGGTTTACTAATGCATTGAATAATTATACAGGATGCTAATCCCAGAGACACACATTATACAGGTACCGCAATAATGGTGTAAAATTTAACCTCTCAAATAAGTGGCAGATGATCAAGTGGTTTGGGCATCTGCTTCTCATGCGAGAGATCCGAGGTTCGAATCTGGTCGGCGTGTACCAATGAGTTTTTTCTGACGAAAAAATTTACATGCATACATACCTACACTTGCTGCTTAACCGTTCGGAACTGGTGTAAAACTGTAGGTCCCCTTCCCTTGCCCCTTACTAGGTGGTGGGGTCAAATTGTAGTCGACTGTGTTAGCATAGCAGCCTCGGTTGTGTTCTCCTCTAGTCCAGTATAGCCAGCAATACAGGGGAGTCTCCGGTATGGCACCTACCTTCTAGGAGGTGATACGGGCTGGTCGGAGCATGTGCTTTGGCCCCTCCGACTCAAGACATTATTTGCTGCGGGGAACTGTACTAACATGTCAGTGGGACTGACGTTGGTGCCGTTAAAGCTCAGATCGTCGACACAGGACGATTGCCCTGTTGATAGGCCACTTTTGAGAGTGTCGTTTGTAATACTGCGAGATTTGAAATTTTAAGAAATGTAAGGCTGTAGGGTTCAAAGGTAAAAAAAAGGATATGTTTGGGATGGGGATTTTTTCGAATCTAGTCACTGTTTATTAGCTAAAGTTGTTCAGTTTGAGGTACACAATTATTAACAGCTCAAGCGCCCTGGCCCCGCCCCACAGTGCGGACCGGCACCGCAAGGTCACCGAAACGCCATGGTCCACAGTGTGGACCAGTGGGCACGGCCAACTATCGGCATTAAAATATATTGAGTAGGTATATAATAATATACTCTTTCAACATGAGTATAAGATTCAATTATACTTATGCCCTACTTAATCTGATTAACTTTGTTGGCAAATTTGAAGAAAAATTTCTAGTTCTCCTTGAGTAGTCGTAAATGAAAATTATAATTTTTTTTTTATTGTAAGCTCGACAAATGGCGCCGAGGCACCCATGAGGTGTCTAACGGCGCCCATGGAAATTCGGTCGTATGCGGGGGTTGCAAATGCCATGCCGGCCTGACAGGTGCCCATTCACGCCCCTCTTGAAGGACCCGAGACTGTACTTTGGGGGAAATATATGAGCAGGGAGACCGTTCCAGAGTTTACCGGTTCTGTAGAGGAAAGATTTGCAGAATTGTTTGTGTTTGATTTTAGACATTAGTTTGTTGTGTTTGCGTACAACATTTCTGAGTTAATGTTTTACCTATTATTGGAGGTTATAATTCATTCCCAAGCTTGTGAAATCGAAACCAAACATAATCTCACTTTATTTGTGAAGTCCAATTTGTTCAACTCACAATTTGAATCAAAATAAAGCACTATGTTGTTGTTGTTGTTTGCTGCCCAGCCTCTTGGGAAGGCGGGTGGGCCATTCTCCGCACTGAGACCTCAAGACGGTCCGTTGTACGTTGCAACACAACAAAGCACTATAATATGTTATATAACTATGTAGGAAAGACTACAAGCATGCTCAATTTGCTATAGTTTATATTTGTTTTTTCTGAAAGAAAAACATTTTTTCCTTGCCTCGCCAGCGGAAATATCGCGGCATTTTACGGAGGCAGTTCTCACGCAGGACACGAGCGCTTGGGCGGTTAAAAAGCGCCCTGTATAGATATACATCATAATGTGTCTTGTATCAGCACGGCAGACCCACCTGTTCTGGTAGCTGAAGTACTTGGCGTCCCTGGGGATGGTGCAGAGCTGCTTGCCGTAGCAGCAGAGCACCTGCGGGTTGAACGTGTACTTGCGGCCGCAGCAGTAGCCCAGGCTCTGCATCACCGGGTCTATCTCCTGCTCGAACACCTCCGACAGCTGCGCAACACAAACGCCATTCGTCACAACAACTCCGAAAACTCAACAGTCCGCGACTGAGCGAATCTGCACTACTCTGTACTAATTATTTGTCTTTTTTATCCTGACTCAAATGATTTTTACAAATGTTTTATTTAAAGAAAGGGAGAAAGAAATACCAAAATATGTCAAGATTCCATTAGTGAAAATGCATTTAAATTGGTTCAGCTGTTTCCTTACAGACATATTTCTGTCTGTAAGGGGTAAACCCTTACAGACAGAAATATGTTGCTCTATTAAATATAATAGTAGACAAAATTTGCGAGAGGATTGTTTCAAGGGCACATGTATACAATATAAATAATAAACAAAAATGTCAGCCCCCTCACCTTAGTGCAGTATCTATAGACCCTCGACGTCTTCCTGTTGTACAGCCAAGCGTTGTCGAACATGAGCCAGACGTCGTCGACGTACTCCCACGGGTCGACATACTCGCCCCTCTCCAGCTTCCCCTTGATGGTGGACAGGTCGATGGGCTTCGTCACTATGTCGAAGTAGTCGGGTATGCCGAGCGCTTGGGCGTCCACCTGTGCACAAACACCGATACGTCTTATCTACAAATGGAAAGAGAAAGAAAGAAAATAACATTTATTTATGTCATTACAAAAAAAGGTTTAATAATACAATTATAAAAAAAAATAAAATTATTGCGATAAAAATAATGACAATATGAGTCCAAGTTAACAAAATATGTAGTGTCAAGAGTTGTAGTCTCAAAGTGACAAGATTTTTTTTATGACAGAAATGGAATGTTTAAATAAAATTATGATGATAGTGAATACAAACAAGCTACGAATTCTCATAAACAAGATCATCACTAATGAAAAAAAAAGGAATAGCTGTGAAGCTCACCGGTTGTCTGAACGGTATGGACTCGGGGTCCTGCCTGAAGAGTTTCTCGAGGGTAGGCTTGAGCGCCTGCCGCAGCTCCTCCGGCTTGAACACGCACTTGCGCTTGGCGCCGCGGTCCGTCTGCTCCGTCGGCACGATCTCCGTCGGATCCTCCTTTATCCTCTCCTCCTTCTTCACGATGAACGGAGTCATTTCCATCGGCTCCTTCTTGATGCTCATCTCGTCGCGCATGCCCTTACCGCCGCACGACTCCGAGTCCTCCGGCTCCTCCTTGATGTGCATGTCACCATCTGCCGGTTCTTGCTTCATCTCCATTTTGATTTGCGGCGGACTGTCGTCGGCCGCGGCCGCCGCGTTCAGGGCCGCCATCTGCGCGGACATGGAGGAGCCGGTGGAACGGGAGGCGGGTCGCGGGGGCGGCGCGGGGCTCGGCTGGGCGGGGTGCGGCGTGGCGGGCGTGCGCGGCGGAGGCGGCCCCACAGAGCCGATGTTGCCGCCGCCGGGGATGGGTGACGGCGCCGGCGGGCCCACGCTGACGGGCCCGCCCACCGAGCCCGGCTCTCCGGCGCGCGAGTACGACGCCGTGCTGAAGGGGCTCGCCGCCTGCCCGCCGGCCGCGGACATCCGCACTTTCGTCGCCTCGCTCTGATGGCTCGGCGAGGCGCTGAGCGGGTTGGGGCCGTTGGTGGACATGGGGGGGAACTGCGGGGGCACCGACGGCGCCGGCGACTGCATCGGCTGGCCGAACGGCGAGAGGCCCGGGTTCATCATGCCGATGCTGCCGTTGGGCGTGGGCGGCATCTGGTTGGGGCTGGGCCCCGGCGGGCCGACCAGGTTGGGTTGGAAGGCGACGCGGCCGCCGGGCATGCCGAGCGCCATGCCGGGCGAGGGGATGCGCATGCCGGGCAGGCTGGGCTGCGCGGGCGGGGGGCCGGGGCGCGGGAGGCAGGGCGCGGGGCCGCGCACGCTGCTCATGACGCCCCCGCTCATGTTGGCGCCGGGCTGCGGCTGCTGCTGCAGAGGGTTCTGCTGCTGCTGCAGCAGCTGCTGTTGCTCTTTGCGCTTTTGTCTCTTCTCCTCCAGTTCCTTTTGAATCTTGTATATTTTTTCCGCTAGTAGGTGATAGTACTCGGAGCGAGTGCTCGCCATTTCGTACATATCGCCCTCGACTTTTCGCGCGTACGCGACGAGGTTATGCATTCTCTTGTCTAACATTGCCGTGGGATCCGGGGTTGGGAAAATGGCTTGAACCCTGCGAAAAAATTCAAATTTGTTTAAATCTTGGAAGTGGATTTAAGCATTTGTAGTAGTCCAGTTCTAATCGGCTGGGTGACAGTTCCCACTAGTGTAGTGAAAATATTGATTATCTCATTTTATCGATCTCGTAGCACTTACACTTTGATCGAACACATTTTAACCCCTTGGCTCCCACAACACCCGGCCGGGTTTTACGGGGCGCGTAGTAGTGGACTCCCACAACACCCGGCCGGGTGTCGGCGCGGCGCGGCTCCCTATTTAATTCATAACTAATTCTACCAATTTTTCTTAGTAGAACTGAATACTGATACATTCTTGGTTAAATTTACTAGTAACTATTATCAAACATGACTGGACAACACATCACCACAGAAAATAATTTTTGAAAATGTAAAAAAAAAAGGGCTCCCATGACAACTGACATTTCCACAGACACTGGAATACACAGATCTTGTACCGTATTTCGGGAACCCGTATTCTAGAGTATGTTTCAATGCCTATATTTTGATGGGCGACTTGTGGGAGGAAATTATACAGTTTTGGTCAGAAAAAACCAAAAAAAAATGTCGAGTGTGTTTTGTTTTGCCTGGAGTTCAAAAAATCGGTCTGTGCTTCTAAATAAGTGAATCCTGAAGTGTTCGGTATGACTGAATGCGCAATTTCAGTACAAATCAGACTGAATACAGATCATTGATGGATCGATCGATTGAGGCGGGATATTCGAATTTGTGTGGGAGCGCGCGCGCCAAAATTTCGCGTTTTTGCGCGCGGCGAAAAGGGCTGGGAGTTTACCGACGTAAGCATTGTAAATAGTTGAAAACTGCGGGAGCTAAAGAGTTTACGACATAATCATTAATATTTTTTTACAGGTATTTATTTTAATGTCATATAACTAGAAATTGATACACAATTTGACAGTGAGTTATACATAATTCTTACTTAGAAATTAAAATGTTGTCTATTATCATAAAATCCAAATTAATTTTACACTAGATTAACTTACTAAAACTTATTATTGTCATTACTTTTTTACTTTTTATTTATTTTTTATTATATTCTGGGAAATGTACCGTGTTATGCCGGTACTTAAAAAAATAGCCCCACTGCATCTATCCCCGTGCATGTCGTAAAAGGTGACTAAGGGATAAGGACAAAGTGCGGTGCTAAAGGGCGACAGGATGGCCACCTCTCATTTTGGCACAGTCATTCCACCGAGGAATGAAACAGGTGGGTCTTCGTGCCTTACTTGCTGCTTGATAGTCATCTTGTCCGAATACTTTGCTAAATTAAGTAATTTAGAGTCCTTGCAGCACAACACCGATTACTCTGCTTACCCCGATTTTCGCGATACAGCGTGTGGCATGTATGTACATATGTATTCTGGGAAAGGGAACTTTACATAATGAGGTTGTTACAAATTAGACTGTTAGCCACGCTTTTCCGTGTTGTCAACGACAGCGTCACGACAGACAGACAGAACATTGAACGATAGTTGAAGAGAAATTAAAAGAGATTTTTATTACACAATTTGACTTACAGTTTATGGACGAGATGATTTCTGAGATCAGCAGTAATGGATTGGTGCCATTCCTTGGTGCCGGAGACAGGAGTGGCGGTGACAGGCCCGCCCGCTAGTTGCAGCCCTCCCGTTCCCATCTGGTGAAATATTTAATCATTCATATTGGTTCATCCAAAGCAGCTTTTACAAGCAAAACTATCGATTCCATCGGAAGATAAAATTTGTCACAATCAGACGACTGTAAACAAATAATTCAAAACAGGTGACAACTCAGCACACAAGGGTTTCACTTAACAATCTATATTTATTTATTTAAACACTGACAGCTAACAGCTGGTGCGTGTATTCTGTTTTTTATTTATTTATACATTGCACTTGTATTGTTTTTAAGTATTTTGTTTTTTTTTATTTGGTTTTTAAAGAATTAATTGAGGGAGTACTGATGGTGTCTTAAGATAATTAGTTCCACGCCCTTACAACCCGGTGCATCAGAAAATTATCTGTGACCATTGCAAGTAGGCAATCCTACGGGCACGAGACCAGCGAGTGGCCACTCTTGATCTCTTAAGCAGTCCACACACCGAACCCACCGACGTCTTTACTTTAGAGAATCATGACGGCGACTTGCGCCCGCGCGTGCTACCCGGCGACTTGTGGCGACATGTCGGCGGCAGCCTCGCCATATGCCGCGCTCAGTCAGTACGCGGCTAATGGGAATGCGGGTGTGCACTCACGATGGGCTGGTGCTGCTGCAGGTCTGGCTGCGTCGGCTGGTGGTGGAAGAGCTGCGGCGCGGGCTGCTGCGGCTGCTGCAGCTCCTGCAGCCCCGCCGGCCGCACCCCGCCCGGCACGCCCAGCCGCGCCCCCGTCGGCCGCACACCGCCCACCACTCCCAGCCCGCCCACCTGTTTGCGATAGCGCATTACTTTTTGCTAGTTTTGCCTTGTTAGAAACAAGATATAGGCACATTACACTTTTACATATATGTACACACAGAGGGGTTGTATTCCTCGAATTTAGAATTTAAGAGTGTAAGTACAGTGTAGCCGGCACGATCGAAGGGAAGCACTGACATGGCACCTAGTTCACCCGGTGTTATGGGCTGACATCACGGATTTTGTAGGTGATGTAGCTAACCGTGGCAGTTTCCAATAAAAAAAAAACCCCCGGGTGGGGCTGGTACTTAAAAAGAATAGCCCCACACTCTCCCCGCGCATGTCGTAAAAGGCGACTAACAAGATGCCGTTCTAAAGGGCGACAGGCTAGCCACCTCTCACCTTGGAACGGTCCTTACAATTGATCCATGCAGCGGGTGGGTCTTCGTTACTTACTTGTAGCTTAATAGTTATCTTGTTCGAGTACTTTGCTAAACAAGGTGGTCGGTGTTGTGCTGTAATTTACAAGAGTACCTGCAGCACAACTCCGATTACTCTGCTTACCCCGATTGTTTGGATACAGAGTGCGGTATGTTGTGTACGTAAGGAATGGTGAGTTTGGAAGCAAAGCATGAGTCTAGAGGTTTGGAAGCGAGACATGAGTGTTGCAGGTTTGAAACCAAGGTAAAGCAGGACTCCGGCTCCGTCATCTGTTATGTCACACAACGTTAGTATGTCAACTCACCATGTTGGGCCCAGTGGTGGGGGGTGTGATGCCTAGCGCGTCGTACGCACGCTGCATGTCCGACGCGGAGGGGTTGGTGGGGGCGGGCGGGGGCTGCGCGGGCCGCACGGGCGCCGCCCCCGGCACCCCCTGCACACCGGGCGCCCCCGGGCCCTGCACCATCCCGCCCACCATGCCGGTCGCGACGCCCACGCCGCCCGTCGCACCCGCTACTGCTGGAACAGGGACAACTATTTGCAAATGTGCTTTAATATAAACTGCATGAGTAGTCGAGTGTGCCTATCTTTATTCTTTATTTATGCTTTGATTTTAATTCATTGTCAGAATGCTATTTCAAATGTAACTAGGTGCATATGACTTGCATGCCTCTGTCTAAAAAAGAAATATGTGACGCAATGAACAATCATTGTAAAAAAAAAATTCCGGTTATGCGGTATAATTAAAGGCGACTCACTTTTACTAGTCGGCGTTTCGTCCATCGCTCCGGGGACATCGTCAGGGAGCGACGGACGAAACGTCGACTAGTAAAAGTGAGTCGCTTTAAATATACCGCATAACCGGAAAAAAATTTATACAATGTGTAATAGCGGTAAAAGCCTAAACGAACATATAATTAATTATTGTTATTAATTTTTATTTTAAACCTCTTTCTTTGAATTTGGTCAAAAAATTAAAACACAAAAGCAAAAAAAGTGCAGAGTGAATAAAAACAATAAAATTGAACAATATAATTATTAACTCCTACTACTAGGTAAATGGCAGAGTTCATGAGACATAGTCGTGACATGGGTTTACGCTTTTGTAATAGCAATTATACGAGGGCTTGATGCGAGCCGAAACGTGAAGCATGCGCGGGAAATGTAGAGTGGCCACTCGCTAGTCCCGGCCTCGATTAATACCCTCCTCTACTGCCGATGGCAGGCCTCACGCACTCTATGTACTTGCGCGCGCTAACTACCTATCGCCCGACGGGCCGCCGGCGGTCTTTTTCAGTACAAATTCGTCAGCCGCGCGAAGTATACATAGACGCTCGCCCACGCAACTGCGCGCAGCTGCAAAGCAATAAACACTTTACACTCGATCGTTAAGGTACATTTTCGCACGCATCGATTGGCGATGTGAAACAGTAGGCTATTAAAGCCCGAAGGTAGGAACATTTTCTATGGAGTGATTTATCTGTTACGAAGTAACTATTAAGTAATCTGTGCCGATGGCCCCGGATATGTTCGGTGAAGCCATCGCAAGCTTAGATCCACACCTTCCCTTCTATTTAAACTCGAATTATAGATCAGAGTGTAGGAAAACCAACAGTAATATAAACATATTTTTTAACATTAATAAATTTTAAATAAATGTGGTCCACGGAAATAACAGACTCAAATTATAGAGATTCTATTTTAAAGTGAAGTTGCACTATATGTCGAGTGAAGTTTATATAAGGTGGACATTTTATATGCATTGAAGCTACTGATACCAACTCTAAGACTACTAGATAAGGAGAGTGAAGCTAGCTAACTACAATACGTCCCACTCAGGTTTGCCGCTGACGCTGTGACGTCAACGTAATTCCATTAAAGTTTGCATGTCAAACTTGAATGGAAATACGAATTACGTATGTGTTGTAAACAGAAAATAATGCTGACTACATGCACAAATAATATTGAACACAAACGGGATACTCACAATTTCTGTTTTTGTCTGCTTGCTTCAGTGGTAAACAGACAGGGCAGTCATTTTTATTACAGTGCTTCCAATGATTTATAATTTGTCTTGATGAGGAGCAGTGCGGCACCGAACAATTCTTTCCCGCCTGAAAAAAAAACCAGAATAATATTGGTCTGCTGCTTTTTTTTTCATTTCAATTGTCAAAACTGTGAGAATATTTCAAAATCATTACAAAATTTAAATTATTATTTGAAAAAAAAATTTACCAACATAGAGGCGGGCTCACCTGGCATGACATCATATGATTGAGGACGCCCTTCATAGTCTTACAATGGGGCAGGGCGCACTGCCACACCTCACCGTTGGTGGACTGGGTTTCTCTCCGCTGGCACTTGTGTGCGTGCAGTAGCAGCACCAGCTGCTGCTGGATGAGTTTCCTCTTCTCGGGGTCCGCTATGGAGCCACTGGTGGGCGCGCCGGGCTGGTTGGAGGCCTGCGTGGCGGTCTGCGGCTGCGACTGGCCGCCGGCGGGCGCGCCCGACAGCGGCGTCTGCGGGGAGGGGGCGGGCGGCACGGCCTGCGCTGCGCCGCCGCCGGCCGCGTCGCCGGGCGGCCCGAAGCGCACGGCGGAGGGCCGCTGCGCGGGCGGCGCGCCGGGGCCCTGCGGCGACTGCCCGTAGGGCGGGTGGTAGGGCGCGAGGGGGTGGCCGCCGCCGCCGGGGCCCTGCATGCGCGGGTGGTGCTGCAGCGTGGCGCGCATGCTCGCCGCCGGCATCCCCACGCCCCCCACCCGCACCCCCATCGGCCCGTTCTGCATTCCCTGCAACACGAACGTCTAACATAGGTTGGCTTCTCTCATCTATAAAACACAAATATCGCTTCTATACACATATCAATACATTTAACAAAGCTCGTTGCCATTGCCATTGTCCTAATATAGAAATTATTACTACAATAATAGTACAAAGATTAATTTCAGAGGTGTTGCCAGTATTCAGAACAAGAGGATACACACACATATAAACATTATGGTGCCTTTTAGATAAATAAGAACTACGTTAAAACTATTTTACAGAAACAAGCACTATACTAGGTAAATACCTAACATAAAAAATTATTCTTAAAAATTCATTTTGACTTCGCCGTATTCAATAATGAAAAAAGTGTGCACAAGAATTTGACAGATGTCGGTTGCGTTTAATTGCTACGTTATTTCAAATACCGTATTTAAAGAGTATGTTTCTTTATCTACACATTGATATGCAATTTGTATGGGTAAATTGTCAATCTTATTTTAGAAAAATTTGGAAATTTTGCTCGTTTGTTCTTCCTGGAGTTCATAAAAACCTCTGTACTTTCTAAATCAGTGAAACCTCACTCGTTTTAACTCATTTTGTGGTTGATTTCATTGGCTTTATGTGCCAATAGAGTTTATTGATCTGACTTCATTGTTTTACTAAATATTTGAGTTAATATGTGCGCCGCGCGGCGCCGAATCTCCGCGCGGCGAAAGTGTCATGGGAATCAAGGGGGTAAGCATACTGAGGTGTTCCTCATGGTTCATTAATTTAGTATTTTATTTTTTATTCAAGGTCAAATTAAGGTCAGGAAGTGTAAGTAGACCCGGTGAAGCGACAATGCAGGTTGTATGTACATATTATACCCGACTTCCAGGATAATTCCACGAACATGAACTAAACTAAAGCTAACTATCAACCAGGTATTCCAAGCAAGCTGTAACTATTTGTTCATCCACTTGCTTGCATAACACTTCCTTATGGCTTCTCCACAATTAGGTATAAAAAGATTTTATGAAATGCGTGTTTTACCAAACTCGATGAAAATTACACAATTAGTTGGATAACGAAATGATGTGCGCGGTATTAAGTTCACAGATATCACATTGAAGGTTATTTGTCCATTATTATGAGATATTCGATAATAGATTACAGTGAAGTCCATATTTATACGCAAGTTATTTAATATTGTTCGATTTATCAGAGAATTAAAGATCAAAACTAAAATAAACCATTGCCAACAAGCGCTTCTTGATGAATGACATTTTTCACTTAAAAATTATTGACCTCATAAATAAAACAGATTTTGCTTGTTTGAATGAAATGTTCCTACAACATAAGTGCTTTGCACCTGTTTGAGCAGGTAGAATATTTCGAGTTGAAATGTTTTGAAATTGTTATGAAAGTATAGATTTTCTTTGTATATTGATAAAGTGCAGCACAAGAAATGGTCATTCTAAACAGACCTAATTTAATAAAGATGAACCTGCATGTCAGCTATTAAATAGTTACTTGGAAATGCAATAAACTGGCGAACATCACTACTGGCAGACATTTTGAAGACTGTTGAGGTAAAATTTATTATTTTAATTATTGTGAAAGTAGTGTATATATTATTTAGCATTTTTATTTGCATTTTAATTATTGTTATAAAAGACATTCAATTATTTTAATTGATGAATAAAGTTGGAAAAATCACTTTGCAACTACCAGGATAAATAAAAATAAAAAATGTTTTATATACCCAACATTATGGTTACTTTGTTCCTATAAAACTATGCAGCCTAATTATCCTACTTCTTGTGCGAGTATGATGATCTCTGTTTGTGAAAATAAATTTAAAGTCTTATGTATTTTGTAATGTTTGTGCAACAACAATAATTACATTTTTGAGGGCAACGCCACCGGTGCAAATAAGAGTTTTGTTCAATTGAGTCAAGTATACCCACAAATTCATTCTAACTAAAACCTGGATTTAGACGCTTCAATATGAGGTTGCCCTTAAATAAAGGGTTTTCCATTAAGGACTGGTCGATGTTCAAAAGGAATAAAACAAGCTGTGTTTGAGGTATTAACGAAATTTCTTTTTTTGTTTGAAAGGCCCACGTATGCCATTTATGTGTGGAATATGACATCATTCAAATGTCCGCCGCGGCTTCTCACGGTGGCACGGAAAAATCGAAAAAATACGGACCAATGACCCCACCGGCCCAAAATCCACACCAAACAGTAACTTTTTGTGGATGCATTGCCACTTTGTGAACCTCATGTGGGTTGGCCTCGTCCCATATTTGCTTGTTAACATAGCCATTCATCCAAAAATGTGCCTCGTCGCTAAAAATGATTTATCGGCCAAAATTGGGGTCCTCTTCTAAACGCTCCGAAGCCCAGGCAGCGAACAAACGGTGTTGTCTATGTCATTAGGTTTGAGCTGCTCAATCGTGTAACTTGACATGATGATTTGGCATCAGTTACTGAATAATGAAGAACTGATTTGACAGTTGCCGCCAAAACAACATGGCCGCCACAGCCTGTCAACATCGACCCGTCCCTATTGGAAAACCCTTTATATGTACTGATTGTCCCAATTCGACTGGATTTGCTTACCACCACATGATTCGTCATTTAATAATGTTCAATAAAAATTCAGCAGCATTTTTTCCTAATTCCTCTTAGTTTTCGACATAACTGAAGGTTGTATGCGTTAAGAAAGTTTCAATAAAACCATATCTCACATTGGAAACTAACCATTTAATGGCAATTATCTCGAAAAATAAGAGTCCTAGAAAATTCATTTTCTAAATAAAAAATCTTGTTTGCACCGGTGGTGTTGCCCACAAAATTTTAATTATTGTTCTTGCACAAACATTACAAAATTCATAAGACATTTATTTTCACAAACTGTCAAATTATACTCCTTCAAGAAGTAGGATAAGTAGGCTGCATAGTTTGTTTTGTAGGAACAAAGTAACCATGATGTCGGGTACTCACAACATTTTTTATTTCTATTTATCCTACTAGTTGCAAGTTGATAGCAGCAAGGTGATTTTTCTAACTTTGTCATGAGATCGACAATCTGTAACGTCACAATTTCATGTTTGTTTACAACTCGAGAACTACTCAATCAATCTAAGTGGGGTTTTCACTGACGTATTCAAGCACATGATTATATTAAATATCTTATTTATAGTAAGTAAGGATCATTGTAGGATACTTTTTCTGCAAAGCAAAACTGCGGGAACCACTGGAATTCTATATTTTATTCTGTTGTCGAAAATAGTGCATTCCAGAAACAGCGACAGCGCTACAAATGCACAGCGCAGGTTGCTAGTACGCATCACACATTTTACCATCCCATTACCATTTTTCTTACAGTGAACATACAGACGGACAATCAAAAAAGCAATAGGCAACGAGCGTATACTGTCGCCCTGGAGCAAAACTTCGCCAACATTTTGTTATTTACACTGACAATATTTTCATTACAAACTCTAAGAAAAAATCAGCAAAATTCTAGCTCAACATTTTCATAAGAAAATTGCAAATCAACACAACACAAAAAAAAACTAGAATTATACTTTTCTCAAAAAAAATAAAATATTTAAATTTCAAAAAAACAAGAACATAAAAGCTTGATTCTGCTAAATATTTTAATTGGATTGTTATAGCACTCACTTAAAATTTTGAAAAACTGTAAATGTCCACTAAAAATGGTTGTCCACTAAAAATGGTTCAGTCACGAGTGTTTGCTCTCGGGCGACGGCACAAAGAGCGAGAGAAGACTGACCTGTGTCTGCGGATGGTGAGGAGGATGGTGGTTGGCGCCCATCAGAGTGGGCACCTGCTGCTTGTTGACGCTGTTCACCACGAGCCCCCCGCCGGCCATCACGCCGCCGCCCCCCATCACGCCCGCGCCCCCCATGCTGCTGTTTGTCATTATCATACCGCCCACGTTCGATGCGTTCATACCACCTACACAATGTCGCTCGTGTGAGTTATTTCATTTTTTTATTTTACTTTTTAAACAAATAAATATTTTACTATGAATTATTTTCATTTTTCATGCCAGTTTACAAGTTTATTCACTTACTAACAGGAGTGTGTGTAATATAGATTGGATGGCAAGGAATAATATAGACAAAATACAAATACAGAGAAAATAATAATTACCTATTTAATTTAAGGATTTAAATATGCAGTTTCAAATGAAATTGTTTTAGTTACATAACAATATTTTTTTTTTTTTTTTCTAAACAATAATTTAACATAATGTTTATATTTGGAATATGAGTATGTCCAGCAGTAGACGCATACGGATGGTACACTAACTGACCGACTTGCATTGAAGATCAACCATAAAAGAATTAATAAAATATTTATAAATAAAAGCCCTTACCTTGTATTGAACTCATAGGCATGGAAGGGTGATGCTGATTTGGATGACTTGTATTTGGCATTAACTGAGGATGCATGCCGGCCATCAGGTCCTTGGAGACGGACACATTCGGCGGCGACTGCAGGTTGGGACTTTTATTGCCCAAGCTTCCTAATCCTAATGGATTGTTGTGTGACATTAAGCCACCTTTGTTGCCCTGAAACAAAGTTTATTTAGTTGTAAACGCCAAGCACTCATTTTCAAGCCAAAAAATAATGTTTTGATACAAAAGCGGCGGGTGGCCGAGTGGTTTGGGCATCGGCTTCTCATTCGAGAGGTCCGCGGTTCGAATCCGGTCGGCGTGTACCAATGAGTTTTTTTCTGACAAAAAATTTACGTGCATACCTACACCTGCTGCTTCACCGTTCAGAACCGGTGTAAAACTGTAGGTCCCTTCCCTTGCCCCTTACTAGGTGGTAGGCTCAAATTGTAGCCGACTGGGTTGGTACCACCGTACTGGATGTAAGATGGCCGCATAGCAGCCTCGGTTGTGTTCTCTAGTTCAGTATAGCCAGCAATCCAGGGAAGTCTCCGGTATGGCACCTACCTTCTCAGAGGTGATATTGGCTGGTCGGAGCATGCGCTTTGGCCCCTCCGACTCAGCCACCCATACCAGATTACATAAAAAAAAAACTTTATTACACTTTATCATTCAATAATTTATGGACAAAACACTTCTTAGAATTTGGGTACAGATAAACGTCAGAAATTATTATCACAAAAAATACTGACCCATATTTGGAATGTTCATTCTACCTTTCTCAGTAACAACTTAAAAAATCCCATGTGGCTTAAATTTTAAAATTAAAGCAAATAACATGTTGTATTTATCCACGGCTGAGGTCTTAGCGAGACAATCCGCACCAAGCAGTTGATATTGAACACCGAGTGTCTAAGCTCAAATGGCAGTGGGATGGGCACGTCGAAGAGACGACGACTGCTGGAGTAGCCCCGCCAGGTTGGACATCGACATCAAGTTCTTCTGCGGAAAGCAGAGGTTCCGTACCGCTGAAGGACTGGAAGAAAATTGGAGAAGCGTATGTCCGGCAGTGGACACATGACTGAGTGACTGAAGTGATTTTTTTTTAATTGCAGTTACAGGTATTATGCATATGCAATGTGAAACGCTCTTCTGTATTTGGCCGGTTCAGGCGCTCCAAAATGACTTGAATTGAGAGGAATCAAAATAAGACATAAGATGCAAAAACACTGAATGAAGGTTGGTGGAAACTAGTTTGAAAATTGTTGCTGTTTTCTGTTTAGTTAAAAAAACCGGTCAAGTGCGAGTCGATCTCGCGCACCGAGAGTTCCGTATCTCCATGTCATGGTCAGCTCCGTCATGTCGTGGAGCATGGTCCACTCACGCCATCTATGGATTAGTTAAAATGCTTCATACTCTTTACGGTAGATGGCGTGCATACACTTTTTAGTTTCTTATATGGAATTTTTTCCTGTGATTTTTTTTATTTTTCTTGTTTTTATTATTTGTTATTTGTTATATTGGCCATAACACATTATGCTGTGAAAATTTCAACGCGCTACCTATTACGGTTCAAGATATACAGCCCTCGGACAGACAGACAGACAGACGGTGTATGCTCAGTAATAGGGTCCCGTACGACGGATACAGAACCCTAAACAATAATAATGCTAAGTAACCCAAAATCATCGCCTGAACATACCAAATATTTATTCTAAATATTGACGGGTAAAGAGACTAAAGGCATAGCGCCATCTATGAGTTGTAATATACTTGAATCTATACTTGACAGATGGCGCTACAACTTCACAACTAATGTTATTGTTCTTTTCTCTGTGCACTTGTCTCTATGCACTATTAAACTAAACATAACTACTAACATAAACCGCCTACAAGATTTATTGGCACCCCCTTAGAAGTACAACTTGCTATGAAAGGATTTCCTTATCTCGCACCCTAACACCCAATTCACAAGTAGTTAACCCTTCAAATATCACCTCAATTAAATGTTCTTCCCTCCTTTAATTTCACTCGTTTCCGGCCCTCCAGGGCCGCGAACGCCGACCTTGACAAAAACTCAAATTATTTCGTGAAATACTGAAGCTAGATCAATAAACTCTTTTCATCCATAAAGTCAATACAATTGTCTATAGATCAATGTCAAACAAATAAGGGGTTACTTGTTTAGAAGTACCAGATATTTTAGTAAGAAAAAAAAGAAAAAATAAAAACCCAATTTTTTCTCCTAAAATTGCGATTGAATTGAAAATTGTGGCATACCTTTACAATATTCACATCAGTATACTCGTAAAAGAACATACTTTTAGAAATAATAAATTATAATATACATTTTCTTTGCGGAAATTGGCGAAATCTGATGTTCAACATGTGGCGGAGGACCCGTACATAATACTCGTACGTAAATAACACGGACTAAAAGTGACAAGACTGACCGACTGTTACAATCACCATAGACGTGTTTGGTATCCAGAGTGAGGAAATTTTATCAGTCATCGATCTATCACTGTTTTTCCTATAGGAATAAAGCAATGAAAGAACAAGAACCACAACGTTAATCCCCGCGCGGGGCTTATAACATTTAAAGAGTTCATAAAACAAATGCAAAATATATATTTTTTTTAGTTCTGACATTATCCCTCCTCAAGATTCTAATCACTTGGTTGGTACGTACCAATAATTTTGTTTTGTTTTTTTTTATTATTAAAAAGAGTTGCGATGTTGACATTTAAAATGTTTTTCCATTTTGCAATTTCTCTTGCAGTCCACATACCATTTATTGTCCTAAAATATTGCCTGCTCATCAGACAAAGTGGTATCCTTGTCATTTTAGCAAGACACCGACAATATCATATCCATCCATTAAAGATACATTGTAATTGGAACAATAAAATTGAACAATAAAATTAAATATATGAAAGTTATACCTACATAACTTTTCATATATTTATTGTTCACCACAAAAATTTATATACTAAATTAAGTGATTTTAATTATAACAAAATACGTTAAAACTTCAAAGAAAATAAACTAAAATAAATTTAAATAATTCTATAAATTATTGGTACGTAAATAATAAATTACATTAATTATCCAAGAGATTTAATCAATAAACAAACCTGTTGCAGCAAATGATTATTGATTTGTCTCTGCAATGCAGCGGTTGGGTCGTCCCCGTTGAGCTGCTGGCCGGGCGGGCCCCCGGGGCCGGGGCCCTGCGCGGGGGGCTTGGGCCCCGTCACGCCGGGCTGCTCGCCCCAGGAGCCGCTCGACATCAGCTCGTCCGGCAGATCCTTCTCCAGGTCGAACATGTCCATGTTCGAGAATACATCCCCTGCAACAAGCACCGTACGTCCATATTTGATTACATTTGTTGGTGAAAAGTTAACAGTTTACAATTTACAATTTTAAGAGAAACACATAACACATTCAAGTGCAGTTCATTTACGTGAGCACTGCTACGCTCACATAAATGCCCACACACCGATTTATCACTGGTGTTGTGAATGTATGTGTTCTGTCTCAACTTATACATTGTAATCCATACAATCCTAATATATAAATCGAAGTTTCTACGGGCGACCCACTGTGTAAAGTACGTTAATATATAAATATTCTTACAACTCGAGAACCACTTTACATACCATTTTCACTGTTACATTATGTCACTTCACAAGATGGTTTTAGGCTATAAATCATAATTCTACGTCATCGGAGGCCTGAGCTATGAGCAAAAAATCTGGCGAAACGAAGCCGCCGGAAAAAGCTAGTATATTATAATCTGACAAAAGCAAAATTTTCACGGAGGGGTAGCTAGAAATGGGTCTGGGTCTATTATTTCTCAAATGGTAAAAATGTCAACAGAGAGTAGTGGCAGCCAGCCTACTGCTATTAAACATTGCCATACTCAGCATGTTAGGTTTTCGCGATGCAGACTTGACTTTGCCAGACTTTTAACATATTTTTTAAGCATACACAACAACAGTAAAACCATATTTTCTATTTCCAAAATGGGTACATTTTCAGATTCAGGTAATTTTTTTTTGCAATTCACTTTTATTATGTCTTTTGTATTTCTTTTTTGTGATTCTGCGCACTTGAATATGTCAAACAACTTGAGGTGCTATAGTTTGTAAGCACACAATCTCTCTCGCCGTCTCTCTAAAGCCGCGTCTCCTGCGCTTGTTTTTTCGAAACATTACACAAAAACATTTGTTTTCATACACACCACGCCCCAATGTTTCCATGTTTCTGTGTAATGTTTCGGAAAAAAAAACATCCGCAGGAGACGCGGCTTTAAGGTTAAATATTTATTTATTGAGTAAGTTCATTTCTAACTCTAGAAAAAAACACTGACACCCTTTTTCTGACTGCAGAAATCTCACACTAGATACATTAATAAAATGTATTTCTTTAAAATACATCATATCGATAGATTGTTTATAAAAATTTACATAATTTTATGCATACAATATGTGACTTCTAAACCTAACTCAATTAATGTATTTTATGTTCTAAATAATTTTAGTGATTTCTCTAGCTAGACATATTGAAGAGATAATGATTTTACTCAAAAAAAGAACTGGACAGCCCGGCAACAGTCCGCAAATCTGTCGGCATGGCATGAGCGTGGTTTCACGAGGTTAGTTGAATTTGGCTCTGTCGACGACTGCACCATTGCTCCGCTCGGCACAGACACCCATGCTGGTTTTCATACAACAAAAACAATTAAGATCGCCAGGTCGCTAGAACACAGTTTGGTTTGTAGCTAGTATTGCAACAAATAGTGAATACCGAATATTGGACTTGAAACCCGGCCGAATAGCCAAATACTATATTTTTAATTTGTAAGTATCATAAAGACTTCTTTATTTTAATTCAAAAATATAATTTTATTTATGTGATTTTTTTTTAATGTTGATGAAGCCGGACTGATCATTGTTCAATTGAGTGAAAGTGAGAAATACCTACTGTCAATTTTTGACGATTGCTAGCTTTGATTTCTACACCATTTGTACATTTAAGAACATGCTGGTAGGTAATAGCAAGTTTTGTTATAAAAAGTCTTCCTTTTTTTTTTAAATGAAAAGGCGACTAAGGGATATGACTCCCCCTTCTTATATTACTAAGTGGTAGGGTTTAACCCGCCCGGGTTGATACCACTGCACTGAATGAAAGGTCGGTCGAAACGGCTATGTAAATAGTTTGCGTTTTCCGTCCAGTTCAGTGTAGCCGGCACGACCGAAGGGAAGCACTGACGTGGCACCAAGTTCACCCGGTGTTATGGGCTGACATCACGGATGTTGCAGGTGATGTAGCCAACCGTGTCAGTTTCCATAAAAAAAATATATATATATACTTTATTGCACAAAAAGTGACAAAATGCAGACTTAAAGCCTAAAGACATTATCTGTCAGTCATGCCTGGGATTGTGAGTAGAGTAGATGGGTAGTGTGGTAAATTAAAAGAGAGAAAAAAAAAATTAAGAGTATAAAAATAAACAACAAAACATAAATAATAATAATGACATACAACTAAATACATTCGTGACATACATACATACAGGTTCAAAAGTACATACATATACACATATAAACAAATACATACATACATAATGCAGTTTCTGTGTAAATTCCACGGGTGCAAGATAGCGACACTCACTGTTTTGTCTCTTTGGAGTAGGATCGCACGGAAATTGGTAGCGGAAGCGAAAATTACGTTTTAATATTTTTTTTTGCAAATCTACAAATTGAAACAAAAAGTAAATATAATAAACAAATAAAATGTATTCTTTCCCAAACATTCTTTGCTCATGTTACATCTAATGTTTTTAAAGTAAATTCAGAAGCATATTCATGATTTTTTTCTATCTATCAAAGTTAATCAAATCGTGTTTTCAAAATGCTGTAGATATGCCCTGATAGATGAAGTTTTACATATTGTCAAGTGAGTAATATTGAGAGTAGATACATCTCTCAAAAAAAAAAACATGAAATTTTACCTTGCATGCAGCCTTAATATTTATCTGCCAACTTAGTAAATAAACAAAATTTTTTATAACCCACCAAGTTCAAATCAGGATTTATTTATAAATAAAAAAAAAATGTGTGTGGAGTAGCATTTAAGTGAACAAAGGGCAGAGGTCAATGATTCTCGCTTTAGCATGAACCTGCCTAGAGGGCTAATGATTTTATAAAACGCGGATCATTTGTAATTTTTATGGCGTGTAAAATGTGAACTTCAGATAACTTTTCTTCGTCTGGAATATGTCTCCGCACGAATGAGGCATTGGCTCGCGAGCGCGGAAGCAAAACATCCCAGTGAACTAGCTCTCGGCAGTCGGCGGAGGCGGCGCGCAGACGGCCCGAGTCGCGCTAGCGCGGAGCTCGCGCGCCGACCTCCGCTTCCACTTCGCGCAAGCTCGCATCGCACAATCCCGCTCATTCAATTTCATTTTATTTTACCGCGACTATTTACAAAAGTTTCGCACGCGACAAACACAATAGACGTGAGGCAAAATGTCAAAATACAAGCAGATTATTGTTGCCGATGTAGACATTGGATTGTCGGCGGTTTGCACTTTCTCAGCGATCGCACTTACCGGAGGAGTCGGATGGACCCTGGAAAGGATCGCGGATGAGCTTGGCGCGTTTGTTCGGCGGCTCGTCCACCCGGTGCTCGGCCATGGCGCGGTGGTATCGCACTCTCTCGCCACTCGCTTCACGGCCGCTCACTGCACAGGTCGCTACAGCGGCGCGGAGCGCCGTCGGCCCGCGCTCGCCTGGCGCCGCCGGGCCCTCATGCTCGCGCTACGCGAGCGGCGCCATTACCCGCGCACTCTTCGTCTCTGTCTCACCCCGTCCCGTGCCGTCCTGCACCGCGCACCGTGCACCGTACACACACACAATGAACCGAATCTCGATCGGCACTAAACTCAACGATGCTTCTGAATCAGTTTTGCGAACTCGCGGACGTCACTTTGGCGAAGACTCGCGGCGCTCCACTCGCCATCACACACGATATTTCGAGTTTATTCCGACGTCGCTCGTTCTCGGACACTTCGCTGCAAGATGGCCGCTGTTGATGACACTTTTTGTACGCTTGTCGGGAAATGTCGGACGACGGACGTAGTCGAATACTCTGATTGGCTGTAACGAGCCACGTGACCGCCGGAAGTTCACGGCGGACGCGGGGCTGTGACGTCACTACGAATTGTTCCGAATCAACACGACTACATACGAGTGGGCCCCTGTTTTCAACTAAGAATTCCATTTATGTCAGAGAGAGATGAAATTGAGTATTCATTATTTTGTATTGTTCAAGAATTCATTTTACTAGATTTCATTCTACAAAATCGAAGTAATTGTCTACAATAACTCCTAACATTTCTAAGTAAATAATGAATTTGAAGGTTCCCGCTGGTGTGGGAGTGGTTTATCAATACTCGGGCGTCTATGGTTAAAGCATAGACAAATAATACTGTACATTATATTTTTCACGGGGATTTGGATTCAGGGAAAATTGTTGAAAATTTTACGCCTATGGTCCACGTCGTCCGTCGCAACGGATTATCATTTGCCCAACATGACGGACCGTCTATGCGGCCTTTTCTTATAGGCAGCAGCTGACACTGGTGGCTGTACCCAAAAATGCAATAGAAGATCATACAGCCAATAACACTACTCCTTGCGAAACCAAGCTCAGAAAGCGCCATAAATAAGGCCGATAAATAGGTACTCATCAAATTTTAAACACGCCTTTTGGGAAGGAAGGCATTTGTGTTTATATGACCGTTTGTGGATTCGCCATCTGGCGCCCGAGATTCGTCATGCATGACGAACGCGGAAAATTAGGCTTGATCGGATGAACCGCTATATCTTGGTCTCTCAAAAAAACTCAGTCCAGCCAGACAGTCAGTTTTATATTCTCACGTCAAGGCTGAGATCGTCAGGTCATCTAAGATCGTCATATGAAAATGTATACTTATTACAAATAGATGTTTATTACGTGTTACTTTTATATAGGTAATTCTTATCATGAGTAATAAAAAATTACCAGAAAGTCTAAAGATACATCAATCAAAATTAGTTAAAGTTAACCCCCGTCGTCGTATGAAAATTCTAAAACTAAACGAACACACACGAGACACGACCAATCAATATAATCTGTCCGTGTAAAAATTCGACGGAATATTTTGGGAGGTACACATTTTATATAGAGATGTGTTTCGATTATTTTGAATTATAATTATAAAATTTATCTATTTATGAAATATATCTTCCTGTCTATCCTCCCGGCCGCGCGAATGTGGTAGTCGATACTAACTCGCCCTACGATAGAATATATAATAAAATAGAAATGCTTTATTGCACACAAAAACACTAACAAAGATACAGAAGACAGAAGATAACTTACAGAAGAGAAATATAAATTAACAATACTTCACACACACAAGAGAACAGTAGCGCGCAAAGGCGGACTTATAACTTTAAGTGATTTCTTCCAGTTAACCTTAGGGTGATGGATGAGAGTAAGTGAGAAAGAAATATGGCAAGGGTAGTGCAGACATTTGAACAGGAAAGTAATAAACATATATGATACATACTTATACAAATCGACCGCCGCGCCAAATCTTTTTTTCTCCAGCGAATAGGGCTGGAGATTCAAAGGGGCAACGCGGCTAGTGTTTTGGGCACGGTGGGCGAATCGGCGGAGATGGATGAAATTTTTTTTATTTAATAGGTGTTAATTTTAGTTTTAGTTTTTTTTTCATTGTTATTGTGATTTTCTAAACAGAAATTAATAGTAAGTATGACAGATATTCGTACCCACAATTATCCAAACTATCTCCCTAATTAAAATGCTAAATATACATATATCCAAGTATAACGATGTAGGTCTGGTGTACTTTCCACCGCCATCATTTTTATATTCAAGGAGGTGCAACCATTTATTGACATTATTTTTAATCTGTAGTAAATACAAACTGCCTAATTATTCAGTAAACGTATTATTTGAACTAGGTATGTCTAAAAATATTAATTCGATTATTTTCGATAGCAGTAAATATTCCAAAAATATTTTGCCTTAATTTTTTTTTTTCACAAATCACAAAGTTCGAAATACAAAAAGAGGTAACCCAGGAAATGTAAATGTTCAAAAACATTTATAAACAGAAAATTAAAAATAAATTATTCTGCCCTTTAAAATTTAGAGTTGCCATATATACACTAAATAAAGCCGCGTCTCCTGCGCATGTTTTTTCGAAACATTACACATGAAACATTACATAAAAACATTTGTTTTCATACAAATGTGTATGGCCACGCCCCAATGTTTCGATGTTTATGTGTTGTTTCGAAAAAAACATTCGCTCATTGCGATCATTACGTCTGCCTATAGCTTAACTACTTACTAGATAGATTTTTCTATTTGTATAAAAAAATATAAAATAATATTATATTGATTGATTGACATTATCATCATCATCAGCCTGTATCGGTCCACTGCTGGATATATTATTTCTCAAATATCCTTAAGCCCGATATGGTACCCTATCTTGTAGGAAATCAGAAAGGGGTTATAAGTTATAAACCATAATTAGGGCCCGGTCACACTACCGATTCTAATCCTACTAAACGTAAAGAAGATGCGTCGCGTAGCGATAGCGACGCATCTTCTTTATACTAACCCTGGTTATTTTTTTTTAAACCATTAAGGCGGTGACAAACGCCAAATACGCAAAACATGCAAAAAGTGCGACAAAGAAGGTCCAAAACTGACCAATTGACACACATTCAGAAAATTAAAAAAATACCAACCTATATTTTGGTTCCTTACCAACAAAGTGCATTGCTGGTTTTTTTAATAATGAGTAAAAGTAAGTAATAAACATAAAATTAAAA
This sequence comes from Nematopogon swammerdamellus, assembly GCA_946902875.1. NCBI lineage: Eukaryota > Metazoa > Arthropoda > Insecta > Lepidoptera > Adelidae > Nematopogon > Nematopogon swammerdamellus. Next base: position 20,261,467 of record OX336337.1, on the reverse strand, counting down.
ATATATAAAAAAAGCATGAATTTTTGAAAATCTGAGTATGTGTGTATTATTACAATTTTACAATACCACCGATTCAAAGGTCACAAAGCTCTGAGAAAACTCTATTCAATTTGTTTTATTATTTTATCCACGAAAGGAGATAAAAATAAAAAACAAAAAACGCCTACATGAACTTATTGACGTAATTCTTCAGTCGGAAGGGTAAAATGTTTGCCTTCGTCAATTTAGCAGGCACTTCAATACTAGATACAATTTTAGTTCCGGGCTCGCTTGCTCGCTCCTGCCCTGCTGCGCCCGCGTGTCGGTCGTCATTTCTGTCTTCTGTGTTTGGATCGAATGGAAAAAAGATAGGTAGGTTAGGTATATTTGTACCGTGTGGGATGGTAATTTAAAATAATAGCCCCACTGCATCTCTCCCCGTGCATGTCGTAAAAGGCGACTGAGGGATTTTTTTATGTAAACTGACACAGTTTGCTATATCACCTATAACATCCGTGATGTCAGCCCATAACACCGGGTGAACTTAGGTGCCATGTCAGTGCTTCCCTTTGGTCGTGCCGGCTACACTAAACTGGACGGAAAATACAAACTATTTCGGGATATGACTCCCTTCTTTTTTTCCGTCCAGTTCAGTGAAGCCGGTACGACCGAAGAAAAGCACTGACATAACACCTACTTCACCAGTTGTTACGAGCTGACATCTCGGATGTTGTATTGTAGGTGATGTTGCCACCGTGTCATTTTCCGTACCAGTATACAGTACGACCGTATCAGTAATATCTCTCTTCTGTGGTATCTATCAGTATACGCTCCGGTACGTAACTTGACGGGGCGTTATACGCATGGCTTTCGTTGGTATAACCACAGAATAACTAATAGGTACTGTGGTATAACGCTGTCTGCGCCTCCCGCGCCTCCACCGCGCCGCCGCCGCCGCCGCCTCCGCCGCCGCCGCCGCCGTGCCGCCTCCGCACCGCACGCTGCTACTGAGTTACCGCACCGCACCGCACCCCACCGCACCGTGCCATGCTGCCGCCGCGCGCGCCGCGCGCGCCGGCCGGTACCTATGTTGCTATGATATTTGCCATACATACCTAAATGCCTATCTACCTATTACCTACCTACCTATTTTTATTTTAGTTTTCATCGATAGTCTATTTAGAGGTTTATAAAAAGTGGTAAGTACATGAACTAAAATAATTTGGAAGAAATTACAATAAAATGTTATTTAGGTAAAATAATAAAAAATAAAAAATTAGAATCACGCATCAGTTACATAAGCCACAATCATTTTAATAATTAAAATAATAAAAAAGCAAAAAAAAAAAAAACATACGAAAGTGGGATTCGAACCCCGAACCATCAACTCTTTAGGCTGATAGCGACAAACTACGCTAAATGTGACTTGAACGTGCGAAGCGAAATTAGCAGTCGCATGGTACATTATGTAGAATTCCCGAATGCCGGTACCTATGTTGCTATGATATTTGCCATACATACCTAAATGCCTATCTACCTATTACCTACCTACCTATTTTTATTTTAGTTTTCATCGAGTCTATTTAGAGGTTTATAAAAAGTGGTAAGTACATGAACTAAAATAATTTGGAAGAAATTACAATAAAATGTTATTTAGGTAAAATAATAAAAAATAAAAAATTAGAATCACGCATCAGTTACATAAGCCACAATCATTTTAATAATTAAAATAATAAAAAAGCAAAAAAAAAAAAAACATACGAAAGTGGGATTCCAACCCCGAACCATCAACTCTTTAGGCTGATAGCGACAAACTACGCTAAATGTGACTTGAACGTGCGAAGCGAAATTAGCAGTCGCATGGTACATTATGTAGAATTCCCGAATGCTCAAGGTCGTTGGCGTTTGTCACGGCCTTAAAACATCACTCATAGACGGAGGTTACACGCTAGGTTTGGCATCAGTTCAGTCCGTGACCTTGGTCACGACCAGATTGACGGCAGACTGACGCCAGACGTAAAATGCATTCGCACTATCAGTCTGCCATCAGTCTAGTATCAAAATATTTTAAAATCCATCAGTCTGGTCCATCATTCCAAACCATTCATCCATCAAAATAGATTAAACGGTCAGTCTGGCTGGACCATGCTTTAACCAGACTGATGGACTGAACTGATGAAAAACCTAGCGTGTAACCTCCGTAATAGACGGGGGTGACACGCTAGGTTTGGCATCAGTTCAGTACGTGACCTTGGTCACGACCAGATTGACGCCAGACGTAAAATGCATTCACACTATCAGTCTGCCATCCCATCAGTCTAGTATCAAAATATTTTAAAATCCGTCAGTCTGGTCCATCATTCCAAACCATCCATCCATCAAAGTAGATTAAACGGGCAGTCTGGACTGGACCATGGTTTAACCAGACTGATGGACTGAACTGATGAAAAACCTAGCCAGGAAGTATTTCAGGACAGGAGGCGCACCGTCACCATTGGTCATAATAAAATACATGGTTATATTATATAGTTCTATCTCGCTCTGGCGAAGCAATTTTAGGGGAGATGAAACTAAAGTGTTTGCCGGCACGGCAGTAATAGTATTAAAAAACCTTGACGTTACTGACGTCACATGTAATTTTTTTACGATTTGCGTCTGTCTGCCTGCCTGCTTGCGTCATTTTTGTGCGGTTCGGAAAGGAGAGGTGAGGTGGGCGTTCGTTTCAATTTCAATCATTCAAGTTTCGGTCGAACTGTGAGCTGGACGGCCCGTAGCCCCGTACCCGAACCGAGTCGGTACAGCACGGTGAGGAAGCCGCTTGTGGAAATACAGTTGTGTAAATAGCTAGAGAAACGGACAATATGGATAAGGTCGCAGAGAGCGCAGAGCAGCAGCCGGCCGCGGAGCAGGGTTGGCTGACGAGTTTGGCCGAGGAGATCATATACAGCCCGGTGAACCTCCTGCTCAGCACGATCATAGTGGTGTTGATATACAAGATATATCGCAGCAAGTACTCTGGAGTGAAGGTGGAGGCGCCGGCGCTGCCGCAGCTGCCGCGCATGCGGCGCGACATGACGCCGGCGGAGATGCGAGCGTACGATGGCACGCAGCCCGACGGCCGCGTGCTGGTCGCCGTGAACGGCTTCGTGTTCGATGTGACGCGCGGTCGCCGCTTCTATGGACCCGGTGAGTTTAGTTTCCTTCATTATGGACATATTTAGATGTCCTTGACATGCAGCTAACTGGAAAAACTACATTATAAATAAATAGATGTATAGCTGCCTATGCTTTGTACTTACATTAGATTCATTTTGTTTTCAACTGTTTTTTTTCTTCTCTATACTACTATATTATTATAATTTTTTTATGGAAACTGACTTGGAATCTGGTTGGCTACATCACCTACTACATCCGTGATGTCAGCCCATTACACCTTGGTGAACTAGGTGCCATGTCAGTGCTTCCCTTTGGCCGTGCCGGCTACAATGAACTGGACGGAAAACACAAACTATGGACATAGCTGTTTCGACCGACCTTTCATTCAATGCGGTGGTAGCAACCCGGGCGGGTGAAATGCTACCACCTAGTAAGGGAAGAAGGGAAGGGACCTACAGTTTTGCCTGGAATTCGAACAACGGTCAGCCTCCAATTTTCGAACTGTCACCCATCCAAGTTCTGACCGCGCCCAGCTGTGCTTAAGATCACGAGCGACAGTCGACCGATCGCGCCACTGAACTACCGAGGCTGACAAATTATTAATTTCAAACACTATAGGAAAAACTACAGTTTTTACTTGCGCTTTAATAGACATGATCCTATGTAAGTAGATCGAAAAATAGATTTTTGGTATGCACCATTTTTTGGCTGTTATTGGCCCTCTGGCTCGCGATAGGATAATTTGGTAATTTATTATTTTATATATCTACTTAAATAGGATCATGTCTATTAAAGCGCAAGTAAAAACTAGTTTTTCCTATAGTGTTTGAAATTAACAATTGGTCAGCCTCGGTAGCTCAGTGGCGCGATTGGTTGACTGTCGTTAATTATTAACCTTACAGCACCTGTATTTATGATGCCTATTCCATCTTGTCAAGTCCAGGTGCCTTGTTAGGCCATTTGCATATATTATATGGCTAGAATGCATTTTAACAATTATAAAGACCGACAAGCTTGTATGAAGAACATTATGAGAGCGGAAGTGGCGGCAGAGGTGTGTCAGCAGCGTGGCACGAGGAGATCCGTTGTCTCTGCCTACCCCACTGGGAAGCATGTGTGGCATTATGTACTTACTTTTGCAATGTAAATCTTCATTTAGGTATCAGAAATTATTTATTTTTTTATTATTATTTAACAATAACATATTTACAACACACATTTCATATCAAATACATTTATATCAGGTGGTCCCTACTCGGCGTTCGGTGGTCACGACGCGTCCCGAGGTCTAGCCACCTTCTCGGTCACCTCTTCAGACAAGGAGTACGATGACCTCAGCGATCTCAACTCCATGGAGATGGAGTCCGTTAAGGAGTGGGAGACTCAATTCAGAGGTGAGACACTTTTGTGTATGGAGCAACTTGTCAAGAATGTTTTTTGGGGCAAAATTCCATGACAAATTACACACTTTTGGTGGATCGGGACCCAATAAACTGTCGGTAATTGTTAAACAATTTATGCAATGCAATTATTAGGCTAAACTATCTTTTTCCCCACTGCTCAACTGGAGTGCTCAACTTCGAATAGTTGAGCAGCGGGATATTCCCCACTGCTCAACTAAATTCCCAACTGCTCAAATTTTATTAGTTGAGAATTGGGGAATTACTGCTTATGTCCCACAGCTCAATCAAACTTCTAGTGGCACTGGCCACTTTAATCTGACGTTTTGGGGAAATGTGATAGACATGTTATTTATTTTATTATACAGGCTGTTAGCCGAAGATAGGAAACGGAAATAAAAACACTCGCTGCTCAACTGGGTTGAGCACTTTAGTTGAGCAGTGGGGAAAAAGGCTAAAACTATGTAATTTGATGTTTGTAGCAGCGGTGAACCCTGTCTGCTACCACTTTATCAAATGTGTGATTAAGTTGGTGGTTATCTGATATTTCAATTGCTACAGTGTAGATATAGCATATTATTGTGTTATGTGGATAACACAATGAACCCAACCTACACCACTCATTTACAAATAAGTAAGTAATAAACAGGTTTTTAGTGGATGTACTATTTAATCACTTTTTAGGTGTAAAGTTTTGAGTCAAATCAAGTTCAAAGAAAAAAACAGATATAATTGAGTCGTATAGTTCCAGAATCCCCCAACTCCGTTTAGGACAATTTTACAGTAAGACGAAAAAACTATACCTCGATAAATAGCCGCCCATTCAAACTACGAGGGAGCTGGAACAAACGTAAATTTTTCTTTGCGATTCACTCTGGATTGGACTGTGTTAGGAACATAAAGTCTTAACAGATAAGTGACAAATTTAATACTTTATTTGAAACAGTTTATAACAACTTTTTTTAGAGAAATGGATTTGGCGGGTTCAGGAACTATACGACTCAATTAATATTGGATATAGGTATTCCAAAAATATATTTCTTTAGAAGTGCTACTTTATGAAATATTTTTTTTTTCATGTCTTTTACAAAATAAAAATAAATGTTAATTTGATTGGTGTTTTCAAAATTCATTTAATATTCATTCTACTAGTAGATAATAGTAAATTTTGAAAAAAGTAGTACCTACCTAATACAAATAATTTATATTTAAAACTCAAACATGACTATGCTGTCTTAAATATATATTTTATTCGTTCTGTGTGGTAGGCCAATGCAATCAACCTTTTAATACAAAACACTATTACAGACTGTATTTTAAAAGTACACAGGGAAAAAAATGCATTCAAGTTTTGTTGACCTTTTAGCTTCTGAAATGGCTTTGTGAAAGTTTACTAAAGTGAATGACTTAATTGGGCGGGGGTGATTGTCTTCAATGACTTTTGTGATTTTGGCATTGTGCGCCAGTAAGACAGGTCATATCAAGTACCACACTTGTGAGGTACCAAAACTATGGCTTTGGTAACTAACAAGCTACCCAACATATTGATCATAATTTTATTCTTTTTTAGGGTTTTGTATCCGTATGGAAGGTATTATTACATAATAATGCTTTTGGTCGTCGTCGGCTCAACAATCCATGCTGACGGCGCCAAGTGTCTCGCGTATCAATAAAAAAAAAACCTACGTCATCTGTCCATCCGAGGGCTGTATCTTTTGAACCGTAATAGGTTGCCAGTTGAAATTTTCACAGAATATGTGTTTTAATGGCGGATAATTATACTAACCGTGTGGGGCCGGTACTGTACCGTGTGGGGCCGGTACTTTAAAAGAATAGTCCCACTGCATCTCTCCCCGTGTATGGCGTAAAAGGCGACTAAGGGATATGACTCCCTTCTTATATTACTAGGTGGTAGGGGTTTACCCTCCCGGGTTGGTACCAACGCACTGAATGAAAGGTCGGTCGAAACGGCTATGTAAATGGTTTGTGTTTTCCGTCCAGTTCAGTGTAGCCGACACGACCGAAGGGAAGCACCGACGTGGCACCAAGTTCACCCGGTGTTATGGGCTGACATCACGGATCTTGTAGGTGATGTAGCCAACCGTGTCAGTTTCCATAAAAAAAAAAAACTAACAAATATTAAAAAAAAATTTAGGTTGATCCCCATACAAGAATAATGTTTTTAGGGTTCCGTATCCGGTACGCTCTATTCAGCGCCATCTACCGAATAGAGTGTGAAGGATTTGAACTAATCATGACATTTAACTAATATGAAGCATTTCATAACACGCCATAGATGGCGTTAGTGGCGCTAGCCATGACATGGCGATAAGGAACCCTCGGTGCGCGAGTTCGACTCGCACTTGGCCGTTTTTTTTTTAAACTTTTTTTTCTCTATCGTAAAACATATGAGCGCCAAACTTGGTGTGATTCTGATTATAAGTGCATACCCTAAAGTAAAACAAATAGTAAAAACTTATACATTTTACTCCAAATTGAAATTATAAATTGCACTGACTTGAGTTTCAGAATGTTATGTATGTTTTCTGATGTAATAAATATTTATTTTATTTATGCATATTTTAGGTTTATCTAACTGAATCTAATTGAGCTGAGATAGAATTTGTTTAAAATAAATTATCTCATTTAATGCAACCCATGCTGCCTTAATTTTTTTAGGATCCCGTCGCAGAATGCGAAAAAAGGGACCCTTATGGGATCGCTCTGGTGTCTGTCTGTCTGTCAGTTACACGCAGATATCTCCGGACCTACTGAACCGATTTCGATGAAACTGACACAAAAAAACGTATAAGTTTTGCCGCTAGATATATTATAGATAAGTTTGTCTAATAGTCCTGTGAAAAGTACAGGGTACCCCAAAACGTCAATCAAAAATATTTTTATATTTTTTTAATAAATCAAATGTCACGTCATGCTATAGGTATTGTTAAGGCAATTTAAAAAATATATAACTTTGCTATAATCAATAAGTTTACTTTAACAAATATTTCAATTAAAAGTTGACAAAAAACTGCACTTTTGTCGCTGAACTTTGACCTATTAAGGGTTGTTCGAAAATTGTGAAAAAAAATAAACTATATAGGTACTCTTTTTTATGGAAGCTGACACATTTATCTACAACATCCGTGATGTCAGCCCATAACACCGGGTGAACTAGGTCGGCTCATGTCGGTTACCCTGAACTGGACGGAATACACGAATTATTTACATAGCCATTTCGACCGACGTTTCATTCAGTGCGGTGATACCAACCCGGGCGGGATAAACCCTACCACCTAGTAAGAAAGGAAGGGAGTGACCTATAGTTTTACGTGGAATCCGAACCATGGTCGGCCTCCAACCGTCGAGCGATCATCCATCCAAGTACTGACCACGCCCAGGTGAGCTTAACAACAGTCAACCGACCGCACCACTGAGCTACCGAGGCTGCCTATGGATTGCGTACATTAGAATTTAAGAATTCTCAAACAATCTCCTGATAGTCATAAGTTATATCTACTTAATGTATAAATTTACAATACACTAATGTAACATCTATGTTTTGTATCTGCTTTATTCTCAACCTACACTTTGAATACCTCTGAGTAAATGCATTGTTCATTTTAATGAAGGACATACTCGCAAATTCTTTAGGCATACACATACATAAAGACAGAATAAAACATCTTCAATTATTCCACGCCTCTGTTTGAACGTTGTGCAGTTGGCATTCAATATGAAGACACACCTGTAGAACCGTTTCGTACTAGCTAGCTTACATGAGGTATACTATACAGCGAGAGCTAAATACAATGACAAAACTCTTGTGTGATAGATAACGTTCTACAAGTGTGTCTGCTTTATTAAAAACCATTCATCACAGCAATATGTATGATAAAGAGACTAGCTGTTGCTCTGTTCAAGGCTGGAGGCTAGGCCTGTTAATTATCTTGTTGCATCATGGCAGCTCATATAAAGACTGTATAATATCCGTATTCTAGCAACCTGCCCTATCACTCTATACACTACCATTTTTGCGATTCACTTAGCATTAGGTGAAATATTAGCAAAAATTGGAAGAATGCAAAATACTGACTACATTTTTCCCTTTTCGCCCTCAGAGGCTAGAGATGGTTTGGAGGATTCTTTAATAATGGGGCTGGCATAGTCGCAAGGCGGCTAAAGTTCTATTCATATAAAGAAAAAAAAAACACTACTATATTATATATTACATATTGATAGAAAGAGATGGGTCTTGACTAGTTCATTTTTAGTTCATTAGCGTTCAGAGGGGTGTCTGAGGAACGATGTTCATTCTATTTCTATTTGTTTGATGAGAATGAACGGGTAAGAAAACTGCTCTGCAGTGAAAACTTTTTTTATCATTTTTAAAATTTATTGAAATAGTTTTAGTAGGAATTATTAGTCTGAATACTTTAGTTAAATTGCCTAGCTTTGTTAAAGGCATACAGATTATTACAATTTGAGAACAAAGCGCAAAGCTTATTACAATAAATAAACTAAACATCTTCAGTGAAAAGAACCATCGTCAGTTTTAGATACTAACCAAAACAATCAATCTGGTCAAATAATACAGGCCTGATTTAAAAAGACATTACCAAGTTTAATGTGTGCACACTATCAAGTCAAAATAAATTGTCAGGGGTCGCTGGAGCTCACTAATAGGTGAAGTCCGTCTTGACCTATCTTATCATAATAGGACTTGTATCTCATATATTATGTCTGTTCCTCAGTGAGATATAATATTTTCTCATGCTTACTAGCCACTTTCAGTACACAATATTCAGATGTGCTGATCCAATATGACAACAGTTTTATTTTCAGAATGTCATTATTCCATTCCTTCCTATTGCCAAAATAAAAAAAAAAAAATTTTACATTGATTTTATGTATGAATCAAATGAAAAGAAAATAGCTGTTCATTATCCACAAATTTTTTCCTGGATACAAATGCATAAAAAACGCTTGTTTTTATATTTTAGCTTGTCATACGGCCTATTTAGCCATCTTCGGCTAAAATGTAGCTGTCGGTTAACTACTGTTAAATGTGTGAGAAATTTCACTTTAACCAACAAATGCCTGTTGAACGAGACTTAACCAGAGGATTGAAAATGGTCAATAGTGAGATTTTGATTTTATCCTCTCATGCCTAGTAGCGTATTCAGATAAGAAAATGCAAAGTGGTCCTATTATTATTACCTAATGAAACTAGGCACACTTTTGTTTATCATGAAATGATTAAATAATGCTGGCAACCATCATGGCACACTTTTGTTTGTCATGAAATGATTAAAATTAAATAATGCTGGCAACCATGATGGCACACTTTTGTTTGTCATGAAATGATTAAAATTAAATAATGCTGGCAACCATGATGGCACACTTTTGTTTGTCATGAAATGATTAAAATTAAATAATGCTGGCAACCATGATGGCACACTTTTGTTTGTCATGAAATGATTAAAATTAAATAATGCTGGCAACCATGATGGCACACTTTTGTTTGTCATGAAATGATTAAAATTAAATAATGCTGGCAACCATGATGGCACACTTTTGTTTGTCATGAAATGATTAAAATTAAATAATGCTGGCAACCATGATGGCACACTTTTGTTTGTCATGAAATGATTAAAATTAAATAATGCTGGCAACCATGATGGCACACTTTTGTTTGTCATGAAATGATTAAAATTAAATAATGCTGGCAACCATGATGGCACACTTTTGTTTGTCATGAAATGATTAAAATTAAATAATGCTGGCAACCATGATGGCACACTTTTGTTTCTCATGAAATGATGAATAATGCTGACAACTATGATGGATGACGCACTTTTGTTTGTCATGAAACGATTAAATAATGCTGGCAACTATGATGGTATACTTTTGTTTGTCATGAAATGATGAAATAATTCTGGCAACTATGATGGCACAGTTTTGTTTGTCATGAAATGATTAAATAATGCTCGCAACTATGATGGCACACTTTTGTTTCTCATGAAACGATTCAATAATGATGGCAACTATGATGGCACACTTTTGTTTGTCATGAAATGATTAATAATGCTGGCAACTATGATGGCACACTTTTGTTTGTCATGAAATGATTAATAATGCTGGCAACTATGATGGCATATTTTTGATTGTCATGAAATTATTAAATAATCATGGCAACTATGATGGCACACTTTTGTGCCATTATTGCTGGCAACTATGATGGCACACTTTTGATTTCAGCATATCATTATTATTGTCCAAATTGAATATTTATTTTTACATATTCACTTAAAGATTTCTTACTATTGGTGATTTCATAAAAATTATCTCATTAAAAAATTATAAATAACCGTCAGTCAACTATTTCGCTTGTCTAAGCGATGGAGAAGATGAGTACTATGGGGATATTAACAAATTATTGTTAAAAGCCCTAAAAATAAATAAAAAAAAGACATGAGTTGATCTGTTGCCTGTGCCTACCCATTGGGAGACAGTTGTTACGTTATGTGTATGTGTGAAAAGCAGTTATCCAGAATCTTTCTCCTGGATACCAATGCACCGCGTCCCGTTACAAATTGTGTTAGCATTTTCCATAATAAAGTCCAGACAAACTAGTAAATTATGCATGATGCAGCTGTTTTGAAGTGTGTGGCGTCACCTTGACCATATGTTAATTGTTCGACGATCTGTATCTTGCGGGCGACGTTCGTGTCATCGTTTCGTGCCGCCCGTGTCGGGTTGATATTGTTTTATTACCCGTTGTGTTTCCCTTCGCTATATTTTTACTTACTTTGACTCAGTTATATCGTCATTTCAACTATTTTTTTTCATATTGCGTGGAATGAAATGTACATAATTTTATGCAGACTAGTTTGAAAAAAAAAAATACCGAACTTCTTTGTATAAAACTATTTCAAGCGAGAATCAAGTCCCTCAGACATACTCCTCCAAAATAGACTTCAAATTTGAAATAATTGATTTAAAAAAAGTCGACATAATGTATTTAGTAAATTTTGTTTTGCTTCTTGACCGTAGCGCTGAAAGTAAAGCAGCAAGGAAAGTAACATGACATTTAGAACATGTTAAACTCGTGTTGTTGCTAGCCCCGAGAGCTGGAGTATTAGACCTGATAATATTACAACAGACAGTGCTTGCATTTGTGCCACGCTACCTATCACTCTTATCCTGGTCTGCTTCTGATAAGAGCTAAATGTGTACCAAGTATTGATAAAAAAAAATTATTTAAAAACTGAAAAACCCAAAAAAAAAGTTATATAAACATATCCCCTTTCGTCCAATACACCTTACGCTTTATTATTTTTAGCATATTATGTATTAATTATTATGTAGTTTATTTAAGCATATTTACGCTCCTTTTGAATAACCCAAGACTGTACTTCAGAGGAAATACATGGGCTGTTAGAGCATTTCAGAACTTACCGAAACTGTAGGTGAAATATCTACAGAACCGATTAGTTCGCATCCGTGGCAAGTCAATCGTGTACGGATGCAATTCCTGCCCAGTGCATGTGGCGCGTACGTGGAAAGGGGACCAGCGGAGAGTGTGTTGAATGTCCAGCCAGTCTATAATTTTAAACGGTTATCGCAGCCTTACTCTTTATTTGAATCATCAAGCATTTGAATAGTAACCAAGAGTGAGAAAGCAACTTTAGCAGATTTAGACGGATGATCGATGATTTCGAAAATATGAAATAGTAATACGCAATGTATTTAACCGTATACAGTATTGTATGTTTATGTATATATAGCAAGGAATCTACTACACCGCAACTAGAATCACAAATATTTGCAATCCAACACCGGGCTGGTGTGAAAACCAAACAATTTCAATGAGATATAATGAAGCAAAATGTAGATGGGAAAAAGATTAAACGGTTGCACATATAATTGATGGCTGCAAAATGTTATTTAAACTCTATATTTAAAAAGACATAATCATCTAGTTAAATATGATATATTTTATCACAAAATTCGATAAATTTCCCCTCTCCCGGGGTGCACTTGGGTGGGGACTGATGCAATTCCAGTACAAGATGCTGAGAGTCTAAAACGACCAGACGAAGAGTTTATAGAGCGGTTGTAGCTAAGTAAAGCGAATGGAGAACGTAATGATACTATATTAATTTTCAAGTACGTTAGTAATTATAGCTGTGTACTACAGCAAAGTTGTGTGAGCAAATGTAACCTTCTCTAGATAAAAAATGAAACTGTGAATTGTAAGCACCAGATAATGTAAAAGATATGTCTGTCAAAGTACTCCGTAGTGATTTGCGAGTCTATTTTTAGTTAAACATGAATATAATTTTTATAGCCTCGTTTATAAGCAGGCTGAAATAAAACTGAACGGGATAATGTGACGTTAACTTTCCCCACTCCTACACCCTGGCACTTGTTCAATTTGTAAATAATATAGTTACTCCTTCGGTGGTGTAATTGGCATTGCTTGAAGACCCATCTTCGAGCACATTCACTCGGGTGACCATGAAAAAGTATTTGACCATGTACATACATAATAATGACATGCTAATTCATTATCATCATTTCACATGATTTTACACTACTTTAATTCAAATTTAAGAGTACATATTTAGAATGTTGCATGATATAAAGGATTACCCAGACCAAGTGGATAATATTGTCACAATGTGTTCCTTAGCTCATAAGCTAAAAAAATTTTATTATAATGTATATCTTTTTTTATCCGGCTTATAATTTCCATGTTTTACAGGATTGTATGCGGCCACTCAAATGTTTTCGTATCTTTCGAAAGATTAATTGCAAATTATTATGCAATTAATTGTTTTGAGTTCCATACATTGAGTATTTAAGAAAAAAAAAACTATTATTTTAGGTAGGTACTACAGAGCCCTCTTGTCACCCCACTTTGCTGCATAAGATAAAAAAATTATAACCATTTTTGTAACTTATGAACTCTAAGGATGTGTAGTGGTAGTATTATGCGGTCGATTTGGACACCCTGTATATTAAAATTATTAGTGGAGAGCACCTGTGAATTCCCGTCTCTGATATTGAATGAAAGTGATGTAGGTATTAAGTGGATAATGTTCTGCCCCTGTGAAAATTTTATTCTCATGCGCCATTTTGTTATAACCCTGTGTGCAGAGAACACGAACGATCTTATCAGTTGCACGGAGATCATACACTCAATGCGAGAGATATGATGAAAATATCAAGCTAACTACAAACTATCTCTTTCAACGCCACGGATAAACCTACCAAATGCAATGATCATATGGAAATTTTGGACTAAACATGTTTTGACGTTCCAGAAAAATATGACCTGGTGGGACGCCTGCTGAAGCCCGGTGAAGAGCCAGCCAATTACTCCGACGAAGAGACCGAGGACACAGAGAACTCATCCAACGCCACCGACGAGAAGACGAAAAAGGATTTGTAAATAGACGGACTGCCACACTTAACGATAGGATGTGCGAACGTACCTATGAAAATGTCTTGTTGTTGTAAAATACTATTAAAATTTGATAATTTTATAAAAAGATGTATTTGCTTAATGTCAAAATTCGATGTGTAATGTAATTAATGTTCTGAGGGAGATATGCCACATGTCTGGATATGATAGGTCTCGATACCATGTGAAAAGATGTAATTTTCTGTAATTGAATTAAATTAGACAACTTCTTTAAAAAATTCAATCCGATGCAAGATAGAGTTGTCAGTCGGTCGCCACTAGATGGTGTTACAAGCGACCATGCTATAATATGGCATAATAATATACAGGACACGAAGTGTTCATCAAATGAAATACCTTTATAAACTTTTTCTCCTAATATCCAGTAGGTAGGTATCTTACAATATAACCCCCAGACGTGTAATGTTTCTTCTTCACAACACTGTGGCTGTGTCCTTACCGGTCGACTATTAATCATTGACTATTTAAATCGTCCAGTTTTACTGACATAATGTCATAATGTCATAACTAACAGTCTATGTATGGCACAGATTTATTGTTGTGGAATCACGTGGAGATCCGTTGTCTCTGCCTATCCCACTGGGAAACAGGTGTGATGCTATGTAAAAGTATGTAATGTTATAAGTCAAAACGGTCTTGTGTTCTTCACGCAATGCCCCGGCGCTTAGAATTAACAGTTCTCATTAGTGAGGCTCACTCATTAAGTGAGTGAAAACACATTTGTATTCAGACTTTTTTCCTCATGACCAATTTACATGTATAATCAGAGAAAAGTGGGTGATCCAACAGTAATAATTTTGATAACCTAAATTTTGCTAGTCGTAAATACTGTTAGTCGGCACGTAGGGACTGGCTATATTTAGATGTCACTGTATTTGAAATGTTTTTAACATTAAATTAACTATGATTATTGATCTATTCTCGTGTTTAAGTTTTTGTGTGTGTTGTGGATATATCGGCAAATACATAAAAGTCTGAGGGTTAATTTACTGCAAGTGGGCTTGCCGCTTTGTGCAGACTTACATTTCTAGGTTATGTGCAGCTTACGAGTCACCTGGTTTTAACACGAGTCTATTAAAATGTAACCCTAAGTTGCCTTAAATGTTTTTCCACACAAAATCATCAAAACTTAAAGAAGAATCGGATAGCTATATCTATGAAATGAGAAAGGAATTGCTATACAGTACATATCTGATCAGTTTAAATTCATGTGTCTTAGACCTAATGTGCGTTCCAATACTTGCAAGATCAACTGAAGTAAATTTGGAGGTGATGTCACAAGACTGATGCATCCCTAGTAGTTAGATATCTAGTTTGCAGATAATTTGGTTTCGGTACATATACAATTTTACATTTAAGCGCTGCACAATTTCTAAGCGGTAGATTTTTCAAATGATTTATGCAGGCATTTAGCATCGATTCTGTGAAGGCATGTTTTTTCATTAGCAATTAATACCGATGTAGTTGCTACCACTGTGATAAATTGTTGTGTACTGAAACATTTGCCGTCTAAGGATTTTAAAGTTACTCCTTCCCTTATCTCTCCCCCTCCTGCTACCCTGTTACGAACTCTGTGGTGGAAAATTAGCTGTTATGTTCGATCGGTGTGCCCAATCAAAAGTTACGCTGGTCGCAACTGACACCTGTGTAAAAAAATATTCACAAAATAATCCGAAAGTTTTGACTGCTTTTATAACTGTCCACTTCTGCTTGCATGGCGCCTTTACAAGCAAAATATTTATGCGGGGAGCTGTTAAATCATGTTAGTGTATTAGTGTATGACAGATTAATGGGCGCACTTATTTGATAATAATGATATTTCAATCGCTTGTTAGTAGGATTTTAGAAATGGTTGTTTGTGACGTTATGCTAAACACTGCGTGTTGGAAAGGAGAGTCACTTTTTTCCTCATCAAAAAAGTCGTGGTTATAGGTTTGAAGAACAAACACTGTCGTTTTTATAAGTTTTTATTGTACGTCTGACATAATATGCATAATTATTATGTTTTCATTTGTATGCTGTAAGGAAATTGACCAACTCTATAAGGCTACACAATGTGAGTATAGGAGCATAGTCGGAATGCTGAAAGCTCTTGTGCTCGATGTGAGCATTTCTAGCTGAGATAATTGCATTTATTTAATTTAATGTGCAGTTTAACAAAATAAATTGAGAGTATAAAGCCTTGTTAATTTGATAATAACCAAATATGCATGTACTTCATCTTGTTGAGTTTTGATTGCCGGTTAGGTAGAATATAAGGAGTGAACTGTGGTCAGATTGTTGAACGAGAATACCTCGACCCTACCTGTATTTATTGACCTTCGAGTCGGTGAAATTTAATCAATTAAATTAAATAGGGTGTTGTGGTCTTCTGCGAAAGAACATAAAATTAATGAATGACATGCGATTTCTTTCAAATTCTTTAGTGGTGTAAATATATTATGCTGGATGTAATGCTTTATTTCTATTGTTAGCATACATTTCTGTTTGTTAATTTTGATATCTAACAAATGAAATGTTCAAAATCCATGGTTGCTTCTGAACGGCAATATCAAACAACTTTCTTACACTCAATGTTCGTCAGCCTACTTTACGTTTGAAGAAACTTTAGTAATAATAATATGTGTGTATGATTTTAACGGTATGGGTAAACAAAAAGGTGATTGTAATTATTGTTTGACAAAATTTTTAATAAAGTTGTTTTACATAATTTTTAAGAAAAGTTTATTTTGAACCTTTCTTTACCCTTATAGAACTCATTTTCTATTGCTTTTGAGTTTATTTGTCAGTGGTCTAGGCTATTTTAATTTCAAAGTACAAACTGCAAGCACTAGGTAAATAATAAATTCTCGGGACTTGAGCTGAATGAAAAAAACCGGCCAAGTGCGAGTCGAACTCGCGCACCGAGGAAAAGCTTTTTAAGCAGACCCAAAGAAAACTACAAAAAGAACACTACAGATAAAATAAATATACCTAATGCAAGTGTTCCTAGACAAAAATTTGCAAATAAAAAAATGTACTAATTATGCAAAAAAATAAATTATTCCATGCCGACTATACCTACAGCTGAAAAACGCCGCCATTTTCAATCCCTTTCTATAACCAGGTTATATTAAGTATGTTAGATGCTATCACAGACCTCGAATTTTCCGCTGTGATGCTATTATAGTTTAAAAATTTTTTTTAAATAAATATTTGCACAAGAGGGGTTCGAATCGAACCCATGACCATGAAATAAAAAAAATTGGTTGTCTGTAAAGTCGGTTTACGGACGATAGTTTTACGTGATAACGTCATAAATCGATATTGTGATATATATTCGGACCCTTGTTTCATGAATATTCTAAATTTGAAATCTTTTCCGACCGGCCAAATGCGCTTAAATATTATGGTACGAGTAACTTCCATTCAATTTGTGCTGCCCTGGTACTTTAGAACCAGAGAGATAAATGTGTACAAGCCGACGCTTGGGCCGATTGTGCCTCTCTATCGCTTGTTACGCGCTCTCGCTTGCACACACAGGCTCAGATGGCACGTGACACTTTTTCGTGCGTGCAGCCGGTGTTCATCAATTTATAAGACGTGACGTTATCACGTCAAAAAAATAATACACTTCACCCCTGCACTAGCAGAGCAAGGATGATCAAACGAATATCCGTTTTCATGAAAACTATAATAAAATTACATATTAGTAGAAGTACAGAGTAGTAGAGAGAGAGCGTTCCATATAAAAGTTCCCTTCGCCGTTATGTTGGCTCCACTGTCTATCTGTCAAAACAGCGTTGAGGGTTGCTATGTGTACAGATTTACCCGTAGTTATCAGTATTTACCGTATTTATTATACGGTAAATAAAATACCGATTACATTATTAGGTAATATAATCTTCACAATCTGGCAACAGGAATTTAATTTTTTTTTTTTTTAGATTAATTCGTCTTCTCCCGAAACAGGCAAAACTTATTAGAGTATACAGCCAATTCTGTTGTAGCTTTTAAAGTCTGTTGTATAATTCTCGCACCGCGAGAACCACAAAAATATATATTTCTAATTACAACGACGACGCGACAAACTTCCGCCGTTTAAGCACTGACAGTGACACTGGCAGTGGAGCCAACATAACGGCGCGGCGAAGGGAAGATTTAGAACGCTCTATTTAATAAAGTAACTTCAAATGCTTCGTTCCTTTCAAAATTATTTTGTTTTAGTAAATAAAAGTAATCACAATTTATACCGTGCAGCGCCGTCACTGGATACCAAAGAGAATATAGCGCCCTAGTAGGGAAGTGTCTATTCGCAGGTATACCTGCGATGCGAATAGCCCTGTCCGATCGGGCATGTCTATTCGCAGGTAAACCTGCATGCAGGTATGCAAACTGCACTATGGGAGTTTTCAACGAAACGTAACAAAAACGACATGCGCCGCCTCAACATTAGGTTAGTTGTTATTTTTTTTTAAACCAACTCGCATAGTGCAGTTCGTACCTACGAATACCTCATACCTGCGAATAGCACTGTCCCGCCTGGTAGATCTATTCGCAGGAAATCAAATAGGACACTCCCAGTTCTTATTTAATAATCTCTGTTTGGCAAACCTACGAGTTTTAGTTAATAATCTATGTTTGGCGTACCTGCGTATAGCCCTGCCCTGCCACGACTCCTTATATGTTGAGGGAATCAGGCTCCGATCTCCGCTCTCCGCTCCGACACAAAATATAGGCACATGCACATCTGTGATGTGATGTAGATGTAGGTTGCACCGCCTCAACATTAGGTTAGGGTTAATTTATAGAAGATGCGTCGCTAGCGACGCATCTTCTATAAATTAACCCTGGTTATTTTTTTTTTAAACCACCAAAACATCGTGGATATTTTGTGGAGAGCCGAGATCGGAGCCTAATTCCCTCAACATTTAAGGAGTCGTTGCCCTGCCCCCCTAGCCAGTGTTGCCATCTTAGGAGATTTTCTCCTAGATTCAGGAGAATTTCAGCGGTGTTAGGAGAAGTTTTTGCCTGTCAGGAGAGTAGGAGAAAATCTAGGAGAAAGAAAATCATTACAGGAGAAGATTTAGGAGTGAGAAACATACATTTACTAGTAACAAACAAAGATATATTACGTACTAGATCAATCACTCGGCTAGCTCACATGTTCCACCTAGTTGCGGTTCACGATCATCAAGTCTCTTAGTCGAGCGCGAGAGGCCGTAGCGCGCAGTCGTCGCCTGCCTGCTGCGATCGCGCCTCGCCTACTTTAAACTAATACATTTACACATCTTCGTCGATGCGAAGGTGCGATGGCGAATCTGGAGATGAATTGTTAGAATGAAAAGACAATATGCACACGCACACCGACGACGCACGAGTGCGATCGTTCTCCCTACCCCTTGCCTCTCTCCCGAAAGCTTCCCGCCCCGCGCGAGCCCACAATACCGGCCGCCAGCCCGTCTCCCACACGCTTCCCGCCCCGCGCGCGCTCCCCTCTTCCGCTCGGCTCTGCGCTCCGCCTCCCCGCTACCTTACCCCATACCTCAGCCGCTCGAACATATTTAGCAGCTATATTTCTTCGGAGCGCTGGCTCTATATAATATTTCCTCAAAAGTAACAAACAAATATGTCGATATGTACGGTGACAAACGGTATGTGAATCGACCAACCATCTTCTCAAGTCACACAATATACGATAGGATTTGTCTTTTGACAAGAGCAAGGTTCCCCTTCTTGCTCTTCATATAGGAAAATGTGACACTCTGTGAGTGTGTGCGTGCATTGATCGACCGACCATCCGACTACCGGGCGGGCCTAGCCGAACGAACATTTTGTTGTCAATCAATGTTATTTACATTTTTTTTTTTATGTAAACTGACATGGTTGGCTACATCACCCACAACATCCGTGATGTCAGCCCATAACACCGGGTGAACTAGGTGCTATGTCAGTGCTTCCCTTCATTTCGCTTCATTATATGTATTCTTTGTAATAATCAGTAGTATTATTAAGCCTACGTCGACAGTCTGTCCGTCAGTCCGCACTACTTTAACGGCTGTATCTTTTGTACCGTAATAGGTAGCTGGTTGTGATTTTCACAGATCATGTGTTCTTTATTATTGGCGGACATCCTGTCAAATAATAAGAAAAAAAATACAAATTAAGGGCTTCCCCATACAAGAAACGTTTAAAAAAAAACAAATTGTTTGGTTTTGCTCTAACGTAAAAACGGTAATACGTACAAGTGTCAAACTTGGTGTGGTTAAAAACTAAAAAAAAAAAAAAAAAAAATTGAAACAGACGAATTACGTGGTGGTTAGAATGGCAATCGTGGTTATGACGGTAGGACAAATCATTATTGGAGCGGAGAAGTGATGGAACAGATTGAAGGAAGAGTATGTACGTATATTTCGGTTAAATACTGCTTGGTAGTCTCTATGGTCTCCTTAAGTTCGAGGTATTTAAGGTCGAGGGAGGAATTCAACAGAGTAGGCCTGCCTCGGAAATTTTAAATTCGCCCAGAGTTCTAACCTGTATATATTATGACCAGTGCGTCCTACCGTTTATGACGTACGGGTGTGAAACGTGAGCTCTTCCAAAGTTGCCCAGCGAGCGTTGGAACTAGCCATGCTGGGCTGACCTGGGAGTATAGCTAAGCGAAATGGCGCGTAATGACTAATGAATGAGGCAATCCGCCGACGCACCAAAGTCATCGATATTGGAAACCAGGTGGATAAGCTAAAATGGCAGTGGGCTGGGCACGTTAGCCGAAGGGACGACGACCGTTGGAGTAACCATGTACTACATTGGCGGCCGTGGACAGGAAAACGGAGTGTGGAAGACCACCCGTCAGGTGGGACGCCGACATGAAGTATGTCGGTGGAAAGCAGTGGTCCGTACCGCTGAAGGCCGAGAGACTGGAGGAAAATTGAAGGTGTATGTCCAGCAGTAGACGCTTACACGCTGACTTACTTGACTGACTGACAGAGAACCCTCGGTGCGAGAGTTCGACTCGCACTTGACCGGTTTTCAGGGTGCAAAAGATACAGATATTTACAGGTAAGACAAACAGACGGACGGACAGACGGCCTAGGCATAGTAATATGGTCCCGTACGTATAAGGAACACTAAAAATGTGGTGAAATTTTTATAATTTGAATAACAGGAGAATTTTTAGGAGGACGAAAATTTTCTAGGAGATTTTTAGGAGATTTTCGAAGTCAATCTAGGAGAATTTAAAATTTTGAGTTGGCAACACTGCCCCTAGCAGGCCTCACGCACTCTATGTACTTGCGCGCGCTAACTACCTACCGCCCGACGGGCCGCCGGCGGTCTTTTTCAGTACAAATTCGTCTGCCGCGCGAAGTATACATAGACGCTCGCCCACGCAAGTGCGCGCAGCTGCAAAGCAATAACCACTTTACACTCGATCGTTAAGGTACATTTTCACACGCAGCGATTGGCGTTGTGAAAGAGTAGGCTATTAAAGCCCGAAGGTAGGAACATTTTCTATGGAGTGATTTATCTGTTACGAAGTAACTATGAAGTAATCTGTGCCCCTAGTAGTAATATATATATTCTTTGACCACTACGAGAGACGCGGTGCGCCACCTGAAAGCCATTGTCGTGCCTGCTGTTCCTGCGATCCTGCGGAACCACTCCTTGAAGTGATAAATAAATGATGTTTTGGTGGTTTAAAAAAAAAATAACCAGGGTTAATATATAGTTAACCTAATTTTGAGGCGGTGCATGTCGTTTTTGTTACAAGTTTGTATTTCCGAAAATAATTCTTAGGTGGTTATAAAAAAAACTAAACACCCTAAAACAATTTAAACACCGTAACATTGCTTAAAAAAGAAAAAAAAAAGCAAAAAAAAACCAAAAAGATTCGGTGGGATTCGAACCCATGGTCCAAAAAATGCAAACCCTACATGCTTACCACTGAGCTAACAAGTTACTAACCGACCAAACGAATATCGGCTTCTATTGGTTCGCTCCGGGCGAAGGAGTAGGATCGCAGGAACAGCAGGCACGACAATGGCTTTCAGGTGTCGTACGCCGAGAGACGGAACTCTCATACAAAAAATCGTTCTATGAAATTTAGCACAACTTTAATGGCCGCTGTAAAATATCCGGTTGTAGCTGTCATCATGTTGGCACCACTGCATTAGGAAGTGCCGTGAATGCAGCTGTTTATGTTCTTGATTTTTTTTTAGGTTGGGTTTATTGCTATTATGAGTAAAACAGCATAATTTTTTGTATAAAAAATACAAAAAAATTTTATGTTGATTTGAAAATGACATGTTGATTTTATTAATAATATCTATACAGAATTATCTTACTATTAGTCTATATCAAAACGTAACATTTCCGTGAAAACATTCATCTTAGTCCTAATATCCCAATATCACGCACCACACATCTCACACTTCCTGTAATGCCGCATTGCAATGGATGGATTCGACGGCAACTCACTTTCACGCTACAGGCTAAATCACGGGAAAAAAGGGGTATTTCGGCAAGATACGCGGAGTCAGGAGACGAGACGGAGAAAGCCATTGAAAGTAGGTATTTGAAAGAAAACATGGCGTGCCCGCCGCCCAAAGAATATAACCGCTAGTACCGGAAGCTGTCATGCGAGATAGGGACACCGCTATATGAGTAAGCACGAGAGGGATGGCCGCCAGCCGCCATTAAAATTATGCCATTTTTCAAAGAAACGCGTTTATTGTATGAAGTTGCGCCAGACTGCTGGATACTGGCTGGCAGTAATAAACGAATTTCCTATTCGTTTGGTTGCCACTATTTTAAAAAAAATTGGTTGTCTGAAAAGTCGGTTTACGGACGATAGTTTTACGTGATGACGTTGCTACATTCCAGTAGTGTCAGCACATCTGATATAGACAGCTTACCTCAGCAGAAATAAATTTATAAATACCGCTGAAGTATTTCATTTACTATTGACTAAATAAATTTATAATTTTATTTTTCGATTACTAAAGTTGTATTTTTTATGCCGGCAGAATATATTTTATCGCTGTCAAAGCTTTTCTTGCTACATTCCAGTAGTGTCAGCACATCTGATATAGACAGCTTACCTCAGCAGAAATAAATTTATAAATACTTACTATTGACGCTAGATGTGGACGCTAGATGTCGCTCCATGAAATCTTCACAGACTGTTGAGAAAATTTGCTGCGATAGGTAATGGTCGATTAGCCCGCGTGGTTAAGTAAGACGTCGGTGATGGTGGCACGGACCGCGGGTTCAAGGCTCGCAAAAAACGGAGAAATATATTTTGTATTTCCTACTATTATTATTGTATATGCCTCTCTATCGCGCTCTCACTTGCACACACAGGTCTCTATCGCGCTCTCGCTTGCACACACAGGTTTAGATGGAACGTGACACTTCTTCGTGCGTGCAGCCGGTGTTCATCAATTTATAAGACGTGACGTCATCACGTCAAAAGAAGAAGAAGAATATCCGATTTTGTTTCTACGGTCACGTGACATGATCAGATTGGGCTGATTTTGGTTCTCTCTCACTACAAGCACAGAGCAAAGCTTGAGCAAAGATCTCACCTTATTGCCTAGCTAGGCCCTAGGTAGCTCGGTATTTATGACACCATTTTCGGTCCCTATATGGCCTCACGCACTCTATGTATAATGCGCGGGGCGGATCTCGGCGTGTCGCCTCCGCAGCGGTTCGTCAGTGTTCTCCCTCGCACCCGCACCGTACTTGTATAGTGTATTCGCGTGGCGGGTCGCCCGCTGCGGGGACGACACGCCGAGATCCGTCCCGCGCATTATACTTGCGCGCGATAACTACCTACCGCCCGGCGCACCGCCCCGCCGCGCCGCCGGCGGTGAATTTCTATGGGCTGCCCAAAGAATATAAACAGCCGAAGAAATAAACAGGCGACACACGACTCCTTAAATGTTGAGGGAATTAGGCTCCGATCTCGGCTCTCCACCAAAATATCCACGATGTTTTGGTGGTTTAAAAAAAAAATAACCAGGGTTAATTTATAGAAGATGCGTCGCTACGCGACGCATCTTCTATAAATTAACCCTAACCTAATGTTGAGGCGGTGCAACCTACATCTACATCACATCACAGATGTGCATGTGCCTATATTTTGTGTCGGAGCGGAGAGCGAAGATCGGAGCCTGATTCCCTCAACATATAAGGAGTCGTGGCGACACTACGATTTGTCTTCTGTCCGTCACAGCTGCGCCAAAGCTCTCCTGCGATGAAGGACTCGTCACTTGGCAGGAGAGGAGAGACGAGCGAGACGTCAAATGCTGAGACTGCTGTCACTCGAGTCTCGCACTCGCTCGACTCGCAGCAGCGGTCCGCCACCTGAAAGAGCTGCTGGCTCCTACTACGGATCCTTTAGATCCTTTCGGCAAACTTCGGCTCTAAGGAATGTGTGCTATGCTATGAGTGATGTTGTGTGGTATGAGGGATGTGTTGGTGGTTTAAAAAAAAACCAGGATTATTATAGAGAAGATGCGTCGCTCGCTACGCGACGCATCTTCTCTATATTAACCCTAACCTAATGTTGAGGCGGTGCATGTCGTGTTTTGTTACGTTTCGTTTCAAGCCGAGTGTTTCGTTTCGAGCCGAGTCAACCCGAGCCGTAGGGTCGCAGGATCCGCAGGAGCCGCCAGAGCTTTCAGGTGTCAAACCCCTCGCAGCAGCCCCGCCCGTCTCGTCGTCACTGGATACTGTGGTAATAAAAACGAAGTATTCGTTTAGTTGCCAAAAACAAAAGAAGAAGTACATTAGCTGTTATCTTGTTCAAGACTCGCTCGACTTGACGCTGGCACCAATGTCCCGAAGATGAAGATGTCAATTGCCTAATTTTACAACAGACATAACGAGTACAACTGAAAAGGCTGTATACTTTAATTAGTTTTGCCTGTCCTAACTAAAAAGAGACGACTATTAAAAAAAAAAAAGAAACTAGAAAAAGAAAAAACCAAACAAAACAACATCGTATGATCTTTGACCGAACCGAAACTATATAAACCGAACTAACTGACGTATTACATCAGTAAGTTGTGATTGATTATTACTGATGTCGATTCAGTGGTTTGGTTATACATTCAAAAAATATAATACTACCTACACGTACGTTTAACGTACCTTAGTTATCTATCATATAAAGAGTAACTTAAATGGGGGGTTAGGTTACCTTTGCCTATCCCAAAAAAAAGCGATAAAACAAAAAAAAATATATCTTTGGTTCAGTTTGACAATGAAAATATTTGACCGAAAGAAAATATTTTCAAAATCCTAATTCACCTGTAGCTGCTTGCTAAGAAGCTGTCGCGATTTATATGAAAACTCCCGAGCTTGACGTGCCAATTATGAAAACACATAAATCAGAGCTATGTTCACGTTATCTGAAGATCTTTGTAGTTGTCGCTGCTTATTGGTAAGTTTTAAATTTCCATCAAGCTTTGTTATGGCTGATTTGTTGGTAGAAGAAAATGTTTTTGTTTATATACCTATAATTAATTTGTTCCAGGGTGATATCTATAGTTACAGTGTTCGTGAACAAAACTTTGCTCAGCGGACAGTCGGTGGGTCTGGAAGCACCTCTCTTCATTACCTGGTTCCAGTGCATTGTGTCGTTCGTTATATGTGTAGCTCTTAGCAAAACTGGGGGCATCCCGGGACTCTTCACTTTCCCTAAGGGAAACCCGTGGAATATTAAGATTATTACGGAGGTGATGTACTAAAATCCCTATACTTTCTGTGTAATGTTATGTTTTTAGGGTTCCATACCTTAAAAGGAAAAACGGAACCATTATAAGATCACTCCGATGTCCGTCCGTCTGTCACAGAGGTTTTTCCCGAAAACTAAGTAACATATTACTTGTTTTCTTCTGGTTTGC
This sequence comes from Nematopogon swammerdamellus, assembly GCA_946902875.1. Lineage (NCBI taxonomy): Eukaryota > Metazoa > Arthropoda > Insecta > Lepidoptera > Adelidae > Nematopogon > Nematopogon swammerdamellus. The sequence goes on along the minus strand of OX336337.1, from coordinate 20,235,548 downwards.
CTCTACCTCGGCCCGCGCTTCCGCACATCGCGCCTCACCCTACACCCGCTGACGCCCAGCTCAGTAGCGTTAGTATCGCTGTCGCGTAGCCAAAGAATATAATACCGCGTAGCCACGTTCGTATTGTATGTGAAATTGAGCTACCTACCCCTCGCGCGTGTACGAATTGTGTTTTTTTGTGTTATTTGTTTTAATTACTAACATTTTGTTGTGTTTAAATGCCAATATGAATAAAAAAAGGACAAGTAATATGATTATTACGTGTGCGCTAGCCTCACTAGTCATGTCACTTAATTACGTAGAATTATTATTACATGGTAGTACATATTACTTCCATGCTTGAAATACGAAGTTACGACAGTTCAGTTTAACACCTAGTGGCGGGAGCATTCGTCTATCCGAATTTTTTGTCTACGGTACCGCTAGCTGTGACGTCATAACCGTCGTCGGGTGCATTCTGGAAACAGACGACTAATAGAAACTTGAAATTGGGCATAATGATAGATCTTGATGATATCTCTAGTTTTTATTTTTATTTCTGTAAATTTCACTGAATTTTTTTCAATATTTTTGTATGGTAGTATAATTAGGTTTCCGTATCCTACACGGAACAACAACATAAATATCGCTCTTCAAAAACCAGATAAAAATTTAGTTACATTAACACGTTAACAGCGGATTACGAACAGCGTTCGTGATGGTATGTTTTCTGTAGCTCGCTGATCACGAATGTTACTCATCATCAGATTTTGCATTGTTCTTTCTAAAATCACGAGGACTGTTTGTGACCCGCGTTTCTTGTATACTGTAGTTGAGTGTTTTAGCTACACACACATACAGGGTGTCCCAAAACTCAACGTCAAGCGGGAACCAGGGAGTAGGCCAGTTTATGACTAGCTAGGGAAAAATAAGAAAAAAAAAATCTTGAGTCATTTATTTTTTTAGGAAAATATTTAACTGAATATTTTTTTTGGTAAAAGTACAGGCATTCTGGTTTTATTTGGGATACTGATCAATAGCAGAGTTATTTAGGCTACCAATACAATTTTTTTAACAATTACATTTGAAAATTTGTAGTCGTAGTACCTAAAAATGTTGTACGAGAAATTTTCAACCATTTTCAAAAAATGCTCATATCATAAAAAACAAATGACTCCGATTTTTTTTCTTATTTTTGGTTCTGGGTAGTCATAAACTGGCCAACTCCCTGGTTCCTCCTTGACGTTGAGTTTTGGGATATGTTGTATACAATTCATCTATCTTGTCTATTGCCCGAGGCCGTTCAGCGGTTCCCACCAAGGACTGCCAACGTTGCCCCGAGCCGTTGAGCGGTCTTTTTAGACTAGTCACTTTAAATACATACATACATACATACATACATACATACATACATACATAGCGTCACGCCTGTTTCCCAGTGGGGTAGGCAGAATAGTTTATTTAAACGTCAAACATCCTACTAATCTCTTCTAACTTACGTACAATTATTCATGAAAGAATAGGCTAGCTAAAAATACACACTTCCATATGCTTGCCACTTCAAAATAATAATGAGAAGCAATTGGAAATTCACTTCTGTTGTGTTCGCGGACGCAGAATAGCGTGCCATTGAAATTGTGTTTTGGAGTGAATTTTTTTGCTGTATTTTTTGTGTTTTTTGCTAAAACCATGGAAGGGTAAGTAATCTACATGTTGCAATAGTTTTTCGGACTTGAGGAATGATTTATTCGTGAATAATTGTGATGTTTGCGACCCACTAGGAAAAACCGTTACGAAAATTTTGAATGGTTGGTTAGTTTGATCGATCGAAATTCTATAGATTTTCGCCAAAACAAGTGAAAGTTTATTGAAATAGTTTATTTGTTTCATTGTAAATGTTGTAAGAACATTATATCTGTCCTAAAGTGGCCTAGTAATTACATTTTTCGAAAAATAAAGGCACGGTCGCTTCGGAAGCCGTTCAACGGTTCTGGGCACTATGGGCGTGAGGTCACGTGACCGTGTCGCTGAGCGGCCGCTCCAACTATATGGATAGCGGCTTCAATACATTTTAATAAAATAAATTTTTTTTAGTGTGCGTGTTTTGAGTGATGTTTTGATAAAATTTAATAAATTTTATTTTTGGATTAAATTTAATGGCGTACTTTTAATTTTGTGCATGGATTTTTGCGTTTAATTTATTTCATAGGTATTTGCATAACGTCCGTAAAGAAGTATAACTTCAAAAAAGATTTCAGCAATAAGTCCGCCTTCTGTAACATTTATCTGTGACCATTTCAAATACGGTATTAGATACCAATATTTTGCTAAAAATTTGCTATCATTTTCCGAAAGCCTCCTCCATATTAAGTTATCCTTACTGTGCAAGAATTTTCAGTTTTTTATTTTTATTTCTGTAAATTTCACTGAATTTTTTTCAATATTTTTGTATGGTAGTATAATTAGGTTTCCGTATCCTACACGGAAGCCTATTACTAAGCCTCCGTCGTCTGTCTGTCCGTCCGTCCGTCCGTCCGTCCGTCCGTGGGCTGTATCTCTTGAATCGTAATAGGTAGCCGGTTTAAACTTTCACAGAATATGTGTTACTATGGCGGATGAAACAACAAATAAGAAAAATTAGAAAAAGTTAAAAATTAAGGGGGCCCCCATATAAGAAACGTTTAGTCACACTATTGAATAACAGATGGCGCCACAAGCTTTTATACATTGCATTGTTATAGCCGCTAAAGTGCCAACGACCTCATTGAGGTGCTGTCATTTTCCGACCGTAAATTGCTATCGACCTCATTGAGATTTGTAGGACCGATCGTCCTACATATCTTCAAAATTAAAATTCGAAGACCATGCCACCTGAGCGGATAGGCGGATATTATTGATAGCGGATAGATACGGAAACCTTCGTTTTGACTAGCACTTAAGATTTTTTTTTTTACTGAATCTAAGAGCAAATTTAATAAACTATTTTTTAGTGTCCTTTTATTTTAATTCAGTCAGTAGTATTTGCTTATAGAGTGGTTGGTTTGTTGCTATGTAGGTCATTTTTTCCATTGTTCCATTTGGCCTGGTATTGTTTAGAAACAAAACATCCGACACATACAATAATTTTATTCTGAGTACCTGAAGAGCTCAGGCTTGTGTAAACACTTACATCATACCACTGGAGTGGATCATTCAGCCCAAGAAATTAATTTGTAAACATACTTGGCATTATTACGACCTCCCATGAAGAATCTCATATTTTTGTTACACCTTGGAACTCTTGAGATCTACATTTCTACTGTAACGAATCCTTCAAAACGAATCTTGATAGGAAATGGTAGATTATGTAATAAACTATAAATAAAACACAATAGGAGCAGCATCTACAGTTTTTATTAGAAAATATGAATATTTTATTACCCGAATGTGTAAATTAATTCGTTCCTGGACTTTGACCCAGTTTAATGGTGATAATAATAAACACAATTAGACGTGATACCAAGGCAATGCCTAGTAAATTTAATGTATGTTTTGAAAATATAGGCTTTTCACATATGTTTCATAGAAAAAAGTCTAGAAATAAGGTCTAGAACGCACTAGGGTGGAGCGCGCTCGACTCTGCCAAAATGGCGGGGCAATCACGATTTTGGCATGATTTTGAGCCGGGGCATAGAGCGTATAAGAGGTGCGCGAGAGAGGCCGGCTTTCGAGCGCTGCTACTCAGTGCGCTGCGAGCTACGACAGAGCGTACAATTTTTTTTTTGTAAAACCTACTTTTTTGTATCTGTTTTGGTAAATCTTTATTTTATTTTAATGCTTTAAGAAAACCAACAATCAATAAGAATATAAATATAATTGCTTTATTCATTATCCGAAAAAGACAAATATTTGCCTATTATTTAAAAAAAATCTGTACATAAATATCTTCATTAGTTATTTTTTATTTTTTAACCAATAATGCTGAAAATCACCTGCGTCCTAGGGATTTTTTTAAAATGCTCGCCTTATAATACGCCGCTGTTAAAATGTTAACATATAATAAATAAAGTTTAAATTAACAAATCATGTGGGGTATCATCTGAAAAAGCGAACTGTTCTAAAATTTTTTTTTAAGTACGTGTTTATTGATATCGCTCAGTCAGTCAGTCAGCGTGTAAGCGTCCACTGCTGGAAATACGCCTCTCCAATTTTCCTCCAGTCCTCCCGGTCTATAGCGATACGGAACCACTACTTTCCGCCGACGTACTTGATGTCGTCGTCCCACCTGGCGGGTGGTCATCCCACCTAGCGGGTGGTCGTCCCACACTCTGTTTTCTAGTCCACGGCCGCCAGTGTAGGACACGGTTACTCCAACGGTCATCGTCTCTTCGGCTAACGTGCCCAGCCCACTGCCACTTGAGCTTAGCCACCCGGTGTCCAATATCGACTACTTTGGTGCGTCGGCGGATTGCCTCGTTACGCACCATATCACGTAGCAATATTCCCAGCATGGCTCGCTCCATTGCTCGCTGGGCAACTTTCAACCTTTGGACAACAGCGACCGTCAAGAGTCTACGTTTCACATCCGTACGTCATAACTGGGAGTGACACACTGGTCATATATACGGGTCTTTAAATGTGCAAAAAATTACCATTCTCCCCTGCTCTCCTAAAGCTAACATTTTGAAGGGCTAGTAGATATTAAGCCATAGATTACAGGGAAACTGGAGGTTTTTTTGACAATGTAATATTTGCGGGATTTTTTTTTAGTTTTAGTACCGAACCATTATTGTGCGAGCCTGACTCGCTGTTGACGGATTTTTTGTCACATGAACATGAAGGGAAGGTGCGGAACTAAGCTTGCGATGGCTTCACCGAACATATCCGGGCCCATCGACAGTAGAGGAGGGTGTTGATCGAGGTCGGGACTAGCGAGTGGCCACTCTAAATTTCCTGCGCATGCTTCATATTTCGGCTCGCATCAAGCCCTCGTCAGCTAGTCTGCGTTGACTAGGACGTGGGGAAACACCAGTCCCGCTCTCGACCTCCCTCTCTCTACCTATCCATATTCTGTAGAATGCTTCCAGTGACGTATATTTCACTTCATATTTCTTCTAAGCACTCACCGTAAATTAATTGAAAGGTAAACTAGAAAAAACATTTAACAGCGCTAAATAATAAGAAAAAGCACCTGTTAATATGTATATGCTTGCTCTTTGGTCGATTGTTCTCAACAAAATAAAATAACAATAAATTAAATACCTATAATTGAAACAATTTGATTTTTTACTTTCAGGTTCTTCCGTTATCTATAATGTTTACCGGAATGATAGCGACAAACAACTTGTGTCTGAAGTATGTCGACGTATCATTCTATTACATTGGACGATCTCTAACGACAGTATTCAACGTGGCACTGAGCTGGGCACTTCTCGGACAGTCTACTTCAATGAGATGCATTTTATGCTGCATTTTCATAATGGCTGGGTTCTGTGTCGGAGTAGATCAAGAGAGTTTAATAGGTTTGTTTACATTTATAATTTGCTTAAAACTGTACCAAATCGGAAATGTTTGTTTTGATATGGCAATAACATGAGAGCATCCTATATTCCGAAATGCACTGACAGTAAAAACACAAAGCGCCAACGAGGTGTCCCGATTTAAAATTGGTGATTTGAGCACTTTTTGGCAGTTTTTGTACCTACTGATTTAATTAATTTATTATTATATGTGTGTGTTTCTCAATTTTCTGCCCTACCCTTGCCATTATTCCTCTTTACTTAGTCTCACCCAAAGGATGACTAGAAGAAATCACTTATAGTGATAGTCTTTGGATGCTATTGTTCTTTTGACGATTTCGCCTCTTTCGGCATCGGTGTAAAAAACGCACCGCCAAAAGTCATTACGGAACGGCTGTTATGACTTTTTGTCGCAGACTAGCTGAAGAGGGCTTGCCGTCAGCTGAAACGTAACACATGCTGGAGAATTAAACAGAGTGGTAACTCGCTAGTCCCGATCTCGATTGACACCTTCCATCACTGCCAATGAGCCCGGATATATTCGGTGAAGCCATCGCAAGCTGATGTTCAACACTTTTCACTATTAACAGTGCTTTTCGTCGAAAACAGAATGCACCGATGATCTAGTGGTTAAAGTTTCTCATGCCAGAATTTCCTGGCGTAGCATTTATAAATGAAATAGCTAAGACATTTATTTTGTTTATCAGGATCATTCTCACTCATTGGAACAATCTTCGGCGTCGTGGGATCATTGATGCTGTCACTCTACTCGATATATACAAAGAAGGTCCTACCCAGTGTAAACCAAGAAGTGTGGCTTCTCTCCTACTACAATAACGCATATTCGATAGTCCTGTTTCTGCCTCTGATGGTGTGGAACAACGAGCCGGAGAAGGTGTGGAATTATCAGCACCTGGATAGCCCGGTCTTCTGGAGTCAGCTGCTTGTGGGAGGGTTGTGTGGGTTTGCCATCGGCTACGTCACATCTCTACAGATACAGGTGCGATATACAAGGGTGTGCGCCAAGGACCGAAGGGGTAGACATTTTTTCCCAAGTTTCCCTTTTTAGTCATCATCACTATTTCTTTGAAGCACATATTGGTTTGTGATGTGCTTGTAGGAAGCCCCTTTTAGGATTTGCTACAGAGCTCGATAGTTGATATTTATCTGTCTACTTTGCTTCTTTACTGGTACTAATGCGTTATATGCATTGGCTTTGTGATAATGAGGAATGACAGACAGACATACAAACTTTGTCCCGCTCGAATCGTCATGGCTTCTTTATTTGATGTTCATGGCCACACTCATAATCAGTCCTGAGATAAGTTATCTACCTATTCGTGTTAATAACTTATTGCTTGCAATGCCAAGGCAACCTTGAAAGTATAATAAAATCTGGATTGGTACAGGGGGAAATTAACTCAAGGTAGGTAATGTGCAATGTCTGACTACAGCTCGAACAAAAAGTAGGCTATGAACTTCCCGTTTCTGTAGTGGACCTGAGTATGTTTAGTGAAACCACTGACAACTAAGTTCTACATCTTCTTTCAGGTGACATCACCACTAACCCACAACATCTCTGGGACCGCCAAGGCGTGTGCACAAACTGTTATCGCCACTGAGTGGTACAACGAGTCCAAAAACGGCCTCTGGTGGCTGTCGAACTTTGTCATATTAGGTAGCAGCGCCCTTTATGCTAGGTTCAAACAGATGGAAATGGAGGCAAACTCCTGGAAGCCAGTAAAAGACGAGAGGAAAACTCTCATTTGAAGTTAGTTTTTTTTTTGTGGCATTGAATTTTGTAAATTATAATACAATAATTTAGATAAGTAAAAATATTCTTGAATAAGAGGTTACAAATGTAACTTTTTCTATGTTGGAGAGAATTTTGCATAATATGAATGATTTCAAGGTGTGGTTGTTGCAATGAGCGCTAACGCATGTTTGTTGTCCACTAGTTGGCGCCACTGTGTCGTAAGGTCCAGAGAACAAACAAAATGTGTTGTGCTTTGGGGTTTATCTAAGTTTTCTCAACATTTAAAACTATTTCAAAAGTTAGAATCATGCATGTGGTCGATTATCTATCATATATGTAACTGTCTTGTTTATTGTCATATTCATAATCCATGTTCTGAAAGAACTTAAATTATTTTCTGAATTTCTGTTGAATACAAGCATAACATTAAAATGATCATAATATTTAGCATTCGTCAGCCTCGATAACTCAGTGGTGCAGACAGTCGACTGTTGCTATTGATTGTTAAGCTACAGTGGGCGCGGTCAGTACTTGGATGGGTGACCACTCGACCGTTGGAGGCTGACCGCGGTTCGAATTCCACGTAAGACTAGAGGTCCCTTCCCTTCTTACCTTACTAGGTGGTAGGGTTAAACCCGCCCGGGTTGGTACCACCGCACTGAATTAAACGTCGGTCGAAACGGCTATGTAAATAGTTTGTGTTTTCCGTCCACTTCAGTGTAGCCGGCGGCACGACCGAAGGGAAGCACTGACATGGTACCCGGTTCACCCGGTGTTATGGGCTGACATCACGGATGTTGTAGGTGATGTAGCCAACCGTGTCAGTTTCAATAAATAAATAAAAAAAAATACTCTGGAATGTTTAGATGGCACACACACCGCAAACTTGTCTGTCTCGTTGGGTAGCTACGAGCCAACATTCTCTATTGGTTGTAAACTTGTTCCCACCCTTTTTTTCGAACACATTGGCACTACACAACACTGAGGCATTGCGTGAGAAGGTTTAGGACCTAATATCTGAAATAATCTGTTGGAAACGTGGAAATGCTCAAACCACAAACATGTGAAAATAGTCTCTTTGCTCTGGATATATCCACAGCATTGACTGAACATCACGGCACAGAATAATGAACATTGAGCTTTAGAAAGAGACAATCCGGTTATAGAACTCGCACGTGCGACAGGGACAACTCTCTAAAACCGGATTATCTCTTTCTAAAGCTCGATGTTAATTATTTATTGACGGGTACTGTACGTACGCGACAAAAATTATTTAAGACCAAAGATGTTCCCAGTGACTGGAAAAACGTGTTAGAGCCCAAACTAATTGGCTTCCAACACAATGTTGACGATGATTGTGTTAATTTATTTTGTTGAAAATGTTATTTTGTATAAACATTGCATTCCTGAACAAACGAGTATAAATTACCTTTCCCATATTTTCCAGTTTAGCTTATAAAAAACTTCTTCGCAATAACGATGCAAAATAGCTGACAATATGATCCAGTCCCGGCCTGTTATATAAATTTAAAGACTCATATTTGTCTATGGTGTGATCATATAACTCTACACCATAAATGTTGCTCCAATTTTTCGTGAAGAGTGTGTTGTCGAATTGAACCCACTCTGTGTAACGGAACCTGTCTGTCCGCAAGCTGTATCCCATAATTTTTATGTCTTTGAGATGAGGTTTGTCTGAATTATTTTGTGGATATACACTCGCCCTTGGATACTGACTCAGAGCGAAGAAATCCGATCGGTATTGATCATTAAATTTGCGTGTTGATTTTGAATTCATTAAAGGGACTAAACTTTTACCCTCAAAACATAAAACATTGCTGGACGTTTTTGAGCATTTAGGAATATCTACATCAAGGCCGGTCAATTCAACCAATGTAGGAAACACATCGACAAGCTCTACTGGTTCACTTATTTCTGCTGCATCTCTTCCGGGTACTGCTAATATGAGTGGTACTTTCAGATCGACATCGAAGTTGCTGTATTTAGCCCACAGTCCATTTTCACCTAGGGACCAGCCTGGAAAATAATAATTTGTGAGTTATACGAGTAGAAAATAATTTTGCTGAATTTGAATTTTTTTAAATAATAAGTGAGTACATACCATGATCACTGACAAAAACCACAATTGTATTTTCTTTATTGACATGTCTCAGTAGTTGACCCAGCAAGTCGTCTATGTACGATACGCAGCTGAAATAGCTTTGTTTAATTTTTTTAGCCCACATGTCGGGCATGCGTCCAAACGGAAAGGAAATGTTTAATGCATCTATGTCATGCCGCTTGCGTATGTCTGTCCAGGGATGCCAGGCTGGCAGGGGCATGCTGTACGGCCTCTGGGGCTGCCTCGCTGGTTCTATTGAGTGTAGCGGGTATAAATCTGAAATATTTGAAAGTATGGAATCTCTATTCTGCCCATTTCTAAGAAGTAAGATACAAATTCTTGATTGCACGCCAACAAATTAACAATCATACCGAAGAACAATAGCGTGCAAAGACAGACTTATCACTATAAGTGATTTCTTTTAGTCAACCTTAGGTTGATAAGATTAAGTGAAGAAGAAAAGGCAAGGGTAGTGTAGTAAGTAACAACACACAATATAAAAAAAATTATGAATGAATTGAAACTTATAAACCTAAATATTCCTTTGGACATTTCAATGGAATGTGAGGTTTATGAAATCCGACTGCTAGAAAAAGTGGTTTAGTCCGACTTCTTTCATCTAGAATGCCAATAGCTTGCTGCAACGATTGCAAGTCCGGTAAGGACTTCTCTGGTTGACTGCCCACGTCCACCGGGCAAATCAGATCCGCGTGTAACTTTGTACTGTTGTTATTACACACAGCGGAATCTTTGTACTTTTCTGTGGACGGATGGTACGGTGGAGCGGACCAACTGTACGGGTAATCATCAGTAAAATTAGAGCTCAGTCCAGGATGAAAGACTTTGCCAACAGAGTATGTGCTGTAGCCATGCTCCTTGAACAATTGTGGTAGTGTAGTGAAGTTGCCAACACTGTCGCGCCAGTAGCTGTAGAAATCGTACAAGTGCAAACTGTCTGGTCGGCGTCCAGTGAGCATTGAGTTCCTGCTGGGGGCACAGAGCGCTTGCTGGAAATAAAAACAATCAGAAACTATGCAGTCACATTGGCGAAATGGATGTGTATATTGTTATTAAAGTATCATGGCTCAAAACTAAGCTGCTCTACATAGAATTGAATGAAGAACATTTACCTGTGCAAATGCGCTTTTGAAATTGACTCCTGTTCCCGCCAAATCCATTATGTTTGGAATTCGTACAGACTCGTCCGGTAGATGGCGTAAGTCGTCTACAATCACCATCAAAACATCTTTGAATTTCGAACTACTGTCGTCTGTCTCAATAACAACCTGCGCTGAAGTTTTCACTAATAAAACGAAGTAGGTTATTCGCATCAGTATAATATGTAAATTAGATCTCTTCATTTTTCCTTTGTTGATCTGATCAGCTGATCAGCTGTTGTTAAAGATCTAGGCCACAGAATATCACAATGTACCACAGATTTTTACCACAGATTAGATCATTTGGCTCTTCACCAAGTATGTATTGTACTGACTCCTGTACTATAAATTTTAATGTGCGCGCCGTGCACTTATCACTATCGACGGCCGCCTCGAATACAAAACGCCACACACATACTTTGTTTGGGAGCGAACTTTCTAAAACATTTTCGATTCATCTCTATTTACTAACCCGTTAGAGTGAAATAACACGAAAATATTTGTCAAAATGTGTGACGAACGCAGCTGCACTGCTGAGTTTGGTTGGCCAAACCCCACCATATAAGTTACTCTATGGTTGGCCACATGATTTGGCTGACCATTTTTAGGGTTCCGTATCCGGTACGGGACCCTATTACTAAGCCTACCTACACCGCCGTCTGTCTGTCTGTGTGTCTGTCCGTCTGTCCGTCTGTCTGTCTGTCCGATGGCTGTATCTCTTGAACCGTAATAGGTAGCCTGTTGAAATTTTCAGAGAATATGTGTTATTATGGCCGATATAACAAGAAATAATAAAAATAAGAAAAAGTAAAAAAATCACGGGGGTCCCCACAGAAGAAACAAAAAGTGTGTGTAAAATTTTTTTTTCTAACTGAAAACAAATTGTCTTTCTTCCTTCTTAAAATTAGGTACCTACTATTAACATACAAATATTATGCAACTAACTAATTAGTATTTTTATTTTTATTCGTATTTTATTCTTATAAAATAGTAATACTAGCCTTCGTGTTTAGCATAATTTTCGAGAGCGTGCCCAACTGAGATTTCGCAAGTAATTAGTTGCATTTGTGTGATAACAATTATTTCGGAAGTATTTTCGAAAATAAAGTTTTTTTAGGTGGTTATAAAAAAATAACCTTAACCTAATAATTTTAACACCCTAATATTGCTTAAAAAAAAAATAAACAAAAAAAAATTTGCCAACGGGACTCGAACCCATGGTCGAGATCGAAAAAAGAAAGCCCAACGCCCTACGCTATACCATTGAGCCACCAACTCACAAACGAACTAAGGAATATCGGATTCACTAGGTTCGCTGGGAGTGCCGGAGGCGGAGCCAGACGAAATTAAAATTTTCCGCCAAACTGGCATCGACCAATTATCATAATTCGCCTAGTGGACTTTGGATATCCCCTCAACTGAAGCTGTCCGTTAAACGGACAATTTTTCTATGCCGTCAACTGGAGCTGTCCGCTAACGGAAACAGAGTTTCGACTACACACAATTATTAAAATTGAACTATGGAATGCATTACATCTCGCTTTGACTTATTGGATTATGATAATGAAAGAATGAGAACAAATAAAAAGTTTCACTCCTTCCTAGCTGACGCTCGGTAGATGCGTATTCTGTCGACAAATGTCCCCGCTCAAATCAATGGGCATATTGTCAATATTTGTAGCTATGATAATGAAAAAATATTGTATAGTAGCATGTGTATTTTTAATTGGATATAGTGGAGTGCCCAATCCGAATATGATACAACTCAAATTTATGCACGTATATTTATTTCATAATGAGATATGATTTTTTTTTTTGCAAAAACGGGGAATTATCTCATTCTCTGCCTTTAACCTAGAATAAGTCATCTGAAATGAAGGTAGTGTAGGCGCTTAGGATATGTTATGTAAATTTCAAAAATATTAGGCTTTATTGAATGTTTCATACAAAACTTTCGATAAATGCAGTATCGAAAATCGCTAGGTAGAGTAAGGCGCGCGCCGCCCGCGATATTGCCCCTACAGTCTAGCCATATTGGCGAATTATAGACCGACGGGTGAGGGGATATATGCTTCCCGGTGGGGTAGGCAGAGACAACGTATCTCTAGGTGTCACGAAGTCACGATCCTGCCTGACACACCTCTGCCGCATCTTCCACTCCCTGTTCTTCATGCATGCTCGTCGGCTCTTCCTTCAATATTGATTGTTGCTGTTTCAAATTTTCTACAATTCCATCATTTTTTTCTTATTAGATGGAGCACTTTGGTATTCTCCGAAATTAACACTTGCTTATCTACCATTGACCTAAAAAAGAAAAAAAAAATCAGTCATGCACGGGCAACATTATTAGCCAGCTGTATCGAGCAAAAGCAAACCACACACACACACACCACACAGCACATTACACGCCGCACACACACACATGAACACGCTCCTACACGCACGCATACACACACGCACGGCAAACCACAATAAGTACCTTACCTACCACTTTCGCAGAGAGGGAGAAGTGTACACAAACAAACCGAGCGAACCCATACTCATACACCCATCCATACATGATTGATACATACATACATACATACATAGCAACACTAGCAAGCAAGCAAGTGAATGTAGGTCCATCACAAAATCTGCTATTAGTTTTTTCTCTGTATTAGAGTACATTATATTTTAATAATTATGGCCCTAGATTTATAATCGTTCTTCGCGTTAGTGTAAGGTCTAAACGCGTTCTCCAGAAGTCATCAAAAGAAGATATTTTTTGTGCGATCGTATTCTATATTGTGTGTTCGTGACGTCATTGTTGTTCTGTCAGAACGAGCGAATTCTATGGCGCAGTTGCTTTCCTGAAGAGAATGGCCCTAAGATGAATTTACTCATCGCAGAAAAGGTAAGAGCTGTTGGCGTGCGTCTAAAAATACATTTACTCAATTATGTAAAAGTTTGTCGAGCGCCCACGGCCGCGGGAGCGGTATACGTGGCGAGGGGACGGGTCGCCTTTGTCTCCGCGTTGTGTTTACGTATTGACTACAGTACTTACCTACGCAGACGTAGGCACGTATTGTGTATTCTTAATGGAAAATTAATTCTTATCTCATCCCACATCTGTATTTGTATTGCTACATTACTTTTCCTCTGTCACTACGCCATTATGTACTCAAATAGAAATTACCTGAGAAAATTCTGACTTCCGTTTTAAGAAGTAGGTAACTACCTGTAGGTACCTTCTTACATATTCCATGTAAAAAAAATATTAAAATATCCAACTAACTATCGCTTACGTTGAACACGTTCATACCATGCATGATTTCGCCTAATGTGCCCTCTTGCGGATCAAAATTTATTTCATACTCTTAAAAGAAACAAATAAGAAAATATCCAACCGCAAGTTTGGCCGAGGTGGAGGAAAACAGGCTACATCTTGTGCTTGAGCTCGAGGAGACCCTAAATAAGGTCTCCACTTGGGGACTCCAAAACCTCGTCGAGTTTAACGCGAGTAAAACCCAGGCGTGTGTATTCAGCGCAAAGCGGACACCGTTCACTGCAGCCCCCATCTTTCAAGGAACTAGTCTCAAGGTCGAGGAGCACATTGGGATTCTCGGGGTCGAACTAACTCGCGACCTTAATTTTGGATGCCACATCGAGGAAAAAGCTAAGGTAGCCTCAAGGAAGTTCGGTGTCCTCAACACGGTGCGTCAGTACTTTACGCCGAGCCAAAAACTGCTGCTTTATAAAGCGCAGATTTGCTCATGCGTGGAGTACTGTTCGCATCTGTGGGACGGATCCGCAAAATACCTGGTCGGCTCCTTAGACTCGATTCAGCGTCGCGCTGTCCGCCTCGTTAACGACCCCGAGGTTATCCCGAAACTTAGAGACCTTACAACTCTGCAGGGACGTTAGATCTTTGTGTGTGTTCTATCGCCTATACCACGGAGAGTGTTCCAAGGAGCTGCACGATGCGATCCCTCCATCCCTATTCTACAATCGTTCCACGCGCAACAGGTTGGGAATGCATCCACACACTGTCGATATCCCTCCACTTAGGACAAATCGATCCTGTAAATCCTTTATTTACAGGGTTGCCAACATGTGGACGCACTCCCACCTGCATCCTTTCCTCTAATGTACAGTTTGGGATCCTTCAAATATAATGTGAAGGTGCACCTAGCCGGCCGACATGGTATTCGCAGCCCCCGTAAATATTGGAATGCCCGTGGGCGCCGTCGGACTACACCTCTGCGTTAGTCTGGCGCGCGCCATATGTCATGTTTCCCATAAAAAAAAAAATATGTAGAACTGATCCCCAGGGGGCGGGGGGCAGCACATTCCATTCCCTGGCGGTTGATAAATATCAATGCCAGCAAGGTCGTTGGGTAGGGCACTGGTGGCGTGCGCCACTATTGGTATCACTCACGAGTGTGTAGGGCATCCAATCCCACATGTTATTTTCAATCTCAACATTTGCAGGATTGATGTTTTACAATCCCGCGGGATCCCGGTATTTACGAGATCCCGCAAGTATAACAGCAGCACCAAGCTGTGTGCCTATTTTGTTTGTGTGATTGTGTAATGAGGACTATTCAATGGTGTAAAAATAAAAGTCGGTCAGAATACGAACTGACTGACAGAATACCTGTTTTAATCCGGAAACTTAAAAATGAATATACCTAATTAATAACCTATAGATATGCCCTACTTGATCTGATTTACTTTGTCTCCAACCTAGAACGAAACATTAATGTTTACGAATTCGGCGCTTTTCGAATTGTTTACGAATTAAAAATTAACCTCATTATTTTTGTGAAGTGTAATGTTCATCTCACAATTTGGAATCAAGATAAAGGTCAGAGCACTATATTCTATATATAACTTGTAGGAAATTTGGTAATGATTACGACTATTTATGCTAAATTTACTATAGGTGTTGTGAAATGGTTTTTCTCCTTGCGTAAAGAATCTCAGCCGCGAATATCTCCCGAGGTTTTACAGAGTCGGAAGTCGTGCGGTGCCCGACGCCTGAGCGGTTAAGACAAGGCATCAGTCCAGAGATGTCGTAACAAAGTGTTGATGTCGGAGTATTGGCACAGAGGAGCACCAACGAGCATGTCTGCGGAGTCGCCCCGGCACGGTCGCAGCGGCGGGCCGCTGACGGTCGCGTCGCAGCCTCCCAGCGACCGCACCCTCATCGACACCGTCTCCGGTTTCATCAGCGACGTCACCCTCACGACGGCGCCCGCCGCCGACCCGCGCGACACCATCCAGTGGGCGCACTTCGAGACCGCCGACATCAATGAGCCGGTCCCGGAAGGGGACCACGAGACAGAACTCTCTCCATTGTTGCTCGTCCTCGGATATGGCTCCGGGGTGCAGATATGGCTCATACCGCCTAATGGCGAGGCGCAGGTGAGTCTTTAATTTTGTCTTCATTACACAACAAGAAAAACTGTTTATATTTCGAACAAAAACAATTTATTGCACACAATTTGAAGAACAGTACACGAAAAGTATCAAGAAATACAGGCGTCTTATCACTGCAAATGATTTCTTCCAGTCCACCTTTCTTTTTATTATTATATGTGGAGAGACTGTCAGTTTGCAATACGACATTGTGTTCTCCGTTGTGTTTTCCTCTAGTCCAGTATAGCCAGCAATCCAGGGAAGTCTCCGGTATCGCACCTACCTTCTCGGAGGTGATATTGGCTGGTCGGAGCATGCGCTTTGGCCCTTCCGACTCAGCCAGCCATGTTTGTTTGTTTGTTTGTTTGCTGCCCATCCTCTTGGGAAGGCGGGTGGGCCATTCTCCGCACTGAGACCTCAAGTCAGCCACCCATACCGGATTACATTAAAAAAAACGTGACGTCCGCAGGAGGTGATGTCGTGGAGGCAGGGTTCGGTGCGCGTGCTCCGTATCCTGCCCACGCCGAGCGGCGGGGACAGCTTCGCGGTCAAGCGACCGCTGCTCGCGCTCTGCGACTCTGCTGGGCCCGGCCCTCTTTACTGCTCGCTCAGCTTCATATCCATCCGCGGAGGCGACCAGGTGAGGCAACCGTGCTAACTCGTTTAAGTTATGGCTTGGATACTGGCTAGCACGTCCTACTTCTCCAAGAGCCTATGTAAATATGCAATTCCCATGCATCACAGAATGTCCATGGGCATCGTTAGACACCTACTTGTAGGTGAAATGATGCCACATGTCACGTTATCCATAAAAAAAACAGCTACCTAATAATAAAAAAAAGTTAAAGGAAGGTGGGTGGCTCATTACACCTATGCCATTCTGGAATGCAAATATTTCCAAAATACTTGTCCAAATGCTCGTTTTGGAAATATTTGTACCTTGTGATTTTCTAAATTCTGTAAAACAATATCTATAATATTATGCCAGCAATATTTTTAGCCAGCGATGATTCTGTTCATACCAAACGAATTAATATGACATCTGAATGTATGAATCTATGTGATATTTTCATTAAAATTTACTAATTTAGTAAGCAACACATTTAAACAAAGAATCTTAGTAATGACATGGATTTATTGCATCATCTTCATTTGTATCAATATACACACTTTTTTTGTTACTTATCTACTATCTTGACTGTTCTCTATATTGTAGTACTGTTCGTAAACATTTTCTAGTTCATCTATTCAATTGTCATAGAACTGCATAATCCAAAGAATTAAAAAAGATAGAATCGGCACCGGCTCGTTGAATAAGTGAGTCAAATGGTGTGACCAAAGGAAGGTGTGGAACTAAGCTTGCGATGGCTTCACCGAACATATCCGGGCCCATCGGCAGTAGAGGAGGGTGTTAATCGAGGTCGGGACTAGCGAGTGGCCACTCTAAATTTCCCGCGCATGCTTCACGTTTCGGCTCGCATCAAACCCTCGTCAGCTAGACTGCGTTGACTAGGACGAGGGGAAACCACCAGTCCCACTGTCGACCTCCCTCTCTCTACCTATCCATATTCTGTAGGATGCTTCCAGTGAAGTCGATCTTGGCAGCCCTAGATTCTTGAAGAGACCTTAGAGCGACTTCATTGGTAGTCCTCTTGGTTTGTCAGCAAAAGTTTACAATTATTATGTTGGTGACATGCATTGTATGACAACATCAGCTCTATAATTTTTCATTTGTTAGCACAGTTATGAAATTAGGTCACTGATATTGAATTATTAAAGTTGTATTATACCCAGCAGAGTGATCGTAGGCTCTGTGTATATAAAGCTGCGTCTCCTGTGCATGTTTTTTTTTCGATACATTACATAAGAAACATTACACAAAAACATTAATTGTTTTCATATAAATGTGTATGGCTACGCCCCAATGTTTCGATGTTTCTGTGTAATGTTTCGAAAAAAAAAACATTCACAGGAGACGCGGCTTAATGCTTGATAATGAAACAATATCCAATGTTTCATTATTTAATTGTTTCAGATGATAGCTAGTTATTTGTATTGTATTCTCTGAGTGACTTCCTCACAAAGGAGATAAATATTGTATTAAGGCAACATAAACACTTTTGTGTGATAGCGGTGTAGTTAGTCAGTCAGCGTGTATGCGTCCGCTGCTGGGCATACACCTCTCAAATGCGACGTTGGCCAAAAGTCTTGGCGAGTGTTCCGCTCTCGTCAGCCTCAAGATTGTAATACCTACATCGGTTCTCTAAATCGTATCTTTGTCGCACCGCTAGAGTGTGGAACAGTCTTCCGGCGAGTGTATTACCTGAATCCTTTAACCTGGGTGTCTTCAAGCGTCGTATTAACGGGCTAGACAGCCTAGCAACAGTCCGCAAATCTGCTGGCATGGCACCTAACTGAGCGTGGTTTCGCGTGGAGCGGTGATTTTGGCTCTGTCGACTGCACCATTGGTCTCTCGGCACAGCCACCCATGCTGGTTTACGTAAAAAAAAACCTACGGAATTACGCACCTAAGTTTCCAGGATACACAACGAGGAGGTGTGAGTGGGAATTTGGGGAAAGAATTTCACTCCGCTACTACTTCACCAGCGTACGATGGGGCGGCATTAGCAGAAGATTTATTCAGTCCCCCGTTTATCTCCCTGATAGATATATCCCTGAAGTATAATAGACATTGATAACCACATATTGAAATTTTGAAATTAGATGTATTGCACTATACTTTCTGTAGTGCAGATGGTCTACATCAAGGTTTATTGCAGACTGCAGTTTTGTTAGGTTAACCCTCGCAATGTTTTCCTTCACCAATGATTAAACTAGAAAAAGCTCATACAAAACTCGCAACACTTTTAAATCCTATACCTGCTAATTACATAAGGTTGTTGTTGTTGTTGTTTGTTTTGGGGTTGACTCTAGGCCTGCAAACTAATCCCGCTTGGTTGGGGACCTTCGTGCAAAACCCCGCAATCTCCAGCTACCCCAGCCAGCTTATGTCTTCCATGAAAGCCACAAGTCCACAAGACCGGGGTGTCTGCAGACCGCCGCCCTTAGTCACCTTTTACGACATACACGGGGAGAGATGCAGTGGGGCTATTCTTTTAGAGTACCGGCCCCACACGGTACAAAATCCTATACCTGCTAATTACATAAGGTAACCTGACTAATAATCACATGTGTGCAAGTCTTGACACAATTTGACAGTTGACACAATATGTCGCAGGTAAAAAGCATTAAATTCAAGAACCCCATCCTGGACGTGCTGGCGAACAAGCGTTCGGTGGTGGTGTCGTTCTCGGAGCGGTTCGCTGTGTTCGACGCGTGCACGCTGGAGGACCGCATGGCCGTCACCACCTGCTACCCGTGCCCGTGCCCGCTCGGCGGCGGCAGCGCCGTCAATCCGCTCGCACTCGGAGACCGCTGGCTCGCGTATGCCGATAAGAAACTTAATTCTGCTAAGAGGAGCAGCGGGGGCTGTGAAGGTAATTTTAATTACTTTGTATAACCTTTTTAAATATTTATTTTATAGAAAGAGCGACATTTGGGTCCAGTCATAGGAACCTAATTAATTAAAATAGATTTTTTTGACCTGACAACTCAATCTAGCTGCAGTGTACACATATTCCTAACGACCCACCTGTTTCACGATAGGGTGGTAGGCAGAGACAACGGATTTCCAATTTTTTTTTTTATGGAAACTGACACGGTTGGCTACATCACCTACAACGTCCGTGATGTCAGCCCATAACATCGGTTGAACTAGGTGGCATGTCAGTGCTTCCCCCTTTGATCGTGCCGGCTACACTGAACTGGTCGGAAAACACAAACTATTTACATAGCCGTTTCGACCGACGGTTCATTGAGTGCGGTGGTATCAACCCGGGCGGGTTAAACCCTACCACCAAGTAAGATTGGGAGGGAAGGGACCTACAGTTTTACGAGGCTACATGCTATCGTTATTATTATCATTTTTTTTAAACTCTATTAGTATGAACAAAAATGTATTAAAAATAAGCTGCTATAATTGGCGACGACATATAGGTTCATGATAAGTCGACCATTGACACTGAAGTTAGTACCTATAGTAAACAAGTTTACTGTCACCAAAACAATCAAGAACCAAGCCGGTATCGGCTGATTAGTTAATCTATGTTGCATGCATAGGCAATGACTGCAACCTTGCTCTTTGTGCTTCATACTTGTGAGACCTGCAGCGTGACTAATGCTCTCTGGTCAGCTGCAAGATACTCGTTGCACCACTAACCGTGCTGCAATCTTGTTGAGTTTTCTACATCACTATGTGGTAAAAAATATGTTTGAGTTAAATCATTTCTTTGTTTTTAAGAAAAGAACAAACTACATACAAGCCTGAATTGCATGAAGTCATGTTGAGTGCACTCGTTTCTCTTCTCTCTCTATATCACTTTGGGGTGCTGGAAATTTTCCCCGACAGCCAATTAAATCTTTTTTTTTTTATGGAAACTGACACGGTTGACTACATCACCTACAATATCCGTGATGTCAGCCCATAACACCGGGTAAACTTGGTGCCACGTCAGTGCTTCCCTTCGGTCGTGCCGGCTACACTGAACTGGACGGGAAACACAAACTATTTACATATAGCCGTTTCGACCGACGTTTCATTCAGTGCGGTGGTACCAACCCGGGCGGGTTAAACCCTACCACCTAGTAATATAAGAAGGGAGTCATATCCCTTAGTCGCCTTTAACGACATACACGGGGAGAGATGCAGTGGGGCTATTCTTTTAAAGTACCGGCCCCACACGGTACAAAATCTGTGATGCGATGATTAGCGATGATTAACGAGGACAGATATTCGTTAGTCTATTCACACCATTGCAATGTGAGATAACAATAGCTTAGTAAATCGCATGGTTCGAAGAACTTTTGTATCCACTACAAACAAGAATCTCTGACTCTACGAGACCAGTGATTGCTCGATTATTATATTACATTATTTATAGAGCTGGTATTTGTTAAAGCCCTACAAACAAATAAAAAAAATCTGTTAAGTGCGAGTTTTACTCGCGCACCGAGGTTTCCGTATCTATCCGCTATTATCCGCCTATCTTTTGTCTTTCAACAATGCAATGTATAAAAGCCTGTGGCGCCATCTATTATTCAATAGTGTGACTAATCGATTTTTCGGACGTTTGTTGTATGGAAACCCCCCTTAATTTTTAACATTTTCTTATTTTTCTTATTTGTTGTGAAAATTTAAACGGGCTACCTATTACGGTTCAAGAGATACAGCCCTCGGACAGACGGATGGACGGACGGCGGAGGCTTAGTAATAGGCTTCCATACGGGATACGGAAACCTAAAAAGGCACCACAAGGGAAGAAAGTGCTTCAGAAACCTGTGGGGTTGAAAAAGTGAACAGTAAATATTGTATACTGGGGACACGTCCCAAGGCGAGGGTGTGAGCAGCTACACGGCCACGGTGCTGCACGCGGCCAAGTCTCTCAGCAAGGGGCTGCGGGGGCTGGGCGAGAGCGTGGCGAGCAGCCTGGCCGGCGGCCGCACCCTCTCCCAGTCACCCTCCCCGCCCAACGCCGACCACCAGCAGCCGGGCGTGGTCACCATTTTGGATATCGAGGTTAGTTGTTGTTGTTGTTGTTGTTGTTGTTGTTTTGGTTTGGGGTTGGCTTTAGGCCTGCAAACTAATCCCGCTTGGTTGGGGACCTTCGTGCAAAACCCCGCAGTCTCCAGCTACCCCAGCCAGCCTATGTCTTCCATGGAAGCCACAAGTCGACCGGGGTATCTGCAGGCCGCTTATCCCTTAGTCGCCTTTTACGACATGCACGGGGAGAGATGCAGTGGGACTATTCTTATTAAGTACCGACCCCACACAGTACTATCGAGGTTAGTACGTGAACCATCAGCATATTTGATATTATTAGATAGAATTATAGATAGACCGTGTGGGGCCGGTACTTAAAAAGAATAGCCCCACTGCATCTCTCCCCGAGCATGTCGTAAGAGGCGACTAAGGGATGAGGACAAGATACTGCGCTAAAGGGCGACAAGCTATCCACTTCTCACCTTGGCGCAGTCCTTCTACCTAGTCATGCAGCAGGTGGGTTCTTTGTGCCTTGCTTGCTGCTTGATAGTTGTCCGTATACTGTGCTAGACGTGGTGGTCGGTGTTGTGCTGTAATTTGTCAGAGTCCTTATAGCACAACGCCGATTACTCTGCTTACCCTGATTGTCGGGATACAGCGTGTGTTATGTATGTATGTATGTAGATAGAATTAGACGAGAACATAGCAACGATGATGGGACCCTCGGCACTTGAATATTGGGGTGTCACCCTGACCAGTTTTTTAAATTACTTAGGTAATTATTCAAAATAATTTTAAATTAAATTAAAAATTGTGTTACATTGATTTCATTGATAATGTCCTCTGGAAGTTTGTCGCAGTCCTCGACAACTCTTGTTTGAGAGTTTGGGTGGGTAGGAAGGTAATACTTAGTAATAAAACAATGTTTACTTCACATATAATTTTAATTGCTATGCACACTTGTCATAAGAATAATGTGTTATGTTATTGTGTAATTCTATTATGTAAGTCTACTATGAGTCGCTTCCTAGCCGTGCGGGCAGGGTTAGAACTGTGCCATAATCCTTTTTTAATTCCTATGATTGCAGTGTAATCTGGTATGTTGTCTATATTCTATCATGTCTTTTTTAAATCTGTGGATTTGAAAATAAAACGTTCTTTACTTTACTTTAACTCTTGTTGGTTGTCTTGCGCTGTTTGATGAGTGTTTTGTGTGTTTATTTTTTATGGAAACTGACACGGTTGGCTACATCACCTAATCCGTGATCCGGGTGAACTAGGTGCCATGTCAGTGCTTCCCTTCATTTCACGTCGGCTACACTGAACTGGACGGAAAACATGAGCTATTTGCATAGCCGTTTCGACTGACGTTTCATTCAGTGCGGTGGTACCAACCCGAGCGGGATAAACCCTACCGCCTAGTAAGGTAAGAAGGGAAGGGGCCTACAGTTTTACGTGGAATCCGAACCACGGTTAGCCGTGGTTGTATTTGAGAGTGTGTTCAGTGGTAATGGCCTCTACTGAAGGTACAGTAGAGCCTTGATAATCCGAACTACCGAAAAACTACCCCTGTTCGGACTCGCGAAGCGTTCGGATTATAGTATGTTAGATAGACAAATTCAATGAAACAGCTGTATACTTTGAAAAAATATATTGAGTGACCTGCTGAATCATAAAATACACAAAAAACAGTTACTTAGTTATAAACTGATCTATTTTCGTCTGGCGGGTTCTATTTATTAACAAATAAAAAGCCTTATCCCTCAAATTACGTAGCATCATCTTTTCGGATAACGAGAGGTCATTTTCGTCAGCCCAGTCCAAGCAAGTGTTGTGCTGATATGGCTTGCGAGTGTGGTATTTTCTTGACATTTGGAGTAGGAGAATCGTCAATAAATAAAAGATTCGTCATTCCTAGATTTGTTAGCGAGAGCGGGTCACTTGTCGCTGTTCGGATTATAGAGGCGTTCGGATTAGCCTGAGTACGGATTATCGAGGCTCTACTGTACAGTAATACCCCGCTTTACGCGACCCCGCTTTGTGCGGATTCGTTATTACGCGAATTTCATATCTCGCGCTAAAATGCCCCGCTTTCCGCGATTGGCCAATGCGACCCATGGCTTGGGCCCGAAACGATTGGTCAATGCGGCGTGGCGTGACCCGCCCGACACCCAGTCAATAGGAATCGACCTATCCGATACCTACCGATCCAAGAAGCACTCTCAACGATTTATTCAGGGTTGGACTTGTTGCACAGCTTGGACAGTGATGTCAGTCGTATTTCAACTGTGCGTCAAATAATCAAAAATAGTGTTCAATGTTACGAGCGCATTTTGCAAGAATGAGGACAAAACTCAACCCAAAAAACTTTGGACGTTTATTTTCGTAAAACTAATGCTTATGTTAAGCATTTTTTAGTTGTTTTATTTAGTTGTTAAACTAAAATTGTGTTAACTAATTAGTAATTATTCGTTTTTTCGTGTGAAACTAAAATTCTATCAAGCAATTGGTAATTTTCAAATTAAAGATTGAATAAGTATGTATGTATGTGCATATTTATTTCTCTTTTTATCAAGCCCCGATATAGGCGAATTTCACTTAACGCGATTTCTTGTGGAACACATCCCTCGCGTAAAGCGGGGTATTACTGTATTTGATTTGAAAGTATAGTTATTAACAACAGCTGTTGTCAGGCTTCAACTGATGAGGACGGGCAGGACGGCGAGGAGGTGTGCGACTCGGTGGTGGCTCACTTCGTGGCGCACTCGGACGCCATCATCTCGCTCAAGTTCGACGCGAGCGGCATGCTGCTGGTGACGGCGGACAAGCGCGGGCACGACTTCCACGTGTTCCGCGTGCACCCGCACCCGTGCGGCCCCTCCCTCGCCTCCGTGCACCATCTCTACATACTGCACAGGGGCGACACCACCGCTAAAGTACAGGTAGAATAGAATAGAATAGAAATGCTTTATTGCACACAAAAAAAAAACACAGAGATACACAAGACAGAAGATAACATACAGAAGAGCAATAGAAATTAACAATAATTCACACAGAAACAAGACAACAGTAGCGCGCAAAGGCGGACTTATCACTTTAAGTGATTCCTTCCAGTCAACCTTTAGGTCAGGTCTGTGTCGTTATAACCTGTTTGACGCCAATATTGTCCGATCGGCGTACTTTGTTTCGTACTTGAATGCCATAATCATGTTCAAAAAAAAAGTCGGTCACTATGATTGCCCTGAACGAAATGATCACTTCACAATGAACACAAATAGTCACCTCCGATGAAATAACTTGAAAGTTAATTTAACGTTAGCTCAAGACGTCCACGAAAGCACTTCTTCTTCTTTTTCTTTTTTTAAATAGTGGCAACCAAACGAGTAGGATTTTTGTTTATTACTGCCAGTATCCAGTGACGGCGCGGTATAAATTTATGATTATTTAAAATAAAACAAAATCATTTTGAAAGGAACAAGACATTTGAAGTTACTAGTTTGCATGCACAAATTCTGATAAACGCACAGTTGTAAATAAGAAGATGAAAGTAAATAAATAAAATATTATACATAAATATAATTACAGTCTTACGTCATTACATTTTATAAATTTTAAAATATATTTTATAACATGGAAATTGTTAGTAGACAGTATCGATTGTATGTTAGTAGGGAGTGGGATTTACGAAAGCACTTCTTTCTTCTTCAGAAGAATAGTTGAAACATGGCCCGACAATCTGCCCGAAAATGTCGTCCGGTGCTTGGACTGCAAACTCATTCAAGATCAGGCTAGATAAACATTTTAAACCCACTATACAACAAAAATATTTGTTCTATCCGGTTTAATTACACCCACGAAGAAGACCCGGCAATAAATTTTACAGGGTATTTTATTTCATACATATTTTTACAAGTATTTTCACTTTAGTATGTGTGAAAATAATTTATTATTATTTACTAAATTAGGGAAACCTTTAATTATTATTAACATTGGACACAGTCTGTTAGCATTATAATTAGACACCTCTATGCTGTTGGTTTTCTTTAGTAAATAAATTAAAAAATAAAAGATTATGTGGATTGAACTAATAAATATTGTTTTGTTGCAGGACATATCAATATCGCTGGACTCGCGCTGGGCGGCCGTGTCTACGCTGCGGGGCACGACGCACGTGTTCCCCATCAGTCCGTACGGAGGCCCATGCGGGGTTCGCACGCACACACAGCCGCGCGTCGTCAACCGTCTGTCGCGCTTCCACCGCTCCGCCGGCCTGCCCATACACGCTTCCAACGCACGCTCCAGCAGTCCCGTACGTACTTTACAAGGCTTTCTTCTTAAACACTTTCACCATTTCCCATTTTTGTGATAGTGAACATATTAATTTTTTATTTTATTTTGTTAGAAGCACAAACAGGAACACAAATCCTTACCTTTAATAAAATCCAACGTCTGCTTTCTGTATGTCTGTCTGTCCGCTTATAACTTGAGATTCACTGAACCGATTTTAATACAGTTTGCTTCTACGGATAGCTTGGTTCTTCCAATCAATTATAGGCTACTTTTCTTCATGTTAAATGGCTTATGAGGTTAGCAGAGAAGTCAAATATGAGAGCGGGCGGAGCCGCGGGCACAGCTATGTTATATAATATGCAAATAAACTAAAAATGTACTATGAGCCCCAGCACCATGCTTCCATAATTACATAATTTTATATTTTACATTATATCTTTTTGAGATTAATCTAAATTCTGACAAAACAGGTGTTCATTTTGACTTGAATTACTTCTTAAATGCTAATTAGTTTCTCTGAAAATTTGCTGTTTTAAAAATGTCAGTTTTAGCAGTATTTCAGATATATGTATATGAACAAATAAATTTGTCAAAAAATACATTCACTCTAAGACATCACTATCAGTCTTATTACCGTGATCTCTCAACTCATCCAGCATAAATGCTAATAAAGCTTGTATAAACAGGTGGGAGACGGAATGGCGCAAGGTGCATGGTTCCCGAATCCGCGCCTACCGCCGTACCCGCTGCCCACTACCGGCGCACCGCTCGCTCAGCTGCGCCCCATGCCCGCCGCCACCGGCATCCCCACTCACACCATCACCAGGAACAGCTCCGGTTTGTTTGTTGCTTATTGTAAGCGGTTTGCTTTATGCAAAAACTATCATGGGTTGCTGTGAAAAATAACTTAGCAGCACACTGATACAAATAATTTTTTTTTATGGGAACTAACACAGAGATACAACCCGACGGCGCCCACGGGCATTCGGATATTAACGGGGGCTGCAAATACCATGTGGGCTGTCTAGGTGCACCTTTACATTATGTCGGAAGGGCCCCAGACTGTACTTTGGAGGAAAGGAAGCAGGTGGGAGTGCATTCGACAGGTTGGCAACCCTGTAAATAAAAGATTTACAGGATCGATTTGGGGGATATCGACAGTGTGTGGATGCAAAGAATGGGGATGGAGAGATCGCATCGTGCAGCTCCTTGGGACACTTTGTGGTACAGGTGATGGAACACACACAAGGATCCAACGTCCTTGCAGAGTTGTAGGTAGGTCTCTTAAGTTCTGAGATACCTCGGGGTCGTTACGAGGCGAACAGCGCGGCGATGAATGGAGTCTAAGGAGCCGAGCAGGTTGTTGTTGTCCGGACTCGTTCTCCGCGCTTAAGCCCGCTCCAATGCAGGCCTTTTGCGCGTCCTACTGCCTTACTCCAACCAGCCGAGTTCTTCCAGGAGGCGGCACACTCTCTTTGGGTCTTGGCACGCCTCTCGAAGTGTAGTAGGGCCTCCCAGCTCCTTCGCCCTTATGTCTGCCAACTCCTCGCACTCCAGCAGCACGTGGGTGGGTGTCTCGTCCTCCTGCAGGCATGCTCTGCACAGTGGACTGTCCGTTAGAGCCGAGCAGGTATTTTGCGGATGAATGCGAACAGTACTCCAAACATGAACGAATCTGCACTTTATAAACCAGCAGTTTTTGGCTCGGCGTGAAGTACCTACTGATGCACCATGTTGAGGACACACAGCTTGTCCTCGATGTGGCATCCAAAATATTAAGGTTGCGAGTTAGTTCGACCCCGAGAATCTCAATGTGCTCCTCGATCTTGAGAGTAGTTCCTTGGAAGGTGGAAGCTGCAGTGAACTCACTTCTCAGTCCACTGAGAAGTTACCTAAATTAGTAGAAAACTATGTCTATGTATGTATGTATAGAGAAAACTGGAATAACAAAGTGAGAAAATATTGCCCTTCTTTTTGCTTTGTGCGATCGGGTAAAAACATGTAAAAACATTTATAATATCAGTTGTCTAAACATTGTCTATCCGGCAGGTCGGCAGCGCCTCTCGTCCCTCTCGGAGGATACGGGCGGCGTACCTCTGCTGGCATGCGCGCGCTGGGGCGCCGCACCCCCCGCGCCCCCCGCCGGCCTCCCCACGCCCCGCTCACCCGCCGCGCACGCACTCTACGTCATGGCCGCCACCGGACATCTGCTGCACTACCTCATACATCCAAGACATGCTGCTGGTAGGAATAGAATAGCATAGAAACTTATCATTTGCCGGTTTCAAACTATCCGTCATCGGATAACAATCCGCCTACATCCAACAGCCATGGACACACTGTGTGTGTGTGTGTGGTCCACACTGCATTATATCAGATGTTGACCGTTTTCCAGTCAAAAATGAAGAAATCTGAAAATAAATGCTACCTGCAACAATTATTCAGTTTGCTTCACCTAAAATGAAACCTGAGATTTGCTGTGGTTTCCATCCAGCATCTCATCAAGTCCTCGAAATGTTGAGGCCACAGAGGCCTGTGCCCGTCGCAACCTTGACGATGGTTGGCATTGAAGTATCCGCTGTTTGACTAAAAAGATAGACTCAATTTTAATTCTAAATAAATATGAAGATATGCCCTACTTCATCTTTCGATGATCGATCTGATTCAATTTGTTGTTAAGCTTGAAGAAATATAAATAGCGTACTTTGTCAGCCTCGGTAGCTCAGTGGTGCGGTCGGTCGACTGTTGTTAAGCAACCCTGAGCGCGGTCGGTACTTGGATAGGTGACCGCTCAACCGTTGGAGGCTGACCGCGGTTCGGATTCCACGTAAAAGGTGGTGAAAGTCCGTAAAAGTCACGTAAAAGTCCGGCCCGGGTGAGTACCACCGCACTGAATGAAACGTCGATCGAAACGGCTATGTAAATAGTTGGTGTTTTCCGTCCAGATCAGTGTAGCCCACATGAAATGAAGGAAAGCACTGACATGGCACCTAGTTCACCCGGTGTTATGGCATGACATCACGGATGTTGTAGGTGATGTAGCCAACCGTGACAGTTTCTTTAAAAAAAAAAAAGGTGTGCGGGTTTCTTGTGCACCGCCACTGCTAATAAATATTATTTCGGTCTTTTAGTCATTAAATTGTTGCATTTAGGCATAGATAATTAAATTTGAGAAGTTAATGTGTTATTATTGGAGATTTGACATAACAGTGACATAAAAACAAAACATAAACAACGACATAAACCTATTCAACTAACAATTTGGAATGAAAAGATATGTCAGTGCAACATAAGTTATATATTAATCTAATGGTAAATTTGTTGTAGGTGTTATATAGTATATATTTTTTTCGAAAAAGTTGTAGTTTTCGTAACTCTTACGAATACGAATCGCTGTCGTCAAAAGTCGGGACGTTTCGCGGGCGGACCCAACGCTTGAGGGGTTTAGTCAAAAGTTTATGTAAAATTTTTTGCCCACAGGTGTTTCTAAGGAGAAGGTGTGTGACGACACGCCGGTGGAACTGGGCGTGGAGTTGGTGGCTCAGTGGCCGTTGAACCGGCCTCCCGCTGCATCCGATATGGCCGCACCACTCGCACCCAACAATCCCCTATTACATCGTCCTCATTTCAAGGTATTTTGTAGTCCATACTCAGTGTACCTGCAATTTGTGTCCCAATGTATTTTGTGATCCTTGTTCTGTGTACCCTGAAATCCACAGTTTATTTTTTTTTTTTTTTTTTCTTAAATCTCCATATGTCATGTTTCCTAGCTCGTAATTAATGTAATCCCTTATGGAAATCTTTAATAGGCCATCGTAAGTGTTCATTCTATGTGTATAATTTGTATAACTTGTGCTGTTGATTTCCTGAAAAATAAAGAAAAAAAAAAAAATTATTTGTGCCTCCACTGAAAAGGGGTCTAGTATTTCAGTAATATAGATCCAGTTATTTCAGAAATATTTTTACAAAGATACAAATTATTTACTTTTTGAACAGTAAATTTTCTTCTTTTTTTGTTAGCTAAATTCTTGGTGTCTTAACAATTTCAGCTCCTAAATTGTGACAGATGTACGTTGAATGTGGAATTCCGAAGTACTTCGATTGATACACTTAACTCTTTTGGTGACACAAATTGACAATTAATGTTGCCATGTTTCATAGACAAAATGTATTCTTGAGGTACATTTTGTTTTGTTGCCATAGCTTCTGAAGTAATGCTTGGGTACATTAATGCTTGAAAGATTTTATCAACAAATGCTACAGTATATCTCTTTCTGGCAGAGCTGCTCGGACGCTGGTGTGAGCGAGGAGGAGCGATGGCTGGCTCACGTGGAGATCGTGACGCACGCCGGCCCGCACCGCAGACTCTGGATGGGCCCCCAGTTCGTTTTCAAAACTTACAATGCTACACTCTCGGGGTGAGTGTGTTGTATGTTAAGTTAATCGCTACAATTATAACCGTTGATCTGATTTTTATGCAGTTTTCACTTATGAAATCAATGGTTATGTTCTATATTACAACACAACACTGAATAGGGGCTTGGCAGTTATTACAGTTGAAGAAAATTCATACACGGTTTATAATTTTGAATTGTATTCTACAAAAATAAGTTACTGTTCCATGGTTTGAATCACCCTCTTTCGGGTGCTACCACCTGTTGATGTAACGTAGCACGGTGTTACCATGTAACATATTATTTGTTGCAAACAACACGGTGTTACCATGTAACATATTATTTGTTGCAAACACGCTGGCACAAAACCAACCAGACCTTTTCTAAACTGTCCTGCCGAGAGGTGAATGTAAAACAGATAATGGGACAGGTCATCGTCGTCGCTGCTCGAGGCGGAGGCGGTGGAGGTGGAGGCGGGGGCCGGGAGTGGGGTGGCGCGCTCGCCCCCCGTCAACATGCCTGGCGCCCGACCCCTCGTGCCTGTCCTCATAGACTCCGGCTCTGCCAGTACGTTACATTTGTTCATATGGATTCATGCGTTCATACGTGGCCATCTTTGAAAGACTTGGGAATAAAATGGCAGTGCTTACTTGGTAGTGATTTTGAATAAAAGACGAGTGGCCATTGTTTGTCCTTGCCTAAAAACATTGGGAATAAAATGGCAGTGATTCCTTGGTGGTGATTTTGAATAAAAGACGAGTAGCCATTGTGTGTCCTTGCCTAAAAACATTGGGAATAAAATGGCAGTGATTCCTTGGTGGTGATTTTGAATAAAAGATGACTAGCCATTGTTTGTCCTTGCCTAAAAACATTGGGAATAAAATGGCAGTGATTCCTTGGTGGTGATTTTGAATAAAAGACGAGTAGCCATTGTTTGTCCTTGCCTAAAAACATTGGGAATAAAATGGCAGTGCTTACTTGGTAGTGATTTTGAATAAAAGACGATTAGCCATTGTTTGTCCTTGCCTAAAAACATTGGGAATAAAATGGCAGTGATTCCTTGGTGGTGATTTTGAATAAAAGACGAGTAGCCATTGTTTGTCCTTGCCTAAAAACATTGGGAATAAAATGGCAGTGATTCCTTGGTGGTGATTTTGAATAAAAGACGAGTAGCCATTGTTTGTCCTTGCCTAAAAACATTGGGAATAAAATGGCAGTGATTCCTTGGTGGTGATTTTGAATAAAAGACAAGTAGCCACTGTTTGTCCTTGCCTAAAAACATTGGGAATAAAATGGCAGTGATTCCTTGGTGGTGATTTTGAATAAAAGACATTGTTCATTGTTCACAAAGAAAGTGGTCATTGTTTGTCCTTGCCTCAAAGATACTAACTGTAGTTTTTATTCAACATCTATAGGTTTTTTTGGATGTGATTTCAGCAGGATTTATGCCAAAATATTTTTAAGTACATTTTTCATTTCACTATTTTCTAGTATGAAAACAATTTTATAAAAAAAAATATATATAAAATATTATATTTAATTTATTACTAACTCATTCCTAAGATACAATTTTATGTTACTTTGGCTCATTTAAATATTTGCTGAAAATGGACTTGTTGGTACAGGTTCCCTGGAGCACTCGCCCTCGGACAGTTTCCGGCGCAAGTCCTACATCATGGAGGCGAGCGGCAAGCCGGTCGGGGACAAGGTTCTCGGCGATGTCCAGCTCCGCGAGGATCTAGCCGAGGCCATGCGAGAGACGGAGCAAGGTACCCAACTATGCTATATCTGCCTTCTTTCACTTCACAAGTCTGGCATGCAATCCTACCACGAGCTATTCATTTTATACATCTCACAACTCACATTATGAGAATAATTAAAAATCTAATTCAAAATTTAGAAAGATCCCTTTGAAAATGGAACATCTGTAAAGACTAATGAAAATATCTGAGATGGGAGATTTTATATCATATCGTAATTAATATTTTTATTCAGTGAGCTAAGGTAAGTGCTGTTTTGTGTCGGAGCACTAAGTCGCGAGCGAAAAATCGAGCCGAAGAATCCGCACGGAGAGTGACTCGGTCCTTCGAAGGCGCGGAACTGCCACAATCTCAGGAATAAGCCAAAGGCATCCATTACTAAAGCTCCCACAAATGCACTAATTCTTTCGATAATTCACATTCTGAGTAACACTTTTCGAACCTGGCATCTAAATTTGTACTTAAGGTCCGAGTAATGATTGCCTTTGGTTTGTCCCGTGTAGGGTCTCGGTGTGGCGACGCAGGGCCGGGGCTGCGCGTAGCGGCGGTCGCGCGCGCGGTGGATCCGCTCGGCACGGTCGTGGCGCCCGGCGAGGACGATGACAGTGTTGAGGACGACGACCCCGACCAGTATACTCAGGCCAATGCGGACGAGGCGTTGTTCCGGCCGGTGGTGCGCGCGCCCGCTGCCTTCCCTCCCCACCCGGAGCTCTCGGCCAGCCCTCTCCCCGCCGGCACTCGCATCCCCGTACAGAATTTAATGCGCGCCGACCCGCTCACTCCCGACGACGACTCTGTGCCACTCAAATCTGAAGTTGTTATTCCGGCCGCTCTCACTGGTGCGCAACGAGCGAGTGCGAGCGCTCAAGACACACATGCTCCAGTTCAATACTCTTTGGAGCAAGATGTAGCCTCAGTTCAGCAATGTTCAGAGAATAGAGACATACATAAATCTGCTATTCATCGCTCAGGAAAGAACGATGAACGATCTCCTCAACGTAGTTCAGCAAAGAAAGATAAACATGTTTCTTCTCAGCGTTATTCAGCAAAGAAAGATGAACCTTCCTCTCCTCAATGCAGTTCAGCGAAGAAAGATGAACATGCTGCTCAACGTGGTTCAGTAAAGAAAGATGAACCTGTGCCTTGTGAACGTAGTTCAGCAAAGAAAGATGAACAACTTTCTCGGGAACATAGCTCAACAAGGAAGCATGAGCAAGTTTCCCCTCAACGCGGCTTAGTAAAGAAAAATGAGCTTGTGCCTCCTGAACGTAGTTCGCCATGGAAAGATGAACCCATTGCTCGTGGACATGGTTTAGGAAAGAAAGATGAAAATATTTCTTCTCAACGTTGTTCAGTAAAGAAAGATGAATGTATTTCCTCTCAACGCGGTTCTGCAATGATAGATGAACATATTTCTTCTCGGTTAAGTTCAGTAGTGGAAGATGGAAATCTTGCAATTCAGCGTCTTTCAGTAGAGAGGGATGCATTTTCTATTCAGAGAAGTTCAGTAGAAAAAGATGAACATTTCTTATCGTGTTCTTCAGCAAAGAAAGTTGATCATGTTTCACCTCTTCGCCGTTCAGTGGAGAGAGATGAAAATATATCTCCTCAGCGTCGTTCAGTAAAAAAAGAAGAATATATTTCTCAAAGCTGTTCAACAAAGAATGAAGAAATTGTCACCGTTCAACCACGCTCTCTCAAAAAAGATGAACATGTTTTTGTTCCACGACACTCAGTAGAAAGAATTGTGCCAAGAGAACCTGTTGTAGAAATTCAAATCAGAGTTGAAACTATTCCTGCAGGGGCTGAAGTTGTCGATGAAACTATAAGTGCTGATAAACCAGTCAAAGTAAGCAAAAGTTCAAATAAAGGCAAGAGCCGAGATAAGAGATCTGCCACTACACGTGAAGAACCCCTTCTGAGTGATGATAGAAAGGAAGAAGGTGATGCTAAGAATGTATCGCTGCCAAAATTAAAAGAGACATTGCCCTCTGACATTCAGATGTGCAGTCCCAAACCTAGCGTAAGACAACCCACTAAAAAATGTTCTAAAAATTTTAGTGAAGCCAAACAGGCTGTAGAAATAAAAGATGATCCTGAAGAACAGGATGCTGTAGAATTTACTATAAGACTACCCGCGAGCAATGATGAACCTAGAGAAATGGAAGGATCTGCGAAAGATGAAGTATGTATTGAAGATGAATGTGAGCAGGTTGACAAACCTATAAAAGTTGATGTTGCTGAAAGTGAGCCAATTAATAAAACAGAAGATCAGATTTGGGCTATGCTCTCCAATAGTCCACGGGAGCTGGTCGAGAGTAATGTGAGCGAATCCAGGAAGTTTTCTGAGGAGATAAAGCCAAAACCTAGGAAAAACAAGAAAAATAGGAAGTTGGAAC
Organism: Nematopogon swammerdamellus; assembly: GCA_946902875.1. Taxonomy (NCBI): domain Eukaryota; kingdom Metazoa; phylum Arthropoda; class Insecta; order Lepidoptera; family Adelidae; genus Nematopogon; species Nematopogon swammerdamellus. The sequence continues at coordinate 20,201,194 of OX336337.1, read as the reverse complement.
GGGAAAGTGAAGAAATAATTTTAGATTTGCCCGCTGTTGATCCATTTGTAAGTGTGACGAAGGAGGATGCTTTGTACCAACAAGAAGAGCCTATTGTCACTTCATCGTACAAGAAAGAATTTACAATGAAACCGACTGCTCGCGATAAGAAAATTGAACCTCTCATGAAGGAGTTTATCAAAGCTAAGAGTTTATCACCAGAGTCGAGCATAAATATTAAGCAAATCAAGGATCAAACAACCTGTTCTACACACTCTGATATTCTGAGATATGAAACCAACATTACTCCCATCGATAAAGACTACAAATCGACCTCATCTAGCAAAATAAAAACTAACGAACCTACACGATCTAAGAAGACAGATGAAGCCGTCAAAGGTGTCTTGAAAGGATTTGATCTGCCGATAGATTTTGATGCATATCTTGTTAGTAAAAGCAAAGACAAAAAGAGCGATGCAGACTCAAAAAGCTCAAGTAGCAAAAAGGAAGATCCGCTGCAGGAACTGTTCAGCGACTCCTTGTTCTCATTGCAGCCTAGTAAAGCTAAAAAACCTAACAGAAAAGACCGTGTCAAAATTGACGATTATGTTTCGATTGAAAAATTGCAAAGTAAAGAGAGGGTTGCCATATCAGAGTGCAAAAAGTATTCACCTACCATTATTGATTTAGACAATGAGTCCATAGGAAGTAAGCAGAAAGCTGAGGATTCAGAAATAGTTATAGTTGATTCAGCGATGGAAGATTTTCCTACAATAGCATCTTCACATAATATTAGGTCTCATAAGAAGCGTTGGACGCAACCTGTCAGTGTGGATCACTACGTTCCACCGCCAGTTAAGAGTTACAGCTCAATCGCGGCCGTTTCTAAGCCTCAGAAGGATATGAGGCTCGAAGAAGTCCTTGGCGTGGATTTAGCGGATAACATTCTTGAGCCTCCAAAGCCGTGTCGCGTGACTTTGCAAGAGAAGCTCGCCGAGCTTTGCAAGAGGTCTGATATCGCCGTTGCCGAATGTGACTCACCCGATGACCTCACGTTTGTCGATGAGCCCCCCTGTGAGTTCGAGCTGCCTCCGCTGGAGCCCCTCGACTTCTCGCTGGACGAATTCAAGCTGGAGGTGATGCGCGACAGTTTGCTTGAAGAAAAACTCGTCAGTCCCATCTGCAACATCGATATTGACGACATCCTCTTTAATATCAAGGATTCGGCAGGGAAGAAACGCAGTGAGCGAGAATCGACTGCAGGAGAAAGTGTGAGCAAGTATGAATTAAAGCCGGCAACGAAGACGGAAGGCGAACAGATGGAGAAGTCTTCCGATGACGACAACACGCCGGTGTCCTCGCAGACGGACAGTGATGACAAGGAGGACAAGAGGAACACTGCCACCGACCCCACGCTCCCCGCACTCAAGTCCGGCAACGGCAAGAAGAAGGCTCGGCAGAAGAAGAGGAAGTAATGTTAGCTTGTTTTAAGGCCAGACTATGTGCATCAAGGTACTTGGATGATTTGATAAAAATTGGCGAACATAGTCTCTCAGATGAATGATGATTCAAACTGGTTGGATTACACAAAATGCATAGTTAATCTAATAAAACATGGTTTCACCCTTTAACTGTCACAAATAGACGAATCTATAAACCAAATTGCTTATTACCGCTATTCTGAAGGTGCATTTTGTGTTATCATCACTTCTGTAGAAGTACTCGATGGCGAATGGGTTCAACGCGGGCCAGAGACCTATGTTTTCCTCCAGTTATCCGTGTACTCCGATCACGTGGTCAAGCTCTTAACTCATTATCTCTCTGTAACCTCTAAGCGCAAAATTATATTCTCTACGTGCTGTGAATGCACACAATAGTTTTTTGTAATTAGTTTTAAAAGTCAAAATTATATTTTTGTTTATTTTCGTCTGTAAAATTAATGAATTTTGAATGTGTTATCAAATTAGACACGGAGTGGAAAAAGTGGACAATATTTGCACTAGATGGCTTGATAAGATTACTTATTTTGAAAGTGTCGCGTAATGATTTAAACTATAATGATTCCAAGTTAATGGCTATGCTCATTTCAAATTCGTTTGTTTTATAGACTGGGGTTGATTAGTTTTATTACTTTCGAAATTATTTGGAAAGTAAAATTTTACAAAATAATTAATATAAAAAAAAAATTCAATTCATAGTATTTAAGATGCAATCAGCAATGTTTGGGACCCGAATTCATAATAAACACTATTTAACTGTAAGTTTATTTTTCCAGTTAGAATGTTTTAGTTAGATTTATAATGAAAATAAATCAATTTATATTATCAATACTGCGGGATTCCCTCTCTTTGAGCATCTCATTTGGCTGATCTTTAGGTAATTTAAGTATAAAAAGGCAATAAATTTAAATCAAAACGTCTGGTTATCCATACTAAATATTTTAACCGCTCACGCTTCGCCGTTCCAGAATTGGAATGGCACCGAAAGGTAACCGAAACGTCATGTACCAATTTTGGAACGGCAGAGCGGATGACTTTCGCCATTGAAATACACACTCTTTGAATGTTGCCATAAGGCTCATTATACTTCTAAATAAAGGTGAAGTATGCTTTACATGATCTGAGTCACTTTGGAGCCAGCCTAGAGCAAAACATTTACAGACTCTTCAGTTGTTTTCGAGACTTGGTAACATGGCACTCCATATTCGCACGCGAATTCGGTACACTGCTGCCGCAAATAGACACAATTTTTTGTGCTTTTAGACATTTGTTTGTTGTCTTTGTGTATAAATTCGAAACATTACAACATTTCTGTGGTGAATTCGTTATTATTGGAAGTTTTTATCCATTCCCGAGCGTGTGAAATAGAAAAAAAACTTACCTCACTAAATTTATAGTGAAGTGCAATGTTCAATTCACAATTTGGAATCAAAACATAGGTGAGTGCACTGTAAGGTATAGATAACTTTGTAGGAGATTTTGTAACAATTATAACCATGCTAAATTTTCTATAGGTACCCATATTTTTCGAAAAGGCATATTTCCCTTAACCCTTGCCAAACTAATTGCCGACGTTTTACGGAGTCTGAAGTCGCGCTGTGTCCGACGTCTGAGCGGTTAAAGACTGAAAGCACGGTCGGTAATCTGCCTAGCGTCCTAAATCTTCAATCATTTTGTCTTAAGATTTGTAATATTCAGATAAGACATATTTTATCGAAAAGGTAACACGTCGGCAATAGGTTGCGACTAGGTTGCCTTGCTATATCTTCACCCCCTAGATACCCCTTGCCTCCGAACCTTTTAGGTATAACATTGTGAAAAAAAATGTATCATATCTTTTGTTTCCAGAATTTTATACTTATAATCTTGTCAGGGTTATTGGAGGGAAGATGCAACCGGGATTGATTAACTTACAATTTGTTGTTATCTTTTCGATAAATCAATGTGTTATCGGAATAATAGATGGGGACAGACCCTCCTTAGACCGGATGTTAGTATCAATTGTCTTTATGTGATGTTCAAATTAGATATTTGTATTGTCACTGCTGAAGCTGGGTTATCATTACTTACACTATCGGCAGAATACCGAACTTGTAACATACTCATTCCTAACAACGAAATTTTCTTTCAAATCAGCATCAATATCAAATAAGTTTTTGCATATGCATAGATGCATCTATAGGTAAATTAATTCATAATTATGTAGATACATTTTGAAAATTGTGACAAATTATTTTTTGATATATTCGGCTCTTTTGGCAAGTTTTTTCTCAAGTTTAGGTTAGGGCTTCAACGTGTAAATATGAACAAATTGAATTATTTTATGAAAATTGTAATCCTATTTATTTGTCCGATATTAGGCAGCCATTTTTTATTTCTGAATATATTTTGCAAATGTTGATTTATTTATATAAATTTGTAATAATGTAAATATTTAATCTTTTATTCTTCAATCGAACTACTTTTCACTTAATTTATAAAATTGCTTTACAATTATTTTGTACTAGAGAAGAGCACACTATCCATGAAATATTAATTAAGAGCAAACCAAGAAGTTAGTAAATTAGCACTTCTTTTAACATTGTGTATGGAACAATAATGAACATTAATGAACTGTTAGCTCTTCGACAACATTGCTTGTAACTAGCTTATATTTGTAATCCCTTTCCACTAAAACAAATCACACATCACAACAAATGGAAAACAATCTGTAAATGCACAAAACAAAAATTATAAATTCAGAGTGGATTTGTAATTTTAGTACGCTCTACTAATACTTGTATCTGATAAAACTGCCTCTGTATGCAATTATAAGCAATATCTAAAGCCGAACTACAATTTGTGATCACTCCGCTAGTGTTCGTGATGAGCTGTTTGAACGTCTCATCTCATTAAAACAATCTAATCCCACCTTGTGTGTGTTGGGATGCATGTGCGTTGCGGCTGTCGCTCACCGGGCGATGTTACTTAGCTTTAGCTTAGGTACGTTTTGGTGACTTCTGTGAGAATTAAATTAATAATTTTTGAATAATATGAATTTTTGCAATAAGTCGGCTAGGTGAATTTAGGCATCATTGTATGTGAAAAATACATTTTCAAAATATTAACCAAAAAATTCCAACATTTCTGCACCTCGATTACGAATTGTTAGTGTCAGCTCAATGGTGTTCCGGTCGATGCCAGATATTGTATGGGGAATGTTGCCAGTGCAATTAGTGAATGATTTCGGCACTAAAATTGGACACAATTCTTACGTTCCGACCATCATCGAACGTACGCTAACAACCCATAATCGACACGCTTAGGCCTACTTGATATAGCGAGCAAGCAAGAAACTTAATTTGACAAAGTTTTATGCACTTTGAGGGCTGAACCTCATTGTCAATATTGTTTGACTAAATCTGTAGACATATTTAGTATGGTATACAGGATATCAAGCCAGCTCTACGCAGATCAAAATAAAGTAACCTCATATTTGTCTTTCGATGTCTCCAATACATTTTTGTAGTTTTGCAAAATTACGCCAACTGGGATTTTTTTAATTTTGAAAAATTAAATTTAATAAAACTTGCTCAGTTTGGCCTCCTGAATCATTCTGTGTCATTATCATTAAATTGTCCCGGATCATGCTATGGATACTTTTTATTCTGCTTGGCAACACTCATGGCAACTTTAGATGAAGTGTAGCGAATAGCTTAGTTTCCTTTTGCTGCCTAAATGCCGACGCAAGCCACCGACATTTGATATGTGTTCAAGTATTTTAGGTCTTAGACTTTGTTATATCATAAACATTCAATCGTTAGTATTACTAACTTGTAGGTAGATATTGTACAATTTATTAAAATGTAATCGGCCACCGTGGCCTTGGCGCTCCTTCTGTTCTGTACAAGTATCGCAAAGTATTAGTGGACACACTTTGTTTAAATGATGGTCGACGCAGTGGGGAAGAAACTATCTAAATTTCTTATGACTGGCTTAATGTTGATTCAGTAACATTGAAAAAAAAACAATTAAAAAATGCTAAAAATATTTTATTTAAAAAAAAAATGTTTGCGATCTATACAAAAAATAACCCTTTCAGTCAGTCCATTTGTATACTTTTTTTAAAGTCACATAAGCCTTTGCTCCTCTCTATATATAATTGATTCTGATTGAGTGACTTTTTACTGTATCGGATACAATCATTTTTAAGTGAGCCCTCTCTAAATTAGAGACACTTGTATACCTACTTATTATTATAGTTTTTAATAAGCCGATATCTCACCTCTCGTATGGGTTAAAAAGACCTAATTAATTAATTAATGTGCTAATAATTATTGTCTCTCGTCTCTGGTAGAGGAGTGTATTTTCAAAATATTGTATGAAGTCTTTAAGAGGTTAATTTAACATTTAAATTTAAGTATGATCTACGACAGGCCAGAGGAAGATAGCTAAAGTAAAACCCATAATAATTAGGCGGACGATTGTCAGCTCATGACAACTCATTTGATACAAATGATACCATACTTCAGCTGCTAGCGCTGGGCGTATCGTGTTTGCTACTTTTTTACACCTTACATTTTAATTAAAAAGTTCCAATTTAAAATTACTCTCCTTTTTGCTTTGCGCAGTTGGGTAAAAAACAATCCGCACTGAACTCAAACAACAAACACAAATGTAAACTTCAAGCACACACGATCCATACGAAAAATTAGTATTGCCAGGTACAAAGTAAGAATAATCTTGCTTGACTACTGACTAGGTGACGCTATTTTATTTTTTTTATATGAAAGCTTCACCAGTGTTGCCAACTCAATTGGTTTCACCACTAGATCTAGAATATTGTTTTAATAAAAAAATTGATAAAAAAAACTTAACACATCTTCCGAAGATGACAGATTGATGATAAATATAGTATATACATTCTTGCACATATAAATGTGTAAATAAAATACATGAACACGTCGTCTTTATTTTTTATTATTTCGCATATTATAATAAAAGTTTAAAATTCGAGTGTGTTATACTTTAGTATTTTTTTTGGTTCAATGTGGCTTCAGTGGGACAGCGAAAAAAATAGATGGCAACATTAAACATCATCGGCCACGGCATTCGGCTTCATCTAATGGACTGTTCAAATGGCTATCATCATTTTTGGGGCGGCTTGCCCCATTTTGTTTGTTATTTTGTTTTGTGTTTGTTGTTTGTCTTTTTATTGTGTTGTTATTCAGTTATTTTTGTTAAGTTTTTTGTCTAGTTACAAACTAAATAATGCGATATGGATACCCAACCGACCGAGAGAAAACGACACCATTCAATGGTGAATCATCTGTTAACTTAACCGACTAACTCCAACGTCTGCTGCTACTTCAGTCGAACTATCAAATGCAAATAGTACGTCACCTTAAAAAAAAAAATTTTTTTTAATTAAACATGCTCGAAAGCACGAAAGAATGCTTCAGAATTAGTCAACTCTAAAACTAAAATAACTTTGAAATATTAGTATTAATTTACTTGTTTAAATAAATATTGTTCTTCAGTATTTAATTATTCAATGTTCAACGCAAGTAAATACTATTTTGGTTAAATTTCTAATCATAAATTTTAATCAAATTTATGCAAGTCCAATTATATTTTCACTTTTATTTTTATTCTATCTGAATAGTAAAAATATCGATAATAAAATATTGACTTTTACATATCAGTATTAAAATGTTCAAAAACTGGCAACATTCTAGCTGTCAAGTTTGTCCGCCGAATTATAGATTTGAATTTAGTGAGAACTATTTAGTGTGTTGTGGCATTAGTATTGTTAGCTAGGTACTTTACAGCACGGTACTCCATCTCGAGGGACGAAAAAAAATTTAATATATATAATAATATATATTATATAGATAATGTGAAACATAACAACATATTATTTGTTTTGATTGAATTTTGTGCAGTTTTAATGAAATAAAAAAAAAAAAATGTTTTACTTGCTTTTTTGGGGAGCAACCAGACTTTGCTTTGCTTCTCCTTTAATTAGTTCACGCTCATAAGTGTAGGTGCTGTAACTAGATCTTACTCCACTTTGTTATTATTTATTTTTAATTGTATTTTTTCGGTGTAGGTAATAAAAACTAACATGTATTGATTAATATATATAACAGCCACACTTTTCAAATTAGTACTGGATTCTTATAAGTTCAAAAGCCAATGCTAATCGGCATTGATTTATAAAAAATCTATAAAAATTTATAAATAAAAAAAAACAATAAAATTACAAAAGTAGACATTAGATTAGTGATCTGTATTTTTCTCACAGTGTGTCTGTTGTTTTTTTTTTTATTGAAATACAGCTATTTTTGTTTTAACTCCTGCACATATTATTATTTGAGCGAACCAAAAAAAAAGACATTAAAGTTGATACCGAAAATAGAATTAATGTGATGTTATATTTTCGGCGTTAATTATTTCTAAAATATCACTGCTTTTGTGTGTAGTTTTTGAAATGTTTGGCTTCTTGATTACAGGACAACGTAGTTTACATTGCGACTGCCTTACAGTGATGGAATACTCGAACTGTGACATGGTGGTGTCAAATACTAACAACTCAAACATAATTCTGTATGTTTGGTTAATCAGGCAGGATTGTGATTTTGAATGACATCCCTAAATCCCTAACTTGCTATTACTTTGCTTGTTCGGACATAGCAGGCCTACGAAAACGGCATCTGGTGTCATAAATATGAAGCGGCCTAGGGCCTAGGCAGTAAGGTGGATGTCAACTGTAAAGTTTCTGGCCTAGTTTAGTTACTTTTATGGCATAAAAGTAACTAAACTAGGCCAGAAATGTATGCCACTGTTCTGCCAAGTGCTGCCCTCAATAGTTTCAGCTAAGTCCTGCTACGAAATAAAAAGTAACAACATAAAGTAGGCTGAATGGTGTTTTGTGGTACTGAGTACTGTCAAATGCTGTCACCGCCAATTTGACAGTTGACACCCACCTTGCTGCCTAGACCCTAGGCCGCTTCGTATTTATAACACCAGATGGTGTTTTCGTCTGCCTGCTATGTTCCTCTAGCGAAATGCATCTATGACATTTGAGTTGCGTTCTAGCGATATAGGAACTTTTAAATTTTATAGTTCAACCCATAAAACATATTATTATGATTGTCCATACTCGAGAGCATGTGTAACCAAAGCTTCGATGGGAGCGGGGCTAGCATTCTGCAACCAAAGCGAAACGCTAGCGCGACTCTGGAACTTCTGACAGCTGTCAGATGGTGCTTGCAGCGCTCGAGAGTGATGTTTATGCTGTTCGAACGCAGCTCTTGACTGTTACATATATATATTATTGCCTAATGCGGGTTGCAATCTAATAGCAGGCCTTCGTCACTCGCTCAAGGTCGCGCGTTAAATGCCTACCGCTTGGCGTACCGGTTAAGGTACAAGTTAACAGTGGGCTGTCGCTATCCAGCCAGAGCGAGCGTGCGCCACCGCGCATCTACTACGTTTCGTTTCGAATTTAGAAATGTCGAAATCACGTCATTATTGTGCAGCATTTTGATTTATTTCTAGTAAATTATTTATTCATATTAGTAGGAGGTCATAGATTTAAAATAATATTATCATATTGCCAATAACATTAGTTAGATGACGCCGAACAGCATGGTATGTAGGTACCTATGGCCTAATTCGTATAAGGGTTTAAATAGAACATTCATTCGTTCTCTGTCTCAATGTGGGTTTTTATACAATAAAAACACCAATAAAACAATAGGTACATTGTAGATGATCATTAAATTTATTGATCAAACAAAACTATCACTGGAAGGTTGCACGCTTCCATGTGAGAAACTAATTGTGACGCTAACGCATGCATGAATTTGTTCGCATGAATTTGCCGTAGCGAAATATCGTATCGTTGGTAGGTATCATCTTTATTTTATTCCTCACAAAAAGACAGCCCAAAGACACAGCCCTTACACGCGCTGAACGGCGCGCTTTCGAGATAGAGTTACGTGACAGAAAGAGAAGCGAAATGTAGGTGGTTATCGTGGTTAGGCATATAGCTCTGTGCGAGTCAATTTGTACTTTATCGCATCGTCGCAGAGTAGCTATTTCTTTGTGAGTGTTTGTGCAGAGAAGCTTCTGTACGGAGTACTCTTTTCTATTCTGTGCTAATAGTGTTGTCTCTAGATCTCTTAGAGTAAAACAAAAGTACATTTTGGTATTAGAAATATGTACAGTTGAATGCTTTTTTCGAATATTTATGTTGTTATGTAAAGAATGTGTTAGAAGTGTTATAAAATTAAGGAAAAATATGAAAAAAATTTAAAATAAAATAAATTAAAAACTGATTTACTAGTTTTACTTATGCTACCAACATAACTAAATACTATCTTATTAATATTTTTCCTAAGACCCTTTTAACTTAATTGATTTCTATGATGAGCGTAAGGCTGTGGTCTGCTTGGGACGCCGTCGGTCGCCGCGACCGACAAGACTCCGCACGCGACTGCTCCTTGGTCTCGTTCAGACCTGCACGCTCAGCACGAATTGCTCCAGACTCTCTCTAGCTCTCCTAGTTATTATTTCAATATGGATACGGAATAAATTATAATAATGATATTACACTTGAATAAGCGGCGGAAGGCGATCTCGCAGTAAGATTTGACCTGCGACAGGGCTAAATTCGCAAAACAATTTTTTTTCAAAATAGACGGATGCTTAGCAATTCTATCAAATCAAATTGTTTATTAGTTTAGGCACAGGCCCCATAATTAATAATAGTATAAATGCGATATAAAAATCCCAACTTTCGTTTTATAATTTGTTAAAATTACTCATTTCAAATGGAAACTAGAAGACTAGAACCAGGAAGAACGAAAAGGCCCGCACGCCACAGTGCTCAAGAATTACTGCAACAGCGCCAACCGGCGATGCTGCACACCGCCCTCGTCCATCGCCGGTGGCGTATAAAAGAGATCACGATAGTACATTCACAACAAATCATTTGCAGGGGTGGAGAGACGCTGTCGGTTGCATGCAGCGGGTAAACCAGATTAAGGCATCAAGTATTTTAGCGGAATGCTGCAAGCTATAATTATAGCCAGTTTAAGGAAGCTGGTTTACAATACAGTGATCATTCTAATCATGTAGCCATCATTGATGATCATGATGGCTGCACTATTTCGAGAAAAAACAATTTATAGAATATCATTATGTAATTAAAAAAGTATTATATTATGATATGACACACTGAATAGATACCAGCCACATACAAAACTTTACATTATTAGGAAGTTATGACATTTGGTACCCACATACCACTCTTGCGACAAATTTGCGTAACTCTTAATTTTTTCTCGAAGGGACTCGTATATTCTCTAGATTCAGTTATTTCAAACAATTTAGATATGTATGTGGAAGCAACGCATATTATCCAGTCCTAAAAGTTCTTGTCTAAATTTGATTTGAAATTAATAATATAGGTTGTCGCTAGACAATCATGCATATGACCTACTGCTTTTAGCAGCATTTAGAAGCAGCATGATGAGCTCCAAAAATGCTAGACATCAATGAAGATCCCATGGTTTGAGCGATTTCAATCTCTATTATGTATGTGAGTAATAAGGTTTAGGGTAGCGTGGAACAGAGTCTAATGTGTGACAAGCATGCGTCTAGCTAGCAAGTTCCAAAATTTTTACCTATTTTAAACTGCTTCAAATGTAATTTGACAGGTTTTGGCCTAACATAAATAAGTATTTCACTTTACGTTGATATTGACTCCACAGGCGGCGGGGGGCGATGTTTCGAGGCGGAGCCCGAGGAACTAAGTTCCAGCAGCTTCAGCTCAGCGAGTCGCGCCTCCCTGGACCCTCCCTCCTCGCCCACGCCTAGCTGCAGCGGTGACAATCTGCTACACTTCCCAGGAGACTCCAGCGGCTCAGTCTAGGCTATACTCGCTAGCGATGAGCCATCTACATACTCTCACCATCACAAGATCATCCATATAACAGCTGTCGGAATACAAAAGTAGACATTTGAGATCAACATAGGTCAGAATAAAAGTGGTGGTCAGAGGTTAATAGCCGTCATCTTGACAAGTCATGATGTTGGTAACTTCCTAACAGCTACTGTCTAGGGGCCAGCTGTGTAACGGTAGTCTAGCCATTTTAGTGAAGCCAATCTTCTTGTGGAAACCGTGGATAAAGTAAAACTCTTTAGAAGTTCTTGACAAAATACACTTCATGCATACAAAATATTCAGTCAGTGGTCGAAAGTGACCCAAACATAGAGCACCATGGTTAGCAATTAAGGGTTTTTAGGCGTTAGAACGGCTGGTGCTTAGGGTTTCGGTTTTTTGACACCTGTTTAGGACAAGATACCGTGCTAAAATGTAGCAGGTTATGTTATGTCACCTCCCCAGTATGATAACGTTTGTCTAGTCATCCAGTGGGTCACTGCCTGTTGATGATTTGTTGATCTTATTTGGACCATTGCGGACAACTGTTGGTGTTGTATTATTATGTATTGCCACTAGGGTTGCCAGATATCCGGGATTTCAAGAATTGCTCGGTAATTAGTTGGTATATCCACGACATGACATGGGTGCTTGCAAAATTAATTGTTAAAACTAAAATCCACTTTTTTAAATCTGATTTTGAAATGTTTACGTCCAAAACGTTATTATTTATGTACAGGTTGTCCAAGTTCGACCGGACTTGCTTACCACCACAGGATTCCTCATTCAATAAGTTTAACAAAAAGCTCAGTAGCCATTTTCCCCAGTAAGTACCTGTATTTTTCGAGATAATCGAGGGTTTTGTGGGTTAGGAAAACGTCGCAAAACCATGTCCAACATGGGAAACTGACGTTATAATGGCAGATATCTGGAAAAAAAAATTGAAGGACACGGATTCTTTTAAGCTTATTAGTAAGGTAAGAAATTCCGGTCGAGCTGGGATATCCTGTATAAGTACTTGTCTTTTAAGTTTTTTCTTTCGCAACCTTTCTGCTCAAATTTTCGATGCTTCGATTAATGTTCCTAACCTGTGAGCGAGTATTTTTAACTTGTTTAGTAGAATGGTCTCAAAATTGCATTAAATGTTTTCTAAAGGAAGGAAGGTGTGGATCTAAGCTTGCGATGGCTTCACCGAACATATCCGGGCCCATCGGCAGTAGAGGAGGGTATTAATCGAGGCCGGGACTAGCGAGTGGCCACTCTAAATTTCCCGCGCATGCTTCACGTTTCGGCTCGCTTCAAGCCCTCGTCAGCTAGTCTGCGTTGACTAGGACGCGGGGAAACCACCAGTCCCGCTCTCGACCTCCCTCTCTCTACCTATCCATATTCTGTAGGATGCTTCCAGTGACGTTTTCGAAGCTCTCTCCATATATGAGCTTAGCGTCGATCTTGGGAGCCCTAGATTCTTGAAGAGACTGTAGAGCGACTTCGCTGGTAGTCCTCTTGCTCCGACTTCCACAGCGAAGAGATCAGTCTTGAATCCGTTTCTCACAATCCGGTCTACTAAGTTGCAGTACTTGTTAAGTTTGATGTTGTGGTCCTTCGGTATGTTACTTACCCATGGAACTGTAAGTTCAACAAGTACTACATGCTTTGTCGCTTTTGAGAATATGAGTATATCCGGTCTTAATGCTGTGGTACAGATTTCCGAAGGCATTTGGTAATGCTTCTCATGTGTGTCCATCAACAATTCCCAATCCTTTGCTGCTCCCAAAATTGAAGAAGGTTTAGTCCTATCTTTGGGCAGCTTATTGGCTCCAGGTTTCACAAAGTTGACCTTCTGGAAGCCGCTACTGGTTTGCCCTTTCCTGGTCCGTGCAATTGACCGGTTGATGGCCTCCATTATCCAAATTTGGCAACCGTAATTGCAATGCAGCACCGAGTATACGGTTATTTCAAGAAAATTTTCGGATTATAGAATGATGGTAATTTAAGGACTTTTTTAGTGTGAAGGTATCTGGTATATCGATTTCTGCCTGTAAGTATGTAATTCAACATTCGCGTGTCACAAACATGTAGGTCACTTGTGTTTCAATATATCTGAGGACACGTGAATTTTCAGTATGAAATGCTAGTGAAACAATACGAGTAGATAATTATTATGGAATATTTTATACATATTGTACTACCTAATAGATATATAGCGTTTTAAGGACATACTGTTTTAATGTTGCGGAAGTATGTAGTCTGGGTAAATAGTAAATAAAAAAAAAAATACTTGGTTTACATTGGTGTAAACCAATACAGTATAGTTTGAAAGTTGATGTCATAACATTGCTTAAAGATTATTAATGCTGGTATTTAAAGCTGAATAAAAACGTCTAAAGCTGGGTCCACATGTATCATTTTGCCGATCCGATCACCGTATCCATGACTCGTATTATGATCGCTTATGTGGACGGGAAATGATACATCTTGTTCGGGGAGTGACGGCCTCGATACGGCCCGAACCATCTCGAGTCGGTTTTTGTTCGAACATCAAAGGAGACGCGGAATACGGAGACGGCAACGAGCGGGGCGTCCACAAGATACGGATCTCGGTAACGAGATACGATACGCCGCTTGATACATATGTGGAGCCAGCTTTAAAAGCAGTGATCGGAACGAGTGTGCCATGGAAGGATATAGATGAGTGAAGGAAATCTTTAATCATTTAGCGTAACTCACATATTGAAAATATTTGATAGAGTATGTTTGTAATAAAAAATGTTAATTCCGATCACTGATCATATTTATTATATATATTTTGTTGTCACGCTGCATTATAGTTGCATGAAGTTAAGACTAATAATATTAATCAATTAATTATACATTTGAGTTTGTTTATTTTACTTATTGGATATGAGATAGCGCTATACCTACCCGGGAACATAATTTTGCCGCTGTGATATTGATATCGTTGCGTTGTAGTAAGCAAGCAGTAGTACAAGTTTATACCCGAGTTTTGGAGGAGCAGTTGCTCAATTGGCCTTGTAACTAACTTCACAGCGGCCAAATTGTATTGGTTGGATTGTATGTTAATGGAACTTACAGCTTATCCAAAGTGTACAATAAATAAATGACGGAATAAATTGTATAAATAAATGTAAATATTAAGTGAATCGGTTAAGCGTTGTGTCTAAGTGTAAACGTATCTAATAATCGAATGACGATCGTAAACGGTAAAGGAAATAACAAAATCGCAGATTAAAAATTTGTGTCATGCATTTTTGCCCCAACTGTGATATAAAATAGGAAATAACCTTTTGTACCACAATTCATACTAATAAAACAAAACAAAAATTAGAGATAAGTTAGGCCCCGTACGCGAACACTTTTGAAGTTGACACATTCCATGATAGAGTTTTGGTACCTACATAGTTAAGTGCAGAATAAAACAGTTGCGCTCAAGTACCTACACATTAGTGTTTAAATTATCTATCAGCGAGCAGATTTGGGCTTGTGAATGTTATGACATAATATTTAATAAAATGAATTAGGAACATGAAATGAACTTTATAAAATACCTACACAATTCAATATCTCAATATTTGAAGTAGCATCGCCAGAGGGACGTAGGACAAATAATCTATAAACACATTTTCGAAATGAAAAGAATGGTGTCGAAGCGATTTTGTTGACGGATTTGAGAGATTCCATTGCTGGCAGTCTATATTTCTCTTGGGTATCCTTTTCTTTATTTGGCAACTCATTTGCCGGCCTGTTATGGGTTCTTGCCTGGGCTGTCTCATCACTAGCCAAACGGTGAACTAGTTTGTTCTATGCTGGATTGTAAAGGCGGACAATCCTCTTTGATTGTAATTCATAATATACAAATTATTCACAGTTTTAGTGATTTTTCACACACACATGGTTTCCTCATACCTCACAGGCCACCTTCATACACGAGATGCCATATTGATACCTGTCTATATTTATTATTTTTGGTAATAAAATTTCATGAATTTCCCTTGCCCCTTACTAGGTGGTTGGCTCAAATTGTAGCCGACTGGGTTGGTACCACCGTACTGGATGTAAGATGGCCACATAGCAGCCTCGGTTGTGTTCTCGTCTAGTTCAGTATAGCCAGCAATCCAGGGAAGTCTCCGGTATGGCACCTACCTTCTTGGAGGTGATATTGGCTGGTCGGAGCATGCGCTTTGGCCCCTCCGACTCAGCCACCCATACCAGATTACATAAAAAAAAAGAAATATAAAGAAGTATGTTCATAACGAAGGTATCATGACTGGGCTTCCGCAAGAGCATTCCTTAAAGCTAAAGTTTGTACGCGTTGCCAGCTGTGCGGACAACCAAAGAGCGGACCAACGCGAACTGAACTGGATTTTGAATGTTATAAATTTTTTGTATGAAAGTAATTTTCGTAGTTCGATAATCAGTTGGCCTCATGCAACTATTTATTAAAATTCAGACAAGAGTTAATTTATCCGGGAAGGAGGGAGTCTGTATACTTCAAGCTAAGGAAACTATTCTGATGGTCATAATATTATTGCGTGTGCACTGTGCAAGTAGTCAATTAAATCAATTTTAGTTAAATTTTTTTACATGTAGTTATAGTTTTATAATATTTGTACCATATCTTTGCAAATGCTTATAATAAAAGTGATAATTTCGTTGAAATTGTTATTATTCTTCTGTTTTTGTGGCAATATTGTTGCAATTTTTTGGTTCCAATAATCACATGTGATTTTACATTAATAACACAATATATTCATATATTTTGCAAATGTATAATGAATTTATAATAAACATCTTGTATTAATCTTTTAGGTCATCTGTCCACCTAGCCGGGGGGCGTCCCACGCTACGTTTGCTTGTACGTGGCCTCCATTCGAGCACCCGTCTACTCCAGCGGTTGTCCGGATAGGTAGCCGGGAGTGGATGGATGAGAAGAGCTGAAGACCGCGTGTGGTGGCGTGCCTTGGGAGAGGCCTATGCCCAGCAGTGGACCGATACAGGCTCATGATGATGATGATAATGATGATTAATCTTTTATATGTTTTATCCAAATGCTTTAGCTCATTGAATTGAGTTAAATGATAATCTTCATATTAATGTTACAACACGCTAGTTTCAATGTAATAATTTTGTGAAATGTTAATTTAAAACATAGGATTTACTTAGTGAGAGTAAGGTCATCTCGTTATAAACTCGTTCAGAGAAACCAAAGTATGTATAAATTAGGTACATATGTTATATTTAGGTGTATTAAGAATTTATTTACCACCTAACAGATACTTACTACACCCTCTTTGGAACCAAATCATTTAAATTACTCTACTCCATTCAGATCTCCTATTATAGTAATTAATCTACATAGTGAGATGTAACAAAATAATCTTAATTAGTTTTCCACGTTTGTACCATTTAACTAATAAAGTCCAACATTCTTGCAATTAAACTCTTTTACTACTATACTACTTCAACTAAATCATTCATCTTTAAAAGTTTTAGAAAAGAGATTCGTGCTTTCTTCCTCTCTGTAGTCCAAGTGGTCATTTAAAAAAATGGTGATATTAGATAATTTATTTTGGTAGTACGGTGCGTGCCTCAAGATTCGCAATCACTTGTGTGATCTGTCCAGGTTCAGACATCGCGCCTAACTTTATATATCTAATATCGTACTATTCCTCTACTTTAACCCTTCAAAAAAGCGTCCAAAAAACCTTACTCTCTTCGGCTCGCAAGCGCGGGAGATAAATTTTTTTTTATGGAAACTGACACGGCTGGCTACATCACCTCCTACATTCGCGATGTCAGCCCATTAAACCCTTGTGAACTAGGTGCCATGTCAGCGCTTCCCTTCAGTCGTGCCGGCTACAATGAAAAACGGCGAAGTATGGTACGACTGTACCACTCATGAACAAGTGGGTTTCATTGGTCATTTAATAAGTAATACATTTACTTCTCAACGAAGTCTTGTTTTATCTACGAGTATAGAAATACGTAATATTGTTATTGCATAATAAAATGTACTTACAGGAAACAATAATTTATAATACGTACATGCATAATGCACGGAAGGGTATTCTTGAAATATCATTGATAGTGTAACCATCCCTGCCGATGGGTGGTAAACATTAAACATTTGCCCCATGAGAAAGAAGAATCAGCAAGATGGTCTACAAGACCAATAACGACGACACATATTATGTCATTAGAAAGCTATTTCCATGTACTACAATAGTTATTATGGCGGTTCATTTAAAATCGATATGAGAAAAAAGTTATTGCCACGTAAGGTGCCTATGATTACATATTAGGGAGCGTTCATAAACCACGTGACGGTTTTAGGGGGCTGGGGGGGGGGGGGAGGGAGGGGTCCAGATTTTTGTCACCTCCCGTCACCTGAGGGGGGGCGGGGGTGGTTAGGTTAGGTTGGGTTCTCAGTACCATCAATACAAGGGGGGGGGGGGGGGGGGGGGGGGGTGAGTGTCTCACAACGATTTGAAATGACCCGCCATAATAACTATTGTTGTACATTAAGTAAAGGGGCACTGACTTATATGTGGTTTTTATTGGTTCCTAGACCAGCTTCCGTACATTTTTGCCGATTCTCCTTTATCGGAAGTATGGGTTTGTCTCTAGTACGCCATAATGTCATAAATTTTGGATATTTGTAAAACGAAAAAATTAAAATAAACACACTTGAATATAATATTGTGATGGTTTGTTGTGATAAGGAACCATACATTTATGGGAAAAATATTTTATACTAGGACTTTATTATACTGCATATTTAATTGTTTGGGCTACCTATTATAATATTTTTGTAAGTTAGAATTTTATTGATTATGGATAAAAATGAAAAAAAAAAAACAAATGTGTATTCATATTCGTAACAATAAAATGCAAGTCAGTGAAGGAAGCTTTTATTCTATTTTACCTTTCCCAATTTTCCGCAGTATTAACTATTTTATTGTGGTGAGGTATCAGAAAAAAAAAACAATATAACTCCGTAATATTTTGTATTATAATATAATTAAAATATTTCTCCATATAAGTAAAAACAATATTACACAATTTTTACGGACGCAATGCAAATGGACGGACTATGCTTAATCATTAAAATATCTAATAGGTACATTTGATTAAAAAACAACTTTAATACTTATCTACCAACCCAATACAACTTTATAAATGAGTTTCAACAATGAGATTTACATACTTAAGTAATTTCATATGGCTTACTTAAAAAGAATAGCTCCACTGCATCTCTCCCCGTGCATGTCGTAAAAGGCGACCAAGTGATAAGGACAAGATGCCGTGTTAAAGGGCTACAGGCTAGCCACCTCTCACCTTGGCACGGTCCTTCCACCGAGTCATGCAGCAGGTGGGTCTCCGTGCCTTATTTGCTACTTGTCCTAATACTTTGGTTGCCCCTATTTTAGGTAATCGCTGGATTAATATATTAATAAATATTTACTCTTGCTTACATAATAAGCACTTATCTCCTACAATCTATAACAAAATGGAATGTTAACAGCAGTCTCAGTTACTAATCACCAAAGTCCATGAAAGGCCGTCCAACCTATATTATGGACCTCGGTACATCTGAGGTTTCCCAGCCCCACCGGCGGCGGCGGGGCCAACAAATTTTATGTCAACAGTCTCATGCACTAGGACAGTGTCCAATCGGTAGGTGGTACGCGGGCCTCCGGTAGCGCGGGGTCTTATTTTTAGGCGCCCGCACACAGACGTTCCAATGAAGGAACATTGATATAAATAACTGGAAAAAATAATTTATAAAAAATTAATTTATATGTTAAAAATTGCCTAATGCTGTCATGCTGTCATGGATTATACAGGATGTTCGGCACATGGACCGACAAAATTTGTTTGTAGGTAAGTGGGGTCATTTGCAAGGTTTTGACCTATGACACCTTTTGTCTGGTGTCACGTGGTATCGAGATACGATTTGTTTTCTTTATTTTTGAAAATTACCAAAATCTCAGCTTTAACCCCTTGTAACTTTTTTGTTTATGATTATATCTGCATGAAATAAAATCATATTTTTACTCGTCTTTGGGACTTTGGGAGGTTATAAGTCCTTTTCATGGTATTAACTTCATCAAATGATATTTTTTCTAGATTGTTCTAGATACATTGTTAAATCAAATAAATATTATTTCATGCAGATATAATCATAAACAAAAAAGTTACAAGGGGTTAAAGCTAAGATTTTGGTCATTTTCAAAAATAAAGAAAAAAATAATCGTATCTCGATACCACGTGACACCAGACAAAAGGTGTGATAGGTCAAAACCTTGCAAATGACCCCACTTACCTACAAAAAAAATTGTCGGTTCATGTGCCGAACACCCTGTATAGCAGATTAAGTAGTTCTCATAGACTTGATAAGCAAACTCAGACTAGAAAAAAGTGCATCGTTGCAGATTTTACACTTTATTCTTCAAAATATTAATTTCATTCAGTCAACTTTATACGTGCATGCCGCTTGTAGGGTTAATTATTTCATTTGCACTTATGCCCTGTCCGCTGTCCACATGTGGGCGGTTCCTGTCATACGCACTTAACGTGTACCTTGATCACAAGATTATCGTTGCGAACAAATCCATTCCTCAGAACATCGCCCACAACCGCATATTCTGAATAGCCGAAGCCTCGTGAGTTAAATTCACCAGTGGGTTTCCTGAAAGCGCTGAGCGCAGAATTTGACATGATTGTGTCTTTTTGGGTCTTGTCGGGGTTGTACTGGTTAACCATGGAGATGGCGAATCTGCCGTTGAACGGCCACTCGAGGCAGTCGTCGTGCTCCGAGGTCATGATGTGGAAGTTGAGCGCGAAGCAGTGCGGGTTCTGAAGCGATATGTTCAAGCGGATGCAAAACCTGTAAAAAATTTTCAAATTCAATTTGATTTTTAATTAATTCAATTTTTATTTATTTTAATCTTTGTATTTTTATTGTTATATTGTTTACTGTATTTGAATTGGTTGTGTGTGCAATGGGACAAGTGCCTGAATAAATAAACAATTTAATTTGATTTGAAATAAACGGTATGCAAGTGTGCAGTGAGTGATGTCAACTTCATTTGAATTCTTAAATAATTTGTGACCCTGACTACAACTAAATCTACAATATACATTTATTTTTATTGAAAGGGCGACATGTGGCGCTAAGTCACCCATAAGGTGGCCCATAACGAAGCCCATGGACATTCGGTCGTATGCGGGGATTGCGAATGCAATGCCGGCCTGACAGGTGTTCACGGCCCCTCTTGAAGGACCCGAGACTGTACGTGGGGGGAAATATATGGGCAGGGAGATTGTTCCAATAGTTTACCGGTTTAATGAAGATAAAATATTTGCTGTTTACACAGACACTTCACAACACAGGTGTGGCATTTTTCTTAAACCGGATCCACAGGTTGGCCTGGTATGGTAAATATTTTAGTTTTACCTCTTTTAACGAAGCAATTAATGGAAGATAAAACGAAAATCTTTGCTTTGCTTGGGCAACGTGCTGGTCCAGTTTTAGAAGAAGCAAATATAATGTTGTCAATTAGTAAAATAGGCTCACAAATTTACTTCAAACTGCACACAAGCGAATTTCAAATAACATAAAAAATTTAAGAACCAAAAAATAACATTTCCTACCCCAAAACGTTCGCTTCTACGTTCTATTAGCATATTGACCTGTATCCATTGGGTGAAGTATAAAACCCCGGGCTGTACAGCATCTTGGTGTTATCGCGGAGCATCGCATCAAGTCTGGCTTGGAAGTTGTCCACTTTCCATATGAAGTTGCCCATACAGTACTGGAGTGATATGTCATTGCTCTGCATTCTCTTGGCGACAACGAACGCAGATAGCTGCTTGGAGATGTTGGCTATCACGATGTCCTGCTCGCGGTTTCGTTGCTCTAGTATCACGACGCGCTCGTACAGGGCCCTTGGGAAGACATATTCAAGTACAGTATGCTGGGAATAGAATAGAAAGATAAGAAACATGCACACAATTCAAAGAAGAACAGTACACAACAAGAAACATATCACTGCAAGTGATTTCTTCCAATCAACCTTTGAGTGAGGAGGAATAAAATGAGAAAGAAGTATGGGTAGTGGAAGCGAAATCGAGGAGTAAAATATGTTTTATTTTTATGAATTATTGGGTTCAATGTAAACAATTCAGTACTAGGTAAATTTAGCCAAGGGTAGTTTGCTGGACATACTACACAAAGAAATGTAATATCAAATGTGTTAGGAAGAAATAAAATAAAAAAAGTATTGCAACCGACAAGCAAGTATGAAAAATGTTATGAGTGTGGATGAGGAGGGGTCTCAGGTGGCATGTGGAGATTCTGAATTTGAGAATCTGCCTACCACACTAGAAAAAAAAATAGGCCTACACCACATTCTGGAATGTTCAGTTAAACATTGTTCATTGTTGAGAGCATCTTACAACTCTAAAACTGATGCGTGATGGATGTGTTATGTAGAGCAATCGTACAGCAAACATAATTTACAAATGTAAACCTTATAAGAGCGTTTGTGTTGTTCATGGGAGGGCCTTGAGGTTCTCCGGAAGCGTTGTTCTTGTCTGCGGGGTCCCACAGGCACATGGCCTCTTGTTCCTTAGCGTCCATACCGGCGCCGGACATATCGTTGTGTATCTTCATCTCGGAATATGCATTGAGTAGAGACTGGGGAAAAGATAAAATCGTTATTATTAAAAGAATCTATCCTTCCTCAAATTGTCACTCTTAAACTATCTAGGCCAATCGTTCACCTGAAATTTTACAGAATCGTAGCTCCTGAGCTCAACCTTTTCATGCTTCTGGCAATTCTGGCAAACTCTGTCTGACTTCTAACAAAAAAAAAAAAAAAATATAAAGCCTGCACACACCATTGCAAAATTAAATATCTACTACACTAATATTATAAAATTTGTAAGTTTGGATCTATGAGGTAATCTCCGAAAATACTCATCCGATTTAAAAAATGTTTTGACCAATATTTAGAATGGACCTTCAGGATGGACATAGGCTATGCGACCGAAGCCGCGGGCAAAAGCTAGTAACTTATAAGGACATACTTTTTTACAGTCACAATACACCCCAAACATTATTAAGTGTAGTAGGTCTGAGGAAATGTATATTTCTATAAGTACTATTGGTCTCACGGATGAATAAATCTGTTAAATAAAAATATTTTACTTTAGGGAGGGCAACAAAATATGTCACGGCGATAAATTTGGTTTCGTCGGGGCGCCTTTTTTGGCAGTTAATTTAAACAAAAAATAACTCACACTCATGTGCTTCTGCACGTCATTCTGTAAGTGTTTGATCAGTTCCTCCTGACTGTCGAATGTCTCCTTACAGCCCAGCGTGTGGAAGGAGCACGGCACTTTGGTATCGCCCTGCGTCGACTGCTCTGGTTGGTTGTATTCGCACGTCGCTATGTGTTGGTCGATGTCTAGGGGCGCCACCTTATTTGTAAGTGAACATTAGCATTATAAAAATTTAAAGACCCGTATAATGACCAGTGTGTGCTCCCGG
The DNA here is from genome assembly GCA_946902875.1 of Nematopogon swammerdamellus. Classification (NCBI taxonomy): domain Eukaryota; kingdom Metazoa; phylum Arthropoda; class Insecta; order Lepidoptera; family Adelidae; genus Nematopogon; species Nematopogon swammerdamellus. The sequence goes on along the minus strand of OX336337.1, from coordinate 20,178,210 downwards.
TTATGACGTACGGGTGTGAAACGTGGACTCTGACGGTCGCTGTTGTCCAAAGGTTGAAAGTTGCCCAGCGAGCAATGGAGCGAGCCATGCTGGGAATATCGCTACGTGATATGGTGCGTAACGAGGCAATCCGCCGACGCACCAAAGTAGTCGATATTGGACACCGGGTGGCAAAGCTCAAGTGGCAGTGGGCTGGGCACGTTAGCCGAAGAGACGATGACCGTTGGAGTAACAGTGTCCTACACTGGCGGCCGTGGACAGGAAACGGAGTGTGGGAAGACCACCCGCCAGGTGGGACGACGACATTAAGTACGTCGGCGGAAAGCAGTGGTTCCGTATCGCTGAAGGCCCGGAGGACTGGAGGAAAATTGGAGAGGCATATGTCCAGCAGTGGACGCTTACACGCTGACTGACTGACTGACTGACATTAGCATATCAAGAAGTAGAGACAAATTGCTATTGATTATTGGGTTTTATGCAATAACCCTTAGAGTGTGTGACCGCACTAGACGGAACTACACTGCACTGCAGCAGAGTGGCGTGTTACGGTAAGTCAAAATATTATTTGTATGAGGCAAAACGCACTGCACGGCAGTGGCTCTGCATGGCATTACGTCAATGAACTGCAGAGTACTTTACGACTAGCGAAGGTTGCTGCTTCATTCTTCGTTTTCCGCTACGGAGATATGCAGTCACCCTGGACAAGGTCCATTCAGAGTGTTCGGACTGGTTTATTTGCAAGTAAACAGATGGCGCTACTAGTGCTACCGAACTGCACTCTCACTGTTTTTTTATATTTGTGTGTAAATACTCCTTACTGAAATTGTTTATCTTCTTGTTCGATTTAAAAAATATTGTTCCCACGTAGTCTCCACGTCGTTTTTTTTCTCGCTCTCCCATTAAAATCAAACGCCACACGCGAAGCAGTTCGAACCTATAACAACCCGCTGTGTTCCGCCCCTATCGAGCCGGCTCTCCGTGTTTCCATTCCTTGTTAATTGCAAAAGAAAGAGCTGCTAGGCGCGAGTTTATGTGTGCGTTGGCTGAGAGCAAAGGAAGAACAGGTGAGTCCGATCTACTTGCTTGTCCTGGAAACTCACTCTGCATTCACGACATCTGGCAGTCTTCCAGATCAACCTATGGTATTAAACATGGTCCTTCAGAGCCTAGGATGATTATCAAGACCTAGGAATTCACCTTAGTTCATTTGGAAGATTGTTAGATTCGTGAATTATTCAGCAAAAAATATTTTTTTTCTACCCACATTTTTTATTATTGAAAATTTGTTCTCGTTTGTTTTATTATCTCATGAAATCACACTTTCGTAAATTATTTTGAATTCTCGACATTTAAAATACCCCACACACATAGTACTCTCTACTCATACTCAATTTATTTATAATTTCCGAATCCCTATTTGTTTATTTCATTGTACCAGTTATATATAAATATTGAATATTTTGTTTTGCCAGTTTCAATAATTATTGAATGCCAATATGCCGCCGTTACCTAGTGAAACAGCAGCAAGTTACAATAAATTTCGTAGAATATGTAAACTGGTGAGCCATCTAAACTCACTAACCTCTTATACTGTATCTCGTTCTTTAGAAGTAAGACACGAGATTTCTAGATTTGAGAGAACTGAGGATTTGTTCTTCCAGTTGTGTACAAACTTGAGTAGCAGTTCGTCTGATACGCCTCCAGAGTTGGTCGAAGTGGAAAAATGGTTCGATACCTACCGCTCCAATATATTTTCACTGAAAGAAAAAATGGGTTCAGATGCGAATTTAAATATTAAAACCGATGAAACAACCACTGAGAAAATTAATATTAAGTTGCCTTCCATTGCATTACCCCACTTTTCTGGTGAAGATGTGACCGCCTGGGTCGGCTACGAGTCGATATTCAAATCACTCGTGATCGACAACAATCTCCATCGATTAGCTCGCTTTCTACCCAGGTCAGGAGGACTGTCTTAACTTCCCCACATGTGCTTTTGGCTACTGTCCTCCTACGTGTACGTGACGGTCAAGGTCACTATCACGACGCAAGGGCACTGCTGGATACTGGCAGCCAGTGCTCGTTCGTAGTAAATGATTTTGCTGACAAATTAAAATTGAAACGTCGACCTGGCTTCACTTCCATCCACGGTCTCTCGAACTTGTCTCTCCAGGTGGACGGAGGCGCCGTGGACATAGCCATCTCGCCCCGTTCCGGCCATCCCGTGCTGAAGATATCGGCTATGTGCATACAAAAAATCACCAGTGAATTGCCCCATACTCCTCTCCCAGTTTCTCTATGGAACCACATAATTGGACTTCCGCTAGCTGATCCCAGCTTTGGAATTCCCGCACCGATTTCGATTCTTTTAGGATCAGACATCTTACAACAAATCCTACTGGGTGGCGTCAAAACCGGCCCTCCCAGTACGCCCATGGGGCTCGAAACCATATTTGGATGGGCCCTACTTTCGATACTACCGTGCCTGCACAGACACATAACGTTCACTCCTTTCACGTGTCCCTCGACAGTATAGTCCAGCAGTTCTGGAAGGTCGAGGAGCCGCCAGAGAAAAATTTGCCCCATCCCAACGATGTAAAGTGTGAAAAATATTTCACAGAGCATACTGTACGTGACAGCACTGGAAGGTATTCAGTCGCTTTGCCTTTTAAAAATAGTCCCCCAAATTTAGGTAACTCTCGCGAAGTTGCTCTCAAACGTTTTCATTCACTCGAACGCAAATTTAAAGCGAACGCAGTCTATAAGCAAGATTATGTAGAGTTTATGGAAAATTACTTGAAAAATGGCTACATGTCTCTCTGTGCAGACACCTCACTCTCTTCGTACTATCTGCCTCACCATGCTGTTTTGAAAGACAGCACAACCACAAAACATCGTGTCGTCTTCGACGCCTCATGCCGAAGCGACAATGGAAATTCTCTAAACGATTGCCTACTCTCTGGCCCCAAATTACAAAAAAATATTGTGGATGTCATAGCTCTCTTTCGTTTGAATGAAATCGCTCTCATTGCCGACATACGGCAAATGTTTTTACAGATTAATATTCAGGAAAGCCACCAAAAATACCAAAAAATTCTCTGGCGTGCTAATGAAAATGAGCCCATTGGTGACTACACTCTGACCACTGTCACATTCGGTGTGACTAGCTCCCCATATCTAGCCATTCGTACACTGATTCAGCTGGCTATTGACGAAAAGGACAAGTATCCTCTGGCCGCTCCCGTTTTACTCGACTCAACCTACATCGATGATGTCCTCGCTGGTTCGGACTCCGTCGGTAATGCTCGTAAGCTCGTTGTCGATTTAAACTCATTGCTAAACGCTGGCGGATTCGAACTCAGAAAATGGGCCAGTAATCGTCCTGAATGTCTTGATGGTGTACCGAGTGAAAATAAACAACCCACAAATTTTTCATTCAATGGTGATGATCACACGTATTTAAAGGTTCTCGGAGTCCAGTGGGACCCAGCCTCGGATAGTTTCTCATATAAAACTCACTACACAAATCTAGTTCCCACAAAACGTGGCATTCTCTCAGACATTGCACGTATTTATGACCCTATGGGTTGGATAACGCCCCTCGTGTTCCTCTCCAAGATTATTATACAGAAATTGTGGTCATTGAAGATTGGATGGGATGACCCCATTCCACATGACTTACTGAACCAGTGGAACTCTATAAAGAATGAACTCAATCTGCTCACCCGTATCTCTATACCTCGACATTTTTCTTCAAGCGCTGTGCGAGAGCTTCACGGCTTCTCAGATAGTTCCCTCTCTGGCTTTGCAGCAGTCGTCTATCTGCGTGTTATTAAAAATGGCACCATCTCTACCCACTTGTTGATGGCAAAGTCCAAGGTAGCCCCGCTTAAACCCATCTCACTTCCTCGACTCGAGTTATGTGCAGCTGTAATGCTCTCTCAGCTTATGTCATACACAATCAAATTGTACACTACAAAAATAAAAATTGATAAAATCCAGTGCTGGTCTGACTCTACTATAACTTTGCATTGGATTCGCTCTCATCCTAGTCGCTGGAAAATGTATGTAAGCAATAGAGTCAGCCTGATCCACGACAACACTTCTCCAGACGTCTGGCGGCACGTTCGCTCAGAGGAAAATCCGAGTGATTGCGCAAGCCGTGGTCTAACACCCTCACAACTCGTTGCTTATTCACCATGGTGGAACCGCCCAACATTTTTGTATCAGCCCAATGGTGAGTGGAATTTTGCCGAACCACCCCTGCCCCTCGATCCTGACGACAAAATTCTAGAGACGAAGTCGACCCCTCAACCACAGACACTTTTATTAACTGAAGGTGAGCCCAATTTGTTAGACAGAGTGTCGTCTCTGAATAAACTCAAACGCGTCACAGCATATTGTTTACGTTTCGGTTGTCCCAAATATCGAGCCATAATGAAAGGTTCCCCCGCTCTCACAGTTGTTGAATTAGACAATGCTTTGGCCATCTGGATAAAATTAACTCAAGCTCAGTACTTCGCAAACGATATCTACCTCGTACAGGCAAACAAACAACCGTCTAATTCTCTTCGAAAGCTGTCTCCTTTCAATGATGAATTTAATATTTTAAGAGTCGGTGGACGTCTTCAAGCGTCTCAACTCAGTTCAGAGCAGCGTCACCCAGTGCTCTTGCCGAGTAACAGTCGATTGACATATCTACTTGTCAAACATTTCCATGTCAATTTTGGTCACCCCGGACCGAATGCCTTATTGTCACTTTTGCAACGAAAGTTTTGGGTTCTTTCTGGTCGGCGAGTCGTTCGCACTATTGTTTTCCGATGCTCCAATTGTTACAGACTCCGTCCTCGTTTGCACACTCCAATCATGGGCCAGCTCCCAGAGGCCCGTGTGCAGCAGATCAAACCTTTCGCGAAGACCGGACTTGATTTTGCAGGTCCCCTATATGTTAAGACGTCAAATTTAAAAAGGGCCCCAAAATCAAAATGCTATATCTCCGTCTTCGTCTGTATGAGCACCAAGGCATGCCATCTGGAGTTGGTCAGTGAGCTGACTACTCACGCATTTCTTGCCGCTCTACAGCGTTTCGTATCGCGTCGTGGTCGATGTTCAGATTTGTACAGCGACCACGGAACCAACTTTGTTGGAGCTGATAGAGAACTCCGTCAAATTATCAAATCTCAAAATAGAGACCCTGCAATAGCCGATTATTGTAGCTCTCAAAATATCTCATTTCACTTCATTCCTCCACATGCACCCCACTTCGGGGGCTTATGGGAAGCGCTCGTCAAGTCGGTAAAAACTCATTTATCACGTGTCATAGGACAACAGATCCTCACATTCGAAGAATTATACACAGTTCTCACCAAGGTTGAGGCATGTCTAAATTCACGGCCAATCACGGCAATGAGTTCAGACCCAAGAGAATTATCTGCTCTCACCCCCGGACACTTTTTGACTATGGAACCGTTGGCTGCAGTTCCAGAGTCAAATTTTACAGAACTGAAGATTGGAACTCTAAAGAGATGGCAACTAGTCCAGAATCTGCATCAGTCATTCTGGGCTAGGTGGCACAAAGAGTACTTGAGTTCTTTGCAATCTCGACCCAAGTGGCATAAAGCTTCCGACAACCTTTCGGAAGGCATGCTCGTCGTTCTCAAGGAGGATAACTTACCTCCACTGTCCTGGCCGCTTGGTCGTATTGTCTCTACAATTGCTGGACCTGACAATATTGTCAGAGTCGTCGAAGTGCGCACCTCTACTGGTGTGTACAAGCGACCTGTAGTTAAGGTCGCCCCATTGCCCTACGCTAATTAATATTTACACTTGTTATATTGTATGTGTATATTCTATTTGTAATTTATGCATACATGTATACTAATATTATTTTGTTTGTATTTGTCCCCTGTATTCACAACTCAAATTTGTTTATTTTTTGCTGAATACGTGGATTCAGGGCCGGCAGGATGTTCGGACTGGTTTATTTGCAAGTAAACAGATGGCGCTACTAGTGCTACCGAACTGCACTCTCACTGTTTTTTATATTTGTGTGTAAATACTCCTTACTGAAATTGTTTATCTTCTTGTTCGATTTAAAAAATATTGTTCCCACGTAGTCTCCACGTCGTTTTTTTTCTCGCTCTCCCATTAAAATCAAACGCCACACGCGAAGCAGTTCGAACCTATAACAACCCGCTGTGTTCCGCCCCTATCGAGCCGGCTCTCCGTGTTTCCATTCCTTGTTAATTGCAAAAGAAAGAGCTGCTAGGCGCGAGTTTATGTGTGCGTTGGCTGAGAGCAAAGGAAGAACAGGTGAGTCCGATCTACTTGCTTGTCCTGAAAACTCACTCTGCATTCACGACATCTGGCAGTCTTCCAGATCAACCTATGGTATTAAACACAGAGAAAGTCACCCCTACATGCACACCCCCTACACACATGCATATACACCCTTGATACAAGTTTTTGTAAATGCTATTGTTACTGGTATGGAAACATTGCTGTACCTACCAGGATATCAGGATATCTCGTCAATTTTGTCTTGTAATAATTTTATTGTGATATCCGTGGTACTGATAGTAAAAAAAGTCTGAACTATAGTGCCACCAGGAAGTTATGATGCGTGGGAAATATGCAAAACTGTCTGCATTCCCAAGAAGGGCTGTGAACTTTCGATTGAAAGTTTGTCAATAATTTAGGTTATTATGTCATACAATTTATCGACAAACTTTCGACCGAAAGTTCACGTCCCGTCTTAGGAATGCAGGCAGTTTCACATATTTCCCACGCATCATAACTTCCTGGTGGCACTATACCGGACGAGAGACCCTGTTTCCTAACCCTATGGGAATCCTATTTTGGGAAACAGGGATAATTTAAGTAGGTACATGATAACTGTTACTATCATGTCCAAAATTCATTCTTTCTGTATTCACGTTGTTTATATTATTTTGTGTACGTTATGTCTTTGTGAAAATCAATAACAGTATTTGTTTGTTTATTTGTACTGCCAATAAAAAATGAATGAAACAAACCTTGAGGGTGCACCCCTTGGCAGCGAAGGGGCAAGACATGCGCTGCTCCTGGATCTCCCTGCGCGTGTAGTTGTCGGGAAAGATATCCACTTTCATCGCCAAGTTGATGTTGTCTATAGGGCAATGGCCGCTGGTCCTGAAATCAGATTAAGGTTGTGTTTTAGTTATAATGCAACTTAACCCTTCCAGTTTGCAAGCATTAACCAAAACAATCCTTCAACTACACCAGGTCGCGCCCGCCCACCTGGTGTAGTTGAAGGTGCTAGAAAAAAAAAAAACATTTTGGAAGATTTTTCCATGAAACTTTATGAATTAACGAATGGATTGTATTTACAGATAAATATTCTAGCTATAAATGGTATTCTAGCTATAATAGTAATAATTGGTGTGCACAGTGTTAACATAATGAAAATAATTTTAGTTAAACTTTATTTAACCCTTCGGCTCCCGCAAACCCCGCGCGGGGTTCATTTATCGTTCAACGGCTGGCTCCCGCAAACCCCGCGCGGGGTTCGGCGCGGCGCGGCGGCGCGCGGCTCACTATTAAATTAATCACTAATTCTACCAATTTTCGACCAAAGAACTGATTCCTGGTATCACTTCTTGGTTAAAAGTACTAGAACTATTATCAAACACATGGCAGGGCAACACTTCACCTTCACACAGAAAATAATTTTTTTAAATGTCAAATAAAATAATGTCACTTTTGACAACGGACATTTCAGCTCACACTGAAATATATTGAAGTTGTACCGTATTTCGTGTACCCGTATTCGAGAGTACGTCTCATTATCTTTATTTAGAGGTATGACTCGTATAAGGAAATTATACAGTTTTGGTCAGAAAAAATCGAAAAAAAAATGTCGAGTGTGTTTTGTTTTGCCTGGAGTTCAAAAAATCGGTCTGTGCTTCTAAATAAGTGAATCCTGAAGTGTTTGGTATCACTGAATGCGCAATTTCAGTACGCAGATTACAGATTACAGATTACTGATGGATCGTTCGATTGAGGCGGGATATTCGAATTTGTGCGGGAGCGCGCGCGCCAAAATTTTGCGTTTTTGCGCGCGGCGAAAAGGGCTGAGATTTTGTGGTCATGCGAATATTTATGCTGAGGGCCGAAGGGTTAATGTCGCAACTTTTAAATATTTTAACTACAAAATTATGAACAGTCAACGAAAGATGGCGTTACGGAACACATGTAATTAGGTTGCCATCTTACTTGCTAGATACGAAGGACTCAATATATCAATACAACTATACTACAGCTATACGACTGTGCCGAACATGTGAAGCGCATGGCATACGTGCAATAGGAAGGAACATACGGCTACGAAACCCTGTGTGTGTGAGCAACATTCCCACTTAACAGGTTTTTTCAGCTGAAGATTTTGTGAATCAAATGCAGCTGTGACCTCGGAATGCACACTTGGAAATCCCTTGTTAGCACAACACGGGTACTTACTGCAGCCACGAGGTGATACATTTCTTGCAGAAGCGATGACCGCAGGTGGTGATAACGGGTTCCTTCAGCCAGTTGAGACATATCGGACATTCGTAACGAGGCTCGGGCTGGTTACTCAACACGTTGTCTATGGCGCTTATTCCTACAGGCTGAAATTCATGTTAACCCATTCAGTTAAATAAGCTTAAATTTTGTTAGTTTTCTTGGATTCATCTTGAAGCGACTGGAACATCAGCAAGAGAAGAGTTAACGATTTAACCAACACAAGACCGAATATATGGTCACAACACAAGAAGGAATATATGGTCGCACATTTTCTTCTAGTTAAATTTCAATTAATGTTTCTTAATAAAACGAGTTAGAATGGCGAGCTGTATGGATAAAAATATTTGCCTTACCCATAGAAGTTAAAAAAATTTATCTGTGCTTCTAAATGAGTCAAACCTCACCTGCTTTAGATCGTTTTGTGAGAAATTTCATTGGCTATTGGTACACATTGAGTTTATTGATCTGAATTCATTATTTTATGAATATTGAGTTTATGTGCACCAACAAATTTAGGGAATTTTCGAGCTCGGCGAAACTGGCATGAAAGTCAAGGGGGTAAGCATATTTAAATTAGGTCGGAGGTAAAGATTTAAATATAAATTAGTGTATGTATACTGTGGTCGTGAAGTATGGAAACCTCTAGTATTTTTAGATTCAGGACAGGGCATAGAAGTAAGATGGCAACAATGTTTCTAGATATGTACAGTGCCCGGCAGCAAATAATGCGTGTCGAGCTTTAGAAAGAGACAATCTGATCTGGTTGTAGAGCGTCGTCCCTGTCGCACAGAGACGTGCGAGTTAGTGCGACGAACGACTCTCTACAACCGTATGGTCTCTTTCTGAAGCGCGACACGCATTATTGTACTTGTACTCAAAATGTCAACTGCCGATCATCGTCAACATCGTCAGCTGTCAGGCTAATGCAAAAAGTTGATGCTATCTCTGTCCTTCCTACTAATAAATCGTATGACCGTGACCTGCTATCACACGATTGTTGATGCAGTTAACAAAGTGTAGGACGTTTATGCGGTTGTAAGTATTTTTGAGTTTGTAAGTAATTTGTCAGCCTCGGTAGCTCAGTGGTACGGTCGGTCGTCATCATAAGCACACCTGGGAGCGGTCAGTGCTTGGATGGGCGAGCGCTCGACTGTAGGAGGCTGACCGTGGTTCGGATTCCATGTAAAATTTGTAGGTCCCTTCCCTTCTTACCTTACTAGGTGGTAGGGTTTATCCCGCCCGGGTTGGTACCAGCGCACTGAATGAAACGTTGGTCCAAACGGCTATGTATATAGTTCGCGTTTTCCGTCCAGTTCAGTGTAGCCGACATGAAATGAAGGGATGCATTGACATGGCACCTAGTTCCCCGGTGCTATGGGCTGGCATCACAGATGTTGTAGGTAGGTGATGTAGCCAACCGTGTCAGTTTCCATAAAAAAAGTACGTAAATACTCACGGCAACGCCCTCCGAAGCGCTCGTCGTCCTGGCGCGCTCCATAGTAATGACGTCACACTTCTTCGAGTTCACTCTGTTATCAAGGCTATCATCAATTCATCATCATCACCTACGAATACCAATTAGAAATTGTATGTAGGTTGAAATTGTACTTCAGGACTACTCAGCCAGCCGTTGATGATGTGACATGCTGTTCCAAAACTGTTGTTAGTCCAATACTTTTGCTTAGGTACTTTATCAATTTACCATTCTGATTATTCTCTGAATGACAGATTACTGACTATTTGAAAGAGATTTCCAAGAGGTTTCTTTCGTTTCGTTTCTTTCTGGAATCTGTCTGTGTCCACAGATTACTAATATTGGCTGTCCTGTCTGCCTGTCTGTGACAGTGGTTGTTGTTGTTGTTATTGTTTTCGCCATAAATAAATAGGCAGGCAAAGGTCATTTGACCATACAGCCAATTAGCAATTTTATTCTTTGTCAGTGGTTTAGTTGTCGGGCGGTCAGGGTTTTTTTTAATACCGGCTTAGATGTCAGGTCCTTCTGTTTTCTACTCTACATAATATTTTCCATCAAGGTTATATTTGTAAGGTTGTATTCGTAAATGAATTTATAGTATTTGTGTTTTTTGTCATCTTCAGAAAAATATAATATGTCGAGTGTGTCTTTGTGTTTATACATCTGACACATGTCAAGTCATCAGCATCACCAATATTCTATTTACAAAAAAATCATCCATCACTTTCTGTCACTGGTACCTACGCTGGTACTCTACGGTCGTAATGAGGTTTTTTTTTGCGATTGTCTTTTTAAGACATTTTGGACAGTGTCAAGTTAGTGGTGATTCATGGTCACGTGCTGTCAATTAAATGAAAAAAACAATTATAACTGAACGCAGGTTCTTGAAAACCACAAACACAACATAACAAAATAGGTATAGAAAACATTTTCTAGATAATATTTTCCCTGTTGTAGGTAGTGGTATAGAAACTGTGAAATTGCAATAAATGTATAGGACCTGATGACTATCGAGAGCCGGGATCCCATGTTTGGGAGTCTCTCTATAGCCTCCTTGCTCTTTGGGATTTCAGTATCCGTATTTTATGTATCCGGAATCGCTGTCCGGAATATGTAGTTAAGTTTTTCGCCTATGTGTTAGTAAATTATGGCCTTAATAATTTTATTAACCTTGATATTAATATTACTACCGCGAACTAGAAAAGTTCTACCATTTTGTAAGTGTAACCACGAAAAAATGTTTCGTTCTTGGATGTAGATCCTTTACTATGTACTAACAGCATTTATCAATAGTTCAGTTTCCACCGGATATACAAACAAAGTAAGATTACGAAAAATGCATTCTATTCACAGAATTTGGGTTCTAACTTCTAGGTTCTTCTGTGGTGCACACCGCTGAGGTTCCATCTTTGTCTTACCATTAGCACTACTAAATGTATTAGACAAGGATGAGGCTTCAATGGAGCGTGCTTCAAGACGAGACTTTTTGGAGATAGAAAAGAGCGCGTGATTTCAATAATTATTTGTTTTGGTCGACATATATTATAGTACTGTAGCGTCACAGATTACTAGTTACTTCGTATATCGTAGACCAAGTGTCACCAATCACGCTGCTGGCAGGGTTGGGCAAGGGTATTTCTGTTTAATTTGAAAATATATTAAGATTTAATTAGGTACCAAGAATTTGCCACAAATGTGATATGGGCGTCAGCCAACTTTTATTGCACTGAACAACGTTGGCTCAGCTTTGGATAATCTTTGGATAATTACCTAAGAGGTTTTGATCAGATAAAGCTTAAATTTCAGCGTTTAATTGACATAGTATTTTAATTTTTTTACTATTTTAAATACAATTATTTCGCACGACTTTTAATATTTTCATGCTGGGAACTCTATATTTCTAACTAAACAGACCCAAGCTCACGGAAGCTATTCTTCAGCCATATTCCTCCCACAGAGCAACGATGTATTGCTTAACGTGGTCATTCACCCGGCGAGACTGCGGCCGGATGGTAATAAGGTAACGGTAAAAAATGGTATTAAGCATACCTTAGACGGTAAGCCGATATTAAACTTATCAATTGTTCTTTTCTTTTGTTTAGTGTCACGCACAGTGGAGATTCATGCTGTATTGAGGTCCAATTACGATCAACGATTTATAGATGGAGAGCCTATAAGACGTAACATGTACAGAAATAGGATTACTACATGCGAGGATTATAGGAGTAGGTATCCTGAAATAAATACAATAACATATTTATACAGGTAGAGGAGAAAATTTAAATATACATATGTACATATACATATCTAAACAAGGATTTTCCACATCTCGTTATAGACTTATTTTATTTGTGTGTTTATAGAAAAGTCTACAGGGAATTTATGTTTATAGGGAATGGTAGGTACCTCAATAACCAATTTTTGTATGAGCTCATATCGCTAGGAGGAGTTTTATTCTGAAGTGGACAAGAAAAATAAAAAGTGATCAAGACCTTCATCCGCGAGACGTGGAGTGGAATTACTGACAGCCATCCAAGTAGGTAAGTACGTAAATGGGAATGAGCAGTAGACGAAAATGTGATCTTTTCTCTTGATGAGAGCGGCAGTATTCGTTTAACCAGTTTAACGCAGGCGAAATTAATGAAATAACTTTTATTACTTAGATATCTTTTATTCATCATAATCAGTCAATGCATTGCCAACTCACAACGTACTTAGTAGATACACAAATTAACACAATCTTAAATAAATAAGTGAATCTATAAGTTACACTCGATCGATTCTGCAGATCTTTCCTCTACAGAACCGGTAAACTCTGGAACGCTCTCCCTGCTCATATATTCCCCCCCAAGTACAGTCTCGGATCCTTCAAGAGGGGCGTGAATGGGCACCTGTCAGGCCGGAATGGCATTCGCAACCCCCGCATACGACCGAATGTCCATGGGCGTCGTTAGGCACCTTATGGGTGGCTCGGCGCAATAAGTCGGGGGTTCCATTAAAAAAAAAAACACTCCCTCACATTGACGGCAGTGCTCCCAACAACGGTGGCTTAGAATGTTTATTAAGATTATTGAGATAGTTCGCGAGTCTTATCGCCGTCAGAACACAATCGGGTCCCTCGCGGCCGGGTCGACACACGCAGCTCGCGGCTCCACCCTCGCTCGCTCCCGGCACGAGCCAGGCGCCTTCCGAGCAAGGACCGCGAGTATACAGCATGTGACAAGCCCCCTCCGCCGCCGTCATGCCCAGCTTCGTCGAGCACTTCTCCTCAGATTCACCGCCATTCGCCCCGCAGGGTCCTCTAGACTTTCCGCACGCGCACTTCCCGTTGTGCGAAACACCATCTATGGACGGCCGCGCTTCGAAATCAAATGTCGCGACTTCTCCATCGGGGCAAGGCTCTGGAGAGCCAGGTCTGTAGCATTTTCTCCTCTCGGGGAAGTAGAGGCGGCCCCTGGCGCAGGGGACTCGCACGCAGCGACCCCCGCGGGTGATCATCTCATCAGCATTACAAGGGCCGCGGGTGTACAGGCGGTAGCAGGCTCCGTCTCCGGCCCACAGCACGTGGAACGGCTTGCAGGCGCAGGAGGCGCGCGGCTCTCCTGTCTCCGCCATCTCCGTGATGCTGAACGTATGCCCTCGGGGACACGGGCCTGTTGTGTCTGTGGAAGAAACAAATCGTATTAGAATGGTTAAACAGAATTTTCGTACCTATCCGTCGGCCAGTCAACGTGTATGCGTCAACGCTGGACATACGCCTCTCCAATTTTCCTCCAGTCCTCCCGGACTTGAGAGGTACGGATAATCCGCTGCATATACTTACCTACTTATACCACAGATTACTTAATAGTTACTTCGTAACTCGCTTATACTGGATGTAAGATGGCCGCATAACAGCCTCGGCTGTGTTGTCCTCTAGTCCAGTATAGCCAGCAAGCAATCCTTTAGATTGTCTGCACCTACCTTCTCGTTGGTGATATTAACTGATTGGATCATGTGCTTTGGCCCCTTTGACTCAGCCAACCATACCGGATTACATAAAAACAAATTAGCAAGTACGCACATTTTTTAATTTTTTTTTATGGAAACTGACACGTTTGGCTACATCACCTACCTACAACATCCGTGATGTCAGCCCGTAACACCGGGTGAACTGGTGCCATGTCGAGGCGTCCCTTCGGTCGTGCCGGCTACACTGAACTGGACGGAAAACACAAACTATTTACATAGCCGTTTCGACCGACCTTTCATTCAGTGCGGTGGTACCAACTCGGGCGGGTTAAACCCTACCACCTATTATTATAAGAAGGGAGTCATATCCCTTAGTCGTCTTTTACGACATACACGGGGAGAAATGCAGTGGGGCTATTCTTTTAAAGTACTGGCTCCACACGGTACTAGTACACGGTAAAGACCTACTTACATTCCACTATATTATCGAATCTCAAACATCCAAAGGTTGACTGTAAGAAATCTCTGTAAGGGATAAGTCCACCTTTGCACCTTATGCAAATTTTCTCATGTATTTGTTACTGTTTAATGTTTACTGGAGTAATAAAGAATTTTCTATCTATCTAACTAAAGCAACATCGTCACACCTATCTGGTAGCAGCCCCTGGTCTTGTTGTGAAAGTGTGGCAGATGCTGTTGGCAGCCGCACTCGCCGCCCGGAAGGAACAGCTGTCCGCGCTCGCAGGGCCCGCGCGAGTAATGCTCGTAGCATCCACCTCCACCGACACCCTCGTCTGTGCGTGACCAGTGGGCGCCTCCAGTCTTGCACTGCACGGAATGCAACCTCTTTAGTCCTGCGTCACGAAACTATGCCTCTGTTTAGTCCAAAAACATCTCAATTCGTGCTGGAAAAAAGAGGCTGAACAATTTATCACATAGCCTAGTTCGCAGCGTGAGATGCCCTAAGGTTGTGAAGGTTACAATGAACACCCGCTGTCAGCATGCTTTGGCAGACTGTGGATCGTTTTTCCAAATATCACATGGTGTGTACAGATGATTTTCGAAACTGCTAAAGTTGTTTTAACAGTTGTAGGGTCAGTATTGAAAAAATTAAAAACTAACACGCTACACGGTTCTCTACATCACCTACAACCACTAGAAACTAGCTGCTATGTCAGTGCTTCCCTTTGGTCGTGCCGGTTACACTGAACTGGACGGAAAACACGAATTACTTATTTATATAGTCGCTTCGCCCGACCTTTCATTCAGTGCGGACCACCGCACCAATTGATACCAATCAATCCTGGTGGAGGGTTAAACCCTAACAGTAAGGTAAGAAGGCTACTGTTTTACGTGGAATCCGAACCACGGTCAGCCTCAACGGTCGAACGGTTAGCCATCGAATTTATGACCGCGCCCGAGTGTGTTTTTCTTTCATGATCTTCTATTCTATTCTATCATTCTTTCTCTATAAAGGCTGAAAAGACCAATAATTTTTGGAACAGTTTTGCTCCTTCAGTTCACCGAAGCAAGCATGCTGTTTCTTCTGAAATAGGTGTCAACTCACCGTGCAGTTAGCAATGCCGTGGTTGTCCAGATCGAGAACAGTACCCGTGTAGCAGGGCCCCTGACTGTATCGGCGGTAGCAGCGGCCGTCCTGCGGCCAGAACACCTGCGTCTCGTCTCCGCATCCCGCTGGCTTCATGCACATCCCGGATCTCTCGCTGAACGAGAAAATATTTAGGATTTCACATTCTGTGATCAATCACATGTTTCGTGCTCTTAATTAAAAGAGTCAGTGTCTTACAGTAGGTAATATTGGGTTGGGATAAAAAACCGACTTCCTAAAAAAAGTAGAACTAAACAACTATTTAAAATAAAAATATAAAGACCGCCTTCGCCAAAAAAAACGAACCCTAGAGTTGAAGGCGGTGCTAAAAAGGCTACACAAATCACAAACGATATCATCCACTCATGTTTTCTTTCATGCATCATTTTTGCTTGCTTTAGCACCGCTTTCAACTCTAGGGTTCGTTTTTTTTAGGTTTTTATTTCATATATTTTTGAAGGTGGTTTTTATATTTTTATTTTAAATAGTTGTTTAATTTTTATTTCACAGTTTTTTTTTAGTAATTTTTTGCTAATGTGCTCGCTTTCCAATCCGATCTTGACCCAATTATAAAATAGGACCACGTCAGCCTCGATAGCTCAGTGGTGCAGACAGTCTACTGTCGCTATTGAATGTTAAGCAACGCTGGGTGCGGTCAGTACTTGGATGGGTGACCGCTGACCGTTGGAGGCTGACCGAGGTTCGGATTCCTCGTAAAACTGTGGATCCCTTCTCTCCTAATCTTACTTGGCGGTAGGGTTTAACCCTCCCGGGTTGGTACCACCGCACTGAATGAAACGTCGGTCGAAACGGCTATGTAAATAGTTTGTGTTTTCAGACCAGTTCAGTGTAGTCAGCACGATCAAAGGGGGAAGCACTGACATGGCACCTAGTTCACCCGGTGTAATGGGCTGACATCACGGACGTTGTAGGTGATGTAGCCAATCGTGTCAGTTTCCATAAAAAAAATACCTCAGGGTTAAGAATTTTCAAAATCGGCCTACAATTGACGGAGTAATCGCGTAACAAACATCCAAAAAAAGAAAACATACCGAATTGAGAATCTCTTAGGTCTAAAGTAAATTGCTCGTGAAGACAAATGCAACGAGCCCAAACACGATGGGTTTATCATGTGTAGTTTAGGAGTTCCTATGGCCACCTTCTGTCTCCATCATCAGACCAGCTCGATGGTACTCGTACCCGTCGTTGCTCGTACCATAATAAATTAAGCGCATCTGGCCGGTCGGAAAAAAAATCTAATTTAGAATATTCATGAAACAAGGGCGCGAGTATCACAATATCCAAAGCGACGTAATACAAACTCTTTGACAATATCGATTCATGTATATTTCAATAAAATGACAGAGAAAATTTCAAAATATTAGGTATTACCTACTTTTTAGTTCTTTTTTTTTTTTTTAATCGGTTTTATATTTTTTAAAACAGTTGTTATTTAATTCTTTTTAGTAATATTACATAAAACAAATAATCGAATTCGAATAATCGAAATCGATTGAAGTGGTACAGAATTATTCGCCATATGTGTCGGACTGCAAAATTGCTGAATAAGTCCACATCACAAAAGTTTTGCTGAAGGTAACCACAGACCATAGTAATTTATCAAACTGAAAATTGCTGAAAACGACCACATCACAAGTTTTGCTGAAGGTAACCACACACCATAGTATTATGTTGATTTTTCATAAACCGCTCAATCAATTTCGATAAAATTTAAATGGGACCACCTCTGAAGTATGACCTACCAAACAAAAAAAGAATTTTCTAAATCTGCCCTCAATTGACAGATAAATCGCGTAACAAACATAAAAAAAAAACTTGTTCCGCGCGCCGAAATAAAGGTCAGTCAGTCAGTCAGTCAGCATGTAAGCGTCCACTGCTGGACATACGCCTCTCCAATTTTCCTCCAGTCCTCCCGGCCTTAAATAAAGGTACAGAGGCGGATTTAATTCTTCTTTTTAAATACGAATTTCACGCGAGCGAAGCCGCGGCCAAAAGCTAGTCTAGCATAAACCAGCAAGTTCACACGATCGAATGCAAAATTTCGCGCAACATGCATGCATTGACCGAGACCCAGTTTCATACCAGCGGCGAACCGGTCTACTGCTGCAACATCAGACATTTACACAGCACATACTCAACTCGAGATCACGCACGCATGCGCCAACGAATTTGACCTCCGTTCGCTCATAGTGACCAATCAAATGATTTGCCAGATATTTTGACTACTTCAAGTTGCATACAAATCAAGATACAAATGGAATGCATATCGCAATCTTTAGAAAATAATGGCGTGACAAATTACTTTGACATTTTCTCATGCGGGAAGATGCGTAAAATAAAATTAAAAATCTTTCATTGTCGAAAAAAACATAAATTTTACCTAATATTTATACTTAGTACCATTTATTCTAAATATATCGTGATTCAGATTCAGATTCAGATATTTATTTCGCCATAAAGAACACAATATATACTTACTACTAGCTATTCCCGCGGCTTCGCTCGCGGTTGACTGGGTTTAATAGCAAATCCGAATCCGATATATTAAACTCAAATATGATATGATAATAAACGATCGCTTCTCTTATCCCTTTCGTCCATAATATACTTTATTTGATACCGCTCAGCCCTTAGGCTATTTGGCGTGATGATATAAAGTCTGTAGTGAGCCCCGAGAACTACTCTATCCATTGGTGCAAACCGCATCAAAATCTGTTCAGTGGTTTCGGAGTTACAAATATCTTACACATACTACATACAGACAGGCGTTCCCTTTTACAAGAAGTAGAGATTTAATCTAAGCTGAAATCTGTTGAATTAAGTTCTGCACTAAATTCGGTCTCTGCGCGGCATAAAGTGTGTAGGTAGAGTGCGACTAGTGGGTGAGTCTGATGTGTCCCGCGACCTAGAACCACTCCAGCGACTCCGTTTGACGCGATTCCGCCGTCGTCCCCTTTCCACCTCCGCACAACCCGCGCAATGGGCAGGGATTGCATCCCTACACGTTGGCCTTACCGCAGATGCGTACCAATCGATTCTCTAGATCTTTCCTCCACATATATCCCCCAAGTGCGGTCTCGGGTCATTCAATACAGGCGTGAATAGGCACCTTTCTGGCCGACATGGTATACGCAACCCTCGCATGCGATCGAATGTCCATCGCTAGACACCTTATGGGTGGCTAGGAGCCACAAGTCGCGTTTTCTAGAAAAAAAAAAAGATTGATGTATCTACAGTTTTGCTTCTCGCAAAAGATCAAATTCCTAGGTTTTTAAATTCTCGCTTTGTGCTCTACCTACGGCTACGAATACCTACGGTATATTTTTCTCATTACAGCGGAAATGTCAACCAACGTACCCTTTCTTATTAAAACTCTGCGCGACCGGCGCGAAGTACTCTCCGCTCGGACAAGGCCCCCTCTCGAACAACTTATGGCAGACGCTGGACATGGGTAGCTGAGCGTACGCAGGTGGACAGCGGCACTCCGCCACGGTCTTACCGCTGCCAGATTTCCCTGGGCTGAGCTCCATCGTCTCTGGGCATGGGTAGCCTTTCTGTAACAAGAATAAAATATAAATGTTATTGAAACATATTATATGGTTGTTAGGCGAAGAGTTGTCTGATGGAGGTATTGGCAATTCGTGCAATGATATGGGTTCGGCATTCTCCACGGCAACTGATTATTAAAATGGTCAAATCCTGTGCGAAGAAGAAGAAAAAATTATATGGATAAAGAAGATGAGGATGATGGTGAAGAATTTGACAATAAAGAAGAAAATATGAGGATGAAGTCTTAGATGAAGTAGAAGATAGTATTGAAGATGAAGATGAAGAAAATGAAGACGAGGACTTGACATATTACCTATAATGCCTGAAAGAAAATTATGAGGATAAATATTTTAATTAGCAAGGAATCTAAAGAAACTAAAGAATCAAATGGTGATGATGTCAGAAATTACGATAAAGAAAAAGAAGAAGAAAATGATGAGGATGAAGATAAAGATGAAAACGGGCTAGGGATGAAGACATATAAGAAGAAGGATGATAAAGAAGAAGTCGAATAGGATGAGGAATAAGGCGAAATTTCTTACCTTATAAATAGTATAGCACTTGCCGTCTTGCGGCCAGTATAGCATGAGCCAGCCTCGCGGATGGGCCGCGCAGGGGTTGCGTCGCACGTCCGCCCAGGGCGGCGCTAACACAGCTGCGCCCGCGCAACACACCGCGCACCACAGCACCAGCCACGCGGCGCCCGCCATTCCCTCTCAACCATCACCGCATGCTCACTCACTGCTTATCACTTTTCGCGTTTTCATAGGTTCTATCTTAATATTTTCCACTTGTTGTCTTCACAAAACTATCCTTCAATTGCATGACACGATTCAATTACAACACACATTCTTAGAAAACTTCCACCTATTCGAAAAAAATAATATAAAAGATTGATCCTAAATTTTTCTAATGATCTGATATTTTCCAACAACTTTTATAACCCCAAACTTCGAGGAAGTATTAATTTTTAATTTATTTATTGCCGTTGGATGGCGTGACGAGGCTGATCTT
The DNA here is from genome assembly GCA_946902875.1 of Nematopogon swammerdamellus. Taxonomy (NCBI): domain Eukaryota; kingdom Metazoa; phylum Arthropoda; class Insecta; order Lepidoptera; family Adelidae; genus Nematopogon; species Nematopogon swammerdamellus. Next base: position 20,158,051 of record OX336337.1, on the reverse strand, counting down.
ATTATAGCTGTCTAGGGCACGCAGTGTACGTACATGCCAAGTTCGAGTAAAGTTTACCACAACAGTGCGTAGAATGATAGGAACTATTAGGAACCACAAGAACATGTTTGTTTTCCATGAGACGAACACGACCTTCTACTTCGCCAGAAGAGGGGATTAGTTTAAAATTAATTGTTTTATAATACAGTCCAAAAATCATATAGAATACAGAGTACCTGCTACGAGTATGTAACTTTATATATTAAAATAATTATATGGAAAAAGCGACCATCTATCTACGATCATAAACTACACATTCTGACACAAAGGAGAATAAAATTAAGCTAACCAAGAAATTATTATAATGAGAACAGTGGGAGAAAGACACTTTGTTTGTAGTGGTTTTGGGTTTCTTCGGCACGGTATATGCAGTATAGTTGTCATCGTATTTTCAACTGATTTCCAAACAGCGCTAGTTTCGTCGCTAGGGTAGTAATTTTTGATACATTATTTTCGAAAATGTAATATCGGCTTAAGTTAGCCTTTCTTTTGCGTCAAAATATTTTTGTGAAATAATAACATTGTACATATACATATACACAAAAATTTTGTTCTTTGCATATACCCCTATTCACATTATAATGTATGTTTATAAAGCACACTGCTCACGCAACTGTACAGAGTGATGGTTACGCAATCGTAGGATTTAAGTAGATCACAAATTAAGACACCAGAATACAATGGAGGCCGTGGGATTACAATTGAATCGACTCCACGTGCGTTTGGTAATGTACTGGCGGCCAGAGGAGAGATACTGACTGAATATGCATCAGTTGGGATCGGGACGAGGATCGGGACGAAACACCGACTCTTCTGCTACTTAGTAAAAAAATGTAGATACCTATTCTTAGTTATACATTATCTACACAAAGATTTTTAAGTGACATGGAATTTTTTTTTTGTTTTTTTTTATTTTAATTCTACCGAATTGGGTGGCTCTGTCCGAGGTGGCAACCTCAGGCGCAGCCAATCTAGTTCTTCAAGGCGTGAAGTGCTTGAGGGCGAGGTCCCATGTGCGTATTATGATTTTTTATATGAAATGGAAGCTTGGAGTGGAAAATGTAGATACGACTGGAGGAATTTGCCTTCTGAAATAACTTTTTTACTTTGCACGTAACTTTTTCTAATTATGTGGAATTTTCAAAAATGACAGTTTACAAAGTTGGCGATGCATCCTAGCGCATCCTATGGTGGTGATCCCACTGAGCTTGTCGGTGCGATGCTGTTATATCACGGAGCGAGAAGTCGGTCGCTACGCCCGCCCGCCCCGCCCCGCCCCGCAACGTCTACGAGGAGGTGCAGCAACCGTTGCAGCAACCAGCTCCGCAACACTTGTGCATTTTGTAATTGATACGTTATCTAACAGTGTTTTTCGTTGCCGCACTAGAGACTAGACGTGACGCGAACGAACGGTTCTTTCGATTAGAATCTGATAAGAATCCAATAAGAAAAGAAAATGCTAGTAGACGCCGCCGTTCACTGATCGCATTCTTTTGCTGGTAGATCTTGCTCAATAGAAGCTATGCGGAGAGCTAAGGTATCATCGTCTTGATGAATCTTTATTTAAAAATATCTTAAAAAAGACCCGAAAAATTAAATGCTCATACATTAAGGTAGATAAGATACATTCTGGAAGAATATATTTTTTCTTTATTTGAAACATAAACAAATACTTAATATATCCTAACACTTTAAAAAAAAATCTCCCAAAGTGAAAAAAATTTTTTTTTAGTTGCATACTTGTTGATACCAAACCAGTTTGTAATCTCGTTAAAACTCCGTGAAAATAAAGTATTAATTTTCATTTATGTATGCATAACATTTTTATTGCAGTTCTAATGCACTACGATTTATTCACACATAAATAAATAATGCTCATTCAACTTATTTTATTTTTTATCATTTTATTCGAAGACAAAAACCAAAATTTTGTCTTATTAGTTATTACAGGTAAAGATAATAAAAAGTAACACACCATAGAATGAATAATCTGATTCAATATTGTGCACTTGAACAATTTTTTCTCGTTATCATTTTAATTCTGATTTATTTATTACACTGATCGATCGCGTAAAGATTTACGCGCGCGGTTTTGGCGGGCAGGCGTCAAGGCTGCCACGCGCGTGCGGCCGTGCGTGCGCACTCCACTACCTCGACTGCTATCTGAAGGCTCTATTTCAAAGCTTCGGAGGTTCTAGCTGCGCATGGTTAAGCGTTGCTCTGTGGTTGCACCACTGTAACAGAAATCTGACCAGTTGAAATTAGATTAAGTGAATTTCGTTTGCAGCTAGAGTGTGTGTGATTCACAGAACGGTATAAAACGGATTTCGAACGCGGCAGAGAATTAAATGGTTTGGGTGCGTTCATTGAAATGTATCTATACATATAATAAAATCGTAGAGGTAAGAAAGTCTGTACATTGAATGTATTCGGAAAAAAACTAACCAGGGTGGCTTAAAATGAGATACTGAACATGTTAGAACAGTTTTTAAAATTTTTGTTTGTTTGTTTGTTTGTTTGTCTGTACGCGCATCACGCAAAAACCACTGAACGGAATTAGACGAAACTTTGTATAGTGGCAGTTTATATGCCGGGTTAACATAATACGTAAAAAAAAATAACAAAAATAAAAAAAAATTAACAATTATAAACATTATTGCGCGTTTAAAATCACGTAGTCCAAAGTACATAATTATATCTTGAGAACTGGCAGCAAATACAATTTGAATAAAATATTCATTCGAAATTTAAAAATAAGTAGATACAACGAAAATGACAGTTCTTCTTTTTTATAACTTGAACACAATAGTCAATACATATCTATTCTTTCTATACATATCATAAAATCGTAAATGCAAAAATGTCTATTTGTACGCGCATCTCGCAAAACCACTGAACGGAATTTGACGAAACTTTTTATAGTGACAGTGTATATCCCGGATGAACATAATAATTCAAAAATATAATAAAAATCACGTAATCCAAAGTAAAGGTAAAAAACAATTTTAAATGTCATGTTGACAACGGAGAACTGTCATCTCGACGTGAGCTGGCCGGTGACAAATTGTTTGATAAATAAAAATAATAATTGAAAGTCGAAGTTATGTCGCTGTTATTGCTGCAATAAAATTTATATATCTGTTGCCCGCGGCTTCGCTCGCGTGAAATTCGTATTTAAAAAAAAGAAAGTAAGTAACTAAAGGCGGGCCCGAAGGCGGATCTGCGCTCACGTAAACGATATTCTTTCTCGATGAAAGTAACTAAGGGCGAGGCGGAAGGCGGAGCTGAGTTCAGGAAGAAGAAAAACATTCTTGAAGAAAGTAAGTAACTAAGGGCGAGGCCGAAGGCCGAGCTCTATTCTGGAAGACCATAAACCTTCTCGAAGAAAGTAAGTAACTATGGGCGAGGCCGCAGGCCGAGCTGCGTTCAGGAAGAAGCTAAACCATCTTGAAGAAAGTAAGTAACTAAGGTGAGGCCGAAGGCCGAGCTAAGTTCGGATAATTGAAAAACCATCTCGAAGAAAGCAAGTAACTAAGGGCGAGGCCGAAGGCCGATCTGCGTTCAGGAAGAAGCTTAACCATCTGAAGAAAATAAGCAACTAAGGCGAGGCCGAAGGCCGAGCTACGTTCTGACAAATGATAAACTATCTCGAAGAAAGCAAGTAACTAAGGGCGAGGCCGAGGGCCGAGCTGCGTTCAGGAAGAAGCTAAACCCTCTCGAATAAAGTTAATTAATATTAAGATTAAGTTAATTTAATTTAAATTTTATTATAAAGTCCACGCTTCTAACGGCAAATATACCGTGCATCCTAGAACCTCGCGGTTATTCCCGGCTGGATGGCAAGAGGCCCGATGCTATCACCTTAGTGCCATGGACTAAGGGTAGTTCTTTTATGTGGGACGCCACTTTTGTTCTCACATTGGCTCCAAGTCACGTTAGGACATCTTCAAGAGCGGCTGGCGCGGCCGAGGCTGGGGCGGAGAGCCTCAAACGCAGCAAATATAGAAATATAATTAAAGATTTCGAATTTGTTGCGTTTGCGGTTGAAACCCTCGGTCCGTGGAGCAGTGAAGCCAAAAGAGGCTTGAGCTGGTTGACGGAACTGGTGTCCCGCCATCAAGGGCTTATGTACTTCATTCAAAGGGTAAGCCTTGCCATCCAGCGGGGTAATGCCGCAAGTGCTCTAAGAACATTTTAAAATGCCCGTTTTGATAGTTATTTTAATGTTTGTTAGGTAGGTTTAATTCTTTAGTTATTAATATTACTTTTTTATTTTTATGAAATAAATAGATTGAGTAAACTATATTATATTCTATCGAAGAAAGGAAGTCTTTAAGGGCGAGGCCCGAAGGCGGAAGAGGGTTTTTGGTTTACCTGAACGCAGCTCGGCCTTCGGCCTCGCCCTTAGTTACTTACATTCTTCTTTGGAATACGAATTTCACGCGAGCGGAGCCGCGGGCTCAGCTAGTATTTCAATAAGAGGAGTTTGATTGTAGATGGATACGAGGTCTCCATTCGCGACTTAACTCATTTTGAGATGTATTAAAATATAAATTCCTACCTTAGTGTTCTTAGGAAGGTTCTAAGGTAAAATATGTGTATTAAAGTGTACAATATTTAATCTGCGATTTAAGTGACAGTCTGAATAAAGGTAAATCTTATGAGTAGGTCAGCTATGTACGTGCACGCGTGGTACGTGTTATATATTAGTTTTATTTCTCCTTGACGCCTCCAATTTTATATAGAAGTAATTCAGATGAATAGAACTTATAAAATTTGATAATGTAAATGTTAATCATTCAGACGATAATTTTTTATGAGCTTCACTGTATCAAAATACTTAGTATGGCGCAGTCAAGCTGACAGGCAGCATGTAGAGTACCGGTGTATCGGTCGAGCGACTAGACTAGAGTTACCAGTTTCGGATAATAGGAATCCGGGACATTTGCTAAATAAATCAATAAGTTGTGTGTTGTGTGAAAGTGTGATTTTTTTAATGGAAACTGACATGGTTGGCTACATCCCGTACATCACATCCGTGATGTCGGTTCATAAGACCGTAATATTGAACTAGGTACCATGTCAGTGCTTCCCATTAGCCGTGTCGGTTACACTGAACTGGGCGGAAAACCGCGAATTTTTTCAAAGCCGTTTCGATGGACGTTTTATTCAGTGGGGTCGGGTGGTACCAACCAGTACCAAAGTGTACCAACTACCAACCAGTAGTGTTTGGATTAAACCCAACCACCTTTATGGGGCAAGGGCCGGTAAGTAATTTTAGTTAGTAATCAGGAAAAGCACCTACAGTTTTATGTGGAATCCGTACTACGGTCGGCTTCAACGGGTGAACGATCTGACCGCGCCCAGCATGTCGATTACGAGTTGTTTCGCCCGTTCCGTGTTGGCCCGAACGAAATAATTGTATGACCTATTTTAGTGTCGCTCGCTTGTTGCGCTCGCGCTTGCATCTTTCCTATACAATTTTTTTCTTTCGGGCCATCATTGAACTGCCGAAAACAACACGTGCTCGAGCAAGGTTTTAACAAATGAATGCAATATAAATGTCATAACATAACATAATAACAAGTGTTCGCATAGTTCGTGTTTTCCGTCCAGTTCAGTGTAGCCGACATCAAATGAAGGGAATCACTGACATGGCACCTAGTTCACCCGGTGTTATGGGCTGACATCACGGATGTTGTAGGTGATGTAGCCAGCCAAAAAAATTTTTTAAAAAAAGTTATACAAAAAGCACACATTCTGCATGTATGAATTCTGGCCAATATAATAGTCTATACATTCTCCCTTTGGCCAGGTGTGCAACAAACTCGTATTAGTTTTGTTTCTAATTGTGTAGCGAATACGTTACACATTAACGGGACAACTCCGAAAAAACCCTGGCGTCTGGCAAACCTAAACTCCGCTGATGCGTTTGCACTATTATAGACGGCCAGGCAGTGATCCGCAACGGACCAACGGAATTCATCCGGGAGATACCAGAATATCGAAGCCTTGCCGCCGAGTTTGGTCTCGACTCTCGCCTCTCGCGGCGATCGGCGATACTCCATAGTGGCGTTCGTAATGCGAATTTTCATACAAAGGAGATTTCAGCGGTATCTCGTCTCACAATTTTAACGAATGCGATTTGGCGTAATGACGCTACGATAATTTTCGGAATGCCAATTTTGTTTTGGCGAAAAGTTAGTGTTTCCACTCCACACAAAAAAAATCTGTTAAGTGCGAGTTTTACTCGCGCACGGAGGTTTCCGTATCTATCCGCTATTATCCGCCTATCTTTTGTCTTTCAACATTGCAATGTATAAAAGCCTGTAGCGCCATCTATTATTCAATAGTGTGACTAATCGATTTTATTGTACGTTTGTTGTATGGGAGCCCCCCTTAATTTTTAACATTTTCTTTTTTTTATTATTTGTTATATCACATTGTAACGCATATTCTGTGAAAATTTCAACCGGCTACCTATTACGGTTCAAGAGATACAGCCCTCGGACAGACGGACAGACGGACGGACGGACGGACGGACGGACAGATGGCGTAGGCTTAGTAATAGGTTTCCGTACGGGATACGGAAACCTAAAACGCCTCCTCTCTTCAATGAGAAGAGACGAGAGTTTTGAGAATAAGGCCCCTTGTTCAAGCTACGATAGTATAACTAGCGAAAGTATTTTAGTAGCAGAGCAGATCAGAAGTCTTACGTTCAGGATATTATGTTTTGTGTTTTGTTTTTGTTTTGAAACTGCAACATCAGTGTGAGTCAGCCCATAACACCTTGGTGAACTAGTTGTCTGGACGGAAAATACAAACTATTTAAATATACCTCTCAATCAGTGCGATCTTACCATCCCGGGCGAATTAAACCGTACCACCTAGTTTTATATGAAGATATAACCTTTGTCGGCGATGCATTTCAGTGTGGTGTAATTCCCTGTGTTCAAAGTTTAAAGATTAAAAGTCTCACAAACTTCATCATACTTATAGACCGTAAGTACCTTTAAATAAGATCGTAAACTTTGTTCACTCTTACGTATTATCCCACCTTGAGCGTGTCATAAAAGTAAGATGGCTCGCCATTTAGCAGGAAGACGACAGGTAATGTGTTACATGCGCTAGAACATTGATTCTCAACCTAGGGATCGATCGCATTTATAAACCCCGTTTTTGTAGCTGTGCACTTCGAGCTGTCAAAGTCGTTAGGTTGGCAGGACTGAATTCACCCCAGCTTATACTTCCTCACCTCTCCGCCGACGCCTCACACACAGCACAGAGTCCTACATCGTGGCACAGAGCAAGGGCGTGTACTGAAGGCTGACTCAGATGTGCCAAAGGACATGCTCCGACAAGCCAATATCACCCCCGAGAAAGTAGGTGCCATACCGGAGACTTTCCTTTGTAATGCTGGCTATACTGCACTAGAGGAGAACACAGCCACCGAATATATACACGGTGTTGCAACCCCAACCGTAAAACCCGAAAGGGGGTGATTCTGTACGTGAAATAGAACAACGTTTGTTTTACGACTTTTTTATTTGAAGAAAAAAAATTTTTTTTTCTCCATACATTTTTAATTACCTAATTAAAATTTGTATGGAAAAAATAATAAAAAAAAAAAATTTTTTTTCTTCACAGAAGTTGTTTAGTTTCACATATAGAATAACCCCCTTTATGTCAGTTAAACATATTACGGGGGCAACTGCAACACCGTATATAGCCGAGGCTGCTATGCGGGCATCGTACATCCATTACGGTGGTACCAACAAAGTCGGTACCTACTTTATTTTCGAACTTAAGGAAGTCGCGACATTAAAAAGGTTGAGGAGCTATGATATAGCTAGAAGGCTTAACCTGAGTGCTCGTTGTGTTTGTCTAAATGTTGCTCCCGAGTCAATAAAGCTCACGAGATGACCAAAACAAGTTTCCATCAGGCCAACGGCCTCGGTTGAACAAACTGCCCGAAATGAACATGCTTCTAACGAGATTTATGCACGCATTGGTGAATAACACCTACCTACCTGAATAAACGATTATTATGCCAAAGCAATGGTATTAGTATTTTTGAAAAAATATTTTTTTTTTTTTTAATTATTTAAATAAATACGCCTCGGTCCGTGGAGCAGTGAAGCTTCTTAAAAAGGCTTGGCCTCGGGCATGCCGCAAGTGTTCTAGGAACATTTGAAAACGCCCCTTTTGATAATGAAACTTAGTATGTAAGTTATATTTATAAAAAGCTCTGTAAGGGTTCTTACCCGGTTCTTCCTTACAGATTGCACTACTGAACGGGACATGACAAAAAAATTATAATTGATAATGACGAACCATACTGAATATGCATATCTCTCAATGAAATATTGTTATTGTTGTGTGTTCTTTATGGCGAAATAAATATCTGAATCTGAATCTGAATCTGAGATATTTTAATGTTTGTTAAGTAGGTTTTAATTATTTACGCATTAGTATTACTTTATAATATTTTATGAAAATAAAAATGTATATTATACTAAATACCAAAGATTTAAAAGGTTACATATTACTAAAACCGAGACTAAAACCCATCGAATCCCTTTCGACACATTTGACCTAGAACCATTTGACTAGCGTACCTGTATTGTCCAAAAACAAAAGGTGTTCTTATTTTTAAAAATTGAAACTCGCGCCATTTTTAACGTCAACATTTTTGTGATTTTATTTTTGACATTTCATCCAATGATTTCTTTTCTCTGTCATTTTTATAGATTGCCTAATTGAAACAGCTATACTTGATATTGTAGGTACAATATAGTTTAAATTGTGCAAGTCTGAAAACAGATTGAACAATGGACGACGATGATGAAGAGGAGGAATTCGGGGGGATGTTCGACAACGGACACTGGATCTGGGACGAGCTCACACAAGCTCTCGTTTTCATCAGGTAAGATTCACTTTTTTTTTATGTAATTCGATATGTGTGGCTCTATCAGAGGGGCCATAGCACATGCTCTGACCAGCCAATATCACCCCCGAGAAGGGAGGTGCCATACCGGAGACTTCCCTTTTTGGATTGCTGGCTATACTGGACTAGAGGAGAACACAGCCGAGGCTGCTATGCGGCCATCTTACATCCAGTACGGTGGTACCAACCCTACAATTTGAGCCTACCACCTAGTAAGGGGCAAGGGAAGGGACCTACAGTTTTACACCGGTTCTGAATGGTGAAGCATCGGCACGGTATGAACGTAAAATTTCCGCCAGAAAAATTACATGTTGGTACACGCCGCCGCGGCGCGCCGGCCCGGTATCGAACCGCGGGCCTCTCGCAAGAGAAGCCGACGCCCAGACCATTCGGCCACCCGCAGGTTAAACTTACCGACCCCTAACAAAAGGAATACAGCGTATACAATTTTTTTTCTCCATTTTTTTGGTCAGCAATATACTTATTTTCTCTTAATTATTATTTTTTTCTTTGATATTATGTGTCTGATGTTGTGAAAGACATTGTATGTAACTGATTATGTAAAGAATTTGTTTTATTATACTCTACTCTGCTCTGCTCTGCTCTGCTCTGCTCTGCTCTGCTCTGCTCTGCTCTGCTCTGCTCTGCTCTGCTCTGCTCTGCTCTGCTCTGCTCTGCTCTGCTCTGCTCTGCTCTGCTCTGCTCTGCTCTGCTCTGCTCTGCTCTGCTCTGCTCTGCTCTGCTCTGCTCTGCTCTGCTCTGCTCTGCTCTGCTCTGCTCTGCTCTGCTCTGCTCTGCTCTGCTCTGCTCTGCTCTGCTCTGCTCTGCTCTGCTCTGCTCTGCTCTGCTCTGCTCTGCTCTGCTCTGCTCTGCTCTGCTCTGCTCTGCTCTGCTCTGCTCTGCTCTGCTCTGCTCTGCTCTGCTCTGCTCTGCTCTGCTCTGCTCTGCTCTGCTCTGCTCTGCTCTGCTCTGCTCTGCTCTGCTCTGCTCTGCTCTGCTCTGCTCTGCTCTGCTCTGCTCTGCTCTACTCTACTACGCCACTTGTATCATGGCGGCTCTTATCCAAAACAAATCGTTTTATAATTAAGGCTTTCAATATGTTTTCAGTTCATTAAATATAACAGTAAGATCTGAAATCTACCTAATATATGAAACATTTGCTGCAGCGATCTGCCACCAGAGGAGATTCAGACTGTTGTGCTTCCCACCAAGGTTCCCACCGGCACCATCGAGTTCCGAGACAATGTCGACCTTCTGGAACAGGTCAATACCAACAACCTAATCGAAAAGCATAATCTCAAAAACATTCTTGTTTCTAATTTCTATTGACATTTGTTTATGTGAAGCGGTGATTGGAATTTGTCAACCTTCGTAGGACGCGTCACAATGATAACAATTATTTTCGAGACTATTTCAACTCTTGAACGATTTTTCGTTGCGCTTAGATTAATTTGAGCTCACTTTTTCTTGTATGATATACACGGTGTTGCAGTTGCCCCCGTAATATTTTTAACTGACATAAGGGGGTTATTCTATATGTGAAACTAAACAACTTCTGCGGCGAAAAAATTTTTTTTGAAACAAAAAAAAAATTTATATTTTTCCATACAAATTTTAAATGCCTATTCTCAAAATGTATGGAGAAAAAAATTTTTTTTTTCTTCAAATTAAAAATTCGTAGAACAAAAGTTGTTCTATTTCACGTACAGAATCACCCCCTTTCGGGTTTTACGGTTGTGGTTGCAACACCGTATAGTAATATTATTATTTTATATTCTTTGTTTCACATTTTTACAATAACTTTATATTGATTTTACAAATATTATACTAAAAGTAATAAAAATACACAAAATTACTAAACAAATTGAATAAAAACGGTAATACTTTATGATTACTTATAGCTTGAAGCTGATGCGTGCATTTCATTTTTTTTTTCTCCAGATTGCACTTGCTAATATTTTAATGAAATTTTTTTGCTATTCACATTCTATTAATTCAATTTCTGATTTTTTACCCGACTGCACGAAGCAAGAAGAAGGGTTTTTCGAGCGTATGTATGTACATATGTCATATGTAGTATGTACATATGTCTATTTCTATGGCACGCACCGCCCCGTAGCCTAAACGGCTTGATGGATTTTAACATATGAGGTGTCGTTTAGATTCGTCTTAATTGTGGAAGTGCTAGAGGAAACAAAAAAAAAATTTCAAATTAAAAATGGCGGCCGTCAGGCGCCATCTTGTGAAAATTTAGTTTTTCTTCAAACCCCATCGAGGGTATCGTTGTCATGAGATCGAAAAGGCGATAAAAAAAAACTCGTAAAGTGAAAATTTATAAAACCCAACTGCTAAAAAAATTAAGGAAACAAGGAAAGATGCTGTAGTCGGGCGTGTAGTTGGGATTCGAATAGACAGATAGCCCGACTACAGCATTTTCTACTGATCTTTCCTTGTTGTCTTTTTAGCAGTCGGTTTTTATATATTTTTAATATTATAATTTTTTTTATTTAAGGTGTTCATCTAACTGGTTTTTAAATCTGTTCACACTTTTAGCACTTACGACCTTCTGCGGTAGGTAATACATAAGTGTACATAATAATTTTCTTCAATACACGAAGAAAACTTGACACGGCATGGTACATCATGCCGTGTCAAGCCGGTACTTAAATAAAATACACTGCATCTCTTATTGAGTTTCAGTTCAGTTTTCGTTGAGTTTCAGATTCGATTCCGTAGACGATACCAGAGAAGCCCCACGCCCGGAAAACCTGATGTCGTCTTCTTACAGGCTAGTTGGTTTTCAGCAGTATAAGGCAGTATATCCTTCCAATTTTTTTTCTCTCAAAAGGTGAACTGGACATCTTCACGAATCTATGAGCTGATGAAATTATGTCATTAATAACCAGGAATCGGAATAGGTAGAGTAGAAATACGCAATGTTGACGAAAAGACATAACATGGAGTGGTTAAAACCACAATCAGTCAGTCAGTCAGCTTGTAAGCGTCCACTGCCTCTCCAATTTTCCTCCAGTCTTCCGGGCCTTCAGCGATACGGAACCACTGCTTTCCGCCGACGTACGTGATGTCGTCGTCCCACCTGGCGGGTGGTCTTCCCACACTCCGTTTTCCGGTCCACGGCCGCCAGTGTAGGACACGGTTACTCCAACGGTCATCGTCTCTTCGGCTAACGTGCCCAGCCCACTGCCACTTGAGCTTAGCCATCCGGTGTCCTATATCGACTACTTTGGTGCGTCGGCGGATTGCCTCGTTACGTACCATATCACGTAGCGATATTCCCAGCATGGCTCGCTCCATTGCTCGCTGGGCAACTTTCAACCTTTGGACAACAGCGACCGTCAGAGTCCACGTTTCACACCCGTACGTCATAACCGGGAGGACACATCATCATCATCATCAGCCTGTATTGATCCACTGCTGGACATAGGCCTCTCCCAAGGCACGCCACCACACGCGGTCTTCCGCTCTTCTCATCCATCCACTCCCGGCTACCTTTTTTAGGCCATCTGTCCACCTAGCCGGGGGGCGTCCCACGCCCGGCGGCGTCCGGTGTCGACTACCTTAGTTCTTTGACGTATCACGTTGTTACGGATTTTATCGGTCAAAGAAATGCCGAGCATTGCTCTTTCCATAGCTCGCTGAGCGACTTTAAATTTGTGGACCAGGCCCATCGTCAGGGTCCACGTTTCCGCTCCGTACGTCATTACTGGCAGAACGCACTGATTGAAGACCTTCGTCTTCAATGACTGTGGGATGGAGGATGAAAAGATGTGGCGGAGTTTCCCAAATGCCGCCCAGCCTAACTGAATCCTTCTGTTGGCCTCCTTGTCAAAGTTGTGCTTCCCTAGTTGGATGGTTTGTCCAAGATAGACATAATTCTGCACAACTTCGAGGGTCGCCTCTCCAACTGCTACGTACCCCGGAACGACGCCACAACGCGTCCGGGAGGACACACTGGTCATATAATAAACGGGTCTTTAGAAAAATATATTTTTAAATTTTAAAATTATTTTTATTAAAATTAAATTTATTAAATTTATAATTTTAAATTAATTGATTTTTTAAACAATATCTTTTCAATGTAAATGAAATACTTAAGCTTTAATTTGATATTTCTAGAATTACTTTCCAGTAATTCTACTTTGCGGATAATACATTCTGAAAATATATCCTGGTCTGGTATAGTTAGTAACTTTTGACACTTGTAACATGCTGTACCTACTGTAATGTATGAATACCTTATTAAAAATCCCAAAAAATATTTTCAAATAAAAGTCACTTTCACACCAATTATTTTTTCAAAATATATATTTTTTTGTTTTTAAATTAGGTATTCAACATTCCAGCATGTTACAAGTGCCAACAGTGACTAACTACTACCAGGACATATTTTTCAAATTCCGAAATTCCCGGAAGAGGTGGTTTTAACCACTCCATGTTATGTCTTCTCGCCAACATTAGGTACATGCTCTACCTCTTTTGTACCGTGTGGGGCCGGTAATTTAAAAGAATAGCGCCACTGCATCTCTCCCCGTGTATGTCGTAAAAGGCGACTAAGGGATATGACTCCCTTCTTATATTACTAGGTGGTAGGGTTTAACCCGCCCGGGTTGGTACCACCGCACTGAATGAAAGGTCGTTCGAAACGGCTATGTAAATAGTTTGTGTTTTCCGTCCAGTTCAGTGTAGCCGGCACGACCGAAGGGAAGCACTGACGTGGCACCAAGTTCACCCGGTGTTATGGGCTGACATCACGGATGTTGTAGGTGATGTAAGCCAACCATGTCAGTTTCCATAAAAAAAAAAAAAAAAACCTATTCCGATCGCTGCTAATAACTAATATGTTGCATCCAATATCGTCGCAGGACGTGAAGGACGTAGCATTGTACACAGCGCCGCTGACTATAATGAGCGTGGTACTGATCAATCTGCTACACACCGCCACCGCCGACCGCTTCCTGCGTGCACTACTGCTCTACATTCAGTACTATCTCCAGGTTCACACGTTCCTGTATTTTGCTCTGTTCTAGCTGTCGGAAAATTCCATAGGCATTAAGTACTACCTTATGTAGGTACGTTTTTAAGTGCAATAAAGGTTTTTTTATTTGATTTGATTTTTTTTATATTGTTTCCGAACTAGCTGGCTGTGTCCGAGGTCGAAGCCTCAGGCGCAGCCAATATCACGCCCGAGTTGGTGCCAGTTCGGCTTGGAGGTGGACTAATGTCGCTGGGGAAAGGCTATTTACCCGCGATTTGAAGATGCGTGGATTGTAGGAGTGGGGAAAGATATTCCCCGGAAGCCCGTTCCATACCTTTGCAGTGCGGCACAAGAACGATTTAGAGAATCGTGCAGTTCGAATTGATTTGAATTGTTTATGGAAACTGACACGATTGGCTACATCACCTACAGCATCCGTGATGTCAGCCCATAACACCGGGTTAACTAGGTGCCATGTCAGTGCTTCTCTTCATTTCATGTCGGCTACACTGAACTGGACGGAAAACACGAACTATTTACATAGGCGTTTCGTCTGACGTTCAGTGCGGTGGTACTAACCCGGGCGGGATAAACCATATCACCTAGTAAGGTAAGAAGAGAAGGGACCTACAGTTTTACGTGGAATCCGAACGGCGGTCAGCCTCTAACGGTCGAGCGGTCACCCATGCAAGTACTCACCGCGCTCAGGGCTGCTTAACAACAGTCGACTGACCGCACCACTGAGCTACCGAGGCTGAGTAATGCCGTAATTCTGTAACTTCCGGTACCTACGTACGATGGTTGGCCGACATATGAATGAGAGAACAATGACCGTGTTGGGCCGGTACTAGAAAAGAATAACCCAACTGCATCTCTCTCCGTGCATGTCGTAAAAGGCGACTAAGGGATAAGGACAAGATGCCGTGCTAAAGGGCGACAGGGTAGCCACCTCTCACCTTGGCGCGGTCCTTCCACCATGCAGCAGGTGGGTCTTCGTGCCTTACTTGCAGCTTGATAGTTGTCCTTGTCCTAATACTATGCTAAACGCGGTAGTTGGTGTTGTGCTGCGATTTGCAAGAGTTTTTGCAGCACAATACCGATTTTTTTATGGAACCTGACACGGTTGGCTACATCACCTACAACATCTGTGACGTCAGCCCATAACACCGGGTGAACTAGGTGCCATGTCAGTGCTACCCTTCATTTCATGTCGGCTACACTGAACTGGACGAAAACACGAACTATTTACATAGCCGTTTCGACCGACGTTTCATTTAGTGCGGTGGTACCAACCCGGGCGGGATAAACCCTACCACCTAGTAAGGTAAGAAGGGAAGGGAACTACAGTTTTACGTGGAATCGGAACCACGGTCAGCCCCCAACGGTCGAGCGGTCACCCATCCAAGTACTGACCGGCCCAGCGTTGCTTAACAATCAATAGCAACAGTCGACTGTCTGCACCACTGAGCTATCGAGGCTGACAAACTTAATCTGCCTACAGCGTGATCTGATGCAGCGTGTGGTGTGTAGGTAGAGCAATGGCATGTCGCTTCGTTTAAAGAACTCTTCGTTTTAGATAGCAGAGGTGATGGCGATGCGTATGCTTGAGCTGGAGTCCAAGCTGCGTGCCCCACATTGTGAAGATATGGAGAGCATCTACAGAGACAACCTTTCTGATCTTCGAGTGCTCGTGGCCAAGGAGTACAGCACTTTGCTCGTTGGTTAGAGCCGTGTATTAAATTCATGCTATTCCTGACACGAAAAGTTACGAGATTCAGGACTACCCAGAAAGGTGAAAAAAATAATGTTTTTATTTTATTTTATTTAAACTGACACGGTTGGCTACATCACCTACAGCATCCGTGATGTCAGCCCATAACACCGGGTGAACTTGGTGCCACGTCAGTGCTTCCCTTCGGTCGTGCCGGCTGCACTGAACTGGACGGAAAACACAAACTGTTTACATAGCCGTTTCGACCGACATTTCATTCAGTGCGGTGGTACCAACCCGGGCGGGATTAACCCTACCACCTAGTAATATAAGTAATATAAGGGAGTCATATCCCTTAGTCGCCTTTTACGACACACACGGGGAGAAATGCAGTGGGGCTATTCTTTTAAAGTACCGGCCCCACACGGTACAATACCGGCCCTACGCGGTACAATAACAAGGAAAATTGACCTAAATTATTTCGAAATTCGAATTCTTCTAAACGCCCGACTAAAGAATTTTCGAACAACTTTCCCCGTTCAAAATTACAAAGTTTGATTATGTCGCTCGTGGCGCCCGACATTTTGCGGAAAACATTTTAACCCCCGACACAAAAGGGTCTTATAAATTTGACGCCTCCGTCTGTCTGTGTGTCTGGCATCATAGCTCCCAAACGAATGGGCCGATTTGGATGCGGTTTTAACGTGAATACGTCTTCCATAGTAGGAACCAATCCAGAAAACTGATGATTAGAAAATCGGGGGATACAGTTTGGTGTTGCAGCTTCATATCTATCATCTACATCCAAAATTTAATTACACCACTCGATAGCTAAAGGATCAAAGAATTCGTTACGTAATACGCTTTAGGAAAATATTACCCGTTACGTAAACGTATTCACGTAAAACACACGACCGTGTCCACGACACAGCCACACCCCGATTTTTATTAGAAAGCTGGTTTAACCGGGATGGTTCTTAGCTATGTTTGATGAAGATCAGATCAGCCGATTCGAAGATCATCGACACTTTTTCCCAAACGGTAAAGGGGTCTCTTCTGTAAAATGGAAATTTATGATACTTTCCCGCGTCGCCTTTAAGTAAATAAGCGTAAATTATTACAAAACTAATTTATGCACTTATAACTTAACCTAACAAAATCATTACGAGTTCAAATTACGTCTCTTAAAAAGCTATAAATAAATGTTTAATTACAAATAAAAAACAACCCGTCAGTTCAAATACCCTCAAAAAGTAAAAAAAAATATTTCCACTTAGTTAATAAAAGGCCTCGGGGGACCGCTAAGTACAAACAAATTTAACTCGGTCCCCGACGCCTTTAATTAACTAAGCGGACTTACGTTTTTACTTTTTGAGGGTTTTTTATTGAATCTAGCCTACGACACGCGGAATATCGAGAAAAATCTAACTATGCCTCATTGTTGAAATCGCTTAAGAGGCTTAAGGTGCGTTGTCACGGGGCGATTTTAATCTGTCGGCTTAATTTCGTTTGCGAGTTGAATTGAACGACAGAAAGTTGATTCCCTGTCAACTTTTAATGTGTAGGTTGGTTCCATTCTATGACGTGCGCGCGCTTTGACATGCGCCATCTTGGAACGACTGTCCGGTCTAAGATTATCGATTCATGTATGAGAACGCAATTCGTTTGCGATTTTACTCGTTCAACTAAAAGTTGACCGACTGACTCGCCTCGTGAGAACGCGACGTGACATACATACGCTGCCAAAATCATAACCCTCCGTCCTCTTTTTGACTTCAACGTAGTCAGGTAAAAGATAGAACAAACGAAATCCTATACGTTCTCCTAAATAACCAAAACGTGAAACTCCCACAGGCGGTGCAGACCTCCGCAAGTTCCACCACATGGGCCCGCACAAGAAGCGTCGCTCGCTGACAGACATGGACGCCAGGCTGATAGAGACGCTGTTGAGAATGTGCGTGCAGATCGTCTGGCTGGCGCTGGGGAGGAAGGCTTTCAACCAGATTGGTTAACAACTGTTACATTGATGGGCCATTTTCTCTCAAATTATTTCTTGAGATAACTCTAACAAGGAGATAATACGTCACGGCCCGGTTGCGTAGTTGGTTATCGCGTTGGCAGTTCAAGCCAGAGACCCAGGTTCGAATCCTGGTCGTGATGTATTTTTTCCAATGATTTTCGATTTGCTATTTCTAATTAAAAATATCTAACAAGTGGATTTGATTTCGTATTTTTCCGCAATGTTTTCCGCATTCAAAATTCGATTATTTCTTTATCCTGGAGCACTATGTCCGTCACTAACAAACATTAAATTATTCTAAATAGTCTTTGAAGAAATTGTAGCTTCACAAATTTTCGCTCTTTTTATTAATCAATTGTATACTTACTAATAAAAATAAAATCCAATGTGTGCAATAAAGAGTTTCGTCCGCTCGAAACTCGGACTTCTAAAATTACAGATCGGTGCCTAAACCACTTAAAATTTTATAGGCAGCTATCTGAAAATCAGCGAACCCGAAACAATCGATGAATCCTCTTCTAACAGAGCTGGAGATCCACCGTCTGTTCAAAACCGAAACGTTCAACATGGTGGAGCACAACCTGAAGACCAACTACATAGCTAAAATGGCACCGCCGGAGCGCGCCACGCTGTTCGGTCGCTGCAACAAGCCAGAGAAGAAGTTAAAGTTACGGACTCCGATGCTGAAGGACGTCTTCTGCCATAGCGTGGACTTCCGATTGCCGGCTTTGGGGGTGGTGCAGATGAATGAGTATGATTTTAGAACTTTTATAAACGCTATAGTAAGCTACTCAGGTACGGTAGGCCTCCTGATGGATGCTTCTGTGTGTGAGCATTTGCGGCTGTATTATATTACTGCGCATAGACGCCATGGTGAATTAATAATTATCATTGGAAACATTTTCAAGTTCACCTGGAAAATATTACTTTGCCACAAGGGGCGGGTGGCCGAGTGGTCTGGGCGTCGGCTTCTCTTACGAGAGGTCCGAGTTTCGAATGCGGTCGGCGTAGACCAATGAGTTTTTTCTGACGGAAAAATTTACGTGCTTACACCTGCTGCTTCACTGTTAGGAACCGGTGTAAAACTGTATGTCCAGTCCATTCCCTTGCCCCTTAATAGGTGGTAGGCTCAAATTGTAGCCGACTGGATTGGTACCACCGTACCGCATAACAGCCTCGGCTGAGTTCTCCTCTAGTCCAATATAGCCGGCAATCCAAAGGCAAGTCTCCGGTATGACACCTACCTTCTCGGAGGTGATATTGGCTGGTCGGAGCATGTGCTTTGGCCCCTCTGACTCAGCTATCCATACCGGATTACATAAAAAAAAATATTAGGCAGAGGCAGTGCGAAAAGCTCCATTCGCCGCATAATCATACTTCAATCAGCAAATCTCTGCACAGGACCAGTCCACGCATGCAATACCTGGAGATGGCGGTCGTAGGTGCCGAAGAGAAGTTGTTTGAGAACGGATTATCTTTGGGTATCGTGGGGTTGAGCAGGGCAAGGTTCGACACTATGCTCAATGAAATCAAGATGCCGGGAAAGGGCGACGACAAGTCTAGAATGTCCTGTGCCAGTGGAGTCATGTAAGCAAATGTTTACCTGTCAGTAGTGCCGGAACTTTAGAAAGAAAACTGCTTGAGAAACAAATCTGACCTACCTTTACCTTAAAAGCAAAAACGTAACCATTATAAGATCACTCCGGTGTCCGTCCGTCTGTCACAGAGGTTTTTATCGAAAACTAAGTAATGTAGAAACTTGAAATTTGCCATAATGATAGATCTTGATGACGCGCACATATATCGCTCATCAAAAACTAGATAAAACATTATTTTACATTAATATGGGAGGCCAATTTGATATCAATAAAAAAAAGTTCTAACATATCGTTTGGGGTATCATTTGAAAGAGCTAACTGTCAAAGGATTTCTAAAAAATGTTTTGTGGAATTTTTAAAAGTGTTCAAAAAATGACCGTTCCCTCCTTGCTATCCTAGGTTTCTAAAGCTAAAATTTTGACTTTCATAGGGTTAATAGATATTATTAAGCCATAGATTACAGGTAAACTCCAGTTATTTTCGAAAATGTAATATTTTCAGGGAAAAAAAAATTGTTTTAGTACGGAACCATAATTTGTGCGAGCCTGACTCGCTCTTGATCGTTTTCTTTCATCATATGAAATAAAAATAATTTGCAATAGCTGTTTTAACACAGGACAGTTTTATAGTCACACTATTCACAACACTCTTCTAATCTTAGATCTCAGTTTCAAGTCTGCCTTTTCCTCTTATTTGATATATTGTGTAACTCTGAATCGCATTTATCGGAAACGGGTTTTCTCGTGCTCGTTTTAAGGAATTTTGAAACGGCGGTAAAACTCTGTGTGACATTATGTAGTACTTGTTGATTATGAGAGCTCATCTTATAATGCCGGTTGCGAACATGTAGCAATAGCAACACTAACTTCTTCAGAATTTTATTGCAGAATTTGAGGTTAATATAAATTGCGATTCACAGGTCTAGCCGAAGCTTAACACGCAGCAGCGTTGGCATGGCAAAGAGCACCGTCAGCGCCCGATTGTATCCCGAGATTAAAATACCAGGCAAGGACACATTGTGAGTTTAGTATTACGGCAGACGATATACCTAATCATTTGTACAGTTAGATCATCATTAAGATCGATAGGATCATTCTTCATTTTAAAATTTGCTACATTCATTCGAATTTAATTAATAGTCAACTGTATAATATCTACCATTCTGTTGTTCCAGATTGCTTCTTCATCTGCACTAGTCTTAACTAATTTTTCTTATAGGTATATTATTCTAAATTTGCCTGTTTGCGTAAATATTTATATTTATTATTTTAAATCAAAATTCAATGTCTGTATTCTTTTATGCAGTGTCATCCTAATTACTCACATCTGTAACCTCATTCTGACTAGGTGTTGGTCTGTCGACATTTGAAAGGCCCAAGTGTCTCTATCGTCGAGTGAACACGATTAGTACGTGCTACAAGATGTTTATTGCTCAGTAAATACTAAACTCGTCCACGTTTCGTAATCGACTGTGAATTAATGCTATATCCAAGTACTATACGTACAGTGGAAGACGAAAGTGGTCTTGCGGTCACGGATATTTTTAATAATTTATTTCTGCGTTCATGGTTATTTACATTAATCAGTGTACATAACGGCAGCAGTTTGTTTACTCTCCGAAGTAAATCAGTGAACATGAAAGCGACTCTTTAAGCATTACTGGACGATAAATAATGATTTGTCATGGAGTCGTTTCGGCTGTAAGACACTTTATCATCATCATTTTAAGTTTAAGCAATACTGAATATGTCGGTTATATTATTTTTTACATTCATAAATCGATATTCCAAGAACGATAACGCTTATTGGATATATTTGGTTAAAGTTATAAAGACATCCTTCGACTTGACACTAACCCTTTATATTCATTTCTCGTTTCCCCCGCCCTTCATCTCAACCTGTGAACCTTAATTTTTAGTAGTTGGTAAATTGTAAGAACCTCAATTCGTGGAAATGTACAAACCATGATTATTGGAATTGTACGAACCTTAATCATATAAATGGTTAGAATCCTGGTTCTTAGTTCTAAAGTCTGCAAACCTTAGTTCTTGGAATTGTACGAATTGTTCTTAGTTAGCATACTTGTCTGCTAATTCGGCAGCTGACTGTCGTCCACTCCGTGCACTACGATCACGTCCGTGAAGTGTTCAAACGAACTGTATGATGTCTTTGCACGTGGAAGTATGGTGCATGTCAGCATGTGTAACCAGTAAAGTCTGTTCATTTTGCGAAGTCACATTGTGGAAATCTCTTTCTCTAGTTGTCTCGTTCACACAGTTTAATTTCATCGGCATGGATAGTGTGTCCGTTATCGAGATAGCTATAGTGCTATGCACGTATTGTATGAAGTCTTCCAAAAGTATAATGTCGAAAGCGCCGGTCCGAGAAGCGATTCTTTTGCATGTCGCTTCTGAGACATTGTTGTATGATATTGGAAAATGGCAAATTGAAATCACGATTTTCGCAAGTGCGTTCGCAAAATGAACAAACTATAATAAAAGTATATTATAGTAGGTATTATTAGTGCTACTATGTGTACTCTGTTTCCAGAGCAGCCAGAAAAAAGGATATAGGGTGCGGATATTGTCCTATTTACTATACCTATTATTGAAATAGTTGGCTCTCTTGCGCAAACCTGACGTTCGAAGCGCCATCTATCTTTTGCGCTGGTGATTGCGGCAGGCACGGCGCAAGAGAGAGATGCAACGTTTGTGCAAGGGAGCTACGCTCAAAAGTCAATGCACTTTTTTCTCCTTTCTCAAAACAGAGTATCTTATAGTAAGTATACTTACTGTATTTGTTTTGTATTGTTCTGTAGTACTGACATGGTTGGCTACATCATCTGCTACTCCCGTGATCTCGGCCCTTATCCAGCCGTCAGTGTTTCCATTTGGTCGTGTCGGCTACACTGAATTGACGGAAAACACGAAATATTTACATAGTCTGTTCGACTGACCTTTCACTCAGTCCGGTGGTATCAATCCGGACGGCTTAAATCCTACCACCCAGTAAAGTAAGAGGAAGGGAACTATAGTTTATAACGAAATCCGAATAACAGCCAGTCTTAACGGTCGAACGGTTACTCATCCAAGTTCTGAACGTGCCAGGTTGTGCTTATTTTCACGAGCGGACTTCGGTTCATCGCACCACCACGCTTCCGTGGCAGACAGACTGTTGTTATGGTGATTGGTGACTATTAGTGTCCGGTTTGCAGGAAGACGCTGCTGACTATTAGTGTCCGGTTTGCAGGAAGACGCTGCTGACTGTTAGTGTCCGGTTTGCAGGAAGACGCTGCTGACTATTAGTGTCCGGTTTGCAGGAAGACGCTGCTGACTATTAGTGTCCGGTTTGCAGGAAGACGCTGCTGACTATTAGTGTCCGGTTTGCAGGAAGACGCTGCTGACTATTAGTGTCCGGTTTGCAGGAAGACGTTGCTGACTATTAGTGTCAGGTTTGCAGGAAGGCGCTGCTAACTATTACTGTCCGTTTTGCAGGAAGACGCTGCTGACTATTAGTGTCCGGTTTGCAAGAAGACGCTGCTGCCTATTAGTGTCCGGTTTGCAGGAAGACGCTGCTGACTATTAGTGTCCGGTTTGCAGGAAGGCGCTGCTGACTATTAGTGTCCGGTTTGCAGGAAGACGCTGCTGACTATTAGTGTCCGGTTTGCAGGAAGACGCTGCTGACTATTAGTGTCCGGTTTGCAGGAAGACGCTGCTGACTATTAGTGTCCGGTTTGCAGGAAGACGCTGCTGACTGTTAGTGTCCGGTTTGCAGGAAGACGCTGCTGACTGTTAGTGTCCGGTTTGCAGGAAGACGCTGCTGACTATTAGTGTCCGGTTTGCAGGAAGACGCTGCTGACTATTAGTGTCCGGTTTGCAGGAAGACGCTGCTGACTATTAGTGTCCGGTTTGCAGGAAGACGCTGCTGACTATTAGTGTCCGGTTTGCAGGAAGACGCTGCCGGCGGAATTCCCGTGCGCGGACCTGGCGCCGCAGCCGGGTGTGCGCGCGCAGGTGGACAAGCAGCGCCGCCGCTGGCTGGTGCGCTTCAAGCGCATGGTGAGCGCGCGCACGCGCGGCCACGCCTCCTCGCGCGCCTAGCGAGCCACTCCACTACGCGCAGCGCAGCGCAACATATCACTTCTGTAAACAACCTATATTATAATACCTGAAGAGGCATCAATCAATCAATTACTTGTGTGAAGTCGTATTTACTTAATTTAATTTTTTGAAAAGATTTCATGTGCATACTACTATGGAAACCTTAAGTATTATTTAATTTTCTATTATGTATTCTTGATTCATACATCATACACATGTTATTTTCTCAAAAAATACATTAAAATTGAATTCTGCCTGCGTAATATTTTTTCTTTATGAAAAAAAAATAACGCATAAATTTCAAAATTATGTAGCTCTAGATAAGTATTTATTTGAAACCGGCTGCCATCCATAGTTGTCATAAAATATATCGTCTCTTACAATTTTATAAAATCACCAATGTGTTCAATTCATCCACAACAAAAGAACGACGGAGGAGTCGAGAATAATATTTCTCGGAGTTGTCGTGACTTTGAGAGAGAGCGCGCACGACAAACCGCGCGTCGGTGTGTGTCGACCTACGTACGTAAGACGCGACACATAAATCACACGAACTATTGCATGTATTTATGTTACACGAACATAAATACATGCAACAAATGCATGAATAAGCGTCGCAGAGCGCCAGCTATATAAATCGAACTATAAGGCAACCAACATGCGGAGACTGTTCTCTACCTGATAGCTCTACCTAACTAAGCATGCCTAAGCCTAGCATAGGGTTAGGTTAGGTTAGGTCGGGCTGGGCTGGCTAGCTTGGGTTAGGCTGGCTAGCTTGGGTTGGGTTGGGTTAGGTTAGGTTAGGTTAGGTTTTTTTTTTTTTTTATCAGTTCCAGTAAAACATCTCGGCTATATAGGCCGAGTCCTTGCACAGCTCACATACTTCTTGCCCCCATGCACCCTCCTGCATCCTGGTTCCAGCAGGATGCAGGTTCCTTCTCTCTTATTCAATTTATTTTATTTAATTTTGTTTATTTTACAGATTCACAAATACAGTTTTACAAATATAAATAGGTTAGGTTAGGTTTAAGTTAGGTTCGGTTCGGTTCGGTTCGGTTCGGTTCGGTTAGGTTAGGTTAGGTTAGGTTAGGTTAGGTTAGGTTAGGTTAGTTTGGGCTGGCTAGCTTGGGTTAGGCTGGCTAGCTTGGGTTGGGTTGTGTTTGGTTACGTTGCGTTAGGTTGGGTTGGGCTGGCTAGGTTGGGTTGAGTGAGGTGTGTGTGGTTACGTTGCGTTAGGTTGGTTTGGGCTGGCTAGTTTGGGTTGGGTTGTGTGTGGTTACGTTGCGTTAGGTTGGGTTGGGCTTGCTAGCTTGGGTTGAGTAGTGTTTGGTTACGCTGCGTTAGGTTGGGTTTGGCTGGCTAGCTTGGGTTGGGTTGTGTTAGGTTAGGTTGCGTTATGTTGGGTAGGACATGCTATGTAGCTAGGGTTGGGTTGGATTAGGTTTAGGTTCCGTTATATTGTGTTTGGCTGCCTAGCTTGGGTTGGGTTGTGCTGGGTAGTTTGGGTCGGGTTGGGTTTGGTTAGGTTAGTATTTAATGTGAGCTTACGGGACGTCTTCTAGTAAAGGCTGTGCTTCTACGTAGCTGTAGCCTGTTTTTGTGAGGTAACAAATAAACATATATCTACATACATACCATACCGTGTGGGGCCGGTTGTACCGTGTGGGGCCGGTACTTTAAAAGAATAGCCCCACTGCATCTCTCCCCGTGTATGTCGTAAAAGGCGACTAAGGGATATGACTCCCTTCTTATATTACTAGGTGGTAGGGTTCAACCCGCCCGGGTTGGTACCACCGCACTGAATGAAAGGTCGGTCGAAACGGCTATGTAAATAGTTTGTGTTTTCCGTCCAGTTCAGTGTAGCCGGCACGACCGAAGGGAATCACTGACGTGGCACCAAGTCATCCGGTGTTATGGGCTGACATCACGGATGTTGTAGGTGATGAAGCCAACCGTGTCAGAATCAATAAAAAAATAATACATACATACCACACGCTGCATCCCGACAATCGGGGTAAGCAGAGTAACCGGTGTTGTACTGCAAGAATTCCAGTAAATGCACCGACCGGCCGCTGCGCGCCGCCGACCCCACTTCACGCGTACCTGACCGCCCCGCGTCAGCAGACCAATATGACGCATACGGGTGTCTATTGGAACCCGTACAAACACAAGTGGAGGAAAAACAATTTTAGTTCTTAGGTTTAACATTTAGGTATTATTAATGTGGCCCTGTTAACTGAAATGAAGAGATAAATAAATACATAAATAAAAAAATAAAATAAATAAATAAATAAAACATAGACAAAGATCCTCCTTAGTTTTATCGAGTAGCATCCGTTACGTAACTTGTTCGTGAAGTTCGCCGACAAAATTGCGAGTTTCTTAAACCGAATTCGGTCATAAGGTCACGAACACGCTCGCGATGATGAGTCGAACCGTTACTGTATTGAATTCTGCGAACGTTCTGTTGATGCAACGGTTTCGGTTTTGTTCGTTGAGTTCGGCAAAGTCAACGATCTCGTAAGGTGAAGCCCGTTGCAAATTCCACGGGTGCAAGGCAAGGGCGTAGCGTAGCCAGATACAGGCAGGGTTGGGCGCTGCTGAAGGGCAAATAAGTAATTTTAAGCAATGTTCTATTTAAAATCATGAAACAGTTCATCATTCAAAATCGCAGTGGGCCCCCCTCCCCCCACCTGACCAACATCATCGCTACGCTCTTGGTGCAAGGAAGATAGCGATAGGTAATTTTTTCATATAACTCGATGGTTGGAGTGGGATGCGCCGCACGGAAATTTGTAGCGCAAGCGAACATTTTGGGTTTAAATTTTTTTACTTCGAATAGAAAGAAAGAGGGCAAGCTACCGACATAATAGGTATAACAAACGAATAAAATAGATTTTTTCCAAAACCTTAACAGGATATGGAGTCCCCTAGTGAGGCGGCGCGGCGCGGCGCGTCGGCGGCGCGTAGCGGCATTGATTTAGTTAGCGGTCACTCTGTCTGTTCACATTTATATTATTATTTGGAAAATAAGATTCTAGAGTTATTGTTAGAGCCAGGTGGTCGGTGTTTTTATTAGGAGTCAATTTGCTATATTGACTATAGGCTCGGCTACACGCAGTAAGCGCAAAACGCCTAAACCGGTCAAAGTGGCAATACAATGGAAGTTTGAACGTGGTAGGCGCAAATAACAACAGTTTTCGCAGTTTATTTCTTGCACTGCGGTTCGGCGGTGGTGGAGGCAATGATGCAGTTAAAATTATTTCTTTATGATTTAAATATTTTAGGCACGGTTAATATTTTTTTAGAGATCCCTACCTCAAAAGAGTAAAAAAATTAACCCTTATAGGATCACTCTTGTGTCTGTCTGTCTGCCTTGCCTGTCATAGCTTATTTGCACCGAATCTACTGGACAAAAACCATTTAAAGGGAAACCAATTCCGATTTTGGGAGGACAAATTAGAAAGCTGAAAAAAAATTAATGAAAAGGGCTCGTTTAAAATGTAAAATGCATAGTTTAAAAGTTATTAAAGAAAATAATTAAAAAATCGAGCATCCGCCCCCCCCCCCCCCCCTCCCCCCGCAAGTTCAACAAACAATTGTTTCCATACATACATATAAAAAGGCTGTTATAAAAAATACACAATTTTATTTACAATAATATTTACAAGACTTTTTTTGCTGCATTCGTACTTGCAACTAACTAAAATTTAGAATTAGAATTTTCTCACACATAATATGTTCTTAGAACGAAGAAGTTAGCTAAATTATTAATCTTAGATAATAATAATGTAGGTGGAAGCCTTCACTTGGCTAATCTATCACTAATAAACTAAAACATGTATACTTATGTACTTATTTCTATTTGGAACCTTGTCATACTAGTTACGATCGCATAATGGGGGAGTTAGAAATGTGACAAATAAATCTCAACATGCAGCTGTGCGGCTTGCCACTATCAAATATTGTTGTAATAGTCGAGGAAAAATAATGAAATTTATTAGAAGGCGGTCGCATTAATTGCACTTTTCGTGATAATTGGAAATATTCGAGGACTTTTTTATACTAAACGCGACTTTTAGCGCCGAGCCACCCATAGGTGTCTAGCGACGCCTATGGACATTCGGTCGAATGCCATGCCGGCCCGAAAGGTGCCTATTCACGCCTCTCTTGAAGGACCCGAGACTGTACTTGGGGGGAAATATGTGGGCAGGGAGAGTGTTCTCGTAAAACATAAAAACATAATAATCCACGCGCTCACGCAATAGGAAATCTAAAAAAATATTTGAACAGGTTTTTTGAGAGTCATCTAGGTGCTTACTTAATACAACCTCGAAATTTTCGTGGAGTATTTTTCTAGAATATCACCAAAAGTACGATTTTGTAAGACTTATTCTCTACAACATGAAGGTAAAGTTTATCGTATAACCGAAACTTGGCAATATTATGAAGGGACTACTTACATACCACAAATATAATACTTTTCATAGATTTATAGCTAGTTTTTACCATAGTGGATTTATTGTATGGGGGAAATAAATAAAACTTTTTGTATTTTTCTCTGCATGCTCAACCTCTGAAAGTCA
The DNA here is from genome assembly GCA_946902875.1 of Nematopogon swammerdamellus. Lineage (NCBI taxonomy): Eukaryota > Metazoa > Arthropoda > Insecta > Lepidoptera > Adelidae > Nematopogon > Nematopogon swammerdamellus. Next base: position 20,130,054 of record OX336337.1, on the reverse strand, counting down.
ATGAAATCGGCACGAAATAATGTTGTTTTCTAAATAACAATTCAGCAAAGTGTCTTTTAGTGTCACGTGAATTCATATTTCGCCTCGACTTAGTATAACATGTCTTAATATGAATGAGACAGGTTATACTGTCGTATGTGACAATTAATTGATCGCTGAGGTTTGCCAGACTAGCAAGTGTGGCGATGTGTCATTTTAGGCAGACGACGATGCGACCGGCCGTGCAACAGTTTAGTTCAGTTTGATTTGCGAGTAATTCCTGCAAACTCATTACTACAAATTACAATGTTCCTACATTAATTATTACATACCTATCACATTTGCGCCCTTAAACATCTAGAAATGGATTTACCACATGTTACGCACACCATATTTGTTAACAATATTTTGATCTTTTCTTTTTCTTTTCTTTTTATGTAATCCAAAGCGCATGCTCCGACCAGCCAATATCACCTCTGAGAAGGTAGGTGCCATACCGGAGACTTCCCTGGATTGCTGGCTATACTGGACTAGAGGAGAACACAACCGAGGCTGCTATGCGGCCATCTTACATCCAGTACGGTGGTACCAACCCAGTCGGCTACAATTTGAGCCTACCACCTAGCAAGGGGCAAGGGAAGGGACCTACAGTTTTACACCGGTTCCGAACGGTGAAGCAGCAGGTGTAGGTATGCACGTACATTTTTTCGTCAGAAAAAACTCATTGGTACACGCCGACCGGATTCGAACCGCGGACTTCTCGCATGAGAAGCCGATGCCCAAATCACTCGGCCAGCCGCTGCTTATATACGCTGGTCTACATACATCCATTTGTAACAGATAGAAGATTCTTGCTTGAGTCAACAAGTTTTAAGGGTTCCGTACCGTACCGTAAGGGACCCTACTACTAAGCCTACGCCGTCCGTCTGTCTGTCTGTCTGTCCCACCTTTAAACAGCTGTATCGTTTGAATCGTAAATAGTAGCCGGTTACAATGTTCACGGAATATGTGTTATTATGACTAATACACAAACAAGTAATAAAAAGACGAGAGGTGTCGTTCCCACGACACCCGGTTGAAACGAAGTTTCTTTCGCTATACAGGGTGTTGTAACGGCCAGTACTATTAACCATTAATTTCGCCAGCGCAATCCTCATGTTTTTCCGAGAGAAAAAAGTAAATAAAGCTTTTCCCTAAAGTGTCTAGTTTTGGAGATATTAATTTTTGAAATTTACGTTTTCGTCTAGTGTAATTTGACGCGAGCGGGGGGAGGGTGCTGGTGCGGGAACTGTCGGGGTCGAAAAACTCACGCCACGCCCCGTCGCCGCGCATCTCCTCTCTCCGCGCACTCGTCCCTTCTCGCTCACTCTCCACGCGCCTTTCATTCCCACGTTCGTGCGGCACATTAGATCCTTTTACACTTAATAAATCAATTAGTTTGTATGAAAATTGTAACTTTTTATTTATAGGGAATTAAGAAAAAAGTTACCTATTTGACTTTTTTGTTACTATTGATCCCAATAATCATTTCCTAAATTTTATGTAGTGGCCGTTACAACAGCCTGTATATTATGCATTAAATAACAGGCACAATGAAATTAATTAACAACGTTTGAGAGTATTAAATGAAAAATAAAAACAATAAGTGACGTCTATACTGCAGTAACATACCTATACATAGATATGCGCTTGTTGTGTACAAACACACATACTACAGCAAAAGTGTCGTGACGGTCGAAGTCTTACTATCATTCGCCAAGTGTCTGGATTGTAACGTGCGTTAAGGAACTTCGTTCGAAAAAAAAAAAATTATAAGGGGGATGATAAAAGAAACGTGTTTTTTTCAACGATTTTTTTGTTTTAACTCTATCGTAAAAACGGTAATACTATACGGTATTCGCAGCCCCCGTAAATATCCGAATGCCCGTGGGCGCCGTCGAACTACACCTCTGCGTTAGTCTGGCGCGCGCCATATGTCGTGCTTACCATAAAAAAAAACATACAAGCGTCAAAATTGGTGTGATTATAGTGATAACTCTAAAGTAAATCAACAAAAAAGAAAAACCGGCCAATTACTTGGTGGTACGGAACCCTCGGTGCGCATATCGGGCTTTTCTTATGGAATCTCACATGTTTGTCCCACCGTTTTGGCCACCATCACCTAATGCAGGCGTGATGTCGGCCCATCACATCTTGGTGATCTAAGTGCCATGTCGGTTCGGTGCTTCCCTTTGGATTATCCTTTGCCGGCTAAACTGAACTGGACGCAGTGCGACAGAGATGGGTATACATTGGCATTCCTGTTTCACTTGCTAGACCAGCTGATGCCCTTAGGTAGGGCCCGTACTACAACATTAGCGTCCTAGATATTATTTCCATTAGCACTATGTGAAACACTAATCACAGTTATAATCTATTAATGGCACTATGCTCCAATCCGAATGACCTATTTCACCTTCACTTTGTCGTCCGGAACTTTAGATTTGCCTGCAACAAAAGAGCATATCGGTTATGTATAAGAATAAGAATGTTGGATATCTAGCCACAAGAGATACCTACTGATATATACAGGGTGTTCGGCACATCGACCGACAACATGTTTTTATCTTAATTAGTCTAACTAAACGTGTTAATTCGGGGTCTCTTAATAGATCTAGCTGAATATTTTCATGAAACAAAGCTGCATAAACTTTCGAGGCGCGAGGCCCCTCGGGCCACGATGCCGTGGGCGGTTGCCCACGTCGCTCACGCCCTGCGCCGCCTCTGCTTATGAACTCCCAAAGTACCAAGGACTAGCGAAAATATGACAGAATCTTAATTTCTTAATTCATTAAAAAAACAACTGACAGCAATTGAGAACGTGGAGAGGTGATTTTGGCTCTATTGACGGCACCATTGGTCTCTCGGCATAGCCACCCATGTTGGCTAACATAAAAAAAACTATGCATTTTAGGAGCGAAGGAACTTTTTAAGACAATTTGCACTTACTGAAGAATTTCCTGTAAATCTCGTTGAACGGCATCTCGATAGTGAGTGTAGTGATTATTGACAAGCCGACGATAACTGCTATCTCAGGCAGGTAAAACTGAAAGAGGAAGAAAATATATAAGCATTCGTTTTCATCGAAAAGAAGACTGCAAAATCCAAAATAACGTAATAAGTTTAACATGAAATCCAATCCAAGACGCAACTTTGTGTTCGTGAATGTTATTCTTGGATGGTATCAACCCTACCAATTTGAGCTTACCACCTAGTAAGGGGCAAGGGAATATTCATTGTTCAAATCAATTAGAAAATAACCATTATAGTGAAATAGAGCAATAGTTACAATGTGAAGACTGGTGTAGAAGTCAGAGTGTCTCTGGACTCCGACGTTGTAGAAGTAGAGCGGGAACTGGGTGAGGTAGACGCCGTAGGATATCTTGTTGAGGAACCGGAACGCGCGGCTGTTCAGGAACGATGTGAATGCACCTGAGGTAAGACAGTTTCGAATGGATTACAATATTTTAAAATAAGTCTGTAAAATCCAAAGCAAAGTAGTAAGTTCTAAATGAAATCCGATCCAGGACGCAATTTGTATTCGTGAACGATACTAACGATAAAGTGGTGCACCTCAACGTTTATCGAAAATATTCTAAACAACTCTGAGGAACTTTGAGTAAAAGTGTCTTTCAAGAGGTAGTATTAACCACTTTATATAAGTAAGAGTAGCTGTTGCGGCGGCTTCGCTTCGCCGTAGCACATTAACCTATTCACCATCCCATCCTTAGATGTACCAGAAAACATTACTGATAACCTCATGTGAATTGAGTGAGTAGTTCTTGCCTCATAAGATAATTATCTCGTGTCAACATTCGCGTTAACATTCTTAGTGTTACAGGATTCTTTGTGTTCGGCATTTGTTTCGTCCCTTCGCCAAAGTGATACAGTTAAATAATTTGACTTAAATTCTTCGAAATCTTAAAACCCATCTTTCCACGTATTATCAGAACCTTCGTCCTATTCGAAGAGGGCTAAACCACTGCCACAAGTAAACCCTGTGGATCCATACAAATTTTATTAATACCTCCATATCCATTAGAAACCGCCCAATGTGCTAAGGACAGGAAGCCGCCCCAGACGAAAGGGGAGACAGTAGCGTACACTGCTGCCGGTCCGTGCTCGTACGTGTAGGTCTTGAGTCCCATCCACCATGGACTGAAGAGAGCCCAGCAGCCGAGCGACACGGCGGTTGTCCACAGCAAGCCCACTTGCACCTGGAACATTGTTTTCGATCTAGTTGTACTAGCTTTTCGTGAAGTTCGTTTCGAAAAATACCACAATTTTACGTTCAGAGCTTGCCTGAATGTTGCAAATAACATACATTTTGAAATAGAACTCTTAATACGTAAGTGTATGTTTTTTCAGAATAGTACCTGAAATGTTTAAAGATTATAGATAATAGACGGATTATAAAAATAAAATATTATAAATAATATTTCCCATTGATATTATAACCTCAGTCGGGACTAGGCTTATAATATCAATGACAAATTTATTTACATCTAAATTAGTTACAATAACAATTAGAGACGCCTCGCGGCGCCCCTGGGGAACCCCTGACCTAGGCAATGGTATATGTAATACATATATAGTCTTACTTACTATCTTCTTTTTAAATACGAATTTCACGCGAGCGAAGCTGTGGGCAAAAGCTAGTCATTGTATAAGTAAACTGTATTTTATTCGAATAACTCTACATAATTAAATCAGTAGTGCTACGGTAAATTATTTTTAACTGTGGCACTAGCTGCATTAAATCAGTAGTGCTACGGTAAATTAATTTTAACTGTGGCACTACGTGTATTAAATCAGTAGTGCTACGGTAAATGAATTTTAACCGTGGCACTACTAGTAGTGCTACCGGTAGTGCCACGGTCAACGCGCGAACAGATGAGAGTATAAACTCCACAGGCCGGATCTCGTACTGATATTATGAATAATTAAATACTTTCAGATCTAATGATCTGCTAACATTATGGCAACATTTTGTGTTCCAAGTAGAAGATAAGTATATAACATGCCATCAAGTAGGGAACAAACGGTAGCGTGATACGCGATCCAGAGGGGGAACGCCGCTTCAGTCATGGGGTCCATGCTAATGGTCCCTATGTACGATTGATTTTATTTATAGGTAGATTTATTTTTATAGCTAATTTAGTTTTTGAAGTTAAAACTTCTTTGGCGGCGCTTAGCACTTTTTTTAGATGGGTAAAAAATGTTAAACTCGCGTCAGATCTCGAAATTATGGATGAAAGTTGATTTTTCTGAGAAATAAAATTTTTGATGTAAAATAATTTATAATAGTTCTGTAGTGTTAAATTTTTATGTAATATAAATTGTCATGTTTGTCTACGATAGCGCAATAAATGAATATTGTATTTTACCACTACTATTATACTGATAAATAAAACAATTCGTGCGAAATTATTCCATTCCAAACCATTCCAAAATATTCAAAAATGCACAACGTTGATGTTTAAGTTTTCACTTCTGCCGGCACTCCCGGAGTGCAACCCGTCCGTTGTTTTTAGGTCTAGATAAAAAAAAAATTCAAGTATATTATTTCAAATAAAGTATTATGAGTTACGTAATGCATACCAGTGCATACCTTGCTTATTTGGAATTTGCTTCGTTTTGAGAGTAAGAAGCATGCCATGCCGACACCGATCAGGTAGATGGTGGCTCTGTGCGCCGGCAGGATGTAGGAATACTTGGCTGCATCTAGAAGATTCTGTACACTGCAAATATATGCATTTTTAATATTTTATTGCTCTAGAAATATTTCATAGCAAAAAAAATTTGGTTTATATCAGCACCGGGCAGAGTGTTCATGATGATGGGCCATACGTCTGGCCCGAAACGTCCAGCGACATAGCTCGGAGACGACAGTGAGTACGCCGTTACATCTTTGATAATGTTTATTCTTCATTATAGGGCTTCTTATAAAACAATCTAACTGTAATGTGAACGGGCACCTGTCAGGCCGGCATTGCATTCGCAACCCTCGCACTCGACCGAACGTCCATGGGCATTGTTAGATACCTTATATGGGTGTCTCGGCGCCATTATGTCGCACATTCTATAAAAAAAACTAAATTTGGATTTTCTCCGAGTTCGATCGCTGCCAAATCCCAACTCAGTCCATCCAATAAGCCTTACGGAAGGCATGACAGATTGTGTACATGAGAGGAAACCTCTTGTCGATCGGATGAGCAGTTGTCGAGTAAATATTTATTGAATTTAATACGTACGAAATACCGAAATAGACGACCATACTGATGTTATGCCTATAGACAGCCAGGTACCGCAGCACGGCGGACCCCACACCGGATGCCAGAAGCACCAGCCAACCCAATCGAGGCCAGCGCCACAGCAGCCATACGAATATTGGAGTCACCACGTACAGTTGCATGTCGATTCCGATCTGGTGCGTGTGAGTCAGACACTAGAACAAACAATACATTACCACAATAGTGTCTTTATCGCACTGTCAGGGTGTGGAACTGTCTTCCGGCGAGTGTGTTTCCATAACCCTTTAACCTGGGAGTATTCAAAGGTCGATAGGCTAGACAGCCTAGCCTAAAGGTCAGCAAATCTGCTGAACGTGGTTTCTCGAGGAGATGTGAATTTGGGTCTGTCTGGCCGCACCATTAGTCTCTCAGCACAGCCAATCATGTTGGCTTACATAAAAAAATTGATACTGTCATGATCGCACGATGATGATGATGATAATTGACGATGACGATGATGATGATAGTGAATTTGTGTCTATTGCCCGAAGGTATATTCATAATATGGCGCACCTACTCCCAGATGGCCAATCATTGTGTTCTCGGGTGTTGCGAAAATAATTACATATATCTACACAATTTTCTCAGTATACCATTTTTTCAGCGAGATACACGGGTCACACTTGTTGTTGGATGATTTTGCTTGTAGGTATTGCCATCTAGGCGTCACACTGTGACATCTCCGCCATTCTTTCCAAGTTATTGTTGGTGATGAAGATAGTTGAAATTTTGACCAACACCGTTAATGCTTGCGATGTGATGTAAAGTTGTGTTGATAGTCTTCGTGTTTGGCACCAAGTTAAGGCTCTAGCTCGATTTACGAAAAACTATTTACGCGTAGACAATTCAATAACTGGTTTCTTTATTACAAAGTGCCTTGAGGGGCTCGAACTTAGAACAGTTTCGGAGAGTGCATGCGTCTTTGAGAGTAGAGAAAATATTAATTTCGAAAATTGACCTGCAGAGCGATACATTTTTACCCCTCAAACCATGCAAGCAATCTGGCTGTCATCGCAGCCGATTGTAATTTCTACAATTTGAAAATTACTACCGCTGTCGAATTTTTAGCTTTTGCCAGTTTCTGCCACACGCACTTACCATATTCTCGAATCCGAAGAAGTTATGTATGAAGAGCAGACTCCTCCACATGGTGCGCTGACAGACGCGGCTGTGCTCCTCCACCACCAGGTTCCACTGCGGCCCGCTGCTGAGGTCAGGCAGCACGTACGTGCAGAATATCATCACGCTCAGGAACAACGGGAAAAGCCTGAAGAAGCAAAACACTTTGTTGTAATGGGAAACCATTTTGAATGGGATGACTTTGTTAGGTTGGTAGGGTCCGCTATCTCGGGCTACCTCATTGTGAAAGATACTTGATGTTGTATTAGATTATTCCATAGACATAAAATGCGCTCGTATCTTATATATAACTCTATGGGTTATTCTTTATCCAAATCAGACAGACATTCCAAACTGATCACTTTCGTGTTTAAATTCATGTTTAAACTCTTCAAACGATTAATATTTTTCCTGATACGAAAATGCTCTTAGTTAGAATTTCCAATGAAAAAGTTTCCTTAAGCTCCTTTTCCTTTAAGGAAATAGTGCACATCATATTTGAACTTTTCATATCCGAGAACTACCACTACTGGCGTGAAGTTTTCAGCTACGCCCATTGAAAAATAAGTAGGGTTAACTCGTTAAGGCCACCAAAAGTTGACACAAAAACACAAAAACATCTGAAATTAGTAAATTAGTAGAAAGTATAGCCGGAGAAATGATAAAAAATTACAAAATGACAACAAATTACAAAAAATTACATATTTACAAAAATTACTCACCTAAACCACCTGGATATGAGCCTGCTTTTGAAATCAATGGTTCCCTTCTTGTTGAGTTCTTGGAAGAGGTTGTGGGCGTTGAGAAGACCACTGAGATAGAAGAACGAGTCGGTGTAGATAATGGATGCTCTTCCGATCACCGTCCACGGCTCCGAGAGAAACTGAAATCAGAAAACTCTTTAATATTTAGGTATTTGAAATTATCTACACATTTTTTTTTGTCTTCTCAAAATTATTTTTACATTCGAGTTGGTCTACTCAAATGAATGAAAGTTTATTTCACAGAAAAGTGTTATGAACAGTTCAGTAAGATCTTACTAAACAGTTCGGTTGTTTCTTTCTAAGTTCTGTATGATCTTACTAAATTGATCATAAAATGTGCCTCAGTGCTACATTTTGTTTTTGATGCTTGAATCATATTGAAGGATTTTCTTGTTAAAATACATTTTTTGAAACGTCTAGCTTAGTCAAGGTAAGTTTGAGCTTGACAAGGTATAGTAGGCCAATTATTTAAATTCAGCAATTTTGCGTCCTCGTATGGTCTTAGTGCTTTTTGAAGCAAATTGCCAATAATATTTAATAAAATCTGGCAAATCTACCGCTAACTAACGAGCTATGATACTATTTTCTCAAATTGTAGAAATGTCAACAATATCCATAGCTCATTTTTTGTTGAGTAAAAATGTACACGGTAGCTTTGCCAGTACTTTGTATGCAATACCTCTGCCATCTGCGTCCTATTGACAAAAGGAGCGTGCGTCAGTGCCATGGATTTGTGTGTCATCAGCAAGGCAATGGCGTGGAGACACCTCGTACCGCTGACTCCGGATAGTTCTCTAGAAGATTCCTTCACGTCGAACAAAGTTTTGGCATTCCTTCTCAGGGAGAAGGCGTTCAGAACCTTCCCGAAGGATGTGGTTCCTTCCGATCCGTTGTCGAATATCGTGCCCATCACTACCAACAGCAGGATCCCGAGGAATAATGTTCTGAAATGGAAATGTACTTAGCACTTTAGATAGATAGGAAGTTATCGATCCAATAACAGTTTGCATAGCATACAGTGAAACAATAACACGCGGTATGAAAGCGGAATTATGCCTTAGAGATATTTCTTCCAATCAACCCTTGGATGACGTGCATATAGTGAAAGATAATTGAGTAGTAGAAAAGAAAACATAACGTAGGGATTTCATATAAAACGCTAAACTAAAACCTCGGTCAAATTTTACTAAACAAATAATTTTTACTTAATTAAATATGTTATTAGAATTCCATAGGTTAGTTTATTTGTTGATTATTAAGTTTTCGTAAATGTATGTTATTTATCAGTTGTGCGTGAATGCGCTGCCGGCCTATCATACTCGTATTTAATTACATTCATTACCGTCATTAGAGTATTCGCAGTTAATTATCGATGTGGTTAGAATTCCATACATTCGAAACTTAGCACGAACCAAAGAGTTTTTAATATTTGGTATACTTAAAAAAAAATCCGAAAACAAGCAAAGCGAGCAAGAAAGCAGCAAGAATATAATTGTACAACCAAACAGACATCATCACCGAAGATCGCATTCAACAGTGCGACACTGAAACAGACGTGCTAGTAAATGTTGCAGTTGGTGGCCAAGCGATTTGCCTCTTGCCTCTGTTTCGATAGGCAATGGTATCGATACCAGTCAGCGTGTACCATATTTTCTTATTCATCCAGAAATTGATTCAACAATGCGAACAAGTCTGAGACTTGAAGTCTTAAACCAATGAGAAACTTGAAGTCTCTCATTGGTTCGGATTTTATATAAAATAATATATATAATTTACCGTGCTTTAGCGGTAGGGTTACTTTTTTTTATGGAAACTGACACGGTTGGCTACATCACCTACAACATCCGTGATGTCAGCCCATAACACCGGGTGAACGTGGTGCCACGTCAATGCTTCCCTTCGGTCGTGCCGGCTACGCTGAACTGGACGGAAAACATAAACTATTTATATAGCCGTTTCGACCGACCTTTCATTCAGTGTGGTGGTACCAACCCGGGCGGGTTAAACCCTACCACCTAGTAATGAGGAGTTCCCCGTGGACCAACTGAGTGGCACAACTAGTTGTGCCATCCCGAAAACTATTCCCAATGACACAACTACGAGTACCTATATAAGAAGGGAGAGATATCCCTTAGTCGCCTTTTACGACATACCCGGGGAGAGATGCAGTGGCGCTATTCTTTTAAAGTACCGGCCCCACAAGGTACTCAAGGGTTACTCCCATAATAGTTGGTGCCATTTCCAGTTCAGTGTACGAACTAAAGGCTATCAAATATATAATTGCATTTACTTTCGCCAAAAAAGTGTCTATGTGGCCATGGAAGAAGAGGTTTGTCTTGTCTTTCCGAGTTTGCTGCAATACGATTGACTCCATAGTTCGAATTCGATGTAAAGTAGCTCCTTTCTTACTTTCTAGGTGACAAAAAAAGTCTGTTTCCTCTGGCCAGCTCAGTGTAGCCGACACGATCAAGGGAAAGCACTGACACCGCGTAGTTCCGACCGGAGCAAGATGTCATGGACCGACATCACAACACGACGTGAAGTCAAGTTTCATTAAAAATAAAATAGGATTTTTTTTATGGAACCTTACACGGTTGGCTACATCACCTACAACATTCGTGATGTCAGCCCATAACTCCGGGTGAACTAGGTGCCATGTCAGTGCTTCCCTTCATTTCGCGCCGGCTACACTGAACTGGACGGAAAACACGAACTATTTACATAGCCGTTTCGACCGACGTTTCGCTGAGTGCGGTGGTATCAACCCGGCCGGGATAAACCCTACCACCTAGTAAGGTAAGAAGGGAAGGGACCTACAGTTTAACGTGGAATCCGAACCACGGTCAGCCTCCAACGGTCGGGCGGTCACCCATCCAATAACTGACCGCGCTCAGCGTTGCTTAACAACAGTCGACTGACCGCACCGCTGAGCTGCCGAGGCTGACGAATTTCCTTATCCCTTAGTCGAATTTTACGACATACGACGGGGAGAGATGCAGTGGGGCTATTCTTTTTAAGTACCGACCCGACCCCACACGGTACAAAGGTACTCACGTTGCCAAAAATTTCCCAACAGGAGGTGCAGTTCTCCTCCCCTTCTTCGTGCACAAGGTGTTGTGGACCTTCACCTCGGCGCCCGTGCCTTCCAGCTGGAGAGCCAGCTCCTCCTCCAGGTCCTGACTGCTGCAGGAGCTGGGGATGCAGACCCCCCACACGATGCTGGAGAAGCGGGGCACGCGGTGACCCATCTGGAACAATTTGGATGGATATTACGCTAAATGATTTTGTTAAAAAAGTCGGTTCAGTTAGATCTCGTGATAAGTATCTGTGTGACCGCCAAACAGACACCAGAGCGATTCCAAAAGGGTCCCTTTTTTCGCATCAATAAATTTTACAAACATTCTAAACAAGGTACCTAAAATAAACTTTAACTAAAAATTCAATGTAGAACATTTCCTCAAGTCCTGTCGAGGGTGCCTTAGTTCCAAAAACGCTTATAGCTTTCTCTCTCTGAATCTCTAAGCTTATGCAGCGTATAAATAAAGTCTTGGTTCGCGAAACCCCGGACTTTCCACCAGAAATTTTTCGACAGACTCCTCGCCCCTTACTAGGTGGTAGGCTCAAATTGTAGCCGACTGGGTTGATACCACCGTACTGTATGTAAGATGGCCGCATGGCAGCCTCGGTTGTGTTCTCCTCTAGTCCAGCCAGTATAGCCAGCAATCCAGAGAAATCTTCGGTATGACATCTAGCTTCTCGGAGGTGATATTGGCTGGTCAGAGCATGTGCTTTGGCTCCTCTGACTAAGCCACCCATACTGGTTTACATAAAAAAAAAGACTCCGCAAAAGCTAGTGCATCCAGAGACCACGTGTCAAGAGTTTCTACTGCAAAATCCAGAAACTCAAAGATGTTTTCATATGAGTCAGCCTCGATAGCTCAGTGGTGCAGACAGTCAACTGTCGCTATTTAATGTTAAGCAACGCTGGGTGCGGTCAGTACTTGGATGGGTGACCGCTGACCGTTGGGGGCTGACCGAGGTTCGGATTCCTCGTAAAACTGTAGGTCCCCTCCCTCCTAATCTTACTTGGTGGTAGGGTTTAACCCGCCCGGGTTGGTACCACCGCACTGAATGAAACGTCGGTCAAAACGGCTATGTAAATAGTTTGTGTTTTCCGACCAGTTCAGTGTAGCCGGCACGATCAAAGGGGGAAGAACTGACATGGCACCTAGTTCACCCGGTGTTATGGGATGACATCACGGACGTTGTAGGTGATGTAGCCAACCGTGTCAGTTTCCATAAAAAAAAAAATAATATTGTTGATTATATAAATAATTAAAAAGATGCCTTTATGTAATAGGCGCGACCTTAACCAGTTTGTAGCGGTAACTACCGATGGCGCAATTATTGCAACTAATGATAGCTAGGTAGTTGGCGAGGCGACCACTGACATGCAAACATTTCCTTTAGGTTTTTATTTTTTAAATGTATAATCCGGTATGGGTGGCCGAGTCAGACGGATCAGAGCACATACTCCGACCAGTCAATATCACCTCCGAGAAGGTTGGTGCCACACCGACAACTTCCCTTTGGATTGCTGGCCATACTGGATTAGAGGAGAACACAGCCGAGGCTGCTATGCGGGCATTGTACGTTCAGTACGGTGGTATCAACCCAGTAAGTAAGTAATCACCTAGTAAGGGGGCAAGGGAAGGGACGTACAGTTTTACACCGGTTCTGAACGGTAAAGCAGCAGGCGTACGTAAGCAAGTTAATTTTTCCGTAAAAAAAAAATCGAGATCAATAGTCCAAGCCAAGACCTCACCGACCACCCGCCGCTGGTAACAATAATGTTGTATAGAAGCTGACATGTTTGTCTACGTCACCGGCCACACCGGTGCTGACAGTCCATTACATATCTGTTCCTGTCGAAACGGTGGCATTCCAGTACTTCTCTTTGGTTGGCCTTGACGACTACAAATGAATTGAAGCAATTAGACCCAACAGAAACATTATAATGCACTAACATCACGATAGCAAAAATAAAAAAACAAAGATTCAGAAAGATAACAACGTACGTTGCATTCCAAAATTACACACACATTAATTTGTATTTCTATGGCGCGACGACGACGTCTCTAAGTGCCGTATTAAGCCAGCAGCGCTAGGCCTAGCCTAGCCTAGGCGACTTTTACTGGTATTTTATACTATTGTCGATTAAAATTCAAAATGAGGCATTAGCATTATGCACTAGATTAGATCTGTCTTGCACTAGTGCTTTCTTTTAGAAATTATACATTTTAAAAATTAATGCGCTCAATTACCTATGTCATTCAATTGAGACATTAATGTTAAAATATATAAAAAATTTGAGAATACTAAATATAAAATTAATAAACCTGAAATTCCCTCTTTCGAAAATTTTATGTTTAGGCCTTTAAGTATTGATTTGACGAAATTATGTTTATTTTTAGGACCGAGTACCGAATAAAGAAGTATTTTATTTATTATTTATTTATTTATTCTGTACAAGCGCGGGGCCCTCGGAGACGCGCGGGGGGGCCATAGCATTTCCTACTCCTGCTATATGGCTAATCCGGCACTGTGTCTCTTCGGCCCCCCAAGGGCATTTGATATGAATAATTCTAGGCACAAACAGACGGAGCACGCTACTAGCGCGCGCACTACACAAGTATGAAGTAGCAGCGGTCTTGTCAAGTTAGTTATATCAAAGAGACCGATTCCGAATTGACATCGTATTCGTAAGACGAAAGGGAAGCTCTGTCATGGTACCTAAATCTGTCAGGAAGAAGGTGTAATGAGTACCTACTAAGTATTATGTGGTAATGGGCTGAAATCACGGGCGTAGCTCATGCCAGTTCCATGAAAGAAGAAATTATGACGTCCGCCATTTAAAATTTTGAAATAAGTTTTTAACGGCAGGGGGGCATGCGGTGGCGCCGCCGGCACAGCGCCGGCGGGGCCTTTTCAAGCAAGACATCTGCAGTCAGCGTGTAAGCGTCCACTGCTGGACATATACCTCCCAAATTTTCTCCAGTCCACCCAGCGGTTCAGCGGTAAGGAACCACTGCTTTCCGCCGACGTAGTTGATCATCGATGTAGTTGATGTCGTCTAGCTAGACGTGTCGCAGTCAAGACGCATCGTATTACAACACGTCCCACTCAGGTTTGGCGCTGACGCTGCTGTAACATCACTATGGCGGCGATAGCGTGTAATTGCATTATACCGACCGGCAAACTTGAATGGTACGGGTTGTACAATATATTCAAATCGGTTTATTCGATAAGAGATCAAACCCTTTCTTTTGGTTTATGGCGTGTTAGCTGTAACTACACGTGTTGGTCAAATACGGGAAAAAATTAATTTAATTTCCATTTAATTGCTAAGCGAGATAGAACTATAATGCTTTGCCTTATTGTCCTAATTGAGTCGTCTAGTTGCAGAATCCGCTATAATGAATTTTGACTCAAATTGGCCTATAAATTGGGTTTAAAATCTGTGTGTAAACGCAAACAGTTCCGTCCATACAATTTGTGTCTAAACTAAACCTGCTATTTCGTATAAAAAATCTATCATAAAGTTGACAGTTTGCCGCGAAATCCTCTATAATTATAAGTGTGTTAGAACATTGACCCTAAAGTAAATAAAAATTTTTTTTTCGTTTCTGGACATTTTGCCAAAACTGTTATTAGATCTGTTAGTAGATCAGACCAGGGATGTTGCGGATGCGATTTATTTGACATCCGCGGATACGGATGCAGATGCGGATTTTTGGACGCTCACATCCGCGGATGCGGATGCGGATGCGGATGTTAACAAGATTGCTTGAAGAGCCGGTTAGTTTAAGTCCTTGAATAAAAGAGATTATGCTTTCAATATGTTTTTTTTATCAATCAATTTTTAGTAAGAAAATTTCAAGATTGGGCTATTGTATTTAATGAAAAGTAACTTGTTACACTTTATGAATAACATTCACTTCTGGGACACTATACTTCGCCGCACTATATACAGTGGAAATGGAATACTCGAGTCGGAAATTCAACTTAGAAGACGTGTCGTCGCGCGTGTTTAGTTAGACACGCATGCATACACGAAACGTGACGGAATGAAATGACGCAATAATAATGGAAAACAAAGTCGTCAGCACTGCACTGCACCGTCGCACAGCATATTGCCTTCCTATTGGTCAATTGCAGCGCGCGCCACTCGCGGACTCCGCCCAATTTCATTCAAGTCTCAACCTGCACTACATCCGCATCCGCATGAGTTCCGCATCGATTTAATGCGGATGCGAATGCAGATGCGGATGTCAAAATCAATGCGGATGCTCCGCATTTACGGATGCGGATGCGAATATCCGCAACATCCCTGGATCAGACACAGCCAATAACACCATTCCTCGCGAAACCACGCTCAGAGAGGCGCCATGCCAGCTATGAGGCGGACAAAAAGGTTGTCGTCTAATTTATTTGTCAATAAATTAGACGCCTTTTGAAGATTCCCAGGTTATAGGTGGTGGGGAACACACTCACCGGAAGACCGTGATACACGCAAGTGGCCATATGCTGCGCCTACGCACTTGTTGTCCTGTATGCTGCTATGTGTTAATGTGTTGTTATACTAAACTTCAAATTGAATAAATCAATATTCTATTCTTCTATTCTATTCTATTCTTATTTGACGACAAGTGATAAAGCGAAAACTCTTACATCAGTGAGGTTGCTACGCATATAGTGGTGTGCGTGAAGCATGCTGTCGATGTGTGCCAGGGTGTGCGTGAGCTGGATGGAAGCCAGACAATACTGGCCCTTGACATCTTCGCCAGAGTCGCCAACCGAGAGGCACTGGTCGAAGTCGCCATACTGGTTGATATTTCCGCTGAGGATCCCTGAGGGCAGCTTGGCTGTTGCGTCGAACACTGCAACAATATTATACACTTTTAGTCTACAGTGGATGGTAATGAGAAATTCATGTTCGCGGGAAATTCACGGGAGCTGGGAATGAGAATTAATTTTCTAAGAAAATAAATATGAATTATAATGTTATTCATTTATTTACACATCTTCTTAAAACTAATTTTGTACATATTAAAAACCTAACATTAAAAACATTTACAAACAAATTAACCTTAAAAAAATTGAGTTTCCACCACCGGCGGCGCGGCGGGGCAAACCCAGGCTACCGATGGTCGGTTCCCAAAGAGAGAAACCTATTAGAGAATTATTATTACTATTATGAAATTATGGTTCACAATGTTTTGACATAAAACAACTTATACTTTATTCATGAAGCGAAAGGCATCTATTCCATTAATAAAGATATTTTAGAAAGCGGCTGCTTATTCATTCCTGGATGATGGAAATTCTGTGATTTCCCTTAAAAGAGGACGAAAAAAATTAAGAAACTAATCTTATGTAGAATTTCATATATACAAACTTGAAGTTCTATCTAAGAAGAGTAATAAAAATAGTCCAAGTGATTATAACTCATCCAATGCACTGAAGTAATTATTATGATATATGTACTACATGAAGGTAAATATGTGTTGTTTAGATTTTTCCTACCTACTTGAGGTTACAATATCAATTTTAAAGTAATGTGAGCGAACAACATCATTATCATCAATCATCAATCAATACTTTATATATATTTGCATACATTTTTTTATTTTTTTTATGTAAACCAACATGGGTGTCTGTGTCGAGGGACCAATGGTACCTACGTACAGTCGACAGAGCCAAAAACCCCTCCTCGCGAAACCACGCCTAGTGAGGCGCCATGCCAGCATAATAAAATTTAAAAATTTGCATGTCTGTACATTGAAGATGTTAGCCAAAAATGTATTGGGGGATCAAGGATAAGTAATAGAATGCATTCAGCTTATTTTTGGAATTCTTGTCTGTTGTGTGTTTGCGCGTGCACGCATCGCGTAAAAACTACTGCACCAATTCGAATAAATATTTCAGAAAAATATAGGGCTTAACTCGGTGTAAAATATGGGCTATATAGCATCACGTCATTATTCATACGAGCTGATCAGAGAAAAATCGCAACTGCGGTTTGTGTTTTTCTGATTTCAATCAAAGGTCGGTTGAAACGGCTATGTAAATAGTTCGTGTTTTCCGTCCAGTTCAGTGTAGCCGGCACGACCGAAGGGAAGCATTGACACGGCACCTAGCTCACGCAAGGTTGGCAAGGTTTTATGGGCTGACATCACGGATCTAGTAGGTGATGTAGCCAACCGTGTCAGTTTTCATAAAAAACATCATAATTGTGACATACGGACAGACGAAAAGTGATTCTATAAGAGGTTTCGTTTTTTTTCCTCTTTTGAGGTACGGAAGTCATGATGAAGTTTATGATGTTTTGCAATATCAACATTTTTGTAACATCACACCATCTCACACAGGGTATGACTAGTATTGTGGAAAGCTATAGAAATTTTAGAAAATAAATTGTACAATTTGTTATTGTCTATTTAAAACATAATATAGCTCTTTTAATATCCTACTGTTAAACATAGGCCTCTCGCGTCACGCCATAAGTCACATAGCTGAGCAGTGGGGCCGAAAGTTAACGGAGTTGGAAAATTTCGCATTAATTTGTGTTTGTGCAATAACATGTACTACGTACACGCTGGTAAATACATTAAATAACAATTAGGTGAATTCCAATCCGTATTTGGCAATTTTTTTGACTTTATCCACTAATATATGGTATTTCTATATGTTGATTTCTTTCGGCGCCGGCCACAGGCTATATTTATCACATTAGTACCGTAAATCGAGGCTGAGCAGTATGGGCGAAAGTGGTCTATATAAGGTGTTTCGTTAGTCATGTCAAAAATTTCGGGAGGGTTACATACACACTCAAATAAACACTTTACGTAAAAAAAACGTATGTTTATAGGAACATTTTTTCTCCTATCAAAAAAAAATTAAATCAAACAAGTAGCTGTAAAAACCAATCATAGTGACCTTGTGACTTACTTACAACAAACAGCTGTTCTGCGTTTGAACATAGTACGGTCATTGACCCCGTACAATGCAAGTTACCTACTGTTACACACAGGTTAATGTTTAGGTAGCAAACATGTTTGTTAAATTTCTCGAAAAGTAATGCTAATACATTAAATTTTTGTTGCGTAACGTGTTTATTTGAGTGTGTATGTAACACTCCCGAAATTTTCGACATGACTAAAGAAACACCTTATACTCTGTGCGGCCAGTGTTGACAGTGACTAATCGCAAATAATGACCGTTTACATAGAGGTAAATTCTCTGAGCCGGTCCGAACATAATGCAATTTTGTTATCAGAGTTAATACTTAATTGTTTCTTCTATGATAGGTTGTTGTATGTTGTTATTTCTTAGAAAGAACACTCAAATGTACGATTGATGCAGGAGACGGGAAATCATGTTTATGTACACCAGTAGGTACCTATGTACACGATGTCAATAAATTGGATTGGATTGGATGTGTGATTGGCGACCGTCATCTCACTCAACAAAATCACTACTTTGAACACTGTTATTATATGCAAAATCGTGTGCATAATAAATATGGAGTATACATTTGAGATTAGATGCGGAAAATACGTAGGAAAATAACACAAAATAAATGTGTCTTCAGCATGGGAACCGGGCTCTACCTTTAATAAACTCCAACGTCTGCTTTCTGTATGTATGTCTGTCTGTCTGCTTATAACTCGAGAACCACTGAACCGATTTTAATAAAAAAAATCTACGGATAGCTTGATGCTTCCCATCAACTATAGGCTACTTACTATCACGCTAAATGGCTTATGAGGTAAGCAGAGAAGTCAATTATGAGAGCGGGCGGAGCCGCGGGCACAGCTAGCGTAACTTATACTACATAATTTATGATATGATAAATTATGCATTTCCTTGGTTTTTTTTATGTTTATGTAATCCGGTATGGGTGGCTGAATCAGAGGGGACGAAGCGCATACTCCGACCAGCCAGTATCACCTCCGAGAAGGTAGGTGCCATACCGGAGACTTCCCTGGATTGCTGGCTATACTGGACTAAACACAGCCGAGGCTACTATGCGGCCATCGGTGAAGGAGCAGGTGTAGGTATGCACGTAAATTTTTTCGTCAGAAAAAACTCATTGGTACACGCCGACCGGATTCAAACCTCGGACCTCTCACACGAGAAGCCGATGCCCAAACCACTCGGCCACCCGCCGCTTAAATTACACCGGTTACATTCTACTTTAATCATCGCACATTAGGTTTTTGTACATTCGGGCCCCCCATAGCAAGTGCGTAAAAATATCTACGGGGTACTATTGGGGACTATCTGTACTATATAAAAATATTGTTTTTGGGGGTTCTGTAGCAAAATGGCTAAAACGGAACCATTATAATATCGCCCTGTCCGTCTGTCCGTCCATATGTCAAAGCCATTTTACTCGGAGACTATTAGCACTACATAAATGTTTGGAAGGAAGGTGTATTCTTTAATCCGCAAATGTGCTGTGAAGAAATTGTAAAAAAAAAAAGAATTGGGATGACACACGCCATAATTACTGTAACTGATGGAACTGAGGGAAGAAAAAAAATCAATACACATAAGCGCGTGGGGTATCGTTGGGTAGGTCTTAAAAACAAGCCTAAAATAATAAAGAAATTCAAAGTCGTAAAAAGTGTGTTTTTCAAAGTGTTTTTCACAGTCACGTTGCAAAATTACTGGCTCCTTGTAAAATTCAAATTTAGAATGTTGACTAAAATTGAATGTTTCAGAACCTTCCGAGATCAAAATATTTCTGCGAGTGGAGATGGTGTTTTGTTTTTTCGCGAGAGACACAAAATGGCTGCCTTGCTGAAAAGCGGGTGAAAAATTATATTCTGCTGGCTTGATCGTGTTTTGATTTTCGTGAACGTTCTTCCCGACTACTGAACCCTTCACTGTGCGTGATCCGACACGCACTTGGTGGATTGTATTGATTATGTTTTAGACTTACAAAAATTCCGATCTATGATATAACACAAACATAATAATTCATGCTTGTAATAATGATTAGATGACGATGATGCAGGAGCAGGAAGCGGCGGAGGTCGTGCGCGCGCGAGACTCCGTTTTGAAGAGGACCTTGTGTACGAAAGTGTGCAGAGCTGATTTCAAGGTTCCGTACCGCTGCTAGTGTGGTTCTTGATAACCAAAGATATATTACGTACTATATTACGCACTATATAATATTACGTACTATATAATATTTCCTCATAGTTGATAACATAATTTGTACGTCTATGGGTGCTAGTTGCGAATGATGTATTTGACAAACTTGGTAATTATTATTTTGTATACTTCAGTTTCTCCAATAATACTAAGTCTTATACAATTTTGTTGTTGACTTTTCAAACAAAATAAAATAAATATTTGTAGTTTTTTTATGTATTCCTGTACTTAAAATGTGTGCACTTGAATTGACACCTATCCTCACTCGTCTCTTTAGTCGCTCTTTTTCCTCCGGTATCGTGCCTGCTTGCTGGAGAAAGGCTGCGGTCCAACCAGTGCCCAAAAAAGGCAACTCTGCTGACCCCAAAAACTATCGGCCTATTGCGATAACCTCTCTCCTCTGCAAGGTTATGGAGCGGGTTATTAACACCCAGCTTCTGACATATCTAGAAACTTGTAAACTCCTTGATGACAAGCAGTACGGTTTCCGTAAACAGCGATCATCAGGAGATATTCTAGCATATGTCACGCATGTGTGGGCTGAGAGATTAGACAACTTTGGAGAGTCGCTGGCAGTTGCCTTAGACATATCTAAGGCTTTTGATCGCGTTTGGCACCGTGGTCTCCTCAGCAAGCTTCCGGCCTACGGTATTCCCTCATCCCTCTGCAATTGGATCGCCAGCTTCTTGGGAGACCGACCCATATTTGTAACCATTGACGGTGCAAAATCGGTAGATTTCCCAATAAACGCTGGCGTTCCACAGGGCTCGGTGCTGTCGCCTACATTATTCCTGTTATTTATTAACGACCTACTGTGCCTAGGTAACATTCACAGTTATGCAGACGACAGCACCGCCGACGAGGGTTACGCTAAAGACTGGACTGCTAGAGAGGTGCGCATTGATGATGCTCGACGTCAAACAGTTAATAGAGTCGACGATGTTCTCGTTAAGGTAGCCTCCTGGGACCGCGAGAACCTTGTTGATTTCAACGTCAGCAAAACTCAAGCATGCGCCTTCTCTACCAAGGCCGACCGGTTTCCCTTCCAAGCTACGTTCCAGGGTACGGCCATACCTAACAATGACAAATTGGACCTCCTGGGCGTGGAATTGACCAAGGATGTGGGTTTTAGGGGTTTCATAGAGTCCAAAGCCACACTTGCCTCTAGGAAATTAGGCGTCCTCTACCGCAGCAGACGGTTCTTCTCACCGGCGCAGCTCCTTATGCTATATAAAGCGCAAGTTCGCCCGGTGATGGAGTACTGTAGCCATCTGTGGGGTGGATGCCCTCTTTACTTATTGGCGTCCTTGGACTCTATCCAGCGCCGTGCTATCCGTCTAATTGGTGATCCCAAGCTCACGGAGAGACTTGAATCATTGGGCCACAGGCGAACAATCGGTTCTCTTAGCCTGTTCTATAGGTACTACCATAGACGTTGCTCTGATGAATTGGCTTCTCTCATCCCTCCAGCCCCCATCCGTCTCCGCCACACCCGCCGGACTCGCTCGGAACATCCATATGTTGTTGACACCCAACTACTAAGAACACATCGTTTTTCGAAATCTTTCCTGTGTCGAACGGCGAAAATATGGAACGGTCTTCCGGTGAGTGTGTTCCCCACCACCTATAACCTGGGAATCTTCAAAAGGCGTGTCAATAAATTAGACGACAACCTTTTTGTCCGCCTCATAGCCGGCATGGCGCCTCTCTGAGCGTGGTTTCGCGAGGAATGGTGTTATTGGCTGTGTCTGACCTTCCGTTGAAGTATTGGGCACAGACACCCGCGCCGGCTGCCTATAAAAAAAAATGAATGGCCAAAGCACATGCACTAGCCAATATGACCTCCGTGAAGATAGGTGCCATACCGGAGACTTTGGATTGGTAGCTATACTGGACTAGATGGGACTAGAGGAGAACACAGCCGAGGCTGCTATGCGGTCATCTTACTTCCAGTATACAGTGGTATCAACCCAGTCGGTTACAATTTGAGCCTACCACCTAGTATGTAAGGGAGACCTAGTATATAAGGAGCAAGGGAAGGGACCTACAATTTTACACTGGTTCCGAACGGTGAAGTAGCAGGTGTAGGTTGGGTATGCCATAGACGTAAATTTTTTCGTCAGTAAAAACTTATTGGTACACGCCGACCGGATTCGAACCTCGGACCTCTCGCATGAGAAGCCGACGCCCACTCAGTCACCCTTCGCCTTTTAAAGGTGTATAATTAAAAAATAATAATATAATACCAATGGAAAAATAATATAAAACATTTAAGTATAAGTTCAACGCTTAGGTTACACAGAACCGCCCTCCCAGCCCACGTATTTCCCTCCAAGTATAGTCTCGGGTCCTTCAAGAAAGGCGTGAATAGATATACCTGTCAGGCCGGCATGGTATTCGCAACCCTCGCATGCGACCGAATGTTCATGTGTGGAGCCACATGTCGCGCTTTCTAGAAAAAGCATATCATTCGCAATCCCCGCGTACGGCCGAATGTCCATGGGTGTCGTTAGACAACTTATGTGTGGCTGGGCGCCACATGCCGCGCTTTCTATAAAAAGCTATTTAATAAAATATAAAAACCGCTTTCAAAAATGTATGAAATAAAAAAAAAACGAACCCTAGAGTTGAAGGCGGTCGGTGATTTTTGCTTGCTAGCACCGCCTTCAACTCTAGGGTTGGATTTTTTTTTATTTCATAGATTTTTGAAGGCGCTTTTTAGTAATTTGTTAAATAGTTTTTTATTTCACAGTTTTTTTAAGTAATTTTTTGCTATTAATGTGCTCAGTTTCCAATCCGACCTTGACCAAATTAAAATGGAACCACACGGGAAGCACCAGCTTTCAAATAAAAAAAGAATTTTCAAAATCGGTTCACCCAGTCGAAAGTGAGGAATGAGTCGAATGAGAGGACAAAGATAAAAAAATAAAAATTAAATTACGTTTCATAATATTCTGTCTGTCGAGTCTGTAGAGCTACGTATGTACGATAGATAGCTTTCCGAGTGGAAGGTCACGACGTGCAATGCAGACATTATTGTCTATCTATCGGAAATTGCATGCGCGGCTCTCGCGCACGCGAAATTCTAATGCACTAAGACGCTATTATATAATTCCGGTTCTAGATAATATTATCTAATCTGATACGGACTAAACCTGCTAAACGGACAGTTGAATTGTTTGAATAAAAAAAACACGTAAGAACGTAAGAAATTTAAATTATTCGAATTGGTACAAACCAAAGACATTAAACCCACCCGTACAAACACATCAGGATCCTACAATGCTTACGAATAAATTAATCATTCGAGCTAGAATGCATTGTTGCATTGTTGATTAGAATATTTGGGCCTTAAAAGCATTGATGAACATAAGGACAATGTACATACGATAGGTAATACGAAGGTGCGTCACTGTGGATAAATTTCATTGTTTTTAAAATTTTCACAAAAATCCGATATGCCCTTTTAATAAGTGGTTGCTCAGGTAGTTTTTATAAACTACTTATGTACTACTTATGTACTCGTATGTAATAATAAGTGTTTAATAAAAACTGGTTAACAATGATCAGACTCTATTCATGTTAAACTTAAACTGTCGTCAAAGCATTGACGTGTTCTTTTAATACCTACCATAGTGCATTGGGTTCATGGGTCAACAGGAAGTCCCCCTGCCACCCACCGGTGGGTGGAGCCGCTGGGTGGTGGGTGCAAGGGTAAATATGAATTCCTCGTGAACCCACTGGTGGGTGAAGTCGGTGGGTGAACGGGTCGTGTCGTGACTCGAACTCAATGATGTCCTCACTAACGTAGGGGTAAAAAATAATGTTTATATATTTATTCATTCAAACTAGTCTCAAATTAGTTAATTTGCGAAACAAAAATAATCGTAATATAACATAAGCGAAAGTATAACTTTTATTTGACAAAAAGAAAAATTAAATTCAACAGAAATGTAAGAACTTAAATTAAATAAAAATATTCCTGCATCCTCGGGACATCATTCATAATTATAGTACATTATATTCAGTTTCCAAATAGATTTTTCGTCATTTCAGGAGTTCTTACTATGCTTTTGCTTTGACCCCCAATTTAGTGAGGATATTTATTGAGTTCGTATGGGCATATCCTTACGTTAGTAATATGGTTAGAACAAAAAATAACAGAGAAACAACGATGCTACCGTTGATTTCAAATATTAAATACCTACCCGATGATTTTAATTAAAACCTTAGTACGGCATTCTTATGTTACGGAATTCTTATTCGAGCTGTAAGTTTTTAATTAGCACAATTAAATTTAATTCTTATTTTATGTTCAAATTTTTATAAATTAAGACATCGTGTCTTTTTTTACCAACTTGTGTATAAAAAATTTTTTTTAGTATAAAATTTGAATAAAAAATATTGATTTAGTGTAGAAGTTAGATAGATAAATTAGAAAGATGAACGGCATGCATCTATTTTATTAAAAAATCCTTAATAAAAATAACTTCACTTTTGACAGCCCACAGGTCGAAGTTGTGCAAACTGTTCAGATACAGGGCGGTCTCGTTCCGGCAGCGTTGCGAACCTCCTCGAGGGCTGATGACTTTGGGGAAGTTGTCCCACAGCGCCAGTACGTCGTACACCCTTCTTTCTTCTACATCCTTTCCCCACAAATCCACAGTTCTGTTCGCACATTCTGTCAAATTTGGCGCACTTCCTCCTTTAGACGATCCGATCGCGGGGACATTGCGAAAGGCGATAGGATCTGAAGATCTATCGGCGATCAGAGTATCGTCTGCGCGAGTTCTGGCGAGAACTGCGCACACGATTAGCAAACCGACACGGTTCATTGTCACGCCGCTTTGATACTGAGTAGTAAATGCCGACATCGGCCGCTTAAGTATGAAACAATGATTAGAGAACTTGAACCCGAGTTGCGACAGGCTTCGGGACAATGCTCGGGCTCATTGCCGCCAGGTGGAAATAGGATGGGTTGGGAAAAGAAAAATAGGTAAAAAAAAAATTCTTATCATTGTTAAATAGATATAATTTTTTTATTATTCCTCAAATATTTTACAAGAAAAATACAATCAATACAGGTACCTACATAAGGTGCAAAGGCGGACTTATTCCTTGAAGAGGCTTCTTTCAGTTGGATGCAAGGCGTGTCCTTTAGGTGTGTGAAATATGTAAGTGCATAAATGTTGAAAGTATAGCAAAGATAATATGTGAAAATTAAACTTTAAAAATATAAGCGTAAAATAAAACATGTAAACCAAAAAATAGATTTACATATAGTATATAAGTTATACGATGTCGCTATATTATTCTCGATTTACTGATTATTCAGCTGCTGAATAAACAATATTATTTGTGTTTTTATTAAGCTTTTTTCAGTATAATAGAGAGTTTCAAACTAACTTATTCAAATTAAAGACTACATTTGTATTGTTATAGCGCCCATACCTTAATACCAGCTTAATTAAATTGTATGTGTACACACACGAAATCTGCAATTTTTTTTCTAAACATAAATGAGAATTTTCTTTTTCACGAAAAACGTTCAAACAAAGACGCTATAATTTTGAATGTAATCAATTTAGTGAAAGCCGGCCGGGAAAATTCCACATTATAAAAGGTTTTTCTTCGTTCGATTGCAGAATCCTAAAAATCGGAGTAATATGTAGAATGTGGTCATTTTTTTTTTTTTTTTTATGTAAACTGACACGGTTGGCTACATCACCTACAACATCCGTGATGTCAGCCCATAACACCGGGTGAACTTGGTGCCACGTCAGTGCTTCCCTTCGGTCGTGCCGGCTACACTGAACTGGACGGAAAACACCAACTATTTACATAGCCGTTTCGACCGACCTTTCATTCAGTGCGGTGGTACCAACCCGGGCGGGTTGAACCCTACCACCTAGTAATATAAGAAGGGAGTCATATCCCTTAGTCGCCTTTTACGACATACACGGGGAGAGATGCAGTGGGGCTATTCTTTTAAAGTATCGGCCCCACACAGTACAAGTAATAATTTTTATTCAGAAGTTAGTGTAATGAGACTACTCTTTTTCAAGTTTTAGATTAGTAACAAGACATGTGTGCACTTTTATTCAGCATTATAAAACAAAACAATCGGTCGCAATTAAATTTTTTTGTAATTTATACTTACAAGGAATTTACGAGATCACCAAAATGCTTAATCTTACAACTACGACATTTTCGACTCGATTCATGTTATTTTGTTGGATTAAAATTCCTAGAATTAGCTATTTCATCACAATTAATATTGTTAACCTAGTATGTATGTAGGGCCTATTTAATAAACGTGACAATGACAGGCGACAGGTGACAATCCGACAATTTGACAATTTTTTGTTTAATAAAGATTATCACAGAAAAATTTGTCACGGTGGAAAATCTACAAATATGTCGATTTGTCATGCATGACAATTTGACATATTTCTGTTTAATAAACAATTTCTCTTGACAGGCGACAGGTGACAATTTGTCCGGAAAACTTGTTAAATTTGTTATATTAAACATTAAATTGTCATGACAGGTGGACATATTTGTCGAATTGTCAGAGATTTTCGACAGGCCAATCATCCAATGTCAAGCCAATTCGGCAGTTACATTAGTAAGCATAATTACAAAAAAAATGGTGTTAACGTTGTCGACGGATAGCAGTAGTAGTGAAGGTACCGAATATATGGTGCAAACTGTACGACTTCGCACATTTAAAATAAGGCATAAAATTGTTTTGGCGTCCATTTCGAATAGCAAACAGAAACAGAAGTTCAAGCCAAAAACAAAAGTAAAATTGTTATATTTTTTTAATAATATTACCATCATGTTCTCTCATATGCATGCCTCGATATTGTGTTGTGACAAATATGTCAAAAAAGTGACAAATTTGTCAATTACCATGACAAATAAGTCAGATAATATTTTCTTAGAGACTCGACAGGTAAAATCTAATAATTGTCGCATTTGGACATAATTTTGTCATCTTTATTAAACGGCACTTGTCGCGACAATTCGAATTATTTTTCAAAAAAGTGACAAAATTGTCGGATTGTCGCGTTTATTAAATAGGCCCGTTATCTTGATTATTCACGCGGCGCGCCGCCGCTGCGCCGTTGCGCGGCGCGTCATAAGTAATGAAAAAAAAACCACATACTTTCACGACAAAATTACTTGCGCACTAACAATTAACATGTAGGTAGCGGACCTCTAACTTGCAAATTAAAATTTACTTAGCGATTTTGTAAGTTCACCATGAAAATAATTTATCGACATTATAAATCCGCAAGAAGATGCATCTTCTTTTCACAGTTTGTATGAATATTGTTTGCTAAGGTAAAATGAATATAAAAAGAGAATTGCTGTATCTGATAAATTATATGGAAAACATTATTTTGTAATTTTTAGTTAGGGGCCGTCCATATATTACGTCATTTAAATTACGGGGGGTCTGGTCTGCGGATGATGATGGTATGACGTAGGAGAGGGGGGGGGGGGGGGGGGTCTTGCCAAAACTGACGTCATTCTTGTAAATTACGGATGACCCCAAAATATTGCATATGCAATAATTTGGGGTCATGAGTTTTGTGCTCGCGACTTCGTTCGCGTGCACTACAGGTTCATGCATAGTTTTGACACCTGTAATAGGAAAACATTCATTTCCCTGAATAAAAATTATAAGGCATTCTAAATATTTTTCCTTCGTAATTCTTTAGAATTTTTTATGGAAACTTACATGGATGGCTACATCACCTAATACGCCAGTACTGGCACCAGCGACGTCAGCCCAGTACACCTGGGTGAGTTAGATAGGTGCCGTGACAGTGCTTCCCTCAATCGAGCCCGCACATATGTACATAATTAATTTTATTTGGAATTAGCAGTAAGGGTTCTAATATAATAATCTTAAATTCCAGGATGCCAATGTGGAGGAGCCGAGTCCCGAAAAACCAGAAGGCGATTCTGTAACTGTGATTCAGGATTGAAGGAATGGGTTGAAAGCCCGTGGGAAGTTATTAAGGAAAAATAAACAGATACTTACAGATAGATACAGTTAATTTAAAAAAAAATTCCTATATGTTTTTCTAACCAACACTTCTTGTTTTTCAGCTAAAAAAACAATTCTAATTTTGTCATACAGTTAATGAAAATGACGTAATTTTTTTCGAGAGGGGGGGGGGGGGGAGTCCTCAGATTAATGACGATAGGACGATTGTAGGGGGGGGGGGGGGGGGGGGGGGGGAAGGTCGAAAATCGGCAAAAATCGATGACGTAATATATGGACGGCCCCTTACACGATTTTTTCTGTTTTCACAAGGTTCTCGTCATGCGGCACCTTGTTGTGAACGATGGCGACGAGCGTTAGCCTCCCGGTCGATTATTACTATGTAATGCAAGTTATATTCGCTAGAACTGTCCTGTCAGTGATAGTCGACTGGTCCCAGTACAGTGTGATGCGAGCATACCATTATGGTGAACGTTATATATTTTTTTATTTAGGTCATTGGCAGTTTCAATCTGTGGTCTCACTGGTAAATAATTGTAAACGTACCCACATAACTTAAAAATTACTCCAAGGGCACAATTATTTAAAGATGAACACAGCATTCACGAACCAGGCGCATCAGCCGAAGTGACGACGACCGTTGGAGTAACCGTGTCCTACACTGGCGGCCGTGGGACAGAAAAACGGAGTGTGGGAAGACCACCCGCCTGGCGGGGCGACGACACAAGTACGTCGGCGGATACCAGTAGTTCCGTATCGCTGAAAACCGGGAGGAATTGAGGAAAATTGGAGAGGCGTATGTCCAGCAGTGGACACGCTGACTGACCGACTGAAAGGATTCACGAAATTAAACATAACTATAAATATAAATAAAGCGAATATTTTCACAGTTAACGCACGAAATAAAGTTAACGTAATAAAAGTTAACTCACCTTCCACGCCTAGAGCTCTAGTTAACAAATTAGTATTTGTTGCCAGCGAATCGGCGGCGACAACGCGCTTGTGTAATGAAATTAAAACAATAACGCATTTGGTTTGTGGACTCATTTGCTAATTGTGGACTCATTTACTAATTGTGGACTCCCGGTGATATTTTAGGCAATTTGTTGCTATAAATTCTTCAAGTTAGACTCATATTGAGGTTAAGGGCTGTTCATGTTGTGATAATAGCTTTCTATATGTAAATTAAAGGAAAACGTGCACGATCACGATAGGAGATATTCTAACATACCTACTAAATGGTAGTTATATGAAAACCTTTTATTACCTACCTACTTGCCTATCTTTAATTAAGACGTATTTTGAATGCGATTCGCTTTTGCATAGAAATTCGATTGTCGAATAGCGTTTAATGAATTGCTCGAGAAAGACATGGATTTTTAGCGTCGGGTTTGGGGGGGGGGGGGGGGGGGGGGGGGGGGGGAGAAGTTGGGTTTTATCAGTTTTTCTTAGATATTTCGAAAACTATGAGGTTTAGCGCAAAAGTGCCAAGGACAAAAATAATCTACATTAAATTACGAACAAAAATGGTCTACGGCATAATCTTGCTCAAGTGAACGGTTTCAGAGTTACGGAGGGAGTAAAGTAGCAATTTTTCTTTTCTGGTCTGCGTCTAATTATAACGAGATATCGACAATATTCTGGAAGAAGTGGCAAAAAGCGTTTTTTTTCGAGATTTTTTCAATGTTCGAAAAAAGTTTTCGAATTAAAAAAAAAAAAATTATACCATCTTAAAGCCCTTAAAATTCCGCGTCTTTTGAGTCCTAATAGATCCTCGCATCCCAAACTTGCGAAGTTCCACGGGGCTGTGACGCCTGAGTGACCGCGCGCCGACGCGCCGACGCGCTGCTAAGGGACCTCTCACCTCCCTCCCTATCACTCCCACGAAAAAAACTGTAATGACATAAAATGTTCCCCGTCTCAATATCGCCAGGCAATTTTTTTTTGTTTTTCAATTTTCGACCTTGTTCACGAGATCGGTCGTTCACCTATCGGTCTCCATTGGTGTGCAATACACGGTGTTGCAGTTGCCCCCGTAATATTTTTAACTGTCATAAGGTGGTTATTCTATATGTGAAACTAAACAACTTCTGTGGCGAAAAATTTTTTTTGAAAACAAAAAAAATATTTTTTCGTACAAATTTTAAACACCTTTTCTCAAAATGTATGGAGAAAAAAATTTTTTTTTCTTCAAATTAAAAAGTCGTTGAACAAAAGTTGTTTATTTATTTATTTAGTTTTAGATAGTTAGATTTTAGGTTTAGTATAGTTTTTAATTTAATGTTTCTATTTGTTAGTTGTGCATATGTATATTCTTTTTTGTCAATAAAGGTATTTTATGTGCAAGTTGTTCTATTTTTCACGTACAGAATCACCCCCTTTCGGGGTTTACCATAGAGAAATAATATACGTCTATGGGTTTTACGGTTGGGGGTTGGGGTTGCAACTACACCATACTTTTTAATTTTGAAAAAAAAAAATCTTGAACCCGTTATGCCCGTCCGGACTGATATCACCGAACTGAATGAGCATCGGTCGAAAAGACCATGAAAAAATAGTTTTTTGTCATCCAGTTCAGTTTGGAAAATTGGCTAAACGGTTCTACAACTAAGAAAACATATTAAGTAGTTTTTTCCCTCTGCGTTTTTTTTATAGAAACTGAGACGGTTGACTACCTCACCTGCAACATCCGTGATGTCAGCCAATAACACCGGGTGAACTAGGTGTCGTGCCAGTGTTTCCCTTCATTTACGGCTACACTGAACTGGACGGAAAACACGAGCTATTTACATATTTCAACGTAGTGATTTCTGATGTACTTCAAATGTTTTCATTAATTATCTTGCAAATTTTCAGTAGGTCAGGGAAATTACTGCACTGAAAATGATTGAGCTATTTAGTTTGCCCCCTGATACGGACACTGAAAATATGCCCCGTGCCCACAGCTATAAAACTCACAATATAGATACATGCCAGAGACTGTATCTCGACAAACGGGGTAAGCAGAGTAATCGGTGTTGTGCTGAAACCTCTTGTAAATTACAGCACAACACCGACCATCTGTAATTAATTATTATATAAGAATTATATACCTATAATAATTACATATAGTATATACTGGTATATACTTTGTTGCTAACCGTATTGGCATAAGTTTGCATAGGTATAATTTGTAACAACATACTGTCCTCGGATCTGCAAGGTTCAGAATAGGTATGTATAAGCATTATTTTATTTTACACTACGGTATGTCTCTCTTCGTACAAGACGATAGGTAATGTGTCTGTCTGGTTCTCGTGTGTATGCTCATGTCTTCCATTCAGGCATCCCTACATAAACTATAATGATTATGTACTGAATATTTGTCCAGGAGGTCTAGTGGTGTTCTTCTCTTTATGTTATGCCTTGTAAAGTGTGCAGGTCTATAGTGAATATATAGATCTACACACTTTACTAGGCGCCCTGCATAAGCATGACTGCATAGTAGATAATAAAACGCTGTGTGCCTAGTAAAGTATGTAGGTCTATGCATACTAACAGCAAGATCGTCTTTCAGCGCGTTAATCCCCATTACGAATATGTATGCATGTTCTTATCTACGCTCATGCATACGCATAGTTTAATGTTGATTTTATCCCAATTTCATTCATATTCACTACCACACTAATAAGTAAATAGATCGTTCTGTATACATAATGTAAGAATATCTCATAAATACATAAATGCAAGCGAGGATTCGGGACACCCGCTCCCCGCCGCGCCGCCGCCGCCGCCCCGGCAGATCGCCCCGCCAAAGCTATTTATAAGTAGAAAATCTGGCATTTGGATCCCTGCCACCGCGGCGCGTGTGGCAACGCTCCGAGCACAATTCCACCGATTTATGCTCGTGTATGCTGGGCAAACGAAAAATGTACCAGGAAGACTCGCCCGTCCGATGGGTAGACCGCGAGCGGCAGCTGTAGATACCTCCAGCGCGAGCGGAGCTCGATAGTATCGGGTGGTGGAAGAGAATAAAATAAAGGAGACTAGCGGGAGCGAGTGACGCGGCAGCGGCGGCGACGCAGTCCGCCGGCTCAGTCGTCCCGGCGATGGCGCGGTGAACGCAACACCGGCTCGCCCCGCCATGGCGCGCCAGCGATGCATTCTACCTCTAATTATAGTGTGCACGCTGCTCCTCATCACCGTCGTAAGCGCGTTTCGGCTGCGCGACCTCAACTCCAAATCTCCCACAGAGAGGCAGGTCAGCGCGCGCACAAATCCGCTTCTCGAAAAATGTGTCGGCTGTGATAGTGATAGTGAAGAACCGCACCAGAGGCATTTGTCAGTGAGTGCGCTGAAAGTGAAGGAAATATCGAGCAGACGTTCGTACGACGATGTAAAGAAAGCGGTGAAAGAGCAGCAGGAGTTCTTGAACAAGAAGAATCAGCAAAAGCAAAGTCATCGTTCGGTTTCTAAATTCTCAATAAGTGACAGTGATGACGAAGATGACGATGATGATGACGATGACGATGACGACGAAGATGAAATCACTCTCAGCAGGACGCAGGCGAGTAAATCCAAGGATGCCAAGGAGACAAATGGTCCCAAAAACGACCAAAATAAAATGGCATACACCAGTAAACAGACAGTGAAAAGCACAAGCACAAGTTCGACTAAAATAATACCAAAGCAAATTCATCCCACGATCAATGATTCCAGTAGCGATGATGATGAGGATGACGACGACAGCGAGGACGATGACGACGACGATGAGGATGATGACGACGACGATAAAGAAGATGTCAGTGATGCTGACAGTGACATTGAGAAGAACGGCGTTGACGATGTTGATGATGACGATGACGATGAGGGCGAAGATGACGATTCTGACGATACAGATAGCGATGATGAAATTAGGAATAGTCAGAAAGAAAAAGAAACATCTAAGTCAAAGGCTAAGAACCAAGAAGTTAATGTTGTAAAAGAACAACCACCCGTAAAAACACCAGCAACTAAGCCACCAGTGGACTTAAAGAAAGTTATTAAAATTCAAGCTCAACAAATGAATGATAGTGATGATGATAGCAGTGACGACGACGACGACGATGATGATGAAGACGAGAATGACAAAATAATTACAGTGAAAAAAAATCTTGAAGCACCAAAGCGTCCCGTCGACAGTGTTAAAGTAGATAAACCGAAGCCGACATCAGAGGTGAAACAAATTCCTGCTAAGCAGACTCTTGAAAAACATCAAACATTGCCACCGAGCAAAGAGTCTCATTCAAAAGAAACAAAACCATCTATAAAATCCGAAACAAAAGTTGTCAAAGATGCTAAGCCAGTGGAGAAGGATAAAAAAGACGATCCTAAAAAGGACCACAAAACTCACCAAGAGCCGAAAAAAGAAGTAAAGCAAACTCCAGAGAAAGAAGAAAAATCAACACCGCCCGATTTGAAAAAATCTCACAAAGAACCTGAAGGAAAGTCATATAAAGACGATGCAAACAAACAAAAACCCAAAGAAGAGATGTCTAAAAAAGCTCCCGCCCATGACCGGAATGAGAAAGATATTAAAAAGAAAGTTGATAAATCTGTCCAAACCGAATCTAAAGACGATTCTAAGGAAAGTGTAAAGGCGTCACACCCAGAGAAAAAACAAACAAAATATAAAAATGTCTTGGAGCACGCTTCAAATGCTCTCTACAGGAAGAACTTCTTGCAAAGCGAATTTGAAGATTTCTACGCGTTCCTTCCGTCTTTTGCACCGAACTTTTCTCGGATTCACAATGCTGAGTGCCGACGTCATGGACAAATTCTCATGAGGCAATTGCGCGGGACGAAATTATGGGCACTGAACAGTAAGTATTTATGACTAGGAATATAGTGTTCAAATAAAAGTCGGATTTGTAAAGATTTATGTTATATTTGAAGAAACTTTGTTATTAATTAAAACATTACGAAGCTAGAAGCGCTGAAATGTTATTAATTGGCATCTTTTAATTGACTGACAATTTCAGTGCTGGACGCCAGCGCGAAGGTTCCATCCGGGATCCTCCAAGGCAACGGGAACCAGCTCGGAGACTTCGATCAGTGCCTGGGAAGTCGCGCGCGCGTGCGTCTCGACTCAGGGCACGTTGTCAAGATCCACGGCAAGTACTGCCTTGCGCAAATCGACATGCGCGCCGACGACCCTGAACTACAGTTGCCGATACACTTGGCGCAGGCGCGCAACCTGGTGAAGAGCAAATTCGACGATGTAAGTTTCGCTGACACTCGCTATCTATTCATAGACACTGCGCAACTGACCGACCCGCTTATGATTGTCTATTTCAGGGCCGAGAAGTCAAAACAATTCTTTCGAACGAAAGGTTTATCTAGCACGCTGTCTTTGTTAGTCAATTCCTAATTATATTTGGGATTTGATGTTTAATGAATAATTATTATTATAGAGTCCCACATTCATGTATGATATGATAAATAACACACCAGGGAATGATTTTGGACATCGAAATTAATAATCATTTTCCTTATTTCTCCAGAACCCGGTGTTATGGGCTGACATCACGGATGTTGTAGGTGATGTAGCCAACCGTGTCAGTTTTCATAAAAAAAATGTGTATAGTACCATTTTTGTTGTCAAAACTGACAGGGTTGGTTACGTCACCTACTACATTCGTCATGTCAGCCCAATAACACCTTGGTGAGCTTCGATCGTGCCGGCTACACTGAACTGAACGGAAAACACGAATTATTTACATAGCCGTTTCAACTAACCTTTGATTCAGTGCGGTGGAACCAAACTAGGCGGGTTAAACCCTACCTACCACCTAGTAATGTAAGAAGGGAAGGGACCTAAAATTTTACGTAGTTTGTACATATTTTCGGACAAATCGAATTTCATTATAAGTCACCTTCTTAGTACAATTCTCAGAAAGGTTTGCTAAATATTAGGTCTTTACATATTGAATTGGAGATTTGTATGAATATTTTAAAGTATAAAAATTTTGGTTATTTTTTTATTTTAGCTAATCAAAGTACTGGCCTAAATTATCTATACAATTTTGCCATTTTGATGGCAGGTTGTTTATCCCTTTCCTGCAGAAGTCTGCTGGACGAGAGGCGATGACAGCGAAAGAGTTTTGTACTGCCTATATGGTGTTGAATTTTTTCGCACTTAAAAAATTGTCTAAATTTTGAAAAAAGTTTAAATCTGTTGGGGCAAGGTCCGGTGAGTACGGTGGGTGACCGAGAGCTTCCAGCTGTAACTCTTCTAGCTTTGCGATAGTCTGTCGTGAAGTGTGCGCTCGCGCGCTGTCTTGGAGAAGCAATGGGGAAGAGCGATTGACCAGTCTTGGTTGTTGAATTGCGAGCTTCTCCATCATTGTTTGCAATTCTTGGCAATAGACATCTGCTGTCACTGTTGTGCCATTTGGTAAGAAGCTGTGATGTACAAGTGCGGCACTGGTCCACCAGACAGTCACCATCATCTTCCTATGGGTAGCCTTTTTTTAGCGCACTCATTAGGTGCTGTACTCGGGTCCACCCACTGCGACAAACGCTTACGGTGGTCGTATAGGATCCACTTTTCATCGCAGGTAAAAATTCTATTTAGAATTCCCTCGTTTCTATGCCGATTCAGTAGTGCTAAGCATGCTTCGACGCGTAAGTCTCGCTGATGGTCACTTAGTTCGTGTGGCACCCACTTATCTAGCTTTTTTATCTTAACGATTTGACACATGTGCTTCAATGTGGTTTTGACACTAACTCCAAAGCCCGCAGCAAGCTCAGCCGTAGATTGAGTTGGATCCGCTTCCACTATCGCCTTTAATTAGTTGTAGTCGACAATAGTACCGTCCGACCGTGAGGCTCGTTCTTCAACTCAAAATTTCCAAATCTAAAATTATTGAACCAATAATGGACCGTGTTTATGCAAGCAGTGTTAGGCCCGTACACGTTGTTAATGTTTCGTGTTGTTTCGCGCAGCGGTATTTCCACGTAGGAACTCATATTCGAAAATTGTACGAACTTTCAGTTTATCCATGGCGCCAAAAACTATCCCAATTTCACAAAAACAAAACACAATCTAAAAACAAATGACTGAATTTGAAATTAGAATAACATGCCTTTTAAAAATAAAATTTATTTGATTTTCGAATTGAGCGCCAATCCATAGATAATTAATTCTGAAAATGCTGGTTTTAAAATCTCCAATTTCATAGGTAAAGACCTATTATTTTAACAATATAATTTAAATTAACTGAGACTCACTTGTGGTTGAATATGCATTCGGCTCCTGGGCTTTCTGCTAGCTCTGAATAGTAATTTGTAAGTCGTTAATGCCCAACTTAGTAATGATGGAGTGCTTTCTCTCTCTCTCACGTCGCATGGTCTTCAGAGTGATAGCGATGGAGATACCCATGAATCCAAACTGAACCACGAACATGGTGACCACGATGTAGAAGAACGGCATTGCGCTAGGACCGATGATAACAGAATGATTGCGAATGCAAAAGACACCGATTTATATTGCTTTGATTGCAGATAACATTAAAGTGATTTTTGTTGAACAAGGTGTCTCCTGATTGTATTTTTTAATCTGGCCTTTTGCGAAGCAGAGAGGAGACATATAATATTAACTGATAAGATTAATTTAATCGAGTGTACATTTGAAGAAATCAAAGGAATTTTCAGCGTTCTGAAGCTTTACGAATAAGAAACGGCACATCTTCTGCAAGATAATGAAAAATATGTACATTCCTACCAAAATGTTATCCTATAAAATCGTATTATTTGCTCGTATTAAAACGAATACCACGTTCTTTTGTGTACTACTATCAAATGCCGAAATCATAAGATCCAATACTGCTATTGATATTGCTTTAAAATAACAATAAATTGGTGTTCGAACTGATGGTTGTAAATTCAATTTGGTATTATTCATAATGTGGATTTTCAAAAATAATATGAAAATTGGTGCAATACCACGCAATACGATGAAAAACATGCAATAAGTCAGAGTGAGCCAGGCGCCAAATCCCTGACGCGAGTAGGCGCTCTCAATGTCCGAAATTAGTATGTAGGATGAACCCAATGAACTAAGATGAAATTCTTCACATCAATTTAATTTCTTTGATAGTTCACTATTGGCTGCACATGCCCATGATAGAATAAGACTCAAAATAAGAAGATAGAAGTAACACCGAATGAATGTGTTTTCATAGACAAAGATCGTATGCTATATAAACGCAGTTTCCAGACATATTCGATTTAAATGTAACAATAAATCATCATTAGTTATATTGAGCCAGCGGGCATAACTCAAACCTATTGTTTGGTTTAGCCAGGTCACTTCATACCGCGCTTTTCGTCCCTGAACTGGGGCGTATGCATGCCCGCTTCCTGCGGACCGGATGAGGCTGAGTTTGTGCTGAAGGATGCCTTGCGACAGTACCACTTCGCCGGTCTTCGCTTGAGGGTCAACGTGGACCCGCTCAACTGTCACACAGAGGATGAGAACTGGCTGGAGCAGTGGCTAGAACCGCCCACGCTGATCACAGTGTGAGTTTTACTTTAAATTTTAAATTAGGAACAGTTTATTTCGCAATCAAAAGGCGGAATCGTTCCTTAGAATAAGTTTAAAATAAGAGCACAGCCCCATGACAGGACAAGGATGTGGCACAGCATGTGACTCCATATAATGAACGAGCTACAGGAGTCGCTGCTTTTGCGTTGTGTATTTTTCTTCCGTTTAATACACACATTACATTTCTTTTTCAACAAGTTCCGGAAACCCTAGCTAGAATATTTTAAATTAACAAAACAGACGAGACAATTGTACACATTATTGTTTTGGTAACCGTACATACATATGTACGCTTGAATGTTTTTAATCGAGAAACTTATTGCATGACCTAAGCAACAACATGACGCCACCAAAGGGAAGCACTCACATGGCACCCGATGCCGACAGGAACAGGGTGTTACGGGCTGATATCACTGATGTAGTGGTAAAGCCAACAATCAGATCGAAAACCGGCCTAGTGCGAGTCGGAATCGGGCAAGGAGGTTTCCGCACCACAAAAAACATGTACACATACATTGTGCAGTCTACGCAATCCACTCTCTAGGGAAATCAGTTCGGGTGATTTTTAGGGTTCCGTATCCGGTACGGAACCCTATTACTAAGCCTACGCGCGCCGTCTGTCTGTTTGTCCGTCCGTCTGTCTGTCTGTCTGTCTGTCCGAGAGCTGTATTGTATCTCTTGAACCGTAATAGGTTGCCCGTTGAAATTTTCACAGAATATGTATTATTATGGCCGATATAACAACAAATAATGAAAATAAGAAAAAGTAAAAAATGCACGGGGGTTCCCATAGAAGAAACCAAAAAGTGTATGCGCGCGCGCCATCTACCCAATAGAGTGAGAAGCATTTTAACTAATCATGACATTTAACCTCGCATTTAACTAATATGAAGCATTTCATAACACGCCATAGATGATGTGAGTGCCGCTAACCATGACATGGCGATAAGGAACCCTCGGTGCGCGAGTTCGACTCGCACTTGGCCGGTTTTTAAACAATAGTCAATTATTATCATTTTTCCCTTCTAATCACAGTGCAACACGATCAGTGACGAAGGCATTCTAATTACAGGCTAAGATTATTATTTATTATTTTAAAATTGAAATTGTGAACGCGTTTGGATGGATGATACTCTGATTGATCGTGTATATTGCCTGTATCGTGACAAATATGATTTTGATACAAAGATGAACCAGATAAAATTATCCTAACCGTAGACTCTCACTGATCGCATAATTAAGTAGTGATTAAACTGAAAACACAGCAATGCCAATGATGATAAGGTATATTTACAGATATCGGGACTAGCTAAAGTAATTTAGGGTATTAATTATTTGTCGTATAATATTGATAGGGATCTTAGTGGTGATTAACGTGTGCGTCATTTCCTTAGGTATATGTATATCTTTATAGTTTGAGGTAGATATATAAGGTGTTTCGTTAGTCATGTCAATAACTTCGGGAGGGTTACATACGCACTCAAACAAACACTTTACGCAAAAAAAAAACATATGTTTATAGGAGCATTTTTTCTCCTAACAAAAAAATCTAATCAAATAAGTAGCTGTAAAAACCAATCATAGTGACCTTGTGACTCACTTACAACAAACAGCTGTTCTGCGTTTGAACATAGTACGGTCATTGACCCCGTACAATGCATGTTACCTACTGTTACACACAGGTTAATGATTAGGTAGCAAACATGTTTTGTTAAATTTCTCGAAAAGTTGCTAAAACATATAATTTTTTTTGCGTAACCTGTTTATTTGATTGTGTATGTAACCCTCCCCAAGTTATTGACATGACTAACGAAACACCTTATATAGTAGGTGTATATATCTATGTACGGCAAACTATGGACTTCGATCACACCTCTGCTAACTCCGCATCTCTTAAATTATACGCCTAGAAAACTGCAAGCCAGGATATTTGAAGGATTAAAGCGTAGAGCACTTATGTCGTCGAATGATATTTGAAAATGTTTGTTAAAAATATATAATATAAATATATATATATTATAAAAGCCCAACTACGAAAAAGGAATCACATAATATGGAAAGTTGATAGAAATGCTATAGTCGGGTGGCCCGTCTATCTATATTCAAAATTCTTCTAAGCACCCGAGATGAATTCAGCAATGCCTCATTCATTATGTTGAATTCGACAAAATAGTTTAGGCTCTGTGAAACAAAGGAACACAAATACATGCTTAGATATATACATGTCGCAGTATTATTATAAGATTAGTAAAATTATAATTTTACTAGTAAAATCATAATCCTTCGTATTATTGTGAGTCAAAGCAAAAATTCACAATCTTACTGGTTAAAGTTAGAATTATTATAATTTTACTAGACTACCTTAGAAAGATTGTAAAAAACGATATTTTCTCACAATTTTACTGACTGATTGGGCAGATTTTTAGTAAAATTATAATTTTACTAAACATAGCTAGTAAAATTGTATGAAGACGTATAGCGTGCGCTGATTGGTTTAAATATTGTGCAATATGCATCATTGGCGTTCACTGCCATGGCTCGAAACGAAACGTAACAAAAACGACATGCGCCACCTCAACATTAGGTTAGGTTACGCGAGGCCTCTTCTATAAATTAACCCTGGTTATTATTTTTTATTTTTTTTAAACCATCAAAACCACCAAAATATTCAGAATGTTTTGGTGGTTTAAAAAAAATTAACCCTAACCTAATGTTGAGGCGGTGCAACCTACATCACAGATGTGCATGTGCCTAATTTCATTCAACTAGCAATCTTCAGTGAACGCCAATGATGCATATTGCCCCGAGACGCTCGTTGCAAGCGTCATCTCCCGCCCGCCCCGCGCGCTCCTCAGAAATACAATCTTACTAACCACAATTAGTAAAATTATAATTTTACTAGATATTTGAGAGATGAAGCAGTAAAATTGTAAGAAATCATAGCATTTTACAATCTTTCTAAGGAAGTCTAGTAAAATTATAATAATGCTAACTTTAACCAGTAAGATTGTGAATTTTTGCTTTGACTCACAATAATACGAAGCATTATGATTTCACTAGTAAAATTATAATTTTACTAATCTTATGATAATACTGCGACATACATACACTGCCAAAACCATAACATTTCTTTTGGCTTAGCCGTGTTCGGGTAAAATATATTTAAGCATTATGTTTTTATCAAAGAGTTTGTATTACGTCGCTGCGCTCCTTTGAAAGAGCGCAGCGACGTAATAGAAACTTTTTTGTTTTTATTTTTATATGTTAGTACTAATATAAGCATGTACTCGCTTTTTATATTTCTTCATTACATAAATGGAAAGCCGAAAATGAAGAGAAAAATACGTCCCGACCAGGATTCGAACCTGGAACTCCGGCTTGAGCCGCCAGCGCGTTATCAATTCCGCTACCGGGTCTCTAAATTTTCGAACCGTTGTTGCTTGCATTTTACTAGTAGGTATGTCGCATCTCCTGCGTTCAGTCTGTTCAGTTTTTTTTCCGTTCAATTTTTATTTTTCTCTTCATTTTCGGCTTTGCATTTATCTAATGAAGAAATATGTTTATGCAGTTACAACATATCGTTATATGTATAAGGAAAAGAAAAGACAAGTCTCAAAAAGTAGTTTTTCGATATTAAAAGTTTAAAGCGAGCATAGAGTGCAAATTCTAAAACCAGGGCCTGGAAAAAGGAGGACGGATGAGAACACTAGCCCTACTGTATCGATTTATCGAAATCAATAGGCTAATAATTATTTTTCAGATCATTGTTTTCAACAATATTGCTGATAGTTATCTACGCAACACTGAAGGACTGTCTCGCCAGAAGAAACACTTCAGGAGAAGTGAGCGAGGAACAAGAGCATTCTGGAGAAGAAACAAATAGCGTCGACGATGTTAATGCTGAGAAAGAACAAAATGAAAAGGCCTGTCGCAAAAGTAAGAATTTTTATAATGTTTTCACAAAGAACTAAAATGCTTATAAAATCCTGTTGTGCTAAAATTGCACTCTCAAAATGTCGAGATTGAAAAGAGAAATTCCAAAAATTCTGAAAACATCAAACCGTAGACGCAAACATTAAACCTATTTCTCTATTTCCTGATGAATGAATATTTAAAATAATCAAATGTTCATCAGATCGCTAAATGATCGCTTTGCGGATTATAAACTAGGTATTACAAGCCTAATGCTGCTGAATAATTGATGGTGTGTACCCACCCCTCATATTATAATTACCTATTTATGCAATAAAAATGTTAATAAAATAACTTTGCGTCACACTTTCGTTAATCACTTAAACCTGAAGTTACAAGTTAAACGAGTTTAATCCACTCGTGCTAAAAGTCTTCGGTTCAGGGGCATATTAAAATTTAAGTATGTGTAGGTAAATGGACACAAATTTCGATCTTGACACGAACGTGGAACATTGAACTCTGCTGCCGCCCATCCGCCGCTGTCAATGTCCGAGCTTGATCCCATCATCCTTGTGTTCGGAATTTTCGTCACCTATTGGTTTATGTTCCCGCTTACGTGCGGTCTTTGATCCTATGATCCTAGCGACTCAAGTTATTCGTTTGCCTTTTGATTGTTTGAGAGCATTCGCCCCTTGTTTGAAGAGGTGACCTTAATACCTGTATAGTGTGCACAATTATTCAAATAAAAAAAGAACAGGTTAAAAAAGGTCTATAACTAAAACACAGACCAGCAAAAAGAATAGAAAGGCAATCGGCATCCATCCCGATGCCTACAACTATCAAGTATTTAAATTGGCTTTTGTTACGTGGACGAATTAAGATAAAACGAATAATCCTTATCGAAAACTTTCTATGAACAATTTTGCGTTTTTCCAGGCACTAATTACAAATACAAACACAAATCAAACTAAATTGTTTAGTCTATCTCCTTTTTGTTGGAACTAGATGCGTAATTCGATTGAAATAAATATATGAAGAAAGTAGTTAGAACCTCGGTTAGCACATTTATCCATTTCACTTGGCCAACGTCTCTGCTGCAGGTGCCGACGAAGGAATCTTGGCCAGCTTCTCTCTGTACAGCAGTTGTTCCCGCCTGCTGCGCGACGGCGACGCTGAGGACATCGCCTGCATCCACGGTGTCCGAGCCCTCTGCTCCCTCACGCTTCTGCTGGCCCACAAGATCATCCCTGTGGCCAATACACCCTTCCTCAACAGAGTGCGACTCACTGAGGTGAGGCATTCCATGATCGTATACTTAGTTTCCACCCATTATTGTGGATTCATTACATCACATCGGCCGTAATTCCTTAAATGAGTGCTCCTCAACATGGTAAGTGATGGTATCGTGGGATGCTCTCTTACATTTCTTTAGATTTAAAAGATTATCCCATTATCTCAAGAGAGGAGTTGACTGGTAAGCAATTATCAGGAGGTTGAGGAGGTAAGCAATTTTAGTACGGGATGCTCTCTAACGATGTTAAGGTTTTATCTCAGGTTTTATGAGGTCGTTCCAATCGTTATCACATAGTTTCATATAAATTGTTATTTACAAGATCATCCCGGTAGCTCATTGGTCTCCTCCCCGGCAGACTAAGGCTCACTGAGGTACACGAGGTATTTTTTTATGGGTTACCTGTAACCTAACCTAACCTAACCTAACCTAACCTAACCTAACCAAACCTATCTGTGAATTCACGAGATCATCTGAATCGCAAAATAAGCATTTTCTTGACAAAGTGAAAGGGAAAAACCATTCACCATTATGCTGTTACCGGTTTTTTCTGCTATATCATAACAATTCTGATAATACACGCCCTTTCGCAAGAAAGATAGACGTAAATAGTTTACTTATCTGCTTTTGTTTGCGACTCATATTGTTTGCACATTGCAACGAATCGCGCCAGGTTCTCTCTTTATTCTGTTGTTGCGATACAATCTTAATCACCCATTCCTTTTGTTCCACTTTAGATAATTCGCACATCTGATTTGGGAAAATTCCGTACAAGCGTACCTACTCAGAAAATTACGTTTCAAGAATATAATGAGAGCTAGCTTTAGTGCGCCGGGGTTTCGCGCGAATGAAATTGCGAAAAGGGCAAAGTGAGTCACATTTGTACGGATTTACTGCCCTCACAATTAGAGCCACTGCCAAGCAAGTACCCAAGCAGATAGCGTGATGGTATATATACTAAAAGGGTCTCAAAGAGTTGCTGAATCTAATGGAATAATCGCCATGTAAAGAAGTACAAATTATA
The DNA here is from genome assembly GCA_946902875.1 of Nematopogon swammerdamellus. NCBI lineage: Eukaryota > Metazoa > Arthropoda > Insecta > Lepidoptera > Adelidae > Nematopogon > Nematopogon swammerdamellus. The sequence goes on along the minus strand of OX336337.1, from coordinate 20,085,823 downwards.
ATCGCCAAGAAGAGAAGCGATCGTTTATAATAATAAAAAAATCGCTTTTAATTAAATCGGATTTGCTATTAAACCTAGTCTACCGCGAGCGAAGCCGCGGGCAAAAGCTAGTTTTATATAAATGTAAATATTTTCATTATTTTTCAACATCATCTCTTGATCGGTTTCCATTTAAAATGTATTTAAATGAGACCCGATGCAAGCAAGCCAATATGGATACACTTTACATACAATTAGTTCGTTTTCAACACAATTGAAGCATGCTTTGAACCTTCTGTGCCGAAGAACTGTCTCAAGGCGATAAATCCAATACGGTTGACCTTAATCTTGGAAATATGTCGACAATGTTCCAAGCGTGTAAACATGATCACAGTTAAATAATCGTTGGGTGTTCTGTACTGGCGCTTCGCCAGGGGAGAGTTTTCGATGGCCTACATTAATTGGCGCTGAAGTCTGTCGCCGATCTAAACTGAGTCACCGCTCCTCGTCATTACATTGTGTTCTGGTCAAACGCCTTTATAAATCGTGAAGGCAATTCTTTGGATCGTACGCCATTTGTTGAGGAGTAAGCTAATTTTAGAAAGAACTCGTATGTTTTTTTCTTAATTAAACTTCATATTCCGAATATTCTGAAAAAAGAAAATATTGCATTCGTCTTTCTTCGAATAATTTATTGATGATTCATTCAATAAATTATTGAATGAATTTTCTCAGTCACGCAGCTGGTGGGTCTTCGTGCCTTACTTGCTGCTATATAGTTATTTTGTTCGAATACTTTGCGAATCGTGGTGGTCGGTGTTGTGCTGTAATTTACCAGAGTTCTCGCAGCACAACACAGATTACTCTGCTTACCCCGTTGTCAGGATTCAGCGTGTGTGATATGTAGGTATGTATATTTTAAGTGGTATTTGTGCACAGCTATCCCACACCCCGCTGTCGTTCCCGCTGCGTATGGGCTGGGTGTACACGGACGCATTCCTGCTGCTGAGCGGTGCACTGACGGCCCACCGACTATCAGCCGACCTGGACGGTGACGCGGGGGTTCCGTGGCTGAGGCGCTACATAGCGAGATATGTCAGGTCTGTTAGAACATGCTTGGCATGGCACCCACTCTCTTTCATTACTTCACTATTAGTCAGCCTCGATAGCTCAGTGGTGCTGACAGTCGACTGTTGCTATTGATTGGCCGGTCAGTACTTGGATGGGTGACCGCTCGACCGTTGGAGGCTGACCGTGGTTCGGATTACATGTTAAACTGTAGGTCCCTAAGTCCCTTCCCTTCTTACCTTACTAGGTGGTAGGGTTTATCCCGCCCGGATTGGTACCACCGCACTGAGCGAAACCTCGGTCGAAACGGTTATGTAAATAGCCGACATGAAATGAAGGGAAGCACTGACACGGCATCTAGTTGACCCGGTATTATGGGCTGACATCACGGACGTTGTAGGTGATGTAGCCAACCGTGTCAGTTTCCATAAAAAAAAACCATTACCTAGTCAAAGAAAGCTGACATCTATGAGTGTATGAGGTCCCATAAAGACTTTCTGTTTTGATGTGCAAGATTTTAATTTGTTTATTAAGATGACAATTTTTTATTTATAAGGACTGAATATGATTCCCTTTTTTCTTCGTAATCAAATCACATATTATTTTGTCATCAATAATTACGAATTTGCATTTGAAAAACCTCCTGGTTTCATCTAATAGCTACACTTTGTTTTTAGGGTTCCGTATCTATAAGAAAGTCTATTAGTAAGTCTACGCCGTCTCTATGTATGTCTGTCTGTTCGTCTGTCCCTTCTAGGGCTGTATGGTATCTTTTACACCGTAATATCTAGTCGGTTGAAATTTTCACATAATATTATGTGTTATTATGGCGGATATGCCAACAAATAATAAAAAAGTAAAAAGTTTAAATTTGAGGGTGGTCCCCATACAAGAAACGTGCTAAGAATAGATTAGTACATATTCACGCTAATAAATAATAGATGGCGCCACATGTACTTTAAAGTGCAGACAGACAAAGGATAGAGAGATAGGTTTTTTTGACAGGTATGGTTTAGATAGCGGATCTACGGAACCCTCCGTGCGCGAGTAAAACTCGCACTTTATAAAATTTTTTTAATGTAAGGGCGCGTCACACAGACATTTCTATCAAGATTCTTTCTACAAAGTGTTTTTCACTTTTGGCTCCAACTGTACCATAGCCTTCAAAAAGCGCGCTGCTTCAAACTTATTTACCTTGTAAACTCGCCATATTTGCCCTAGCCGCCGTAATTAATATGTAACGTTCGCTTCGCAGACTGACGCCCGCTCTTTTGTGTTCGCTGCTGTTCTACGCGTATGTGTGGGAGTGGGTTGGCGCCGGCCCCCTGTGGGGGACGCTCGTCGCGCACAATGCCCGACTCTGCAGAGAGTCCTGGTGGTGGAGTCTGCTCTACGTGCAAAACTTCTTCGCCTTCGATGAGATGGTGAGAGTCTTGTAACACTTTTCCAGTAGGTGTCCTGTATTTTTTTTTTGGAGTTTGGCTGTAAGTCATTTTAAGGGTTTATACCACAAATTCGAAGTTGGATGAGGGGATTTGGTTGATATTAACGATATCTTTGCTGTTAATTTATTATGTAGAACATCTAAATATGTGTAATACAACGCCACACAATAGAGAAGAGAGAATAGGTCAAGTTCAAATTTAAATTCATATTTATTTTCACAAAATATTACAGCATTTTACATAAGCTTTTTTTAAATATGACATTTAATTATATCAATTGCTACTAAAACACTAGGAGTCAGTTGGGCCGTATTTATTTTACGAAGGAGCTCTGCTTCCCATCCCAGGCAGAGCCTTTCATGCAATATCTCCATTAAATTAGTAGGTATACATTAGATTTGGTACTTCTGGTTGCCACGGCTGCCCAAGCTCCCCCTGTGCGTTTCAGATTTACCCCAAGTAAAATCTAGTATATTGTGATTTTTCCCAAGTAACATCTAGTATATTGTGATTTTTCCCAAGTAACATCTAGTATATTGTGATTTTTCCCAAGTAACATCTAGTATATTGTTATTTTTCCCAAGTAACATCTAGTATATTGTGATTTTTCCCAAGTAACATCTAGTATATTGTTATTTTTCCCAAGTAACATCTAGTATATTGTGATTTTTTCCAAGTAACATGTAGTATATTGTGATTTTTCGAAAATTACATAGATTTGGTACTTCTGATTGCGTCAAAATTGCCGAAATTAGATTTTCATAGGGGCAATCTCCCTTGCGATGTTTGAATATATGTGGATATCATCATCACGTTGCTGCTAGAACAAACTCCAAACATTATACATCCTTTGAATTTAGTCTTACAAGTACTGTTTAGTCCTTGTGCAACATTACAACCACGTCTTTTCCCCACATAGTGCGCGCCCCAAACGTACCAGCTCGCGCTGGATATGCAGCTGACGCTGATCGCTGCAGCGGTGGTGTGGGCGATGCGCTCGCGGCCTCTACCTGCTGCCGGCGCGCTGGTAGCGCTTCAGGCGGTTACAGCGTACGCGCGCTACTCCACCACCACTCAACACAGGCTGTCGCTCGTCATCTACCATGGCGCTAGGTAATCCATCCTTGTATTATCTGTGACTATTCAGTCAAAGTGGTTTCTCTGCTCGAAACCCGTGCTGATTATTTAGTCGCAATTTTTATATTGGCTGAGCTCGAGGTGGTGTTCTCAGGTATATAAATTTTCATTTTTGAGAATGGGCCAGTTCGAATTTTGAAAAAAAAAAGACTATTTATCAGCAATCTTAAGATATGACATCTTATATGGTGATGAATACAGACGGTTGCTAAAATCGGACCAGTTCCACATATTTCTGGGACCTACTATAAAACCAATAATTTTCACAATTATATTATTGCATCAATGGGCATTTGTATAAAATAATGCTACTTTTAAGAGACTACTATGAGAATTAAGATTTAATTTTTCTATTCAACTTGCATCCCTTATTCCTTGCCATCTACCCTGTCTCTGCAGACCTCGTCGCTGAGAAACTGAACGAATACCCTTTTGTCGTTGACATTGGGCATTTGAGAACCCACCGTCTCTCAAAATCGTTTCTTTGTCGTACCGTCAGAGTGTGGAGTCTTCCGGCGAGTGTGTTTCCCGAATCCTTTAACCTGGGTGTCTTCAAACGTCGTATTAACAGCCTAGCAACAGTCTGCAAATCTGCTGGCACGGCACCTAACTGAGCGTTTCGCGAGGAGACGTGGTTTAGCTCTGTCAACTGCACCATTGGTTCCTCGGCACAGCCACCCATGTTGATTTTCATTCAAAAATTAACAAAGCTTGCAATAAAAGATTGCTATCAAAGTCAGACAAAGACTATCCTGGCTGAACAATCTGCTCTTACAGTATCAGCACAGAGCCTCATCCTAGCTGCAGTCTCGAAGACGGAGAACGCCCTATCGGTAGCTAATTTTAGTTAAAAGATGACATTTTAAGAAGAAGAATAAAGATGATTGTACACATGTTGCAGTGTTAGCCAGCTGTACCGCACGGCGAGGTTGAGCTACACGTCCACACTGCACCGCTCTACTCCCTACATCGCGGGGCTCATTCTTGGCGTTCTTCTGCAGCGCCAACCAGCAAGGAGGCTGCCCTGGGTGAGGATGCCGACACAAAAGGAGGGGTGTTATAAGTTTCACGCCTCCGTCTGTCTGTCTGTCTGTCTATGGCATTGTAGCTCCCTCCCATTGTAGCTTGTAGGATGTTTTTTTTATTAGAAAGCTAGGGCCACCGGGATGGTCCTTAGCTAGGTTTGATGAAGGTCAGGTAACCCGATTAAAAATGGTCGGCACTTTTCCTAATTGGTGAAGGGATCTCTGCTGTAAAATGGAAATTTCACTCATGGGAATCACTTGTCGCCTTTAAGTAAATACATCTCTAATAAAGCTCCCCCTGTGCGTTTCAGATTGTTCCCAAGTAAAATCTAGTACATTGTGATTTTTCCCAAGTAACATGTCGTATATTTTGATTTTCCCAAGTAACGTGTAGTATATTGTGATTTTTCCAAGTAGCATGTAGTAGGTATATTGTGATTTTTCCCAAGTAACATGTTGTATATTGTGATTTTCCCCAAGTAACATGTAGTATATTGTGATTTTCCCCAAGTAACATGTAGTATATTGTGGGTTTTCCCAAGTAACATGTCGTATATTATGATTTTTCCCAAGTAACATGTAGTATATTGTGATTTTCCCCAAGTAACATGTAGTATATTGTGGGTTTTCCCAAGTAACATGTCGTATATTGTGATTTTCCCCAAGTAACATGTAGTATATTGTGGGTTTTCCCAAGTAACATGTCGTATATTGTGATTTTCCCCAAGTAACATGTAGTATATTGTGGGTTTTCCCAAGTAACATGTAGTATATTGTGATTTTCCCCAAGTAACATGTAGTATATTGTGGGTTTTCCCAAGTAACATGTCGTATATTGTGATTTTCCCCAAGTAACATGTAGTATAATGTGATTTTCCAGCTGATATCTATCCCGTGCTGGTCGCTCTGCCTCGCCTGCTTCGCCGGCTCCATGTACCCAGCGCTGGACGCATCTTCGTCCGAAGCGCGATACTCCGCCCCCGCTGCGGCCAGCTATGCGGCGTACGCGCCGCTCTCTGCAGCCGCTGCGCTCGCGTGGCTCATCTACGCGGCTCACTCGGGCAACGCACGTGAGTGGCTGATGCATATTTTTTTTTATGGAAACTGACTCGGTTGGCTACATCACCTACAACATCTGTGATGTCAGCCCATAACACCGGGTGAACTTGGTGCCACGTCAGTGCTTCCCATCGGTCGTGCCGGCTTCACTGAACTGGACGGAAATCACAATACATAGCCGTTTCGACCGACCTTTCATTCAGTGCGGTGGTACCAACCCGGGCGGGTTTAACCCTACCACCTAGTAATATAAGAAGGGAGTCATATCCCTTAGTCGCCTTTTACGACATACACGGGGAGAGATGCAGTGGGGCTATTCTTTTAAAGTAACGCCCCCACACGATACAAACGGCATTGCGTCTCTCCCCGTGCATGTTGGAAAAGGCGACTAAGGGATAAAGACAAGATGCCGCGTTTAAGAGCGACAGGCTCGCCACCTCTCACCTTGGAACGGTCCTTCCACCGAGTCATGCAGCGGGTGGGTCTTCGTACCTTACTCGCTGCTTGATAGGTATCTTGTCCGAATACTTTGCTAAACGTGGTGGTCGGTGTTGTGCTGTAATTTACAAGCGTAACTGCAGCACAATTCTGATTACTCTGCTTACGCCGATTGTCGGGATACAGCGTGTGGTATGTATGTGAATGTGTATTTCAAACTAAATTGAAAAAAACTAGACCTGGTTTGAGACCACCGTATTGAGCGCAAGATGGCCGCATAGCAGCCTCTGCTGTGTTCTCCTCTAGTCCAGTATGGCCAGCAATCCAAAGGGAAGTATCTGGAGGCCCCGAAGGTGATATCGGCTGGTCAGACCAGCCGATATCACCTTCGGGGCCTCCAATCCGGGGCATGTCCTTTGACCACTCTGACGCAGCCACCTATACCGGATTACATATAAAAACAAATTTAAATACATTTAGTCCTTGGCTTGACTCCCAGCAGGAAAAATAATATAACTAAGATATAATTGTTTTATGAGTTCATCGCCAATCGTTCTTGTTTGTACACACAGCCAGCAGTGTGTGTTTGTGGCTCAGCATAATTTCGCAAATATAACTATTCGATTTTATATTATCATGTATAAATACACTGAAATTATTTCAACATCATCATCATCATCGTCATCAGCCTTTATCAGAAGACCGCGTGTGGTGGCGTGCCTTGGGAGAGGCCTATGTCCAGCAGTGAAATTATTTATTCATCACAAAATTACAACAACTGTGCAAAACCAATTTAACCAAACTTATTAAATAAAATTACCCTAATAAATAACTACTAGTATGGTAAATAGTTTACATACTGCTTAGTCTACCAACTGCAAGTAAAATATTTCATCCAACTCAGTCGTCTCCGCCACAGTGCCCAATACGCTGTCAGTGTTTCCCCTTTGAATGGCTATTCGTTGAAAGAAGAAAGACAGAAAGATCCTATACGCTGGACTTACCGCGGATGCGTACCAATCGGCTCGGCAGATCCTTCCTCCACAGAACCGGTAAACTCTGGAACGCTCTCCCTGCCCGCATATTTCCCCTCAAGTATAGTCTCGGGTCCTTCAAGAAAGGCGTGAATGGGCACCTGTCACGCCGGCATGGCATTCGCAACCCCCGCATGCGACCGATTGTCCATGGGCGTCGCTAGACACCTTATGGGTGGCTCGGCGCCACATACACCGCCACACGTCGCGCTTACTATAAAAAAAACTTGGCACGATTAAAAATAGGATTAACTTTAGTAAAGAAAGACACAGTAATGTAAGTCTAATAATATTTTAACCCCTCAAAAAACGCACGGGTAATGGGTGTTGTCTTAGTTGACATTCCTACGGTTTCAAAAATACTACGACGCTCTAATTTCTAAGTAGACAATTGTGCGGCAATGCCAGATTCTATAGATAGACAAATATTAACTTCCAATTTGTCTGTAATGTTAAGAGTTAGCACATCGGGTCAATGTGTTGTCAAATTTCTTATTTATTTGCAGTAAACACAGAGAGGCTAATTGCTGGACTAAGTTCGAAGATTATTTGCCATTGCATTAGGCTCTTACTTTTTTATTTTACTTCAAAGAACCATGACCTAATGGCGAATTTTGGCGTCAGATAGATATTAGCGATTCGAAAAAGAATTCTCATCCCAGACGCATTGTTGGCTCATTTAGTTTGCTTTACTGATAGCGATATGGTCGTTGTTCTCTAGAACTCGTTTCCCTCATCCTTCTTCACTACTTCGGCTTGTACCTAGAGAAATTAGTTCGTCTACAAGCCGAATTGAAACTTTCTCGGGGGTGAAATTAACTGTGCCTGTGACTCCAACATCGACCTCGGCTGTTCCAGCCGAGTTTAGCCGTGCTGAATCAGGTTTCAGGCTAAAATATAAAAATGTAAGCGCATTTTTATGGGAAGCGCAACATTTGACGTCATTACATCTCCGAGCAGGTGTCTAATGATGCCCATGCACATTCTGTGGTGCACGGGAATTGCAAATGCCATGTCGGTCTGGCTGGCGTGATTGCTTTGTTTTGATTGATTTGTGGACTGTTACTAGGCTGTCTGCCTAGCCTGTTAAACGACGTTTGAAGACATCCAGGTTAAAGTTCGGGAAATACACTCGCCGGAAGACAGTTCCAAGCGGTGCGACAAAGAAACTATTTAGAGAACCGATGGGTTTTCAAAATCCCAATGTCAACAACAAAAGGGTACAGAGCATCTGCTCGGGGCGTGACGAGTTCAAGCCCTTTTAATCCTTTAAAAGGTCACAGTCATCTCTGGTCACACTCCGCCTCTCATTCTAAAACCACTTCTAGAGACGTCACTGCCTCTAGGTACTGTCAGTTACTGTGTCAGCATCCATTTCCCACGTACCTTCATCTCTTGACATCTTTTATTTGCACTGGTCTAATTACTAGACGAGCCTTCCTCATAAATCACTACCGAAAAAACATGTGATCGTCCAAATCAGCTTAAAAGCTGAGTTTACAATGACTGATGCTTGAGTTGTGTGGCTCACCTTATCGTTTTATGCGGCGCTAATATGCGACTAAAGAGCGTTAGAGCATTTATAAGATGTATAGTATAGAGTGTGTTTCCCTAATCCTTTAACCTGGGTGTCTTCAAACGTCGTATCAACAGACTAGACAGCCTGGAAACAGTCCGTATATCTGCTGGCATGGCACCTAACTGAGCGTGTTTTCGCGAGGAGACGTGATTTTAGCTCTGTCGACTGCACCGTTGGTCTCTCGGCACAGCCATCCATGTTGGTTTGCATAAAAAAAAGCGCGATGTGCGAGTGGGTCTTCGTGACTTACTTGCTCCTTGATAGTTATATTGTCCGAATACTTTTCTAAACTTGATGGTCGGTGTTGTGCTGTAATTTACAAGAGTACCTGCAGCACAACTCCGATTATTCTGCTTACATATCGATAGCAATACATCGTGCGGTGTGTATGTATCCGTGATGACAAGTGCATGTGAAGCCACGCACACTTGTTTACCAACTAGGTTTGCCACCTTTTTTTGGAGGAAAAATAGTGTTTTTTTCAAAAAAATCCAAAAAATGTAGTACGTTTGGGAAATTAACGAAAAAAGTACTTACACATTTGTTTTTAATCATAATTTATTTTTCCATGTGTATTTCATTACTCTTCGCTTTGGCCACCAAGGTTTTAAATAATTTTAAAATAATTATAGGAATCTGAGCAAGTTAGATCCATATTAAAATAAATTTACAATTCGGGTGCGTTCCTGTCACAGTTAATATAAAAAAGCGCGACAGTTGAAATAGCGATGAAAATATAATATATTGCGTACTATATTATTTTCTATAATATATGTGGGTGGCATGGCATGCCCATTACCAACATGTAACATGTTTAATCGCGCTTTGCCTCATCTAGTATTTAGTTCGGTGTTTATTTGCACTATTTGCGGCATACTAGCCAAATGTACCATCGTTCAATCTTGTCACCGGAACACCCCGGTGACTCAGAAACCGCGACAGTGTGTAACACTTAATTTCGCGTCCCCCAGTACATAACCTAATGTAAGCAAACATTATTCATATGTATGGTGATTATTACAATATTTGATTTGACTCCTTCAGAAATGTTTAATAGTGAGAAAACGATTTTAGGCAGTCAATGGGGATTTCCAACTTGTGAAAATTTAACAATGTATTTATTGACCGTGTGGGACCGGTACTTTTTTTGACGTTAATTTGATGAAACGTCATTGGGTTCGGGTAAAGGGGTGCGACTAAAAAAAATAAAGACTTTTTTTGTACTTTGCGACGCTTAGTACTCAGCAACCAGACTACGTACAACAATTTCTAAATATGTCGGATGAAAGATTCAAATACGTAATACATTTTTATTTTGTCATTCCATCCCTTCTGGCCCAAATCAGCCCTTCAAGTTGGCATGTTTTGAAAAATGCGAAAACCCGCGAACTTCAAACACCTCTCGCGCTTCAAACTCTAACGAACAGACAAAAGTTTCAACTTTATTCGATACTTCAAACAAAACCTTGTATGAAGCCTAGGTGGGGCAATATGGGCTACCAAAGTTGAAAATTTTTCTTACGAAAAAATTGTTTAGAACTGCGCAAACATCAAATTCACGAACTAATAAGTTTAACGGCTGCACGTGTACACGCAGACTCCCTCGATTTGTTTTTATTATATTATCCAGTATGGGTGGCTGAGTCGGAGGGGCCAAAGCGCATGCATACCAGCCAATATCACCTTCGAGAAGGTAGGTGCCATACCAGAGACTTCCCTGGATTGCTCGCTATACTGGACTAGAGGAGAACACAACCGCGGCTGCTATGCGGCCATCTTACATCCAGTACCGAGCCTACCACCTAGTAAGGGGTAAGGGAAGGAAAATAATAGCATCTCTCTCCGTGCATGTCGTAAAAGGCGACTAAGGGATAAGAATAAGATGCCGTGCTAAAGGGCGATAGGTTAGCCACCTCTTACCTTGGTGCGGTTTTTCCACCAAGTCATGCTCCAGGTGGGTGATACAGCGTGTGTTATGTAGATAGGGTAGGAATAAAAAAACACAATTTTATAAAATAACAGAAAATTAACATACAAAAACAAATTCCTGTACAAAGTAATATCAAATATCAAATAAATTTAAAATATTTAAATCTGTACGAAATTTATTATTTTAACAATAACACATAAAAAGAAATTAGCAAAATTAAAATAATTGTGAAAATGCTTTCAAATGCGTCAAACTATTTGACGTCACAGTACTTATGTACTATCAAATTTAATTAATTACATAAATTATACTGAGAATAACTTACATCAATAAACAACAGCATATCACTATTTTTACATTTTTTATTGTATACATTACGACTACACTCGTGATATCAGCACATTACATCTTGTTGCTGTTGGATTTGCTTTATGCTGGTACTTAGCTTACTGGTTTGTCAGCCTCGATAGCTCAGTGGTGCAGACAGTCGACTATTGATTGTTAAGCAACGCTGGGCGCGGTCAGTACTTGGTTGGGTGATCGCTCGACCGTTGGAGGCTGACCGTGGTTCGGATTCCACGTAAAACTGTAGGTCCCTCCCCTTCCTACCTTACTCGGTGGTAGGGTTCAACCCGCCCGGGTTGATACCACCGCACTGAATGAAACGTCGGTCGAAACGGCTATATATGTAAATAGTTTGTGTTTTCCGTCCGTTCAGCGTAGCCGGCACGATCGAAGGGAAGCACTGACATGGCACCTAGTTCACCCGGTGTTATGGGCTGACATCACGGATGTTGTAGGTGATGTAGCCAACCGTGTCATTTTCCATAAAAAAACAAAATTTTCGTGAAATACACCACCTCTTCAGCAAAGATGTATGATTTATTTTAAGTATCTTGGCGCTTTCTTACAGAATGGTTGAATCTCATGCTCCGCGCGCGGCCCCTGGTGCTCATCAGTCGGCTCTCCTACGCGATGTACCTGTGCCAGTTTGTCGTCTTCTTCAGCAACGCCGCCACCGTCAAGACCTCTACCGAGTTCACAATACTCTCTATTGTAAGTTTTTAAGTTATACTTATTGACTCGCGTTATGAAAATATGTTATGAAAATGGGGAGAAAAAACGTCATCGTCATCATCATCGCATACCAAATTATTTGTTTGTAGGTATTGTGTAATGCTGCCTATAAGCGGAGAGAAGTGGATATAAGGGGGGGGGGGGGGGGTGTACGGAGGGAGAGGGGAGTAGGGGCAGTTGGGGAAGTAGTGGGTTAGGGAAGATGGGTGGGGTGGGGATAGGGAGAGAGAGGAAGGGGAGAATCACGCCAAAGAATAACGCGCGTGCAGTGCATGTACGTAAACACGCACCCTTTTTTAGGGTTACGTAGTCAACAAGGAACCCTTATAGTTTCGCCATGTTCGTCCGTCTGTCTGTCCGCGGCTTAGCTCAGAGACCCTTAGTACTAGAAAGTTGTAAGTTGGTATGGGTATGCATATTAATAACGCCGACAAAGTAAGTGGTAAAATAAAAATTTTGAAATATATTTTATAGTGTACCTCCCCTACACGTAAAGTGGGGATGATTTTTTTTTAAGATGATATACTCGCACACAACCCCTCAGGAATCACGCCTATATCCTAATGGGGTAGGCAGACAGAATGGGTCCACAAGCGCTACGGTTCTGATCTGATGCCTCTTCAACACAAATGGTTCTCACACGTGCTCATCGGTTATCATGTTGATATCTTGATGTAATAGTGTTTTATATAATCTCTAGTTCTCGCCTCGTATTATGTGTAATGAAGGTTAAGCCGCTTATGTCTAATCTAGATTTCTAAACCTGTATGACAGGTTCTAGTTGTGATTAAACCTAGTATCAATACATTGAAATACGTTTTCACTGTGTATGAATATGGCCACGTGGTAGTGTGCATATTCAAATAATTATTTTTGAACTATTTCCGCAATAGAAACTGCCTAATTTCTAATGAACACGGAATGAAGGGCAATAACAAAGTTTTATTGTATTCACAGCTCGACGTTCAAGAGCTGGCAATGATACTCGCCGTCTCTGCCGCAATGACACTGACTCTCGTGATCCCCATGCAGTCCTTGTCCAAATACGTCATGTCCTATCGCTTCAGTACATCCGAAGAGGAGGCTCAGAAAGAACAAGAGAATAAATCTGATGATGCAACAGCTGTTGATGACCAGGCTGATGAACGCGAGATTGAAGGTCAAGATGGAGATGTAGAAGAACCGGACGAAGAAGACTACAATAGTAGAAGAATAATGGTTCACAGAGAGTTGCTAGAAGAAATATTAGAAGCAGAAGTAGAATATGAATCTCAACGCGATTCTAGGGACGAAGGATTGGAGGAGATTCTCGAAGAAGAAGAAGACGAATTAGGCGAAGAGGAGTTGGTTGGGGAGGAGGACTTGGAGATGGTGGAGAGATTGGAGATGGAGGGTGGACAGGAGGACTTCTGGGGACAACAGGAGGAGGAGCACGGCGCTCGGAGAAGGTCCAGGGAGTACGACGACCAGGAACTGGACGAATGGGAGTGGAACAGCGGACAGAACGCCCGCGCCGGCACTCCGCGCTACAGATAGCGATGTATTCTATCTACAGTGACATTATACCGTTTTCACGAACCACAACATTTGCTTTATTTCACCTCTCCTTTAAAAGTGTGGCATTATTAAAATACGTAGCCACTCCCGCGAAGGAAAACACCGTGAGAACGAGCATAAATTACATTCTGCAATAAGTGCCAGGCTAAAAAACACACATCCTTCTTAACGAATAAAGCGGAAATTCTGTAAACGTGCGCAGTCGATGCGACGCTGTCGCCGATTCTATGTTCGATTATAAGTCGAGAACGACTCAATAAAGTCACGTGGGCTTTCACTGAAGTTTTCTGGCACGTTTTATGATGGTAGGATATGCGCCAGCACGAAGCGATCCCGCAGGAACAGGCAGTTCAAATCAAAATCAAAATATATTTATAGCACTTGAAAACATTTTTTGCAAAAGGTACAGCTTAACACCGTAGGCGTTCTCCCACATCCAACCTTTGGGCTATCACGAAAGAGTGTGGAGTGGCAGAGAAGAAATTATGAGATGATGATAAAATATAGACATAAATTTCAACAGATAATAAAACACAAATACAAATAAAAAGAGAAATATATATAATACGGTGTTGCAGTTGCCCCCGTAATATTTTAAACTGACATAATGGGGCTATTCTATATTATGTGAAACTAAACAACTTCTGGGAAGAAAAAACAATTTTTGCAACAAAAAAAAATATTTTTTCCATACAAATTTTTAATGCCTACTCAAAATGTATGGAGAAAAAAAATTTTTTTCTTCAAATAAAAAAGTCGTAGAGCAAAAGTTGTTCTATTTCACGTACAGAATCACCCCCTTTCGGGTTTTACGGTTGGGGTTGCAACACCGTGTATATACAACATATATGATATATAAACATACATACAAATAACATATACAGGGTAGGTAAAAATAGACTCTAAAACGTTTATCTACATGTACATTAATAAATAAAGTTTGTAAGCTTGGATGTAGGAGGTAATCACCGAAAACACTCATCCGACTTTAAAAATTATTTGACCAATATTTAGAATAGACCTTCAAGAGCTAGTAGTTAGTAGTTGTGCATAGTTTTAAATTAGTTGATTCCCTATTTCAAACTACATTTTCGAAAATAAACAGAAGGAAAGCACCTAATAATGTACATACATGCATACCAAACGCGAGAATATAGGAGCATTTACCAAATTTTGTATTAATAACATACCTTGCACTGGTTTTATATCAAAGTTATAAACAAACATTATGTCACGCTTTTTTGTAGACCGTTCTTATTTTTAAAGCGATGGACGACCGGGTCATTTTAATGTAAATCTCAGCACCTGATTTAATTCCTCTATTTTCCGGCTAGCGAGGATATAATAGTATAGATGTAGAGTTTGTGCACATGGCACCTTCCTCTATTTATTACCGTGCGGCTGTAGTTAGGCCAATTTTGAGTTATTGGAATTTAAAATATTCATGTCATCCTTCTTAAAAAAAGTGGTGAAAGTAAAAAAAATTTTTTTATTCATTTGTAAATCCTCACAATAATTTTTTGGAGAAGTATTTTAAGCACGGTTAAAATAAAAAAAAATTATATAAAAATATTATGAGATTAAATGAGGATTTTATGCTAGAGCCTAGAATGATTGACAACTGACTATAAAACTATTAAGAAGAAGTAGGCGTATATTCGGAAATGAAGGCGACTAACTTCTTCCGGGTTGACTAAAAGTACAACGTCATTCACCGCAATTTTCACACTTATAGTTTAACTTACTATCAGCGTGAACCCCTGGAAAATCCAGCATCCATCTATGCTTAGCACCTTGTCTGAGTCACCGCTCACTTGGGAGACACAATGAACTTATTAACGACTGTCCGAGAGTGCTGGGGCAGTTGCGTGTTGGCCTCAGTGGCGCTAGAACGTCGGCGGCAGTCGGTAGAGTCGTCCGGAGCGGTCGCCTGCGTGCAGACACGTGCTTCTCGCCGACAGCGGCGCCGCACCACACTCACCATGCTGCTTGTACTACTGATTACTGCGCTGGCCGTAGCAGCAGAGCCCAACGCGACAAACATTCTCGACTACCGAGAAACCCAGACACAACCTACCAATGGAGAATCGATTAGTGTTCCCGTGAATATACCTGGACTTAATGGAACAGAAGCGGTTAGCGAAGGGCCTGTCAGTGTTCTTGTGCCTAAAAATGTAAGTTCTAGTATCAGTAACGATACAAGTAAGGAAGACTTTGCCAGTGTACCTGTGACACCAACAAATTCTGGACTCAATGAACCCGATTTCATCAGTATTGGAGCGCCTGTTAGTGTTCTAATTGCAAAAAACTTAAGTTCTAAAATTAATGGAACGGACCGGATAAATAATAGCGACTCTGTCAGTGTTTTTGTGCAAACAAAAGAAAGTAACTATCAAGACTCTAGACCTAATTTACCAGAGCCCATTCGTAATGAGTCCCCAATGAAAAACATCGATGCCACAGTTCCAGAAGATAGCATGACGGACTCTAAACTTAACTTGTCTGAGGCCTTGCAGAATACTTTATTGGTTCCCAAATTTGGATTTCTGAAGTTAAAAAATGAATCCGGCGTTGTATTGGAGCATCAGGAATTTAGACAAAATTTATCTCAAGAATTGAAAAATAAAACCGTACAGTTGATGAGTAAATCAGATCGAGCGATCCCGGATATGTCCGAGGTATTCGGCGTGACACTGTCAAAGAGCGAAGCCGAACGAACAGTTGACATCTCGAGGCTGAAGGAAGCCTTGAACGGAGTTCCCAGCGACGTCCTCGCTAGGCTATCGCCTAGCACTCTTAAGAAAAGGATTGATCATATCTTACATTCTAGGCCGAGTGCGCCTGGCGGTAAGAATGTTCCGGTGGTGAGGAACGATGGCGCTGTGGAATCTTCTAGTAATGTTCTTGCAAGATTTGCCTCCAACTCTAGTGCTGGAATGGAAGCATACAATACGTATATGGGTAGCGATATGCAGAACGCGAATGTGGCTCCGCTGCCGATCCCGGTTGTGGAAGAGTCCCCTGCTTACGCGTCGTCGGTGGTGTTGGCCAGCGATATCCTGTCCCTGAGCAGCGCAGTGGCAGAGGTGAACAACAAGGTGTGCCGGGAACAAGGATACCGTTTCCTGGACGGGCTGTTGAACAACAGGAGATGGGCGCTCAAAAGTAAGTTGTTATTGCATTATAAATACCCCACACCGTAGCCCACACCTAGAATAATTATTAATTGATGCTAGAACAATTCAAAATATTCTTAGACGATGGACCCTACAATGGAATTTTTTGACCAAATTAAATAATTTGACCGTTTTTAAGAGGCACCGCATGGAGTCACGCAATAAGTAATTTTACGGTTGCGAGGAACAAATTATGGTAATTTTATTATATCTAATTATTATGGTTACGGTTTATTTTTGTGCGCCCGTCCGTACATGTTTTTAGACCTTAAATTGACCTGAAAAATAAAAACAGAATTTATATACCTACTTATTTTTTAAAGATTTTTAATCATTTATTTTCACTACAAATGAAAGAAAAACCTATTAATATTAATCTGATAAAATTAAAAACTAAATTGAACAAACCTAAATGAAAACCTTAAAACCTACATATCACAAAATACTCAAACAAACAAAAAGGTCTTCCAAAACTTCGGTGGTCATGGTGCCCAACCGTATGGCGGTATTACCCTTCTGGACGGTACCTACTTACCAAGAAAACCTGTATTATCTATTTCTGGCTACCCTATTATGCAGACCACGCAGACTAACATTTATTTAGAAGATTTTTACGCAATAAAAATAGCCTGTCTTGTAGAGCAGTATTGTAAACGGTTTTCCGCGGCTCACAAGCTGCTATCGGTCCGCGGCGAGGCGAGAGGGAAGAATGAAGATAAAGTAATTTTTTTGGCCTTCTCAATCATGACTTATGAAACTATTTCTCACGTGAAATTATGAATACCCAAGTTTTTTTTTTTATGGATAGCGCGACATGTGGCATTGATAAAGAACATATTGAAATGAGACGAGTATATTTTTCTTTCAATTTAATAAAAATCTAAAAACATCACTTGTTTTAATACCCGATTAGTTCCCAAGCCGGCCGTTAGGTAACAAAAGAAAAAAAATGCTGGTCCTCGACAAAAAAAAGTTTGATTAGCACTGTCTTAGAGGACGAAGACTGAATTCTTCATTTAAATCAACTGAAAGATGTTAATTGCAAATTTTCGTATTTTACTGCGATATGCGAATGATTTTTGGTTTGCACAATGTATTTGCGTATCTATTGTAATCATAATAATAAAAATAAATATGTATCTAATAGTCGCGTATTTTTTCCGTATTCTGAGTTGCTCGTACAATTGACGTCTTTTCAAAGCAAGTTTTTAAGAACGTGTTTATTTAAATAGAATATTATCGACTGCTGTATGTATATGATTTAGGTAAATAACTCGGTTAAAAATACAAACCCAAGACATGTAGATAAATATTGCCGAGTAAAGTAACGGAGGAAGCACGTAAAACTTACAAACACAAGTACTTGGATGGGTGACCGCTCTACCGTTGGAGGCTGACCGTGGTTCTAATTCCACGTAAAACTGTACGTACGTAAAACTGTAGCTTCCCTTCTTATCTTACTAGGTGGTAGGATTCATCCCGTTCGGGTTGGTATCACTGCACTCAATGAAACGTTGTCGGTAGAAACGCCTATGTAAATAGTTCGTGTTTTCCGTTTCAGTGTAGCCGACATGTAAATAAAGGGAAGCACTGACATGGCACCTAGCTCACACGGTGTTATGGGCTGACATCTCGGATGTTGTAGGTGATGTAGCCAACTGTGTCAGTTTCCATTAAAAAAAAACATACACAAAATATTACATTCATATAAAAGTACGCACTTGATAAGAACAAAACCATATTTCGTTATTTTGAGAATCGCCTGTTCCTCACCTAGCTGCGATGTCAACCATATTTACATACATACAAATGTATTATATAATGTAACGACTGTCGTGTGTTATTTATAATATTATGAACCCGAGCGTACAAATAGTTTGCAACACTGATCACAACGAGTTTTTAAAACGCTAGTAAAATTGAAACTCACTTAAGTATATTCAAAACATGTTATTTATTTCTCAATTCGTGTCAAAACTATATACTTAACTTTTAAAAATAGTAATTAACAATCATTAATGTAATAGACAGATTTGTTAAGGTTTAAATAAGGGATAAGGACAAGATGCCGTGCTGAAGGGCGATAGGCTAGCCACCTCTTCCCTTGGCACGCCCCTTCCACCGAGTCATGCAGTAGGTGGGCCTCCGTGCCTTCTTTGCTTCTTGATAGTTATCTTGCTGGAATAATTTGCTAAACGTGGTGGTCGGTGTTGAGCTGTGATGTAGTTCTTGTAGCACAGCATCAATTACTCTGCTCGCCCCGATTGTCGGAATGCAGCGTGAGGTATGTATGTAGGTTTAAATAAAAAAACAATGACAGAGAAAATTTCAAAATATTAGGCATTGAATAACATAACAAATTAATAAACACAACTTATAAATAAAATATTTCCTCTATAGGGGCCAAACACATTGACCCTAGGACGGACGCAGCATTCCCCCTCTGAATGGTGATAGAAATACGCTGACCGAAAAATGCTGCAGCTCGCCGGTCACCTGAACATTGGTTTAAATTAGATTTTGTTCTGATATTGGCGTATTACGAGTATTTCTCTCTTTCTGACTTTGCGTTATACTCGTATTAAGCAAACATTTTCCAAGAATAATCTATATACATATAATATAAAATAAAATATTATAATTTTTAGGGTTCCGTACCTTATAAGTGGTTATAAGGTAAAAACGGAAAAAAGTCCATCCGTCTGTCACAGAGGTATTTCTCGAAAACTAAGTAACGTAGAACTTGAAATTTGTCATAATGATAGATTTGATGACGCGCACATATATCACTCGACAATAACTAGACAAAAAAAATCATTTGAGATTAATATGGGGGGTCAGTTTTGTAACAATAAAAAATAAAGTTTGAATTAACATATCGTGTGGGTCGTGTGGGGTATCATTTGAAAGAGCTAACTGTAAGGTCCAGGGAAGTCTCCGGTATGGCACCTACCTTCTCGGAGGTGATATTGGCTGGTCGGAGCATGCGTTTTGGCTCCTCCGACTTGGCCACCTATACCGGATTACACAAAAAAAAAACAAGGATTGTAGAAATATTTACATTTACAATTTTAAGGTCAGTCGTTATAATTAATATGCTAAAAATGTGCAAAAAATGATCGTTCCCCTCCCTGTTCCCTAGGTTTCTAAAGCAAAACTTAGATTTTAATAGCGTTAGTAGATAGCTACAAATCACAGGAAAACTGCAGATTTTTTTCGACAACAGTTGCGGCAAAAACGGTATCCTTATCCTCCTTACCTTTGATAAAATCCAACGTCTGCTTTCTGTCTGTCTGTCTGTCCGCTTATAACTCGAGAAACACTGAACCGATTTTAATAAAAAAATTCTACGGATAGCTTGATTCTTCCATCAACTATAGGCTACTTACTATCACGCTGAATGGCTTATGAGGTTAGCAGAGAAGTCAAGCGGGCGGAGCCGCGGGCACAGCTAGTATTTTATATTTTAACTACAAGAAGCGTATCATAGTGCGTAGCATAGAATAGCACAATGGCTTACGAGAAACACCAATCGAGAGAAACAGAATTTTAGGGTTCCGTATCCGGTACGGGACCCTATTACTAAGCCTACGCCGTCTGTCTCTCTGTCTGTCTGTCTGTCCGTCCGTCCCTCCGTCCGTCTGTCCGAGGGCTGTATCTCTTGAACTGTAATAGGTAGCCCGTTTAAATTTTCACAGAATATGTGTTATTACGGCCGATATAACAAGAATAATAAGAAAAATAAGAAAAAGTAAAAAAATCATGGTCACCACCCCATAAAATCATCACCCCATAATAGCTAAATGTCATGATTTTTTAACTTTTTTTTATAGAAGAAGCCAAACAGTGTATGCGCGCGCGCCATCTACCGAATAGAGTATGAAGCATTTTAAATAATCATGACATTTAGCTAACATGAAGCATTTCATAACACGCCATAGATGGCGTGAGTGGCGCTAGCCATGACATGGCGATACGGAACCCTCGGTGCGCGAGTTCGACTCGCACTTGGCCGGTTTTTGTTAGTGCTGCCGGTCGTAATATTCAAGTACAGCCGGTAATTAATATTTAATGCTCATAAGACATATGTCTTGCGCTCTACATACTTGCCTCGCCCGGTGTTCGCCACTCAGCGGAAGAGGAAGAAAGTCCAAGGTCTTTACCGCAGTCGTCGTCGCGTCGTCGGCACAACACGAGATTCTTGCACAGCAGGCTAATATCGCCAGATCTGTTGAATGATATGAATACTTAAATATTTCATCATTTCTGTTATAAATATAGGCAATACAACATTATAACACTTTATGTCTATAGGTAGTGATCCTTTATCGCTATATCTATGTATATCGCTATAACTTAGATCTATATATATAAATATAGAGCTAAGTTATTTTTTTTTTATGGACGGTACATCGCCTACAACATCCGTGATGTCAGCCCATAACAGCGGGTCAACTAGGTGCCATGTCAGTGCTTCCCTTCATTTCATGTCGGCTACAATGAACTGGACGGAAAACACTTACTATTTACGTAGCCATTTCGACCGACGACGTTTCATTCAGTGCGGTGGTGCCAACCCGGGCAGGGTAAACCCTACCACCTAGTAAGGTATAGAAGGGAAGGGACGTACAGTTTTACGTGGAATCCGAACCACGGTCAACCTCCAACGGTCCAGCGGTCACCCATCCACGTACTGTATCAGAGCCGACTGTCATTGTCTCCCTCTACGGAGACAAGCCATGCTGCATCGTCATAGCCCCACTGCGACGTTGCTATCGCTTACTCGCTCTCGCTTGCCTACAGATGACAGGAGCGAGAGAGAAACATGAAATCGCTCATCCTTCATCGGGCGACCGTCGCAATCTTCGTGTTTCTCTCTCGCTCCTGTCACCGGTAGGCAAGCGAGAGCGAGTAAGCGATAGCAACGTCGCGGTGGGGCTATGACGATGCAGCATGGCTTGTCTCCGTAGAGGGCGACAATGACAGTCGGCTCTGACTGTATCCATCCAAGTACTGACCACGCTCAGGGTATGCCAATGTTCCTCCAGTCCTACCGGCCTTCAGCGGTACGGAACCACTGGTTTCCGCCGACGTACTGGATGTCGTCGTCCCACCTGGCGGACATATACACATTGATATAGGTATAGCTCTATCTGGGTACTATTAAAAATGTTCATATTATATATTTTTTTATTTAGTTTAATTTGTGCATAATTAAATTCAAATTAAATCAATTAATTAATGTAAGAAACAACACATTCCCTACATAGGTACATACCACACGCTGTATCCCGACAATCGGGGTAAACAGAGAAGTCGGTGTTGTGCTGCAGGTACTCGTGTAAATTACAGCACAACACCGACCACCGCATTCATCAAAGTTTTAGGACTAGATAACTATGAAGCAGCAAGTAAGGCACGAAGGCCCACCTGCTGCATGACTCGGTGGAAGGTCCGCACCAAGGTGAGGTGCCACTCCCTACTCTACCCAATAATAGTACTCCGCTCTACCGAGCGCGTCTACACTTGTAGAGAGACCGGGATATTTATTTCGTACTCGCCCTACTAACACTACTTACATACATACATATCACACACGCTGAATCCCGCCAATTGGGGTAAGCAGAGTAATCGGTGTTGTACTGCAAGAACTCTATGGTAAATTACAGCACAACACCGACCACCACGTTTCGCAAAGTATTCGAACAAGATTTAATCGATCAAGCAGCAAGTAAGGCACGAAGACCCACCTGCTGCATGACTTGGTGGAAGTACCGTGCCAAGGTGAGAGGTGGCGAGCCTGTCGCGCTTTAGCACGGCATCTTGTCCTTATACTTTACTCGCCTTTTACGACATGCACGGGGAGGGATGCAGTGGGGCTATTGTTTTTAAGTACCGGCCCCACACGGTACTATCTAACACCATCGATATCTAGATTAGCCCATCCCATACATCACTCCCGAAAAAATATGTTCTCGACGAGACCTGCATATAGTGCAGATTTCACGGACAGCCGCATCATACGGCGTGTGCGGCGCGTGTTGAACGCACGCAAGTCTGTATCGAGTCGGTGACGCGTGTGTGCAGCATGCCCGGTTGCTGTTATAAAGAGTAACAGTGACAAACGTTCTTGTTTGTTTCGCCTGAGCATGTTATGTCGTGTTAACAGCCATGCTGTCACGGATAGGATCGTGTGACGGTGCGGTGGTATCGCGTTCTCGTTCTCGCTTGCCTGCTGGTGATGGGAGTGGGCGGAAAGACGGCAAACGCGCCGCATGACGTCTTTCTCGCTCGTTCTTGTCATCTGTGGTTGGGTGGGGGCGAGAGCGCTATAGCATCGTCGTAGGGATCGTGTCACGTATCACAATACTGCGTGTGCGTGCACGCACACTTGTACCGACGTCTAGCACAAGTTGCATCGTACGACGTTCGATCTATAAAATAGATATCGGTGTCTAACAATATTTCATAACGGTTACTCTACTAATGTGACTACTGTAATGCCTACTGTTTTTCCCACTAAATAAATTGAAAATTGGATGCAATTTGTATCTTTAGATTTTTAATATGACTTATTACATTTCGTTGTAATAAACTTTTACTAATTGTTGTTGAATTGACTTGATATATTTGAGTATCAAATTGACGATGGCACTATACACCAGATATAGGTAATGTAAATAGGCAGAGTGGTCAGATTCTTCAGTATTCATGTTTATGCTTATCGATGCTCTTGTGAGTATGGGTTAATTAAATATAATATTTATAAGGTACTAACAAAACACTGTGACTTGCGAAGTTTGCTTGTCAGTTCTTCTTGGCATTGAATTTAGAACTGGCAGAATTTTCGACATGTCCGAGCGTAGGTTACCTACCTATAGATGAAATAATACAATAACAACAATAAACAATAATCCTTACCTTTAATAAATTCCCACGTCTGCTTTCTGTCTGTCTGTCTGTCTGTCCGCTTATAACTCGAGAACCACTGAACCGATTTTAATAAAAAAAATCTTACGGATAGCTCGATTCTTCTCATCAACTATAGGCTACTTACTATCATGCTAAATGGCTTATGAGGTTAGCAGAGAAGTCAAATATGAGAGCGGGCGGAGCCGCGGGCACAGCTAGTATAATATAAACTAGACTTTACGGTGTGGCAGGCACGCGCGAATCTCCTCTAGTAGACACGCAGTATGGCCGGCCGGTAGAAGACGGCGCGGCGGGCGATTGCCGTACTGTGGTCGCCAACTATGCAGGTATATGAAAAATACGATCAACTGATGATCACAATAAAGTTAAATCAAGATCTGTGCGTCATCGATGGATAAGTCATCCTTTTTTTTTTTTTTTTTTTTTTATGGAGCCTGACACGGTTGTCTACATCACCTACAACATCCGTAATGTCAGCCCATAAAACAGGGTGAACTAGGTGCCATGTCAGTGCTTCCCTTCATTTCATGTCGGCTACACTAAACTGGACGGAAAACACGAACTATTTACATAGCCGTTTCGACCGACGTTTCGTTCAGTGCGGTGGTACCAACCCGGCCGGGATAAACCCTACCACCTAGTAAGGTAAGAAGGGAAGGGACCTACAGTTTAACGTGGAATCCGACCCACGGTCAGCCTCCAACGGTCGAGCGGTCACCCATCCAATCACTGACCGCGCTCAGCGTTGCTTAAAAACAGTTGACTAACCAACCGCGCCACTGAGCTACCGAGGCTGACGAATTTTCTTATCCCTTAGTCGACTTTTACGACATGCGACGGGGAGAGATGCAGTGGGGCTATTCTTTTTAAGTACCGACCCCACACGGTACATCCACAATGATTATGATGAATATAGGTACACTTTTTCTTAGACGCAACACTTACCGGTTGGGACACTTCCACTCGGAACGAGAATGAAAATTGACTCATTCCGCCAGTGTCGTGTGAATTGCAGTGAAAATAATTAACTAGAAGAAAAACTTGGAATTTCTAGCACAATTATAAGAAGAAGACAATGTAAGTAATCCAATTATACTCTCGTCACAACAACTTGCAGACACATTTAGGTGGAAGTTGGCGCGTCAGTCAGTCAGTCAGCGTGTATGCGACCACTGCTGGACATACGCCTCTCCAATTTTCCTCCAGTCCGCCCGGCCTTTAGCGGTACGTAACCTCTGCTTTTCGCCGACGTACTTGATGTCTTCGTCACACCTGGCGCGTGGTCTTCTCACAATCCGTATTACTGTCTGAGGCCGCCAGTGCAGTAAACAAGTGAACAAGTACATATTGTTGGCAGCCGGTCTAGGAGGCGCGATGTCGGTCGGTATGCCCTCGGGTCAGACGACGATATGAAACAATCTGCCGGCCGCCAGTGGCTTCGGGAGGACAGAAGGAACTGTTGTCGTCTGGGGGAGATCTATGTCCAGCGACAGGTCGATGACGATGGTGTTGTGTACGCGAGCCGGCCTGTCTATCTTAAGCGTCCAAGCAGTCTATGGTAGCGTCGGATCAATCTGTAGGTAGACTCTAATAGCTAGCAGAATTATGTTTTCTTGGGGTTGTTTCCAGATTTGATCAAAGGAAATTCCAATACTGGATTTTTTGAATTTTCCTGTTCGAAGCCTTGCATCCCTCCCTAGTTAGTGTGCAAAAATGTTTTTGGTTGGGGAGGGGGGGTTGAATCCAAACTCATCCCCGGTGAACTTGTTTAAGAATATCAGGCCACAGCACAGTCAGACAGCCACCATTAAAATTCAGAAGGATATATATTTTGTGATGGAAAATAAATAACAAATGAAATAACAAAGGAACTTGGAAACTCCCATTCAAGTATCTACATTACATTACATAACACACGCTGTATCCCGACAATCAGGGTAAGCAGAGTAATCGGTGTTGTGCTATAAGGACTCTGGTAAATTACAGCACAACACCGATCACCACGTTTAGCACAGTATACGGACAAGACAACTATCAAGCAGCAAGTAAGACACGAAGAACCCACCTGCTGCATGACTAGGTGGAAGGACTGCGCCAAGGTGAGAAGTGGCTAGCCTGTCGCCCTTTAGCGCAGTATCTTGTCCTTATCCCTTAGTCGCCTCTTACGACATGAACGGGGAGAGATGCAGTGGGGTTATTCTCTTTAAGTACCGGCCCCACACGGTAAGTACCGGCCCCACACTATCGACTATACGACTATACACGACTTCCTTATGAAACATTAAAACTTAGTTGAAAATTATAATTAAAAATAAGCTAAAAAATGCATTAAACAGTGTTGTTGACGGCGGCTGCCAATTAATTTAATACGCATAACTGCATCCTTACACAGAACAATGGAAATTAAAATAGCGAATGAATTCAAAGTACATACTCGTTAACGATCAAGTGCCAACGCCATACTAATTACACGAAGAACAAAATAAACAAAACTTTACTATAAAGAACCGGCCAAGTGCGAGTCGAACTCGCGCACCGAGGGTTCCGTATCGCGTCAGCGCCACTCAAGCCATCTATGGATTAGTTAAAATGCTTCATACTGTTTTCGGTAGATGGCGCGTATACACTTTTTAGTTTCTTGTATGGGGACCCCGTGATTTTTTTTTTTGAGGGAGAACTATTTTTGAATATTTCCTTTAATAGCTTTTAAACTATGCATTTTAAAATTATTAAAAAAAACATTTGTATTTCTTATAACGAGCCCTTTTCAAGGATATGCCCAATAATGCACTTAGAATTTTGTTTGTTTTACTTTATATTTGTCCCCCAAAACTTACTCCCAATATTGAAATTCGTTCATTTACGCTATATGTCCGTAACGAATTAATTTGAACTTTTTTGGTCCAGTAGATTCGGAGAAAATAGGCTGTGACAGACGGACAGACAGACACAATAGGGATCCTATAAGGGCGGAACCCTTTTTTTACTCTACCGAGGTAAAGAACCCTAAAAATTACGATTAAGTTAAAAGGCTAAATTAATATCATATTCATTATTATCGAAAAATTATCTAGTTTCCTTTTTAGGTTTCCGTACCTCGTACGGAAGCCTATTACTAAGCCTACAACGTCTGTCTGTCTGTCCGTCTGTCCGTCCTTCCGTCCGTCCGATGACTATATCTTTGGAACCGTAATAGGTAGCCGGTTGAAATTTTCACAGAATATGTATTATTATTATAGCGGATATAACAACAACGAATAAAAAATTAAGAGGGGTCCCCATACAAGAAATGTGTTTTATCAACGTTTTTGTTTTGTGGTGCGAAAACCTCGGTGCGCGAGTCCGCTATACCGCTACCGCACTTAGGACCCCACTACCCCTCACTCTTGATAATGTGAGAAAAGAAAACCCAGTAAAATTTTAGTATTATAATTGCTACATAATCTGTGGTATTATGCTCTAACTAAAATATCTCCAGTTTCAAAAATATATTGAAGCTCGTGATGGTCACCGAGTTTTGAACTACTGACTGCGCAGTAGAGGTCACCGCCCACTAAAAATCCATGCATTCATTGCCATTTTGTCAACCATATTTAGAGTTGTATGTTCGTCCCCGGAAATGTATTCGACACAAAATGTGCAAGCTTCCTAAAAAGGGATTTTTTCCAAACATAAAAAGTGCAAAGTTTGTCAATGTTTATATTTTTTTTTATGGAAACTGTTGGCTACATCACCTACATCAGTGACGTCAGTCCATAACACCCTAGTGAGCTAGGTGCCATGTCAGTGCTTCCCTTCGGTTGTGCTGGCTACACTGAACTGGACAGAAAAGACATATACCTAGACATAAGGTCGATCGAAACGGCTATTTACATAGCCTTTTCTATCGACCTTTCATTCAGTGCGGTGAAACCTCAGAGCCAACCCGGACGGTAGGAGGTAAGAAGGGAAGGGACCTACAGTTTTACGTGGAATGCGAACCACGGCCAGCCTCCAACGGTCGAGCGGTCACCCAGTACTGACCGCACACAGGTGTGCTTACGATCACGACTCACAGTCGAACGACCGCACCACTGAGCTGAGCTGTTAACACAACAAGGATAAGCGGATTCGCGATTACAGAGTGCATTCGATAGAAATGTCGGATCATTTCAATGTTAATGACAGCAGCGTAGGATGATGGCCATCGATCGATTTCCCTATTGTGTAGCAACTTGTGACGCTTCGCTGTGAAATTGTATGTAAATATAGGTATTACCGTACTATTTATAAGTGAGCTATTAATTATGAACATTTCCTGACAAATAACCTTAAAAGGACACAATTTCGATGCGCAACCATTTTTATGGTGGAGAGGGTTCCATATCGCCATTTCATGGTCAAGCTGCTTCATACTGTTTTCGGTAGATGTCGCGCATACACTTTTTAGTTTCTTCTATGGGAACCCCGTGATTTTTTTACTTTTTCTTATTTTTATTATTCGTTGTTATATCGGCCATAATAACACATATTCTGTTACAATTTGAACGGGCTGCCTGCCTATCACGGTTCAAGAGATACAGCCCTCAGACAGGCAGACGGACAGACAGACAGACAGACAGACAGACAGACAGACGGCGTAGGCTTAGTAATAGAGTCTCGTACGACGGATACGGAACGGAACCCTAAAAATGCCACGAGAAATAATATCAAAATACAGAACAAGTTTATAATGTTAACGAAATGTTATTGTTTCTGTTTTGGATTTTTTTTAATTGAAAGCGCGACATGTAATGCCGAGCCACCCATAAGGTGTATAACGACGAATATGGAGATTAGGTCGTACGCGGGGGTTGACAGAAGCCTATTCAAGCCTATTCGAACTTCATTTACTTGACAATTCGCTTTAATTTAATTCTACTTAAAATTCGGAACGCTTCCGCCGTCATGTAGGAAATTTATTTTATATATGGTTCAGTAGTAGACAATAAAATATATCTCTCGATCGGAAAAAAATTGTGTATAATTCCTAATAAATAAAGCTTCTACGGGCTACAGTTTCTACGGGCGACCGAACGACCGGGGCGGCCGGCCGTGTAACGTACGTCAATATATGAATATCCTTATAACTCGAGAACCACTTTATCGATTTACATACGGTTTACATTCTGTCACTTCTCAATATGGTTTAAGGCTAAATTACAACGCTACGTCATCGGCAGCCTGAGCTGTGAGCAAAGAGTCACGCGAAGCGAGAAGCTCGGGCCAAATCTAGTATTAAATATTATACAAAACATTAAAAATATGTTGTAATATATCACTAATAGATAATAGCTAATGATAACACTGGTGTATGGTCCCACGACACTTTACTCGTTTTCTAGTAATTGAAGCGGTTTGTTGTTAACATTGTGAAAAGGGGGTCATTATCAATCGAATTATCAAACGACACGTTAGAATGCGGCTCACGGGTGGTCGCCGCCGCTCGTGGCAGTCTCTAGTCGACAGTGATGAAAGAATTCAAAAATATAGAGTTGGACAAATTTAAGCCTATAGAAGATACATTTTAACCGCTCTTAAAACAGACCAAAGCAATGTTTCATAGCAGTAGGCTGCTGTTAGTTGACATTTATACAATTTGGAAAGGTATACGATAGTTTTATTTCCAAAGGTTGAAAGTTGCCCAGCGAGCAATGCCAATGCCATGCTGAGAATCGAATATCTCTACGTGATATGGTGCGTAACGAGGCAATCAGCCGACGCACAAAAGTAACCGATATTGGACACCGGGTGGCTAAGCTCAAGTGGGCTGGCCGCGTCAGCCGAAGTGACGACGGCCGTTGGAGTAACCGTGTCCTACACTAGCGGCCGTGGGCAGGAAAATGGAGTGTCAGAAACATCAAGTACGTCGGCGGAAAGCAGTGGTTCCGTACCGCTGAAGGCCGGGAGGACTGGAGAAAAATTGGAGAGGCGTATGTGCGAGACTGACAGCCTTGTTTCTAGGCACTCCGTCATGCCGACGCGAGAGCAAAGAACTACAATTTTCAATAGTCAAACGGCTAGGAAAGAGAGGCCATGTTTCTTGTTTAGTTCATTGTAGCTGTAACGACTAAAGAAATGCCCTGCCTTTGGCCAGGGTAAAGTGTAAGTGTTTATTTATAGTAAGGTTAAACCGTCTTGATTCTTCTAGCCATAAATCATTCCGACCACTTTCCATTCATTCCGACTAGTTTGCTATTGAAGATAATGGGTCTGAGCCATAATAAAACTAGTAGTGACGCTTATTGCGGCAAGGGCCAGGAAGAAATAATTTTACTATAGCAGCAGCTATAGCACGTCATGTAGTTAAAATCGATAAAATATAATGAACTTTATGAATGTCGACAAATGTATCGATATATGCGAGCACGCGGGTACAAGTGTGACAAGCTGAAGTAGATGCCGTTTCTATCCTTGGAATTCTTTGACAGCGACCATCTGACGCATGCGAGGTATGCAGAATATTGCAGATGCTCTGAGTATGAAAATGTTTCCGTTTAAACTGAACCTTGACGGCTTCGCTCGCGTTGATACAAATGTTTTTCTCATTTAACAATATTCAAATACCTGACCACACAGAAAAGGAAAACGCGAACTATTTATTAGGGTTTAGCAAAAAATTTTAATCTTGACATAAGTAAATTCGGAGCAGACCAAAAAGTATATAGGTACACCTGATTAGAAGAATTTTGTAATACCGTATTAACATGTAAAATAAGATATATTAAAAATAAAAAGAATTAATTTTTTTTCCGGTTTTTTTCCACCACCAACTAAGCCCACATTAGATTTTATCTGGTGAGAATGGTATCAAAATATGTGCATACAAAAATAATGCTTAAATAATCAGTATGACATTTCTTTGTTGGTAATATTTAAAAAAAATCTAATTTTTTTGAAAATCATTTTTGCCAACCCTGCATAAAGTCCGATACCAATTCGTGCCACCGCGACGTGCACCTGTTTAGGAATTCACACATCGTCTGAAGGTCGCCTTGTGCAGGCTCTTGATTACCAAATATAAAGGAGTGTGTCGCAAGGATACTCATCCTTCATGCAAAATAAACTGAGTACTGAGGTACACACATTCCTTACAATGTAGGAGATACATTTTTTTTCCAAACTCTATTGCTGCTCGTGCTATCTTCATATATAAATTGCAGGTATTACTCTTCCCATCAGAAGGAGCGTTTAGTGCTAGATTCAAAATACGATAACTGACAAACACCAGTACGGGCCCTGATTGACACCGTCACGGATTTATTATTATTTTATATTTTTTCATAATGAATCCATTAGGATTCTGTGCACACTCGGACAAGTCATAGTGTATTTCCAAATAATATTATGATGTGGTATTGTGCATCGAGAAAAAATAGCCTTCGTCCAATACAGATATGGATAAAAAAGTTTCAATAATACTGTGGTTTGAAGCGAACAGTAAACTTACACTACAAGTATGTCATTGACACAGACGGATGAGATACTTGGCCCTATCTAATATGTCTCACGCTTTCCCTCTCGGGAGCTCTTCTGATCTAAAACACAACTTCTGCGCAGCAGAGTGAGCATCGTACCGCGTACGAGCGGCAATAAATGGCATGACGGGTAATGCACTTACTACTCGATATTCGAATCAGAGATTTAGTGCATGAGAAGATTGCTCTACGCCAGCCATACTCAAAGTGTGCTCCGCGGAGCCCTAGGGGCTCCGCGAGAATACGAATCAAACGAGATAACATCTTATATTATATGAATTGTTTTTAGAAATTTCATCAGACACCAGTATGGAGTCACTGTTCAAAACTATGCCACTCAATGATTTTTGGTGCACAATCCGTGATGAATATCCACTTCTTGCCAAAATGGATCTGAATGTTCTCCCGTTCCCAACAACATGAAACAGGATTCTCGACCTATGCAGCCACAAAAACAAAATACCGCAATAGACTGGACGCCGAACCTGCTATGAGACTTCAACTCTCTCTCTTCTATCCAAATTATTGTTAAAAGCCCTAAAAAAAAGTTTAAAAAATTAAAAAACCTGATATCAACCAATTGATGAAAAATGAGAAACAGTTTCATACCTCCCATTAGATATTTAATTATTGTTTTTCTCTTTTACTATAATATTATGTAAGTAACTGTTACATTGTAAAGATTGATTATAATAAAGAATGCACAAAAACTATTTTTTGTTTATTTTAGGGCTCCGTCAAATATTTCCCTTTCCAAAAGGGTTCCGTCACCAAAAAAGTTTGAGAACCGCTGCTCTACGCATACATATATTATCAGACATCGGAATCCGCGGGGCACGAATACGACCTTATTAGGGATTGACTACGGCGATCAATAAACAATCGACACTGTTATCGATACTCATATTTATTTGTTTATTGTATTTTATTCATGTCATATTTCAGACCTGAATACTTATATACCTACAGTACTTATATAAACATGTATACTTTATGTTAACGATTAAGTAAATATAATACATATTTATATAAGGTCTTTCAAAATTAGTTCATAGTACGCTAAGGGGGGGGGGGGGGGGTTCTGTATCATATAGGGAGTAAAACCTATATAAACATTTTTGGACCTTGGGCTTTTTTTAAGTAAAAAATTTTTTTATGTACGTATTTAAATAAAAAAATAGGTGGTTGATTTTTATAACCTAATCGATTCAGTTTCATAACAGTAACAAAAAAGTCTTCTTGACCATTATGATGTAACACGTGTAAGTTGGTAAAAAAAATTAAATTCTCTCTATTCCATACTAATAAAACTAAAATTGTGGTTTTTCACAATTTCTGAAAGAAAGAGATATACGTGTTGGAAGACTTTTTTGTTCCTAGCACGAAACCGAAACGATAAAGAAAATTTTTTTTTTACATTTAACAATAAAAAAAAATTTTTTTGTGAAAAAAAAAAATCTTTGTTCTTCAAAAGTGATCTATTTCCGATACAGAACCCCCCCCTTAGCTTACTATGAACTAATTTTGTAAGACCTATTTTTTTGGACCTTGGCCTTTTTTTTATGTAAAATATTTTTTTATGTCTTTAAATAAAAAAATAGGTGGTTGATTTTTATAGCCTAATCGATTCAGTTTCATAACAGTAACAAAAAAGTCTTCAATATCATTATGATGTAGCACGTGTAAGTTGGTAAAAAAAATCAAATTCTTTCTATTCCATACTAATAAAACTAATATTGTGGTTTGAACAAATTTGTATTGTACCTACAAAGTAAATACAAAATTTTTTTATTAAATCTTATTTTCTATAGAAATACTCTTAGTTTTAATAATCGACATTATTTCATATTATTCTAAAATAACGATCGATTTTCGATATTTGTGGATACATTGTCCCATCACTAAACAACCTTGTATCATTCGTGCCCCGCGGATTCCGATGTATGTATATTATACTAGCTGTGCCCGCGACTTCGTCCGCGTGGACTTATCACGATGCCATCTACCGGGTTCAATTGTATTTTCAAACCATCCAGGGATCTACTCAAATAGACACACACAATTTCATCCAAATCGGTCCAGCCGTTTAGGCGGAGTTAGGTGACAACACGTACAGAGGAATTATCTAAACAAAGAAGATATTTATATATTTTATTAATGTAAACCACCATGGCTGGCTGTGCCGACGGACCATTGGTGCACTCGACTGAGCCAAAATCACATCTCCTCGCGAAACCACGCTCAGATAGATGCCATGCCAGCAGATTTTTGGATTGTTGCTAGGCTGTCTAGCCTGTAAATAACGACATTTGAATACACCTAGGTTAAAGGATTCGGAAAATGCAGGGATGACTCGCAGGAAGAAGGCTTCACTTCGATACATACGAGTACATTCGATATTCACACTGAGTACAGAACTCAGTTATTTCGGTACTTGCGATTTTGCACGAGAAAACGACAAAGAAGGTTGTAATCTCTCTTTCAAATTGCTTAGCATGAAATAAAATCAACATTTTTACGTACTGTTATGTACAAACAATATGATATTTGTATGAAATCCTGCATGTTTGCTAATTGTATTTTTTATTGACTGGTAGAACTAGGGTATACAAATATTAACTACATACTGGTGGATGCCCCTCAGTAAATTTGTTTTGTTCTTTTTGGGTAGTTTGCCAGCCTTGGTGGCTCAGTGGTGCGGTCGTAACGCTGAGCGTGGTCAGTAGGTACTTGGATGGGTGACCGCTCGACCGTTGGAGGCTGAGTGGTTCGGATTCCACGTTTAACTGTAGGTCCCTTCCTTTCTTACCTTACTAGGTGGCAGGGTTTATCCCAGCCGGGTTGATACCACCCACTGAGCGAAACGTCAGTCGAAACGGCTATGTAAATAGTTCGTGTTTTCCGTCCACTGTAGCCGACATGAAATGAAGGGAAGCACTGACATGGCACCTAGTTCACCCGGTGTTATGGGCTGACATCACGGATGTTGTAGGTAATATAGCCAACCGTGTCAGTTTCCATAAAAAAAAATTAAAAACAAGTTTTTCTTATGAATTGTTTTAAATGAAAGTATTGAATACATTTTTTTAAATTAATTTATTGTAGTTTAATCTAAATTTTATATTGTTTTATTACATCTAATTTGATTTTAATTGTACTCAATATAGAACGTGCGTAACTATTAAATTAGTTACAATATTTTGTATATATAAAACAATTTTCCTTGTCTATAAATTGAACCAAAAATAGTTTTCAATCAAATACTGAGAATCCGTACGAAAACATGGCGCGTAAAATATACGTGTTTAATCCTGCCCTTTAAAACTTGTTGGCAGACGGCAAGAGGTAGGTAGGACAATGAACTACAAGCACACCTATCATAATATATTCGTATTTCGTATATGTATACATACAACCTACTCATATCTATGCATATTACAACCATTCGAAATGAACATAATAACATAATAAAGTTTATATTTACGAGCCAATCACGACCGCTATTTTTAAACATTTTAGCAAACATACATCTATTTCAGATAGATAGATAGATAGATAGATAGATAGATAGATAGATAGATATAGATAGATAGATGCATGACTGGCAAAGGCGGACTTATCCCTTACAGGGATTTTTCCCAGTCCACCTTTGGATGTTTGTGAGTCGTATGTTGTGAAAAACGTATAGGTAGGGAGTAGTAAAAGACTTGAGTTAATAATATGTATAACTATAATAAACTATAATATACTACGTACTAGTTAATTTAACATATCTATTATAACAAATTAAAATAAGTAATGGTTTAGATTTAAATTTTTAAAATATCTAGTTTCAGTTACAACCTATTGCTTGTTAGTTTAAATAATAGGTTTAAATTTTATGTTATTTAACATAGGTTTATTAATATAGCTAGTGTGATTAAAATTTATATGTATTTAGAAATGGTACGAAGAATAAATAATTTATAATAAAAAATACAACACAAAAACGAATAAAATCCTTTACAAATTGATCGCCCCTACGAAAGATTTCAACGAATCCGTCACATTGGAGGTTTTTTCGTACTAGGTAAAGAAAATTAACCTACTACTGTAAAAATAACTTTACGGTAGGTAGGTTACCACATAATATGTTATAGAATAAAGCGTATGTGTTTCATTATACCGTTGTAGGTATCTTAGCAGAACACGTACACTGCGAATCTATTGAGTGGCTGGTTTATGTAAATTTAATTGACCCATTATCAACTACTTGTAGTCGTTTATATACATGTGTTTGATTATTTTGCAGTCATATGAACTGCGTATTTCACGGATATGCCTAGATACGAGTATTGTGGCATTTCATTACGCAGTTAATAATATTATACTTGTTTATAAATGGAATTTCGCCGAAAAATATCGATATGTCATCACCGGAATGGATAAACATGAAATTTTATGCGGAAATATGTAAGTGTTTTCATTGAAGCACCTAAAAATCAGAATCGGTGCTATATCGGTGCCGACACGCGTCTAATAGAGACTTATGGATTGTAGCTTAACATTTTCAAAAATACCAGAACGAAAAATTTGTTAGGATTTGTTTTTGCTTAAAACGGTGCGTACCAAATTCTTGATTAAAGAAAATTTAAAAATAGCTAAATCTCAAATTTATCTTTATTAATTTCTCCGCAGTTCAATTGCAATAATGTTTGCAACATAACCCTAAAAATGACCACCGGCACTGAGCATCATGAATTTATTTATCCAAAGTAAATGAACATGAATCGGCAAACTTTTTGAAGGTTTTCGATTACCAAGACCATGGACACGTGCTCTCAGAGGCGGGCTGAGAACGATATCTCGAATGCAAATAATTGTATTAGGCAAATAAACGATATCTGAAGGCGTATCACGCATTGCGGAATAAACGAACTGCCGCAGCAATTGCTTGGTTCCGTCGCTTCCCTGGGCGTGCTTATTGGTCCTTATTTGTACGAATATAAGACTGATCTTACAATTCTAGTAAGAAGCTCGCACGCGATCTGTAGGCGAATATTCTAATTTGAATATCGCACAAGGAGATTTTTTGTTTGTTTCCATAAATTCGTAATGCCTTTGCATATTTACTGGTTGTATATAGAACACCTCAACATCCTAACCTTCAACCACACAAAATCATAATCTATATAAGCGAGACCCGTATCCAGGGGTTTGGTGATGAGGTGATAATGAATTATGACTCAAATTATTGTGACACTATGATAGATGACGATGAAAACAAAACTAAGACAAAATCAACGACGACAATGATTACTGTGATGACGACAATCGTGACAATAATGATGGTAATGCTGATGGCAATGTTAACAATATTTTTCTGCATGCAGTGTTCGACGCGTCAGCGAAGTCGCCGCAAGGTCTCCTCTTCGGCTCGTCCTACCACCTCGGGAACTTCGACGAGTGCGTGGCGGTGCAGGAGGAAGGTGTGCAGACACACCAACCTCTCGCCGGCAAGTACTGCCTCGCTACCATCGAGTGGAAGCAGAGCGAGGCTGTCAGGAAGGTAACTATAGTTACCGTTACATTTGTCTAAATATCTAGTAGGTACAGGTGAGGCTGGTCGTCAGACACACACACATGCACACACCCTCATACAAATACATCCTCTCACACACACACACACACCCTCACACATATCGTGAAGCACAGTTGATGGGAACCTGTTTATGCGACGACCTGTTAAAGGACGAATGTTGTTCCCATCCAGAGCGGCGCAAGGCGTGGCGTGGGCGACATGGGCGACCGCCTACGGCCTCGCGGCCCAAGGGGTCTCGCGCCTCGAAAGTTCATGCAGCGGAAAGTTCATGTCATCCATTTCGACAGTGAAAATCCATAAAATCCATCCTCTAGTGCCGCCAGAGAGGGCCTCGCAAAATGTATCTTGCCCACATCAAGTTTAGGTCTTGCCCCGCCACTGTTCCCATCCCTCCTGCATCTTGAGCTCCAGACAGTCTAAAGAAGCCGTTTCACGCATGGCCATGGCCATTCGCTCATGATGGTAGATTTTTTCCCGTAGTTCAAATTGGATAGATATACCCGAAATAATTGTTTTATGCAAGAAATATTAATCAAATCATTTAAACATTCCTAGAACCGTTCGAAAGTTCACATACGGACGCCATATTTCACATACGTATATAATGTAGATAGTTTTCTGTTTTTCAAATTAAATTCGTCACAAAATGCAATGCAAACATATTTGTGAGACAAACTGAAGTTTAGTGGTAGCATAGCAAGCGGACGAGTGGAGAGTCAACAGAGCAGGTACCTAGGTGGTTCTTGTTCCAACGTCACGGTCACGATAGCGCGGTGGGTGAATGCGTATTTGGCTAGGCCTTATGAATATTCATTAACGAATATCAATTTCTGAGATTATTTTTATGGGAATCAGACGAGTGTCAGTGGACGTGCGAAACAAAAATATTTTTTATTACTTAAGAGTACGTATTATGTCATGAATGAATTGATATGTATAACACAATCTGATCTCGCGGCTTCGCTTCACGGCGGCACATAATCCCATATAATCTTATAATCCTTAATATTATGTCTCTGAAAACGTCAATGAAAATCCCATGTGAATCGATTAAGTAGTTTTCGACTTATAAGGAAAAATACTAATGACGACTTTCCGAAGATTTTCCGCTCTATTTATTACGATATGATTATTATTTCTATACATGACAGAAAGCGAACTTTTGCAGAATGTAATTTCTTCCAGTCGCCTTAGTGCACTCCAATACTTTATCATTGTTAGTGTGGTTTTTTCTTTCATTACAGTCACATCAACATTACGCACACAAATTGTTTTCGAAAATACGATAATCTCATCTGAGTTTCGAACCCCCGACCTCTCCCTTGAGAATCCTGCGAACCAGGTTGCGCATTAACTAATTGTTGTTGCGTCCGCTCTTGTAAATAACTCCGGTTATGCGGTAGTTTCCATGACCTACGCATCACACACCACGCACTATAATGACAAATGACGTAGGCATGTAGGGAAGTCATTTGAATTAAAAACTAATTTAATTAGAATAATATATTTAGATGGTTTTAGTAAAGTAGTCGCGATCTCGCCGCAGTAGAGCAGCAAAGGTTTGGTATTTCCTCAGTCAGGGCGGAAAAGATTTCACAGCTTTAGGAATACTGATATTATCTTATCAGGAATGCCCAGGCTGCAAGAAAGTAGTGATTTTATTTATTTATTTATTTGTTAGAAAACAGATCACAAACAGATAAAACATAAGAGTTATACACGCATTGAAGTCTGGCCATATTTGAAGACCGCTTCTGCCTCAGCGCCCATGATAGTCCACATAAAAAATACCGGCCAAGTGCGAGTCCAACTCGCGCACCGAGGGTTCCGTATCGCCATGTCATAGCCAGCGCCACTCACGCCATCTATGGCGTGTTTATGAAATGCTTCATATTAGTTAAAATTCATGATCAGTTAAAATGTTTCAAACTATTTTTGGTAGATGGCGCGCGAGCATACACTTTTTAGTTTCTTCTATGGACACACCCGTGAATTTTTTACTTTTTCTAATTTGTTGTTATCTCGCCCATAATAACACATATTCTGTGAAAATTTCAACGCGCTACCTATTACGGTTCAAGAGATACAGCCGTCGGACAGACGGACGGACAGACACAGACAGACAGACAGACAGTCGGCGTAGGCTTAGTAATATGGTTCCGTACCGGATACGGAACCCTAAAAAATGGGCGGTTTACCAAAATTGATTAAACATTGAATTCGATTCCCTATTCATTACCGTATAGCATTTAATATTTTTTTATTGCTCCCGAACTGAGTGGCTTTGTTCGATGTTGGAGCCTCAGGCACAGCCAATTTCACCGCCGAGGAGGTGCCAGTCCGGCTTGAAGGCAGACTGACGTCACCTACCTTCTTGGAGGTGATATTGGCTGGTCGTGCCGGCAGAAGTGAAAACTTTTTGTATTTCCGAAAATAATTCTTAGGTGGTCATAAAAAAAACTAAACACCCTAAACAAATTTAAACACCGTAACATTGCTTAAAAAAGAAAACAAAAGAAGAAAAATAAAATTTGAGGGATTCGAACCCATGGTCAAAAAATACAAATCCTACATTCTTACCATTGAGCCACGAAATCACATAAACGACCAAACGAATATCGGATTCCCTTGATTCGCTTTCGGCGTTACTGTCACTGAGAGACGAACAGAATTGATCCCGAGCCATCGTAACTTAACCCTTAAAGCAATGACTTAAGGTTGCATTTTAAATAATAAAAATAAATCTGTCGCTTTTCGAGATCTGTCGCGAGTCTAACATTTTTTACCCACCTAAAAAAGTGCCAAGCGCCGCTAAAGAAGTTTTCACTTCAATAACGTAAGTTTATATTTAAAGGTGTATATTTAAACAGCAACGCAGCGGGCGAAGCGGCGAGTTGCGCTGGGCGGTATGCGTGCCGGACGCGTGCGGCGCGGCTGACGTGCGCCAGTTCGTGCTGGACGTGCTCGCGCGCACCGTCGGCAACACGAGCCGCGTGCTGGTCGACCAGCACGACTGCTACACGCGCGGCCCTCAGCACTACTCCACGCTGGATGACGCCTTCCTGTAAGTGCTCTTCAGACACCGTCTCGCACAGACACGGATCGAAAAAAAATATATTCCGGACCTGCCACTATATAAGGTCTTTCATTAGTAGGTAACTTTACGCTAAGGGGTGTATGTGTGTCAGATACTGATCACGTTCCCATACCTATTTTTTTTTTACGATATCAAATACCTACCCATGCTATGAAATAATTGTTCAAAAAACTATTATATTATAGGATGTGTAGGTATTTGATATCCGAAAAAAATGGGTATGGGAACGTGATCAGTATCTGATACACATACACCTCTTAGCGTAAAGTTACCCTACTACTGAAAGACCTTATATACGCACGCTGCTCATGACGGACCCGCGACTGTACTTGGGAGGAAATATATTGGTTCATCCATCAGGCACAGCCTATTTCATCCCTGAGTAGGTAGAAATCCGGCTTGTAGGCAATGTCTTTGGGTGAAACTTTGTTAGCTCGGTAGCTCAGTGGTGCGGTCGATCGACTTATTAAGCAACCCTGGTCGGATGTGTGACCCACCGCTCTAACGTTGGAGGCTGACCGAGGTTCGGATTCCACGTTAAACTGTAGGTCCCTTCCCTTCTTAACTTACTAGGTGGTAGGGTTTATCCCGGCCGGGTTGGTACCACCGCACTGAACGGAACGTCGGTCGAAACGGCTATGTAAATAGTTCGTGTTTTCCGTCCAGTTCAGTGTAGCCGACATGAAATTAAGGGAAGCACTGACATGGCACCAAGTTCACCCGGTGTTATGGGCTGACATCACGGATGTTGTAGGTGATGTAGCTAACTGTGTCAGTTTCCATAACAAAAAAAAAAGTTATTTATACGAGATTTGAGGCAGTGTGAATAATGTGGATTGTTGAAGTAAGGATAGATGTTCCCCGAGAACATGACATGTTCTCGGGCGTGGTACATTGTACCACGCCTTCAGTAGAATGAAGTAGACCTTTCAGCATTCCTTCATGGTATTGATGACACGCCTCTTTGATGACGACGAGGTGTAGATCTAAGCACAGAAGTCCTAGAACCTACCTTCATTAAATATGTTGATGTTAGCTTAGGTAATGTGCTAAATTAAGTTATGGTTATGGCGTTATATCAACGAGTCTTCGTTTAAACATTGGGTGTGTTTTATGTACCTACCTCATTACTACAATGGAATGTCCTGGAATGTAGTTTAAAGGCCTTGGTTAATATGAGAAACGGATTGCTGTTGAGGTCCAGGTTTCTTCAATTGGAGATACATGACCAAAAATATGATTTCTTCTTTAATGCATATTCTGCATTTAGGTAACCGTATTTCTTGCAACAAGAAATAATTTTTTTATGGAAACTGACACGGTTGGCTACATCACCTGCAACATCCGTGATGTCAGCCCATAACACCGGGTGAACTAGGTGCCATGTCAGTGCTTCCCTTCGGTCGTGCCGGCTACACTGAACTGGACAG
Organism: Nematopogon swammerdamellus; assembly: GCA_946902875.1. Taxonomy (NCBI): domain Eukaryota; kingdom Metazoa; phylum Arthropoda; class Insecta; order Lepidoptera; family Adelidae; genus Nematopogon; species Nematopogon swammerdamellus. Next base: position 20,044,782 of record OX336337.1, on the reverse strand, counting down.
AAAACACAAACTATTTACATAGCCATTTCGACCGAATTCAGTGCGGTGGTATCAACCCGGGCGGGGTGAACCCTACCACCTAGTAAGGTAAGAAGGGAAGGGACCTACAGTTTTACGTGGAATCCGAACCACGGTCAGTCTCCAACGGTCGAGCGGTCACCCATCCAAGTACTGACCGGTCGACTGAGCTATCGAGGGTGACAAGACAAAACATCCGGCGTGCTTTGTAATTCATCTTTCGTAGTCCATATCCGGTTGACCGCACAACCGATGTTCGATATATATTTCAATTAAGTATTAATCGACTGCTCTGTGGTTGTAAATAATGTGACATTTTACTGTCCATCATTGGATTTAATATGCTAAATGTAACGACCCAAATCCGGATTCTGCAAACCGGTTTGACAAACTTTGCATTGACTTCCAGTAATGCTTGTATTTTGAGAATAGGGAACTGGTTTGTGGATACACGGTATAAAGCACTTGCCTAGTTTATTGACACGTTTGGAACTTACTGCTTTTGATTTATGTTATGCAGATCAGTTCATGTTCGACTTGCTGTTCTCTAGATGATTTTTTTAGCCCTAAAGGGGTTGAGCCGATAAGTTTTCTTATAATCTTAAAGGGTTATAAAGCCGAAGTGGTTTTAGCCGATGAGTTTAATTAGTCCCTTAAGGAGTTTAGAGCCGAAGGGCTTACCAAGACAATGTCTCTTCGGCTTTGCTCCTGCAAAAATATTGGTTATTCGAATCCTCAGTACGAGTAGCAAAGACTACTTAGTCCTAGGTTCGCCAGCGATGAAAAAAAACTGACTGAGGTGGCTGCTCGATCGTTGCATATCCTGGAAAACTCCAGAGAAATCTAGAGAAATATCATTATAAATCACACGCTATAAAAATTATATATTAACCATTCCTCGTCATAATATCTTCCCAGGGGTTTGATCAGCTTCTTCGCGCTTGTGCTGGTCATATGCACGGCTCTTGACCTGTGGTGGGCCCGCCAGTCAGACAAGCGTCACAGCGTACTGCAAGGCATAGTCATCTCCTTCTCCGCCACCCACAACGTTCGAAAGTTGCTCTCCACGAAGCAACCCAACGGATTTGGCCTGGACTGCATCGCTGGGATCAAAACCCTGGCTATGGTGTTCATCACGGCTGGCCACGCCTGCCTCTTCATCGCTAGCGGCCCCGTCATGGATGCTGAGGCTTGGGACAGAGTAAGTTATTGTTATCATCATTATAGAAACTGAGGGACTGATGTTGATATGAATTATCGGTGTCAGCGATGACAGTCAACTTTGTTGGAGTAGTGATGAACACTTACCAGTTAATTTGCTCTCGAAAGACATGACGCAGAAATAACTCAACATCACACTAAATAGAAGATCATACCTATTTATAGCATTTTATAGAAGAGGCTACTGAACAAGTTTCAAGTAGTACACTCTTAAAAGTAAACATTTAATGAGCATTTAGTGCAAAACTCACTTTATTACACTTCTTCACTAAGAATATACCTACCCAACTTTAAAGAACGTACGTCTGTTCAATATGTGTTGTGTACCTAATTCACAAATTTTAATAGGATTCCATTAAAGCGAATGTTAAATTAAAGTTACGTTATGTTCAAGAATAACATAATTTTATTATCTCAAGATCGTCATGTAGCTTCATCTCAGAAATATATGATGGCGTTCTATCTGACACAGCTCCTACGACAACCACTGAACTCGTTCATGTTGAACAACACTCTCCTGGTGGACACGTTCCTGATGCTGAGTGCATTCCTCTTCTGTCGTCTGTTGCTGTTGGAGCTTGACAAACGGCGGGGCAGTGTCAACATCATCCCTATCTACATCTTCAGATACATCAGGTATGGTTTAGTAGACTACTCTGCTTGTTTCTTATTCTTCTTCTATATGCATAGCGTCACGCCTGTTTCCCAGTGGGGTAGACAGAGACAACGAATCTCCACGTGCCACGATCCTGATACACCTTTGCAGCCTTTTCCACTTTCATAATGTTCTTCGTACACGCTCGTCGGTTACATGTACCACGCACTTGACCCTTTTTGAGCACATGCCCGATCTGGACCGGGGAAGTGCATCCAGGGCAACCCTTCCCGACTCTTTCACTCACATTCGCTCCATAAATATCTTTCGTTAGTATCCTATAATCCATTCTTCCATCTTGACCGAACCACCAAAGCATTCTTTTCGATCGTGATTTTTTACAATGCTCATCTATAAATATCTATACATATAATAAAATCGTAGAGGTAAGAAAGTCTGTACATTGAATGTATTCGGAAAAAAACTAACCAGGGTGGCTTTAAATGAGATACTGAACATGTTAGAACAGTTTTTAAAATTTTTGTTTGTTTGTTTGTTTGTTTGTTTGTTTGTTTGTTTGTCTGTACGCGCATCACGCAAAAACCACTGAACGGAATTAGACGAAACTTTGTATAGTGGCAGTTTATATGCCGGGTTAACATAATACGTAAAAAAAATAACAAAAATAAAAAAAAATTTACAATTATAAACATTATTGCGCGTTTAAAATCACGTAGTCCAAAGTACATAATTATATCTTGAGAACTGGCAGCAAATACAATTTGAATAAAATATTCATTCGAAATTTAAAAATAAGTAGATACAACGAAAATGACAGTTCTTCTTTTTTATAACTTGAACACAATAATCTATACATATCTATTCTTTCTATACTTATCATAAAATCGTAAATGCAAAAATGTCTATTTGTACGCGCATCTCGCAAAAACCACTGAACGGAATTTGACGAAACTTTTTATAGTGACAGTGTATATCCCGGATGAACATAATAATTTATAATTTTTTTTTAATTTAAATAATTAAATTAAATTAGTTTATAACAAAGAGATTAAAAATGTCTTTGGTTTATAATAATTAAAAAATATAATAAAAATCACGTAATCCAAAGTAAAGGTAAAAAACAATTTTAAATGTCATGTTGACAACGGAGAACTGTCATCTCGACGTGAGCTGGCCGGTGACAAATTGTTTGATAAATAAAAATAATAATTGAAAGTCGAAGTTATGTCCCTGTCATTCGTGCAATAAAATTTATATATCTGTTGCCCGCGGCTTCGCTCGCGTGAAATTCGTATTTCAAAAAAAGAAAGTAAGTAACTAAAGGCGTGCCCGAAGGCAGATCTGGCGCTCACGTAAACGATATTCTTTCTCGATGAAAGTAACTAAGGGCGAGGCGGAAGGCAGAGCTGAGTTCAGGAAGAAGAAAAACATTCTTGAAGAAAGTAAGTAACTGAGGGCGAGGCCGAAGGCCGACCTCTATTCTGGAAGACCACAAACCTTCTCGAAGGAAGTAAGTAACTATGGGCGAGGCCGAAGGCCGAGCTGCGTTCAGGAAGAAGCTAAACCATCTTGAAGAAAGTAAGTAACTAAGGCGAGGCCGAAGGCCGAGCTACGTTCGGATAATTGAAAAACCATCTCGAAGAAAGCAAGTAACTAAGGGCGAGGCCGAAGGCCGAGCTGCGTTCAGGAAGAAGCTAAACCATCTTGAAGAAAGTAAGTACCTGTCAGCCTCGATAGCTCAGTGGTGCAGACAGTCAACTGTCGCTATTGAATGTTAAGCAACGCTGGGTGCGGTCAGTACTTGGATGGGTGACCGCTGACCGTTGGAGGCTGACCGAGGTTCGGATTCCTCGTAAAACTGTAGGTCCCTTCCCTCCTAATATTACTTGGTGGTAGGGTTTAACCCGCCCGGGTTGGTACCACCGCACTGAATGAAACGTCGGTTAAAACGGCTATGTAAATAGTTTGTGTTTTCCGACCAGTTTAGTGTAGCCGGCACGATCAAAGGGGGAAGCACTGACATGGCACCTAGTTCACCCGGTGTTATGGGCTGACATCACGGACGTTGTAGGTGATGTAGCCAACCGTGTCAGTTTCCATAAAAAAAAAAAAAAAAAAAAAAAAAAAAAGTAACTAAGGCGAGGCCGAAGGCCGAGCTACGTTCTGACAAATGATAAACCATCTCGAAGAAAGCAAGTAACTAAGGGCGAGGCCGAAGGCCGAGCTGCGTTCAGGAAGAAGCTAAACCATCTCGAATAAAGTTAATTAATATTAAGATAGAGTTAATTTAATTTAAATTTTATTATAAAGTCCACGCTTCTAACGGTAAATATACCGTGCATCCTAGAACCTCGCGGTTATTCCCGGCTGGATGGCAAGAGGCCCGATGCTATCACCTTAGTGCCATGGACTAAGGGTAGTTTTTTGATGTGGGACGCCACTTTTGTTCTCACATTGGCACCAAGTCACGTTAGGACATCTTCAAGAGCGGCTGGCGAGGCCGAGGCTGGGGCGGAGAGCCTCAAACGCAGCAAATATAGAAATATAATTCAAGATTTCGAATTTGTTGCGTTTGCGGTTGAAACCCTCGGCCCGTGGAGCAGTGAAGCCAAAAGAGGCTTGAGCTGGTTGACGCAACTGGTGTCCCGCCATCAAGGGCTTATGTACTTCATTCAAAGGGTAAGCCTTGCCATCCAGCGGGGTAATGCCGCAAGTGCTCTAAGAACATTTGAAAATGCCCGTTTTGATAATTATTTTAATGTTTGTTAGGTAGGTTTTAATTGTTTAGTTATTAATATTACGTTTTTATTTTTATGAAATAAATAGATTTAGTAAACGATATTATATTCTATCGAAGAAAGGAAGTCTTTAAGGAAGGCGGAAGAGGATTTTTGGTTTACCTGAACGCAGCTCGGCCTTCGGCCTCGCACTTAGTTCCTTCCTTTCTTCCAGAAGGTTTATCGTCTTCCTGAGCGCAGCTCGGCCTTCGGCCTCGCCCTTACTTACTTCCTTTATTTGAGAAAGGTTTATCGTTTACCTGAAAGCAGCTCGGCCTTCAGCCTCGCCCTTAGTTAGTTACTTTCTTTAAGAATGTTTATCGATTACCTGAACGCAGCTCGGCCTTCGGCCTCGCCCTTAGTTACTTACATTCTTCTTTGGAATACGAATTTCACGCGAGCGGAGCCGCGGGCTCAGCTAGTCATACATAAATGCATACCACACGCTGTATCCCGACAATCGGGGTAAGCAGGGTAATATGTTCGTTTAGGCTTTTACCGCTATTACACATTGTATACGTTTTTCGGTTATGCGGTATTTAAAGCGACTCACTTTTAAAGTCGACGTTTCGTCCCTCGCTCCGGGGACATCATCAGGACTCGCGGAACTGCGACGACCTGGAGGACACCCGACACGTCGTCCAGTCAGATGTCAATTCTGGAGCGAGGGACGAAACGTCGACTTTAAAAGTGAGTCGCTTTAAATACCGCATAACCGAAAAACGTATACTAAGCAGGGTAATCTCTGTTGGGCTGCAAGGACTTTAGAAAATTACAGCACAATACCGACCACCCCGTTTCGCAAAATATTCGGACAAGATAACTATCAAGTAGCAAGTAAGGCACGAATACCTACCTGCTGCATGACTCGGTGGAAGAACCGTGAGAAGGTGAAAGGTGGATAGCGTGTCGCCCTTTAGCACGGTGTCTTGGCTTCGATAGTATCTACCTACGACATCACTTTCGGTGCGGTTCAGAATACACTCGTACTGTACATATATGTAACATACATTAACAGCTCAGTCAATCCACAGAGTGACACCAGCCTACTTGGTGGTGATTTTGTTCTACATGACGTGGCTGCCCAAGAGCGGCGAGGGTCCTCTCTGGAAGGATAAGCTGGAGCTGGAGAAGGAACGGTGCACTGCCAACTGGTGGGCGAACATCCTGTACGTCAACAACTATGTCAACTCAGATTCGCTGGTGAGTGTGACAACTTTTCGGACAATTCTAATAAAGCACAGAACAGCGGTCGGCGACTTTCTTCCTACGGCTGACCGTAGGAGCGCGACGCGTCTTCCTTATCCTGTTCGTATGTAATAATAAGATAATAGTTTACTACAAGGTCGCTTTGAGGAATATGGAACCTGTCTGAAACAAAAAATACGAACCAATAAGTACCTATATGTATTATGTTTGAAGTTGATACGATTTTAGCGTATCCACGATAATATTAAGATAATACGATTAGTAAATATCTAAATAAAAAAAACCTGTTAATTGAGAACGTTGTTCACACACAGATAGGGTTCCGTAGCCGTATGTTCCATCTTGTTGCACGTATAGAGAGTGTCATCAATCAATCACGCGGTCACGCTCGCACTTGTCTCGCGTTCGGCACAGCTTGTTTTGTATAAATATGTTGAGTCCTTCGTATCCCTCACGCCATCTATCGGTGACTGCTTATATGTGCTTTTGTAGTTCATTTAATGATCATTCGGTAGATGGCGCTCTTTCACAGATTATGATAATTATTGTAAGGTAATTAAAATTTTTTACTTTTTGCTTTTTTGTTATTTTCAAAAAGTTGAACCGCTTACCTATTACGGTTCAAAAGATACAGCCCTCAGACGGACAGACAGACATCCAGACGGCGTAGGCTTAGTAATAAGTTTCCGTACGGATACGGAACCCTAAGAAAAAGCTCTCTGACTGACAGAACGACGAACGGACAGACGTACATACAACGGCGTAACATGATGTCTGTCTGTCTGTCTGTCTGGGTTCCTTTGTAACATTTTTGTACGAAATCCTAAACATTTTGTAAATTGAAGATGAGAGCAGTTTTATTTTAAAAATAACAAAAATACCTATGCATCCTCAACCTACTAAATTAGGAATGTACTAAAATTTAATTAGCATATCACATGTTACCAGTTTTTCTCGTCTGACTAGATTATTTAGAAAAACAAATATAAAAAGTTAGCTAATGTAATTTTATGTTAATGGATGTGTTTTTTTGGACTACTAGCTAGGTAATAAAAATGCCAGACTGATAAGCGTAGTGCGTGCATATTTGTGTTAAAGGGGCCGTCTGCACAAGAAATAAATTCATATGTTGTATTTTCGAAACCCATGTCCAAATTTTCTAAAAATGTTTCACCTTAGGGTGTCTTCATCTTCTTAGCCACATAATTTCCTCTTTCATTCAAAAAAATTCAATTACTTCATTATATTAATTTCTATATTTATTTTGTTACGAGAGTCGCATAACTTTTTTTTTCTACATGCTCGTATAATTTCGCTAAATAACCCATGACAAAAAATATTGAAGTTTATTGAATAAAATCACATAAATCTCTTAGCACCCTGTAGAAGTAATGTTTGTATCATTTATAAAAAAAAACCGGCCAACTGCGAGTCGAACTCGCGCACCGAGGGTTCCGTATCGCCATGTCATGATCAGCGCCACTCACGCGATCTATGTATTAGTTAAAATGCTTCATACTATTTTCGGTAGATGGCGCGTATACACTTTTTAGTTTCTTTTATGGGGACCCCGTGAATTTTTTACTTTTTGTTATTTTTATTTATTTGTTGTTATATCGGCCATAATAATTAATAACACATTCTGTGAAAATTTCAACGGGCTACCTATTACGGTTCAATAGATACAGCCCTCGGACAGACGGACAGACAGACAGACAGACAGACAGCCAGACGGCGTAGGCTTAGTAATAGGGTCCCGTACGACGGATACGGAACCCTAAAAATGATTTTCAAATCGTAGTCCAAATATATTTCAGTGAATTTTACCAAAACTATTAAAATATGTGAGCGAAGCGGCGACCGAAGTGGCCGAGACTGCAGGCGTAAGTTGTACCTACAAGCTAATAATGCTGTTTGCCTTGGAAGCGTGAATCTGGGGATTTCAATCTTAAAGCTGTTATGGTTTATGACCTGGTGACCACAGACCTCTGTGCTGGTGACAGACAGTGCGTGCGACAGATATAAGTATTATCAAAATTGCAGCGAGACTGAATTAGTAGATTCAACTGTAGCCGATCTTACTAGATACCTACCTAGCTGGTCAAAGTAAGTACCATGGCGACCTCTCTGGTGCAGAGATATCTGTCTGTCTGTCTGAAACTTGGAATGTTTATAGATTTCATGTAGAAAATAAAATTTAAGGCGAAATTTAAGCAAAGTTAGGCCTCAGAAATATAGATAGATAGATAGAAAATTCTTTATTGCTCCAGTAAACATTAAACAGTAACAAATACATTGGAAAATTTACATAAGGTGCAAAGGCGGACTTATCCCTTACAGAGATTTCTTACAGTCAACCTTTGGATGTTTGAGATTTGATAATATAGTGGAATGTAAGTAGGTATAGCAAAAGAGTTGAGCGTGACTATTGAAGATAAAATAATAATAAGAATAATTATTAACAATACATATAAGTACATGCTAGTAAAATATAAGCCATACATGTAATATACATAACTATGTATAATACATATTAAATATAAATTATTTATAATAGATAGATAGATAGATAGATAGAAATACTTTATTGCTCCAAAAAACATTTAACATAAACACACAATAAGAAATTTACATGAGGGGCAAAGGCGGACTTATCCCTTACAGGGATTTCTCCCAGTCAACCTTTGGATGTTTGAGAGTCGTATGTTGCGAGATATAAGTAGGTAGTAGCAAAAGACTTGAGTGTGGGAATGTAAAATATAATATAAGGAAAATAACTATAATATACTATAATATACACCACATATAAGTACATACTAGTTAATTAAACGTATAAATTACTATTTATAGATTAAATTAAATACATATGAATTACAATTTATATAATACATAATACCTAAATATATACATACATACTTGTCCATTCAGAATTAAAGGATTTTTTAGCTTTTGACTTCACACTGACGGAGATAGTACAACTTTAAGTGTTTTTTAAATAACGGAAGCGACTTGCAGTGCCGTATACAGTGAGGTAGTAGATTCCACAGCCGAGCTGCGTGCACAGAAAAGGAGTTTGTGTAATATCCAGTTTTATGAGTGGAAATGGCTAAGATATTATCATCACTTGACCGAAGCGTTACACCGTGGGAAACTAAAAAAAAACCAAAAAAATATTGAGGAAAAAAATTTTTTTTTTCTGACCATAGAAGGTTCTCACGCGCCCGGGGTGCTAGGTGCGAAGCGGTGAAGGACGTGCTAACAAGTAGATAAGGGCGACGGAACCCTGTGTGTGAGCAAGGTCTGCACTTATGATATGCTTTTGATTTTTTTTCTAAATGCACTTGGGGTTGTGGCTACTGAGTGGAGACATTCAGACACAGCCAATAACTCCTCGCGAAACCAAGCTCAGCGTGTCGCCACGCCAACTATGGAGACGGACAAAACCCACGATGACATGAGATAAACACATTGTGAGATCATACAAGGCGTTGGACTTCGTTGAACGCTCACTAACCATTAGGGACTCTGGGTAGAGAAGATAAGGACTTTGGAGCTGGTTTTTACATTAGGTAAATTGTTTTAAGCCGTATAAAAAAAAACACCTTGATGAACTAAATGCCATGTCAGTGTTTCCCTTCGGTCGTGCCGGCTACACTGAACTGGACGGAAAACACGAACTATTTATATAGGTAGCCCTTTCGACCGACCTTTCATTCAGTGCGGTGGTACCAACCCGTTTGGGTTAAAGCCTACCACCTAGTAAGGTAAGAAGGTAAGGGAGCTACATTTTGTTGGTTCTGCTTGTCCACAGTGCATGTTCCAATCGTGGTACCTCTCAGTGGACACGCAGCTGTTCTTCCTCGCGCCGGCGTTCATCTACCCGCTGTGGCGGTGGCGCCGGGTCGGCCCTGCGATCCTGTCTGTCGCAACTGCCGTGTCGGCGATCATACCGGCCGTCGTCACTTACGAGAACAAGCTGGATCCAACGCTGATGGTGTATGCTAAGTATGTATACAATATGTTTTTTTAAGTGAATTAGTGCTGATTTGAAGTGTCTGTTTTCAGAGTTAGGTTACACTTGAGTTACGGCATGCAAAGCCTCCTTCACATTTCGCTTCTCTCTCTCTCTCACTCATTCTCTCTCTCTCTCTCACTCATTCTCTCTCTCTCTCTCTCTCTCTCTCTCTCTCTCTCTCTCTCTCTCTCTCTCTCCTCTCTCTCTCTCTCACTCACTCTCTCTCGTTCTCTCTCTCTCTCTCTCTCTCTCTCTCTCTCTCTCTCTCTTTCTCTGTAAGAAGACAGTGAAGGAGGATGTGGTTATGGGAAACAAAGCTACTTCTTTTCTGCCTTTATTGTAAAGGGTGAGATTCCGCAATAACTACCAAATGTTTAAAGGATGATTCTGAAGATCCTTGGATGGACTTTGAAAGAAAATTAGTATTTTTTTTTCAACATAAAAGAAATACAATCTGTATCTCCGTACATTCTTGAAATCTTGACTACCAAGGCTAGAACAACCAAATGTGTTCATTAGAACTATATAATCATACCTTAAATAGGTAGTATGCAGCTAGAACAACTCAATACATTTTTAATTCCTAGCTGTGCTTCATTCAGCATTTTTCAAATTGCCTAATACCCAAAAGTCATACATTGAGATTACATACATACATTTTACATGGCTCAACCTAAGTGCACTTAAATTGTATTCATTGTAATCGACACAGTTTAACAATATTTAGATTTTCAATTATATTTAGCCACTTTAGCACTCAAACACTATTTCAATAACCGAACGAAGTAAATAAAGTTTATGTGAGTAAATTATTTCATAAGTATGTAAAGTAATTTAAGTGTTAGTATATAGTTAACATTATGTACATTACGTAGTACGTGATGAGAGTGTATTTACAGACTTCGGTAAACAAGGAATGCCGAAGATACATTGTAAAGTAATTTCATTATAAATTCATTATTACACCTGCAATCCATAAGCACACATGTTTTTTTTAGGGTTCTGTATCCGGTACGTGACCCTATTACTAAGCCTACACCGTTTGTCTGTCTGTCTGTCCGTCCGTCCGTCCGAGGGCTGTATCTCTTGAACCGTAATAGGTAGCCCGTTGAAATTTTCACAGAATATGTGTTAATATATATTCAAATAATAAAAACAATCTTCATACCTGCTCGTCGGTTACGGGTATTACGCACTTGACCCTTTTTGGGCACATGCCCGATCTGGACCAGTGAGTCCAGGGCGACCCTACCCGACTCTTCTGTTCATATCCGCTCCATAAATTTCATCCATTGTGTTAACATGGCCGAAGCATTCCTTTCTCAAATATTGTCACTATTATCTTCTTTCAGACCACAGCGCTCTCGCACTACACTATTTCTCAATCTATCTACGAGTATCATTGTTACTCTACACATCTCCTCAACGCGCGCATTTCCACAGCATTTATCCTGCTTTTATGCTTCGTCTGCCAGTAGTTTAATATACTAACATAATTATGTTGATACAAATTACGTATCAAAGTTTGACAAAGGCTCTTTACACCTGATTCACTTAATTAATAAGTCTTTGTAGTCAGAACTCTCAGCAAAATTGTTAGTCTTGCTCTCAAGCTGTGTTTTAGATAGACTATGGGCGGTGTTATTATGTGGCTAGTCACTAAATACTTGTAAAAATATGTTTAAAAAAATAACCTGCGAAGTTTCTTGTCGGTTCTTCTTCGTGGGTGTAATCGAACCGGATAGAACAAATTGTGACAAGTTCGAGCGCAGTCTAACTGCCATATGAATGATCAATAAACAATACAATACAATACAATGCCCAACGTTCTCTTTCGTACATCAGTGTAGGGGCCAGCACTCCACCATTGACACTAGACAGCCAAACGCTCCCTCATGGACATACTTTGGCTGCTCATAATAGCATGCAATGAATGTGCATGAATGCAATCTACGAGAATTTTGTAGAAATGTCTAATCTTTTTTTTGTATGGCATCCGGTATGGGTGGCTGAGTCGGAAGGGCCAAAGCAATATCCGACCAGCCAATGTCACCTTTGAGAAGATAGGTGCCATACCGGAGACTTCCCTGTAATCTATATTAAATCCCCTAAAAATATTTTGAATACCAATAAGTGTGCACCTATTAATAGATGATGTAAGTAATGCACCTAGATAAAAGTAACATAAAGAAAACATTTTACAGAGAAACACTGTAAGTAAAATTATGTAAAGTATGTTTAACCAATTATGTCACAAATGCGTCACAAACATTGGCCCACGCCTAAAACGAGAACATCTTTAGCCCAAAAAAATCGTTATCTTCTTAGGACCTTTTCTGTATACAAATGTAAATAGAACACTCAATATAATAAATCTCACCAATTTTAAATGCAAGACCACCCTTCACAAATACTTAAACAGCCTAACATACGATGAAACAGAAAACATGCTAACAGTAACCAAGTGATACCCTATTAATTTAGGATGGCTGTTTTATATGTAGAATTTTATATAAATATGTAGGTATACAACGTATTAATTATTGATATTTATTCATATTGATTCTATATTCAGTGTAACTTCCCTGATATATTGAAAGTGCATTTATATGTGTAGGTATATAATCTTTATACTGATTAAAATAGCTTTTAATTAAATTAATATATTTAGAATTATTTTAATATAGGTATAATATATATAATATAATTATTACTTTACTCTTCTATTATACACTTTAAAGGAAACTTAAAAGGAATAGGTAAAAAGATATAAATAATAAATAATACATACTTATAAACATTAACATTTATATACACAAATACAAATGACACAGTAACATAGTACATAGTACAAAATATACTTGGAGAGTCTATACGAAAGACCCTGCTTCCCATAACACAGGGAATCCTAGCTTGGGAAGCAGGGCTCCAGGAAAAAATACGGCCCACTATAATATGTAAATATAATACTAGGTACTAACTAACACTACTAACCTCTATTTTTGTTTTAATTAATAATAAGAAAATTGTACCTATGTTCCTACTTTTGGCTTTATAATGTGTATAATTTGGTAATAAATAAATTTTGAATTTGAATTTGAATTATGTAAGTAAGTACCTATAAACAAAAATATTCATCCATCACGGCGATCAACGGCACGGTCCCCATGACGGATGCTGCGTTCCCCCGTTGAATGGCAATGCTAATTCGCTGCTTGAAAATTTTCATATTGTCAACCAAATTGTTTCACTGATACTTAAATAGGTAAAATACGTAAAGGTTGCCTAGGTGCAAACAAGAAATACAAGCAAGCCATCATGGCATATATTTAATAGTTAATGTTTAACTACAATAGGTCATTTCCATATGTTTTAAGCATGAACGTGTTTACTAACGCACATTGTTTATTATTTATTGTATAATTTCATCCGTAGGTACTCTTGCGTACGTCGAAAATTCCAGTAATTACGTATAACTAACCCATACCACCGCTCACAAGAACATTATTATTTACAGCATTAATAATTTAATACCTGGGCGACCGAGCGAATGTACACAAGTTTAGCTCACTTAAAGTTATAGAATTTTGACCTGACTGTCTATTTTAAATTGTACATAATACCTATTACAACTTTTAAAGAAACAGCATTGCATAACAACAATTATAGTCTTTTGCCTGAAGGCCTTACGAGGAAAAACTACGCGTTTACTTGCGAGAACGAATAAAAATACATAATATTGTCAAGTCGGCGAGAATTTTATTTCTGTGTGAAATGTAAAATTATAAAAATGCTGTGTTTACAATTTGTTTCTTAGCGTTGTATACAACTTCAATCAAAGATCTTGAATGAAAGAAGTTAGTGAACAAGAACTAACAACATAATATGTTACTTCTATCTATCTATTCTCAGTCTTAATTATATGAAACTTAATATTAGCATTATATTTTATTATTATGAAACAAGTCTTCCTGAAAGACAGAAATCAGAACTATTTGTAAAATAGGCATAGACAATTCCTAAATATTTTCTTTTAGTTTTTGTGAATATAATATTTTTTTTATGTAATCCGGTATGGGTGGCAGAGTCGGAGGGGCCAAAGCACATGCTCCGACAAGCCAATATCACCTCCGAGAAGATGGGTGCCATACCGGAGCCTCCCTGGATTGCTGGCTATACTGGACTAGAGGAGAGCACGACCACAGCATATATATGGCTAAAGCAGTATGGAAACTACGTACAAAACGATCGAAACGACGCACTCACACACACGCACGCCTCAACAAGGCCCCGAAGCGAATGTCGCAAACAATCAGTCGCGGGTGCCGCGTCTGAGTGGTCGTGTTTGTTTTTGTTGCATGCGCCACGGACAGTCCGCGATCTTTTAGAATGCAAAAAAATTTTTACAAACGTTTTTCGACTGTTGTCACTTTAAATTAACTTTTGACAAATGTTGACAACTTTTGTCAACTTTTATCATCTTTTGCCAACTTCTGTCACATTTTGTCAACTTTTATCGACTGTTGTCAACTCTTGTCAACTTTTCTTATCTTTGCCAACTTCTGTCACCTTTTTCAACTTTTATCGACTGTTGTCAAGTTTTGTAACCTTTTGAGAACTTTTGTCAACTCTCGGTAACTTATGTCAACTCTTGTCAACTTTTGTCAACTTTTCTCATCTTTTGCCAACTTCTGTCACCTTTTGTCAACTTTTATCGACTGTAGTCAACTCTTGTCAAGTTTTGTAAACTTTTGAGAACTGTTGTCAACTCTCGGTAACTTATGTCAACTTTTGTCAACTTTTCTTATCTTTTGCCAACTTCTGTCACCTTTTGTCAACTTGTATCGACTGTTGTCAACTCTTGTCAATTTTGTAAACTTTTGAGAACTTTTGTCAACTGTCGGTAACTTATGTCAACTCTTGTCAACTTTTGTCAACTTTTCTTACCCTTTGCCAACTTCTGTCACCTTTTGTCAACTTTTATCGACTGTTGTCAACTCTTGTCAATGTTTGTCAACCTTGGTCAACTTTTGTCAACTTTCGTCAATATTTGTCAACTTTTGCCATCTTTTGTCAACTTTTATCGACTGTTGTCAACTATTGTCAATTTGTATCAACCTTGGTCAACTTTTGTCAATATTTGTCAACTTTTGTCATCTTTTGTCCACTTTTATCGACTGTTGTCAACTCTTGTCAATGTTTGTCAACCTTGGTCAACTTTTGTCAACTTTCGTCAATATTTGTCAACTTTCGTCATCTTTTGTCAACTTTTATCGACTGTTGTCAACTCTTGTCAATGTTTGTCAACCTTGGTCAACTTTTGTCAACTTTCGTCAACATTTGTTAACTTTTGTCATCTTTTGTCAACTTTTATCGACTGTTGTCAACTCTTGTCAATGTTTGTTAACCTTTGTCGGCTTTTGTCTACTTTTGTCATCTTTTGTCAACTTTTATCGACCTGTGTCAACTTTTATCGACTGGTGTCAACTCGTGTCAATGTCAACCTAACCTTGGTCAACTTTTGTCAACTTTCGTCAACATTTGTCATCTTTGTCAACTTTTATCGACTGTTGTCAACTCTTGTGGTTGTTTGTCAACCTTAGTCAACTTTCGTCAACATTTTGTCATCTTCTGTCAACGTTTGTCAACTGTTGTATACTTTTCTCGACTTTTGTGAACTTATAGCCACTTTCGTCATCTTTTGTCAACTTTTGCCAACTTCTCTCAGCTTTTGTCAGCTTTTATCATATTTTAACCACTGTTGTCAACTTTTGTCACTTTTATGAACTTTCGTCAGCTTTCGTTAACAAGGGGTTGACAAAAGTTGACAAGAGTTTACATAAGTATACTAAAGTTGACAAGAGTTAACGAAAGTTGACAAACTGGACAAAAGATGGGAAAAGTTGACGAAAGTTGACAAACAGCTGACATAAGTTGACAAACGTTGACAAAATATGAAACAGTTGACAATACTTAGTTGACATTAATTAACAATAGTTGACGAAAGTTGACAAACGTTGACAAAAGTTCACGAAAGCTTACAAAAGTTCATAAGAGTGACAGAACTTGGCAAAATTTGACAATAGTGGTTAAAGTTGACAAAAGATGACGAAAGTTGACAAAAGTTGACGGCAGCTGGCCTAAGTTCATAAAAGTGACAGAAGTTGGCAAAAGTTGACAAAAATTTCGGAAAGTTGACAACAGTCGTTAAAATTTTTACAAAAGCTGATAGAAGTTGACAAAAGATGACGAAAGTGGCTATAAGTTAACAAAAGTCGACAAAACCCATAAAAGTAGACAAACGTTGACGAAAGTTGACAAAAGTTGACGAAAGTTGACAAAAGTTGACAAATTTTGACAAAAGTTGACAAGAGTTGACATAAGTTACCGAGAGTTGATAAAAGTTCTCATAAGTTTACAAAACTTGACAAGAGTTGACAACAGTCGACAAAAGCTATACAACAATAAACAACAGTCGACAAAAGTTGACAAAAGGTGACAGAAGTTGGCAAAAGATGAGAAAAGTTGATAAAAGATGACGAAAGTAGCTATAATGTCACAAAAATCGAGAAAAATAGACAAAAGTTGACAAACGTTGACAAAAGATGACAAAAGTCGACAAATGTTGACGAAAGTTGACAAAAGTTGACCAAGGTTGACAAAGATTGACAAGAATTGACAACAGTCGATAAAAGTTGACAAAAGATGACAAATGTTGACGAAAGCTGACAAAAGTTGACCAAGGTTGACAAACATTGACAAGACTTGACAACAGTCGATAAAAGTTGACAAAAGATGACTGAAATTGGCAAAAGAAGAGAAAAGTTGACAAACATTTACAATGGTTGACAAGAGCTGACAAAAGTTGTAAACAATTTACAAAAGTTAATAAAAGTTGACAAAAGTCGAGAAAAGTTATATCAATTCATATTTATAGCAACCACGTTTTGAACTTATTATTGATGATTGATTATATTGATTATTTGGTCATTACATTAAAGAACCTTAATAAATTGTCAGCCTCGATAGCTCAGTGGTGCAAACAGTCAACTGTCGCTATTGAATGTTAAGCAACGCTGGGTGCGGTCAGTACTTGGATGGGTGACCGCTGACCGTTGGAGGCTGACCGAGGTTCGGATTCCTCGTAAAACTGTAGGTCCCTTCCCTCCTAATCTTAATTGGTGGTAGGGTTTAACCCGCCCGGGCTGGTACCACCGCACTGAATGAAACGTCGGTCGAAACGGCTATGTAAATAGTTTGTGTTTTCCGACCAGTTCAGTGTAGCCGGCACGATCAAAGGGGGAAGCACTGACATGGCACCTAGTTCACCCGGTGTTATGGGCTGACATCACGGACGTTGTAGGTGATGTAGCCAACAGTGTCATATTCCATAAAAAAAAAAATGTTTTAATAAATAATAATTTTAAAATTTTACAAAAACATTTGATTGACATCCCTAACGCTCCATGGAGCGTAGGTACTTATTTTAACAAATAGGCCTAGTTTCCATACTGCTTTAGCCATATATATGCTGTGGCACGACCGAGGCTGCTATGCGGCCATCTTATATCCAGTACGGTGGTGCCAATCCAGTCGGTTACAATTTGAGCCTACCACCTAGTAACACGAATTTAAAAATAAAACGAAGATATGGTCGCTAATTTTATCTACGGAATGCTAATAACTAGTAATAACACTAAAAAACTCTTTTTCTGTGTGACAATCTGTGAGTCAGCCCCAACGTACGGGTACTAATATAAAATACGATGTTACATGAATGTTGTATCTTCCTCCAGGGAATTCAAGGACATTTCGCAAAACGACTTCTTCAAAACTGCTTACATCAAGACACACATGAAGATGACACCTTACTTCATGGGGCTGTGGTTCGGGTACATCCTCCATCGGGTGCAGGCCAACAAGTAAGTCCTTTACCACGATATTCCACTCGTCGGAATCAATCTAGGTCTGAAGCGGTCTTCGTTTGCACACATTTATCTCCATAGTTACCAAACGACTTGGGTTATACATCACAGAGATCGTAACCCAAACACTTTAGTCACGAACGTTAGAGGTCAAGAACCTCTTCTAACTTTCTTGACTTTGGTATAGTACATAATAAAGTGTACATAAGAATCGAGCGTCGGGTGTTTGCGTGGTCTGGGCGTCGACTTTTCTTGCGAAAGGTCTAACGTTCAAAATCGATCGGCGTGTACCCACAATTTTTTCCTGACGGAATAATTTACGGGCTTACCTGTTGCTTCACCGTTCGGAAGCGGTGTAAAACTGTAGGTTATTTCCCTTGCCCCTTACTAGGTGGTAGGCTCAATTTGTTTTTGCTCTTCTTCTAGCTACAAGTTCTCAACGACCTTCAAGGCTGCAGCGTGGGTAGCCAGCGTGGTGTTCGGGACCAGTGTAGTCTTCTCCATCAGCCTGTTCTACCAGGAGTGGTACCAGTATAGCGTGCTGGACTCTGCTAGCTACGCTGCCTTGCACAAACTGGCATGGGGCCTTGCTAATGGCTGGCTCATTATTGCCTGCGCTACTGGCAATGGAGGTAAGCATCTAAATTCGATTTCAGATGGCTGCAGTGCTGTTCGGGTGACACTGTATTCGCTTCCACATAAGGTCTGCAGATCGTTCCCCAGATTGTCAGATCAAAATCAAGTCTGTCCATCGAGCTGAGTCAAGACTTTTATCAATATAAAGAACATTAGTGAATGTTTTGAGAATTTTATTATATACTAGCTGAGCCCGCGGCTCCGCTCGCGTGAAATTCGTATTCCAAAGAAGAATGTAAGTAACTAAGGGCGAGGCCGAAGGCCGAGCTGCGTTCAGGTAATCGATAAACATTCTTAAAGAAAGTAACTAACTAAGGGCGAGGCTGAAGGCCGAGCTGCTTTCAGGTAAACGATAAACCTTTCTCAAATAAAGGAAGTAAGTAAGGGCGAGGCCGAAGGCCGAGCTGCGTTCAGGAAGACGATAAACCTTCTGGAAGAAAGGAAGGAACTAAGTGCGAGGCCGAAGGCCGAGCTGCGTTCAGGTAAACCAAAAATCCTCTTCCGCCTTCCTTAAAGACTTCCTTTCTTCGATAGAATATAATATCGTTTACTAAATCTATTTATTTCATAAAAATAAAAACGTAATATTAATAACTAAACAATTAAAACCTACCTAACAAACATTAAAATAATTATCAAAACGGGCATTTTCAAATGTTCTTAGAGCACTTGCGGCATTACCCCGCTGGATGGCAAGGCTTACCCTTTGAATGAAGTACATAAGCCCTTGATGGCGGGACACCAGTTGCGTCAACCAGCTCAAGCCTCTTTTGGCTTCACTGCTCCACGGGCCGAGGGTTTCAACCGCAAACGCAACAAATTCGAAATCTTGAATTATATTTCTATATTTGCTGCGTTTGAGGCTCTCCGCCCCAGCCTCGGCCTCGCCAGCCGCTCTTGAAGATGTCCTAACGTGACTTGGTGCCAATGTGAGAACAAAAGTGGCGTCCCACATCAAAGAACTACCCTTAGTCCATGGCACTAAGGTGATAGCATCGGGCCTCTTGCCATCCAGCCGGGAATAACCGCGAGGTTCTAGGATGCACGGTATATTTACCGTTAGAAGCGTGGACTTTATAATAAAATTTAAATTAAATTAACTCAATCTTAATATTAATTAACTTTATTCGAGATGGTTTAGCTTCTTCCTGAACGCAGCTCGGCCTTCGGCCTCGCCCTTAGTTACTTGCTTTCTTCGAGATGGTTTATCATTTGTCAGAACGTAGCTCGGCCTTCGGCCTCGCCTTAGTTACTTACTTTCTTCAAGATGGTTTAGCTTCTTCCTGAACGCAGCTCGGCCTTCGGCCTCGCCCTTAGTTACTTGCTTTCTTCGAGATGGTTTTTCAATTATCCGAACGTAGCTCGGCCTTCGGCCTCGCCTTAGTTACTTACTTTCTTCAAGATGGTTTAGCTTCTTCCTGAACGCAGCTCGGCCTGCGGCCTCGCCCATAGTTACTTACTTCCTTCGAGAAGGTTTGTGGTCTTCCAGAATAGAGGTCGGCCTTCGGCCTCGCCCTCAGTTACTTACTTTCTTCAAGAATGTTTTTCTTCTTCCTGAACTCAGCTCTGCCTTCCGCCTCGCCCTTAGTTACTTTCATCGAGAAAGAATATCGTTTACGTGAGCGCCAGATCTGCCTTCGGGCACGCCTTTAGTTACTTACTTTCTTTTTTTGAAATACGAATTTCACGCGAGCGAAGCCGCGGGCAACAGATATATAAATTTTATTGCACCAATGACAGCGACATAACTTCGACTTTCAAATTATTATTTTTATTTATCAAACAATTTGTCACCGGCCAGCTCACGTCGAGATGACAGTTCTCCGTTGTCAACATGACATTTAAAATTGTTTTTTACCTTTACTTTGGATTACGTGATTTTTATTATATTTTTTAATTATTATAAACTAATTGAATTTAATTATTTAAAAAAAAAAAAAATTATAAATTATTATGTTCATCCGGGATAAAGTCAAAGTCAAAGTCAAATCATTTATTTCCAATGGAGTAGTTTCGTACAATTTTACCATTTCTTATAAAATTATTCTACTATAGGAAAAGTCAAAAATAATAAAATTATTAATAATACAAATAAAATTATAACAAAAATACACTGTCACTATAAAAAGTTTCGTCAAATTCCGTTCAGTGGTTTTTGCGAGATGCGCGTACAAATAGACATTTTTGCATTTACGATTTTATGATAAGTATAGAAAGAATAGATATGTATAGATTATTGTGTTCAAGTTATAAAAAAGAAGAACTGTCATTTTCGTTGTATCTACTTATTTTTAAATTTCGAATGAATATTTTATTCAAATTGTATTTGCTGCCAGTTCTCAAGATATAATTATGTACTTTGGACTACGTGATTTTAAACGCGCAATAATGTTTATAATTGTAATTTTTTTTAATTTTTGTTATTTTTTTTTACGTATTATGTTAACCCGGCATATAAACTGCCACTATACAAAGTTTCGTCTAATTCCGTTCAGTGGTTTTTGCGTGATGCGCGTACAGACAAACAAACAAACAAACAAACAAACAAACAAACAAACAAAAATTTTAAAAACTGTTCTAATATGTTCAGTATCTCATTTAAAGCCACCCTGGTTAGTTTTTTTCCGAATACATTCAATGTACAGACTTTCTTACCTCTACGATTTTATTATATGTATAGATTTTTAATCTCAAACTCTGGGCGACATCAAGCGAAAATTGTTAAAACAAAGAGTAGGTAGGTGCCTGCAAAGTTTCCCGTGTGGACTTTCACAATTTCGAGGCTTGGGAGAACAATTCCAAAATTAATTGGATATAATCTATAAGTCGTTTTCAAAACGGTTTTTTTTTTAGGGATCCTGGGCAGGCTTCTGACGTGGAAGTTTCTGGTGCCAATATCCAGGCTGACCTTCTGTGCTTACCTGGTGAACGGAGTGGTGGAGCTGTACTTCATTGGCACGTTACGACATCCGCTGCACATCAGCTTCTTCAATGTGGTTAGTCCTATTTTAAAGTTACAATTAGTAGAAATATGGTCGAAGTTAGTTTGGAATTGAGCACCTACTTCTGTAAGTACTTAGTAGATATATTGACTTTGTCAACTAATTAGGAGAGTAGGTACAACGTTCTCCGTCGTCCGTTTCAGACTACGAATATTTGTAGGTTTCAGAGGCTTTTAGTCCTGTCCGTTTAGTAGCTCTCAAGGTTGACACGGCAAGGACAGAACATCAAAAAGGACCACATTCGTAGAAAGTTGCAGTAGGCCAACCCATAAAAATGCCGCTATATCCTATAATTTTTTTTTCTTTATCTTCAGTCAGTCTTGTGTGCCGGAAAAATGTATTGTGTGCCGTTTGCTTTCCTCTTGTCCATGCCATATCCAGCCCAACACATACCTGATGTGTTTGTTTTTTATTTCAGTTCGCGATAGCGGTGGCTCACATTCTGCTCACCTTTATTGTTGCCCTGGTGCTGTGCCTCGTGTTCGAGTCGCCCATACACGGCATCGAGAAAGTTCTACTGAAGACTTTTGGTGAGTACTGTTTTGAATTGTTTAAGTACAACATTATTTGCTGCATAGGCATTCGATGCTTTGATTAAGTTCGAATGGTGTATATTAATCCGATAGGTATCTCGGTCCGAGCCAATTTTGAATTTATTCATGCATACATGTGTGTGTGTGTGCGGGTGTGTGAGGGTGTGTATGCCTGCCTTATCCGAGCGTACCTTGATACAAAATGGATGAGTAAAAATTTGAATATGAATATCATATCGAGTTTTTTACTCAAAATATTTCGATATCAACCTAGAAGGCTGAACATTAATTTACAGGCAACTTTTACTCCAAAAATGGGTACTGCACATATGTAGGTACCTCATAACAGCGGAAACTTCACGCAGGGAGATGGATGACGCAACACTGAATAATATTATTTCCTGTGAACTTGAAACATGTCGATTGCTGTTATTTTAGAGTTTTGAATACGGCAAAATTTTCAACGTATGGAACTTTAGGTATCTAACAAACAAACAAATGTTTATTGTTGCAGTGAGGCCCAGCGACAATGTGCGAGAAGATTTGTCAGCAGACTGCTCATCGAGAAGTACTAGTCAACCCAAGCTAGAAGCGTAACCCTCACTACTCCACGCTCCCGTCATCTTTCTATACTAGCTTCCAAATGTAATATTATAATATTTGATTAAGACTTATTTAAATATATTGTATATAGCAAATAGATAGAAATTCGGGGGCACGTGGATAGAATAATATAACTTTATTTAGGAAATTATAATGAAGGCTAATGATGGGACGAAAAAAAAGAAAGTTATTGTGATGAAATTAAAATAGACAAACAAAGTCAATATTTAAGTAATTTAATGTAAGCTTTGTGTATATTCTTAAAAGTATTCGACAAAGATAACATAAGTTACCTATAATAGACAGAGAAAACTAATTTACTAGACAGGAATTATTAATTAAAGAATGCCGCATGGCAGTGAACTCGCATGTTGTGGCACTTTTTAGGATCCTTATCCGTACGGAAGCCTATTACTAGGCCTACGCCGTCTGTCTGTCTATCTGTCTGTCTGTCGGTCTGTTCGTCTGAGGGCTGTATCTTTTGAACCATAATAGGTAGTCGGTTGAAATGTTCACAGAATATGTGTTATTATGACCGATGTACTAAAAAATTATATAAACAAAATTAAAATGTAAAAATTCAGGGGCACCCATTCAAGAAACGTGTTTTTAACGTATTTTTGTTTTTGCTCTATCGTAAAAACGGTCATACATAAGTTAAAAGTAAAACAACAGATAAGAAAAACTGGCCATTTACGTTGTGATACGGAACCCTCCTCGCACTTGGCCGGTTTTTTTATATTGGTGTGCCTAGTATCTTTATTTTCATTATAATATTTATGAAATTGGCTTACCGGCGCGTTTGTAGCGAGCGCACCAATTTCGCTAAGCCAATTTCATTGACGTTCAGTGACGTTGCGGGACGAAAAAGTAATGTAGCTAAAGGTACCTATTTTTATTTTATTTGAAGTTGTGGATTGCAGGCCATGCACAACTATGCAGTAGGTCGTTGGTAATGTGACCAAACGTATCTACTTAGGTAGGTATTTAAAAATTATTTTATAACGTTTTGTATATTTCAGCTACTTTTACTGCCTTAGCAGTGTACTCGTAAATTGTGTAGCATATTTTAATTAAGAGTTTTATTATGTAACCTGCCTACGTACATACGCTATGATATTAGGTCCAATTAATACTAAGTAGGTATGTACATTTTACTATTCTGTTAATAAAATTATGAGTAAAAATTATTGTTAATTTATTTTGGTATTATAAGATATTAACTTCATGCCACCAAAATGGAGTTAAAGCGAAGGGAAGAACTGAAATGGCACCTAGTTCACCCGGTGTTATGGGCTAAAATCGGTAATGGGTTATACAGTATTTGAAACTAAATCACTTTTATTTTTCTATAACTTTGCTAATAACTGTAACACAAATTCAGACTTTCCACAATATTCCAATACGCAATTTCAAACTATGAAGAGAATAATAATAATAATTTGTGCTTATTGCATGCATGCAATGCTTATTGCGTTCAGAGTGCTCTTGAAAGACCATCTCCTCAAACCCTAAACCTCATCTCCTTCTGTTTCGGAGTTCATCGGTTTCTGAGTAAATTCATAACATGTTTGTCTGTCTTTCATCATTGTCTGAGTTTTATTTTTGTATATGCTTATATATATTTACGATTTACTATTGTATGTATTATATGTATATCTATACATATAATAAAATCGTAAAGGTAAGAAAGTCTGTACATTGGATGTATTCGGAAAAAAACTAACCAGGGTGGCTTAAAATGAGATTCTGAACATGTTAGAACAGTTTTTAAAATTTTTGTTTGTTTGTTTGTTTGTCTGTACGCGCATCACGCAAAAACCACTGAACGGAATTAGACGAAACTTTGTATAGTGGCAGTTTATATGCCGGGTTAACATAATACGTAAAAAAAAATAACAAAAATAAAAAAAAAATTAAACAATTATAAACATTATTGCGCGTTTCAAATCACGTAGTCCAAAGTACATAATTATATCTTGAGAACTGGCAGCAAATACAATTTGAATAAAATATCCATTCGAAATTCAAAAATAAGTAGATACAACGAAAATGACAGTTCTTCTTTTTTATAACTTGAACACAATAGTCTATACATATCTATTCTTTCTATACATATAATAAAATCGTAAATGCAAAAATGCCTACTTGTACGCGCATCTCGCAAAAACCACTGAACGGAATTTGACGAAACTTTTTATAGTGACAGTGGGGATTAACATAATAATTAAAAAATATAATAAAAATCACGTAATCCAAAGTAAAGGTAAAAAACAATTTCAAATGTTATGTTGACAACGGACAACTGTCATCTCGACGTGAGCTGGCCGGTAACAAATTGTTTGATAAATAAATAATAATAATTGTTTGATAAATAAATAATAATAATTTTAAGTCTAAGTAATGTCGCTGTCATTGGTGCAATACAATTTATATATCTGTTGCCCGCGACTTCGCTCGCGTGAAATTCGTATTTAAAAAAAAGAAAATAAGTAACTAAAGGCGGGGCCGAAGGCGGATCTGCACTCACGTAAACGATATTCTTTCTCGATGAAAGTAACTAAGGGCGAGGCGGAAGGCGGAGCTGAGTTCAGGAAGAAGAAAAAAAATTCTTGAAGAAAGTAAGTAACTAAGGGCGAGGTCGAAGGCCGAGCTCTATTCTGGAAGACCATAAACCTTCTCGAAGAAAGTAAGTAACTATCGGCGAGGCCGCAGGCCGAGCTGCGTTCAGGAAGAAGCTAAACCATCTTGAAGAAAGTAAGTAACTAAGGCGAAGCCGAAGGCCGAGCTACGTTCTGATAATTGCAAAAAAACCATCTCGAAGAAAGCAAGTAACTATGGGCGAGGCCGAGCTGCGTTCAGGAAGAAGCTAAACCATCTTGAAGAAAGTAAGTAAATAAGGCGAAGCCGAAGGCCGAGCTACGTTCTGATAATTGAAAAACCATTTCGAAGAAAGCAAGTAACTAAGGGCGAGGCCGAAGGCCGAGCTGCGTTCAGGAAGAAGCTAAACCATCTTCAAGAAAGTAAGTAACTAAGGGCGAGGCCGAAGGCCGTGCTCTATTCGGGAAGACCTTAAACCATCTCGAAGAAAGCAAGTAACTAAGGGCGAGGCCGCAGGCCGAGCTGCGTTCATGAAGAAGGTAAACATTTTTGAAGAAAGTAAGTAACTAATGCGAGGCCGAAGGCCGAGCTACGTTCTGATAAATGATAAACCATCTCGAAGAAAGCAAGTAACTAAGGCCGAGGCCGAAGGCTGAGCTGCGTTCAAGAAGAAGCTAAACCATCTCGAATAAAGTTAATTAATATAGTTAATTTTAAGTTAATTTAATTTAAATTTTATTATAAAGTCCACGTTTCTGACGGCAAATATACCGTGCATCCTAGAACCTCGCGGTTATTCCCGGCTGGATGGCACGAGGCCCGATGCTATCACCTTAGTGCCATGGACTAAGGGTAGTTATTTGATGTGGGACGCCACTTGTGTTCTCACATTGGCTCCAAGTCACGTTAGGACATCTTCAAGAGCGGCTGGCGCGGCCGAGGCCGGGGCGGAGAGCCTCAAACGCAACAAATATAGAAATATAATTCAAGATCGAATTTGTTGCGTTTGCGGTTAAAACCATCGGTCCGTGGAGCAGTGAAGCCAAAAGAGGCTTGGGCCTCTGCTGGTTGACGCAACTGGTGTCCCGCCATCAAGGGCTTATGTACTTCATTCAAAGGGTAAGCCTTGCCATCCAGCGGGGTAATGCCGCAAGTGCTCTAGGAACATTTGAAAATGCCCGTTTTGATAGTTATTTTAATGTTTGTTAGGTAGGTTTTAATTCTTTAGTTATTACTTTTTTATTTTTATGAAATAAATAGATTGAGTAAACGATATTATATTCTGTCGAAGAAAGTAAGTCTTTAAGGGCGACGCCCGAAGGCGGAAGAGGGTTTTTGGTTTACCTGAACGCAGCTCGGCCTTCGGTCTCGCACTTAGTTATTTCCTTTCTTCCAGAAGGTTTATCGTCTTCCTGAACGCAGCTCGGCCTTCGGCCTCGCCCTTACTTACTACTTTATTTGAGAAGGTTTATCGTATACCTGAAAGCAGCTCGGCCTTCGGCCTCGCCCTTAGTTAGTTACTTTCTTTGAGAAGGTTTATCGATTACCTGAACGCAGCTCGGCCTTCGGCCTCGCCCTTAGTTACTTACATTCTTCTTTGGAATACGAATTTCACGCGAGCGGAGCCGCGGGCAACAGCTAGTATAATATAAATCTGTGTTTTTCTATTCTTCTATTATCTAAGACTATGTTTTGTTGCACCTACCCTGGTTTTTATATGTAAAAAGGGTAGGCTGGCGAAAAATGCCATAGGCATTAAGTACTACCTTCTGTACGATCTTATGTGCAATAAACGTTTTTTTATTTGATTTGATTTGATTTATATAAAGGAAAAGAAGGTAGGTACCTATTTTGAAATTCCCGCCGTGCGCAATGTATTTCAGTGGCACTTATTATAGTCAATCTTGACTGCTCTGGTCAACGTAAATTATGAAAACCTTCTAAACAGAAAAAAAGCCTAAGGTTGCACTCCGGGAGTGCCGGCAGAAGTGAAAACTTAAACATCAACGTTGTGCATTTTTGAATATTTTGGAATGGCTAGGGAATAATTTCGCACGAATTGTTTTATTTATCAGTATCAACATCATCATTTATGTGGTAAAATACAATATTCATTTATTGCGCTATCGTAGACAAACATGACAATTTATATTACACTTTACTGTGTACTTACCTGTACCGTGTGGGGCCGGTACTTTAAAAGAATAGCCCCACTGCATCTCTCCCCGTGTATGTCGTAAAAGGCGACTAAGGGATATGAATCCCTTCTTATATTACTAGGTGGTAGGGTTTAACCCGCCCGGGTTGGTACCACCGCACTGAATGAAAGGTCGGTCGAAACGGCTATGTAAATAGTTTGTGTTTTCCGTCCAGTTCAGTGTAGCCGGCACGACCGAAGGGAAGGCTGACGTGGCACCAAGTTCACCCGGTGTTATGGGCTGACATCACGGATGTTGTAGGTGATGTAGCCAACCGTGTCAGTTACCATAAAAAATAAAAAAAATTAACACTACAGAACTATTATAATTATTTTACATCAAAAAGTTTATTTCTCAGAAAAATCAGCTTTCATCCATAATTTCAACGAAATTACGCTTTTTCGATCAGGTTACGGATCTGACGCGAGTTTAAAATTTTTTACCCCATCTAAAAAAAGTGCCAAGAGCCGCTAAAGAAGTTTCGAATCTTACGCTTTTTCGATCAGGCTACGGATCTGACGCGAGATCTGACGCAAGTTTAACATTTTTTACCCATCTAAAAAAGTGCCAAGCGCCGCTAAAGAAGTTTTCACTTCAACAACTCGCATGAGTGAACCATTTCAACATGATAATGTTTGTGCTAATTTTCAAAAACTTAATCAAGTTTATTAGAAAAGTGATAAACATATAAACAGAAAAAAGGATCAACAAGAAAATTTATTTTAATTTTATTTAAATTATTGTGAAGATATCGTGTTAGTAGTGGTAGTATCTAATATGTTTAATGTAATAGTAAAAAGTATAATCTATTCTTGCCTCCTTCTAACACAAACCATTAACATTTGTATGAAAAATAACTATTGACTAATTTCTAGCTGACTTTCTCGTTGCATCTCTATAGCCTTCTTGCTCTTTGACCTTGATTTATGCAAGATTGATGCTATAAAAGGTATTTATTTCCATGGTGATATGAGGGTAGTTTAGATTTTTTCACAACATAATTTGGTAGGTGCCTGTCTATAAAGCCCACCCGGGCTGGCCACTCGACTAAGTACCTCCCGTGAGTAATATACCTATACTACCAGTTCCCATGTTTTTGAAAATGTCCTCAAGAGTTGACAAAGAGAATGACGCACAGAAAGCAAGAGGCGCTCGAAGTAAAATACCCATCTTGGCAAATAGACTTAGGAGTGGTAAAATCATGAGCCTCCTCGGAGAACGTCGACCACTTCAGAACATCCAAGCAACTACGGATGGAGCAATGACGCATGCAGATTTTCAGGCCAAGATACATAAACGTCCGAGTGTTACTAAGGCAGAAACTACTAGGGTCGCACATTTACTGCCGAAAGGGTCCGTCTACAAATTAATAAAAAACAAAACTACGTTACAGAATGAAGCCAAACATAAACCTTTGCAAGGTAAACTATTTTTTAATACGTTTTTATTATTAGCTAGCTTTCTTGTCTGCCCGTTTATTTGTCAAGAACAAATGTTTCCATCGATTTTAAACTAACTTCCCGATGAAGACTTGAAACTTTAAACATAGCTCAGAACTGGATGACAATGCAATACCTATTAACTCGCGTTTTTTTCTGTCCGTTGGTTTGTAATTTATAAATCCAATTCTGTACTTACTAATTTTGCAATGGATTTAACTTCCCGATGTGCTAGAGACTTGAAACTTAATAGTAGCTTAGAACTGGATGACAATGCAATATTACTAGCTTTCTTGTCTGCCTATATGTTTGTTTGTCTGTTATAAATTATATTCGGTACAAATTTTGCAATCGACTTTAAACTAACTTCCCGAAGAGCTAGCATACCGCTTTCTTGTCTGTCGGATAGGTCTCAGTGAGATCTATCCGTCTGTCACGTAACAATTAGTTTTGAGCATATCTCGAGAACGGCTGGGCCTAGATCCATCATGTAGATACTCAAACTTGAGGTTTCGGTGAGATCTATTCGTCCGTCACATGACATTTTTTTTATCACATCAACATTGTTTGCCACATGTCTTAGATTGCAAAAATTCAGACACACAAGACTAAAAAGTGGAAAATAATAATATAAACAACACTTTAATATGAAATAAAAAACAGTGGGTCTTCACTTCACAGTTAGTCGTGGATTAGAAAACGCTGCTCAAATATTTCACCAGAACTCAGCTTCAGCAAAGAGAAGAAATTGAGATATCAAAATAATATTCGATGGCTGATAAGTATGTATACGGTATGTATGGCTTGATAATTTCAGATCGATTTAAAAACGTCACAGTACGCAATCGACACGATTCTCCTCTGGACGGGAAACTAGAAGTCTTCCAGAACTGCGGAACAAAGGAGCAATTCGGAAACAACTCTAACCAGGCTACGCTGATCGCCAAGAAAGTGAAGAGAGAGAGACGATCAAAAAGCGCTGAATGTCCAACCAGAACACCGAAACCACTGCCACCAACATTGATAACAATTGCTCAGCATAACCTTGTAAGACTTTATGAACTTTGCTATTCTTTTTCTATTTTACGGTTCCTTAGGTAAAACTAGGAACGTTATGCTGAACTTCTGATTTAATGGAACGAGTCTTATTGTTGACTCTTTTATTAGGGTCCGTAGGTTAGGAAAAAACTGAACCCTTGTAAGATCTGTCACGAGTCCGTCCATCCGTCTGTTACAGATATTTTTATCGAAGATAATAAATATTAAGTAATATTAATATTTAAAAATATATATATTTTATGTCATTATTTTCACGTTTTTCCTTTGGATGGATCTGGTAAACTGTGTTTTCTCTAAGATTTGGTACGTAATCAAAGCTGTAAAGATAGAAACTCGTATATCATATGTGGAGTTCTATGACGATTTTGCCATATTGCCCTAGCCCACCGTATGTACCTATATTTTATCTTTACACCCTCGTCTGCACCCAAGCAGGTGAAAAATATAAAGCGTAGCCTGAAAAGTCCTAGAAGTCGCGAGATACAGAACCGGGCCTCCAGTAAAACGGGCATCCAGTTGGAAGCGGCACCGCTGCTTAAACGCGAGATACAGAACCGGGACCCCAGCGAAACGAACATGCAGTTGGAAGCGGCACCGCTGCTTCAGCGCGAGATACAGAGCCGGGCCTCCATTGAAGCGGACATGCAGTTGGAACCGGCACTGGTACAGAACCAGGCTTCCGGCGAAACGAACATGCAGTTGGAAGCGACACCGCTGCTTCAGCGCGAGATACAGAGCCGGGCCTCCATTGAAACGGACATGCAGTTGGGAACACCAACGCTGCTTCAGCGCGACAGGGCTCGTAAAGTCCTCGAATTTGATCTGGATCAGGGTGAGTACCTAACTCTTCCATTATCGATTATTGGGATAACGGTGAGTTACTTTTGCGTCTGTTCTTGATCGACGAAATGCTAAGGCGTCAGCTTTACGAGATGCGAGTTGTCTGCAGTCAAGAAAGTAATCTGAATTTGGTTTTGGAAGGGCTGGTTGTAACTGTCGTTTCGCCGAATTTTGTGCTGACTACCAGGTTTCAAAATTAAATGGTGCTCATGAAGCTTATGGTGCTCATTCTATCAGATTAAACATTCCTTGTGATCGTTTTCATAAAAAATCCAAACGCACGACACGAACTGTAGCTGACTCACACAAACTCCCTCACCCCACCCACTTCAACCAAGCATGCTTTGCTAGATCACGTACTTACTACATTCTTGATGTCAGCCTGTTTCACCTAGTATTTATGGTAATTCTATCAAAATAAAATGGACCCGTTTCCAGAAGTATGGAAGCACACACAAGAGCTGACTCAGTGCTACGAGCGTGGCATCTTACATTATTTGCTTCTGATAGGCCAGAAGCTTCAGACTCCGCCTCGGATTTGCCCTCGGCAGCGCTCAATTGTCGTCAACTGGCTCGTCAGAATCAATGTAAGTTCACACCTTAACTTTTGTTAAAAGAAGTCAGACTTCTGAACCCTTTCTCGCCAATAATATTATCGATTACGAATAATCGACATAGATATCGATAAAGAACTCACGTAATTCAGTAACGTTTTAGATTTTCAAAACTACTGGTATATCATCGGCAAACATTAATAGGTCACTTTTAAATACCTTGATAGGTACTTTTTTACATGAAATGCCCAGATACTGCAATTCATGATAAAGCAGGCAGCATGGTAGGGAGTTTGTTCCACAGTATTTAAGCGTTCCATGTGCTTTTGTGTTACAGGGGATCCAAACACCTCATATACTACAAGTGGCTGTCCATCACCTAGATCGCGCCTTGGCAATGGGTGCTGTGCCAATAGAGAGTGTACAACTCCTCGCAGCCGCCTGCTTCTGGCTGGCCCAGAAGCAGTGCGGTACTAAGCCTAAACCTGCGACCTATTTCGAAAGACATGCAGTTCATGCCTTCTCTGCCATGGATCTGATATCCGCAGAGAGATATATTTTGAGAAGACTGGTAAGCAACAAAATAGAAAACATATTCCTCAGGCTTACATAGTTCTAACTGCAAATTCCTGTTCCTTGAGGCATAATTAGAACTATCCATATGTATCAAGTTGGAATGCTACCGAAGTTGGATCATCAACTGTCTTTTTATTTCTCTCTTTTGTCCTCTCTTTCTCTCTCTTGTCCTCTTTTATCCTCTGCCTAATCCCAAGATGTTGGCTCATTTCCAGAACTGGCCTTCCATCCCCGTCGTTGCGGACGACTTCGTGCCGTTCCTAGTGCAGCAGTGTTCTCCCAACCGCCCGGAACCGCTTACCTCTGCGGCGACTTTCCTCTGCACGGCCGCTCTACTGGATGCAGACCTCTCTGCATGCACACCGGACCTACTGGCGCTGGCTGCGGTCATAAACTGCGTTATGCACCTACAGGGCACCGGGAATATCGACTCCTTGTTTTCATCTCCCCTGTGAGTAGGGTGATTTTAGGGTTGCCAAGTAGCCTTAGTTGCAGCAGTGAATCATATGCATTGTCGCGAAGCAGTCTAAATCTTTAAAAGCGTAATCGGAGTGTAGAGGGGTCAGTGCCTCGAATTGACGCGTCACCACGCGCCAATTCTAGCCCTTGCCTCTTCGCGACAACTCAGATCTCACGCTCTCACTCAATTATTCACCACCTACCTATTGATGAACTTACACCACTTATTTTACTTCACTTGTGGGTATTGCTCGAGTGTTGTAGGAGAGAAATTGCGTGGGAAACCGCTGTCAGTCAACCGGAGGTGTGTTTCTCATGTTAAGTCTGGAAGTTTGCAAGTGTCGTATTAACAGGCACCTCAATCAAATGGGTATAGCAATTCACCGAGCGTGATTTCGCTTGGCGAGGTGGGCATGGCTGTGTCAAGAGCAGGATTGGTGTCTCGGCTCAATGTTCAATCTGGAAGTTTGCAAGCGTCGTATTAACAGTCCCCTCAATCAAATGGGTATAGCACTTCACCGAGCGTGATTTCTCGCTTGGCGAGGTGGGCATGGCTGTGTCAAGAGCAGGATTGGTGTCTCGGCTCGGCGCAGCAATTCACGATGGCTTTCAAACAAATTTACATACAGTTGTGTGCTGGAGTCATCTTGTCTTGCCACCAGGTTCCAATCCGCGTGCTGCAGCAGACGCCTGTACGACGTGCGTCTCCAGCTGCTGCGTGCGGTGCTGGTGATGCGCGAGGACAGCTGTCCGTGCCGGGAGCCCTACGTGCAGCACTCGCGCGCGCCGCACCACGTGGCGCCGCGCCTCGCGGCTAGGGTTGCCAACTTTTTTAAAACAATCTAACGTTTAGGTGCAAGGTTATTTTGAATTATCTAGTATCTTCTATCTATACATATAATAAAATCGTTAAATTAATAATCTCTCTTTGTCTGTACGCGCATCACGCAAAAACCACTGAACGGAATTTGACGAAACTTTGTATAGTGACAGTGTATATCCCGGATTAACATAATAAACAAAAAAATATAATAAAAATTAAAATTCAAATCAAGTTGACAACGGAGAACTGTCATCTCGACGTGAGCTGGCCGGAGACAAAATGTTTAATAAATAAAAAAAAAAAATTTCAGTCGAACTTATGTCGCTGTCACTGGTGCAATTTATATTTCTGTTGCCCGCGGCTTCGCTCGCGTGAAATTCGTATTTAAAAAAAAAAAGTAAGTAACTAAAGGCGGATCTGCGCTCACGTAAACGATATTCTTTCTCGATGAAAGTAACTAAGGGCGAGGCGGAAGTCGGAGATGAGTTCAGGAAGAAGAAAAACATTCTTTCTTGAATGAAGTAAGTAACTATGGGCAGACCGCAGGCCGAGCTGCGTTCAGGAAGAAGCTAAACCATCTTGAAGAAAGTAAGTAACTAAGGCGAGGCCGAAGGCCGAGCTACGTTCTGATAATTAATAAACCATCTCGAAGAAAGCGAGTAACCAGGGCGAGGCCGAAGGCCGAGCTGCGTTCAGGAAGAAGCTGAACCATCTTGAAGAAAGTAAGTAACTAAGGCGAGGCCGAAGGCCAAGCTACATTCTGATAAATAATAAACCATATCGAAGAAAGTAAGTAACTAAGGCGAGGCCGAAGGCCGAGCTTCGTTCTGATAAATAATAAACCATCTCGAAGAAAGCAAGTAACTAAGGGCGAGGCCGAAGGCCGAGCTGCGTTCAGGAAGAAGGTAAACCTTCTTGAAGAAAGTAAGTAACTAAGGCGAGGCCGAAGGCCGAGCTACGTTCTGATAAATGATAAACAATCTCGAAGAAAGCAAGTAACTAAGGGCGAGGCCGAAGGCCGAGCTGCGTTCAGGATCTAAACCATCTCGAATAAAGCAGGTAACTAAGCGATATTAAGATTGAGTTAAATTAATTTAAATTTTATTATAAAGTTCACGCTTCTGACGGCAAACATACCGTGCATCCTAAAACCTTGCGGTTATTCCAGGCTGGATGGCAAGAGGCCCGATGGTATCACCTTAGTTCCATGGGCTAAGGGTAGGTATTTGATGTGGGACGCCATTTGTGTTCTCACATTGGCTCCAAGTCACGTTCGGGCATCTTCAAGAGCGGCCGGCGCGGCCGAGGCCTGGGCGGACAGCCTCAAACGCAACAAATATTATAGAGATATAATTCAAGATTTCGAATTTGTTTCGTTTGCGGTTGAAACCCTCGGTCCGTGGAGCAGTCATTGAAGCCAAAAGCTTCTTGAAGAGGCTTGGGCCTCTGCTGGTGGACGCAACTGGTGTCCCACAATCAAGGGCCTACTTCATTCAAACGGTAAGCTTTGCCATCCAGCGGGCTAATGCCGCAAGTGTTCTAGGAACATTTGAAAACGCCTCTTTTATGATAGTTATTTTAATGTTTGTTAGGTAGGTTTTAATTATTTAGTTATTAATATTATTTTTTTATATTTTATTAAATAAATAGATGGAGTAAACGATATTATATGCTATCGAAGAAAGGAAGTCATTTAGGGCGAGGCCCGAAGGCAGAAGAGGGTATTTGGTTTACCTGGACGCAGCTCGGCCTTCGGCCTCGCCCTTAGTACTTACTTTCTTCGATGAAATACGAATTTCACGCGAGCGAAGCCGCGGGCAACAGCTAGTATGTATATAAAACCTACCTCGATTTTATCAAAATTTCCAAATTGTAAAGAAAAACGTATTTTTCGTCTTTACGAAATGACGCATATGACAAAATTTGGGAGAATGGAAAAACTGTAACGAGCACTAATTGATAATTTGCTCTTGTAGAATATGTTGGTTACTTAAGCTCACATTTTTAAAGACAAAATGCCTTAAACGCCTTAAGACCAAATTTTTCAGTTAAATTCGGAGCTTATTGCATTTTGCCGTTCCGACTTAGTTTTCACTGTTGCAAATATAGGTAGGTAAATGTAACTTAGTTAGAGGTTTCAAAAAAGTGAAAGATTAATATTATTTATAGGTATCGTGAAAGGACTTCGATTATCGTATGCATGTAGGACGACACAGTTAAGGTTTATTTATGAAAACTGGGTGAAAAGTTATGAATCGAATTAAATAATATTTTTTTCTATTAAACTAGGGGACTCGATCTAACTAAGCAATTAAAAAGGGAGTCAGTCAGTCAGCGTGAAAGCGTCCACTGCTTCACATACGCCTCTCACACGTTTATCTAGACCTCCCGGACTTCAGCGGTGCGGAACCACATTCGTCCCGTGTCGCATTTATACTTACGCACACATTAAAATTACAATGCTGTAGGTAGGTAAGTACTATTAGAATTAAGCCAATACGTTAAATAAATAATTTCATAACATAGTACCTATTGTTTTATATTTTACCTGACTATTTTCATTGTTGACAAACTAACTTTCCATTCACCTTAATTGTGTAAAAAAAAAGATTTTTAAACCAGGTAGGTACAACTAACTGCTAGAACAGAAGATGTCACAGAAGGACAAATATACAGATATACATACCTACAAACACAGACCGACACGTGCACCTACATCCCACATAATATGATCGATTTTACAGGGTATCCTTTATCTAAAAAGTTGTTTCGTTGGTACAGAAAAATAGTTGATCCGTTTCAATTGGTCAGTTTAGTTGGTCGGAGTGGAAAGCCTGATCTACTAACTAATAAATAAGACAGTCCCTGTTGCACAGAAAAGTGCGACTTAGTGCGCAGAGACGACGCTCTACAACCCAATTTGTCTCTTTCTAAAGTCCGATGTACATTATTTACTTCCGTGTACATCTGTACATGTACATAGTGTTAACTTGAAACTAAGTACCTATAGGTTAATTGAAAAATTTGAGTATTGTGATACATACATAATACGTACTTATTTATAATTATTGTAATAAACAGCCATTTTTGTGACCTAGGTTTCGCCTAGAAACTTGGTGAAAGTGTTTTTTTTGCCAACATTTTTTGCGAATTCAAAATTTTATTGTGGTTGACACGGGGGCTGCTGATACACAAGAAAGGTATGATTAGGTCCGTTATTTATTAGTGTTTATAATAAAAATACTATGTGACCGATTTCCGG
Source organism: Nematopogon swammerdamellus (assembly GCA_946902875.1). Classification (NCBI taxonomy): domain Eukaryota; kingdom Metazoa; phylum Arthropoda; class Insecta; order Lepidoptera; family Adelidae; genus Nematopogon; species Nematopogon swammerdamellus. Next base: position 20,008,416 of record OX336337.1, on the reverse strand, counting down.
TCTAATAAATTTATAAAAATAAAAAATCTGAGACAGGTCGCGATTTTCATATAACACAACTTTACAAAATAATAATATGCAATATATATAAAAAAATACTATTTATAGCTAGAATATTTATCTGTAAATACAATCCATATGTTAGTTCATGAAGTTTCATGGAAAAATCTTCCAAAATGATTTTTTTTCGAGAGTAATGCGCCGGCGCCGATCGCGGCCGCCACCTGGTGTAGGCGAAGGAAGATTTATAAATAATGCTTCCATATCCAAAGGGGGTTTCGAGGGATTGAGAAAGTCGTTCAGGAGGCGGACCGCCAAAATAATCATCCATCTCAAGAGGGCCAATGTCTGCACTAACGAGCCGGTCCACCACTTGAAAGAGCTGCTCGATCCTGCAACCTACTCCTTTGCTCCTTTCGGCAAACTTCGGCTCGAAGGATAATGTGTGGTATGAGTGATGTTGTGTGGTATGTATAATTAATGTTTTTGGTGGTTAAAAAAAAATAACCAGGGTTAATATAGAGAAGATGCGTCGCTACCTAATGTTGAGGCGGCGCATGTCGTTTTTGTACTATATAGAAGATGCGTCGCGTAGCGGCGGGTATAATATATCTGTACACATAGTAACCCTCAACGCTGTTGTGACAAATAGACATTGGAGCTAACAACGGCGAAGGGAACTTTTAGTTGAAACGCTCTCTACAGACTTTATGTATAGATATTGCTTGACAACACCACGACTGTCCACGACGTATTTATAGAGCTAGTGCAGGGGTTTGACACCTGACAGCTCTGGCTGATCCTGCGCCTCCTCCTACGCTCCTTTCGGAAACACTCGGGTTGACTCGGCTCGAAAGCGAACCAACAGAAGCCGATATTCGTTTGGTCGTTTATGTAATTTGTTGGCTCAGTGGTATAAGAGTGTAGGATTTTTATTTTTTCGATCTCGACCATGGGTTCGTGTCCCAATTTTTAAAATTTGTTTTGTTTTGTTTTTTTTTTCAATGTTAGGGTGTTAAAATACCTAAGAAAGCTTTATTTTCGGAAATACAAACGTAGCAAAAACGACATGCACCGCCTCAATATTACGTTAGGTTAGGTGGTTATATTTTTTTTAACTACCAAAACATCACTTATTTATCACTTGCCGAAGTCGAAACTAACATGCAACGCCTACTACATGCAAGGAGTATAGGATTGTAGGATTGAGGATTCGCGGGATTGAAAAAGGCTTTCAGGTGGCGGACCGCAGGTTAGGTCTGTGGTTACATGTATACAACTACAACAGACGTGAAAATAAAAAAAACATTGAAGATTGGCTCAAAAGGACATGCATCCAGAGCCATAAAGCTATATAAAAAAAAACTAAGTTGACGTTGACGTTTGTTTCGTTTTCGTCTTTGGTTTTCGTGTTGCTTTGCTCGTCGTGACGGACGGATTTCGGTGGATTGTTCTAAAATTGCGAGTGTAGAAAGAAAGTTGGTAAAAAGTGCGTTTTAGCTCGTTAGAAGTAATTAGTGATGCTGTGAGGTGGTGAAGGCGTCGCGTAGCGGGAGCTATTTGCAGGTGTGAAACTTGTATTTTAGTGGGATACTCCTATATCACCCGTCTCCCAACTCCGGAAGAAGAGTTTATTGTGATAGAATGATAATTCAGTGATGAGTTGTTATGCTGACTGCGCCACATATTCGAAGCTTCCGGATCATGTTGGTGCGGTCAAATGGCCGGGCTCACTGCGCAGTAGCGCCGACTTTACTAAGCGTTGCTTTGAGGTAGTATGTAGGTATATGGGAATTATTGATAATTACAGATAATTATATACCACTTTCCAACAACAACAACAACCAACAACACTTTCCGCAACAGCGAGTCGTAAGGATAGGTAGGTTTAAAGTAAATGAGTTACTATTTGGGGATAGATTAAAAAAATATATATATTTTGGAATCGGTTAGAGAACAGTGATTCAAGTAGTTATGCTTAAACCTATAGTGGTCTCCTTACCACCACGTTGAATGGCTATGAATATTTCAAGTCTCTAGTAAGAATGTACATGTATGATTTACTAAATTATCCATATTCAAAGCAAAGAAAAATTCTTCTGTAATTCATTATGGACACCGTGCCACACTACTTTTGCTGCGGTGAAATTAGCCCAAAAGAATATATAGTAGGTACTAACACAATTTTAGACCAGAGCTATTGGGACCAGGGGAATTGGTTAAACTGTTGGAAGGTGTTGAACTCATGTTGCAATGGCTTCACCGAACATATCCGGGCCCGTTGGCAGTAGAGGAGGGTGTCAATCGAGGTCGAGTCTAGCGAGTGGCCGCTCTGTGTAGTTCTCCAGCATACATTACGTTGCGGCTCGCATCAAGCCCTCGTAAACTAGTCTGCGGTGATTAGGAAGCGGAGAACCACCAGTCCCGCTCTTTACCTCCCTTTCTCTACCTATCCATATCTGTAGTATGCCTCCAGTGACGATTTCGAAGCTATCTCCATATTATATGCTTTGCATCGATCTTGTAACATTTTATATTGAATTTGTTATTTGAATTGATATTGAACATAACGGGTGCACGTGTTCTAAACTCACAGATGAAGACCTTTTCTATATTTTTATGAAACCTGTTTGTTCCTTCATATTTTATAACTTACTAAATACGATGTCACCCCATCACACTTTGGTGTATTATGTGCCATCATGTTCGTGCTTCCCCTTCGGTCGTGCCAGCTAAACTGAACTGGATCGAAAGCACCGACTATCTTCATAGCCGCTTTGACAGTCCTTTCATTCAGTGCGGTGGTATCAATCCGGATGGAATAAACCCTGCCATCTAGTAAGGTACGAACGGGATGGCTTTGAGTTCCATGTGAAATTCAAAACACGGCCAGACTCAGCGGTGAAATGGACGCCCGACCCTGTTATGACTGTTTTTTACTTAATTTTTTGTTTAATAATTAGACGTTAATCGTTGGATCGATGGATGGATGATAGCTTGGTGGTGATGATCACCGAGCTACCGATTCTGACAAGTACAAAATAATACAAGCGCAGATATTTACTGTTCCAACCGCCAAGTTACGATTGCTGGAACACTGCTTTAAACAATTTGTTTACATAGATCAGCGTTGTTTGCTACCATATTCCACCTCTTGGTTCTCCTGCTGTTGATGGTACGAGCGTACCGCATAATATCTATGTATACTATGTACACACACATTACATCATCATAAGTTGAACCACAGATTACAGATAAGATAAGAAAATTGGTGCTCTCGTGTCCTATCAATGAGTGCCTCATTTTTTATCTGAAATAGTAAATGCGTTGGGAGAGTAGGTAATGTGGAATAAAAATAAATTGTCTTACAAACTAAATTTAGTATTGTTACTATACATTTTCAGCCTCGGTAGCTCAGTGGTACGGTCGTTCGACTGTTGTTAAGCAACCCTGAGCGCGGTCAGTACTTGGATGGGTGACCGCTCGACCGTTGGAGGCTGACCGTGGTTCGGATTCCACGTTAAACTGTAGGTCCCTTCCCTTCGTACCTTAGTACGTGGTAGGGTTTATCCCGCCCGGGTTGGTACCACCGCACTGATTGAAAGGTCGGTCGAAACGGCTATGTAAATAGTTCTGTTTTCCGTCCAGTTCAGTGTAGCCGACATGAAATGAAGGGAAGCACTGACATGGCACCTAGTTCACCCGGTGTTATGGGCTGACATCACGAATGTTGTAGGTGATGTAGCCAACCGTGTCAGTTTCCATAAAAAAAAAACTGAAGCAAAAACTTTTAGATGATTATTTTTTGCGGGTGAGTTTTTTCACAACACTGACTGCATAGTCCAGACATACATACATAGTGTCACACCTGTTTCCCAGTGGGGTAGATAGAAACAACGGATCTCCGCGTGCCACGATCCTGACACACCTCTGCCGTCTATTTCTCATCATCATTTCGTAATGTTCTTCATACATGCTCGTCCGTTACGGGTACTACACACTTGACCCTTTTTGAGCACTATGTTCTGTCATAGTATTTCATGCCCGATCTTTTGCAGGTACGTGCGTCTAGCTAGGGCGACCCTTCCCGACTCTTCCACTCACATTTGCACCATAAATTTCTTTCGTTAGTCTCCTATCATCCATTCCTCCAACATGACCGAACCAGCGAAGCATTCCTTTCGCAATCCTTGTCACTATATCTTCTGTCAGACCACAGCGCTCTCGTACTACTCTATTTATAAATCTATATTTCATTCTAACTCCACACATACTCCTCAAAGGGCGCATTTCCACAGCATTTATCCTGCTTTCATGCTTCGCATGCCATGCCCAACTTTCACTCCCGTACATCAGTGTAAGGGCCAGCCTTCCACTGTGGACAGTCAATCGCGCCCTAGTGGGCATACTTTGGCTGCTCATAATAGAGTGCAATGCCCCATTCACTTTATTGCCGACTTTCACTCACTTTTCCAGACAGGCCAAAGTGCGTCCAGTAGCATTGACCTTAGTCTAAACCCTTAATAATAGCCGACTGGGTTGATACCACCCTACTGTATATAAGATGGCTGCTCTCCCCCCCTCTCTCTCACCTCTCTCCCCCTCTCCTCCTTTCTCCCCTCTCTCCCTTCCTCCCCCTCTCCCCCTCTGCCCATCTCTCCCACTCTCTTCCCCACCCTCTCCTCTCTCCGCTCTCCCCCTCTCTCCCCCTCTCTCCCCCTATCCCCCTTTACCTCTATGTATCCCTCTCTCCACCTGTCTATCGGGCAGCATCGCACAATACCTACATTCAAATAATTTGTATGCGGTGACGAGGACGCGTGATGTTTTTTCTCAGTGTACTCCCCTATTTTCATAACGCACCTAAAGAAGCATGACTACACTACTGACAACTTAATTTTTTTTTTTTTCATTATATTACTTTTTGGTCTTTTGGTTTTGTACTACCTCGTATTATCACTGGTATAACTGAAAATGCTACAAACATGTTGACTTGGGATTCTGACTGCATACGAATTTTGAAGTATGACAGGGTACAACCTGTACCTTAATTTATACTGCTGACGCATGCTAAATACTAATTTGACTAATTGATACATTAAGTATCAAATTTATTTATTTTTTAAATTTTTATTCGTTTATTATTATTATTCGTTTATTGACACATTTCTTTTTTTATATTAATTTTACATAAAAAACTTAAATCTAAAATTAATATAAAATAACAAAATGGAATTTCCACCACCGGCGGCGGGGCGAACCCAGGCTACCGATGGTCGGACCCGAGAGAGAGAAACCTTCGGACAATTCGAGCGGTGTCGAGCAAGACCGCCTTCTGCATCTGACCCTTGATCCAAGCAAGTGGCTCTAGTGAGAGCCTCTTGAGATGATGGTCGAGGCTCTTCGCTATCAGCCCATGCGCAGACACGACTATGGGCACAACGATCGTCGAGTTATTATAATTTTTTTTTTTGACATTGTACTACCATGTGGTATGAATATATTTTATAATTGACATGACTTGATACGATATGTATCAACAATTTCTGACAAAGGCTCTATGCACCTGATTTTATTTATACTTTTACTTTTGATTTTATGTGGTCAGAATTATCAAGCTTAAATTATAGTTATTCTAGCTCTCAAACTGTATCTCAACACTGTAAGCGGTGTCTATTGTGTAGTTAGTCACAATGTATTGTAATCGAAGACGTTAAAAAAATTACCCTGCGAAGTTTCTTTTGCCGGCTCTTCTTTGTGGGTGTAATCGAACCGGATTGTAAAAACTAAACAGGACAAATTCAAGCGTAGTGTACTACCATACGAATGATGAATAAAGAATAAAGAATACAAAAATGTATTGCTTCACTGTGTACTTAATACTTGCAACAGGCAATGGTGATTGGAGTTACGTTGGTCGGTTGTCACACTGCCATAGAGCCGTCCTAACAGTTGATCTGTTGTGCAGTCGGGGGTGTAGCGGGGCATGCGGGCGCCATGTCAGACTACGACCTGCAGTTCCAGGCGGAGCTGGAGCGCGCGCAGGCGCTTAGCCTCGAGAGTCTGGCGCTGGAGCAGTTCCGCCGTCAGCGCTCCGCTAGCCAAGGTACACTGAAGACAATTATTTTTTTCATATGAAGTAAACCTACCAAGAGCAAGTCGACTCATGCACCGAGGTTTCCGTACCGCCGCATTATTGGTCAGTTGGTTATTTGTTGTTTTACTAGAGTTGGCACTATAATCACACCAAGTTTGACGCTTGTATGTATACTGTTTTTGCGATAGAGCATAAACAGAAAACATTGAAAAAAAATTCTTGTCTGGACACCTAACCTTTAAATGGCCGCTCTCCCCCCTTAAATATATTAAGTATTTTTTATATAATATACAGGTGTCCCAAAACTCAACGTCAAGCGGGAACCAGGGAGTAGGCCAGAGTTTATGAGTACCCAGCGAAAAATAAGAAAAAAAATCAGAGTCATTTGTTTTTGTGATATGAGAATTTTTTGAGAAACGTTGAAAATTGACATTTTTAAGTACTACGACTACAAATTTGCAAATATAATTGTTAAAAAAAATTTATTGGTAGCCTAAATAGCTCTGCTATTGATCAGTATCCCAAACAAAACCAGAATGCTACCGGCATTCTGTTGTGCGTTTTACCAAAAAAAATATTCAGTTAAATTTTTTTCTAAAAAAATAAATGACTCCGATTTTTTTTCTCTTATTTTTCTCTGGGTAGTCATAAAATGGCCTACTCCCTGGTTCCCGCTTGACGTTGAGTTTTGGGACACGGTGTATAAAAAAAATTAAAAAAATTGTAAGGTTCCCCCTTAATTTTTTACAGTTTATTTTTTATTATTATTTAGGATAGGTATCAGCCGTAATAACACATTTTCTGTGAAAATTTCAATTGGCTGCCTATTACGGTTCATAAGATGTAGCATTATAAAGGTAGGACAGATGGACGGCGTAGGCTTAGTAATAGGCTTCAGTATAGATATTGTTTATTGTATAATTTCATCCATAGGTAGGTAACCTACGCTTGGATATGTCGAAAATTCCGCCAGTTCTAAATTCAATGCGAAGAAGAACTGACAAACAAAACTTCGCAAGTCACAATGTTTTGGATATGGAAACCTAAAAAAGCATACATGCATCTAGCATGTGCCCATGATGGACCAATGATGCGTTTGACACAGCTAAATCCACCTAAAGAGATGTGTCATGTTAGACGGATACGTTCATTTGACTTGGGAAATACGTAAGACTCTAATGGAACATTGATAATAACATTAGTACTTTTACATCTGTATTGTACTGCTCGCACTTGTGGGATGGCTCAGCTAAATACCAGCTTGCGCCTCTGAAATCGATCCACCGTGTCCCGCGATCTAGAATAGAACCATTGCAACTCCGTAGCGATGTCGGCGCCCTAAGTGTGTTCTATAGCTTATTCCATGTGGAATGCTCGGAGGAGCTGTTTGACGCGATCCCGCCGTCCCCTTTCCACCTCTGCACAACGCACACTTTATTTTTTATTCATCATCCATAGATAGTACACTGCACTCGGATTCGTCATATTTTAACATTTAACCTTTAGCATTTTGCCAATTCGATTATCACAGCGAGGAAGAACTGGCAAGAAACTTTGCTGGATACTTTACTGGGCACGGATTGCATCCCTATAAGCTGGACTTACCGCGAATGCGTACCAATCGGTCCTCCACAGAACTGGTAAATTCTGGAACGCTTTCCCTGCCCACATATTTGCCCCCAAGTACAGTATCAGGTACTTCAAGATAGGCATGAATAGGCACCTTTCAGACCGGCATGACATTCGCAACACCCACGTATAACCGAATCTCGTACGCGGCGCGCCTCGACGACTGGCGCTTTTTAAAAAAAAAATTGTGTTTCAGAAATAATTTTGTAACAATCTTTTGCACCACACAAAAATTTTATAAACATTTGTCAAATTACATTGCAAAAATCTTTGCGATGTTTTCTTACTCCCTAATTTAATCTTAACGTAATAATACACAGAGCACAAGCCGGGCTTATAGACTACCGCTTAGCTTGTCGCCACACCTACTTTTGTATTGGCTGGCCCGATAAGATTACTTACCTATATCAGTAAAAGAGAACAAATTTAAGCGGAATATTGATATCGAAGGCATTTTGATTCAACACTTGGTCATTGTACAATTTCTTAGTACTGCGTCAGCGTTTCTTTCTTCAGTGTTGCACGTAAAAGTAGTTTTTAACTGGTGAGTCTAATTTCATTAAACTTAATATTATAGAGAAAATCCAAATATTTATGTCCTTGTAGTGTAAACAATGAAGAACGGAAGAAAATGCCTTAGGCATTAAGTATAACAATACAATACAGTGTTTACATGAATGTTTCACTGGCAGACATATCAACATAGAGTTATTTTATAATCTTGCACTTACGATAGGATACCTTTTGTATAGCAATATAAAAGGAATCTTATAAATTGTCATATATCTGTGTGTAGCTGTGTATGTGCAATAATGATGAAGCGAACACGTAATGCTTAATCAGCAATAATAAATTTTGATGTGTGCTTGCAACATAAACATGCAATATCTCGGAGTTTATTAATTAATCTCAATGCAAAACAATAAGAGGAAATGAAGAATTTTTTTATTTAAAATATTTTTTAAATGTACATCTTCATAATATGGGGAAGCCCCTGAGCAAAATATGTTCAACTGATAAACACAGCAAACGTAAACGTCTTAACTGCAAATTTAGTGCTAATTTAGAAAATGTATGTATTGAGTATGTAGTGTGATAATGATAATGATAAAGCAATAATAATAGTAAACATTATACTTAATCAGTTGGAGTTTATTTATTGATACAATAGATTGTGACAGCTTGTAAAAGTCAACATATTTTATCGGCCCCTTCTATTAGCTGGGTGTACGTTTAACTTTAGAATTTTGTGTACACATTCAGACCCGGCGATAATCGTCGATGACGATGCGGTCACGCTCCGCCGTCGCCGGAACGGGGTAGAGAGCGAGCCGCCCCCGGCGCTGCCGCCGCCGCCGCGCCGCGCGCCCCGCCCCCCGCGCGCCTCCGCCGGCGAGCAGCCGACCGCCCGCTCCGCCCACGCCAGCCCCACGCGCAACAACCACGACCTCATCTCCTTCACCAGCCCCAAGCAGAACGACGCGCACGCCTCCCTCAAGGAGTACATCGGTCAAATTCATAAGTGAGTTAACTGACATTTAATTAAGTGTGCGGGACACTTTTCTTGGGGATAAGGACTTAATGTTGGGGTTATTTCTAAAGTTACAAATACATTAATATAATTTGGTGAATGATTTGACACTTATATAATCACAATCAACATAAATTTTTTAATTGACTCACTACTTAAAATTATTTCATGGGGGAATCCTGGAGCAAACATTTACTTTCAGGCTGTTCTTTTAACTTTCAGCTGGTTTTTAAATATATTTTTATTTATTTCAGACTCGGTGAAAAAAATCCAGAGATGTCTGGCAATCAGAACAACAACACGAATCCGCCCAACTCGGCTCCCAACCAAGCGTACTTCAATCAAAATCCACCGTACACCTTCCCGTCTCCGTACTACAACTATCAGTATCAATATGGCGGCCATCCTCCACCCCCGCCCCAGTACACCGCGGCCGCGCCGCAGCCCTACGGCATGCCGTCTCCCATGCCCGGCTATCCGTACTACGCCGCCAGACCGGGAACTCCAGATCAAAACATCACTCAACCGAACCGACCAAACTCGGCACCTTATCCCGTGGCGGTTCCCGCCGTCCCTTACAACCACACCAGGATGTCTTCCCCCGGGTACATGGGCTACCCACCGCCACGGCCCCAGGTGCAGCCGCAGTACAACTTCACAACTACTAATTTGATATCGAGGCCGACTCGTCCGGCCATGCCGTCGACTTCACCGTTGATATATCCTCAGCTGAACCAGCTGCCGAATTACCAACAGCCGCCGGGTCAGGCCTCGAGCGCTGCGGCGACACCCAGTACGCCGTCGAGCTCGTTTCAAAGTTATCCGAAGCCGACGCCCGCACCGGTTCAGTCAACGCCGGTCGTTCAGGAAGAGAGTAACTCATCGAGACCGGATTTTTCGAGAAAACTCTCGGAGACTAGCATTGCGGTCAGTATGTCTGTTTTATTCTAGAACGATAAAAATGGACCCCGAACCCTATCCTTGCCAGCGTAACACGATATAAGTAAAAGCATACTTGTTTCATTGGTCGGTCGCGCGCTGGCCCGTCAGTCTGTCATCGGCTGCGTTCGCAAAAACCTGTTTAAAATGCCCGCATGCTCCGTGTTTACGTGTAAAACACTACAGCCAAGTTTAGTGTGCACAATAGTGGAATATCTTATCATCGGTAAGTACACTCCGCTCCCCGCAACTCGGCTACGCTAGTTCTCATACAAGCATTTGACAGTCCGGCGTCCATACCTTTTTTATCGTTCTATGTTTTATCCATCTAAGGCCAAATTGTTCTGTTTCTTAATCAGAAATATCTGCACAGTTTGATTAATTAAAGTTAAAAAAAAATAATTATGAAAGAATCATCTCAGTCACAGGCTCAAGCAATTCTGAAGTGATGTACAAATTACGCTATCTATACCAGAAAACAAAATTAAAATGAATAAGTACATACTGGTGACCTAATTGAAATGTTAATACAGTCCTTACAAAGCTATTAATACTTTATTGCTTACTACTGGGATCTTAATTAGATTAATGTTAATTTATTTTCCTGTTCTCTATTTAATAGCTTCAAGTGTGTTCTGGTCAGATAGAGCAAAGAAGCATTCGCGTGAGTCATATTTAGTTGGTACTTTAATCATTTATGTTCAATTGAATAGATATTGTAATTTTCTTGTAAATGCGAGTAAAAATAGATTTGTTCATTATTGGCGGGCCAGGACAGGAGTGTGGTTGTTGGTTTAGACAAATAATGTAATACTTCAAATAAATGATAAATAAAAAAATCTTTTGTTTGCAGTCCAATGAATCTAACGACACCGTCGGGAGCTTGCCAAGATCTATGAACCTCATAGATTTTACAGGGTAAGTTTTCTAATTATAAAATTTTTAGGTTTCCGTACCCCGTTCCGTCCTACTGTTGTATCTTTGGAACCATAATAGCTAGCTGCTTGACATTCTCATAGAATATGTGTTATTAAGGCAGATATAACAACAAATATTAAAAAATAGAAAAAGAAAAAAAATTTAGGGGGGTACCGATACAATAGATGTGTTTTTTCAAAAATGTTTTTGTGGTGTGTGAGACCGACTCGCACTTGGCCGTTTTTATATTGAAATAGTATGCATAGTGAAAATTATAGTAAATGGTTTTCTTTCAGACGTAAAGGTGCTAACAGTCAAGGTAGCGTAAGAGTTAGCGTGCTCGAAGCTTTCGATCCGCTCCTAATTGAACAGAATAATGCAGGTAATGTGTTAATTTTTTTATCACCACAAATGATACAAATTGAAATGTAAAAACGCTACAAATTAACAGTAAATTTTATTGGTAGCAATCTGGCTCAACTAGTGAAATCAATATTATTAATTGCAAACAAATTGTTAACAAGAGGCGAATAATCCAACATCCAAACATCCTGGCTCGGCACCTCATGGACCCTCCAACATCCCAGCGAAGACTGAAACGCTACAAGCTACCCCAAGACAACATAGCACTAGTAGATGTTGCAGTAGAATAGTGAGGGACACTGGTCCCCCACTAAACAAGTCACAAATCAAGAGTCATACAAACTTCCAAATGTCCCTAGACGGAGACAGATTGTCGTGAATAGATAAGACATAAAAAAAAAAATTATTGCAGAATATATGGGCACCAGCGAATGTTCCGGAAGCGTCTACGATGAGTTCGACCCCTTAGACTTCTTGTACGGAGAGGCGGAGGCGCGGGACACTCCCGTGTACGTGTCGGTCAACAAGCGGGAGAGCGTCCCCGCCTCGCTGCCGTCTCCGCCGCCCAAGTCACTGCCCACCGTGCCGGCCGTCACCGAGCGGAGCACTACTGTGAGTGTCGCACTAGCCGTACTGTGTGGGGCCGCGACTTTATAAGAGTAGCCCCACTGCATCTCTCCCCGTGAATGTCGTATAAGCAGTTCGGATAAGCGGTCGTTCAGATAATCGACGTTCTACTGTAGTTGTAGTACAATAACTGTACTGTACTTTAGTACCGTGTGGGGCCGGTACTTTAAAAGAATAGCCCCACTGCATCGCTCCCCGTGTATGTCGTAAAAGGCGACTAAGGGATATGACTCCCTTCTTATATTACTAGGTGGTAGAGTTTAACCCGCCCGGGTTGTTACCACCGCACTGAATGAAAGGTCGGTCGAAACGGCTATGTAAATAGTTTGTGTTTTCCGTCCAGTTCAGTGTAGCCGGCACGACCGAAGGGAAGCACTGACGTGGCACCAAGTTCACCCGGTGTTATGGGCTGACATCACGGATGGTGTAGGTGATGTAGCCAACCGTGTCAGTTTCCATAAAAAAAAAACGTTCTAGACTAACTTTACGGGCAGGCGTGCGTGTCCATCAACAAGTGGATGAGTGTCTGAAACATGTTACACCCCACAAAACTGCAATGTTGTGTGTATCTACATACATAAATACCACACGCTACATCCCGACAATCGGGGTAAGCAGAGTAATCGGTGTTGTGCTGCAAGAACTCTGGTGTATTACAATGCAACACTGACTATCATGTTTAGCAAAAGTATTCAGACACGATAATTACTATCAAGCAGCAATTAAGGCACGAAGACCCACCTGCTGCATCGACGTTGTGGAAAAACCGTGCCAAGGTGAGAAGTGGTACCCTGTCACCCTTTAGCACGGCATCTCATCCTTATCACGTAGTCGCCTTTTACGACATTCACGGGGAGAGATGCAGTGGGGCTATTATTTTTTAGTAGGTACCGGTACCAAAGTATGCTCGTGTGTCTGTAACTAATATATGATTTGTTTCTTCAATTTCAGCACAAACTGTATGATTGTATTATTAAAACGAGATCAAAGAATTATGACGCGGAACATAAAGGATTTTTAAATATGGTTCTAGATGTTAGAAGTAAGTGAATATTATTTTTTCTTTCACACATAGGTTGCAATAATTTCAATTTCACTGTGGGTGGTAAACATTCTCTTTCTTTCCAGAACAATTTAAGTACAATAATAGCAAAACTAATCCGGGCTACGTCATCGCCGCTAGATCTGGAGGCAAATACCCTGCAAATACCAGTATCAAAATATTGGTTCACCATCCGCGCTCCGAGGAACCCATCACATTCACCTCCGATGGTAATACTGCTTTTTTTTTACTCTTGTTCTGTTGCGCCACCTATTAGTAAGATTTAAATAAGAAGGGCGCGGCGTTTGTTGCAGTGGAGTCTACTGTGGAGCACATAATTCTGCACGTCGTTTGCACTCTGGAGGAAGAGATTAAGGAGGACATGTCTCAGTTTATGCTTCGGGTGAGAAATTTATTTCAACTCATATTCTATGGCCGTACAAACTTTTACTAAATTCAAATTACTAGACAAACAGAATTTGTCTTCCAACAAACATTTAAGCATCATAATTCCCTTGCCGTTTACTCTAGGTGGTAGGCTCAAATTGTAGCCGACTGGGTTGGTACCACCATACTGTATGTAAGATGGCTGCATAGCAGCCTCGGCTGTGTTTTCTTCACCAGTATAGCCATTAATCTAAAGGGAAGTCTCCGGTATGGTATCTACCTTCTCGGAGGTGACGTGGGCTGGTCGGAGCATGTGCTCTGGCCCCACTGACTCAGCCATCCATACCGGATTACATGAACAAATTTAGTAAATGAAAATAATTCAGTTCAAATATTTAAAAGTATATTTAATAGGTGGACTAGGTGGATAGGAGACTCAACGGGTTGAACGTTCATCTTTTATCCTTTTCGGCCTCTTAAGTGCTAAAAAATGAATCATTATGACAATACAATTAATTACCTTAGATTATTAATTGGTCTCCGCGCGCTCTGCCTAGATACCGCGCTACCTTAAAACAACAGCTCCGTGAATGCGGCAACTCAATATTGTAGTGTGTGCAAGAAAATGTTGTGGTATGTGTGTGATCCCATAGTCTTTCCTATTGAGACTGGCTCGAGTACGCCGACTTCGGCGTAGTATTTGTTGCCGCATTTTACATGTACACCGGCGGTATCTAGTTGGAGCCCGCGGAGACCTATCAATAATCTAAGACAATTACAAATAAATAGCCATAATTTTTGTTGACTGTTTTGTATAATTCTGGCAGCGAAAGGCAAGAGTAAAAAAAAAAACAAATCAAGGCTGGGTAGCTAATCGTGAAATATCTGCCAGGTGTGGGGAGTGAACGAGTACCTGACACCCGGGAGCTCTCTCAGCGAGTACGACTACATCCGCCAGTGTGTGCGGCTCGAGAAGGACGTACGGTTGTGCCTCATCGTCTCCAAGGACGACTCGCTCGCTCGCACCGAGGTCGACGACAATAGGGACAGCCATCTGACGCTCGACGATCTTATACCGAATCATGGCATGGCTCCTACGTTGAATTACGACAACCTATCCATTTTATTGGGTAAGTTATTTTCTGTTTCTTCATGCGGCTCATTGTTTAGCCCACTCCTTGGTATAAGCCTCCTTTAGGCCATCTGGTTTTCCACTTGGTATATTGCATCCAGTCTCGGATTTGCAAGCGGCGGGTGGCTGAGTGGTTTGGGCATTGACTTCTCATGCGAGAGGTCCGAGGTTCGAATCCGGTCGGTGTGTACCAATGAGTTTTTTCTGACGAAAATATTTACGTGCATACCTACACCTGCTGCTTCACCGTACGGAACCGGTGTAAAAGTGTAGGTCCCTTCCCTTGCCCCTTACTAGGTGGTAGGCTCAAATTGTAGCCGACTGGGTTGGTACCACCGTACTGGATGTAAGATGGCCGCATAGCAGCCTTGGTTGTGTTCTCCTCTAGTCCAGTATAGCCGGCACCTACCTTCTCGGAGGTGATATTGGCTAGTCGGAGCATGTGCTTTGGCCCCTCCGACTCGGCCCCCATAACAGATTAAAAAAAAATGAGGGGGCTGCATTATATCCTGCCTAGCGCTTTCTTCGACAACCGTTACTGATGGATATGTGCTCAGCACCAGGGTAAAGAAGGTCGAGATATACTCTGTGTTCGTTCCATGACCGTTTTAACTGCCCGGGAAGAAGCACGCGAAGGCACTACTTTCTGGGCACTCGTGTAAATTCACTTTCGAGGTAACCTAGACCGGAACAACATAAAAGTCCTAATAAGGACCTTAACAGCAAACTCAGCAGACTAAACAAACATCTACACCGAATGGGTCTTAGCGACACACCAGGTTGTAGGTTCTGTATAGGTATAAGAGGATGAAACACTCATACACGTCCTTTGTGAATGTGAAGTGCTCATTCGCAGTAGAAGCCGTATTCTTGGGGGTTATATTTTTAACGCATGCTAAATAGAGGCAACTCAAATCCAAGAATATAACTCGGTTTATAGCGGAAATCTGACTTGGGGGTGAGCTATAAATTGTTGAAAGATCACAATAGATCTTCCTAGGTCGCAGTGATAGGCCTCAGGGGTGCTAACTCTCACACTTTAAATCATAATTATAATCAGAACCGTTTTATTTAGACAGACAGGCAAACTCTTTCCATCATGTTGACAATTGCGCGTAAGCCATATCGGTTGCGTTCATTTTGGCTATAAAGAGATGGTTGGCATCTGTTGGTGTATGTCGTAAAAGGTGACTAAGGGATATGATTCCCTTCTTATATTACTAGGTGGTAGGGTGTAACCCGCCCGGGTTGGTACCACCGCACTGAATGAAAGGTCAGTCGAAACAGCTATGTAAATTTCGTTCAGTTCAGTGTAGCCGGCACGACCGAAGGGAAGCACTGACGTGGCACCAAGTTCACCCGGTGTTATGGGCTGACATCACGGATGTTGTAGGTGATGTAGCCAACCATGTCAGTTTCCATAAAAAAAAAGAAAAATAGATGCCGCTGACACATTGCTGTATGCACTCCCGTACATACGTTGAACCATACGTCGTTTTATTCAGAAACCTTGGAGGGCGAGCTGTCTCGGGCGGTGGGCATGGTCGGTGCGGAAGGATCTTGCACCCCCAACGCGGTGGTGCAGGCCGTGAAGGCTATATGCGCGCTCGCTGGTTGCCTGGAGACACTCCACCTCACCTATACGCTCAACGCTTTTATCCAGGCTTGCTCTGCTCAGGTATTTTCTTGTGGTAATTTTTCATCATGGCTCTGATCGACGGGGAGTATTATGGCCTGGTTGGTATACCTGGAGACTCCCCTTATTGTACGAAATCCCTCAAGATTAGCTAGCTGATGAAGCGGTCATCACTGCAGCAACAGCATGCTGGCCAACAATAAAGTCTATTTTTTTGGAAGACGGAGTAAATTGACGTTTGACTGACATTAGAGTGTTGCACGCTTTGCACCGCTAGTGATTGCAGTCGATGAAAATCGACTTTTACAACACACAAACACGACACGACACACCTTCACACATATTATGCGCTACCTGTGTCGCTGCCTTAAACTTAACATTTTTCTAGCTAGATTTAGCTTAATATGTTGTCAATTAAATCCACAATTAGGAAAATATTAGAGTTTACAGCATTTCATTAGTTAATCAATCAATAAAAGTATTGATAGCAACTACATGCCTATTTAAAATTTGCCAGAAACTGGCAACACTCCAAACGTCACTTTACTCCGTCTTCCGAAAAAAAAGACTATACACGATTGCGCAAAATTGCATGCATTTGATACATGTCAGTGTTTGGAGGTCAGTAGAGCGGGGGAGAGGTAAAAAAAATTATTTATTATAAGATAAACAATATATCAATCAATCAATCAATACTAATATCAGTATCGAGTATTACTAACAGACTGAAACATTATAAAAAAAAACCTTAAAAACCTTTCCACCTCTCTGGCTCTCACCCCAGTGAGCGCAGCGCGGCGGCCGCATCACTCCAGTCTGCTTGTAGACATGTAACATCGCGTTTGTTTGGCTGTTGCTTGTGTGTTGAAATAACAATATATATTTCAAATTTCACAAACGCTTTCATTTCATGTCCACGTAGGGCTAGCTACCCATAAACCGGGTCAGGCTCTCAGCACCAACAGATTAGTAACCTCGGTAGCTCAGTGGTGCGGTCGGTCGACTGTCGGTCGGATCATAAGCACACCTGGGCGCGGTCAGTGGATGTATGGGTGACCGCTCGACCGTTGGAGGTTGACAATGGTTCGGTTTCGACGTAAAGCTGTAGAACCCTTCCCTTCTTACCTTACTAGGTGGTAGAGTTTAACGCGCCCGGATTCGTACCACCGCATTGAATGAAAGTTCAGTTGAAACGGCAATGTAAATAGTTCGTATTTTCCGTCCTGTTCAGTGGTTCAGCCGGCATGACCGAAGGGCATTTATTTATTTATTTTAGACAGGGAGCCTTGGCTGATACTCCTCAATCTGGTTAAAGTTGCCTGTTAAATGTATGTGTTGCCAGGTGAAATTACTTGACACCATACTTGGCTCATCATGGCTATTCCATTCTGCCTACTCAATATCACTTGTAGTGATAAGTCCGCCTTTACGCACTCCTGTATTTCTTGTTTCTTGTTGTGTACTGTTCTTCCTTCAATTTGTGTGCAATAAAGAGTTTCTATTCTATTCTATTCTAACCTTGTTGCTTACTCCAAAATGTTCTAGTCTTACCTCCTCAATTTCAGGGAAGTTCAGGGAGCGTGCGGCCGGAGATAGTGTCGGACAGCGGGCAGTACAGCTCTGTGTCGCTGCGCAGCGCGACGCCGCGCGAGGCGGTCTCGCAGCAGTGCGCGCGGCTGCGCGACGCGGTGCGCTCGCTGCTGCAGCTCTACGCGCGCACGCAGGCGCTCCACTTTCAGCTCGCAGACACGCAGTTCCTGCAGCCGCGCGACCCAGACAGTGAGCGCTCTAATTTTTTGTTTTTTTTTATGTAATCCGGTATGGGTGGCTGAGTCGGAGGGGCCAAAGCGCATGCTCCGACCAGCCAATATCACCTCCGAGGTACTGTGTGGGGTCGGTACTTAATAAGAATAGTCCCACTGCATCTCTCCCCGTGCATGTCGTAAAAGGCGATAGCCGTTTCGACCGAAGTTTCATTCAGTGCGGTAGTACCAACCCGAGCGGGATAAAACCTACCACCTAGAAAGGTAAGAAGGGACTACAGTTTTACGTGGAATCCGAACCACGATATAACCAGTGTGATACATAAGGGTGTACCACCAGTGTGATAACCAGGGTCATGACTTGTGGGCATCGCAGCTAGCAAGATACATTGCACGTTTTGACGCATCAATGCTTTGAGAGAAAGCAAATTCGTCACTTCCGGGTTTAAAAAGAAATGCAATTCATAGTTCCAAAAAACATCGAAAAAATGCAAGTACCCGGAACCGACGAACATTATGAGTGTGAAATTACGACAAGTAATGTAAATGACCACCATCTACCTAATTAAAAATTGTTATATGTGTGAAATTTAACATTATGATAAATAAATAGAAATACATGAATGTAATGTCATATTGTCAGATCGACCGCCAGTCGTGATCATATAAGCACACCCGGGCGCGGTCAGTGGATAGATGACTGTCCGTGTGTTGAGGCTGGCCGTGGTTCAGATTCCGCATAAAGCCGTAGGCCGTAGGCTGTAGTACTGTGTGGGGTCGGTACTTAATAAGAATAGTCCCGCTGCATCTCTCCCCGTGCATGTCGTAAAAGGCGACTAAGGGATAAGCGGCCTGCAGACACCCCGGTCGACTTGTGGCTTTCATGGAAGACATAGGCTGGCTGGGGTAACTAGAGACTGCGGGGTTTTGCACGAAGGTCCCCAACCAAGCGGGATTAGTTTGCAGGCCTAGAGCCAACCCCAAACCAAAACAACAACAACAACAACAAAACCGTAGGCCGCTTCCCTTTTTACCTCACTAGGTGGTAGAGTTTAACTGTTTTCCTATTGACAGAAGCGGTCCTAGCGCACACGGTCTCCGAGACGGCGCTGTTCTGCATAGAAGCGGTGCACCGGCTGCCGCCGTGCTGGAAACACGACGACTACTTGTTCCAAGTGCAGATCTACCACGGCACAAGACCGCTGAAGGGACCGCACCTCACGGGATCTTACAGCGTAGAGAACACGGGCTTCTATCCGCGAATACTCTTTGATACCTGGTAAGTTTTTCCGGATTCCACGTAAAACTGTAGGTCCCTTCCCTTCCTACCTTACTCGGTGGTAGGGTTGGTTGGTACCAACGCACTGAATGAAACGTCGGTCGAAACGGCTATGTAAATAGTTTGTGTTTTCCGTCCAGTATAGTGTAGCCGGCACGATCGAAGGGAAGCACTGACATGGCACCTAGTTCACCCGGTGTTATGGGCTGACATCACGGATGTTGAAGGTGATGTAGCCAACCGTGTCAGTTTCCATAAAAAAAAAAAGTTTAAGGTCTGCAGCCACCCTGGCCATCTTGCAGCCTTCATTACTTGGTTAATGTTTCTAGAATTTGTTTATTAACGGTATAGTGTTCAGTGCTTCCTAACTTTGCCATTGTGGAGTAAATGTGCAATCCCTTCTAGCTTGAGCTAAAGCATATTGTAATACTGCAATACCATTTGACAGCATTACTACTAAAGACAACAAGACTACAAAACAATACCATGTAACAACTTTCCCTTCCCCCTAGGTGGTAGGCTCAAATTGTGGCTGACTGGATTGGTACCACCGTACTGGATGTAAGACGGCCGCATAGCAACCTCGGTTGTGTTCTCTAGTACAGTATAGCCAGCAATCCAGGGAGACTCCAGTATGGCACCTACCTTCTCGGATGTGATATTGGCTGGTCGGAGCATATGATTTGGCCCCTCTGACTCTGCCACCCATACTGGATTACATAAAAAAATACCATGTAACAACTGCAAACTTATGCGATGGATAGTAAGAAATCCTGTCTTATTCCTAGTGTCCGGATTCGGAAGAAACACTTCTTGCACTACTCTCAGCCTTCGTAACATTCCACTCACCCATTTCATTGACCATAAATAAACTACAATCAAATAATTCTTTGGAGATATGTGTGAGTGCTTTCAGTCTAATATAAAAAGTAAATGATGTTTTGTCCTACAAATCAAATTTGAAAACCTTCTGTAAAGAGTATCATATCTCTGCAAACGAGGTCACACACTCTGAAACCTGTTGCAACGTTGAAGCTAGAAGTATCATATCTCATCAAAGATTGCATAGTTTCACACTATGAAACTTATCATCAGGTTGAACCTAGAAGACCAAATGATCAGCACGCTTCCTCGAGAAGCTCGCCTCGTTTTAACCCTGTACGGACGCACCGCGCGCACCGCCGACACGCCACACGCACCTGAAAAGGAAGAACCTACTCAGGATGAAAATGCTCCAGCGGTGCAGGTGGAACAAGAAGAGCTGGGGTGGACCGCCATACAGCTGTTCGCTTACGACGGGTAAGTGGTGTTAACTGAAGTATGGTATGCCGAAGTGCAGTTCACGCCAAGCTAAAATGACAGCCGAAAGTCAGGTTATGGCAAGGAGAAACCCATGCAGGATGAACTGCACCAGCCATGCAGGTGGAACAGGTGGAGCTTGGATGGACCACTATAAGTCTGTTCACTTACGACTGGTACATTATGTTGACTAATGTATGGTATGCTGAAGTGCGGTTTACGCCAAACTGAAGGAAATTTGAATGTGAGGTTATGTGTGTTAAAATACATTGATTCTAAAGTATAGCATAGTTTTGTTAAGTTAAAACCTGAAGAATGCCCATATTAAATTTTAACGAAATATTGTTTAAACCCATGTAGGCTACCTCGTCCATCGCTTTTCTGTCATGGATCCATTCCTCTAATTTCATCAGTTTTTCGCTTCAAAACGCTCATGTTACATAACACCAAAAACTACAATATAGTTTATTACAGAATGCTGGTGTCTGGCAACTACATCCTGCCAATATGGCCGACTTGCACTGACAAGAGACTGGGCCCGGCCCCACATCCCACTCACTCGCCTTCGGGACAGCACGCTTCTGTCAATATAGGTATTTTATTTCTCCATGTATTATTATTATAATGTTTCACACTAGAAATATTATAAAGAATGATTTGGCTGTCTATCAGTTTGTCTGATAGACAGCCAAATTTATTTTGATCCATTGTTCACCAACATTATGCCAGTATGATCTGCCATATTTAGTTAGATTTGAACAGTGGGGTTGTAAATTATTGGATTCAGAGAAAAATCAAGGTCAGGTTTGCTATAAGTCCTACTTTAAGTATTGAGTCTGCCATTTTTTTGTCTCTTTGAAGTAGCGTAATAGTATTAGTAGAGTGTCAATTATACGAACCAATTGGGGGACATGGGTGTTCGGAAAATCAAATTTTTCAGATAATTGACTTCTATACATCTATGAATAAAAGATTGTAATGTACAATGCACATATACATATTTATAGATTTTAACATACATTTTTATCACAGATATTAATTATAAAGTGCATTTAATTTTATTCATAAATATGTACATTGTATGTACGTACATACATAAAATTGCTTGAAGAAATGCTTGATCTCAGTCTGCCTAACCTTAGTTAGCTAGCGTGAATTGCTGAATGTGATGATGCGGAAACGGACCGTGTGGGGCCGGTACTTTAAAAGAATAGCCCCACTGCATCTCTCCCCGTGTATGTCGTAAAAGGCGACTAAGGGATATGACTCCCTTCTTATATTACTAGGTGGTAGGGTTTAACCCGCCCGGGTTGGTTCCACCGCACTGAATGAAAGGTCGGTCGAAACGGCTATGTAAATAGTTTGTGTTTTCCGTCCAGTTCAGTGTAGCCGGCACAACCGAAGGGAAGGCTGACGTGGCACCAAGTTCACCCGGTGTTATGGGCTGACATCACGGATGTTGTAGGTGATGTAGCCAACCGTACCAGGTTCCATAAAAAAAAAAATATGTAAACAATTTTGACGCATACATTTATTTACAGAGGTGCCGTTGTACGCACATACGGGAGTGCGCTGGTCTAGCGAAAACAACAGAGAGGAAAACGAGGAAAGCTTGAAGCGCAAGGAGCTGCCCGCCTTCGAATCTCTCGATGCGCATACGCAGTCGCAGCTGATACATCTGGTGGAGAAGGGCGCCTATCAACGTATGCCGCCGGACTGCAGAGAGGTGTGCACTGTTGCATTATATTATTATATTCTTTATTTCACGGGTTATTGGAGTGTGAACTGAATAATAATTTAAGAAATTCTTTGATCATAGAATTAAATACAGACAGATTAAATTTATTTTTTGCTATCTAAAGGGTATTAAAAAAAAATTCTGAATATGCTGTTTCAATGAAATATTGTTAATGTTGTGTGTTCTTTATGGCGAAATAAATATCTGTATCTGATTTAGGTGAGTGAATTCCCTGACGGAAGAATGCAAAATACTGACTTTATTTATTTTTCCAAGCATCTCTAGCCCTCAGTCAGAGGCTAGAGATGGTTTGGAGAATTGTTTAATAGGTACTATGGGGCTGGCATAGTCGCAAGGCAACTAAAGTCCTATTATAAAATAAAGATAAATAAAACCCTTTATTTAACGGGTCTGTTTTTCGAGTGGCGATTGTGAATCTACTGACTATTTTTAATCTACAAGTGTCATTATCACTGATTTACTGAATAATCTATACCAGCTTGGGTGTGATATCGAGGAGTATCTTTCCCGAAACTCCGCGGCTCAGCCTCCAGCAGCATATAAAAAAATAATAACCACTTCACTCAACTGTCAACAGATCCTGTGGGAGAAGCGACAGTACCTCGTGCAGATCCCCGGCGCACTGCCCCTGGTGCTTCTAGCTGCGACCAACTGGTACGGCGCACATCGCGAGCAACTCATATCGCTGCTCCGCCACTGGGAGCCGCCGTCGGCGCTCAACGCCATGCATCTGCTGCTACCCTGGTAACTTGTCTTTCAGTTGTTTCAACGATCAGATCCGTAATGACGCAATACGACAAAGAACTAAGGTAGTAGTTGCTAGGGTTGGAGCTCAAAATCCACCCATTGGCTCAGAACCGATACTTGGAATACCAAAAAGCACCTAACGGCAAGAATAGGTACGCTCCTGGGCACACAACCAAAGCAAGCAGCACTGGTTCCAATTGCCCGGGCAGAAGCACGCGAAGGCACACATTTTTTGGTATTCGCGTAAATTAACTTCCGAAGAGACCGAATTCTTGGGGGTTATATATTTAAACCATGGAAAATACAGGCACTAAACCCCAAGAATATAACTGGGTTCATAGCTGAAATCGGACTTGGGGTGAGCTCTAAACTTTTGAGAGATCACAATAGATCTTCCCAGGTTGCAGTGATAACAGGGCTCAGGGCCCTAACTCTCACACTTTAAATCATAATCATAACCAACTTTCGGCGCGCCGATCACGCCTGCTTCTCCCTTCCAACCAACTGAAATGTTCTGTGGGCCGTACCAAGCGGTAAGGTAGGGGAAGGGACTTGCAGTTTTACATAGAAATAGAACCATGGAGCAACTTTTGTTCATCATGGAAAGGCATGTAAATATAAATATCATATGTAAATATGATAAATTCTTCTTCTACACTGCACGTTACTAGGTAGATGCCAGGATTTAGTCTGTCCGGATTGGTACTAACGCACTGAATGGAAGCTCTGTCGAAGCGGCTATGCAGTACCTGCAAGTAAATAATGTACATCGAGCTTTAGAAAGAGACGATCCGGTTGTCACTGTCGCACAGAGACGTGCGAGTTGTGCGACAGAGACGACGTTCTACAACCGGATTGTCTCTTTCTAAAGCTCAATGTACATTATTTACTGCCGGATACTGTACATAGTTCATCTTTTCCGGCCAGCTCGACCAAAGGATAGCAATGACATGGCGCCTAGTTCAGAACATACCGGAGACTTGCCTGGATTGCTGGCTATACTGGACTAGAGGAGAACACAGACGAGGCTGCTATGCGGCCATCTTACATCCAGTACGGTGGTACAAACCCAGTCGGCTACAATTTGAGCCTACCACCTAGTAAGGGGCAAGGGTAGTAGTTTTTTTTTTAATGTAAACCAGCATGCCGTGCCGGGAGACCAATGGTGCAGTCGACAGAGCCAAAATCACCTCTCCTCGCGAAACCACGCTCAGTTAGGTGCCATGCCAGCAGATTTGCGGACTGTTGCTAGGCTGTCTAGCCCGTTAATACGACGCTTGAAGACACCCAGGTTAAAGGATTCAGGAAATACACTCGCCGGAAGATAGTTCCACACTCTAGCAGTGCGACAAAGAAACGATTTAGAGAACCGAATGGTTTCTCAACAGCCCAATGTCGACAACAAAAGGCTGCTGAGTCTCTCTGCGACGAGTCATGCGGAGACAGGACGGAGTAGTTTAATACTGGTGTGTTTCTTCAGCTTCCCCGACAGTGGAGTGCGGGAGATGGCGACGCAGATCGTGGCGAGCATGTCGGACGACACGATGTCGGCGGTGTTGCCGCAGCTGGTGCAGGCGCTGCGCCACGAGACGTACCACGACAGCCCGCTGGCGAGGCTGATGCTGCGGCGGGCGCTGCTGTCGCCGGCGATCGCGCACAGACTCTACTGGTTGCTTGTGCACTCACTACCTGGAACTATGCCTCAGGTGTGTTGAAAATGGTTGACTTTAAAACTTCATTATAACATATTGGAATGTAAGAAAAAACTTACAAGTAGGTATGCGGTGGAAAAAGACGACACAATACGACTCAACATGTTAAATTTATTGACATGAATTTATCTTTTTAACCGACTTCAAAAAAAGGAGGAGGTTTTCAACTGGAATGTATTTTTTAACATTGGAAATGTTTAATGGATCGATTTTGCGTTATACACAAAAATGCTTATAACTTTGTTGGTATAAGGGTTACGAGGGCCACTGAGGGCTCAATCGACGCAGAATTTATGAAGACGTGTTTGACGATATGAGATTTTGAAAATTTCGAAATACTTTTTTTGAAAAATCCAAAAAACCAAAAAATAATCGGAAAAAAACGTGTAATTTTTTCGTAATTATTATTTTTTAAGTTCCGGTCAAGGGTTAGGGCAAAAAGGAAAAGGAAAAGATACATCTAGAGAATGAATTTGGCTACTCGAGGGTATTTTTGGTTGTGGTGTCCGACTTATGGTTGATGAGCAGCGCGACCCCAAAGTTCAGCAATTTTTCGAAAATTTGCACTGTTGATACACAAAAATGCTTATAACTTTGTTGATATAAGGGTTACGAGGGTCAGTGAGGGCTCAATCGACGCAGAATTTATCGAGACGTATTTGATGATATGAGATTTTGAAAATTACGAAAGACTTTTTTTGAAAAATCCAAATAACCAAAAAAAAATCTGAAAAAATTACAATCATTGCATATCAACCACCATCCATCACCAATAATAATAATAGAAAATAATAAATTGTCTGTTTGTATTAATTTTGTATAGGTATTTTATCCATGCAAAAGCGATATCACTTATAGTTTCCGCGCAAACTGCCACGAAACATGAAAATATTTAATTATTTATCGATTTTTTGGGCTGAAAGTTTAGTTTTCTCAAAAAATTCCCACAATATCGCCATGATATGTATAACTAAAGTAAAGAATACAACATGCTCCTTAAAAAGAGGTATAATTTATTTCTAAACTCTTTCATTTGACGTTGCTATGCTATTATGAAAATTTTATTCCTTAGGCCATTCAGCGAAATATAAATATTTGTACTGGTTAGGAAGTAAAAAAGCTCTAAAAACGTACCCCGAAAAGAAAATAAATATGTTTCGAGGTGGGTGGTGTGGTCTGGGGAGATTTTTTATGTCTTTTTGGTTTACAATAGGTTCCTTCAGTGAAAGTTACTACAGGTACAGGACCTATTCCTGCCTTAGAGAGATTACAAATAAAACCAGGTAATGTATCTTTCTTCAAACTTACATTTATTTATTCTTAGGTATTTATTAATACAATGATCATTTAGACCGAACTATTCTGCACAACTTTAAAAATCAGCATTGATCTTCTTCGGTGTCTAATTCGACCACGTTCACGCAACTCTGGCCTCTACAATTTTTGCACATAGTAGTACATCGTAAATCGGCTTTCACGCATCCACATCGTCTACCACAGCCTTGTTTGCAAGCACACGTTATTAGTTTTAATATAGAGGCTGGTGCTGGCGGCTCTGTATTTAAAACGGGAGTTAGGCAGTTGAAATTTTTTTTCCAGCCCCATTCTTCCGGCGGTAAAACGTTACTCCTCCAATTTTGCACCTGAAATGTTCGCCGAGAATGATGGCGAGCAGTAGGCGACGTAGGTGGCAATTTCGCCAAAATAACAGCATTTTTCGCCTGTGTTTCGAAAAATGGGGCTGGAAAAAAAATGTCAACTGCCTAACTTTCGGGGGCGCGGGGGGGTGACGCTCACCCCGGAGGGGGAGGGAGAGTACTTAAATTTTAACTCCGCTCTATAACCTACCTAACACCACAGTTAAAACAACTGCATTAATTTTGCCAAATTTTTAACTATAATTCCTCAACTATATGTTACTGGTGATTCGCCCAAAGATTCTAAGCAGATAGATGTATTGCAGAACTCGAACGAGGAGTTCCTCGGCATCAGCTTGGAGGAGGGGGCGCGGGGCGCGCTGGGCGAGGACGCGGAGGGGGGCGCGGGGGCGGCGTGGCGCTGGGCGCATCGCTACCAGCTGCTGCTGAGGGCTCTGCTCGCTGTCTGCGGGGAGAATCTCGCTAGGAGGCTGCGGCAACAGCAGTTGCTGGTTAAGGTGAAGCTATTTGTTGTTGCGTTGTGTCTTTTGGGTGAAACGCGCTGTTGGTTGATAACTTTTGATTTATGGAATGATGATGATTCGTGGATTTATGGATTGATTTAAGGTGTGGAACGGGCTCCCAGGAAATATCTTTCCCCACTCCTGCAATCCACGGATCTTCAAATCGCGGGTTAATAGCCTTTCCCCAGCAACATTAGTCCACCTCCAAGCCGGAGTGGCACCTCCTCGGCGGTGAAATTTTTAGCATTCTTCACACTGAGATCTCAAAGTGATTCATTGTGTGTTGACGCTCAGATGGTGCTATTCCAGCCACCCGAGCTCTTTAATGAAATGGAGCACCCTTCTCAGTCGCTCCACATATCAAAGGCAAAGACAAAACTAACGTATGGAGTGTAACAATGTGTCGTCCTTTTTTATTTGACACTTTCGTCAAAGACAAAACTAACGTATGGAGGGTAACAATGTGTCGTCCTTTTTTATTTGACACTTTCGTCAAAGACAAAACTAACGTATGGAGTGTAACAATGTGTCGTCCTTTTTTATTTGACACTTTCGTCAAAGACAAAACTAACGTATGAGTGTGACAATGTGTCGTCCTTTTTTATTTGACACTTTCGTGCAATAAATTCGATACATTTTTCCTCAAAACATGTGACAAATAATAAAATTGTATCTTTCTCTCCAACGTGCAGGGTCTGTCAGAGACGGCGCACTCCGTCAAGGCCGCCAAGGACGGAGCGAAGCAGCGGGCGCTGACGTCCGGGGTGGAGCAACTGTGCACTCTGCTGCGGCAGACCAAGATAGCATTACCGCTGTCTCTCTCGCAGGAGGTTCACAACATTGACGTCAAGTTAGTTTCCATTTGTTTGACTAAACATCCCTCAAAGTGAGAGATGTTTTAATGAATTTTATAACCTCTTGACAATTTATTGAGAGTGGATTACATAGTGTATAATGAATATAAATATAAAATTTAACATTTAGTTAGGATTAGCTTTTACCCGTGGCTCCGCTCGCGTGAATTTCTTTTTCAGAAACGTTTGCGGGCGCACTCGCAACAACCCACCAAAGTTTCACCGTAATTGGACGAACGGATTACGATCGCATAGAAGACGAACGAACAAAACATATCATTTTCATGTAGTAGACTTAGGTGATTCAGGTTTGTCATTGAACATGAGATAAAGGCTAAAATGAATTTAATGAATTGTATTTTTGTTTCAGATCGTGCACCTATTTCAATTCAAACACATTGCCTCTGAAAATTAATTTCATTGGAATGGATAATGCCGTCGTTCCAGCTATGTTCAAAGTACGTACATATCATGAACGCAAAACTTATTTAGACTAAATGTGCTAATAGTAGAACACAGAGTATCCCTACATACAGATCAAATTCTTTCTTTTCTTGTAATTTTGTTCAAATAAATTATTCGAAGATTATTATGATGTGCAAGGATGGATTGTGTATATAAAAAAAAAACCGGCCAAGTACGAGTCGAACTCGCGCACCGAGGGTTTCGTATCACCATGTCATGGTTAGCGCCACTCACGCCATCTATGGCGTGTTATGAAATGCTTAATATTAGTTAAATGTCATGATTAGTTAAAATGCTTCACACTCTATTCGATGGCGCATACACTTTTTGGTTTTTTCTATGGTAACCCCTGTGAATTGTTTACTTTTTTTTTTTTTTTTTTAAGTTGTTATTTAGGCATACTAACACATATTCTGTGAAAATTTCAACGGGCTGCCTATTACGGTTCAAGGGATACAGTCCTCGGACAAACGGAGAGACGACGGACGGACAGACAGACGGCGTAGGCTTAGTAATAGGGTCTCGTACCGGATACGGAACCCTAAAAAGTATGTAGAAAATGATTTAATTTTTCATTTTTAAATCAATTTAGGTATATATGGAATGTATATTTTTGTGAAAAAAACCCTTTTTGTTGGATATTGATAGTGGTTTAATATTGTTTTTTTTTTTCAATAATGATGTGTACGTCACAGGTGGGAGACGACTTGAGACAGGACGCTCTAGTGCTTCAGGTGATGAGAGTGATGGACAGCCTCTGGCTCAAGGAGGGTCTCGACCTCCGGATGGTCACATTCCAGGCCATTCCCACTCAGCATCGGAAAGGTAATACCTCCGTTTCGTTTTGTAAATTGTACATACAGGATGTCCCAAAACTCAACGTCAAGCGGGAACCAGGGAGTAGGCCAGTTCAGGAGTACCCAGGGAAAAATAAGAAAAAAAAAACGGAGTAATTTGTTTTTTATGATATGAGCGTTTTTTTTTTTTTTTTTTTATGGAAACTGACACGGTTGGCTACATCACCCACAACAACCGTGATGTCAGCCCATAACACCGGGTGAACTGGTGCCACGTCAGCGCTTCCCTTCGGTCGTGCCGGCTACACTGAACTGGACGGAAAACACAAACTATTTACATAGCCGTTTCGACCGACCTTTCATTCAGTGCGGTGGTACCAACCCGGGCGGGTTAAACCCTACCACCTAGTAATATAAGAAGGGAGTCTTATCCCTTAGTCGCCTTTTACGACATGCACGGGGAGAGATGCAGTGGGGCTATTCTTTTAAAGTACCGGCCCCACACGGTACAAATGTTTTTTGAGAAACATTGAAAATTTACATTTTTAGGTACTACGACTACAAATTTGCAAATATAATTGTTAAAAACAATTTATTGGTAGCCTAAATAACTCTGCTATTGATCAGTATCCCAAACAAAACCAGAATGCCCGTAGTTTTACCAAAAAAAATATTCAGTAAAATTTTTTTCTAAAAAAATAAATGACTCAGATTTTTTTTTCTTATTTTTCCCTGGGTAGTAAACTGGCCTACTCCCTGGTTTTACGTAGAGTTTTGGGACACGGTGTATATGAATCTGTAGTACTTTATACACATGATGAAATAAAACATTTCACAATTTGTTTCAGGCATGATTGAAATAGTAAGCGAAGCGGAAACTCTCCGCGCGATCCAGACCGAGTGGGGGCTGACGGGCTCGTTCAAGGACCGGCCGATAGCCGAGTGGCTCGCGAAGCACAATCCCTCCGAGTTGGAGTACGAACGGGCGCGGGATAACTTTACTGGTTATTTATTTATTTATCTCACAGGCTCTAAAATGTTGTGATTGCTTGACAAATCTCACATTTTTTTTAATGGAATCTGACACCGTTGGCTACATCACCTACTACATCCGTGATGTCAGTCCCTAACACCTTGGCGAACTAGGTGCTTCCATTCGGTCGTGCCGGCTACACGACGGAAAACACAAACTATTTACATAGCCGTTTCAACAGTCAGAGGTTAAACCCGGAACACCAGGGTCTCAAACCCGGATCACTAGGTACACTACCGTACCTAGTATCTACATGTTTAGACCGACGATGGAATACTGTAGCCACATTTCCACCTAGTAAGATGAGAAGATAAGATGAGTTTTACGTGGAATCCGAACCACGGTCAGCCTCTAACGGTGGAATGCACAAATTCTGGTAGACACACAGTTATAAATAAAATGATGAATAAAACTAAATAAAATAAAACATACATATATATATTTACAGTCTTACATCATTAAATTTTTTAAATTTAAATATATATTTTTGTTTAATATAATATATATAAATTGTTAGTACACAGTATGGTTTGTATGTTAGTAGGGAGTGGAATTTTAAAAGAATGTAAAGTGGCATATGTCAGTCAGTCAGTCAGCATGTAAGCGTCCATTGCTGGACATACGCCTCTCCAATTTTCCTCCAGTCCTCCCGGCCTTCAGCGATACGGAACCACTGCTTTCCGCCGACGTACTTGATGTCGGCATATAAGTGAGGTGAATTAACAGTGAGGGTAATTGGACAACCGAAGAGGATATGGTCCAGGGTTTCTTCGTCCAGTCCGCACTCGCAGGTTGATGCTGAAAACCTTAATATCGCTTTTAACAAAGACAATTTGTTCTAGCGTCGTGCGCCGGCTACAGCGTGGCGACTTACCTGCTCGGGATCTGCGACCGGCACAACGACAACATAATGCTCAAAACGTCGGGACACCTGTTCCACATTGACTTCGGCAAGTTCCTCGGCGACGCCCAAATGTTCGCCAACTTCAAGAGGTAACACACATACTCACCCTCTTTAACAGACCAACATCGTTACTAGCACCGAGCGTTGGCGCTAGGTCTCAGGGTTGTCAGTCTCATTCTTTCTATAAAGATAAACAGAGAGCTGAAATTACACTTTAAGATGAATTAGCTCAGTGGTGCAGACAGTCAACTGTCGCTATTGAATGTTAAGCAACGCTGGGTGCGGTCAGTACTTGGATGGGTGACCGCTAACCGTTGGAGGCTGACCGAGGTTCGGATTCCTCGTAAAACTGTAGGTCCCTTCCCTCCTAATCTTACTTGGTGGTAGGGTTTAACCCGCCCGGGTTGATACCACCGCACTGAATGAAACGTCGGTCGAAACGGCTATGTAAATAGTTTGTGTTTTCCGACCAGTTCAGTGTAGCCGGCACGATCAAAGGGGGAAGCACTGACATGGCACCTAGTTCATCCGGTAATATGGGCTGACATCACGGACGTTGTAGGTGATGTAGCCAACCGTGTCAGATACCATAAAAAAACACTTTAAGATGAATTAGTTAAGAGTTAGAGACTACAGTTTGGCCGGGTGCCTAGTATTGTATTGGATCAGTAGAGACAGTCCCGGATTATCCATATAGGCAATGTAGGCAACTGCCTATGGGCCCAGCTACGCCTAGGAACCCTGCGGCAGGGCTCACGCACTCTATGTACTTGCGCGCGATAACTACCTACCGCCCGCCGGGCCGCCGGCGACCCATAATTCATTGGGCTGCCGACAGCCGCGTGGAGCTAACCTACTCGAGCGCGCGCTCACGCTACTGCTTCGTACGGTCGTACCTACCTATATCCAAAGAGTTTCTTTGCCTATATCTTAATGCAAGTTGACATGGCTTCTGTTAATAGTGGCAGTTTATGTGCAGTAGATGGATGTAAATCCAGCAAGAGGAGAGATAAAAATCTTTCTTTTTTCCATTTACCTGCTGATGAAGAAATTTGAGTATATTGTTTTTGTTGAGCAATAATTATTCTAAAAAACCGGACAAGTGCGAGTCCGACTCGCACACGAAGGGTTCCGTACCATCGTACAAAATTTAACACTATGTACATACTTTATTTTTTATATTTTTACTATTTGTTGTTATAGCGGTAATAGAAATACAGCCCGCTGACAGACGGACGGACAGACGGACGGCGGGGCTTAGTAATAGGGTCCCGTTGGCACCCTTTAGGTACGGAACACGGAAATAGGTATTTTGGTTTATGTTGTGTTTCGCTTGAGTTTCGGTATGTTCGATATATCTGTCTGTTTGTTTGTCTATCACAGTCACTTTACGATTTGTGTGCATACAGCTGACATTTTGTAGTTGTTGAGGCAATTGTAAGACTACGTACGACGCAACGGAACGGAAACTAACGTCCGTGAAGATGGGGAAATTTGAAAATAGGGGGGGGGGTCTGGTTTGCAGAAGTTACACGTGACGTAGGAGGGGGGGGGGGGGGGGGAATCTGGCCAAAACTGACATCATTCTTACAAATACGAATAATCGCAAAATATGACATATTAATTCTAGCTGTGCGCGGCGAGCGACACTTTGAAGAAAGCTAGCGGCATGTGCTAGCCTAGCGGCGCGTAGCGGTATGCGGTTCGCTTGTCGGCTTCCTTTGACTCTTTTAGTTGGTGCGCCGCGCCACGCCGCCGCAACACGCCGCCGCCGCCGTTCAGTCTAATAAGACCGACACGTGCGGTCCGCGCTTTCATCTGCTTTAAAGCAAACGTCGGATTATAATAAGTCCGCCTTCTGCCAAGCAGAAAGGTGTATGTAAAGGTCGACTGGAAGTAATTTCCGCCGGCAATAAGTCCGGATTCGCTTGGCAGATGTATTTTTAATCTATACTGAATAAAATCAGTTAGATAAGCATGCGTACAGGTAACAATAATAACATTACAGGGGGGTAGTAGGTAGGTAGGTAGGATTACCTGAAGTATTTTCGGGCTGAACTAATTTCTTCCTCTAATATATTTTAACGAGGGCGAAGCCGCGGGCATAAATTAGTAGTAGCCTATATGTTAAACCAAAAAAAAAGATAGGTACCTATCTAACAGTAAAAAAACATTTTTAAATCTGTGCTGTAGCTCGCGAACAAACTGAAAATTCACACATATTTCCTCTTTACAATATAATGCATTGATATTTTTATCGAAAGTAGCACCCCTAGCGTCACCGAGTTTGTTTCAAGGCCCCGCGTCTGCGCGCAGCTGCAAAGCAATAATTACTTTACGCTCTTTCGTTTAGGTACATTTTCGCACCTATGGCCACCTTTCGTCTCCATCATCAGACCAGCTCGATGGTACCATAACATTGCATTGTCTTCGGAACTGAACCAACACTAAAAATAGGCAAGCAGAATAAAAACAGGGCAAGTAAAGTAAAAAATAAGTTATCCTGGCGGACGGAGGGAGTGAGGGGAAGGGTAGGGGGTGGGAGGTACCCAACGGGGATTGCCCCTAGCGGGGGGAAGGGTTTGGTACCTTTGAATAATACTACCAGTGAGATCGTACTAAGGTGTACGTAACGGAAATCTGACTCAGGTAGTTACCCGCTTTAAAACTGATACTTTCGACGGGACTTGAATATTTAATTATAAATCAAAATAGTGCAAATATGTGCAAACTTTTTTTTGTGATAATAATATTAGATAAGTTCACTTACAAGAAAAAAGGGAAATTCCAGCTTGATATAGTTTGGCGCATTACTAAACCTTTCAGCAAGTATTTATCATTTTTATTTTCTAGGAGATTTCGACTGCACTTTGTCTTATATGTGTTAAGCTACTTTAGTTTATTGTAAATATAAAGTAATAATGACAAAACAAAGTACTCACCTGTAGGTACATCACCCATTGCAAAAATAGTTAATTCATCAATAACAAAGCGAACACAAAATAATTTTAAACATTTCACTCGAGGTACTAATTTGTCGCAGGCAAGCACTCTCGCGAGAATGAGCAACTTGCGACTGTTATTGCAGCGAGCGTTGTAATTCGTTCATAGTTTTGACGATACATGTCGCTGCGGGGGTCAATAAACTTTATATTCGCAAAAATAAAGGCCCTAATCGTCATTTTACTTTTCGAGTTTTCGCCAACTCTCTCCATACTAAGGCCCCTATGTGCGCCGGCCGGCAAATTCGGCCGAAAATTCCGGTGAGTGTGTCTACGGGCTTAGTCGGCGCGCATAGCATAACATTAGATACCTACAAAGTGTGACTACGGTCAGTCTGTACTGACACCGCTACAACACAAACCGACAGAGACCGCGCGCCGTTTGTGCTGACCTCTGACATGGCGTACGTGATCAACGGCGGCGAGAGACCTTCGCAACGCTTCCACTACTTCGTGGAGCTGTGCTGTATGGCGTTCAACATTGTGCGAGCGCACCACAACCACATTCTAGATCTGTTTGCACTGGTGAGTTACTTGTTTCCCCCCTGAGAACTCTTCACAAATTCCCATCATCATACACATAATCAGTAGTATCTATTGTTTGATGTTATACAAAAAGTGTCACTTATATGGCTCACTCACTGAATGAAACGTCGGTCTAAACGGCTATGTAAATAGTTGTGTTTTCCGACCAGTTCAGTGTTGCCAGCACGATCAAAGGGGGAAGCACTGACATGGCACCTAGTTCACCCGGTGTTATGGGCTGACATCACGGACGTTGTAGGTGATGTAGCCAACCGTGTCAGTTTCCATAAAAAAAAAAAAAAAACTCACCAGTTATAGAAGATGTCATTGACGGAAAAATAAAATTTATTTTCTTGAAACTACCTAGATGTTTATAAAATGTGTATATGTAAAAAAAAGCGGCAAATGTACTAGAGCACTGATTTTTCTGCACCACATAAAAAAATATATTAAAAAAACATGTTTCTTGTATCCTTAATTTTTTACTTTTTCAAATTTTTATTATTTGTTTTTATATCCGCCATAATAAAACATATATATATATTTTTTTTATTTATCTCTTTATTTCAACCAACTAGGGCCATATACATCCTGTGAAAATTTCTACCGGCTATTACGGTTCCAAAGCTACAGTAGTAGGACAGGAAGGGAAGGTGTGGATCTAAGCTTGCGATGGCTTCACCGAACATATTCGGGCCCATCGGCAGTAGAGGAGGGTATTAATCGAGGCCAGGACTAGCGAGTGGCCACTCTAAATTTCCCGGGCATGCTTCACGTTTCGGCTCGCTTCAAGCCCTCGTCAGCTAGTCTGCGTTGACTAGGACGCGGGGAAACCACCAGTCCCGCTCTCGACCTCCCTCTCTCTACCTATCCATATTCTGTAGGATGCTTCCAGTGACGTTTTCGAAGCTCTCTCCATATATGAGCTTAGAATTAGGAATAGGCTTCCGTACGGGGAACGGAAACCTAAAAATTGAAGCTAGGTTAAGGTGCGTGCTGACACAATGTGTCCACTGACAGCAATCACAGTAAACAGAACTTTGTTGCGATTAGACAATAATTAGTTTCATGTTTTTGGAAATTGTTTTCATTTTGGAGCGCCCACAAAGAATGTAATACGGCATTTGTTAATGTGAAAATATCCTATGCATGACAAAACTGTTTGACAGATGGCGACATCAGGCGTGCCGGGTGTGACTATGGGTGCTGTGACGTACGTGCGCGGAGCCCTGCTGCCTGGCGCCACGCAGGCCGAGGCCGCCGCGGCCTTCGCCCGACTCATACACTCCTCACTCAAGAGCAAGTCAGTCACCCGCGTATATTAATCTGCTCTAGAAATAACCTTTTCTTGTTTTCTTATAATATTGTTGTCTGTGATTGATGGGTGATGGATGGTTCTAGCTATAAATTAGATATTTTGTGCTTTCGCCATTTACAATCCAATTGTGGGCTTATGCAGATTTTATGAGCTTTGTCAAATAAAATGATTGATTTGATTAAAACAAATTGCAAAAAGTACAGCTTATCCGCCGTACGCGTTCTCCTCCAGCCAACTTTTCGGGTATCATGAAACAATGTGGCGTGGCAGATAACAAATAAGGAGATACGTAGATATAGAATTTCAACAAAAAATAAAACATACAACATACATATATATACAACATGAATAAGATATACAGAAAAAGGTAACATTAGAATCTAAATATTTTAAAATGAGTAATTTTAGGTTTCAGAAAGTAGGATATAATTTTAAACAGGACTTTTAAAACAGAAATTCTTATGGGGATAGATGGATTTCAAGGGGTAGCGAGTTTCACATACATGCTGCATTCACGGCCAACGAGTAAAGGCAGGAAGTGGAGGAGTGAGAAGGGATGGCATGTATTCGGGAATCAGTAGATCTCAAAGAGAGCTGTCTTTGTCGTGTGAGGCTTGAGAAAGAATATAAAAAATATATAGAGGAGGGGTTAGGGCATCACATTTGTCCCACGAAAGTGTGAGGCACCAATTGCCGTACTTCATACCAGTTTTTTATAACAATGGTAACACTTACGTGGGAGACATTTGTGAATTATTTTGTATGACACCGCGCCTCTATCGAAGGTGAGAGTGGTGTCATTCAATCCACCTCCGCGCAAATTAAGCCTGTATTATTTAGAATTATTGGGTCTTCCTTCCATTTGTTGATCTACAAATTGGCTGCCAGTGCGTTAGTGTAATAATTAATATTTATTGTATTGACATAATTTTTGGGCAGGTTCACCCCCATCAACTTCTTCCTGCACAACCTGGCGCAGCTGCGAGCAAGCGGCGACCAGAACAACACCTCCTCCGAGCTGCTGTCCTTCATGCCGCGGACGTACACGTGAGTTAATAACCTTACATGATGTGCCTAGAACATTAACCATCCGGAGATCTGTCAAATTCCATTATTGAAAACCCCATTTAAATCGGTCGAGCCATTCTGCAGTTATACGACTGTGTACGACAGATGAGAAGAGTGGAAGACCGTGTGTAGTGGCGTGTCTTGGGAGAGGCCTATGTCCAGCAGTGCACCACAAACGGGCTGATGAAGATGAAGAAGTACGAAGAGAAACTTCAGTCTGTGGTTACATTTTGATAATAATCCTCTCACCTCATTCTCACATACACCATTTCTTGAGAAGTTTCTTGCCTGTTATTTCATGTTCTTCTTTTATGTATGTGTAATTGAATCAAGATTATTCAAATATAGGGCATCTAAAAACCTTACTATTATTCAGTAGCGTGACTAATCGATTTTTCGCACGTTTGTTGTATGGGAGCCCCCTTAATTTTTAACATTTTCTTTTTTTTATTATTTGTTGTTATATCCGCCATAGTAACACATTTTCTGTAAAAATTTCTACGGGCTACCTATTACGGTTCAAGAGATACAGCCCTCGGACAGACGGACGGACGGACAGACAGACGGCGGAGGCTTAGTAATAGGCTTCCTTACGGGATACGGAAACCTATAAATGTGGGCAAGTTCTAGTTAGAGTATGAATTCTAAATAAACTTTGTTCATGCAGAATGGCGCAAGAAGGCCGACTAGTCTCGGTAGAGGTGCTCGGCTATGAGAAACGCTACGACCCCGAGAAGCACTACGTATATTCTCTGCGAATCTACCGCCAGGGCCAGGCGACGCCGTTCGTCCTGTACCGCAGCTACAAACACTTCACGGAGCTCTATCAGAAAATATGCCTGCACTTTCCTCTAGCAAAAGTTCACAGGTGAGTCAGACATGTGAAACGGTAGGTCCCTTCTCTTACTACTAGCGGTGGGTACCTAGTACGTAGTCGGTGGCGGGTTTTAACCCGTCCTAAAGTGGTATCACACTGTTACTGAATAAAGGTTGATCAAGCCGACATGACCACAGGGAAGCCCTAATGACACCTACTTCTGACAGGAAAAGAGTTTAACAGGTGGACATCACCGATTGATTCATCGGATTGAGGTCTGATTATTCCATTACAAAATTATACATAGAATGTTTGGTGCAGCTTGAGGTATATGTCGGGGCGAAAAGGTTTAGTTTTGAGGGGGAAAGTTGTATTGCTTAATGTAGGAGCTTATAGTGCTTTTGTCTTATTATTAGTGACACTTTTAGGTTTTCGATTTTTTTTTCTTGGGCCATCTCAATTTTTTTTATTTGTGCAATTGAATTGTGAAATGTTTTTGGCAGTTTTTGTGACAACATATTTTTAAGGGAAGGCCGAATTTGAAAAATGTCATACGGAGCGTCGATCTTTTATGTTATAGTACTGTGAAAAGTTTATGGTGAGGATATTACAGAAATGATGCAATAAATTACGTGTTTAAAAAATTATAAATTTTATACATAACCATATAATGACTTAACCTTCTTATCGTATCAAAAATAACATACAAATAAATCCTTAAACATAAAGTGACTTGCGCGGTGGACTAATCTCGAGATTAGTCGGCCGGTTGGCTTTACCACCAACATCGTACTTAGAGTTGTCTATCTTGATAGAAGCCACCGGCTCCTTCACCGGACGTTTTATCTGTTGGCGGTGCTGGGACACCATGTCCCACGTTCCTCCTGCGACTGGCTTGCCGAAGCTCGTGTTGCCAGAACTGTCTATCTCACTAGGGGTGACCTCTTGCGGAGGCTTCGACTCGCTATACGGCGGTGGACCACTGCTAGTGCTGAAAGTGCTTCTTAGTGTATCGGTTGAAGGAGCTGGGTTTATTTGCGCCAAGGGGTTTTCTGCTCTTTGAACTGGGGGCTTAATTTCGGCCGGTTTAGGTGCAGGCTTGCTTTTGTCAACATTACTTTTGTCTGTCTTCTTGTCTGCCTTGCTCTTGTTTGCCTTGCTCTTGTCTGTCTTACTTTTACCCTTCTCCTTCAACCGCTCCTTCAACAAAAGGGCTTCTCTCTCGATCCTCTCGGAGTCTTCCTTCAATATTTCAGCAATGATCACCTTGTCCTTCTGCTTTTGCATTTTTATCCTCTCCTTCTCTTGTTTTTCCATCAGCTTCTGTTCCTTCTTCGAGGGTTTTGTGTTCGCTTCCCCCGATGCCGGCAGATCGGTCGATTTCATCCTGCTGAGGGCTCCTCCACGCGGATTTAGGGACACAGTGCTGTCTACAACGATGACATCAGGAGGTGGTAACAGCACCGCTGGGTTCCTGGGGCCGGTACTGTGGACCGGGAGAGTGGGGGGCGGGCTGTTGGGTAGCGGCGGCGGCGCCGGCGGTAGCTGGACCATCGCTGGGTTGATTGATTTGTGTACTGGGGGCGAAATGGAGCTGTTTACTGTAATAAAAACATTGAAAATTTTTGTAAAAAATTTCAAGTTATGTGTTAAGTTCTGTTCTCTACCCAGTTCTGTGGAACTCATTTTCATTATAATTCTATAACAGGTTATTTGTGTTGTTTTGAAAGACATTGTTGTAACAGAGTTAGCAGGGACTGAGAAAGATTGCAGTACAAATTCTACTTTATGATACTAACAGCAGCAACCAGCATTAAAAAAAAGCTTAAATATTTTAATTAATATTATGATTATGTAATAAGAATCAGTATATATTGATAATTTCCGTATCGTTGATTGTTTGTCTTGTTCTTATTATCAATCTATGTCAAGCAATCTAGAGATCTATTGAGCTGACGTAAATTCTGCAATTTTATAAGTTTTTTTTTCAACTGGTTAAACACACGAAGCTATATTCTTGGTTAGGAGCTTATACATTGCTTAGACTCTCTGCGGCCACCCTGGTCGTCTTGTGGCCTTCATGGAGGACATAGGCTGACGAGGGTAGCTGGAGATCAAGGGGTTTTGCATGAAGTTCCCCGAACAAGAGGGACTAATTTGCAGGTTTAGAACCAATCCCAAAAGCAAACAACAACATTGGTTATTATAACACCCCTATCTTTTTGCGTCGGGGATTAAAAATAATGCTGTTCAAGGAACTATATGTTGGCTACAAATGGGTATTCTGCGCGTGTGACGGATTTGGCAGATACAAACGGTTGGAGGTTGACTGTTGACTCTATAACAACATGTGACTCACCGAGATCGTGACTATGTGTCCTGTACACACCGCCGGAGACGATAGTGGCGGGTGTCTCTTGCAAGCTGGTGCTCCTGGAGAAGTCCAGGTTGAACTTAAACTTGTTGAGGGCGAGCATTGTACACATGATTCCGACTAACAGCCCAATAGCTGCCAAGTGTTCGCTTCCATATGGCTCTGTAACCAAAGAAACTGTTGAGAATGTTGAGAGGACCATAGGGACATTGGCATGATTAGAGGGACGTTGACATGACTAGAGAGACATTGACATGACCAGAGGGACATTTGCGTGATCAGAGGGACGTTGACATGACTGGAAGGAGATTGACATGACCAGAGGGACATTGGCGTGATCAGAGGGGCGTTGACATGACTGGAGGGACATTGTCATGATCAGAGTGACATTGGCGTGATCAGAGGGACGTTGACATGACTGGAGGGGCATTGTCATGTCCAGAGTGACATTGGCGTGATCAGAGGGACGTCGACATGACTGGAGGGGCATTGACATGACCAGAGGGGCATTAGCATGATCAGAGGGACGTCGACATGACTGGAGGGACATTGACATGACCAGAGGGACATTAGCGTGATCAGAGGGAAATGAGCGGAATGACTGGAGGGGATATTGACATGACCAAACATTGTTTTATTTTGCCACTATTTTGTTTTTGCTTCCATACGGCTATGTAATGAAGATTTTTTTCTGTACTTTACTATGAATAATGTGGGGCAGATGGGATATGTGTTGGATATTGTAAAAGTTGGGTCAATCTCGATTTTATATAAATTAACCTTTCAAAGTAATGAAGTGAAATAAATAACCTTTATTGGCACTTGAAACCAATGAAATTCTCCAAAAAACGGTATACAACAAGTAGAAGCACAGACAAATTTTTTGAACCCTAGAAAAACAAAACGCGCCCGACAGTATTTTTCCGAAATTTTCTATCCTAAAATTGGCGAATTCACGTTTGAGAATCATATATCGATATGTATGTAGATCAGCTTTAGTGAGTGTATCGCTTAATCGCTTATGACCATGATATAGTTATTTCTTTATTTATTTATTCTTAAGAATGATAAAATAATGTGATAGGGTTTTATTTATAAAAGGGAAGATTATGCTCTACTTTTTTAAAATAATACAAGGACACTTAAATGTTGAAGGAGCAGGTAAAGAAAACAATCTAAATAAATTATAATTTTTTTTTACATTTTTGGATAGTTCTAGATAGGTATTGTAACATTTATGGATAGTTTTGTTCACCAGCTCATACTTTGTGAGTAATATAACAAGATACTTACGCGTGTCCGCACTTCGTAAAACTGCCATTATTCACCTCGATTTGCTTATCACCTTAACAAACAAACACTCAATAAAAGTATATCGAAAGGCACCTAGCGTTGGTAATTTTCACCAGTGCTCCGCCCCTACGCTCGAATCACATAGATAACTAATGATTAGATATCGGTATTGTCTGGCGTTAACCCTTAACTACGTACGTGCGGAACAGCTCAACTATTCGATTCGATTGGCCAATCGCTGGTCACGTTCTTGATTGACGCCTTCTGCTTGCAATGGGCCCGGATGTGTACGGTGAAGCCATTAAGTGCTGCTCGTCACCTACCTATCTGTGACCTGGTGAAAACGAGTTTTTATTTTTTATATTTTTCTGATGCTATGTATTGTACCGTTGAGTGCATCCATGTAACTAAACCCATCGGCCCGGAGCCGATACTTGGAATACCAAAAAGCACATACTGGCGAGAAATACTCACCTGGGCACAGAACCCAAGCAAGCGGCACTCTGGTGGAACCAGTCTGGGCAGAAGCACGCAAAGACATTAATTTCTGGGTACTCGCGTAAATTCACTTCGGAGGTGTTCAATCTAAACAGTAACGACATAAGAGTCCTAATAAGGACCTTTAACAGGACACTGCAGACTAAACAAACACCTACACCGAATGAGCCTTAGCGACACACCGGTGTGCAGGTTCTGTATAAAAGAGGATGAATCGTATACATCCTTTGTGAATGTGAGGTGCTCAGCTCATTCACAGTAGAAACCATATTCTTGGGGGTTATATTTTTTACCCATGCCAAATGCAGGCACTCAACCCCAAGAATATGACTCGGTTCATAGCGGAGATGGGGCTTGGGGGTGTGCTCTAAGTAATTGAGAGATCACAATAGATCTTCCTAGGTCGAAATGATAACTGGCCCTAACTCTTACACTTCAAATCATAATCAATCCATGTAACTGGTAGTTCATACCTTGTACCTTGTAGGTAGAATGGATAAAGGGGTACATGGACGCACATCGAATCTCTGTCGTCGAACTCTCACTCTGCCGGTGGGAACAGGATAGGGGCGAGCTCTAGGTTTCCACCAGCAGTGCGCGCGCGTTAATACCTTCACCTTGTTCCATACGGGCAAGTTAGAGTGTGTGCTATTCTAATTCTAGGCGCGCGCAAAACAAACTTGTAATTAAAAAATTCAACCAGTCAGGGTCATTCAGTCAGGGTCAACCGTGACTGCACGCAGGTGGTTAAGGGTTAAGAATGTCCAAAGCGTTATCATGTAGCTACTTCTCGAGAACCCGGAGTCAATCAATTGTAATTTTTAAGCGGATAAACATAGTATGATAATCCCAAATTGTTTGATAGAGATATCTCACCCGGTAATTAAGTAAATTATGAAATTATCAGGCTATTATGCTTTTCTCGACGCGAGCATCCTGTACCGAAGGTGGATTTGTTATGTACAATACATACATATGTTGATAGCACCTGTTGATGTTGGGGTGAATTCAGATTTTTTTAGAAAACAACGCTGCGCTGTTGATGTCAAGTGCATCTTTAGCTCAGGCCGATATCATTTTGTCATCATTTTTGTTTGTGTGGCAAATAAATATTATATTTTCTTTCTAAAGAAACCATAAAATGTAAGGTGACGAGTTTATCAAATAACAAATAGGAAAAAAAATTAAATTGACTTTACTTATGAAAAGTTCTTACAAATAACTACACGTCTTGTACTGAACTGATTTGACTGAATTTGAATATTAACCTGAGCATAAAATAAATTTAAGATGACAGATGACCTGTGCTTCTGTCGTTGTGGAGACGCAATAATTCGAGCTTGGACGCAATCTTAGGTTAAAATCTGTACCGGGAGCGTCCTAGGTTGGTAGTGGCCGCTTTGTATGTTAGTTTTTGCAATGGCAATGCACCATGATATTTTTTCTTGTATCTAACGACGCCCGCTCTTGAAGCTTAAACCGTAAATATTTAAGCACACTTACATATTAATCCTTAATGTTAATCCTACTTAGGCTCCAAAATATAATCAGGTCCGGTATGAAATTAAAGGCTAACACCATCCTTGAAATCACCATATCTCATTGATTGATTTGATTGGCCATAGCGTTGATCCGAGCTGAATCATCTATCCAGTTTCTTCGTAGTGTATTGGGTGATTCACTATCATTCTGATGCTTGTACTCAAGTGGAATATAATTTTTTTAAACCTTTGATCCTTTCTCATTGTTTGAAGTGACAAGTTTTTACATGTGTGTCCATATGTACCTGCAATCCGTTTCAAAGTAAGTCCGCAGTTTATAATGTATAGTCCGCGCACAAGGTCCGAGGAATCGGTGGCTGTGGAAATAAATTTATTATATAATTTTTATATTATTAATTCGTAAAAACATCACAAAATGTAAATCTATATAAAATTTCTATACAAATTCTATAACAAATTAATTTCCTCAGCCGATTCCTCAGAGCCCGCGCGCGGACAATACTATTCTATTCTATTAAAACAATCCGGTTGTAGAGCGTCGTCCCTGTCGCACAGAGACATGCGAGTTCGTGCGACAGGGACGGCGCTCTACAACCGGATGGTCCCTTTCTAAAGCTCGACACGCATTGTTATGCCACTATCTATGTTCCACTCTACAGCTTAAAGTACCGGGCCGATTTTGAGATTCCAACGGTAAAGAAGGAAGCGAAAGCCAGAACTGAGGCATACAAAAAAAGAGTCCAAAGGCACCCAAACAAGCTGGCAACCGAGTTGATGGCTTCTAGGAAAGTTTTCAACAGATTGAAAAGAAGAGCACCTCAAGATCTCATCACAGAGTGTAATGACCGAGAATAAAGTACATGGAACTGTCAATGGACACTTACCATACAAGACCTATTTCAAATGCACAACTACTGATGAATGTCGGCTCACAGACAGATTGCAGTAACAAATATATATATAAAAAACTATCTATGTTCCACTCTACAGCTTAAAGTACTGGGCCGATTTTGATAAGTAAGGTGTCAAAGGTCAACCACATTTTTTTAAGAATTCAAAATGGCAGGCGTTCATTGCCATATTGTCAAACTTTGAAAATAGTGTTTGTAGAACAGATTGGAGATACGAGTGATGTTTGGGCAGCTTGCCGATGGGTCTGCACGTGGGGCGCTCCAACACGCGCCAGGTGGCGGAGCGCAGGTTCAACGACGTGCAGGCCTTCCTCACGTCGCTGTTCGGCCTCGCGGACGAGATCGCCCACTCGGACCTCGTCTACACGTTCTTCCATCCGCTGCTGAGGGACCAGCAGGACGCGGCGCCGCAGAGGCTGAA
Source organism: Nematopogon swammerdamellus (assembly GCA_946902875.1). Lineage (NCBI taxonomy): Eukaryota > Metazoa > Arthropoda > Insecta > Lepidoptera > Adelidae > Nematopogon > Nematopogon swammerdamellus. Next base: position 19,963,613 of record OX336337.1, on the reverse strand, counting down.
GCATAAAGGTATACACATCACAAACGCTGAATCCCGACAATCGGGGTAAGCAGAGCTATCGGTGTTGTGCTGCAAGAACTTTTAAATTACTGTAAATTACAGCACAACACCGACCACCACGTTTCGCAAAGTATTTGAACAAGATTCAATCTATCAAGCAGCAAGAAAGGCACGAATACCCACCTGCTGCATGACTGGGTGGAAGTACCGTGCCAAGGTGAGAGGTGGCGAGCCTATCGCCCTTTAGCACAGAATCCTGTCCTTATCCCTTAGTCGCCTTTTACGACATGCACGTGGAGAGATGCAGTGGGTCTATTCTTTTTAAGTACCGAACCCGCACGGTATCTACTTGCAATATCCTTTTTCATTCCCGATTGCACGCATCGACATCACGGAAACACAGGAACAGATGGAAGGGCCTCTCAGAGTGCAGACAGTCGAGAGTTGCTCTACCTAAACCAGACCGAAGGCTGGCACGGAAGCTAATCAACTGGGCCTGGGCTAAGCTGAGAATATCTGTTGGTCTGCTGAGCGGCCACTGCTCATGAAATAAACATCTACACACCATGGGGTATTATGGATAGTCCACTGTGCAGGGGAAAGGTCACAGTCTGTGTATTTCCCATGGGATTATTTATAAACGGTACAGCTATGGGGCCTAGATCTGGCATACATGATCACTGTACTCGCAAGAGTGCAGGTGTAGACGTCTGGATTTTGTAACCGCAAGGTTGGTATCTCTGGACGTCTATAAACTAAACGTAAATCAATAACAATGATAGTAAAGAAGTCCATTGTGCAGGGGATGCTTGGCGACGGATGAAACGGCCGAGCAGTTATTTGTTGGAGTGCAGTGTGCTTGACAACCAACGAAAGGACATACTCCGTTCTCCATCTTCCGTTGCGGTGGTCTGCAGACGTCCCAGTCGGTTTGTGGGGGCCTTCATGGAGGACACAAGCTGGCTGGGGTAGCTGGAGATCTTGGTTGGAGTCCAAGGTTTAAAGTTTGTCAACAACTTTTAAACTCTGGAACGCTCTCCCTGCCCATATATTTCCCCCCAAGTACAGCCTCGGGTCCTTCAAGAGGGGCGTAAATCGGCACCTGTCAGACCGGCATGGCATTCGCAAACCCCACATACGACCGAATGTCCATGGGCGTCGTTAGACACCTTATGGGTGGCTAGGCGCCACATGTCGCGATTTCTATTAAAAAAAAACACACACTGCGGCTATATTTGCTACTGAGCTATTTCTATCTTTGCAGTGTCGGACAACCGCGAGGCGGAGAACAGCGGCTCGGGCTCCATCAAGATCTCGGTTCAGTACACGGCGAACGTTCTGTCGGTGTTGATCCTGCACGCGCAGTCGCTCGCGCTGACGCCGCAGGGCCTCCCGCCCAACCCCTACGTGAAGGTCTACCTCGTGCCGGACCCCACCAAGGAGACCAAGAGGAAGACGAGGGTGCTGAAGAGGAACTCGCATCCGTCCTTCATGGAGATGGTATGTTGTGCCTTGTCGATTAGTATTGTCGGGGGATGTCATTTTGTATTAAAGGATTGTCATGTCGTATTAACGGGCTAGACAGCCTAGCAACAGTCCGCAAATCTGCCGGCATGGCACCTAACCGAGCGTGGTTTCGCGAGGAGAGTTGGATTTTGGCTCTGTCGACTGCACCATTGGTCTCTCGGCACAGCCACACAGCCAGGTCGTGCCAGCTACACTGAACTGGATGGAAAACAAAAACTATTTACATAGCCGTTTCAACCAACTTTTCGTTCAGTGCGGTGGTAGCAACCCGGGGCGGGCTAAACCCTACCACCTAGTAAGGTATGGGACCTACAGTTTTACGTGGAATCCGAACCCCAGTCAGCCTCCCAACGGCTGAGCGGTCACCCATACAAGTACTGACCGCGCCCAGATGTGCTTATGATCACGACTATGAGACGAGACAGTCGACCGACCGTATCACTGAGCTAACGAGGCTAACAAATACATAGGTCAACATTTTTAATTAGTTACATCTTAAGAAGTTAAATTTCTCGTTAGTTGTTTTTTTCTTTTTACCCGACTATTTTCTCTTTGTTTTTAGTATTTATTAGTAGTAGGTTTGGTTTAATACTTAGAATATAATTATGTAGTCAATATTATGTTAGCAATTCCAACGTGTACTTTAAATGTGACTTGAGAGTTAACTGCTCTTGAAATGTGGTAGAAAAGTCGTGTGTCGTGTCAACTTCTCTCTCTTCTTCAAATAAATATAAAAAACCCTATGAGTGTGAAAAACGCGTCAGGATTGAGGTCGGTGGTGATCTATTATATCTGCTTACCGCATTGGAAAACAGGCACGATAGTATGTATGGGTGTGTGCAATGTGCATATGTGTGCATATGCGCATGTGATATAATCACATAGCTTTGAGTGTATGTGTGTGTGGATGGTTCGTATAGAAGTGTGGGTTGATTGGTATGGGAAGTAAATAAATCATTTTGCGCAAGGAAACTATTTTTGGACTTCAGACTTCAACACCAGGTAAAAAGTCGTGACTATTTTTGTTGCCCTTCTTATCTTTTATCCGAGGGAGTAAGTATAGTTTAAGCGAATTTAACTAATGTTATCTAATTTTTCCTCAAACATATATATATTTTTTATGTGCGTTTATGTGCGTACTTCAACTGTAGAAGTAGATGCTGGAGGGTAATGCACAATAGGGCAATAGGATAAATTAAAAACAAATTCCAAGGTTTTCAATAAACATGGAAAGAGTCCAACATGGAAGAGTGAGTTGATACCACCGCACTGAGCGAAACGTCGGTCAAAACGACTATGTAAATAGTTCGTGTTTTCCGTCCTGTTTAGTGTAGCCGACATGAAATGAAGGAAAGCACTGACATGGCACCTAGTTCACATGGTGTTATGGGCTGACATCACGGATGTTGTAGGTGATGTAGTCATCCGTGTCAAGTTTCCATAAAAAAAAGTCAAAAACAGCAGTTTCACAAAATCTGGACAGCAGAGAGAGGTAGATGGCTTGGATTCTTCTCTACCTGCAATGCAACAGACTTGTTGATGATGACGACTTATTGGTGACGTTGTTTGGTGAGGGCACCCAAAGTCAAGTTCTACACCTTCCTTCCAATAAAGCAGGACCTATTTTCCACAACCAATCCGTAAATCTAACATGCTGATTCCTCGCAGCTGGAGTACCGCATGCCGATCGACGTGGTGCGCTCTCGGACGCTGCAAGCCACCGTGTGGCACTACGACTCCCTGCAGGAGAACCAGTTCCTCGGGGGAGTGCTGGTCCCGCTGCACTCTATCCCGCTCCGCCAGGAGACAGTCGGCTGGTACCCGCTCGAGTACATACCTAGGTAGCTCGTTTGTGTCAAGCGCTGGGTTGTATACAACGAATATTGAGAAATAATTGAGACAGTTGGAATATTGCTTATTAAATTACGGTGATAACATTTCCGGGTGTATCAAATGAAGATTTCAAAATTTCATCAAGATTTTTGTAAACAAAAAAGTAGTGAATTGTGGAATGCGTGGAGTCTGAATTACTTAAATATATATGCAGTATCTAATGCATAAATATCATCACGATGTTTCCCGACAAATCGGGGTAAGCAGAGTAATCAGTGTTGCGCTGCAAGGATTCGGTTGACTTGCCACGCAGCACCGACCGGCGCGTTCAGCAAGTGCTCAGTTGAGATACTGAGCATTTGCTGAATGTGGTGGTTAAACCTAAATGGGCCATTTTTTTTTTAATTAGTTCTTGCACGGTTTGTGAAGGTCGATGAACATAGTAGCACTGAACGGTGCACTGTGTATAGTTTGTAAGATCTGCGGGCTAATTGTAGCTGCCGTAATCGCATGGTGCCCAGCCAGGCCAAATATAGTTTAGGGCTCTTCTAGCAGAGTTTTTCACCATATCACGTTTCCTCATAGAGGGAAGCAATATTGAAAACAATAGGACTGTTTTGATAAGCAATGTATTGTCGGTTGAAATAATTCGTAAAATTATAAAAAGTAAAAAAATGTGAGAAACTGTTCATACCAAAATTATTTTTGAATCGAAACCTTTTCACACGGTAGCAGCTATTATGTACATAAATAGCTCAATTATTATTATTAAAGGCTCATTTTACAGAAACAGCATGGTCTTTTGGTCAGTACGTACAGAATATTTGTATGCGTTAGGCCTATTTTACACTGCCGTTAACATTTCTAATAACAGTAACAATGTTTTCAGCAAATGTGACAGAATTCAAAGTAATGTTATTTTTAAAGACATTTAATAAAATGTGTTTCCAGTATGTTTAAAAACTAAATGTTGTTGGCAACAAATGCTGTATTTCATTTTGGTAACATTAAAGTTAATACTTGCCACCAACATTGTGGACAAAATTTTCGGCGACATTTGTCGGTCTTGAATCTAGATTGACTATCGATCAGAGGATCATGATAACAACATATGTTTTATTAAGATTGTTCAACAAAGTTATCAACATTTTGTAAATTAACATTGTTGCTGTAATTTTTTCGGTGTAAACTGGGCTTTAGATTTATTTATTTGTACGAAGTTGTGAAGTGTTCAATTCTCTAACTATGGTGAACTTCCAGAATATGTTTATACTGATTGGTGTTAGGAATTGCCAACCCAAGTTGGCAAATGAGAAAAATTATGTACCTTTATCTGATATGCAACCTGAATTTTTATGTTGTGATGGTTGATGGTTTCATATAATTGTTTAAAATTTTTGTTATAATGCAAAATGTTTTTATTAAAAATTTTAATGCTCATATTTAAGGCACGTTCTTAAATTTACTAAGCAAATATAGTGTCAAAACCTTAAATGTTCCTAATTTGTGAACACTGTTGGACATTTTGTATCACATCTATTCGCACACATCAATAGGCTTGTCGTGCCAATAGAGACTATATATAACTTACAACGCATTATATCGTTTATATTATATTTTTAAAATGAATTTTAATGTGGAGCCTTGCAATAATTGAATTAGAGCACTTATCATTCCAAAAGATGAATGATTTATCATATGCTACTTGCAATTTCATCTGTCCTGTACAATTATAAAGTCTGATTAATGCACAAATTAAATATGTTTCCCGACAAATCATTCCAAGCCAAACCTTGAAATAATTGAATTAGAGCACTTATCATTCCAAAAGAGGGATGATTTATCAATTATCATGTGCTACTTACAGTTCATCTGTCCTGTATTTTTATTATAAAGTCTGATTAATATACATTAAATATGTTTCCCGACAAATAATTCCAATTTGCATGAATACCTGTTATGTGTACTTTTTGTTTCCGAAAAGATTGTGTTGTGTTTTTACTAGTACCTACCTTATTTTGTTAATACTACTTCAGTGATTAAATGTTGCACAAAATATGTGCTTTTTTATTGTGAGTTATTTTATGGAATTATAAGGCATTGAGTCTCTTCTGAATTTGAGATAAGCAACGCTTTAATTTTTGAAGTTATACTTCTTTAGGCGCGTTATAAAAATATATTATTAAAATGGGAAGTAAACTCAGAAAAAACGTCATCGTCACCGCATACAAATTATTTGTATGTAGGCATTATGCAGTGCTGCCCGATAGATAAACGGAGAGAGGGAGGGGGAGGAGGCAGGGGGGAGGAGGGTCACGCCCAAGAAGTATAACTTCATACGTGTACATTTATTTTTCCAAATTTCATTAACTTCGGGCTTATGTGGCCACGATAGCAGTTAAGAGGTTCTTAGCATACCTACTTATTGAGTGTAATATTATTTCTTTAGACTAATATATTATATTATTATTTTAGGTATCAAAATTGTCAATTTTGTAATTATGCTTTTCGAAATTTTAAATTAAAACAATTTATTAATCACTAAAATGCCAAAATGATTTCACTTTTAACACAATCACAAGATGCTTCCAAACTTTGCTCAAATGGTGAAACGGTTTGCAAAAAAAAAAGCAACTAGTATATCATAGGAGCTTATATTTTCTGACTGAATGTATGTATCGATCTTAGTAATAGGCTTTTTCACTAAAGAGTAGAACTGTTTTGTACGATGTGTAGCCGTTGATCTAAAGAGGGGCTACATCGCATTCTGTTGAGCCCTTGTCATCTTTAAAAGGAACTCCATCAGTGAATGTAACCATATATTTTACTCATATCACTGTAAATATATTTTAACATAGCAAAATGTTGTACTGGTCTGCAGCGACTAAGTCAGAAAATGTATCATTGTGATAGTGTAAGTAATTTCGCTTTCACTTGTACGTGAAGGCTTGCTAGAGTAAAACTACCATGAAATTAATTTACATCTTATACTTAAGATATTCACAATAAATGAATTTACATAATGACATGTTTGTTTCACTAGGTACTTATTCTTACTCCTTGTTCATCTTAAGCCGCGTCTCCAGCGAATGTTTTTTTCGAAACATTACACAGAAACATCGAAACATTGGGGCGTGGCCATACACATTTGTATGAAAACCATAGAGAAAAAACATGCGTAGGAAAACCATTCATCTCTGATCCTGCCTATTATTTTATGGATCCTCTTTGCTCTTACTATGAAACGTCCCCCACAAACAGAACATAAATATTGGCAGTATTTAGCGGACATCTCTGATTGGTCGTTCTCAGTTTGGCGGGAAATTAAAATTTCGGAAGTGTTTTCGAAAATAAAGTTTTTTTAGGTGGTTATAAAAGATTAACCATAACCTAATTTTAACACCCTAACATTGCTCTAATAAAAATATATATATATATAAATTTCGGAAGTATTTTCGAAAATACTTTCGAAAATAAAGTTTTTTTAGGTGGTTATAAAAAAAATACCATAACCTAATTAACACCCTAACATTGCTTAACAAAACAAAAGTAAAACAATCATACATATTTTGGCAAAAGAGATACGAACCCATGGTCGAGATCGAAAAAATAAAAATCCTACACCCTACCCCTGAGCCAACAAATTACATACATGTCCAAACGAATATCGGATTCACTAGGTTCGCTGGAAGTGCCGGAGGCGGAGCCAGACGAAATTAAAATTTCCCGCCAAACTGGCATCGACCAATCAAAGCAACTCGCTTACTAGACTTTGGATATATGCTGCCAGCATAGCCAATATATCAGTAATCCTAATCTGTGGACGAACGTCCGAATGAAGATGGCGGCTGAACAAGTTTCTTTGCCGCGTATATTTTTGAGATTCTCGGAATATGAGAAGAAATCAACAGACATTAGAAGTACAACAAAAAGAGCTGTATACTTTAATTAGTTTTGCCTGTCCCGAAAAGTGAGGAATTATAAAAAAAAACTACCCAGTCATTGGAAAAATACAATACAAAAATACAAAAATACCGATTTATGAAGAAAATTGTGAATTGGCTGTGTGGTCAAATGATCTTCGCCTGCCTATTTATGGCGAAAACAATAACCATAACAAAAATAAAAAATTCTCCTAATCTGTGGTCATTATTATATTCTTTGTTGCTGCCATTGCCATTGCGCATTGCCCTAGTAGTATTATATTCTTTGGCCATTGCCATCATTGCTGTTCAGATTTTAGGTCAAATCAATGCGCGATTTATTTTGCGTTTAGCAGTCAATTTTTTGTTTAGTTTAGTTCCGTAGTGTGGACCTGGAGGCTAGAAATTGCTAGCGCCAATTGAGATACAAAGTGGCGCGTGTGGGCGGCTTCTATGAACCCGTCCGAAGGCGCGCGAGACGAACCTTCCAGGTAAACACTAACTCGTTTATTTCTGTTCTCTCCTTAATCTTTTCATTTTAACGGGGTCTATTCGCATTTTCTTTTCGATAGTGTTATTTTTAGAATAAGCGTCTTTTGAGCCTAAATTAGATGACTTGTCAGTTTCAAGTTTGAGGTTATGATGTCAAGTTTATATAGTTGCATAGTTGTAGGTACAATTGTTCTTGTTGTAAACTACTGGAGGTGGGGCGGATTTCCATTGAACAACAAGTAAAAATAAAATAAAAATGAAATACCATAAAGGACCCCAAAACACTGCTTTTAGAAAATGCGGAAGCCTGCGGAAATGAAAACAAGGCCAAAAATAAAAAATAAAAATTTAACGATTTTTTTTTATACAAAATGGTATCTCTATCCTAATCAAACATTCTAAAATGCATAGGTAAACAGATCGGAGTAAAGCAACGAGTACACACAATATACTACAAAGTTATAAAACATTTCTAAAAACTTACAAGTCAGGTAGGTATTAGCGACGTCCACGAATTTAATTTTCAGTAGCGACTTAGAATTGCCTCTTCTCCGACGCTGCGGGAAGTGCAGCCCCTCCGTCCTTGCGTAACAAAGCAAAAAAACTTATGGTGGTCTCGGCGCCACATGCCGCACTTTCAATGAAATGAAATAGTATTATTGCATTTATGCCACTTAATGTGTGGTAAGAGCGGACCTATTGCCTTAGGCAATTTCCTCCAGTCAACCCAGTCAACAACTGGTACATTTTGTTTTATTTTAAATTTGTTGTTTTTAGTGAAGGAGCGTCGTCGTCGCGCAGCCCCGCCGACAGTAGCTGTGAGCGCGACCGCGAGCTCGAGCCTACGTCGGATGCATGCGCGAGCACGGGCGCTGAGTCCCCGCAGGATACGATGAAGCGTGCGGCGGCCAAGCGACTGATCGAGCGCTACTTCTACCAGCTTGTCGACGGCTGCGGCAACCCGCAGTGCGACAACCGCTACTGCGCGTCCAGCGGCGAGGTACATGTGAAATATATGAATTAAAAAATAAAGTTTATTATAGCTCATAATTTAAATTCCATACAAATTCAAAATTCATTATTTGGGTGGATCAAATTTTTCTTGTAATGTAAAAACCAGCTGCAAAGTCAAAAAAAAAAAAAAGTTTACTACAATTTATTGCTTAGTTGAAAATGAATGAGTATAAAATACTTAGGTTGATAGGCAATTGAAATAAAAGTAGAGAACTATTTAAAATAAAATATTAACAAAATTTTTAGGGGTGACCCAGGGGACAATTTTGTCCCCAGTTGTGCATGGAAAAAAGGGGTTGTCCTTAGGGTAACCAATATTTTTTTCTAAATTACTCAAAATTATTTGTGCAGCTTCTTTCTTATAAATCAATTACTTATCTATCTGAGAGTTGCTGTAACTATTGAAATAAGGTGAATTTATCAAGATAATATCCTGTTCTCAGACAGATACCAAAAACAAGAAAAAGTTGATTCACCCACTTACACATTTATGCTAACAACAATTTCATTAGTTGCCGTACTGGCCCGTTTAGCTCAGTTTAGCCCGTGCTACGGCTTGTAGTTTTTTTCAACATTTTTGAATAAAAATTTACATGTAGTACTGAACCATAAATGTGGCATACAGATTACAAATTATTGATTATTAAACAAATTTCGATAGTGTTGATAATTTTCGAAATACAATTTTATTTTCAGACAAGAAATCTAACTCCAAACGAGGCGGCGGCAGAGGCAATAAAACTCTTCTACAAAGATGCAAAACTCTGTGATAGTCTACCGACCAAAGTTCCCAGGACAGGCTCGAGTCCCTCAGCCTCCACCGAGTCTATTGCTAGGTAAATATTCACTCGTAGAAATTGCTAGTTGTAGATAAGTTTGCTTTCGTACTCATAATATTGATTTCTTTACAGTTTCATTTATTTTAATATTCTAACTGATTTCTTCGGCCACAAGAACTGAAAGGCTAATTCATATACCCGCCAGTTCCGTGTAGCCGGCACGACTACATGGACCCTGTGAATTTTTTACTTTTTCTTATTTGTTATTATATCGGCCATAATAACACATACTCTGTGAAAATTTCAACAGGCTACCTATTACGGTTCAAAAGCTACAGCCCTCGGACAGACAGACAGACGGCGTAGGCTTAGTAACAGGGTCCCGTACGACGGATACGGAACCCTAAAATTGAATAATATTAATATAGCTATAGGTCTAATATCCCAAGGATATTAGACCTATAGCCCTTACGAACACAATTTCGAAAATATTCTTCTCCATTATACAGGCCAGACTACTCAAACACATGTGTACCAACGACTACTTACCGAAGAAGTACCAGAAAGGTTTTCTCCCAAGAGTTGCAGGATGTCTCGAACATAATTCTTTGCTGACTGAATGTCTTAGAGATGCAAGGAAGAATGAGAGACAATTAACTGCCACGTGGTTAGACTTTGAAAACGCCTTCGGTTCGGTGCGCCATGAGTTACTATTAAAGGCGCTAGAGTGGTATAATGTGCCACCTCTGATCTGTAATATAATAGCCTCCTACTACAAAAAACTTTCCTTTGTAATACAAGTAAAAGGCGAAACGGAGAAGATACCGGAAATTCGTTACGGCATAGGACTTTTCCAGGGTTGCTGCCTCTCTCCTGTTACATTTAACATTGTTATCAACATTCTAATTGATACGCTTGTCGTAAAAGAAAACAAATGGGGATACAGGTTCAAATATGGAGACACATATATGGCGGCCATCCTGGCATTTGCGGATGATATTACGCTGTTAACCCGCAATCCAAAACAAAATCAGGCGCTTCTTAAGGTGGTAGATGACTATTGTGAATGGACTAAAGGGATGAAGATAAAACCAGCGAAGTGCTACTGTTTGAGCTTAACCAGGAAAGGTTCAAAGTTTACCTCGAGCAACCCAGGTCTGACAGTAGCCGGAAAACCAATCGCAACCGTGGCTGATGAAGCTCCTTTTAAATTCTTGGGAAAAAGGATCACCAGCAGAGGAAAGGAGCATCCTACTGATGATATTGTCCAACTTTTCGAAGAGAGCCTCCGCCAAACTGACAATCTTCCCCTCCTGGGTACACAAAAGGCATGGATTTACGATAACTACCTGACATCAAAACTTTCATGGCCATTTCTCGTCTACGACTTCACAAAGCAAAACCTGACTAAATTAGACTCGTATGTGACCAGATTCCTGAAATCATGGTTTGGACTGGCTCACCCGGCTGACTCGTCAACGCTATACAGATCTCACAATAACTTTGGACTGAACATTAAGAAACCGTCGATATTTTATCAAAAGGCGAGAATAGCCAAACGATGTATACTCAAAGACTCCAATGATAGCGCTATTCAAGCCTTACCCAACACATCACTATCAGATGAACTGGAATCGAGACTCGACTTCTACAAATCATTCCAAGTTGGTACACGCACCAATAGATCTGGATTGGGCATAGAAACAGCAAAGTCTGATAAAGAAATACTGAAAGGTTTTGCTCAGGAGGACATGGAACAAGGCTTCAAACTTCACGCCTTAAACCTAGAAATGCAGAATGATTGGCTAACAGTGGGTGACTTCTGCATCCCTCCTGCATTGAAGTGGAAATCCATAATATACAACTGGTCCCCTGAGCTGCTTAAGTTCTACTTAAATGCATTCCAGCTTACTCTCCCCGACCCGAGTAACCTAGTTAGATGGGGGAAATCTACAAATAGACTATGCCCGTCATGTAAGGAGTTCGTAGGCACGGCCAAACATTTGTTATGCGGATGCAAAATACTACTTGAGCGAGGCCAGTATTCCTACCGTCATGATAAAGTCCTCCAAATCATCAGAGAGGCCATCAACCTGTCAATTGCACGGACCAGGAAAGGGCAAACCAGTAGCGGCTTCCAGAAGGTCAACTTTGTGAAACCTGGAGCCAATAAGCTGCCCAAAGATAGGACTAAACCTTCTTCAATTTTGGGAGCAGCAAAGGATTGGGAATTGTTGATGGACACACATGAGAAGCATTACCAAATGCCTTCGGAAATCTGTACCACAGCATTAAGGCCGGATATACTCATATTCTCAAAAGCGACAAAGCATGTAGTACTTGTTGAACTTACAGTTCCATGGGAAAGTAACATACCGAAGGACCACAACATCAAGCTTAACAAGTACTGCAACTTAGTAGACCGGATTGTGAGATTCAAGACTGATCTCTTCGCTGTGGAAGTCGGAGCAAGAGGACTACCAGCGAAGTCGCTCTACAGTCTCTTCAAGAATCTAGGGCTCCCAAGATCGACGCTAAGCTCATATATGGAGAGAGCTTCGAAAACGTCACTGGAAGCATCCTACAGAATATGGATAGGTAGAGAGAGGGAGGTCGAGAGCGGGACTGGTGGTTTCCCCGCGTCCTAGTCAACGCAGACTAGCTGACGAGGGCTTGACGCGAGCCGAAACGTGAAGCATGCGCGGGAAACTTAGAGTGGCCACTCGCTAGTCCCGGCCTCGATTAATACCCTCCTCTGCTGCCGATGGGCCCGGATGTGTTCGGTGAAGCCATCGTAAGCTTAGATCCACACCTTCCTTCTACTAGAATGCAAATTATTTTGCTCTCTGTGTATCAATATTGAGTGTTTAAAGATAAAAGTTTAGAGTTTGTGTTTGTGGCAGTACGCAACTCAGACAATCAATAGAAAGTCATGTGACGTTTCGCAGCAATACCGCCGATAGTTCGAGCGACAGAGGAAGCGAACAGAGTAAAGGGGATAAGGGGCCCCCCGCGGGTGCGCTCACGCAGGGGTGCTCCACAACCAATCAGGTGCCACAAACTAGTCAACACTATATCGGAGCCGATCCAATCGGACCATGTAATAACAGTGAGTTTACATATTTAATTTTCCTAAACTTCCCCTAAGAGTTGAGCTCCCTTGCACAAACAAATGTTGCGTGCAAAGTGTGATCTCTCTCTTGTGCCGTACGTAAACATCGACACACAAGGAAGAGATAACACTTCTCACACAATGTTTGTGCAAGGGTGAATGAACTTTTTTCCTTGTGATCTTGTAACAGTCAGTCAGTCAGTCAGCGTGTAAGTGTCCACTGCTGGACACACGCCTCTCCAATTTTCCTCCAGTCATCCTCCCGGCTTTCAGAGGTACGGAACCACTGCTTTCTGCCGACGTACTTGATGTCGTCGTCCCACCTGGCGAGCTGTCTTCGCACACTCGATTTTCCTGTCCACAGGAAATAACTTATGTTTCCTTGTAACAGTATATGTTACAGGTTAATGAAATGAAAATAGACTTTTTTGCACAAAGTGACAGAAGGCGGACTTAAAGCCTAGAGGCATTCTCTACCAGTTTAAGTAAATATAATTAATATTTAGACTTAGCGACCAGGTTTTTAAAGTGAAGCTGCAGAAAAAATTAACTTATTTATATTTATTTCACAAATTCACGGTGCTTTTATTACAGATGGAGTACCGCTATCGGAAGAACGAATTTGCCAATTGTGCAAGGAATGCATAGAGACCAATGTACCGCAGCCCCTCATCAGGGCTTTGGGAGAGGCGTTTGCTCAACCTGCAATCTTAGCTAGGTGTTTCGCTGGCAAAGCCAAGGATGAGAGTAAATCTAATAAAGAAACTAAAGGAGAATCTAATTCTAATTCAGGTGAATTGTGGTTTTTATTATTTTTTTTTAATTTTGTTCTTGATTTTAATATTTATTAAAAAAAAATTTGAATTAAATAATTTTTTTTACATCAATATTTTGTTTTAAACTTTTATAATATATATTTAGTACACAATAAATTATAAAAACACATATTTTTCATCTCATATTTCGACTTTTATTAGTCGGCATCAGAGAACAAAATTTCAATATACTATATAATATTATATATTGAAATTTTTACGTGTTGTTTATGTTATGTATTAATGTGTCAAATGATGATAGATGGCGTTGTCGTGGGTTGAATTTTTCGAATATAAATAATTTATTATCTCAGGTCAGGTGGCTAAGGCGTGTCAAGTACAATGATATCTCTGCAATGTGCAAAATTTTCCGCAGACACACATTTTGTAATTACGAAGGCCGCAGCTGTCTAGTCGAAATTTTACATTCAAATATTTTTTTTCATTTCTGCTTTCTACATTTCTGCGATCGACATTCACGCATATTATCTTCTAATTCTAGTTGTACATTTATGCATCCAAATTATTTCCATTGAATGGTGTGTGGAAAATACATATTTTTTTTAATGCATTTTATGTCACTGTAATTTCAGAAAAACCTAAAGAATTGAGAGGGACGGGATCATCGAGTGACCCCGACAAGGACGTGGACAGCGTCACCGGCCCGGCTCTCGATATTGCTTCCTGTAAAAGAGCGTTCAAGTGTCTCGCGAAGGTTAGGGTTACGCACATATTTGTTTTTCATAAGAATGTTGACATTTACAATTCTGAAAGACATTGCAAAAAAGATTTCCTTAGATAGGGACTGAGTAGTGTCGGAAAAAGTGTGAATCACATTATTGCCGTTAACTCCAACTTCAATGCGAGCGGAACCGAGGGCACACCTAGTCATTTCCGTACCTGCAATTTTACATGGAGGTAGTTTACGCTCCAACTTACAGATGTTTTAACACACAAAGGCGGTCGAGCCATACTTGTAGTTGTGACGCGCGCGGTTGTGTGTGGCGGCGCGCGGTTCGGGCGATACTGAGCGCTCTCGAGCTTATGCACACAAAACGATGTGTATGTCAGCCTAGGTAGCTCAGTGGTGAGGTCGGTCGAATCATAAGCACGGTCTGTGCGCGGTCAGTGGATGGATGGGTGACTGCTCGACTGTTGGAGGCTGATCGTCGTTCGGATTCCACGTAAAACTGTAGGTAACTTCCCTTCTTACCTCACTACGTGGTAGGGTTTAACCCGCCCGGGTTGGGACCACCGCACTGAATGAAAGGTCGGTTGAAATGGCTATTTAAACTCTATTGTGATCTCTCAATAGTTCAGACAAGATAACTATCAAGCAGCAAGTAAGGCAGAAAAGACCCACCTGCTGCGTGATTCAGTGGAAGAACCGTGCCAAGGCGAGAGGTGGCTAGCCTGTTGCCCTTTAGCATGCAGTCGGGCTATTCTTTTTAAGTACCGGCCCCACACGGTGCACTCGGGAACCAATGCAATAGTCTAATTTCTAGCTACCCCGCTATCAGTGGCGGGGCAAGACCTAAATTTGATGTGGGCAAGATATATTTTTCGAGGCCCTCTCTGGTGGCATGGATTTTATGGTTTTTCACTGTTGAAATGGATTTCTGGTAAGTATACTGATCAAGTCAAACATTTTTGTCAATTGCAATTTAATAGAGCCTTCACTGACTCTGTCCTGCGTTCCCATCTTGTGTCTCATAAAGGCTTTATAGTAAGCTTTAGTTTGCCTTTGATTAAGTATAAACATGTTTACTCGAGGTCTCTTAATAGATCTAGCTGAATATTTTTCATGAATCAAAGCTGCATGAACTTTCGAGGCGCGAGGCCCCTCGGGCCGCGAGGCCGTGGGCGGTCGCCCACGTCGCCCACGCCTTGCGCCGCCTCTGCCCGTTATGCAGACATAGCTTCATCTGACTCTATTAACGTATACACAAGAAATATAAAGTTGGGATGCCGCCCACCAGGTCCCCGCCAACTACTACGGCTCAGCTCTGGTGACAGCGCTCACCACGCTCGCGGAGAACCTCGAGATCGACCTCCGCATCACCAAGAACCTGAACATAGACGACGTGGTCAGCTGCTTCCTCATCGCGTTCGAAGCCCCCGTCCTCGGCTGCAGCGAGTACCTGGAGATTGCACTGTCGGCGCTCTGCCATGCCGCCGAACATCTGCCGGTTAAGGGTAAATGCACCTTCCGCATTGTACATACAGTTCTGATTATACTGTTCATTTATTGCATCACTGAATGAATGAATATTTTGCAGTGGGAATCTAGCTTAAACTGGCTCCTACAAGTTATAATGCGTACCCCCCTGACATAATAAATAAATAAACTCACATAAACTCAAATATTTAGTAAAATAATGAAGTCAGATAAAACAACTTTAATCTCACTTATAGTCAATGAAATTATCCACAAAACTATGTAAAACAAGTGATGATTCAATTATCTAGAAGCACATATGGATTTTTTTAACTAAAGGAAATACACTTTTTTTCTGACCTAAAATTGACAATTCCCTTTAAATATCATATACCCAAGAATATAACTCGGTTCATAGCTGAAATCGGACGTGGGGGTGAACTTTTGAGAGATCACAATAGATCTTCCTGGGTTGCAATGATAGCAGGGCTCAGGGGCCCTAACTCTCACACTTTAAATCATAAATCATCATAATTATACCAAATTTTAGATGAAGAATGCTGCCACTAAAACGCTGAACAATATACGTACGAGGCCAGTGCATCTTATCGATAATATTGACAACTGAGACAATTGAGTGATGTTATTGGAAATGTCTGATTGTCCGATGCAATCCTAGGCATAGCCACTATGCCAGTTTCCCTATAAAAAATCCAATAATGAGTTACTTAGTTACTTTCAGTGGCCCACTCCCCATCTTTATCCCATTGAGCGGTACAATGCACCAGTGATTAAACATCTTTGTCATTCAGTATGAAGTAGACAGAGATACTTCTTCAACAGAGCGCTGCGGCAGTCCACTAAAATTGTTTTTGTTCTTGTCGAGACTATTTTTGAATGTATTTATGATGGGTGCTTCGATAACTTCCTTGGGCAGCCTCACGTATCTGTTAGTCGTGAAGCGCTTTCTTGCTTCAGTTGGAAAGCTTGTTACAATAATTATTTTGCTAATGTTTGTGTCGCAGGTCAAGCGAAACTGGCTCGAATGTGGGCGCTTCACTGCAAGGACAGCCTGCGGCACATCCTCGAGAGCCTGCAGCAGTTCATCACGCTGCGAGTCGTCTCCACTGCGTACACACGCAGCTTCTGCGTGCAGGACGACGAGACAGTCGCCAACGCGACCAAGCTCATGAAGGTAACGCTAATGTGACGCACGATTATGCTGAACTAATTTCTGGGTACTCGCGTAAATTCAATTCCGTGGTTTTAAACCTAAACTGGAACGACATAAGAGTTCTAATAAGGACCTTAACTGCAGACTAAATAAACACCTACATTGAATGCGCCTTAGCGACACATCAGTGTGCAGGTTCTGTATGAAAGAGGATGAAATGCCCGTACACATCCTTTATGAATGTGAAGTCATCATTCAGAGTAAAAGGCCTTATTCTTGGGGGTTATATTTTTAACCCATGCTAAACACAGCCACTCAATCCCAAGGATATAACTCGGTTCATAGCGAAAATCGGACTTGGGGGTGAGCTCTAAACTTTTGAGAGATCACAATAGGTCTTCCTAGTTAGCAGTGATAGCAGTGCTCAGGGGCTCTAACTCATAATATTATGTGTTATTGTGGCGGATATAACAACAAATAATAAAAAAATATTAAAAGTCAAAAATTAAGGGGATCCCCATCCAAGAAACGTGTTTTTTTGTGGTGCAGAATTCTTGGTGCGCGAATCCGGCTCGCAATTTGCCGGTTCTTTTCTCTCCTATGATTTGTTGTTATTGCAAATCAATTTTGAACATTGAAATTATATTTCTAAATGAGTTGTTACTGTTTCAGATCCTGTACTACGCCAACATGCTGGCCGGTGTGATGGAGTCCAACACTCTGCGGGAGGAGCCGATCGTGATCCCGAGTGAGCTGGACCCTCTGGGGGACGCACTCGACCACCTCTACCCGATGAGCTCAATGAAACACTCCAAGCAGGCCCAGCCGGACGACCCTCTCGGTATGAATACTGTTCTGTTTTGATAGAACTAACCTTATGTTCTTGCTGTAACATCTGAGACGAATCTAGAACTAGAATAAAGATAAGAGAAGGTGAATAAGTGAAGTGTGTTATTTCAATATTGTCGGAGCATGCAGTGTAGATATTATGGCCAGTACCATCTGAAGTAGAGCAGTGATGTATACAGCAGTTATTATCAAAATTTTATGGGGTTATTCTGTAGTCCAAAGGGCCACTTTGGCATTGGTAATAAAAAAAAAAATGGTCAAACATGAAGTTGCTTCATGCTCCCGAGGGTTCTGTAAATTCACTATACCTATGTCAGAAAACATATGGATTGCTGAACGGGACTGATTGCACAAAAAAAAATTATAACGAACCATCTGTCATGCATGAAATATTGTTAGTGTTGTGTGTTCTTTATGGCTAAATAAATATCTGAATCTGAACCTATACAAAATATGGCTTTCTCTGTTGTTGTTGTTGTTGTTTTGGTTTGGGGTTGGCTCTAGGCCTGCAAACTAATCCCGCTTGGTTGGGGACCTTCGTACAAAACCCCGCAGTCTCCAGCTACCCCAGCCAGCCTATGTCTTCCATGGAAGCCACAAGTCGACCGGGGTGTCTGCAGGCCGCTTATCCCTTAGTCGCCTTTTACGACATGCACGGTGAGAGATGCAGTGGGACTATTCTTATTAAGTACCGACCCCACACAGTACTTGGCTTTCTCTGTAACTTTTCTTTAATATGTATGGGATTCTTTATATGCATAATTTTTTTCAGAACTTTCCACCCACAAGTTTCGGAGTTAAGGGGGCAGGCTGGTACATACTTTTTTGTAGAAATATCCATTAAGACTCATCTAAAAATGATAAAACATATTTTTCATATTCTTCTAGTAAGCCCTTTTTAAAAGTTATGCGACATGCATAATAGAAAAAAATCACTTATTTCTCGCCTCAATTATTTTTTTCACTTATGTTTCACCTGTACTTTGAGTGTTACATCAAAATAATCTATTTTCTATGAAGGTGCCTTTTTACCATATTGGTACGAACCCTAGAAATAACTCCCAAAATCACAACTGACGAACTTCATACATTTTTATGGCAAATAACAAATGATAAAGTTGTTTGTGTGATTTTCAGAATCGCACATGAAGTATAAATTTATTCCATTCTTATATTCCATTTATGTCTTCTGTTTGAATGTTTGGTTTTACCTGTAAAATAAATACAGTTATTACCCAGATTTCCCATCTAAAGTACAATTGGGGCCGAATTGGCAAAGAAGAATGTGCCACAGTGGAAACAGTGAGTAGAGTGTTTTCATTTTACGAATGAACGAGGGGTATGCGGTAGGAAGTGGTGCGAGAGGCGACCGCGCGGAGCTCAGTAGAGAACGAACTCGGTGCCCGGTCGGTATACACGTTCTGCACGTCTCCGTGTCACTCCGTCGAACCGAGTCGTTCCCTACTGAGCTCCGCGCGGCCTCACATCACTTCCTACGTCATACCCCTCGTGCCTTCGTAAAATGAAAACACCCTACAATGTAATTGCATCCGGGGGGCCATGCTGCACTTGAACAACTGCGATGTGTTGCAGCGGTTGAGCTGGAGGCGAGCGTGCTGGACGCGCGGCGGCCGCACCTGCCGTTCGAGGAGTTCTACAACGAGCCGCTTAGTGATACCGTGGAGATGGACAAGGACTTCGCGCTCTACAAGACGGAATTGCCTACCATCGAGCCTTGCTGTGGGAGTAAGCATTGTTTGATTAGTGATATATATTTTTAAATTTTACATTCACAATGTTATTGTTCATATTATTATAAAAGAGCCTCTTTTTTTTTATGGAAACTGACACGGTTGGCTCCATCACCTACAACATCCGTGATGTCAGCCCATAACACCGGGTGAGCTAGGTGCCATGTCAGTGCTTCCCTTCGGTTGTGCCGGCCACACTGAACTGGACGGAAAACACAAACTATATCTATGTAAGAATGGAAGGGACCTACAGTTTTACGTGGAATCCGAACCACGGTCAGCCTCCAACGGTCGAGGGGTCACCCATCCAAGTACTGACCGCGCCCAGCGTTGCTTAACATTCAATAGCGACAGTCAACTGTCTGCACCACTGAGCTATCGAGGCTGTGCGGAAAGTATTTTGTTTACTTATAAATTTTCGAATCCTTAATTCGAAGTCTATTACTATGGATCCTGAATATGAAAGCAACTATAATCTAGTCGTACTAGTCAACAAAAATAAAATTATTAGCGGAGCTTGATTTTGCTCTTAGCAAAAAAAAAAAAACAAAACTAAAAAATTTTTGTTTTATGGAACGTGACATGGTTGGATACATACTACACGTGTTATGTCAGCTCATTACACCTCGGTGAACTATGTGCCATGCCATGACAGTGCTTCAGCCCCGTCGGCTACACAACTGGACGCAAAACGCGACTGCATAGCTGTTTCGACGGATCTTTATTCAGTGCTGTGGTCATAATCCGGACATGTTAGAAAACCTTAAAATCTCTAAACGTAAATGTTGGCAGGTAAAGCGTTCGCATTCCTCCACTACCCGTTCATCCTGACCGCTGCGACTAAGTCGCTGGGCCTGTACTACGACAACCGCATCCGGATGTACTCGGAGCGGCGGGCGTCGATGCTGCACGCGGTGGTGGGCGCCTCGCCGCCCATGCCCTTCCTGCGACTGAAAGTGCGACGCAGTCACATCATCGATGATGCGCTCGTCGAGGTTTGTGCCGCGTCAACTATCTTGTAAGATCATGTGAAAGGAAAGTAGAGCAATCAAAGTATATTATTCCAATTCTGTTTGACGTAGAAGTAGAATAGGCGATGTACTTTATTCGAATGCTGTCAGAAGCAGAAGTAGGGTAACCGTAGTGTATATTATTCCATTGATGTTTGATATAGACTGTAGAGTAAGTGAAGTATATTATTCCAGTACCGTCGTAAAGGATGGACTATAGCGAGTGAGGTATGCTATTCCAATCCAATGCATGTGAAGTAGAAGTATAGTAGGAGAAGTATGTTATACCAACGGGCAAATGTTCCTTTCGCTTGCACTACCCATATTTCTTTCTCCTCCTTTCACCCAAAGGTTGACTGGAAGAAATTACTTGTAGTGATAAGTCCGCCTTTGCGCACTTCTGTATTTCTTGTTTCTTGTCGTGTACTGTTCTTCCTTCAATTTGTGTGCAATAAAGAGTTTTTATTCTATTCTATTCTAAATGTGTTTTGTAATATGTTAAATGTTTGTTATAAAAATGTGCAGCTGGAGGTGATTGCGATGGAGCGTGCGCTGGACCTGAAGAAGCAGCTGGTGGTGGAGTTCGAGGGGGAGCAGGGCGTGGACGAGGGCGGAGTCAGTAAGGAGTTCTTCCAGCTGGTTGTGGAGGAGATCTTCAATCCGGACTATGGCATGTTCACACAACAGACAGACTCGCATACCGTCTGGTGAGACATAATACACAAATCAAACCAAGTAGGGCATATCTTCCCCTTTTTATTTACAAGTTTTACATGTACATTAATAAATATGGAAAGAATGGCGTCGCACCAATGCTAAATGGAAGAAGTGACTCTCCATTCTTA
The DNA here is from genome assembly GCA_946902875.1 of Nematopogon swammerdamellus. Taxonomy (NCBI): domain Eukaryota; kingdom Metazoa; phylum Arthropoda; class Insecta; order Lepidoptera; family Adelidae; genus Nematopogon; species Nematopogon swammerdamellus. Next base: position 19,942,331 of record OX336337.1, on the reverse strand, counting down.
TTCTCCAAAAACGGTAATTAAAATTGACACAACTTTTGAAATGTCTTTACTAGGTTCAACCCAACCTCGTTCGAAACAGAGGCCCAATTCACACTGATCGGTATAGTCCTGGGGCTGGCCATCTACAACAATGTGATCCTGGCTGTGAACTTCCCCATGGTCGTCTACAGGAAGCTGATGGGGAAGAAGGGAAGCTTTGAAGATCTCGCTGATTGGAATCCGGTGAGTGTCAACGCTGCTTGGTATTGGATGAAGTCAACATCTGTATTGTAGAGTATCAGACCGTGCAATTTTATCATGACTTGCTAAGGTTTTCCCGCTCATAATTTAGTTTTTCTTGCTACACCTGCGCTTTTGCTCTATTACATCCTGTTCCTGTCGAAAACTGCAGTACTTTGTCAGTTATTTCCTTTGGTCGTATTCTCTAGTAGAATGAATAGTTAATATAAAAAAAAAAACGAAGCACGACTTAGATTGTGTGTGCCTCACCTTTTACACGAAGTACTGTTTACGATGACTTCTGACCCCCATTGCCGGCATTGTGATTGTTCGATTGTGATGATTTTATCTTCATTTGATACCTTCTGACTGACTCGCTGTGCAATTGCAGTCTTAATTTTTTAAAGTTTTGCTGCATTTTCTCTAAAAATCTTTGCTTTTTCGTGGCACCATAATTGTATTTATAGATTTACAGTTATTAGACAAACTTGAATTTTTATCATAAGAATGTTTGACCAACAGATCCTGTACAACGGGCTGAAGAGTATGCTGGAGTACCAGGGCGACGATATGGAAGAGGTCTTCGTGCAGACGTTCCGGATATGCTACCAGGACGTGTTCGGAAACAACATCTTCCACGAGCTCAAGGATGACGGAGACAGCGTCTTTGTCAATCAAGATAATAAACAGGTTAAACCGGTTACTAGACAGTAAACCCTTACTAGACAGTATATTAGTCTACTATACATACTGCTTAGTAAGGGTAGGTCAGCATAATTTTGATTTGAAAATAAAAATTAAATATCCGGCTCGAAGGACCAACTGTATGTATAGGAAATAGGCTCTGAGTAAATTCACTAGGTAGTTGTCTAAATATGCTCCATAAAAGTATGTAGTGCTTCCAGCAGGCTATAACCAGGGCAGTGACCCCTGTCCTCTCCTTCCTTCGGTCATGCCGAATACTGTTCAAAGGTAAACTGTTGACAAGCTCAAAAAGAGTATTTGCTAAATACACAATACATAAACATTGAAAGTTTTACGATGTCCGTCTGTTGCAGGAGTTTGTGGACCTATATTCAGATTTCTTGCTCAACAAGTCTGTGGAGACTCAGTTCCGAGCGTTTCGACGTGGTTTCGTCATGGTCACGGACGAGAGCCCGCTCGGCGCCTTCTTCCGACCCGAGGAGGTGGAGACACTCGTCTGCGGGAGTAAGGTACGTTGTGGTGTAGTTGTTGCCTTTGCTAGTGGTTACATGAAGTGTGGTGTACCTTTTTGTATTCCCCTAGTCGGTTTGTAGATGTACTTAATTAACTCGAGTCAGTTGATAACACATAGCAGCTAGATTCTATTACAATAAATCTTGCATATCCGTTGTGGTTAACCAAGGAATAAACACATAATGAAATTCTCTCTTGTTCAGGAATGTGATAGATAGAAATATTTTATTGGTCTACTTTATTGGTGCAAATTTTTTTTACAGAAACATGCACAATATAATAGTCTACATGTGATGCAAAGGCGGACTTATTTATTAAAATATATTTCTTTCACTCAACCTTTTTAGGTTTCCGTATCCCGTACGGAAGCCTATTACTAATTTTTTATTAAAAGCGTGACATGTGGCCTAGCCACCTATAAGGTTTCTAACGACGCCCGTGGGCATTTGTTCGTGTGCGGGGGTTGCGAATGCCATGCCAGCCTGACAGGTCATGCCCTCTTGAAGGACTCGAGACTGTACTTGGGGGGAAATATACGGGCAGATAGAGCGCTCCAGAGGTAACCGGTTCTGCAGAGGAAAGACCTGCAAAACCGGCGGTAAGTCCAGCGTGTAGGGATAAAATCACTGTCCAGTGTGTGTGGTGAAGAGTTTGAAAGTGAAAGGACAACACTACACTGTTCCCGCCTTCACCTCAGGCCCCGACTGCATTTAGCTCGCACGCCTACTGTATGTAAACAACGAGGGTCATACCTTGGCGTCAGCAGTGATATCAGCGACTTACTCATTGTAAACCTGCCATTATATACTGGGAATACAATTTAACCAACAGTCTGGCGGTTAAATTTAAGGTTACTGGTTGTATTTCCAGAACTTTGACTTCAACGAGCTGGAGAAGTCGACAGAATACGACGGCGGCTACACATCCGACTCACAAACCATCAAGGATTTCTGGAGCATCGTCCACAACCTCTCCCTCGAGGAAAAGAGGAAGCTCCTGCAGTTCACCACCGGCTCGGACCGAGTTCCCATCGGGGGGCTCAGCCATCTCAAGCTCATCATCGCGAGGAACGGGTCCGACTGCGATCGGCTTCCCACAGCTCACACCTGCTTCAATGTACTCCTCCTTCCAGAGTACGAAAATAAGGAGAAACTCAACGACAGGCTCATGAAGGCGATCAGCTACTCGAAGGGCTTCGGAATGCTCTAACAGGAGGCGCGGCTTGCGGGCAAAGCTGAAACGCCTGACACTTTGACATTTGCATCAGAACACACAGACGCATAGTCGTAATTATAATTCTACCTTCACTGAGTCCGGTACTGCGTTCTTGAAACATTGAATGTTAGAGCAGTGAGAGAGGAGAAAAGAGGAGCTTTGCTTTTGCAGAGTTAAACTGTTGCAATGGATTTACTTTAAAGTACTAAATGGTTTATTTGTAATAAAAAAATGTGGTATTTTATGTAATGCAGGATAATGACAGATGGGTGTTTGTATTAGTGCGACTGTACATAATATGCGCGACTGAGGCGCAGTGCGGGTTATCGGTGTGTAAGGCGACGGCCCATTGCCCGGACTGGTGCACCAACACAAACGCCTAGCCTTTGTTTTCTTGCGTCGGGTGTACTTAACTGTACTTTTGGAGACATGGGCTTTCAGTGAAACCTCTGATCAATCCGAAATAGTTATAATTTTTGACATTCTTAGAAAGTTGTTTTTTTTTTCGTTATTGTTTGTGAAATAAGGAGGACTAAAAGGATTGCGTGCACACTACGGAATTATTCCCTGATGCTTGCGAGTTAGACAAATATTGGTAAATTGCTAATAGACAATATTCCAGGGCTCAATCTTAGTGCTAGCTCGAGTTAAAATTGCAACTGTGATAACCAAAATGTAGACTCTACTTGCGCTATAGTCTTGTTTTTGTATTGCAGGCTAGTATTGGGTAACGGAATAAAATTATGTGCGTTGACACACCAACTCTTGCTGTCTGTTCTCTATCACCACAGTGAGTCAGCGCAATTGCGTCCCGTGACTACATATCAGAGCAATAATGGCCAGATGAGCAATCAAGAGTACGGTGTTGCTAAAATAGCTACCAATCAACAAGAGTGCCCTGTGGCCACCAGATTATTTGCACTCATATTCACGAGATTACAGCCAAAGAGTGCTCAAAGATATCGACATAAGCCTCTGGCATAAGCGATAAGTCTCCTCATAATGCAGACACAACAGATACTTGATCGCCCATCTGGGCATTCTCTGATCCGTCATGTCGTGGTCATGACACAATGGACCTTGTCTCTGTTTCTAGACGACGCCGAAAAAAACAATTAAAGACCTTTGAGCGTTACAACCCTGGCAAGGCGCAAGTGAGAGACGACGCTTTGCGCGTCACGTTTGTGCAATGGAACTGACACTCAAAGGTCAATGTCCCTTTTTCCGCTTCTGTGGAAACAGAGTAAATTAAGGAGCAGTTAGGCGCGGGTGGAGTTGACAAACACAGCGCTATACGCTTGTGTGTCGCAGAGGGATAGCGCATTACTGTGTCTGCGATACTGCATTACACATATTCTATTCTAGTATCGGCCCACTTCGCGCATTTCAAATGCTTCAGCGCAGTAACGCAATGCAGCACTGCGTTACACATCGCTCCAGCAGACGGAGCGACAATCTGATGGTGGGAATTGCTTTTTTTACCTTTATATCAGTTACGAATGGAGTCAGATAATGAACGGCGATCAATTTCGTTCGTGACTCTTACACACGGATGGATGAACTTGTGGATGGATTAATAGTGGCAAAGCATCAATTCTACATGCAGGTATAGGAGGAAATTTGAGTCATAATCATCACAAGTTGTTCACTAAGCTATGTAAACTATCATAATAAACTTTGTTATTATTTATATTTGTGTTTTACTTGAGACATGTCATCAGGTGGTAGCAATCTGGGTGGGTTTTACAGTAAGTACCTCTTAACGTGCGTCCGCACAACACGGCCACGCACCGCAGCGGAGCGACGTGGCTCAGCGAGTCAAAATATTATTTGTGTAAAATTGTACGAATGCGGCAGCGGCGCTGCGCGGGGCAAGCAGTTCGTATGGTCGACTATGTGCTGCGCCGCTCGCTCGCCTGCCGAATAGTGCGGTCTCACTATTAGTTAGGGAAGGAGAAGAGTTTATTTTAGTGTATGATTTCATCCATATGTAACCTATGCTTGGACATGTCGAAAATTCCACTCAGTCTCACTAATTCAATGCGAAGAAGAACTGACAAACTTCCCAAGTCACAATGTTTTGTTAGTACCTTATAAGTATTATAGTAACTTACAAATAATTAACCCATACTTATTTTTAAACGGTTTTATTTAGCTTGACTCCGTATATTTGTTTGTTTGTTTGTTACTATCTTTGTTTCAAATCTTGCGACAACTTTTTCAACTACTTCTACTGAACCGATTTTTATGAAACTTTGCACACACATTGAGTTCTCGTGACAATACAATATTATGATAATTTCAACTTGGTAACGAGGGTATGATGATGGAGTCAGGAGGAGGACAGTGGAACTCTTCAACCGTTACTAGTAACCCCCTCGAGTTTGGGCTCATATGGTTGGTTTCGACGAGTGTTCCATACTTCTACCAATACACTTGGTGACGAGGGTCTGATGAGTCAGGAGGTGGACAGTGGAACTCTTCAACCGTTACTAGTAACCCCCTCGAGTTTGGGCTCATATGGTTGGTTTGGAAGAGTGTCCCATACTTCTACCAATACACTTGGTGACGAGGGTCTGATGATGGAGTCAGGAGGTGTACAGTGGAACTGTTCAACCGTTACTAGTAACCCCCTCGAGTATGGGCTCATTTGGTTTGTTTGAACGAGTGTCCTATACTTCTACCAATACACTTGGTGACGAGGGTCTGATGTTGGAGTCAGGAGGTGGACAGTGGAACTCTTCAACCGTTACTAGTAACCCCCTCGAGTTTGGGCTCATTTGGTTGGTTTGGACAAGTGTCCCATACTTCTACCAATACACTTGGTGACGAGGGTCTGATGATGAAGTCAGGAGGTGTACAGTGGAACTCTTCAACCGTTACTAGTAACCCCCTCGAGTTTGGGCTCATTTGGTTGGTTTGGACGAGTGTCCCATACTTCTACCAATACACTTGGTGACGAGGGTCTGATGATGCAATCAGGAGGTGTACAGTGGAACTCTTCAACCGTTACTAGTAACCTCCTCGAGTATGGGCTCATTTGGTTTGTTTGAACGAGTGTCCTATACTTCTACCAATACACTTGGTGACGAGGGTCTGATGTTGGAGTCAGGAGGTGGACAGTGGAACTCTTCAACTATTACTAGTAACCCCCTCGAGTTTGGGCTCATTTGGATAGTTTGGACGAGTGTTCCATACTTCTACCAATACACATGGTGACGAGGGTCTGATGATGGAGTCAGGAGGTGTACAGTGGAACTCTTCAACCGTTACTAGTAACCCCCTCGAGTTTGGGCTCATTTGGTTGGTTTGGACGAGTGTCCCATACTTCTACCAATACACTTGGCGAGGGTCTGATGATGGAGTCAGGAAGTGGACAGTGGAACTCTTCAACCGTTACTAGTAACTCCCTCGAGTTTGGGCTCATATGGTTGGTTTGGAAGAGTGTCCCATACATCTACCAATGCACTTGGTGACGAGGGTCTGATGATGGAGTCAGGAGGTGTACAGTGGAACTCTTCAACCGTTACTAGTAACCCCCTCGAGTTTGGGCTCATTTGGCTGGTTTGGACCATTGTCCCATACTTCTACCATTACACTTGGTGACGAGAGTCTGATGATGGAGTCAGGAGGTGGACGGGGAACTCTTCAACCGTTACTAGTAACCCCCTCGAGTTTGGGCTCATATGGTTGGTTTGGACGAGTGTCCCATACTACTACCAATACACTTGGTGACGAGGGTCTGATGATGGAGTCAGGAGGTGTACAGTGGCACTCTTCAACCGTTACTAGTAACCCCCTCGAGTTTGGGCTCATTTGGTTGGTTTGGACAAGTATCTCATAGTTCTACCAATATACTTGGTGACGAGGGTCTGATGATGGAGTCAGGAGGTTTACAGTGGAACTCTTCAACCGTTACTTGTAACCCCCTCGAGTTTGGGCTCATTTGGTTGGTTTGGACGAGTGTCCCATACTTCTAACCAATACACTTGGTGACGAGGGTCTGATGATGGAGGCAGGAGGTGTACAGTGGAACTCTTCAACCGTTACTATTAACCCCCTCGAGTTTGGGCTCATATGGTTGGTTTGGACGAGTGTCCCATACTTCTACCAATACACTTGATGACGAGGGTCTGATGATGGAGTCAGGAGGTGTACAGTGGAACTCTTCAACCGTTACTAGTAACCTCCTCGAGTTTGGGCTCATTTGGTTTGTTTGGACGAGTGTCCCATACTTGTCGAACGCAAAAGTATGAAACAGACATACCATCTGTTCAAATTGATTTTGAAAGAGACGGCGGACACCTTATCCATCCTAAAGCCATACAGTTTCCAGCAAAGTTTAATTATGGAACAGCTGAGAGACAGATGTTACCTATAAATTGGTCATGGGCCTCCACTGTCCATAAAATGCAGGGCAGTACTGTTGACCGTGCTGTCGTGTATTTGGGCTCCAGACTATTTGAGGAGGGTCAAGCGTATGTTGCATTGAGTCGCGTAAAGTCTTTAAAAGGGTTATGTATTGAGGAGCTTGATTGTGAGTAATTAACAGGTAAGAAACCGAGTAACAAAGATGCAATGAGAGAGTTGAGAGTTGGAAAGGATGACGAGTTTACGTAATGAATGATACGAGCAAAAAATCAAACTAAAACGACTAAATAAAAAAATAGGTAAAAAAACTTTTAAGTTAAACGGTTTTATTAAAAATAAAAAACTAGAAAAAAAACAGCTGTACAAAAAACTAGAAAATAATAAGGACACAAGCCTGGGCCTTCTTAAGATTTTACGTCTGGGTAAGAAATCGTGCAATACTAGCGTGCTGTCTTCTCATGTCGGATGCCAAAGGGCACATTGTGTCGCTGCGTCAGCGGAATAAGTAATAAATTGAGACTTATAACAGACTAATATAAAAACGTGGGGCGTATAATACCTATTTTTTTTTTTATGGAAACTGACACGTTTGGTCACCTACAACATGCGTGATGTCAGCCCATAACACCGGGTGAACTTGGTGCCACGTCAGTGCTTCCCTTCGGTCATGCCGGCTACACTGAACTGGACGGAAAACACAATTTACATAGCCGTTTCGACCGACCTTTCATTCAGTGCGGTGGTACCAACCCGGGCGGGTTAAACCCTACCACCCAGTAATATAAGAAGGGAGTCATATCCCTTAGTCGTCTTTTACGACATACACGGGGAGAGATGCAGTGGGGCTATTCTTTTAAAGTACCGGCCCCACACGGTACAAACACTACGATGTCACCTACAAAATCTATGATGTCGGCCCATAACATCTTGGTGAACTAAGTGCCATGTCAGTTCGTCGATTACGGAACTGGACAGAAAACACGAACTATTTCCGTAACCGCTTCGACCGACCTTTCGTTCAGTGCGGTGGTATAAACCCAGGCGGCTTAACCCCTACGGTAAGATAAGAAGGAAAGGGACCTACAGTTTTACGTGGAATCCGGTACCATGGTCAGCTTCCAATGTTTGAACGGTCACCCGTCCAGGTGTGCTTATGATCACGGACGGCAGTCGACCGATCGCACCACTGAGCTACCGAGGCTGACAAGAATGTTTTAACTCAATGAAAACTCATCCATCAGGTTACCTCTTAAGGGTCCCCAAGGAAGACACCGCGATCCTCTGTGGGTCGACCGACCGGGGGAGCATGGCTATCGATCGCAGTTCTGGCTAACCTACATTAGCGCCAGTAGGACGTTGCACAGTACCAACCTGCTGCTTATTTCCCCTCACTACCAATCCAGGAAGAATAATCTAGAATTTAGACCGAATGTCCGTGGCCGTCGTTAGACACCGTATTGGTGGCTTGGCGGAAAATATGCCGCGCCTTCAATAAAAAAAAAATCGAGCAAGTAAAGTAGGTATTTCGACAAAAATTCATACACTTTATTTTTTAATGGAAACTGACACAGTTGGCTTCATCACCTACTACATACATCTGTGATGTCAGCCCATAACACCTTGGTGAACTAAGTGCCATGTCAGTTTGTCGACTATACGGAACTGGACAGAAAATACGAACTATTTAAATAGCCGTTTCAACCGACCTTTCATTCAGTGCGGTGCAGTAGCGACTCCTGGTGCAGAGTATTGGGTTGGCTCTGGCTAAGAATTTTTTTTTTAATAATTTCATAACTTGCGCGTTAATTTATTTCTACCACGAACAATGAGTTCTAAAACTGAAAGGCCATAATATTCCCTTTTGCTGACTTTATGTACAGACTTCAAATTCGACAAACTTGGCCAAGGGCGACCGTTTTGAACAATTAAAAGTTTTTTCAGAAAATGTCTTCGTTGAGAAGGGTTTTTCGAAAAGATCTTCTATTGTAGATTTCGCACTGGAGTTTGCCATTATTACCAATAAATAATAAATAAAAAAAAACACCGCACACGATTCATCCATAACAGGTCCCTTTTTTTTACAAAACACGCAGCAGCACGCACACACAGGCACACACAACTCACCTAGCCTAGTTCGCTAGTCGCTAAATGCGCTCCCCGCTGCGCCAACTCGAAACGCTTATCAGCGGGTGCGCGCGGACGGAGGGACATCGGCCGCTTGTATGGAATACGATGGCGCTTCAAATGTAGCTAACCGGCCAATTAATGCCTTGATGTGTCGTCATTCGTCGCCCGCGAGTGACGCGCGCGAAATTTCAAATTATGTAACGGGATGGACGTTTTAGCTTATTCATTGTGGGTTATATAATAAAAATAATATAAACCCGATATTTTTTCACATTTGTTTTTGCTTAATACTTCAATATTAATGCTGGCATTCATTTTATTTGGTTTGGCGGCGCCAACCTCGCCAACTTAAAGGAATCGCCGCTGGTGCGGTGGTATCAACCCGGGCGGGTTAGGCCCTACCATCTAGTAAGGTAAAAAGGAAAGGGAGGGCCCTAAAGTTTTACGTGAAATCCGAACCACGGTCAGCCTCCAAAGAACGACAGACAGACGAACAGACATTTGACCGATTTATAAGGGAGGAATCCAGCGTCGCTGGCTACGGAAGCCTAAAACACTAATACTATATTTTTTTGTATGGAAACTGACACGGTTGGCTACATCACGTACAACATCCGCGATGTCAGCTCATCATAACACCGGGAGAACTAGGTGCCATGTCAGTGCTTGCTTCCCTTCATTTCATTTCGGCTAAACTGAACTGGACGGAAAACACTAACTATTTACATAGCCGGGATAAACCCTACCACCTAGTAAGTTAAAGTTTTACGTGGAATCCGAACCACGGTCTGCCTCCAACGGTCAAGCGGTCACTGACTGCGCCCAGGTTTGCTTAACAAAAGTTGACCGACCGCACCACTGAGCTTCCGAGGGTGACAAAACTTAGATTCTAGATTGGGTTAGTAAGACTTGCAGGAAGGACTCGTGCTTTTTCTCGATGTGTGACTACGGAATTGTAATTGAAATAAAATTATTTTACCCGAAATTATAAAACACGATTTGCGATTTGGTTGGTTTGATTTTGTAAAAAGCACAGAACCAATTAAGGCGCCTAGTAAAGCCACATGTGGATTTTTGAAGAAGGAGCCCGTGATAACTAGACCAATCTTAAGGCTAAAAAAACTACTGCAAAATATACTTGTAGAACAAATTACTTTGTCTATCGATCACACGTATTTCGTTGTAAAATTTTATCATTTTCTATACAAACTATACGGTAACCAAATGACGTTTTTTTCTTCACGGTGAACTTTGAAGAGTTGATCTCAGAAACTAAAGAGAATTGTATGGAATTTTCATAGCAAAATGACGCCATTTGTTATATCTATGCGAAGGATCGCAAATTATGAAAAAAACTTATGAAAACTAGTACGCACTACGCGCCGTTGGCGTTGCTAGGCGCCTTAAGTACCTCATTAGTTTTTATGATTTTCGAATTTACATTTTAAGGGCAGGAAACGAATTTATGCTCATGATTGAAATATTGGCATTTAGTGGCCTCCAAGAAGTTCTTTTTCTTAAACAATCGCTCTAACGTGCTTGGGAATATAACGAGGTTTACCAATGAAAATATCAAACAATGAAAAAGCTTTATTGCCAAACACTTTTCAATTTATGAAAGCGTTCTTATCTCCAACGGTGATCTCTAAACCGCTTCAAGTCTTTGTTGTCGTGCAAATTCTCGCCATCAAACTCGTTGTGATGACTTCGCTTGTCTAGTCTCTAACTAGCTAGATATTTGAAAATGTTCTCTGTTAGCGAAGTATTTCAATAATGTTTTAACTGACTCTAGTTCGTGTTTTCAGTCGTGCGGTGAAATAGTGTATGTGGCGGGGGGTCACGTTACAGGCGAAAACCGAATTTCAGTCGCCTCTGGGACGTGACTTCATGCACTCGGCTTCAGACTACCGGCGCAGGCAGAGCACAGGATAGCTTGAAAAAAAAAACTGGAAAACTTGGAAAAATAGTTCAGAAGAAAGGTTTGTTGAATATGTTTAATGTGGGAAGTGAAAGGAAGGGTTTGGGAAAGGGGTTTTCATTGCTAATAAAATTTTTATATAATTAATGTTCGTTTTACCGAACTCTAAATAAAGAAATTGTACATTTCAATATAATTTTTGTGTCTATTGAATTAAAACAAATTCTTAAATAATTTAACTGTTTTGCATACTTGGTTAAACACAATTTATTAAATTAAGTACTACTAATTTTATGAATAGCTTACCAACAGCGTGGGCATACCCCAGACTTCCAGAAATCGTGTGTTTTCTCGATGTGTGACTACGTAATATTGATTTGAATTATATTACTCGAAATTATGTAACTCGATGTGCGATTTGTCTTGTTTGGTATACAACGATACATATTAAGACAAAACGTAGGAAGAATAAAACTTTCGAATTGATTTATTATTTAAAAAACACTTTCATAGATCCAACAAGTTCATTTCGTAACTTTTCCTGACTTCCACACATCTGTGTAATTTGTTCTATCTCCATTCTGTTGTTCTGGCATCTCATCATTTTATAGGTACAACATGTACCTAATGATTGCCGATGAAAATACAGAAATAGCAATATTTACGTAATGAATTTTTTTTAATAAAAATAAAATACATTCGCAGAAAAGACGCAATCCCTGTCGACATTCGCTCAACGCGCAACTCACCCCCAACGCATCCCCACATAAACTGCCCTTCGACGGAAGAGGCAATTGAAAAGAACTCGGTACGCTTGTCGCGGGGCGCGGGGAGCGAACTCGACTCGAGTAGCCGAGTATGATTGCCGGCGAAATGGCCAGTTGCGAGCAAACCACCGAGTTCGATGCCAGTGCAATGTGGGTGGCGCTGAGCGAATACGGCGATGGGAACATCTTCGCTATCTATCCGCAGCTCTTAGAGGAGTTGTACTTGCAGGTAAACTATTTGAAAAGTTTTAGAGTAGAGACATTCGTCACACACAGATCATCTTTGCAGGCGACGAGTTTGTGCGTACCACAGGGTAAGGAAATGGCCACAGCCGGCCGGCGATCGCTGTTCTGTAGTGCGTAGGTACATTCGATTGAACTCAAAAGAGAATATAAACACACGTTTAAAATGATAGGTTGATGACACTTATTTGGACGTAATTGTAAAGTGAAAACAGGTAATTAGCAAATTTTAATGTTGTGCCATGTAAGCACTTTTTCTTGGCTCGAATTTATTTGCTTAAATTCATTACAGACAGACTGAACACTTTTCTGATTGTATTTCTAAGTTTGATGGTAGGGGGGCATCCACTAATCACGTGAGCATTTTTTTGGGATTTTTTGACCCTCCCTCCCCCTTGGTGAGATTTCGTGAGATTTATAGAAAGATATCCAAAAATATTCTAACAAAATTGTATTTAATTTATTCAAAATTAATGATGCCACAGACGTATCTTCCCTGAAGTCGAAACAAGAAGAAGCTGACTCCAGAATCCTCCTCCATGCTTTTCACGGTGTGCAGCATGGTCACACGAAGGTTTTAGTAAGAACTGTGGATACAGATGTGGTGGTTTTAGCTGTTTCCCTGTACGGTGAACTTAAAAAAAATTTGTTAGAAGATTTTTGGATATCTTTTGGTGTCGGTAAAGCTTCACGTATTATCGCTATCCATCAACTGGTCAATACACTCGGACCAGAAATATGCAGTGGCATTCTCTTTTTCCAAAAACGTTTTTCGACGTGTTCCTCATTCAATATTGAAACACATATATAAAAGCTACATGTATGCCAAGTTTCATGCTTTCTGCCAGATGGGACCGTATTTCAGTTTAACAAGCCGTACTATATGTGTAAGTTTCGTCAAAATCTGCATATTTAAAGTGTATACAGACTTTAAATTGCAAAATTCAAGTATTTAAATTTCTACTGAATGTACACTGAATGATCTGAGAGAATGGAAGTGGCAAGAAAATGACGCAGCGTTTCAGGTGCACTTAGAATACTTAATTTACGCCATGGGCATTCATTAGCCTCTTCAATCGTTATGATCCGACACAAGATGTCCATATCCATTGAAGCAATAGTGTCTCTTGGGAAGTCTACGTCCTCCTCATCCAGCCACTCTAGCCTGTCGTCGATGGCGCACACTAGCCCTGAGCCTGAATAAAAAAATAAAAAATAAAAAAAAAGGACGTGAGATTGTTGAAGACCCCCCCTCTCCCCCTAGTGAGATTTGGTGAGATTTTGCCAGACCCCTCCCCCCCTTTTTTGCTCACGTGATTAATGGATGTCCCCTCTAGGATTCGTAGGTAATTTCGATTAGGTACCTATATACTCATTTAGTTAAGATAAGATTGTTAGACCGGAGAAAAGCAATCAAGTACATTTCCCCTGGCCAGCATTTGAATCTGAATAACTGGTCGTTCAAATTCCAATCGGTGTTGAGAACAGGGTTCTCAAAAAACGCGCAAATATGATCCCAAATCCAGGATCTGCTTATGTCAATCTGTCCATACTTCTGCAAATAGCAATCGGGATGGTGTGAAATGTGTCACCAACAGGAGGAGGACGCGAGGGCGCGCGGTGAGGGGGAGACCGGGGAGGCGGAGCGTCTGGTGCTGCCGAGCGACCGTGAGTGGAGGCTGAAGCAATACTTCCACCTCGTCGCTCTACAGCGCAGCGGTAGTGAGTACGTATGCGATTTATCCTTTCGCTTTTTGACGTGATGACGTCACGTCTTATAAATTGATGAGCACCGGCTGCACGCACTAAAGCGTGTCACGTTCCATCTGAACCTGTGTGTGCAAGCGAGAGCGCGTAACAAGCAATAGAGAGGCACAATCGGTATAGTCAAAGTTACCATGGAAACGTCTTAAGAAGTAAAACTGTCAAGATCAGACAACAGAAGTTTATTGATGGCCAGTCACAAGATGATTAATCTTTCTACTGGAAATAGAAATTACTGATCTTTGATCTATGTACCTACTACGATTATTCCACGTCATCACGTAAAACTATCCTCCGTAAACCGACTTTACAGACAACCAATTTTTTTTGTATGGAAACTGACACGGTTGGCTACATCACTTACAATATCCGTGATGTCAGCCCATAACACCGGGTGAACTAGGTGCCATGTCAGTGCTTCCCTTCGATCGTGCCGGCTACACTGAACTGAACGGAAAACACAAACTATTTACATAGCCGTTTCGACCGACGTTTCAATCAGTTCGGTGCTACCAACCCAGGAGGGTTGAACCCTACCACCGAGTAAGGTAGGAAGGGAAGGGACCTACAGGTTTACATGGAAACCGAAGCACGGTCAGCCTCTAACGGTCGAGCGGTCACCCATTCAAATACTGACCGATCATGAGTCGACTGTCTGCACCACTGAGCTATCGAGGCTGACAACGCATCGCTTCTTCTGAAACCCTTATATAGCCAATGTTTTCTAGTGAAAAATGGGCTTATTTTTTATTTTTAAGTAGTCCGGTATGTGTCGCTGTGTAAGAGGGGCCAAAGCACATGCTCCGACTAGCCAATATCACCTCCGAGAAGGTAGTGCCATACCGGAGAGTTCCCTGGATTGCTGGACTAGAGGAGAACGCCATCTTACATTCAGTCAGGTGGTACCAACCCAGTCGGCTACAATTTGAGCTTACCGAGTTATTAGAAGCTTTTATTTAGTTTCACCTGTCCCGGTGTCTGTGGGTAATCAAATCTTACAAGTAAAATTTTACGTACTTTCCGGTGTTCGATTGAGCTGAAATTTTGCATAGGTACATATGTAAATGACTAAGGGATAAGGACAAGATACCGTGCTAAAGGGCGACAGGCTCGCCACCTCTCACCTTGGCACGGTACTTCAACCAAGTCATGCAGCAGGTGGTTCTTCGTGCCTTACTTGCTGCTTGATCGATCGATGTCTTGTTCGAATACTTTGCGAAGCGCGGTGGTCGGTGTTGTGCTGTAATTTAGCAGAGTTCTTGCAGCACAACACCGATTGCTCTGCTTACCCCGATTGTCGGGATTCAGCGTGTGTGATATGTATGTATGTATGTACATATGTAAATCGGATGACCATGCAATATAATGGTGTCATAGCTGGTCTGATGATATGCCGGAAGTTGGCCACAGGAACTCTGTAACGAAACGACGTAACCCTATCGAGTTTGGGCTCGTTGGCAGAAGGCGGATTTATCATTGCAAGTGATTTCTTCCAGTCAACCTTATGTACCTAGCTAACCTGCGCTCTCTCCCCCTTTTCACATGCGAAATTGTACAGGCCTAATTTGTACACAGTAGGTACAATACCCAGCTGTAAGTTATGAACATCGAGCTTTAGAAGCTTAGAGTTTTCTAATAAATAAATAAATAAATAAATTTAGAAAAAGACAATCCGGTTGTAGAGCGTCGTCCCTGTCGCACGAACTCGCACGTCTCCGTGCGACAGGGACAACGCTCTACAACCGCATTGTACATACATATCACACACGCTTAATCCCGACAATCGGGGGGTAAGCAGAGTAATCGGTGTTGTGCTGCAAGAACTCTGGTAAATTACAGCACAACACCGAGCACCACGTTGCAGCTTTGCACCACGTGCAAAGTATTCGAAAAAGATTCAATCGATCTAGCAGCAAGTAAGGCACGAAGACCCACCTGCTGCATGACTCGGTGAAAGTACCGTGCCAACGTGAGAGGTGGCGAGGCTGTGGCCCTTTAGCACAGCATCTCGTCCTTATCCATTAGTCGCCTTTTACGACATGCATGGGGAGAGATGCAGTGGGGCTATTTTTTTTTTAAGTACCGACCCCACACGTCGATTCAGTACAACCGGATTGTCTCTTTCTAAAGTTCGATGTTCATTACTTACCGCCGGGAACTTTTTTTATTTTTATGGAAACTGACACGGTTGGCTACATCACCTACAATATCCGTGATGTCAGCCCATAACACCGGGTGAACTAGGTGCCACGTCAGCGCTTCCCTTCGGTCGTGCCGGCTACACTGAACTGGACGGAAAACACGAACTATTTACATAGCCGTTTCGACCGACCTTTCATTCAGTGCGGTGGTACCAACCCGGGCGGGTTAAACCCTACCACCAGTAATATAAGAAGGGAGCCTTATCCCTTAGTCGCCTTTTACGACATACACGGGGAGAGATGCAGTGGGGCTATTCTTTTAAAGTACCGGCCCCGCACGGTACAAATTACTGTACGCTATTACCGCGTGCACCGATGCACGTCAGCTAACCTTGGAGCAACCAACACAGTGTTGTCGATATTGACTTGACGGCTAAACTACCCCTAGACCGGCTGCGGGGGTGCGGTTAGGCTTTGTTAGGCTCGACCGTGACCTCACACATACGTGCAGTGATGAAAAGCTATTTTAACTTGCCCTTTCAAGCTTTGAAAGGGCAGTTTTTACAGGCCGTCAAGACGAAATACGTGAAAATATAAATTTATATGACGCTAATTCGCGCCGAGTAATGTTTTACAATTACGTACATACCTACATATCACACGCTGTATCCCGACAATTGGGGTAACCGGAGTAATTGGTGTAAATTACAGCACAACACCGTCCACCACATTTAGCAATGTTTAAGGGCAAGATAAGTACGGCACGAAGACCTACCTGCTGCATGACTCGGTGGAAGGATCGTGCCAAGGTGAAAGGTGGCTAACCTGTCGCCCTTATGCCGGGCATCTTGTCCTTATGCCTTAGTCGCCATTTGCGACATGCACGGGGAGATATACACTGGGGCTATTCTTTTTAAGTACCGACCCCACACAATACCTGTGTGCGATAATACTAACTAGGTAGATACTAGGTAGGTACTCGATTCTGTAGGTTGGTTTCTATTGAAATATTGAAATAAATTTTATTTTTAACGACTTCAAAAAAAGGAGGAGGCTCTCAATTCGACTTTATTTTTTTTTATGTTTGTCCCCTCAAAACTTTCGACTGGGTGAACCGATTTTGATGATTATTTTTTTATTTCAAAGCTGGTGCTTCCCGTGTGGTCCCTCGGATTGGAAAGCGAGGCGGATTCCGCCGAGTACAGTCCGCGCGCGAGCTCCGAGGAATCACCACAAATACCGATTCCTCGGAGCTCGCGCGCGGACTGTACATTAATAGCAAAAAATTACTAAAAAGCACTGTGAAATAAAAAAAACCCTAGAGTTGAAGGCGGTGCTAAAGCAAGCAAATATATCCGATCGCCTTCAACTCTAGAGTTCGATTTTTTTTTAATTCATACATTTTTGAAGGCGGTTTTTATATTTTTTTATACCAATTATTATTTTCAGGTCATATTTTTGGGGTCCGTACAGTACGGGACCGTATTGTACTGCCCGTCTGTCTGTCCGTCCGTGTGTCCTACCTATAAAGGGCTGAAAGCTTTTAAACCGTAATATCTAAAATTTTGGTCTGTTGAAATTTTCACAGAATATGTGTTATATTGCCGGATAACCTAACAATTTATAATAAAAAAAAAAAACAAAAAATTAAGGGAGATACAAGAAACGCGTGTTTGCAACCGCCTTCATTAACGTTTTTTGTCTTTAACCTCTGCCGAAAAAGAGGGGTGCTATAAGTTTAAAGTGTGTGTGTATGTGTGTAAGGGTGTGTCTGTCTGTGGCATTGTAGCTCCCAAACGGCTGGACCGATTTGGATGCGGCTTTTTTTTATTAGAAAACTGGTTTATTCGGGATGGTTGTTAGCTATGTTTGTAATCAAGTAATTAAGTAATCAAAACATTTATTATCTTAAAAAGCGGACCGATTTGCATGCTGTTTTTTAAAAAAGCTTGAAATAAAAGTTAAATTACAAACTTAAAAAATGCCCGACCCTTAAACAGTCAAAAATAATTTCCGTATACTTAAAGGAGTCGGGGGACCGCTAAGTAAATAAAATATAAAACTCAGAGCTGCGCGGAAATTTACTTACAAGTAGCTGTCCACAGACTCTTTTATGTAAGTAAACGGAAATTATTTTTGACTTTTTAAGGGTCGGAGTTTTTTAAATTTGTAATTTAACTTTTTTACTTTATTGTAAAAACAGTAATCGTCTACTTGGTGTGATTACTTGTGTGCGAACTTTAAAGTAAACGAACAAATAATTAAAACCGTCCAATTACGTGGTGGTACGAAATCCTCGGTGCGCGAATCAGACTCACACTTGACCGGTTTTTTTTTATTGAGTTATTCTTTCTTTTATGAAAACTGACACGATCGGCTACAACAACAGCTACAACGCCAGCGATATCCGCCCACAACACATTGGTCAATTAGATGCCATGTGAGTGCTTCCGTCTGATCGTTCCGGCTATACTGAATTAGAAAGAAAACACGAACTCTTTTCATAGATGCTTCGACGGACCTTTCATTCAGTGCGGTGTTACCAATCCAGACAGGCTAATCATAGGCTAAACCACAGAGTCTGTGGGCTAAACCCTACCGTCTAGTACTTTAGGTACTCGTAAGAAGCGAAGCGGCCTACGGTTTTATTACAAACTCTAGGTTTTCTTTCAAAATATACTTAAAACGTTTCCTATTTCTCATAAGAATTCGCGAAACGGCGCATCGGCACGGCATGCACTGGCGGAATGGTTTAGTTAGGGGCTCAGGGGATTGCTTCAGTCAAATTGAGACGCTGCACGTAAAGTTTCAACGATAGTCGAGAAAATCCAATTTGTCGAGGCTGGCTCTAAAACGCATTGTTTTAAATATAGCTAAAGTACACCACCACGCTACAATGATTGTAAAGAAGTTTTATCATTGTATTATTGAAGCGAAATTTTTTAACGCACGTTCAGAAAAAGTTAATCATCACGAAAGTACGAACAGAAGTTGCAACGCTCCTCATTGAGATAGGTGGTCGTCAAAGACACCTTTTGCTTTTGAAGTCGAACCATTCTACAAGGTGGGCCCAAAGTAATCACCCTATTGGACGACGCTATAACTTTTCAAAATGGCGGCAAATGTAAATTCTGTTTTGACATTTGTGAAGTAAACAGATGCAGAATACACGTCAATAAGCCATGGAACGCTATTCTCCTCAAGAACGCGGAATAATTGAATCCATTTTTTTGCGCAATAATTCGTCTGTGGTATTGACGCAGTGTGAATTTCGTCGAAGATTTCCGACTTCGGCCAGATCAGCCGATTTGACCGCTCCAGACTATTTTTTGTGGGGTGAAGAAAAGCTGTCAGACTGACAGGGGGTAAAAAAAAATTCTGAAAATTAAAAAAAATGAAAATTTTATAAAACCGGTTACCCGACAGCCTCGGCAGTGGATTACCGGCGACACCGCCTCAGCGCCTCACCACCCCGCTGTGTCAGAGGAGGGACAAGTGACGTCGCGCGTTCCAGTCAACACGCCTCGCCCTCCTCGCGGTGTGGCCGGATCCAGTGACAAGACCTGCTGTTTCTTTCGCAACCAGCGCACCCAATCCACCACGGTTCGCTGATCCATCGCCCGCGTCTGCCGGTGAGGATGACGAACCAGGGACACGCCCCGCCACACCAGCTACGACGGGACGAAGTCCGCCGCCACCGGTTAGCTTGGGGCTATCGCGGCCCTGTGTCGCGCTTGCAGCCTCCGCTACCGGTGCAGCGCCGTGCGCAACAGCGACGCACGCAAGAGGGCCAACAAAGATAGAAGAGCTGTGTGACGTCGCCCCGCAGTCCGACGGATACGGAGCTCTCCGGGATGGGGGTGGTGGTGGCCTACGTGTCTAGTACCACCACCTATCGCTCGTAGCTTGTCTCGCGTCGTCCCGGAGAGCGCTGTAGCCACGGCC
Source organism: Nematopogon swammerdamellus (assembly GCA_946902875.1). Classification (NCBI taxonomy): domain Eukaryota; kingdom Metazoa; phylum Arthropoda; class Insecta; order Lepidoptera; family Adelidae; genus Nematopogon; species Nematopogon swammerdamellus. The sequence continues at coordinate 19,922,403 of OX336337.1, read as the reverse complement.
TGCACCCACCGGCGTGCTTAGAGGCCTGTCTCCCGCCGCCGGCGGATATTTACCGTTTTTATTTAGATTTTTATTAATTTTGTGTATTTTTATAAGTTTTTGTAGAATATAAAATATGTAAAATTAATTTAAGTACATGAAAATATAAAAACTCAGAGCAGCGCGGGAATTTACTTAGTGGCCCCCGACCCCTTTAAGTAACGGAAATTATATTTGACCTTTTAAGGGTCGGGATTTTTTTAAGGGTCGGGATTTTTTAAGGGTCGGCATTTTTTAAATTTGTAATTTAACTTTTTATATACAAAACAGAAATTACCCGCACTGCCCATCTACCATACTCACAATCCCAGGCATGACTGGCAGATAATGCCTTTAGGCATAACGCCATCTACATATTATCAAAGCGCATACTACAACGTTACAACACTTACCTAACTGCGAAGCTGAAGTATTTCATTTACTATTGACGCTAGATTTTGACGCTAGATGTCGCTCCATGAAATCTTCAACTACTGTTGAGCAAATTCGCTTCGATAGGTACATGATCGATTAGCCCGGGTGGTTAAGACGTCTGGTCGGTGATGGTGGCAGGGACCGCGGGTTCGAGGCTCGCAAAAGACGGACAAATATATTTTGTATTTCCCACTATTGTATATGCCTCTCTATCGCTTGTTACGCGCTCTCGCTTGCACACATAGGTTCAGATGGAACGTGACACTTCTTCGTGCGTGCAGCCGGTGTTCATCAATTTATAAGACGGGACGTCATCACGTCAAAATATTCTAATTCATTAAATAAACATAAGTAGAACCAATGTTTTCCTTTTTAAAAAACCCCAGTTGCACTCCGGGAGTGCCGGCAGAAGTGAAAACTTTTTGTATTTCCGAAAATAATTCTTAGGTGGTTATAAAAAAAACTAAACACTCTAAAAAAATTTAAACACCGTAACATTGCATAAAAAATGAAACAAAAGAAAAAAAGCAAAAAAAAAAATTTTTTTTGAGGGATTCGAACCCATGGTCAAAAAATACAAATCCTACACTCTTACCATTGAGCCACGAAATCACATAAACGACCAAACGAATATCGCATTCCCTTGATTCGCTGTCGGCTTTACTGTCACTGAGAGACGAACAGAATTGATCCCGAGCCACTCGTAACCTAACCCTTAATGCAATGACTTAAGGTAACATTTTAAATAATAAAAATAAATCTGTTGCTTTTCGAGATCTGACGCGAGTTTAACATTTTTTACCCACCTAAAAAAGTGCCAAGCGCCGCTAAAGAAGTTTTCACTTCAAAAAAAAAATTACAGCCAAAGAACATCAGGTTATTACTTTTGGCCCACCTTGTATAAGTTGATAGGAATAAGGTATAGATGGCGCTATTCCTATCGAAATTACTCGTAAATTAATAATTGGATTTTAAATACAAAGCTTAAGAAACTTCGCTTCTGTCGGGTGTCCCAAGACACCTCGTCTTTTTTATTTATTTTGTATTCTATAATTTCTAGACGCTGCGCGAAGCTCGATCGCCCAGGTAATAAGTATTTTAGTCGCTACCGCTCACAAGAACATTAATATTTACAGCATGAACGTGAATACTCAAGAATCTGACCGTTCTGCCTATTTACATTACCTACATACATCTGGTGTATAGTGCCATCGTCAATTTTGATACTTAATTTATGTAACCTGATCAGGGTTGGCTATATCATCCGTGTGTCAGCCCATCGCATATAGTTCTTTTTGAAAATATCTTTGATCGTACCGGCTACATTGAACTGGGCGAAAAGCTCGGACTATTAACAATAGAATTGAAACTCTTTATCGGACACAATTGAAAGAAGAACTGGGAAAGTGAATAGAAGAACCCACACGAAAAAGAAATACAGGAGTGCGCAAAGGCGGATTTATCACTGCAAGTGATTTCTTTCAGTCAACCTTTGGGTGATGATATTACTATTACGACCATTTTTTCAGCAATAAATTCATTCCTGTTTTCCTTAAGCCTGCTCGAACAGGTTTGGTCCTATCCATTTCCTATCCGACCACATGCTGTGTATCCGACGGTCGGATCATGTGTGGGGCACATGAGAAAACTTACCAACCTTCGCAACAAAACGATGGGTGGTCGTGCATCTATTTTTAAGTCGGTACCTACGAAATGAACGTATGAAAATATCCGCACGACTTTGAAACTCAAAACGAGCCGGTGGTTTACAAAGTGTAAGTAATATCTCTTCTCTAGTATTATAAAACCAACTTATGTCTGTCTGTAACAAATCGATTAACATTACTTACTAGGTGGTAGGGTTTATCCCGCCCGGGTTAGTACCACCGCGCTTAATGAAACGTCGTCGGTCGAAACGGCTACATATTATGTAAATAGTTCATGTTTTCCGTACAGTTCAGTGTAGACGACATGAAATGAAGGGAAGCACTTACATGTCACCTAGTTCATCCGGTGTTATGGGCTGACATCACGGATGTTGTAGATGATAGCCAACCGTGTCAGTTTCCACAAAAAAAAAACATTTATTACTCATTACAGTCCGATTTTGCGCGGAATTCTGACATTTTAATGTTCATAATTTTTTTTGTTTATTTTATTTTTATTACATAAGTTTTCAATCTCAATGTGGGAGAAGTACATGCAGGCGGACAAGAATATTTTGTGGTAATGTATTAAAATAAATGGGTTGAAAGGCGCCACAAGACACGCCTTCTATACAAACATTTATAACTTCTCTAAGTATAGTTAAAAAACCTTCAACCAAATCTGGCATTGCCGCGAGCTGAGCTGCCTGCAAGAGCTGGTATTTACACATGCCCCACGTATCACGCGAGCGCGATTCAGATAACCCGAAAGTATTCGTCAAATTGCGTGATTCGATCCAAAGTTGTACGACACGCAAGTGTGGAATGAACATCGTTTTCAGTTAGGTATTTATTTGGTTTAGATTTACGACTGAAGTTTTCTATGAAAGTGAACGAGGGCCGTGCAAAGTTATGGAAGAATATCGTGGGAAGAATGCGGATCTCAAGTGTTGTCACTGTTGGAATATTGATTTTAGAATTTAAAAAGAAAGGTTTGACAGCAGCAGAATGTGTCAATAAAAGAAAGATTTGGCAGCAGCAGAATGTGTCACATAATATCTCGTTTCATTAACTGAACTGTCACCATATCCGATCTGGACATTAAACAAAAGCGCCCAAAATGACGCGAAAAATTGATTCATCAAGTGACAACATTTGGACCTTTGATTAGGACTAAAGTCGAAAAACTATTTCACGTTTATTGGTGTGTGAAGGGAATAATAATTTAAGAAACGCTTTGATAATAGAATTTAAAACGGAACCGTAAAAACCTCTGATGGAAGAATGCAAAATACTCTTTGAAAATACTGACTAAATTTGTCCAAGTATCTCTAGCACTCAGAGGTTAGAGCTGTTTCGGAGAAACGCCTTGATCATAGAATTGAAGATAGGCAGATTAAGACTGCGGTACTACAGCGTGAGGCACAATTTGCAAAATTTGCCACATTTTCGTTTCGGTTTTTTGTTCAACGAATTTTGAAGAGAAGGCGTGGAACTCAGCTTGCGATGGCTTCACCGAACATATCCGGGCCCATCGGCAGCAGATGAGGATGTTAATCGAGGTCGGGACTAGCGAGTGGCCACTCTAAATTTCCCGCGCATGCTTCACGTTTCGGCTCGCATCAAGCCCTCCTCAGCTAGTCTGCGCTGACTAGGACGCGGGGAAACCACCAGTCCCGCTCTCGACCTCCCTCTCTCTACCTATCCATATTCTGTAGGATGCTTCCAGTGACGTTTTCGAAGCTCTCTCCATATATGAGCTTAGCGTCGATCTTGGCAGACCTAGATTCTTGAAGAGACTGTAGAGCGACTTCGCTGGTAGTCCTCTTGCTCCGACTTCCACAGCGAAGAGATCAGTCTTGAATCCGTTTCTCACAATCCGGTCTACTAAGTTGCAGTACTTGTTAAGTTTGATGTTGTGGTCCTTCGGTATGTTACTTTCCCATGGAACTGTAAGTTCAACAAGTACTACATGCTTTGTCGCTTTTGAGAATATGAGTATATCCGGTCTTAATGCTGTGGTACAGATTTCCGAAGGCATTTGGTAATGCTTCTCATGTGTGTCCATCAACAATTCCCAATCCTTTGCTGCTCCCAAAATTGAAGAAGGTTTAGTCCTATCTTTGGGCAGCTCATTGGCTCCAGGTTTCACAAAGTTGACCTTCTGGAAGCCGCTACTGGTTTGCCCTTTCCTGGTCCGTGCAATTGACAGGTTGATGGCTTCTCTGATGATTTGGAGGACTTTATCATGACGGTAGGAATACTGGCCTCGCTCAAGTAGTATTTTGCATCCGCATAACAATTGTTTGGCCGTGCCTACGAACTCCTTACATGACGGGCATAGTCTATTTGTAGATTTCCCCATCTAACTATATATAATCCTGTCTAAAAGTTGACCATATTTAAAAGTTGGTGACAGATTTTTATTTTTATTTATGTCAATTAATATGTGAAAAAAAATTCACAAACATACTACTAAATGGTCGTAAATACTCTAAATTTGTCCAAGTATCTCTAGCCCTCAGAGGTTAGAGCTGTTTTGGAGAAACGCTTTGATCCCGATCATAGAATTGAAGACAGGCAGATTAAATTTATTCTTTTGCCATCCACAGTGCATTAGGTGAACCCATGATGAAAGAATGCAAAATACTGACTAAATTTGTCCAAGTATCTCTAGCCCTCAGAGGTTAGAGGTGTTTCGGAGAAGCGCTTTGATCATAGAACTGAAGACAGACATATTCAATTTATTCTTTTGCTATCTACAGAGCTATAAGTGAACCTATGATGAAAGAATGCAAAATATTGACTAAATTTGTCCAAGTATCTCTAGTCCTCAGAGGTTAGAGCTGTTTTGGGGAAACGCTTTGATCATAGAATTGAAGACAGACATATTCAATTTATTCTTTTGCTATCTAAAGTGCATTAAGTGAACCTATGATGAAAGAATGCAAAATACTGACTAAATTTGTCCAAGCATCTCTAGCCCTCAGAGGTTACAGATGTTTTGGAGAATGTTTCAATTGGTACTATGGGGCTGGCATAGTCGCAAGGCGGCTAAAGTCATATTAAAAAAAATAGAACAAAAAAGGACATCACCCCTATAGTTCCATAACCACTTCACACACTTCCAGAGAGTTTTAAATTTAGAAGTTTGAACGCCTTTGTAGAATTCAAAATCTAGAACGTATGTATTCCACGCTAATGCTATATTACTTTCTATGTGAGGCTGTGCAGGATTTGGGAATCATAGTCATGGGCCCACAGAACAGTGACCGGTGGCCGTCTTCCCCTAGGGTCCTCCCCGCAATGCGGTTTAGTGCTCACGGAGTCAACTGGAATTATGATAGCTTATTTAGAAGGTTCATGGACGCAAAGAGCTTGTATTACGTCGCTGCGCAGCGACGTAATTCAAACTATTTGCATGGACGTAATAAATTGGTTAGATCATACTGAAAGAGAATACCTACTTGCTAATTCGGAATGTTTCCCATCGATATACCAATTTATTATATCAATAATTGAAGACATATAGAATTAAAAAAAATATATATATAATAACAGACAAGGCTGCATGGTATAATACCTTTGCCTATTCCAAAAAAGGGATAAAAGCAACCAAAAAAAAAAACAGTTTCGAATTTGTCAAATGTGACATTATCTATGATCTAAAAAAAATGCAAAAAGTTTGAATACGTCGTCGCTACGACTAAATGTCAAGGTAAAAAAATACAAAAACATATATTATACATTGAACAATTTTCATTGAATTATTTTCAAGATTTATAAGTTTTTAGCTCAATCCTCAATCACAAAAGAATCCAACTAATGGAACACACTTTCTACACAAATGATCGTTTTACCTGCATATAAGTTGAAGCACACAGTTCAAATTTCATGAAGTAAAATGGATAGGAAAAGGTAAACGGGAAATGGCTACAGGCTAGTAGGCCACAGAAGCACCTAGAGTCACAGAAAATCACTACTTTGAAATTAATCCATACGTTTTTGAAAGCTTTTAATAGGAAGCACTGAAGTGGTGCACAGGAAAGAGTTGGTTGGCATTGGGGTTTGAGAACCGATCGTTTCTCAAAATCGTTCCTTTGTCGCAATAGGGTGTGGAACTAACTATCTTCTCAAATTTGCTGGCATGCATGTGTTGCATGGCATCTCATTGAGCGTGGTTTCGCGAGAAGATGAATTTGGATCTGTCGCCAGCACCGCTGGCCCCTTGGCATAGACAGCAATTTCTTAAAACAAATTCTAAAGAGGGCGCGATTAGGCTTTATTATACCAGCATGGTATTCGCAACCCCAGCGTACGTCTGAATGTCGATGGACGTCGTTAGACACCTTATGGATGGACACCTTATGACACCTTATGTGTTGTTAACACAGAGAGGGTTCCGTAGAAATTTATAATCGTTTAAGTTACTAACTTCAAAATATGTAGTTTTCATGCCTAAATGGATTACTTACCTACTTCAATACATTTTCTTAGATTTTTTGAGCGTTTTATACCAGTCCGACGTAGTAGAAAAATATTTTTATTTTCCACTGTATTCTTACGGCTCCTAGTTACTAATTATAGTTAAAGACGACTGATTTGCATACACCTTAAATTTTGCTGCCTCCCCGGTTATCACATTTAAATTTTCACGTAGATCGATCAATCCGTTTAGACAGAGCGTGTGCAGAGGGACGGACAGGCAGACATGCAGACGACATGTGACCGATTTTATAAGAGCACCTGCCATCGTCGCTGCCTACGGAACCCTAACAATGGCTGACATTACTGGCCTAGAAGGTGATGTCACCAATTATGTCTGCTTCAATAACAAACGTTATGGTGGTGCATGGCAAAATAAAATTAAATCTGTGTTCTAAAATTAAGTCTAGTGACAATGTGTTCCAGAGTCAGCTGAAAATATTTCAGACAATCCATTTAATAAGTTAAGTGAATTTTTTTCTCAAATTGTAAATCAAAATTCTGCTGACTGATGATTTAAATTGTTTATATGTTTAAACTCAACTTTTATTAACCCTTTGAGTCCCTTTGACTCAAAATAGTACTACTCCCCTTGGCTCCCAGGCCCTTTTAGCGGCGCTCAAAATCGCAAAATTTTGGCGCGTGCGCTCTGGCACAAATTCGAATATCCCGCCTCAATCGATCGATCCATCAATACTCGTTATTCAGTCGTGTTTGTACTGAAATTACGCGTTCAGTGATACCAAACTCTTCAGGATTCACTTATTTAGGAGCACAGAACGATTTTTTGAACTCCAGGCAAAACAAAACACACTCGACATTTTTTTTTTACCCTATGTTCTTTGTATTTTACTATCTTTTATTTTCTTTATTACTTAGACAATGTCTACGTTACATTTAACTTAATTAAAAATTAGGATGTGTTATATTAAAAAAAAAACGCTCTATAAGGTTTCTTACCCGGTTCTTCCTTATAGAATGCATTGCTGAACGGGACAAGACAAAAAAAATTACGACGAACCATACTGAATATGCATGTGTCTCAATGAAATATTGTTAATGTTGTTTGTTCTTTATTGCGAAATAAATATCTGAATCTGAATGATGCCCGCAGTGTTCCCGAAGACGGCGGCGCGCCGGATGACGAGCCGGACGACGTGGGAGAGGTATGGTGTCCTTGGGCGCTGGTGTCGACGCAGCGCCCCTCTGCACCAGCGCCGGTCGCCATCCTCTCCCAGCCCGCGCCCGAGTGGGACATCTCCGAGGTATTACCACATATTACTTAATAGTTACTTCGTAACAGATAAATCACTCCATAGAAAAAGTTCCATACCTTCGGCTTTAATAGCCTACTAGTTCACGTCGCCAATCGCTGCGTGCGAAAATGTGCGTGTAGGTATGCTTCGCGCGGCTGACGAATTTCCACTGAATTAGACCGCCGCGCCGGGGCCGGCCCGCTGGGCTGTAGGAAGTTAGCGCGCGCAAGTACATAGAGTGCGTGAGGCCTGGTATTACTTCTCATAGCGATGCCTTCAGACGAAGGTTTATAGGGTGGTCTCCACCATCGGAACTGCAGCTCGGAAAAGATACCGTACGCTGCGGTCAAGAACGTTAAACGTATGGGACGTCGGACCTTCCCCGCGCCAGCGTAACATGATGTTAGTAAAAACGTACCAATAACATTTGTTACCACCCAATCAGAGCGCGATACCACCCGATACCACTCAATCAGAGCGCGCGCCATCTGGGCTCGGCGACGCTTGTTCTCATATAAGCATTGGGCAGTCCGACGTCCAACTGCTTCTAACGTTCTTGGACGCGGTTGCACCATATTGGCGCAGGTTCTTTAGCTGAGACTAGAGGGTTTTTCAGGTCTTCATTTTTCTTGGATCTTCCCATGGAATGCAGCAATACTTGTCCATTTTCCTGTGTTATGTGACCGAAATATTGTAGTTTATTTTTTTTTCTATTTCCTAATGGCTTTGAGAGAGATGTGTAATGACAATAGATTTATTTATTTGTATTTATTTATTCCGGAAATATAAACAATTACATACATGGTGTAGTTATAAAGAAAGTAAACAACACTAATTAGGTAAGTACCTATGTAGAAGCTAAGTATTTCACAAGTACCTAATAAGTACGTAAGGATAGGCGATATCTACAAAAATATACACACGAATGAGTATAAAATTGACAATATTTGTGAAGCAATACCTACGTTAATGAAGCACAAGCATTGGTCAAGTTACCAAAGACACAGAAAGCAAAACAATTAGAGATTTAAAAGCACAAACAAATCATTCACATACCACTCATTAATACCTATTCAATGCATGCACCGCCACGAGAGCAGACACCTCACACAATGCACCTACTGTTCCATACCACGAAATTTTCACGCGTAACATTATTATTCGCTTATGTATATGAATATAGCAAAGCAGAACCCATAATTTTATCATTGGCAAAGCAGAACCCATACCAAATAAACAATAAAATAAACGACAACAAGGAAATGCTTACTGAATTCCTCCCAATAATAAGCCAGGAGTTTTCTAAATTAACGCGAAAAGGTTCCTATGAAGCCGTCAAGGTATTAGCTATAACCATGAATTTCCACAAACGCCTGTTGGTGTCTCGGTTCTTCATGCGTCAAGTGTGTGACTGTACAGGTTGTGAAGGCCGCTCTGCTGCTGTGGAAGCCTCCGCATCCGGCGCGGTTCGAAGATGAGCAGGAGATGCGGCGCGTCTACTCCCTCATATACGACGTCTTTCGCTGTTAGTATTGCGTGCGTTTTTCGTTTCCGTATCCGTACGGAAGCCTATTACTATGCCGACGCCGTTTGTCTGTCTGTCCGTCTGTCTGTCCGAGGGCTGTATCTGTTGAACCGTAATAGGTTTCTCCTTCCCCTGCCCCTTACTAGGTGGTAGGCTCAAATTGTAGCCGACTGGGTTGATATCACCGTACTGGATGTAAGATGGCCGCATAGCAGCGTCGGCTGTGTTCTCCTCTAGTCCAGAATAACCAGCAATCCAGGGAAGTATCCGATATGGTACCTACCTTCTCGGAGGTGATATTGGCTGGTCGGAGCATGTGCTTTGGCCTCTCCGACTCAGACCGGATTACATAAAAAAAAAAGGTAGCCGGTTGAAATTTTCACAGAGTATGTGTTGTTATGGCGGATATACTAACAAATAATAGAAATAAGGTGTGTTCAATAAAACAAAATCAACTTTCAAAACCTAGCAATAGTTTTCTACCTATGAATGTGGAGTAAATACCTACGACAAAATACAAGAACATTCTAACGCAATCTGTAGTATCCGAAGTAGATCCGAATGTACGTGGAAATCCACAAAACGTACAAATTCAATGATCCCATTCCACATGACTCGATATTGTCACGTGTCAGGAACGGAAACAAGGCATGTTATTCCTGCGGCAGGCCATCACTCTATGCGGTTACGAGCTCTGCATGCAGTACATATGTAAATGATGTGTACTACCGCTCTTGTGGTGCCGCTGTTTGCCGATTTTTCACGATCCAGTGGCTTGCACGATAACTTTTGTGGTGAACTTGTATTGTTTATGGGATCATAGGTACTTCTTTCTAACGTTGCTACTCGTGATGAAAAGTTCTGTTGGCGGATGTGACAAAGCTCTAACTATTTCTGGCAATTTAGCTCAAATTCAGAAGTGCACATTGTCAGCAATTACCACTGCACTGCACTGCACCGGTCATAAATTCGGTTCCTCAGATTGTGGGGCAGGTGAGATCTCAGGACGAATTTTAACTTTTTGTTTTTTTTTTTATGTAATCCGGTATGAGTGGCTGAGTCAGAGGGGCCAAAGCACATGCTCTGACTAGCCAATATCACCTCCGAGAAGGTGGGTGCCATACCGGAGACTTCCCTGGATTGCTGGCTATACTGGACTAGAGGAGAACACAACCTAGGTTGCTATGCGGCCATCTTACATCCAGTACGGTGGTACCAACCCAGTCGGCTACAATTTGAGCCTAGCACCTAGTAAGGGGCAAGGGAAGGGACCTACAATTTTACACCGGTTCCGAACGGTGAAGCAGCGGGTGTAGGTATGCACGACTTTCCGAATTCTTTCAGCGACTGATTCGACTACGTCTGCATTATTATCGATTGTGAATGAGGAGTCTTAGATATTATTTTCCAATATCGGTTCATCGTTGACGAGGGCAGATGTTCCAATAACCCTGAAAAATCGTAAGTTGTGTAGTAGCGCGTGCAGGGCGCTATAGAACCGCGGCGGCGGCATCGAGGAATTTTTCGCTTCGTTATTAGTTGGTATCGATATCGTAAATCGACAGGACACGAACATTGAGCACGCGATCGCTGCGGCGGATGTAAAAACAGAAAACTATCGTGTTCTCATCGGCTAGCTATATCCGCGAAGGACGTGACGAATCTTCGTCTAGTTATTGCATGATATATGAGCAGGAAGAGCGTTCCAGAGTTTACCGGTTCTTTAAAGGAGAGATCTGCAGAATCGATTGGTACCATAGACGTATATATTATTTCTCTATGATTGGTACGCATCAGCGGTAAGTCCAGCGTGTAGGGATGCAATCCCTGCCCAGTGCGCGTGGTGCGGAGGTGGAAAGGGGACGGCGGGATCGCGTTAAACAGTTCCTCCGAGCATACCCCGTGGAATAAGGGATAGAACACACTTTCGCCTGTTGGCTTATAACTCGACAACGTCTCTACCGGGTTACATTCTGTCTTCACCAAAGCAATTTCCGATGACCATTGTATCATCCAATGAACAGTAGGGATGAAAATGATAGATAGAAATACTTTATTACTCCAAAAATATTTTACAGAAATAAACGATAAGTAGGTACGTAATTTATATGAGGGGCAAAGTTAGACTTATCCCTTACAGGGATTTCTCCCAGTTAACCTTTGAAAGTGATCGAACTCCGAAAAAAAAATCGAGTTTTCAAGTCAATGCGTTAGAAAAAGCTACGTACAAAGCTATATACTATATTTACTCAAGGCATTGTGTACCCTGCAGACTTGTGAAACACCAAATGCCATCTGCAAATAGTTTTACAACTTTCTCCTGACATAAAAAGTTCAGCGTTTTGAAAGCCGCAAGTCACATCGAGGCCAATTCAGTAGCAGGAAAATCGAGTTTCTAATTAGTATTTCGTTCTAGTGAAATTAATATATGCCATTCCGTAGCGACATTTGCATCGAAAAAAAAGTTCTATATTTAAATTGCCGCTTGAGAACTGAACGATCACGGCACGGCAACGTTCACGTCACGATCACGGCAGCCGTTGAGACAAACATATATGAAAACTTATGAGCAGCTTTCGAATTTTATACATGTGCTCTCTCTACCTCAGTAACTTCACTACCGTTACTAACTGTTGAGACAGTGCCGCGGTAGTGACGTTCCGTATCGTCACCGTACAGCGCGCAAGCAACCATTTATTTCCAGAAATAACGTCATTTCACGATGAAAATTTCGCAACGGATGTTGTCGTTTGTAGGGGGTGGCTATTAGCTTGCAAACTAGCTCCTCTTGTTCCGGGACATACATGCTTAATCCCTTGGTCTCCTGCTACGCCAGCCAGCCTATTTTCTCCACGGAGGCCATGAGACGGCCAGGCTGGCTGTCGCAACGGGGTCTCTATGGAATGGCGATACATTTAATTAGCACTTACATACGTATGCCCCTTACTAGGTGGTAGGCTTAAATTGTAGCCGACTGGGTTGGTACCACCGTACTGGATGTAAGATGGCGGCATAACAGCCTCGGCTGTATTCTCCTCTAGTCCAGTATAGCCAGTAATCCAGGGAAGTCTTCGGTATGGTATGGCATGGCACCTACCTTCTTGGAGGTGATATTGGATGGTCGGACCATGTGCTTTGGCCCTTACGACTCAGCCACCCATACCGGATTACATAAAAAAAACCTTGTACGGTTAGGTTTGCAGTGAATTGACCCCTCAGTATCCGATGCGTGCTCCGCTGTGCGTGGTGAGTGAGTTATTGCCGAAGTCTTCTGGAGTTGGTCGGTGAAAGCTTTACGGTTGCGGAAGGTCGAAAATACTTTAGGGATTTCGGAAACGCGATAAAATCACGTTAGTGGGAAAATTTTTGACTGAGTTTTAGTCTGAGCTAAAACTCAGTCAAAAATTTTCACACTTTGAAATTAAGAAAAATATTACGAAAATGTTTAACCTACAAACCTGTATATTGTTGAACCGTAGATTGAATAGTGTCTATTATAAGTTTAGATAAATGGGAATATAAAACAGTAATTTAGTACATACTTATTATTGGCAGAGGCTTACACTTTTTTTTTTTATTGAAACTGACACGGTTGGCTACATCACCTACAACATCCGTGATGTCAGCCCATAACACCGGGTGAACTTGGTGCCACGTCAGTGCTTCCCTTCGGTCGTGCCGGCTACACTGAACTGGACGGAAAACACAAACTATTTACATAGCCGTTTCGACCCACCTTTCATTCAGTGCGGTGGTACCAACCCGGGCGGGTTAAACCCTACCACCTAGTAATATAAGAAGGGAGTCATATCCCTTAGTCGCACTTTGAGTTAATACACCCGAAATAGTTATAAATATGCCCGCAGCTGTATGTATGTATGTTCACTTATATATCTGTCACATGTGACCACGGGTCCTGCAGATATGATATCCTTAACAAGAGCGGAGCCACTGGTAATTACAGCTAGTTAGATCAAGGTTTGAAATAGAGAGATTTTTAGGAGTAAAACGTTACTTAAATATGTATCTTACATTTCAGATAAAACAGTTCTGAATCAGACGCTGGAGGATGTCCATTTCTTCAATGACTATCCGCAGGTTTGTACATTTGTTTAATTTTCTAAATTTTACGATTGACATGTAAGGGTACATTTTTTTATTTTTTTTATAGAAAGCGCGACAAGCGGCGGGTGGCCGAGTGGTTTGGGCATAGGCTTCTCGTGCGAGAGGTCCGCGGTTCGAATCCGGTCGGCGTGTACCAATGTGTTTTTTCTAACGAAAAAAATTACGTGCATACCTATACCTGTACCTTAATCATGAGATTTAACCTACTACGCTACGCTACGCTAAGCCGTGTTCTCCGCATCATTTTGTATGGAGAAACGAAGTTCGCAAATCTATCACTAGAGGCGCTGCTCCGTTTCTCCATACAAAATGATGCGGAGAACACGGCTTAGCGTAGTAGGTTAAATCTCGTGATTAAGGTAGGTACTGCTGCTTCACCGTTCGGAACCGGTGTAAAACTGTAGGTCCCTTCCCTTGCCCCTTACTAGGTGGTAGGCTCAAATTGTAGCCGACTGGGTTCGTACCACCGTACTGCATCTAAGATGGCCGCACAGCAGCCTCGGTTGTGTTCTCCTCTAGTCCAGTATAGCCAGCAATCCAGGGAAGTCTCCGGTATGGCACCTTCCTACTCGGAGGTGGTATTGGCTGGTCGGAGCATGCGCTTTGGCCCCTCCGACTCAGCCACCCATACCGAATTACATAAAAAAGAAATAAAAAAAAGACATGTGGCGCCGAGCTATCCATAAGGTGTCTAACGACGCCCATGGATATTCGGTCGGACGCTGGGTTTGCGAATACCATGTCGGCCTAACCGGTGCCTATTCATGCCTCTCTTGAAGGACCCTGTGTTTTTATATACACGCACCACAAGCTGTATCCCTACAATATCGGGGTAGCAGAGTAATCGGTGTTGTGCTGCAAGGACTCTGGTGTCAATTACAGCACAACACCACCACGTTTAGCAAAGTATTCGGACAAGATAACTTTCAAGCAGCAAACAAGCATGACAGCCCACTTGCTGCATGAATCAGTGGAAGGATCGTGCTAAGGTGCAAAGGTGAGCCCTGTTGTACGATCTCGCACGTCTCTGTGCGACAGGGACGCGTAAGTTCGACACGCATTATTTGCTGCCGGGAACTGTAGGTAGGGTTAACCCGGCCGGATTGCTACTATCGTATCCCTGAATTAAAGTCGGTCGCTGGTGAAAAAAATTCTGTGTTTTTCGCTTCGCGCATTTCCGTGTAGCCGCCACGACCAAAGAAACTAGCATTACACCTAAAGTGTATTGGGCTCACGTCGTGGTGGTGACAAGTTATGCTCCCCATCACGTCACTTTCCTTATCATCTAAGATAAGTCCAGCTAAAGCAAACTAAATGGATAGCTGTTCAGAAACTCGCGTCATCAAGGATCTCGTGCCCCGAACCGATTATTTCGGCAGCGTTGCCCACGGAATATTAAGCTCGACAATATTGTGAAGTTTAACCGGATATTTTTTTTATTTTTATTTTTTTTATAGACAGCCGGCGCGGGTTTCTGTGCCCAATAATTCAACGGAAGATCAGACACAGCCAATAACACCATTCCTCGCGAAACCACGCTCAGATAGGCGCCATGCCGGCTATGAGGCGGACAAAAAGGTTGTCGTCTAATTTATTGACACGCCTTTTGAAGATTCCCAGGTTATAGGTATATATAGATCGCGAAATGGAACTAGCAGAAGAAACAATCTAACGACAGGCGCCGCCGTAGCTGAACACTTTTCAGCTGGGGCTAGAACTTGTTTCGGGCCAATTAGTGTTGAGCGAATGTTTTGAACTAACTTTCATTACGTTAATAAAGATTTAACGGCTCTTTTCGCGGTCGTCTCCTATAGCTATGTGTCCCGACGTTTCGGGCCAATTAGTGTTGAGCAAATGTTTTTTAGAAGATGTAGCCTGTTTTCCTCCACCTTGGCCAGTTAACAGCGTAAGGAATAGCATAAGTGCATAATTTAGAAAAAAAGTAAAACGTGAAACCTCACCTGAATCACAGAGCCTGAACATAGTACACTTAAAAGAATAAAAATATTTAAAACCAAAATGTTTACTTTTATGGGGTGTAATCATTGCTAAATTAGTTATAGCGACAGCGAAGAGAGAGGGAGACAGCTAACCAACTCCTCAATATGAAATACGACGGGCCTCATTATAATTTGCTCCGCTCCTTAAATACGCTACTGACTGACTAACGAGTCTGAATTGGAATCTTATCGGCAAAAGTGCCGTTAAAGTTTCATCGCAAGTCGGCAATGGCGTGTGAGGCTAATGTTTATGCTCGATGGTGGAACTTTAATAAACCCAGGCCTTACGTAAAATAATTATTTAGAAAAAAAAATATTTATTTTCCAAGACATTTGATTACTTTTGATGATGGCAATTTATAAATCGTTTTTTTTGCTACTAGTTTGACAACAGTTTTAATAGACTGTGCTCGTTGGAACGAACTCTAGACTGATATTTAAAATTTTTGATAAAATCTCAGTTCACTTTTCATGTCTTGTCTATGACTTGCTAGTTCATAAGCGGGCATGTTAGTTCATAGGCCGGGCTTCAGCCAGGCTTGGCTTGTCTTACGAACACGACATGGTCGGGTACATCACCCACTAGATCCGCGATGAGAGCCCTGAAGACCGTGTTGAACTAGGAGACCCTTTCGAGGCTTCCCTTTAGTTAGACGTACCGGCTATACTGCACTGAATGGAAAACGTTCATTTTCATAGCCGCTTCGACCTTCTTTCAGTGCGGTGAGTTAAACCCTACCCTCTAGAAAGGTAAGGAAAGGATTTGTACAGTTGTACGAGGAATTCGTACCATGGCTAGCCTCAACGGTCCGTTGGTCACCCATTCAAGTGCTGACCTCACCCAGGTGTGCTTAACTTCGACGAACGAACGTCCATGCATCGCACCACCGAGCTACAAAGCAGCAGCATACGAGACTGACAAATTTTTATTGTTTCTTAAAATGATTTGACGTTTCGTCCTAGCACTCCCCTCACCGTCACGCGGTATGGCTGTTCGTCATGGAGCTGGCGCGGCGGCGCTGGGCCGCGCGCGCGCGAGAGTCCGCCGAGCGGGCCGCGACGCTGTTAGCTGCAGCAGGCGAGGGCTTCAGAGAAATCGAGAGGGATGTCTGGGCGCAGCGTGTTCATTTCGCGGCGGCCGTGGCTCGCATACGCATCAAGAATAGAGCTTTTTCGTGAGTATTTCGTGACTAGATCATTGTACACCGGCGATTGGAGGAAAATGCAAAAAATGTCACGTTTGCGATCTGCGTTCAAATAGGATTCCAAAAAGTAAAGTAAGTAAGTATGCAGGTTATAAATATTCGACTGGACGTCCGGAGAGTCACCACAGAGGCGACTATTTTCCTTTGGGTAAATTTCCTCAGGTTATTCAGCTAACCTCATTCAATGTAGTTAAGCTTTAGATCCTATTAATTCTAGCAACAGCAATCTGCTAGTTTCGTTGAACTCAAAAGCATATGCATATGTGTGTTGCAACAGCCAGTCTGTGAAAGGGATAGCGCGAAACATTTATATTAAATACCATGGGCGTGCCTCTGATTCGGTGATTGATTCGTTGAGCTTCAGAGTTAATCAAAGGAAATTCTAATATGGAACAGCCTATAGAACATTTCCTAGCTTGTCGAACCATTGAATCCCTAGTTAGTCTGAGTTTTTAGTCACTGGGCACAACCTGTCTCAAAAGACATCTCCACATAATGGGCCTTAGTGACGACCCACTGTGCGCTCAATGTGGGGAGGCCGAAACCAGCGCTTACTTCGTCGGTCAGTACACCATGTATGCAGGACCGAGATGGAAGATACTGGGAAAAGACCACTACGGTGAGGAAGAACTTCGAGGAATCGACTGGAAGAAATTATTGTAGTATGCAGCGAAGACGGGCAGATTGGACCACCATGAGCAGGGAGTAGACGACGGCAGCAGGTCATTCCCTCCACCCCCTCCGGGATAGGCGATATAGTCCCAACCTGTGGACCTGATCGTCCGACTGACCCCGTCAGTCCACCCACCAAGAACTATATACATATAATAGTGTGAGTTTTTTTAGTTTCGTGGGCGGAGTGGGGTTTGAACCCCTTAAACCCCCCGCCTCTCTCGGCACGCCTATGGTAAATAGACCTAAAATCGAATGGCTTCTGCTTAAATTTCTTGATGTGATCGAACTTTACATGAAATGTTGCAGAATGTCTGAGCTGCTGCCACTGCATCTACGCGAGGAGCGAGTGTCGGCATGCGTCAACAAGGACCTGGTGACCGGCTGGGTCAACATGGCCAAGGCCAAGTAAGCCCATACTGCTCCTTACTCGTAACGTCTATGGTCTCAACCTACACATGATCTTATGTGTGGCGTTATATTCCTTATACACCGTGTCCCAAAACTCAACGTCAAGCGGGACCCAGGGAATAGGCCAGTTTATGACTATCCAGGAAAAAATTAGAAAAAAAAATCTGAGTCATTTATTTTTTTAGAAAAAAATCGAACTGAATATTTTTTTGGTAAAACTACAGGCATTCTGGTTTTGTTTGGGATAGGTACTGATCAATAGCAGTTATTTAGGCTACCAATAAAAAAAATTTAACAATTATATTTGCAAATTTGTAGTCGTAGTACCTAAAAATGTCAATTTTCAACGTTTCTCAAAAAATGCTCATATAAAAATAAATGACTCCGATTTTTTTTTCTTATTTTTCCATGGGTAGTCATAAACTGACCTACTCCCTGGTTCCCGCTTGACGTTGAGTTTTGGGACACCCTGTATAAGGTTTTTCCATACTGACTGCAAATATTTTTGAAGGGACATATTATATTGAAAAAAAAAAACTAAAAACAAAACATTTATAAAACATTTAGTAGTTGACAAGTGCGTATGCTATGGTATGGCCGAAAAACATAAATTAATTAATGAGCTTGGAACAGTGGTAGGAAAGATGCAGTTAGATAAAACAAGATCTTCTACTCCTTCAGGAATGTGAACATCCTGATAAGGCGACTGAAGGATATGGGCTACACGTACAGCAGCTCGCGACAACTCTGCGCCTTCGAGTATCGCTTCGACAGAGTCTGTTCCAGGTACACTTACCTAAATACCACTTTAAAAAATCGCGATATGGTGCGTAACGACGCAATCCGCATACGCACCAAAGTAGTCGATGTTGGACATCGGGCGTCCTACACTGGCGGTCGTGGGCAGGATAATGGAGTTTGGGAAGACCACCTGTCGCGCCAAGTAGGATGACAACTAAACTTTTTCCGATGATAATTATTTATCGGAATACAATAGTAACTAATTAATCAGTTTCTATGCTTACAGATTCATAACTCTAAGGCCTCCTCCAAAAACCAGCATAGGGCAGAATGTTTTGGTGAAAGAAGGCATCATTATTCTTCAGGTAGGTACCAGGTAAACCAGGTTTCTTCTTCATCTTTGCTTGGTAGGTAGATTCTTCGTCCTTAATCCTAATAAATAAAGAGAAGTGTCTACGGGCGACCGGCGGCGGCCGGTCGTGTAACGTACGTCAATATGAATATCCTTTTAACTCGAGAACCACTTTATCGATTTAATACGGTTTTTACTGTTTCATTCTGTCACTTCTCAAGGAGTGTGTGAGGATGGGTGCGGACCCCAGTGGCAGAGAAGGATTCACCCCCGGCTCTCAGCTTCGGTCGGGGGTTCCTTCGGGTGGACGGGTGGTGGCTCGGATCGGCTGGGGAAAGGCTTCAGTCTGTGTTTCCCATGGGATTTTTTCGGAATAACGGTACATGTACGGCTATGGGGCCTCGATCTGGCATACATGATCACTGTACTCGCAAGAGTGCAGGGATAGACGTCTGGATATATAAGTATATGTATAGTATAGTAAATCAATCTTGTCACTTCTCATGATGGTTTTACCGCTACATCATTGACGGCTTGACCTTGACCTTGACCTTGACATTGACAAGGTAAAACCTTAAACACGCGAAGCGAAACCGCGGGCAAAACCTATTCTATCATAAAGAATAGAAATGTCTTATATTTACTGATTTCGATCCTATATGAGCTTTGGAAGCGATGATACATCATCACCACTTGAAGAGTTTGTGCGTTACTAGATGCAGCCGAAAATTCGTCGCCGCCGCTAGCGACATTGAATTGTCAATGCAAGTGTTGTTTGCAAGTAGGTTTACTGATTAATAGTCGATATAAAAAAGTATAACATTTTCCGCAAGGTTAATAAACAATGGGATTTCGATGGAAGGGTAGTCCGCATTATCTGCTTGCGTCCTTGGACTCGATACAGCGCCGAGACATCCGTCTTGTTGGTGACCCGAAACTTGCAGATGGTCTGGAGTCTCTGAGTCACAGACGATTTGTGGGTTCGCTTAGTCTGTTTTACAGATACTATCACGGACGCTGCTCTGTGTAACTAGCATCCCTTATTCCCTGCCACCCGTCCTATATCCGCATGGCTTGACTCGTCGCAGAGAGACTCAGCGCCCTTTTGTTGTTGACATTGGGCTTTTGAAAACCCATCGGTTCTCTAAATCGTTTCTTTGTCGCACCGCTAGAGCGTGGAACTGTCTTCCGGCGAGTGTATTTCCTGAATCCCTTAACCTGGGTGTCTTCAAGCGTCGTATTAACGGGCTAGACAGCCTAGTAACAGTCCGCAATTCTGCTGGCATGGCACCTAACTGAGCGTGGTTTCGCGAGGAGAGGTGATTTTGGCTCTGTCGACTGCACCATCAGTCTCTCGGCACAGCCACCCATGCTGGTTTACATAAAAAAAAATGGAAACATGAGTACGTTTAATCTACATATTCCAGGAGCGAGAGTTCTGTGAAGGCGCGTCCGTCCTCTGCCGCGCTCTGCGCGCGAGTTCTCTCCGCGGCCACATTGCGCAGACGCACGCCACCTCGCCGCGCAGCACCGCCTACCTCGCCGGCCAGCTGCGCGAGCTGGCGGCCGTCACGCGCGCCGCCGCTGCCGCCAACAAACTCGCTGCGAACCCGCTCTCGACGGCCATGCCGGACATAGGCAGACTTTACGTCTTCGGCGCTGGAGAAAAGTTGCGATTTCTGTTTGATGTTTAGTTTTTTAGGTTTCCGTATCCCGTACGGAAGCCTATTACCAAGCCTCCGCTGTCTGTCTGTCCGTCCGTCTGTATGTCTATCCGTCCGTCTGTCCGTCCGTCCGTCTTTCTGTCCGAGGGCTGTATCTCTTGAACCGTAATAGGTAGCCCGTTGAAATTTTCACAGAATATGTGTTATTATGGCGGATATAACAACAAATAATAAAAAATATAAAAAGAAAAAAATTAAGGGGGTTCCCATACAAGAAACGTGTTTTTTTCAATGTTTTTTTTATGGTGCGGAAACCTTGGTGCGCGAGTCTGAATCGCACTTGTTTTGTTTAGTACGTCAAGAGGAAATAAACGGAACCCTTGTGGAAATGCTGAAGGCCCCCAGCCTTCAGCATTTCCAGATTTCCAAATTTTCCTCCAGTCCCCCCGGACTGAAGGAAAATTTGAGAGGCTCATCTCGAGCAGTGGACGCATACACGCGGACTGATTGACAACCTGACTGACTTGTGGGATAACTCGTTTGCTTTGATTGAATTTAGATTTGATTTGAATTTAGCGAAACAGCATTCAATACATTGTAGCAAATCGTGCCAGTTTCCATAAACAAAAATTGCTTTAATTTTGCTACTGATTAGGCCCCTTTCGTTTTTCATCTCCGCTAAACAAAATGTAAGTAAGTACTGATCTAATGTTCGATCGCCAACAGAGCCGAGCAGTACGTGAGGTCACTGCGCGAGATGGGCATAGAGGCCAACATCGCTCCACACTTCAGCTGCGCCGTCTGCGTGCTCGGAGAGTCAGTTCACACTGACCATCCCCTTGTGAGTGCGGCGCTGGATGGTGTCGTGGCTGCGTTGGCTACACCGCCTAACTCGTACTCTGCCGTCACAGACCCTATTGATTTGGTTGTTGGACGCGGCGGAGATCTGGCCATGTTGGAGGTAGCACCTGTTGAAGAAGCTTACATCTTCTATCCTGTTGATTATATATATACCGTACCGTACCGTGTGGGGCCAGTACTTTAAAAGAATAGCCCCACTGCATCTCTCCCCGTGTATGTCGTAAAAGGCGACTAAGGGATACGACTCCCTTCTTATATTACTAGGTAGTAGGGTTTAACCCGCCCGGGTTGGTACCACCGCACTGAATGAAAGGTCGGTCCAAACGGCTATGTAAATAGTTTGTGTTTTCCGACCAGTTCAGTGTAGCCGGCACGATCAAAGGGGGAAGCACTGACATGGCACCTAGTTCACCCGGTGTTATGGGCTGACATCACGGACGTTGTAGGTGATGTAGCCAACCGTGTCAGTTTCCATAAAAAAAAATATATATATATATATATAGGTATATGTATGTATGGATAATATAGGTATAAGAGTTGACGTATATTAAAATTTGTATTTTTCTTATTCTATATATATATTTATGTATACATAAGGATGTATTTTGGTTATATGCATATGCATACATATGCACAATTTGTCAATGTAACTTATATTTATATATTTCATACTATTGTCCTTTCTTTAGGTACAGCACAGCATTATCCGCCCCTATGTGTTTTCTACTTCCCAAAATGTAGTTCGTAAAATATGCTGCAAGGCATTAAACTAGCCTCTTTCGACGCTTTTTACATAATGGTGAACATTCATTCATCTCATTTTATTTCAAGAAGCTCCAGCCACTAATTAAATTCCGAAACGTCTGAAATGGTTTTTTTTTAATGTAAACGCACTCCTTGACACACTCGTAGATGCTGGTACTCGGTAGTATTACAAAGCTCTGCCATTTGAATATCTCCCAGGCACATTCCTATGGTTTCAGTTCAGCAATCGACCAAGTAATATGGACCTACTGCAATTCATTACTGATTGATTATTCCAGATCCTCACGGAGTCAGAAATAGATGGGGATGGAAAGAAAAGAGTCGCGACGATACTTGAAGAGCAAAAGAGAACATTGAAATTTCTTATGTCGAAGCCACAGGTGTGCTCCGTTTATTACACCCCTTGCGGTAATGTATTGTATTTTTTATTGATCATTGATATGGCAGTTAGACGGCAGTCGAACTTGTCACAATTTATTATATTCGGTTCGATTACACCCACGAAGAAGAACCGACAAGAAACTGCGCAGGTAGTCTCTTAGGCATGGACAGTTTTTTCATGGATAAAAATATGAAATAATATTTAAATTTGGATCATATGTTAAATTTTCGATAATAGATAATATTTTCCACTAGATCCAGTTGGTACTGTATGAGACTCACAGTGCTCTAGAGGCTGAAAACGAGGCAATGGTGAAGAGATCAGTCTCAGAGGCCAATAGACTGGCGCGGGAGCGACACACCTTGCTGCGCCGCAAGAATCCACAGTTGCAATACAATGCCGAGGTTGTGGCATTCGCGGTAATGTGTGCTTGAAATTATTTACAAGAATTGATTTAAACATTTCGTAGAAAGTTTTTACTGATTAGTATGTCTTTGACCTATTCCAGGCTTTAAATACTCCAAAACTGACTCCACATATCGACGCGACTGAAAAGGCAGTGACCGTTACAGACCCGCTAACTAAAACGGATCCAGCAGAAAGCCCGACTTCCCAGGAACAGAAACCTAGCAGCCATTCTGCTAGAGCATGCAGTGAGAGTAGTGCAAAATCTACTCCGCTGAACAAACGGGCCGAGTGTTCTGGGTCACGGCCTGGTACAGCTACGACGAAATTAAAAATTCGTCCGATTCCAGAGCTCAAACTCCCTGATGTTTCAACTGAGAGAAGCCCAAAAGATCCCGATGACGACTGCGCTGATGTATATGTGAGTTTGACCTTGATTTGCAATACCTACTTACTACTATTACTTGGTAAGCTTGGCTACATCACATACCCGTGATTTCAGCTCATAACATCTTGGTGATCTAGATGCCATGTTAGTGCTTCCCTTTGGTCGTTGCGGCTAAACTGAACAGGACGGAAAACACGAACTATTTGTATAGCCGCTTCTCATTCAGTGGTACCAACCCGGGCGGTTTAAACCCTACCACTTTGTAAAGTAAGAAGGGAAGGGATAGATAAGATAGAAAATGCTTCATTGCTCAAAATTTATATGAGGTCCAAATGCGGACTTATCGCTTACAAAGATTTTATAAATCTAGGTAGGGACCTACAGTTTAATGTGGAATCCGAAACACAGTCAGCCTCAATGGTCGAACGGTCACCCATCCAAGTTCTCACCGCTTCCAGGTGTGCTTAAGATCACGAACGGCGGCCGATCGATAGCACCATTGACCTACCGAGGTTGACAAAGGTTAAACCTGTCATTGTGATTGGTAACACCGCTATGAATGAAAGACGGCCGAAACGGGTAGGAAGAATAATCGATTTGTTCGGTCCACTTCAGTGTAGTCGGCACGAACAGGCAACAGTCTTAGGGAACTTAGTTCCGGCAGAAAGACGGTGTAGTGGGCTGACACTACAAGTTATGTAAACATAACATGAGATTGCATAAAACTATAATTGTATATGATAAAGATTCAGATTTTTATCTGAAAATATCTGATCTGGTCCAGATCCAAATCAGTGTGGCCCAATCAAAGAGAGTTTGAAGGTCTTTGGGTCCAAGTCACTATTTTACTTAAATCTTTCTTCTTCTTCGTCTTCTATTTAAAACTTGGCAATTCGCCTCTTTATCTTCGGCACATTACTGCCAGCGTCGAGTCTTGAACTCAAATGTTTCATAAAAATTTATCCCATACAGGTTCCAAAATGCGACTTATTCGAAATACGACGCTTACCAAACTTGGGAAACGGTCTCGACATCAACTATATTTTGGAGAGAGACGGCTGCTACTTGGGTCTAATTCAGAGAAAGGTATAGGCAAGTATAGCTATTAATGCCGCATTGCTCCCTCACTTTTTTCCTGAATAGCTGGCTCCTCTCTTAATTCCGACAATCATAACTATGATACACGGTGTAAGAATAATGTACAACTAATAAGACATAGATTAGCTAAAACCTCAAAAAGCTTTATTTGTAATAGTGTTAGATTTTATAATAAACTGTCTTCTAACATAAAACAATATGATAATAATTTTAAACGACGGATTAAAATAATGTTAATTGAAAAGAGTTATTATTACATACACTATTATGGATGTATTAACTGACCGTAATTTTATCTAAGAGTTTGACTACTGTTTTTTCCACTAACAAACTTTGACAATTTGACATTTGGATACACTTTGTTTACATTTCTTTGTAATAAACGTAAACTAATTTTTATTTATTTATTTTTTTGACTTGATATAATATGAAGTATCAAAATTGACGATGGCACTATACACCAGATATAGGTAATTTAAATAGGCAGTGTGGTCAGATTCTTCTGTATTCATGTTTATGCTGTAAATATTAATGCTCTTGTGAGCGGTAGTATGGGTTAATTATTTGTAAGTTACTATAATTTATAATACTTATAAGGTACTAACAAACATTGTGACTTGCGAAGTTTGTTTGTCAGCTCTTCTTCGCATTGAATTTAGAACTGGCGGAATTTTCGGCATGTCCAAGCATAGGTTACCTACCTATGGATGAAATTATACAATAAACAACAATTTGGGAGAAGGAAGTTAGCTTAAACCTGAACTGAAGGTTTTAAACAAACTGACCCTAGAAAGAATCGTCTGCCATTAAGTGATTGCACCTCAGCTTCCGAGAACTTATAGAAGAGAGAAAAGATTAGACTGTGGAATTAAGATTTTGGGTAGTTTATTTATTTATTTATTTATTTATTTACTCCAAAACCTCCTATTTACAGATAAATATCCAATTCTTAGGTTAGGTTAATAATAATTGATAATAAGAATAAAATAAAGAGAACATATAATATCTACAGTACATAATTTATAATTATAAATTAGTCTGTTTCAAGTATTCTGTGGCTAGTTTTATAAACTGCCTACGGTTACAGTTGAAGATATCCAGCTCTGGCAGTTTAGCCACCATTCCATTGAGCCCGTTCAACGCACGAGGTACCGGAGTCTGCTGATAGTGGACGGTACGAGTCCGCCTTACTGCGAATAGTCTGTGATTCTGAGCACGAGTGTATTTGTCAGGGACATGGAGCGAGATCAAACCAAGAACTAAAGGATTATCAATCTGACCGTTCATTAAAAGAAAAAAATGCAGAAATATATGCACTCCCCTCCTGTTCTGTAGCGTGGTGTACCCAACCATTCCGCTTACAAACAGAGAAGGATAGTTATATTTCAAGTACTTCATTATAAGGATAGTAATACATTTTCTTATATAAAAACCTATTAAATTTCCTTTGAACTCTTTCAACTAAGTAATAATATGTATTTGGACTCATGTGGGTTCCAGATGATCGCATTATGATCGAGTTTGGAGCGCACGTAGGCGTCTGACTACTGTGGCGTCTTGAAAGTAATTACCCTGCCTCATAACAAAACCCAAACTCTTGTATGCTTGTTTGCACTTCTCCTCTATATGATCATGAAATGTTAGTTTTTTATCCAATATGATTCCTAAATCTTTTATGCGATTAACTCTCGATAGTGGATTTCCGGACAATTTGTAGTAATGTTGAATTGGGTTTCGAGATCTAGTATAGGTCATTACGGAACACTTGTCTAGATTGAATTCCATCATGTTCTGCTGGCCCCACTCTTGGACCAAGTCGATATCACCTTGCAACAAGTCACAGTTAAGCTGAGACGCAACACCAAGTGCTAGTTTTAGGTCATCAGCGTATAATAAGCACACTGACGACCTGACAACCTGTGGGAGATCGTTAATCATGAATAGAAACTGTGATGGCCCCAGATTGCTACCCTGGCTCACTCCTGATCTTGTGAAATAATTTTTGGATCGCTCTCCTGAGAGCTCAACATACCGGTTCCTGTATTAAGTAATCTGCAAAGAAATGCAGTAGTTTAGGTGAGAAGCCAGCAGCTGAAAATTTTTGGCGTAGGACATCATTATTCACTCGATCGAAGGCTTTCCGGTAATCAAAGTATGCTACATCTACTTGTTTGGATTCATCCATATTACCTGCTGCATAATTGACAAAATTCATCAGATTAGTGCCAGTTGAGTGTTTTCCATGCTGGCAGTCGGTTAGCATACTTTTGAGTCTGCCAGGAAATGCGCGAGTTTAAAATAGTTTCGAATATTTTGGCAAAAGTCGAGAGGACAGCTATAGGCCCGTAGTTATTGACTTCTGATTTATCTCCATTTTTATGAATGGGTGTTACCCTAGATTCCTTCCATCTAGAAGGATATTTGGATTGTTGGAGAGCGAGATTAAACAAGAAGAGAGGAGGTTCTTCGAAAGCAGAGATGCAATCTTTAATGACAAAGGAAGGCACAGCATCTGGGCCTGGAGAAGACCGAGTTTTCAGATGTTTGACTGCTTAACGTAGATCTTTGATGTCAACTGAGTCCACACTGACCAGGCTTGCGCAGGTTCCAACTCCCGAAAGCTCCATCGCGGCCCTAGCATCAAGTTTAGGTGTATCTTCCAAAAATACAGACTTAAAATACTCGGCGAAAGCGTTACTCGCATCACGACCAGTGTATGTTTTACCTTCGAATTTGTATTCTGAAGGTATCTGTCTGTCCGTCCGTAAGTCTTTTATATGTTTCCAAAATGTTGTCACATCTGTCTTTATATTACTTTCAATTGTTTTTATGTAAATCCTGTGTGCTTCTACAATTTGTTTTTTCACAAGTGTCCTATAATACCTGAATTGTTCCCTATCATGTTCTAAGATTATTTTTAATTTTGTTCGTTGATGAAAGTAATATTTAGTTCTAATGTTGCGTATAATCTCGAAAGTAAACCATTTCGGATATTGAAATCTACTATTTACATTATTACGCTTTCTAATCGGTACACATCCATCATAGCAACTATCTAATACAAAGTAAAAGTAAGAAACGGCCGTATCAATGTCTCGAAACTATAAAGTGATTCCCAATGTGCATTGGCGATTCGCTTATATAGTAAAATAAAATCTGTCTTACGAAAATTCCGTTCAGTTTTTGGTTCAATCTCACTGAAGGTGGTAGTAGACACAGTAGGTCCTGATTGTGCGCGAGGGAATACTATAGTGGTGCTTAGCGGCGGGTGATAGCCGTCCACTCTCACGAGTCCGGTACACTCACACACTGATACGTGCTCTTCTGGCAGATTGCTAAGTACCAGATCTAAGATACCTCCATTGCAATTGGTAACAGAATTAAATTGTTTAAGTTTACAAAAAGCCAAGAAGTACCCATAGCAGACTAAAACATTTTGTGAACACGAATTCAGATTAAAGTCACCGAAAACCATAAGATTATCATGTGATATACTTAAATTTTCGATGATTTTAAATATTGAATAATATGTGTCATCTAATGCAGATGGCGGTATATATATGATACAGCATAACAATTTTATGTTTCTGCTCTTCACAGATGCACACAATAATTCAATTCCTTGCGGCATACCACCGTCTACTTGTGTCACTTGGCGTACATCAAATTCTGCTCTCGCTGCAAGCATCACACCTCCCCAATTGTCTTCACCCCCTCTTCTGTCTTTCCGAAGTATAGTGAAGTCTGCAGGAAATAACTCAGCATCAAAGACAGACTTGTTCAGCCATGTTTCTGTGATTAAAAAGAAATCAGCTGAAGTGGCGATTACTGACTCATAGAACATTCGAGTTTTGCTTCTAATACCACCAACGTTCTGATAAAAGAAATCAAACGTTTTAGCGCGCGGTCGAGAGCAGCTAGCTCCCGACCGCTGGTTTTCGAAACGTTGTCCAATTATTTATTCTAACGTTTCTGGGCAGAAGCAAACAACGCAATCTGCCTCTGTCACTCCAATTTTATATGATGAATAATCATCTCTAGCCTTTAAATTTTCTATTGTATAATCTCCATTCGTGCATAGTTTCTTTACGTGGTTATTAATAGCATCTTCAGTAGTCCCAATCTCTAAATTCCAGATATGAAGGTACATGCGCTCCTTAATCGCTTTTATTGAGGTTTTATCAGGTTTAGCGGTGCCATGCAACACCACTCGCTTCCGTGTTAGCTTCTTTCTGTCTACCTGTACCCATTCTCCTTCAGGATCGATAGGTATATGTTCTTTTACGGATGACACTTTTTCTGCATAGTTTTGTTTTCTGGATGTTTCCATCCATTTCCATCATTTCCATTGCTACTGCTGCTGTTGCCGCTACCGCCGTCGCTATCTCCACCTACTTTTAATTTTGTTTGTTTTCTTGGTCTTGGTTTCGTGATTTCTTTTATAAGTTGATGTACTTTTTTTGGAACAGACGATTCTCTATTCTCAACGAGAATATTAGATCGCGAGTTTGATTCAGACTCTAACTTGCTATTTGTAGTTGTAGATCCAGAAGCTCCATTTGCAATGCTACAGCGCAGCAGCATTTCAGTTGAATTTTGTATTGCTATAACTGATTTTTCTAATACGGAAAGTTTATTCATAACAATTCCAATACATGAAATGGATGAAAGTGCAGTGGCTAATTCATTTCCTCGCTGTCTTTCTAATTCAGCAGCGTTATCCCTAGTTTGTGATAGTTCGTGTATTTGGCGATCATTTTTTTCTTGGCACTTCAACATAATGTCATAAAGTGATTGAACATCCTTCCATATTTTCTCCGTGCTTCCTTCCATAAGTCCGGTATTATTAGAAAGTTCTGCTTTAATGCAATGGAGTAGAATATCTGCAGAGTCCTTGGGTGGGGAGGCGGTTGATATCTCAGAAGAGGAGCGTGTAATGGTGCTCGCGCTCGGGACTCTACAAAGTAGAGCTGATGTAGGTGGAGTAACAGACACTACGGCAGCAACTTCAGATAAGTTATTTGGTGTGTGTGTGTAGGAATCTGTTGGAATGTAGTATCTCGTGCCATTTGAGTTTTTTTCGGGACGCGAGACGGTAGATGAC
This sequence comes from Nematopogon swammerdamellus, assembly GCA_946902875.1. NCBI lineage: Eukaryota > Metazoa > Arthropoda > Insecta > Lepidoptera > Adelidae > Nematopogon > Nematopogon swammerdamellus. Next base: position 19,892,865 of record OX336337.1, on the reverse strand, counting down.
CAATCAAGGATTTTTTTTGTATGGTTTTTATGCATGAGTTACACTTCCAATTTTTACCCGCCATGACTGTAAATAGTGCATATGATACACCAGCACAATCTATGTGAAATGTCTTCGAACAAACTGTGCAGGTGAGGTATTTTGAATAGCCAATTTACACTTCTCACAGGATTCAATTGGATCACGTCGGACAGAAGCCATTTCTTCACGTATACGCGATATACCTACAGAACCTCCGAAGAAATATTGCTTTTCAAAAGAATAATCGTTATAATTACTGTAAAAATAATAAATATTATTTCCATGTAAAATTTATGTTGTTTATGTAGTTGGTCACTTTTGGACATAATCGATCGTGAAAATACTGCCATACTGCTGAACACTAGCCCAAACACCCTTTCAGTCCGCAATTATACTTCGTAATGGGCTGCTTTGTTTTAATTCTTTCTCGACAGGAAATAACGAGACTGGACGCTAAGTATATGATAAAAGTGGCAGAAGAACGTGGTTTGTTTGGTGACGCAGGAGGATCGACACCTGTGACGATAGCCAGTGCACATGGCAAGAGGAAGAAAGATTCAAACGTGCGGAAGAACAAGGGTGGAGGGTTTGAGGTACGCCTTCTTTGTCCGATCGTTTGTTCTTTTGGCTCTATTAAGGTCAGGAATAATGATAGCCATGATGATACGGTTTTTAAAAGGCATCTCATTGGAAGAGGAATTATTGATTGCATATTTTTGGTGAACCTCTCTTTTATTCCCTGCAATGGCGATTCATATTTTTGTTGCAATGACGAATTGGTTCACGACTTGAAATGTGTAAACACTTTATTTAGGCTTAATTCTTCTTGAAAAATTAAAAAGTAATCTGCTGTGGTGAATTATGTATTCTCATCATCAGCCCGCATCGCTCCACCACTGCACATCGGCCTCCCCCAAGACACATCACAACACGCGGTCTTCGACTCTTCTCATCCTTCCACTCCCGGCTACCTATTTTAGGTCGTCTGTCCACCTAGCCTAGGAGCTTCCCACGCTACACTTGCTTCTACGTAGCCTCAATTCGTGCACCCATCTGCCCCCGCGGATATCGGGTCTGCAACGGATGTGACCAGCCCGCTGCCATTTCAGCCTGCTAATTTTCTTAGCAATGTAACGCAATTATTATTTTTAGTGTGACTAAATTTCTGAATGAGAAAAGATACGAAATTTCTGAATGAGAAATTTTGCGAGGACCATTGTTTAAAGGCAGTTGTTTTCCGAGACAGACTGTTCATGTAAACTGAATAATTTATGATCACTAAAACTACAGGTGGAACGCATATCAGCCCCGACGTATGCATCACTTTCCCGCAACGCGTCACGTCGGCAATCAGCTCCCTCTGGAATTGTCTGCACGCCTTCTAAAGCTTCCGCCGATGACAGAGTGAGGCTGTGCTGCTCGAAGCACGCAAGGCGACAGGCAGCAGGTGACACCTTCTTGAATGAACCATTCACTACCGACCGTGCTGTCAAGCATGATGACCGACTAGTCGTTCGCTACTTTACAGACTGATCAGACCACAGATAAAGTAATCAATCACTGACCGACTTATATATCCTCGCACATACGCTGAACATCAGTCGAACTTTCATAGTGTTCACCGTGTTTACAGTAACAAAAAAATATGAATTGCAAGAATCGGTATCTGTCTGAAGTTTTCCAATGTCTGTCAACTTCATAGCAGATTCGTAATTTACCTCTTTTATTGCAGAACTTAAATGAATGAATTTTAAACCTCTAAACTAACTAATCACGACAGGTTATCGTGGTTGGATGTATCGCTTGTTTGATTCATGATGGCAGCCAGATGTTGTGAAAGGAGAAGCTGCTATTGGAACGGGATGCTGTGGCCTGTAACAGTGCTCCTTTCAAGTTCTCCTTAGAGCATGCTATTATTATATTTTTTTTTATGGAAACTGACACGTTTGGTTACATCACCTACATGCGTGATGTATACCTTGGTGAACTAAGTGCCATGTTAGTGCTTCCCTTCGGTCGCGCCGGCCAAACTTAACTGGACTGAAAACACAAACTATTTAAATAGCCGTTTCAACCGACCTTTCATTCAGTGCGGTGGTGGTACAAACGCGGGCGGGTTAAACCCTACCACCTAGTAAGGTAAAAATGAAAGGGACCTACAGTTTTACGTGGAATCCGAACCCATCCATTCGCTGACCGCGCCCAGGTGTGCTTATGATCCGACCGACAGTAGACCGACCTCAACGCTGAGTTACCGAGGCTGACAAATTAATTATTTATATCTTTCGTTTCTTTCGTTTTGTTGTATCACGTTTATATTTTCAGCGGCTGCTCACGCGGTGTCGGCGTGCATCTGCGACGCTAACCACAAGCGGCGGCGCCGCTCGCTGGAGTGCCCCGCGACGAGAGGCGCCTCCCCCCCCGCGCCGTGCCGCACGCCCTTCCCGCTCCACATACACGATGTGCGCCTCGAGTTACTCGACGAACTCTCTACCTGCATGTACCGCGCCACTGAACATGTCCGCGCGCTTGTGTAGATCGTGGATGCCATGCCATTTTCAGATGCATTGAAATATCGTATGGAAGAAGTTTTATAAATATTTGATTGTACCTAATATAGGGTACTATTATTGATATAGATTATTTTGTGAACATTTTTGAAATATATAATATATTTTTAAATGTTTAATTGATGGTTTTAATTATTGTTCCATATGCATTTCTAAGTTATTGTTGTTGTTGTTGTTTATTGTTTACTGAACATTATTATGGCAGTAAAACTGCACTCGAGCTTGTCACATTTTGTTCTAACCGGTTCGATTACGCCCACGAAGAAACGGCAAGAAACTTCGCAGGGTATTTTTTCATACATTATTATTTCAAGTATTTTAATGATAGATAAAATAACATCGCCTACGGTCTATATAGCTCGAGACCAAGATTAACCATATTATTTCCAACCAAAGACATTAAACCCACCCTCTTCCATCTCTTTGTTTCCAACATAGTTCGAAAGTGGACTGGCTCATTCATTTTCGTTTCTCTGTCCATAGATAATTAAAATGATGAATACTGTCAACCTGCTTAAATTTATGTAATTTATAAATTAATAATAAACCAAAAGACTGTCATTTATATTGATTTGGTATTGGTAATCTGTGGTCAAAAATATGTAACACAATAAAATTGAAAACGACCGGAATAAAATTTTGTAAAACCAAAAAATACATCCGCAAACATAATCGCTATACATTTAAACAATTAGAAATTGGCAATGAATTCAGAAGTCATTGCACAGGATGAAAGTTTCGTCGAAAGACGCGCCTTGTACCGCGGCATATGGGATGCTGCCGCCACTGATATCTCAGCTGACAAACAAACCTTAAAACCAAAGGTTATCAAGTAAGTATGCTTTTTTATACAAAGTACGTATACGAATTTTCGTATAATGAGCGTAGAAACGATATCAGAGGTCTTCGAGTTATTTTTGAGTTTCAGAGATTTTGTCCACACTTTCAGAACTTTAAACTTGGATGGAATAAACAGCAGTGCGGGTCAAATAAAGAAGCAACGTATTAAAAACTTGCGGTCAGTCTGTAAGAAAATTCTGGATTTCTGTGATCGCCATGAAAAGGAAGACTTTCCTAAAACAAAGGTAAATCATCTTTCTCTAGGTGTAATAGGAATATGCATTATTATTTAGGAGATATTTTCAGAAATCGACGGTTTGCTTAAGAGCAACGCATATTTTTTTCGAAAAACAAAGTAAATAGTTTAAACTTTAATACATACATACATACATACCACACGCTCGTATCCCGACAATCGGGGTAAGCAGAATAATCGGTATTGTGCTGCTAGTACTCTTGTAAATTACAGCACAATACCGACTACCACGTCTAGCAAAGTATTGTGACAAGATAAATATCAAGCAGCAAGTAAGGCACGAAGACCCACCTGCTGCATGACTCGATGGAAGGATAGTGCCAAGGTGAAAGGTGGCTAGCCTGTCGCTCTTATGAAGGTCATCTTGTTCTTATCCCTTAGTCGCCTTTTAAGACATGCACAGGGAGACATGCAGTGGGACAATTATTTTTAAGTACCGACTCCACACGGTACAAATAGTTTTATACATTAATTAAACTATGTTTTATTTCACAATTTCAGATTGCCGCTGAAACAAAAAAATCTACAGTGGACCAAATGAAACCAGAAACAACTGTGGCGAAGAGCAAACCTAGCAAAACTGCATCAAAAGAGGCCAACAAATCTACGCCTAAGGATCTTTCAAAGAGCTCTAAAGCGGAAAACATATCAAATGCATCAAGAAAGACAAATGATGAATTCATGGAACTTAACACAAGAGTGGTTGAAAACCCCAAGTCAGCAAAGATGTCTAAACGTTATAAGTTAGTACTTATTCAGTGAGGTAGTCCTCACTCTGTTAATTTCAGATTCAGATATGTTTTTACCATAAAGAACACACAACATTAACAACATTTCATTGAAACATATGCATATTCAGTATGGTTCGGCATATTTTTATTGTCATGTCCCGTTCAGCAGTGCAATCTGTAAGGAAGAACCGGGTAAGAAACCTTATAGAGTTTTTTTTAATATAACTAACATGTTTTAATATGTGGGTTTTATGATTGTGTTTAGACAAATTAGTCTTTAAAATTTATTTTATGTAGGTAGGTAACATTCTAATGTCTAGTCGGTTATTTGGTTTTAGTCATAATATTTCATGTTTGTTATTATTATTGCTCTTTAATGTTTTAAAGGTAGGTAGTTTTTATGTACTGGTTATTATTTTTTCTCTTTTAAATGAAATGCGTATATAATATTATTCTCATCATGTTTTAATTAGTCTCATCACGTTTTAATGTTTTAAGTGTTGTTTTTGTTGTTTTAATTGAATATGCTGAGCTTTTCACTGTACTTATAATTTATACACGTTCTTAATGTTAATGTTTTTTGTTTTGTTTTATGTTTTTATTTTATTTTCTAATATTGTAATAAGTAATTGTATTGTATGTAACACGGGAGCCGCTGAAAATCAGCGCGCAGTTTAACTGCGTATCAGCTGAGCGGTTTCCGGTTCACCGTCCTCATGTGTAATTCGGTACCTATGTAAAAATTATTGTGTTTTACTGTTAAATGGACTGTGAATAATTACATTTCTTTCTTTCTTTCTTTCTTTCTTTCTTATTAAGGTTTAATTACATAAGTTAAATGTAACATACTACGTCTAAGTAAAAAAGAAATATTAATAAAAATAATAAGAGTTTATACATATAAACAATTTGGATCATCATCAGTCAGCAGAATTTTTATTTACAATAATAAGAAAAAAAAATCACAACTTGTAGAATGGTTTGTCTAAGAGAAATTTTTTCAGCTGTCTCTGGAACACATTGTCACTATTTATAGATTTAATTTTATGAGGAACATTTTCGTACAACTTGGGTGGGTCCAATCACGTCCGGGTCTTTTTCATTTTCTTTTCAATACATACATACATATCGCACACGCTTAATCCCGACAATCGGGTTAAGCAGAGTAATCGGTGTTGTGCTGCAAGCACTCTGGTAAATTACAGCACAACACCGACCGCCACGTTTCGCAAAGTATTCGAACAAGATTCAATCGATCAAGCAGCAATTAAGGCACGAAGACCCACCTGCTCACTCAGTGGAAGTACCGTGCAAAGGTGAGATGTGGCGATCCTGTCGCCCTTTCAAGTGTTAATATATTCTCAAATATATTTTCCACTATTTTTAGGCCGCACCTGTTAGGCCGGCAAGGAATTCGCAACCAACACAAACCAGAAAATATCCATGATACGATTGTCATGACGATGCCACATGTGCACTGATTCTTTAAAAAAATCTGTCAAATCTCGAGTTTTACTCACGCACGGAGGGTTCCGTAGATCCGCTAGACCATACCTGTAAAAAAACCATATACGTCTATATTTTTTCTGTGTGCGATGCAAACTATCTGTGGCGCCATCTATTATTTAGTAGCGCGAATAGATTCTTAGCGCGTTTATTGTATGGGGACCCCCTTATTTATTTTCTTTTTGCTTTTTGTTTGTTTTATTTGTTGGCCGTTTTATGTGTTGGTTGTTTTATTTATTTATATTTATTTATATGCGCCATATTCTGTAAAAATTTCAACCTATTACGGTTAAAAAGATACAGCCCTCGAACGGACGGACGGACAGACGGCATAGGCTTCCGTATGGACACGGCACCTGTTCCAGAGTCAGCTGAAAATATTTCTCTTAGACAATCCATTTTATAAGTTAAGTGAATTTTTTTCTTACTGTAAATAAAAATTCTGTTGAATCTGATAATTCAAATTTTAACAAACAAAAATTTTATTAATAACTTGACTGAACCCTATGTTCTATGTTTTTGTATTTTATTATCATTTTTATTATCTTGACTTACTTGATATTTTTAATTTTGTGCTTAGATATAGTATGTTATATTTAACATAATGAAACTTAGTATGTACATAAGTTATATTTAATAAAACTCTGTAAGGTTTCTTACCCGGTTCTTCCTTATAGATTGCACTGCTGAACGGGAAATGACAAAAAAAAGTCGGCAAGTGCGAGTTGGACTCGCGCACCGAGGGTTCCGTATCATCAGCATCACTCAATATATTTGTAGGTATTATGTATGTACAAAAACAATTGTTTTGGAAAATCACGAACCGCCTAAATAAACACTACAGCAATGGTTTTTGACTGTGCGGCATTCGTGAAGTTGAAATATAAAAAAATATATTTCTTATATGACATAACGACATATTATTCCTTTCGGATTTTATCTTTACTTGTGAGACCTTGCTTCTTGCCAAATTTCATTACTCTAGCTAGGTCAACGGTAAGTACCCTATAGGTTTTGATTTCATTTGAGTGAGTTTGCAATTATTAAAATTTTCCATAAATAGCCGTTTCTTTTGATTATATTGATTTAGAAGCTTTCATTTTCTATAGCTCGAAGGGATCGCAGACGTTAGTATTTCATATTAATTTCAATTTGATATCTTGACTCGTTACTGAGAAAAAGGGTCTTGACACACAAAACAAGGATTTTTTTTTTATATCATATAACTACAAGTTTAAGATTTTAGGATTTTTCCTTTACGTGTGCTATGAGACCTTGCTTCTTACCAAATTTTATGATTCTAGGTTGACGGGAAATACCCTATAGGTTTTGATTTGAGTGGAGTGAGTATGCGAGCATGAAATATGACATGGATGGCCGTATCTTTTGATTGCGTTGATTTAGAAGCTTTAATATTCTACACCTTAAAGAGATCGTAGATCTTAGTATTTCGTATTAATTTCAATTTGTTATCTTGATTCGTTCCTGAGAAAAAGGGACCTTGACATACAAAACAAACAAAAATTTTTTTTAATGTCACATAACTATAAATTTACAATTTTCGAAACAAGGATTTTTTTTTTATATCATATAACTACAAGTTTAAGATTTTAGGATTTTTCCTTTACTTGTGCTATGAGACCTTGCTTCCTACCAAATTTTATTATTCTAGGTTAACGGGAAGTACTCTATAGGTTTTGATTTGGTTTGCCGGTAGCAAAATATGTGACTTAAATGGGCGTATCTAGTGATTGCGTGGACCTATAAGCTTAATTTTTTACACCTCCGGGGAAACGTAGACCTTAGTATTTGATATTAATTCCAACTTTATACCTCTACCCGTTCCTGAGAAAAAAGGTCTTGACAGACAGACACCCAGCCAGCCAGACAGACGGACAACAAAGTGATCCTATAAGGGTTCCGTTTTTTCCTCCTTTGAGGTACGGAACCCTAAAAATATTAATAATGATAATGACGAACCATACTGAATATGCATATGTCTCAATGAAATATTGTTATTATTGTGTGTTCTTTATGGCGAAATAAATATCTGAATCTGAATATCTGAATCTGAATCTGAATCTAAAAACAATCACGGTGATTACAGAGGGGATGGAAATAAAAAGGCTAAAAGCAGCGCAGCGAGTAGTGTTGCCACCTCGCTGGGTCCGAGGAAGATACTCAAAAGAAAATCACCCGTACTATTGAAGAAATTCTCCTATACGGGCAGGCGAAGGGTCAGGTCTACCAAAAAGAAACCACCAGGGAAGACTGCGACAGATTCAAAATTAAAAATTGGTATATGTTAATTTCTTTATAAAAATATGTTTCTATGATATTTTGTAATTTTAAATATTATATTATACTAGCTTTTGCCCGCGGCTTCGCTCGCGTGAAATTCGTATTTCAAAGAAGAAATTAAGTAACTAAGGGCGAGGCCGACGGCCGAGCTGGGTTCAGGTAAACGATAAACCGTCTCGAAGAAAGTGAGTAACTATGTAAAGGCGAGGCCTAAGGCGGAGTTGCTTTCGCGTAAACCATATTCTTTCTCAATGAAAGTAACTAAGGGCGAGGCCGAAGGCCGAGCTGCGTTAATGTAAACGAAAAACTATCTCAAACAAAGTGAGTAACTAACGGCGAGCCTTAGGTACTTACTTTCGTCGACAAGGTTTATAGTCTTTCTGAACGCAGCTCGGCCTTCCGCCTCGTCCATAATTACTTAATGTCTTCGAGAAGGTTTATCGTCTTCCTCAACGCAGCTCGGCCTTCGGCCTCGCCCTTAATTACTTCCTTTCTTCGAGAAGGTTTGTAGTCTTCCTGAACACAGCTCGGCCTTCGGCTTCGCCCTCAGTTACTTACTTTCTTCGAGAAGGTTTCTCGTCTTCCTAAACGCAGCTCGGCCTTCGGCCTCGCCCTTTGTTACTTGATTTCTTCGAGAAGGTTTATAGTCTTTCTGATCGCAGCTCGGAATTCGGCCCCACCCTCAGTTACTTACTTTTTCTAGAAAGGTGTATCCTCTTCTTGAACGCAGTTCGGCCTTCGGCTTTGCCCATCGTTACTTAATGTCTTCGAGAAGGTTTATCGTCTTCCTGAACGCAGCTCGGCCTTCGGCCTCGCCCTCAGTTACTTACTTTCTTCGAGAAGGTTTATGGTCTTCCTGAACGCAGTCCGGCGTTCGGCTTCGTCCTTAATTACTTACTTACTTAGAGATGGTTTATCGTTTTCCTGAACGCAGCTCGGCCTACGGCATCGCCCTTTGTTACTTACTTTCTTCGAGAAGATTTATAGTCTTTCTGAATGCAGCTCGGCCTTCGGTCTTGCCCTTAGGTACTTACTTTCATCGATACAGAATAGCGTTTACCTGAACGGAGCTCGGCCTTCGGCCTCGCCATTAGGTACTTGCTTTATTCGAGAAGGTTTAATGTTTACTTGAGCGCATCTGCATCGTAGATCCGGTAATGTCGGCTCGCAACAACACCCTTAAATTATACATATCTACTGATAATCAACTCAGTTATGTACCTACCTAAGTAAAATACTGCACTATACAATGCACAAGGCAATGCATAGAATAAAATATATGCCCATATATTTCCCCCCAAGTACAGTCTCGCTTCAAGAGCGGCGTGAATAGGCACCTGTCTATCAGGCCGGCGTGGCATTCGCAACCACCGCATACGCCCGAATATCCATGGGCGTCGTCAGGCACCTTATGGGTGGCTCGGCGCCTCATGCCGAGATATAAATTCAATTTAGATATAGATTCAATTTAAAAAATTCTGGTGTAGAAGTCGCTTCGCAGTCCTGCAGCTGTTCTTTAAACGTGCAATCACGGTTGCACGTGCGGAGAATGCATGTATGTCGTATGTATGCATATGTATGTATGTTCCCTTGATAAACAATTAGGTATTCTATAAAAATAATTCTCTCCGTCCACTTGGCTCTCCTCGTTTGGATCCCCTGGGGGATCCATGTGGATATTTTGTCCAAACGGATCCCCTTATTTAGGGAAATAATTCCAGGGGATTTATTCGGACATTTTCTTCACACAGATCCCCTAGTGGGTAAGTATATAACGTTTTTTCGGTGAATGATAAATTCTTTTGTAATTGTAACGGCAGATTCTGGTAATGGCAGATTCTTAAAACGGCAGAGGTGCAGTTAAATTGACGAATTGACCGTGGCACTACCGGTAGCACTACTAGTAGTGCCACGGTTAAAATTCATTTACCGTAGCACTACTAATTTAATACGGTAGTCCCACGGTTAAAATTCATTCACCGTAGCACTACTGATTTAATTTGATAGGGTAACTCCCAAAATACGATAATCCAAAACAGTAACAAAACTTTATTTTTTCCATACAAAACTAAATAAAATTATTTAGTTTTGTATGGAAAAAAAAATCACCGTAGAACAAAATGTCATCTAACTTTTTTGCTCCAAATAGGCTCAGGAGTACCTGGTTTGCTTTATGAATTATGTATGACCTATAGTCATCAAACAACCTGTATATATAGGCCAGGATTAAGAAACATTAACAAACATGAAGTCACCAAAGTACCAGGGCAGCAGTAATTGAAAGGAGCTTTCCATAATTTTATAAAAGTTAATTGCTGTTATAATAATAATAGCGATTAACTTATACGGAAACCTATTCGAAAAGGGTCAGTCTCACTAGTACACTCGATTAGTTTAACCAACGCGAGGCCAAGATTCTCTCCCTGGCCTTGAATTAATGAATAAATCCTCGCACCTATTATAGAATACCATGAATACGCTGTTTCGAATAGGTTTACGTATAAGTTAATCGCTATTATTATTATTATAATAGCGATTAACTTATATAAAATTATGGAAACTTCTTTTCAATTTCTGCTGCCCTGGTACTTTGGTGACTTCATGTTTGTTAATGTTTCTTAATCCTATATAAATAATATATTTTTAATAATTTTTGCCTATTTTTCAAAATTTACAAACAAATTTCAAAGATCGAGTTTAATTGTTTTACTAGCTGTGCCCGCGACTACGTCCGCGTGGACTTGATCTTTCTCAGCCTCTTATAAAACGCAACGTGACTCTGTCTGTCCGTTCGTTAGTATGATTCAATTGTTTTGGTGTTTTTTAATTGGGCAGGTTATAGATTTGATTCGACCTACATAAGTGAAGCCGCAACCAATGGTAATTTATAATCTACAATAACGCTTCTCTGTAAACTATATTAGAAGTAGAATTTCCAGGAACACACATATATGCACACAGCATATAAATTATTTGAATAACTAATACGGGAAAGAGCCACTTATAGCTGACTGTGCGAAAAGCAACTCAAACTTAGATCTAAGCCTGCTACCCAACCAATGACAGTGACCAATCAGTAAGTCACAGCCTCAGGTCACAGACTTCTCTTAATAATACTTACATACTTAAATACGATTTTACTATTTATTACATGCGTATATATTTATAATAAAAATAATAAAAAGTTAAATATTCACGGAGTTCCCATAGAAGAAACTAAAAAAGTGTATGCGCGCCATCTACCGAAAAGACTATGAAAGATTTTAACTAATCATGAATTTGAATTAATATGAAGCATTTCATAAACACGCCATAGATGGCGTGAGTGACGCTGACAATGACATAGCCGGTTTTCTTATTTTTATTATTTGTTGTTATATCGGTCATAATAATATAATAATAACACATATTCTGTGACAATTTCAACGGGATACTTACGGTTTACGGTACTATTACGGTTCAAGAGATACAGCCCTCGGACAGACAGACGGACGGACGGACGGACAGACAGACAGACAGACAGATGGCGTAGGCTAGGTAATAGGGTCCAGTACCGGATACGGAACCCTAAAAATGAAATGAAAGGATAAAAGAACTCATAAATCTAATTACCAAATAAGAGCGCCATCTATCATTCATTAGTTGACTTATTAAATATACAAAAAAAATTATCTGAAGACGACAAATTGGTCGCAATATCATAAAAAATATGTGTTTTTAGGGTTCCGTACCTCAAAGGAGGAAAAAACGGAACCCTTATAGGATCACTTTGTTGTCCGTCTGTCTGTCTGTCTGTCAAGACCTTTTTTCTCAGGAACGGGTAGACGTATCAAGTTGAAATTAATATCAAATACTAAGGTCTACGAAACCTTTGAGGTGTAGAAAATGCAAGCTTATAGGTCAACGGAATCACTAGATACGCCCATTTAAGTTACATATTTTGCTACCGGCAAATCAAATCAAAACCTATAGAGTACTTCCCGTTAACCTAGAATCATGAAATTTGGTAAGAAGCAAGGTCTCACAGCACAAGTAAAGGAAAAAATCTAAAATTGTTAATTTATAGTTATGTGACATTAAAAAAAAATTGTTTGTTTTCTATGTCAAGGTCCCTTTTTCTCAGGAACGGATCAAGGTAACAAATTGAAATTAATACGAAATACTAAGATCTACGGTCTCTTTAAGGTGTAGAATACCAAAGCTTCTAAATCAACGCAATCAAAAGATACGGCCATCTATGTCATATTTCATACTCGCAAACTCACTCAAAACAAATCAAAACCTATAGGGTATTTCCCGTTAACATAGAATCATAAAATTTGGTAAGAAGCAAGGTCTTACAGCACAAGTAAAGGAAAAAATCCGAAAATTGTAAAATTGTAGTTATTGACATTAAAAAAAAAATATTGTTTTGTATGTCAAGGACCCCCTTTCTCAGGAACGGATCAAGATAACAAATTGAAATTAATAAGAAATACTAAGAGCTACGATCTCTTTACGGTATAGAAAATGCAAGCTTCTAAATCAACGCAATCAAAAGATACGGCCATCTATGTCAGATTTCATACTCGCAAACTCACTCCAAACAAATCAAAACCTATAGGGTATTTTCCGTCAACCTAGAATCATAAAATTTGGTAAGAAGCAAGGTCTTACAGCACAAGTAAAGGAAAAAATCCGAAAATTGTAAAATTGTAGTTATTGACATTAAAAAAAAATATTGTTTTGTATGTCAAGGACCCCCTTTCTCAGGAACGGACCAAGATAACAAATTGAAATTAATACGAAATACTAAGAGCTACGATCTCTTTACGGTATAGAAAATGCAAGCTTCTAAATCAACGCAATCAAAAGATACGGCCATCTATGTCAGATTTCATACTCGCAAACTCACTCCAAACAAATCAAAACCTATACGGTATTTCCCGTCAACCTAGAATCATAAAATTTGGTAATAAGCAAGGTCTCATAGCACACGTAAAGGAAAAAGTCCTAAAATTGTAAACTTGTAGTTATGATATTAAAATTTTTTTTATTGTTTTGTGTGTCAAGTCAAGACCCTTTTTCTCAGTAACGAGTCAAGATATCAAATTGAAATTAATATGGAATACTAACGTCTGCGATCCCTTCGAGTTATATAAAATGAAAGCTTCTAAATCAATATAATCAAAACATACGGCTATTTATGGCAAATTTGAATACTTGCAAACTCATTCAAATGAAATCAAAACCTATAGGGTACTTACGTTGACCTGGAGTAATGAAATTTGGCAAGAAGCATGGTCTCACATCACAAGTAAAGAAAAAATCCGAAAATTTTAGATATTATGTCGTTATGTCATTGTCATAATATAAGAAATATATTTTTGTATAACTTCACGAATGCCGCACAGTCAAACCATTGCTGTAGTGTTTATTTAGGCCTTCGTGATTTTCCAAAACAATTGTTTTTGTACATACCTACATAATACAAATATATTGAGTGATGCTGATGATACGGAACCCTCGGTGCGCGAGCCCAACTCGCACTTGCCGACTTTTTTATTAAGTAATGTAAATTATAAAAACAGATAAAAACCGCACACACGAAATATTTCACCCTCACCAGTCTACAGCAGCCGTTTTTCTTTTCCATGACACTAAACAGAAGATCCGCGCGACGCCGCCGCGACGACGCGGCGCTGCGAGCGACGCGGGGCGCTGCGGCGCGGTGGCGTGGTGCTATAATTTCTAACTAAACTTAAAAATTTTATATCTTCTGATTCTGTGGGTTGATTTTGATGAAATAAACTCTAAATGTTACTCAGAATAAAGCTTCATTTTTTCTAGTAATTAAATTTTGAATCCAATGAGTGGTTTTTGCGTGATGCGCGCACAAAGGCACAAACAAACCGACAAACCAACAAACCGACAAACAGACAACATTTTCAAAAATGGTTTTTTTACGTTCTATTACTTATTCCTTCCGTCCCCCAGTTATTGTTTTTCAAAAATATTTAATGTACAGACACGGTAAATCTACGATTTTATTATATGTATAGATTTAGAATCTTATAGTAATAATGCGAAAAAAGTTTCACTTTGGAATCTCACACAATGCAGGTTTCCCGGGTTTTGCTACTGTTTTGGATTATCGTGTTTTGGGAGTAACCCAATCAAATTAAATCAGTAGTGCTACGGTAAATGAATTTTAACCTTGGCACTACCGTATTAAATTAGTCTTGCTACGGTAAATAAATTTTAACCGTGGCACTACTAGTAGTGCTACCGGTAGTGCCACGGTCAACGCCCCGTTAAATTAAATTAATTTAAATAAAATTAATAAATTGAATTCCGTTTAATCTTTTTATCAGTTTATTTTGAACTATGTATAAATTAATATATATATATACTAGCTAGGTAAACAAAAAAACATTAAATTAACATAAACTCGAGATGGCGAGCGTCTGCTGGAGCTGTTCGGCGTCGCTGGTGGCCGCAAGTGGCTCCCTGATTTTAGTAGAGGAGAGACCCTCGAGCACTAGAGATGTTCCGTGGTCAGGGAAAGGTGGAATTGACGATTTTTAGAAAATTAATTCGACCAAAAGTACCAGGAACTAAGAAGTTAGTAGGAGGTGTCTCTAAATTTTTATTCGATATTCGGGCACCTCGAATGGAGGCGCATCTTTTTCTCTATGGCCGCGACGCGCTGATAAGTATGATATATCCTTTATTTATTATTATGCCCCGGACTGCATAAAACGCATACCTACTTAAAAAAAAGCGAGCACATGCTTAGTACTAACATATTTAAAAAAATATATAATACCGAGTAGTATTTGCTTATACGTGTATATTTATGTACTTTTGAACCTGTATGTATGTATGTCAAGAATGTATTTAGTTATATGTCATTATTATTATTTATGTTTCATTGTTTATTTTTATACTATTTAAAAAAAATCTCTCATTTAATTTCCGGCACTACCCATCTACCCTACTCACAATCCCGGGCATGACTGGCAGATAATGCCTTTAGGCTTTAAGTCCGCCTTTTGTTTTTTGTGCATTAAAGTATATTTTCACTTCATTTCATTTCATAACACAGTACATTAATAGTGATAAAGATATCAGTAAATTATCTGCGATCAGGGGACAAAAAAAGGGTTTGGACAAAAAAATCCAAATAAATCACCCAACCCATCATGGGATCCGTTTGGACAAAAAATCCATATGGATCCCCCAGGGGATCCAAACGAGGGGAGCCAAGTGGACGGAGAGAAATAATTTAATAAATAATTACTCTTGAAACGAATTGAAAAAAAATCTTCTAACTTGAATGACTCGCTGTGCCTGCAAATAATAATAATAATAAAAAGAAGAAAGCTGTCAAACCGACAGGTTGTGAAATTTTTCTCTCTCGCTATGAAATAAAGTTAAAAGGCTACGAAGGCGTCCTGCCGGGTCTCCGCTTGACGCGGACTCACCAGCAACGGCGGCGCGAGGTCCTGCAGCATGCGGACGTTACTAGGCCGGAGCCCGGCATCGTAACCACAACGTAGCCAGCGAGTGAACAACACAGCCTCTCAGCAAGCAGCAACGCAGGAAGACGACGGCGGACAAGAGCGGCAACTGGTCGCAGTACTGGAAGAGGACGTCCCAGGCCAGCGCGCAGCCACCAAGTGCAGCCGGCGCGGCGCGCCGCCAGAGCACCTCGTCGCGCAGTACCGCGCCCTCTTCCCCTACACCGGCGACCCGCCGTGCCCGCCGCTTCTTAAACTGAGACCTGCATCTTCTTCCACTCCTGCACGCCCACCATCAACGTCCAGCTCGCCTTCAAAAGAGGACGGCGGACCGTCGACACTGCCCTCGCCACAACATCCACGACGGGGACGGTGTCCGGCACCGGCCGGCTTGGGGCCGTCGGGGTCCCGTACCCCACTTACAGCCCCCGCTGCCGGTGCCATAGTGCACCACCCTCGCGGCGCGCGCATGATGATGGTTCATCGACTTAAAGTGCTGCGCGTCGTCGCTCCGCAGTAAGTGGATACGGAGCTCTCCGAGATGGGGGTGGTGGTGGCCTACGTGTCTAGTACCACCACCTATCGCTCGAAGCTAGTCTCGCGTCGTCCCGGAGAGCTCCGTAGCCACGGCCTGCACCCGCCGGCGTGCTTGGGGCTTGTCTCCCGCCGTCGGCGGAATTTTACCGTTTTCTTTTTTTTGTTTTTGTCTGTATTAATTTTGTATGTATTTTTTAAATTGTATAGATAGAATTAATATAGATATGTAAATAGAATAAGAAAACGTGACAATAAAATAATAATAAACAGACAGGACTATTCTCGCGAACAGACCTGATATTGTGATAGTGGACCGGGAGGCAAGGCGCGCAACGCTCGTCGATATCGCCGTGCCGCATGATGGTAACCTCGTCAGTAAAGAAGCAGAGAAGATGTTAAAGTATCTGGATCTGCAGCATGAGGTTACCAAAATGTGGCCCGTCGACTTGACGATCGTTGTGCCCATAGTCTTATGAGCGCATGGGCTGATAGCGAAGAGCCTCGACGACCACCTTGAGAGGCTCTCGCCGAGTGATTGGGTCAAGGGCCAGATCCAGAAGGCAGCCCTGCTCGACACCGTACGCATCGTCCGGAGGTTCCTCTCTTTGGGACCCGACCATCGGTAGCTTGGGCTCGCCCCGCCGCCGGTGGTGGAAACTCCATTTTTTTAAGGTTAATTTTGTACATGTTTTTAATGTTAGGTTTTTAATATGTACAAAATTAGTTTTAAGAATATGTGTAAATAAAGGAATAAAATAATAATAATATTTTTTATTGTTGTATTAGAAACTAAGCATTGACAATTTTCCCGGTACATGTTTCGTATCGGTGACGTCATATTTTAGCTTACCTACAAGATCGAACAATTTCAATGAAATCAAATTAAAATTTTGGCTTTATATTATACGGGGAGTGCGGACGCGCTCGGTGCGCATTTATAGGCAACCGCCCGCGCGCCGCCGCTCCACCGCCCCGCGCCGAGCCTCCCGCCTGCCGCCGACCCGCCCTCTCCGCGCCGCCGCGCCGTCGCGTCGTCGCCCTGCCTGTGGCCCTGCGTCGCTGGGCTGGCTCGCTCATTTACCTACTCGCGGTAAACGGCGCCCGCAACATTTCGGTTTGTATGGGAGCCATATCTTAGCGTAACCGGAACTGAATTTTATTTTATTTTATTTAGCCTATCCTGTGTTCCGTATAGCCAAATGTGCGTGTACGAAGTTTCATCGAATTCAGATAATCGGTTTAAGAGTTATAGTGGAACATACATACATACAGAAAAGATTTCTAAAAATCGTCAATTTAGCTTTAGTATCATACATAGAGTCTACAAACTGAGTATCTCATAAAACAAAGCAACTTACTCCATGACCATCCCTTACAGATTTATTATTAGTAAAATAAAATACTACACGTACAAACATTATATTTTAAAATATAATAATTTTTCGAACACGAAAGCACACGGGGAACGTTCATCGAATTCACGAAACCAAACCAACCTGGCGGGGCGTCGTCGTCGGTACTACCGAACTATACGTACCGAAAAATACGTACATTACCTACTTTTAATATAAAAACAAATTAAACAAACCTAATTTAGTTATAGTTTTATACAACTTCCGATTTCGGTGTCGTTAACTTTCGGTTTCGATTTCGGTTTCGTTAAAAAAATTTATTCACTTTCGGTTTCATAAAAATGCATTGTCATCGGAACTAAACCAACATGCAAAATTTCAGGTCTGTAGTATAAGAGGAAGTGGTAGTGCGTACGTAGGTACGTGTAGCTCGCTCACTTTATGCAGTGACACACAAGAGTCTTGCGACAGGCAGGAGTCAGGCAGGACTGACAACTGACTGACTGACCGATAGAGGTTACCTACGATACCATCCCACCCACGCGTTGCCCCGCAGTGCCCCGACCGTACCGCCTCGACCGGCCCCACCACCCATCGAAGTTTCGTTAAAAATTCGTTAAAATTTTAGCGAAACCGAAACCGAATGTAAAAAATTTTTTTTAGCGAAACCGAAACCGAATGTAAAAAATAACGAAACTTTTTCCTTAACGAAACCGAAACCGAACTTTCGTTTCAACCCTAGTCGGTAGTAGCTCGCCTACAACCGCCTAGAGAGTACTACTACTTAGCGATATTTTTTATTCTAGTTATATAGGCTCATAATATATTGTATCTATCTGCCTAATTTATTTTTATTACAATAAAATTTTTGTAATTTGGCATTTAAATGTTATATTTAGATATTAAGTAGGTATATTTATACATCATACAGAGTTTATAGGTTAAATAGGGTAACTGAATAATTATAATTATAATAATTGTCAGCCTCGATAGCTCAGTGGTGCAGACAGTCAACTGTCGCTATTGAATGTTAAGCAACGTTGGGTGCGGTCAGTATTTGGATGGGTGACCGCTGACCGTTGGAGGCTGACCGAGGTTCGGATTCCTCGTAAAACTGTAGGTCCCTTCCCTCCTTATCTTACTTGGTGATAGGGTTTAACCCGCCCGGGTTGGTACCACCGCACTGAATGAAACGTCGGTCGAAACGGCTATGTAAATAGTTTGTGTTTTCCGACCAGTTCAGTGTAGGGTTGCCAACTTTTTATTCACGGAAAAAAGTATATTACGGAAAAGGAAATTAAATATTTACAATGTTTTATATACTTATTTTTGTGTGCTCCTCGCGAAACTTATCAATTTATCATTTAATAAAAAGTTCGCAAGCCTCACTCACTACATTTGAAATACAAATTAATAAAATGTATCCACTTTTGACCCGTAATCATTTTAGAAAAATCTTCGTCTTCTGATACTTTTTTCTGAACTACTTACTTAAATGAAACTAAACTAATTCGGAATACAAATCAACCATAGCAACATTAAGTCTATTCAAATTATGACTGTCTATAATGTTTTTCAAAATGATCGAAATTTATTGATAAACAGCTGATATTTGTATTCATACGATACTTTTTGGCTGGTATTTGGTTCTGAAATGAAGACTGCACTACACGCGCGTTTTATTTGTGGCTCTGGACTGGATACCAGTGAAGTGACGGTGAAAACAGTATTTTGTATACTTTTTGTTTGTTGAACAGTAAACATTATTATAGAGTGAAAACAAGTATAATACTGTTTTTAACCGTATGGTTGGCAACCCTAGTTTAGTGTAGCCGGCACGATCAAAGGGGGAAGCACTGACATGGCACTAGTTCAACCGGTGTTATGGGCAAACATCACGGACGTCTTAGGTGATGTAGCCGACCGTGTCAGTTTCCATAAAAAAAAAACACGCGAGTACGCACAAAACTTAATTTTGTTTTAGCTTTATTTTAAGATATAGATTGAAAAGAATATAAACTACTTTGCAGACAATTGAAAAAAGAACAAAACTCGAAAATAAATAAGAAATACAGGAATGCGCAAAGGCGGAATTATCACTGCGAGCGATTTTTCCAGTCTACCTATAAGAAATTCCTCTTCGACGGAGTTTTGCATTTTGGATTAATTTTAATGAGTTTTCTTTTATTTCAGCATCTGGATCTACTTCGTATGGAGTGGCGTCAAAGCAGTCCCCTCTCCCTTTTACATGCATAATATGATTAAAAAATTTGGAAATAAATGACTTAGATTTTGTTTTTTTTTTAATTTTCATTATTTTAATTACCGGTATAGACTTACGCACTTTACTAGGGACCCAGCATTGTAAGAAACCATAGGATGGCTGCGTAGATAAATGTATATTTGCACTAATATTATAAAAAGGTAAAGTTTGTAAGTTTGCATAGGTAATCTGTGAAAATACTCATCCGATTTTAAAAATTCTTTTGCTATGCGAGCGAACCCGCTGGCAAAAGCTAGTATATAATAATATAAAATAGCTAGATGCCTAGTAAAGTATGTAGGTCTAGGTCAACTCAATTACCACCATAAAACCGTATCTTTGACAGCGCCATCTATCGCAAAAATGTTGTAATTCACTGTTCTCTATTATTATTCTCATTTATCAGAGGAACGGCATCACGCCGCACGCGGCACGCGTCACACACATTCTGCTGGTGCGTTATCTTTAGAAAACGTTCGCTTTCATATCACGAGATGGCGCTGCGAGTATAAAATTTTTTATTCATATATCTACTATTATTACAAAGTATATTTTGATTTTTAGTTTTTGTTGATTTGTATAAAATTTTATGCTATAGCTTCGGAGCTTCGGAACTTCGGAGGCTGGCCTTAAAATCAGCGATATTGGGTCGTTCTCGGCTCAGCATCATACGCTGCGTCCAGTACCCCCTTTTCATAGTTTATTTAATATTGTGTATGTATGACCTAGAACTGTAAAGTAGTGTAAACCTACTTATGAAAAAAAAACATCATGATTTAATTTAATTTCCTTTACGTCTCCTCGTAGCGGTGCTACGTCACGCGTCATGCCTCGTGGCGGTGCGGTGCAACGTCGCACCTCGTAGCGGTGCTACGTCACGCGTCAGCCCTCGTGGCGGTGCGGTGCAACGTCGCGCCTTGTAGCGGTGCTACGTCACGCGTCACCCCTCGTGGCGGTGCGGTACAACGTCGCGCCTCGTAGCGGTGCTACGTCACGCGTCACCCCTCGTGGCGGTGCGGTGCAACGTCGCGCCTCGTAGCGGTGCTACGTCACGCGTCACCCCTCGTGGCGGTGCGGTGCAACGTCGCGCCTCGTAGCGGTGCTACGTCACGCGTCACCCCTCGTGGCGGTGCGGTGCAACGTCGCGCCTCGTAGCGGTGCTACGTCACGAGTTACTCCTCGTGGCGGTGCGGTGCAACGTCGCGCCTCGTAGCGGTGCTACGTCACGCGTCACCCCTCGTGGCGAGGGAAGGAGGAGGCATTAATGGAAAGACATAAAAAAATCTTATTTGTTTGTTACTCATAAATACCAACTCATGCAAATGTATTATCTTCTTCAAGTAGATTAGTAGCACGCATTTCGCACAACCTAGAGAGTCGAGAGTCGTCAACCTAGTCGACTGTTGTTAAGCATACCTGGGCGCGGTTAGTACTTGGATGGGTGACCGCTCGACCGTTGGAGGCTGACCGTGGTTCGGATTGCACGTAAAACTGTAGGTCCCTTTCCTTATTACCTTACTAGGTGGTAGGGTATCCCGTCCGGGTTGATACCACCGCACTGAATGAAACGTCGGTCGAAACGGCTATGTAAATAGTTCGTGTTTTCCGTCCAGTTTAGTGTAGCAGACATGAAATGAAAGGAAACAATGACATGGCACCTAGTTCACCCGGTGTTATGGGCTGGAATCACGAATGTTGCAGGTGATGTAATAGCCAAGTTTGTCAGTTTCCATAAAAAAAATTGTCCCTTAGCATGGAGAGATGCAGTGGCACGATCAATGTTCTGTACGTACATACGTTAATATAATGATAGACATTGACCTCATTGGCGACTCTGTACTCACAAAGAACCTTCAAGCACAGACGTATCGTAGGGTCATTGAGCCTGTTATAGCGGTACTAACTACTATGTCCGCTGCTTGGACGAACTTCCTGGCCTCATCCATCCTCCTCCTGTCCGCCTTCGCCAAACCCACCATACTCTCGCGGAACACTCCTTTTTAGTCGACAGAAGAGTTCTTCGAACTGCACCATTCTCTAAATCGTTCTTGTGTCGGACTGCAAATGTGTGGAACGGTCTTCCGGGGAATATCTTTCCGCACTCCTACAATCCACGCATCTTCAAATCGCCGGTTAACAACCTTTCCCCAGCGACATTAGTCCGCCTCCAATCCGGACTGGCATCTCCTCGGGGGTGAAATTGGCTGCGCCTGAGGCGTCGACCTCGGGCACAGCCAGTTCGGAAGCAATAAAAAAAAGCGATACCTACTCTCCTGCAGAGCGGCGATTGCAAGTAAGTCTAGTTGGCGCGCGTTTAGCAGTAAACAAACAGGCAATAACTGAATATTATAATAGAGAAGAGACGATTTCACTTCTAGCAGTAGAGCAGGTAGAGTTCCGAAAATTGAAATAGGCCATTTGTACGAGAATACTCGTAAGGTGAACGGTCACCTATGAAAACCTTTATACATTTGTAGGACTTTATCCAATGTCATCGTTCTCGTCTTATAAACTGTTTAAGCAGACTCAGAGCAAAGCGAGTGACTGTGACAAAGTTCTAAATATGTATATATTCACTTATAGAGCTGAATATACGTATTTCAGTGTAGAAGCAAACCGGCTGTCTGCGAACATTTTGCATGATAATGCGTGCAGTTCTACCATAATACGGGAGACGGAAGGCCTCGTTAGACGGCCTGAGAGGGGGCTGTTAAATTAAAACAATACGAGCGGCTCGCAGCCTGCAGCGAGGGCGGGCGAGGCGGGCGGCGCGGCGCGCTACACAACCGCCCTTACCATAGAACATGAACACGCGCTCGACCAAAAGTGCCCGTGCCACGTCCAATCTTGCCACTTGTCTATCCCACCTAGATATGTTCTAATGGACCGTTTGCACGAGGCTTACCGTTGAGACATCCACAAGTTGTGAAATATAAGCGGGTAGTACACTTGAGTGTGGGAGACATAGTATAATTAGGTTTTTTTTTTAGAATATTCATAGATTAGCGAACTGGAAATGATTTGAATGGCCCGGCTAAAGCTAGGTGCTCTACAAACTAAACAGAAACGAATAATGTAATGAAAGGAAACCCGAAATAAATGGTATTAGAAGGTCCTGTGAAAAGAAATAAGAGTCAAATATGTTTTTCCATTAAAGATAATCTTTGTTAAGAAGCATAAAACTATTCTAGAGAAGGCCTTAGAAATATGTACCTGTTATTATCTTAAAGATTATAAATATTTGTTTTATGGAAATGTTCTTAAATAAAACTTTATTAAAAAAAATTAAAAATAAAGATATAATCGAAATCAAACAAACTATATACGGGCAAGGAAAATTTATCATTTTGTCATTGTCGTGACACGACAATGACGCGAGCCGAGCGATAATTTTTATTATTTTCGTAACACATTCCACTATCTATCGACTCTGCAGAACACAAATACTTAGCTACTCAGCCGACAAAGGCCTACCGAACGAGTTCTCTATCTTCAAACAGAAAGCGAATCATTTGAATTCGTCCCCCATTCATTGAAATCCCCACATGACCCAGTCTCGTCCCAATACCGCTCGCTTTCATTACAGCATCTTTAATTAAGATGCCTCTATAGTGCTAGTACTCTGTCGATCGTCTATCGGAGTTCTGCGCTGCGGCGCGGCAGTCGTATTACCTGGTTATTTTGCGCAAAACGACTTCTTTTAATTACATTTCTGACATTTTCACTGGGAGCTTTTCGCTCAAAATTGGAACGAGAACATGTAGGCTCGAAGAGGCTTCAAACAAAGGTAGATTTGTTTTTTTGGTCGGTTGTTTTGATGGTTAAAAATCATATTTAACCATTAATTGAACAGACTCGTGAGGTGAGATCGCGGCTCCACAAGAGATATTCTCGAGTTTAGGCAAAGGTATTTTTGGTTTTCGTTTTATATTTACATTTTGTGTTTAATTTTAATTAATTTTTTTTTTGGTTGTCTACATCACCTACAACCTCCGTGATGTCAGCCCATAACACCGGTGAACTAGGTGCCATGTCAGTGCTTCTCCCTTTGATCGTGTCGGCTACACTGAACTAGTCGGAAACACAAACTATTTACATAGCCGTTTCGACCGACGTTTCATTCAGTGCGGTGGTACCAACCCGGGCGGGTTCAACCCTACCACCAAGGTAGTTTAACTTATAATTACGTAGTGTTTTTTTCTTTCGTTTTATCTCACCCTCATTTTTCGAAAAAAAAAAATTCAAAGGCTTCTTGACGTAATTGTGTTTTTATTAACCCGCGCGCAAAAAAAGGGGTGTTATAAAAATGTTTCATATTTTCAGACACTAGTAATTTTCAGAGAACTAAGAGATATACTTAACGAACGTTCCGCTCCCTGCATGCTTGTTTGTCATTTGTAGAAATACCGTCTAATAAAGTTCCATTGAAGAAGTTAAATTTAAAAACTAAACTACTATTTTCCAAGAAGACTTAGAATTAAAAGAGTTTCACTCTATTTTTTTATTCATCGACAAGCCCCATCTAGCCGCAACATAGATCATCGGCGCCGACTCCCAGTACCTAATTTGAAAGAGCTATAATGAAAGAGAGGTCGAGAAAGTAAGAGCATCGCATTTCCATAAAGAGGAGGCAGGCACTAATTATTGCCTCCAGCGACAAAGAAACAAAACAGGGGCGAAAACTTCGCTGCGACATGAGATCCACGACTACCCACCCCGGTGTCTCCTTCCCAACTCCTTGATGAACGTACCTTGAAAGTTGGCGGTGGGAGCGATCATTAAAATAATGCCAACTTGCCCATTCGCCTCAAAGTTTGCGGAGGGTCGTTTGTTGGGCGCCGGTGTTCAATGTCTGATCGTTTAGTTGGCCCGGCCAGACTGACAATAATTATGACCTCTTTAAAACCCCCGTTAGAAAATAACATCTTGTTCGTGCTGAGATTCTGGTATTTTAAACCGTTGTTAAACGTAAGTTATTGTGTTAAGCTTTCTGTTACGCAGACTACGAACTTTAACCTCTAGTTACTGTTCTCCATTTTTAGGTTTTTCATCAATGGTCTTGTGGCACTACTTCGTCGTCACTACCATCGCTACGCCGATGACTTGCAGCTTTATCGTTTGTTCTCACCTGACGAAGTAAAGTCAGCCATTGCTCTCAAGAATGTGGACCTCAATGCGGTTCATAAATGGGCTGTAAGATGTGGTATGCTAAAAAGACCATCTAAGTCGCAGGCCATCATAATCGGTTCCATAAAACAATTGGGAAAGCTGGATGGGGATACCTGGGCGCTTTGTTCCTGCTATCCCTAATGGTATAGATTCCCTATACCAGGTAAAAGTATCGGCCTCATAATTAGGCGAAACGTTGTCATGGAACGTTTAAGTTCGAGAGGTTAGCCGCAACTATCTATGGGCTGGGCACCAAGACTATGCTTATCTAATCTTTTATACTTTCCATTCTATGTTAAGTTGATGTCTGTTATCTTGACTTAAATTCTGATCTTCTCAACGAACTGAATTAAAAAAAACATTCACAATAAATTTTTTGAAATTCCCAGTGCAGTTAGCTAGAACAAATTAGATTAGGCCGAGTGACATTATTTCCAAATAAATCAGTCCATATGAAATTAGCCCAATTGTGTGAATTCGCTTAGTGTACGCGCAATGGCTGGAAATCAGAGCGTTGAAGAGAATGTTGTTACTTTATTCACTCGTTGAGTGCACACAAGGCTCGCCCCGCGCCCGTCGCATTGGATTTATGAGTCTGCCGTGCCGATTTTAATTTTTATTGCATTCTCGTATTGCATTCTTTGGCATAATGTACGATATTTACGGTATAATTTTACTGTGATATCGTAACGTAATAATGAGCCAGTGTTCGTTATTTTATTAGGGCATTTCTATAGATTTTCAGTGCATACGAGTTTATCTAAAACTAATTCCCGGGCCTGGACTCATCCATTCAGGTGACCAATGAAATTTGGAAAACCTTGAAAGTATGTAGATGCGGAAAGCACAGAGATTTGAAGTTTAGCTGTCTCTCCCCACTGCGAAGCAAGCAGCCGATCTTTGCTCTGTGACAGGAAGTAATTAATTTGGCTTAGGTACACTTTTTTATTATAAAAATGCAGAGCCGAAAAAAAGAGAAAAAATTAGTTGCCGACCAGGACGCGGCTTAT
This sequence comes from Nematopogon swammerdamellus, assembly GCA_946902875.1. Classification (NCBI taxonomy): domain Eukaryota; kingdom Metazoa; phylum Arthropoda; class Insecta; order Lepidoptera; family Adelidae; genus Nematopogon; species Nematopogon swammerdamellus. Next base: position 19,866,807 of record OX336337.1, on the reverse strand, counting down.
TTTATGAACGAGGTAAAGTGAGTGAGTTTCACCGACTAATAAATATTGATTGGACTATGTTGAATATGAAGAAAACATAGTTTATGAAGAAATTATGAGCGGAATAAAAGTGGTTGAAGAAAAGAAAATTACAATATTCTAACTAAACAATAAGAAGAATGAGAATACTACTAAATTGCACAACACAAAAGTTAACAAAGGCTTACTTAATGCTTTTTAGTATTCTCTACTTGGCGATGTCTGAGATTGTGGATTATATTTAATTAGTTATATACATAGGTACTCATGTTGTTTCAAGAAACGTGACTTATGCCTACTTGGCTTTAGTAAGTGTATGCGGAAAGTATATAGGTAACACAAAGAGCGGGCTCAGTCAGCTGTTAACAGAATCGACGTCGCGTTCTGCGAAGTTGCAGACAGACTCCACCGAGACAAAGTGCTTTCGACGAATGCACAGAACATAGAAAATTTCGCCTATAATGGAAAGCGAATGCGAGTGTCAACTGTGTAAATGTTGGAAACTTTGCAAATGTTGGATTGTGTAAATGTTGGGAACTGTGCAAAAGTTGGATATTGTGTAAATGTTGGAAACTTTGCAAATGTTGGATAATGTGTAAATGTTCGGAACTGTGCAAATTTGGATATTGTGTAAATGTTGGAAACTTTGCAAATGTTGGATATTGTGTAAATGTTGGGAACTGTGCAAATGTTGGATTGTGTAAATGTTGGGAACTGTGCAAAAGTTGGATATTGTGTAAATGTTGGAAACTTTGCAAATGTTGGATAATGTGTAAATGTTCGGAACTGTGCAAATTTGGATATTGTGTAAATGTTGGAAACTTTGCAAATGTTGGATATTGTGTAAATGTTGGGAACTGTGCAAATGTTAGATATTGTGTAAATTGTGGGAACTGTGCAAATGTTGGATATTGTGTAAATGTTGGAAACTGTAAAAGCTGGGAACAGTGCAAATTTTGGAATCTGGTGTGTATTTCAAACTTGGTGTGATTGTAGTGTGCAAACTCTAAAGTAAAACAACTAGGTGATTACGTCCGGCCAATTACGTGGTGCTACAGAAAACATGGCCCGTGAGGCCGACTCACACTTGGCCGGTTTTTTTTAACGCGTAGACGAGCGAGCGAGTCGATGTTCTGTGACCGAGAGGATGTCGCCATAACAGTTTCAGCGAGGCGATCCGAGTCCGACGCTCCGTCGAACTTTGTCAATATTTGCAGCTCCGTGTTAGTTTAGACACTTAACGGCCGAGTGATTGGATTGACCGGTCCGAGAGAAACTTTGAACTTATTCGGTGAGTTTATTGAATCTCGCGAGATCTAGCGGGAGGAGTTTGCTACTATGCTGGAATAGCAGAACATTTTTGAAATGTACCTAGACAAAAATGGAGCTGCGTCGTATCTGTCTAGCACTAATAGTACCTTATAAACTTGTTTATAAACATAGTTACAATACATACATACAATCAAGCTGTATCCCATATGGTATAAGCAGAGTAATCGGTGTTGTGCATGCAGAACATCTGGTTGGCCGACGGACTTATCCCTTAAAGAGATTTCTTCCAGTCAACCTTTGGATGTTTGAGATTCGATTATTATTGTGAAATGTAAGTACAGCTATTCTTTTAAGTACCGCGTGGAGCCGATACTTAAAAGAAGCCCCACTGCATCTCTCCCCGTGCATGTCGTAAAAGGCGACTAAGGGATAAGGACACGATGCCGTGCTAAAGGGCGACCGGCTAGCCACCTCTAACCTTGGCACGGCCCTTCCACCGAGTCATGCAGATGCACAGAGTCGCTGGCTGCGGTATCGTAAAAAGACTAAACAGATCTTGACGCGCCGCGGTACAACGCAGAAGTGGAGCGGAATAATTTGCCACAACTAGCGAAGGAGCACCTTCCGCTATCCCGGGCGAGATGTTGTATAATGCAATCGGAACAAATCCCAGAGTGGTAAGTAATTAAGATTATTTTCATTTATTTCGCGAACAGAATACATGCCTTCTGCAGTACTGTGCTAATTCAATATTTTAGCGCTACGTTATAGACAAATCAACATAGGAATGCTTACTATTTTTTATATTTTTACTAACCATGTAAGTACTCGCTTTATATTTCTTCACTAGATTGAGGCAAAGCTCAAAATTAAGAGAAAAAAATTAGATTCAACATGGAATCGTGCAAGTTGACTGACCGCAGTAGATTGCTTCATACCTACTAATAGAAGATGTAACTGTTAAAAAATTTAGACAGATTACGTCATCGACCCGATAGCGGAATTTGTAACGCGCTGGCGTCTCAAGCCGGAGTTCCAGGTTCGAATTTTGGTCGAGACGTATTTTATGTCTTAATTTTCGATTTTAAAGTGAAGAAATAGGAATGCTTTTCCTTCCAACGTGAAATTCTTCTTCTTCTTCACGGTAAGTAGGTATGTGTATGTATTGAGTAGCCTCGTATAGATGTTTTAACTCACAAGGCGGGCGAGCCGTAATGCCTGGTTGACACGATTCGAGTTCACGCACGAGAAATGCTTCTCGAACGCATTCACGCACCGTGTAGACAGTTCTCGCAAGCTCGCATGCGTCCACGAACGCAGCGTCGTTCGCGCTCGAACGAGTTCATGCATGCTTATTAGTTGGCGTTCGAGGGGAGCGTCTCGCACGAAGTTTGTTGGTGAAAAAAAAGTTTTCTTAGTGGTTTTTGGTTGTTTACGGCATCATGACAAAGTGGACTGATGTGCAAATGATTAAGTTATCTTTATATACTTATCCATTTCCTTATCCACATAGATCTCAAGATTAGGTGGTAGGGTTTAACCCGCCCGGGTTGGTACCACCGCACTGAATGAAAGGTCGGTCGAAACGGCTACCTATGTAAATAGTTTGTATTTTCCGTCCAGTTCAGTGTAGCCGACACGACCGAAGGGTAGCACTGACATGGCACATAATTCACCAATGTGTTATGGGTTGACATCACGGATGTTGTAGGTGATGTAGCCAACAGTGTTAGTTTCTATAAAAAAATTTTGTTTTTCTGTTTTTTCTACTTTATTTTGTTTCTTATCAAACGTCTTGCTATAATAAACGCAAAAATTGTACCAATACACGCCAAACCTTCGTCTCAGACTCCATTTTTGCAACTGACAAAACAGAGAAACACAGACGAGCTCGAACGAGATGTGGAATAGTGTAAACAGTTCCACGAACGCTTCACGAATGCGAGTTTTCTCGTTCGAGAAGGCGGCATGCTTCTCGTGCGTGAAATCTCGCATCGTGTCAACGTACCATAATTGTAGTTGTGACACGCGCGCTTGTGTGTGGTCCGCGATACTGAGAGCTCTCGAGCATTGATTTTATAACCCTGTCGGGACAGATAGACCACTCCATATAACAAATTTGGTAACGTTGTAAATCGTAAAACCAACAGAGGGCGTTAATAATTTTTCTTGATGTTGTCGTAAAACAAACAGGTGGCGTTAATGTTTGTTAATACTTCTATACTAAGGGCGCTATCTAGTTGAAATACAACATGTATCTAGGTACCTTTAATTGTCACTAGGCTGTAGAATTACTGCTACTAGACAAAAGATGGCGCTTTCATTTATATTTATAAAGAACATTATTTATGTAAATTCCAAAATTTTTAATTATATTTGAATAATAAAATTATGACAATTTACAATTAAACTAACACAAGAAGTGTTAGTTTAATTGTCATAATCAAATTAAATAAAATAAAAAAATGTTTTGAAAATTATTTGGTATACGGAACAAAATATTATTATGATTGTAATTTCCTGTTTGTGCGCTTTTAATAGATAGATCCACACAGAGCACGGAATACCCCCGCGCGCGCGCGCGCGGTATTCCGTGCTCTGTGGATAGAACGTATTTATTTAGTTGAACAGTTAAACAAATACTCGTCACTCTTCATTCTAATAATGTCAGCATTGTATGTAAAAAAAAATATGAAAACTGCCTTAAAAAATTTATGAAATTAAAAAAATCGAACCCTAGAGTTGAAGGCGGTGCTAAAGAAGGCTACACAAATCACAAAGGATATCATCCACGCATGTTTTCTTTCATGTATCATTTTTGCTTGCTTTAGCACCGCCTTCAACTCTAGGGTTCGATTTTTTTTATTTCATACATTTTTGAAGGCGGTTTTTATATATTTTTTTAAATAGTTTTTTATTTCACAGTTTTTTTTGGAATTTTTTGCTATTAATGTACTCGGCGGAATCGCTCGACCTTCGGCCTCGCGATTCCGCCTCGCTTTCCAATCTGATCTCGACCAAATTAAAATGGAACCACGTCATGGTTATCCCCTTTCAAACAAAAAAAAAGAATTTTCAAAATCGGCCCACAATAATTGACGGAGTAATCGCGTAACAAACATCCAAAAAAAGAAAACATACCGTCGAATTGAGAATCTCCTAGGTCTAAAGTAAATTGCTCGTGATGACAAATTCAACGAGCCCAAACACGATGGGTTTATCATGTGTAGTTTAGGAGTTCCTATGGCCACCTTCCGTCTCCATCATCAGACCAGCTCGATGGTACTCGTACTCGTATTATAATATATTAAACGCATCTGGCCGGTCGGAAAAGATTTCAAATTTAGAATATTCATGAAACAAGGGTCCGAATATGAATGACAATATCGATTCATGTATTTCAATACAATGACAGAGAAAATTTCAAAATATTAGGTACCTATTCTACCTATTTAATACTTTTTAGTTCTAGTTTATTTTTTTTAAGTCGGTTTTATATTTTTAAAACAATATTACATAAAAAACAATAATCGAAATCGAATAATCGAAATCGGTTGAAGTGGTACAGAATTATTCGCCATGTGTCAAACTGCAAATTGCTGAAAAAGCCCACATCACAAAAGTTTTGCTGAAGGTAACCACACACCAATAGTATTTTGTTGCTTTTTCATAAACCGCTCAATCAATTTCAATAAAATTTCAATGGGAGCACCTCTGAAGTATGACCTACCAAACAAAAAAAGAATTTTCAAAATCAGCCCACAATTAACACGTTGAACGCCATACGACCCACCGGTGGGCCTAGCGTACTTTTCGGTTCGGGCCAAGCCAAACTCATTATATCCGTAATTTTCATCAACTTGAGATTTTCATCACAAAGTTTATAAAATGCGGTAATTTGTAAGGAAAATAAAAATTTGCGACTTTTACCGTCTAATTTTCGAGATATAGCAGAAGGCTCACGGGTGGATCGTGTGGCCTCCTATGAAGGATTTGTATTTTTCTGTTGGCTGGAGCCGCGGGGTCACGCCGCGGCCCACCCGTTACGCGCGCGCCGCGGACGCAGCGATCAATCCCGGTCCGGCTGCGTCGACAATTGAGGATGTTTTACGCTTTTCTCGCCAAAAATGATTATTTTGAAGATTTCGAGTTAACACAAGAAGCGCTAACGCAGTTAGAAAACATCGAGATAGATCTTCTGAACCGTAGTTTCGGAATAGATTCTATGAAGACGTAGTTCAACCAACGAAAAGAAGATGCTGTCGAATTCTTTTGTCGGAGAGTGAGGATAGCGACTATGAAATGCATATAGAAAGACGGAAGAGAATGAAACACACTCTGGAAAGGAAAGAGGGATTGGCCAGAAAAGTGAGAAGAACATGTCACCAATGTTATGCAAAGAACGTACCAATAATGGGTAGCAAACAGGCTAAAACCAAGTCGAAAAAAGTATCCACTTATTGCCAAAGCAGCCCAACTAAACCATTCCTTTGTTTGCCTTGTTTTAACATGACTCACGGATAATTCTTTATTGTTTATGGTTAAACCCTTTGAAGAAGTGTGATAATGTTGTGATTGTTCAATTTCATAAATATTTTGTTTTGTTCAATTTCATAAATTATTTTCGTAATAAATAATGTCTTCTTATTTGGCAATGAAGAAAATTTTATGTTCATTTTTATTTTGACGAATATTTTCTTATTATTTTCTGGTTTTATTAATTCTATTAATACAAATATTATTTTCTACCTTATCGTTAAGAGCAGCCCTAGCATCGTTACAATTAACTTAATAAAAAACTACAAGTTTCTATTGGATTTGAAAACCACGCCGTCCGCTTCGACTACAAGGCCATGCGGCTCACTTCCATATTGGCTTTGTAGCTGCGCTCTGTGGCTTGTAGGAAGCGTTTACGTAGGCCCTCTCACGCGGCTCACCGGTGACCCCCATGCCCTGAATGGTTCAGTAAGGAAAGGCTCACCGGTGAGCGGTGAGCCCCGTGGCCCAAACGGAAATACTGGATTTTTCATGTGGCGTTGAACGTGTAAGATTGTAATTTCCTGTTTGCGGTTTTACTCCGGTCCAAAGAATTTACAAACTCTTTGGTTGTACTTGGGTTGTACCTAGCTCCGCTTATTTGTTGTTATATCCGCTATAGTAACACATATTCTGTGAAAATTTCAACGGGCTTCCTATTACGGTTCAAGAGATACAGCCCTCGGATAGACAAACGGACGGACGGACAGACAGACTGCGGAGGCTTAGTAATAGGCTTCCGTACAGGGATACGGAAACCTAAAAATAAGGGGTGAAATAGGGGTGAAAGTTTTTGTATGGGGAATCCATGATTTCTCTAGGTAAGGATATGAAAATTTATTATCTAGGCTTTTGGCACAGATTACTCAATAGTTACTGCTTTTGGTAAGAAATAATGAATAATGGTCAGGAAGAGGAAGGGGGAGAGAAAAGAAGGGGGAGTGGGTGGGAGGTACGTTTGTCAGCCTGGGTAGCTCAGTGGTGCAGGCAACCCTGGGCGCGGTCAACACTTGGATGGGTGACCGCTCGACCATTTGAGGCTGACCGTGGTTCGGATTCCACGTAAAACTGTAGCACCCTTCCCTTCTTACCTTACTAGGGTTGGTACCACCGCACTGAATAAAACGTATGTCGAAACGGCTATGTAAATCAAAGAGATTTGATGTAAATAGTTTTTTCGTTTTTTTTCGTCCAGTTCAGTATAGCCGGCACGACATGTCCGACATCACGGATGTTGTAGGTGATGTATCCAACCATGTCAGTTTCCATAAAAAAAAGAAGAAGAGGAGGAGAGGTATGGAGGGAGGAAGGGTTAGTGAATGAGGGTAGGTGTGGGGGAGGGAGGTAGTAGAGGGAACGAGGAGGAATGGATATCGAGGGAGTGAGAGGTTGAAAGGGGGAAGGGGCGGGGTAAGAGGGGGTTGCGGACAGGATGAGGGGTAGTAGGGGAGGAATGGAATGCGAGGGTGATGGGAAGGAGGGGCGACATGAGGGGAGGAAGGGAAGTAGGGAGAGAGGGAGGGAATGGGCGAAAGGGAAGGTGGCAAAGAGGGGGTCCGTGAAGGGTGAGGGGAAGGAGGGGAGGAAGGCGGGATCGAGGAGAGAAGACCGGGAGAGAGGTGAGTGAGAGATGGGCGAGGAAGGAATCCCTTCCTTCCTCCCGAAAAAGATAGAGAATATAAGAGAAGCGATGGTTTATTATCAATTTTGCATTTAAATCAGATTTACTATTTTTTTATTTTATTCGTTGTCGTGTCGTCGTCGGTAAAATCTACAATTTTACAATTTTATATAAAATATCATTGACTTATATATTCTGTAAAGCTTATCACAAATACATTAAACCCACCCTCTTTTAATCTCTTTGGTATAACACCACCAGCAGCATCGTAGATGGAAAAAATAGCCCTGGACTCAACTTTTTTTAATTCGGTGCCCGGACTTCATACTCAAAGACATTTTGTTCATACTTCAACTATTACTAAAACGAGACACCGCGATTATGGTAGTGTGCGTATCGCGTGAATACAGAACCGACCGTCTCAAGAGATCGCATCGATATTGTGTCATCCTTTTTCCACGCGCAGTAACCCGTATCGCTTGCCTGCACGCTCCACGCAAACATTTGCGTGTTCCAAAACAAGCGAACGTCGCGCGTCGATCGATAAATTACCGCAACGGCTAAAAACTATGGAGGTGGCTTTTTACTTTCGAGCGACTGTAAGGAGAAAGGAAGTATTGTGATCGTCCAAAATGTCGAAGTTGAGAATGCGACTGATTTTTTTTTTTTTTATTGAAACTGACACGGTTGGCTACATCCCCTACAACATCCGTGATGTCAGCCCATAACACCGGGTGAACTTGGTGCCACGTCAGTGCTTCCCTTCGGTCGTGCCGACTACACTGAACTGGACGGAAAACACAAACTATTTACATAGCCGTTTGGACCGACCTTTCATTCAGTGCGGTGGTACCAACCCGGGCGGGTTAAACCCTACCACCTAGTAATATAAGAAGGGGGTCATATCCCTTAGTCGCCTTTTACGACATACACGGGGAGAGATGCAGTGGGGCTATTCTTTTAAAGTACCGGCCCCACACAGTACAGATTTGGGCTATATATCTGTCAACGATCCCAAAAAAGTGGTTTTGAGAAACATGTATGTGTGTGTGTGTGTGTGTGTGTGTCCGTCCAGCGACCTTGTGCCTAAACTGCTCAACCGATTTCGTTCAAAATTCGTATTTAGTAGTTTGAAATGATAATCTAGGGGTACCTTTTTTAGTTTTTTTTAATTAAAAAAAATAAGGGTAGCTGTCATACAAATTATTTCGTTGAGGTCGATTTTCTTATAAATGGCTAACGATTTTTATTATTATTATTATATTTAATCCATCGTGTTTGTTTCCGTTTTCAAAGGTGGTGAGGTAAAAAAATATAATTTTAAAGAAGGTATCTCCACTTTATCCTAACCGCACGCGCGTATTTGAATTGCACGCAGGTTTGGTTGGTGGGTATTTGGCAAAGACATTAAACTCACCCTCTTGGTATTTGGCAACTAAAAATATAATAAGAAATAGGCATGCCATCTATAGACAAATAGGACAACTTAACTTTGGTCTGACATCTATGATGCAGAAGCGGCGAAATTATACATTTTATCCGCCAAGCTCACGGACTGACAAAACATGAAAATATTTATTGGAAAAATTATGAAAACCTTAAAATACACTATTTTGAAATTTCTACTTAATATAAAATAATCTTTAAATTTAACTATGCTGTTCCCACTTAGCATCGTTCTATAATTAGCAGATTTAAAAATATAATAATTATTTAATTCAAATTCGATACTCCTGGCGCCATCTTAGGACATAATTGAAGACTAATTTCATGTTACCTTTAAAACATCGCTGACGGTACATCTGACTCCCCCTATAAAATCAATGCTCTCGAGCTTATACACACACACACATACACAAAAACAATGCGCATGTGCATCTACACGCTCGTAACTAAAACCAACCCGCCTTCGTAAGATAAAAAAAAGCCTCAGGTGCACTCCGGGAGTGCCGGCAGAAGTGAAAACAACACCGTAACATTACTTAAAAAAAAAATTATGTTAAATTTAGTAGAACGGACAGACATGCATTTGTTACGGAACCCTACATTCATTTTGCAGAACTTAATAGAATGGACACACATAAACGTGTTACGTAACCCTACTTTTATTATAAAATAACCGTCAGAGGACCTTGGTTGAAAATTGTAAAATTTAGTAGAACGGACAGACATGCATTTGTTACGGAACCCTACATTAATTTTGAAATAAATGTTAAATTTAGTAGAACGGACAGACATGCATTTGTTACGGAACCCTACATTCATTTTGCAGAACTTAATAGAATGGACAGACATAAACGTGTTACGGAACCCTACTTAACAGTTGCACTCCGGGAGTGCCGGCAGATCCCGTGCCACTCGTAACTTAACCCTTAATGCAATGACTTAAGGTTACATTTTAAATAATAATGACGCTGTCGCGATGTCGCGATGACGCGAGTTTAACATTTTTTACCCACCTAAAAAAGTGCCAAGCGCCGCTAAAGAAGTTTTCACTTCAAAAATCTGTGACAATCTAAATTTCTTCGATAAACAAGATACTATCTCTCTCCTGCTTCACATGCCTTACCTCATCCAGTTCCATTTATTGTGCACGCCTTAAGGAGCACTGACATGGCACCTTGCCAAGGTCAGATGGGCTCGTACCGCGATTATATAGAGTAGGTGATGTAGCTGGCCATGACAGGTTCCTTATTATAAGATATTACAAGAATATATAGAATTAATTTAAACAAAAATTACACCTGACGCAGTATCGGATACTGCGCTAGTAATTCTTTGTATACTAGATACTGTGTATCCTATTGGGAAGGCTGTGTTTGTGTTAGTGCGTTATACTGGGCAATGGGGCGAGACGCGCCACCTCAGTCGTACAACGTACGGAGACACTAACACAAACACAACCAGCTCTTCTTACACTGCATCAGGTGTAGAAGATGTTCAGAGACTCCATTATGAGTTTTTTTTGACATGTCGTTGTCGGTAAGTAAGGGAACGTACGCATACCACGTGACCGATTTAAGGCCACTTTTGAACCCCCTCCCCTCACTCCTTACTGGGCAATGGGACGAGACGCGCCACCCGAAACCCGCGCCGCACATCAGTCGTACTACGTACGGAGACACTAACAGAAAGACAGCCAGCTCTTTTTCACTGCGTCAGGTGTAGAAGATGTTCAGAGACTCCATATGAGGTTGTGTCTTTTGACAAACCCCTCACCCCAAATCGGTCACGAGGTATGGGTACGTTTCCTATCGTGCTCGCGTAAATATTTGTATGACAATTTTAGTACCAAGTAGCCCGCTAGAGGTGCTGCATCTTTTCTCCATATTTAGTTACAAGTTTTAGAGATTTACTTACGCCTTGTACGCAACAAAATGTCAAAACATTTTAACAATCGAGCATCCAATATCGAATAGACTACAGCGAAAGAGACTCGGATCCGGGCGACTAATTTATTATTGCGTCATCCCGAGCGGAACGAAAGTTTGCGGCGAATTAGCGAGTTTGAATTGTTTATAAAATGTTGATTGCGACAGGATTGCGGCCGAGCAAGAATCTTAAGGGAAACTCTTGGTTGTTAATTATGTGCGGTGCGAATAAGCACACAATTTGATATTTAATAACTAGTAGATAAGAGAGACAATGCGAAAAAAAAACTAATATAAAAACTAACTAAAAACAGTGATCATATTTCATATACTGAATCAAATAATTGAAGTTATGAAATGAGTAAAAGGTATGGTCATATATATTCTTTACATGAAACTAAATAACTTTTTGTTCCAAGACTTAATTATAATTAAAATTATTTTGAATGAAAAATGTTTTACTTATAAATTAACTTAGTGACCTGTAAAATGTTTTATTAAATAGTTCTACAAGAATAAACGTTATGCCATTTCTGATACAGAATCATATTTCAAGAGAAATCATCGGGTCACTTGGTACCTGCTCGCGCGCGACCACCGTTCTAAAAGACTGGCACGATGACCGCGACGTATGGACGCCGCCCCCGCGATCTTTCGTTCAGAGCTTTCAGGGCCTTTCGACGTCAGTGGCGAATGGAATAGTGCGAAGAAGTGTCTTCCTTCTCTCACTCCCAAGGAGACCCTCAGAGCTGTCCGTTGTCCTTAAGCTTCGGTCTGTTTCTCTGAAATTTAAGCCATAAATTTATTTGAATCTTAATTAAATCCTTTCATTAATCTACATAAAAGCGTCCGGCTCAATTCTTGCTTTAGCAATTTTCAAAGCGCCTCCATAGACTCGGAATGAAATAACAATTATGCGCGAAAAAGTGAAACGCAAAAACGGGGCACTAATCGAAGGACAGATCTGAATAAAACTTTTATTTCTCCGCGAGTGTTGCGCGGCTAAATATACGCGCCACGACCAAGGAGAAGCACTGAAGTGGCACCAATTTTAGGAACAGGCAATTCAGCCAAATATTTAAGCTTCCATAAACAAAATACACAAAGTATACACGAATATTATGTAGGTACCTCAGTGTGGACGAAGTATGCACCCGGATGGCGTAATTTTTCCCTCAGTTTGTATAAACCATTTCGCTCATACAACGACAAAAAACATCATACATTCTTTAGTAAGCCTCCACTAAACTACTCGCGAAGTTACTCGAAGTCAGCCGAGGACGAGAGTGTAGGTTGAGGGTGCTACCTCGCCTCGCCTCGCTTCGCCTCGGGTGACTTCCGAACCGCGTTGGTTTTTGTACCCGAGTCAAATAGACAAACGCAAGAACATGAAATTATTCACTACACTACTCGCGAAGTTACTCGAAGTCACCCGAGGACGAGAGTTAATAGGGGGTAACTTCGTGCTACCTCACCTCGCCTCGCTTCGCCTCAGGCGACTTCCGATCCACGTCGGTTTTTTTGCCCGAGTCAAATAGACAGAAGCAAGAGCACGAAAAATTATTCACTACACTACTCGCGAAGTTACTCGAAGTCACCCGAGGACGAGAGTGTGGGTAGAGGGTAACTTCGTGCAACCTCGCCTAGCCTCGCTTCGCCTCGGGCGATTTCCGATCCGTGTCCGTTTTTGTGCCCGAGTCAAATAGCTAGAAGCAAGAGCACGAAATTATTCACTATACTACTCGCGAAGTCACTCGAAGACACCCGAGGACGAGAGTTAATAGCGGGTAACTTCGTGCTACCTCGCCTCGCCTCGCTTCGCCTCGCCTCGCTTCGCCTCAGGCGACTTCCAATCCGCGTCGGTTTTTGTGCCCGAGTCTAATACACAGAAGCAAGAGCACGAAATTATTCACAACACTACTCGCGAAGTTACTCGAAGTCACCCGAGGACGAGTGTGTGGGTAGAGGGTAACTTCGTCAACCTTGTCTAGCTTAGCTTCGCCTCGGGCGACTTCCGAACCGTAGACGATTGAAGAAAACGATACTACATATTTAGACTATTTGTAGGAGCATTCGAGTTACAGATACAACTTTGGTTTTTCCTTGTTTTCCATTTCCGATCAACTTTGGTGAGAGTTTATCTGTATCAATTCCATTGATCCTCATAACTTGACCTGTTTTCCAAAAGTGGTCAAGCGGCGGATGGCCAAGTGGTTTGGGAATCGGTTTCTCATGCGAGAGGTCTGAGGTTCGAATCCGGTCGGCGTGTACCAATGAGTTTTTTCTGACGAAAAAATTGACGTGCATACCTACACCTGCTGCTTCACCGTTCGGAATCGGTGTAAAACCTGTAAGTCCCTTCCCTTGCCACTTACTAGGTGGTAGGCTCAAATTGTGGCCGACTGGGTTGGGGCACCACCGTACTGCATGTAAGATGGCCGCATAGCAGCCTAGGTTTTGTTCTCCTCTAGTCCAGTAAAGCCAGCAATCCAGGGAAGTCTCCGGTATGGCACCTACCTTCTGGTAATATTGGCTGGTCGGAGCATGTGCTTTGACCCCTCCGACTCAGCCATCCATACCGGATTACATAAAAATAAAAAAAGTGGAATCTGATACTACATTTTTTTATAATGTCGCCTATGAAACAGCCTTAAAACCAGTTTAGACGACAGTGTCCAATAAATACACTATCTCCAGTTCAGTGTAGCCGGCACGACCGAAGGGAAGCACTGACATGGCACCTAGTTCACCAAGGTGATTTCATTTACCAACCTAATTAAACCCATATTCCAGCTGTCTATTTCTGTTTATGAATGTACTAGCTGAGCCCGCGGCTCCGCTCGCGTGAAATTCGTATTTCAAGGAAAACACTAAGTCACTAAGGGCGAGGCCGAAGGCCGAGCTGCGTTCAGGAAGGCTATAAACCTTCTCGAAGAAAGTAAGTAACTCTGGGCGAGGCCGAAGGCCGAGCTGCGTTCAGGAAGACTATAAAACTTCTCGTAGAAAGTAAGTTACTAAGGGCGAGGCCGAAGGCCGAGCTGCGTTTAGGAAGACCATAAACCATCTCGAAGAAAGTAAGCAACTGAGGTCGAGGCCGAAGGCCGAGTTGCGTTCAGGAAGACTATAAACCTTCTTGAAGAAAGTAAGTAACACAGGGCGAAGCCGAAGGCCGTGCTGCGTTCAGGAAGACGATTAACCTTCTCGAAGAAAGTAAGTAACTGCGAGGGCGAGGCAGAATGCCGACCTGCGTTCAGAAAGACTATAAACCTTCCCAAAGAAAGTAAGTAACTAAGGGCGTGGCCGTAGACCGAGCTGCGTTCAGGAAGACCATAAACCTTCTCGAAGAAAGTAAGTAACTGAGGGCGAGGCCGAAGGCCGAGCTGCGTTCAGGATGGCTATAAACCTTCTCGAAGAAAGAAAGTAACTCTGGGCGAGGCCGAAGGCCGAGCTGCGTTCAGGAAGACTATAAAACTTCTCGTAGAAAGTAAGTTACTAAGGGCGAGGCCGAAGGCCGAACTGCGTTCAGGAAGACCATAAACCTTCTCGAAGAAAGTAAGTAACTGAGGGCGAGGCCGAAGGCCGAGCTGCGTTCAGGAAGGCTATAAACCTTCTCGAAGAAAGTAAGTAACTCTGGGCGAGGCCGAAGGCCGAGCTGCGTTCAGGAAGACTATAAAACTTCTCGTAGAAAGTAAGTTACTAAGGGCGAGGCCGAAGGCCGAGCTGCGTTCAGGATGACCATAAACCTTCTCGAAGAAAGGAAGTAACTGAGGGCGAGGCCGAAGGCCGAGCTGCGTTCAGGAAGGCTATAAACCTCCTCGAAGAAAGTAAGTAACTGAGGGAGAGGCCGAAGGCCGAGCTGCGTTCAGGAAGGCTATAAACCTCCTCGAAGAAAGTAAGTAACTATGGGCGAGGCCGAAGGCCGAGCTGCGTTCAGTAAGACTATAAACCTTCTCGAAGAAATTAAGTAACTAAGGGCGAGGCCGAAGGCCGAGCTGCGTTCAGGAAGACTATAAACCTTCTCGAATAAAGTAAGAAACTGAGGGCGAGGCCGAAGGCCGAGCTGCGTTCAGGAACACCATAAACCTTCTCGAAGAAAGCAAGTAACTGAGGGCGAGGCCGAAGGCCAAGCTCGGTTCAGAAAGACTATAAACCTTCTCGAAGAAAGTAAGTAACTATGGGCGAGGCCGAAGGCCGAGCCGCGTTCAGTAAGACTATAAACCTTCTCGAAGAAAGTAAGTAGCTAAGGGCGAGGCCGAAGGCCGAGCTGCTTTCATAAACTATGGGCGAGGCTGAAGGCCGAGCTGCGTTCAGGAAGAGGATAAACCTTCTCGATGAAAGTAAGTAACTATGGGCGAGGCTGAAGGGCGAGCTGCGGTTAGGTAAACGATAAAAATAAAGCAAGTAATGAACGGCAAGGCTTTAGGCTAAGCTGCATTCTGGAATACAATAAACCTTCTCGTAGAAAGAACGTTACTATGGGCAAGGCCACTGCCACGCCAAATCCCCCCCTTAAAATGTGAAGAACCAAAAACCCTGAAACGCGTCATCATTTATTTCTTATGAGTAGCTATAATTATGATGATCAAGTTCCTACCTTTAAAAAAACCCATACTCTCATACAAACTGTCACCCCACATTTCCCTCCCATAAAATGTGAAAATCCAAAAACCCTGAAACACGCATGATTGATTTATGATGAGTAGCAAGAATTATGATTTTCAAGTTCAGATTCAGATTCGTAGTTGAGCCTGAAGAACTACTCTTTACATTGGTGTAAACCGCATCAAAATATGTTAAGTGGTTCCGAGTTTACCTCAAACATACATACATACATATAAGAAGTAGAGATAGAGATAGAGAAAAGAAGATAGAGATGAAACACGTAATTCATTATTTCATACCAAAAGCCTAAATATGAATTGCCATATCCCTAACTTGAGAAATGATAGGTTCCCCATACAAACTTTCATCCCCTATTTCACCTCCTCAAGGGTTGTTTTGTGAGACAAAAGGTAGCCTATGTCCTTCCTCAGGATGCAATTCATCTCCGTACAAAATTAAAAAAAAATCTAAAATCTAATTTTGAAATCTTTTAATTTAAGGGTTGATTTAGCAAAAACGCTGAAACACGTAATTCATTATTTCATACCAAAAGCCTAAATATGAATTGTCATATCCCTAACTTGAGAAATGCTGGGTTCCCCCATACAAGCTTTCATCCCCTATTTCCATTTCACCCCCTTAAGGGTTGTTTTTTGAGACAAAAGGTAGCCTATGTCCTTCCTCAGGATGCAATTCATGTCCGTGAAATATTTCATCGAAATCTGTTCAGCGGTTTAGGCGTGAAAAGGTAACAGACAGACAACAGAGTTACTTTCGAATTTATAATATTACTAGCTGAGCCCGCGGCTCCGCTCGCGTGAAATTCGTATTTCAAAGAAGACAGTAAGTTACTATGGGCGAGGCCAAAGTCCGAGCTGCGTTCAGGAAGTCGATAAACCATCTCTAAGAAAGTAAGTACTTAAGGGCGAGGCCGAAGGCCAAGCTGCGTTAAGGTAAACGATAAACCTTCTCAAATAAAGTAAGTAACTAATGGCGAGGCTTCAGGCTGAACTGTACTCTAGAAAGAAAATAAACCTTCTCGAAGAAAGTAAGTAACTGAGGGCGAGGCCGAAGGCCGAGCTGCGTTCAGGAAGACCATGAACCTTCTCGAAGACAGTAAGTAACTGAGGGCGAGGCCGAAGGCCGAGCTGCGTTCAGGGAGACTATAAACCATCTCGAAAAAGTAAGTAACTGAGGGCGAGGCAGAATGCCGACCTGTTTTCAGAAAGACTACAAACCTTCTCAAAGAAAGTAAGTAACTAAGGGCGAGGCCGAAGGCCGAGCTGCGTTCAGGAAGACCATGAACTTCTCGAAGACAGTAAGTAACTGAGGGCGAGGCCGAAGGCCGAGCTGCGTTCAGGAAGACTATAAACCATTTCGAAGAAAGTAAGTAACTAAGGGCGAGGACGAAGGCCGAGCTGCGTTCAGAAATACCATGAACCTTCTCGAAGACAGTAAGTAACTGAGGGCAAGGCCGAAGGCCGAGCTGCGTTTAGGAAGGCGATAAACCTTATCTAAGAAAGTACGTAATTAAGAGCGAGGCCGAAGGCTGAGCTACGTTCAGGAAGATCATAAACCTTCTCGAAGAAAGTAACTAACTGAGAGCGAGGCCGAAGGCCGAGCTTCGTTCAGGAAGACCATAAACCTTCTCAAAGAATGTAAGTAACTGAGGGCGAGGCCGAAGGCCGAGCTGCGTTCAAGAAGACCATGAGCCTTCTCGAAGACAGTAAGTAACTGAGGGCGAGGCCGAAGGCCGAGCTGCGTTCAGGAAGACTATAAACCATCTCGAAAAAGTAAGTAACTGAGGGCGAGGCAGAATGCCGACCTGCGTTCAGAAAGACTATAAACTTTCTCAATGAAAGTAGTAACTAAGGGCGAGGCCGAAGGCCGAGCTGCGTTCAGGAAGAGCATGAACCTTCTCGAAGACAGTAAGTAACTGAGGGCGAGGCCGAAGGCCGAGCTGCGTTCAGGAAGGCGATAAACCTTATCTAAGAAAGGACGTAATTAAGGCCGCGGTCGAAGGCCGAGCTACGTTCAAGACCATAAACCTTCTCGAAGAAAGCAAGTAACTGAGAGCGAGGCCGAAGGCTGAGCTACGTTCAGGAAGATCATAAACCTTCTCGAAGAAAGTAAGTAACTGAGAGCGAGGCCGAAGGCCGAGCTTCGTTCAGGAAGACCATAAACCTTCTCAAAGAATGTAAGTAACTGAGGGCGAGGCTGAAGGCCGAGCTGCGTTCAGGAAGACCATGAGCCTTCTCGAAGACAGTAAGTAACTGAGGGCGAGGCCGAAGGCCGAGCTGCGTTCAGGAAGACTATAAACCATCTCGAAAAAGTAAGTAACTGAGGGCGAGGCAGAATGCCGACCTGCGTTCAGAAAGACTATAAACTTTCTCAATGAAAGTAGTAACTAAGGGCGAGGCCGAAGGCCGAGCTGCGTTCAGGAAGAGCATGAACCTTCTCGAAGACAGTAAGTAACTGAGGGCGAGGCCGAAGGCCGAGCTGCGTTCAGGAAGGCGATAAACCTTATCTAAGAAAGGACGTAATTAAGGGCGAGGCCGAAGGCCGAGCTACGTTCAAGATCATAAACCTTCTCGAAGAAAGCAAGTAACTGAGAGCGAGGCCAAAGGCCGAGCTACGTTCAGGAAGACCATAAACCTTATAAACATTCTCAAAGAAAGTAAGTAACTAAGGGCGAGGCCGAAGGCCGAGCTACGTTCAGGAAGACCATAAACCTTCTCGAAGACAGTAAGTAACTGAGGGCGAGGCCGAAGGCCGAGCTGCGTTCAGGAAGACCATAAACCTTCTCGAAGAAAGTAAGTAACTAAGTGCGAGGCTGAAGGGTATAAACCATCTCGGTGAAAGTAAGTATAAACTATAGGTGAGGCCGAAGGCCGATCTGCGTTCAGGAAGAGGATAAACCTTCTCGATCAAAGTAAGTAATTATGGGCGAGGCCGAAGGTCGAGCTGCGTTTAGGTAAACGATAAACCTTCTTAAATAAATTAAGTAGCTAAAGGCGAGGCTTCAGGCTAAGCTGCATTCTGGAATACAGTAAACCTTCTCGATGAAAGTAAGTAACTAACGGCGAGGCCACTGGCACCCCCATTCCTCCCCCCCCCCGCCCCCCCCCCCCCTTTAAAATTTGAAACCAAAAACCCTGAAACACGTCTTTAGTGATTTATTCTCAGCAGCTGTAACTCAAATTTTCATGTTTCTAACTTCAAATAACGAAGACTTTCATACAACGTCCCCCCCCCCCCCCCCCCCCCTTTTAAAGTTGTAATTTCCAAAAATCCTTAACGGATGCTTACGTTATGAAATAAACCTATGTTCCACATTTCAGCTTTCTAGACTTATTTATTAGTTTTGGCTGTGCGTTGATAGATCAGTCAGTTAGGCAGGACAAACAATTTATAAGTATAGATAGTTATCTACTCTTTAATCTATTCGTCTCTTCTACCAAAAGCATCTATCTACCTACACCAACGCAACGCAACAGAACTGCTAACGCCATATATTACGACCATTCGACACCAAATTCCGTTTTCTTTGATACTGCTCAACCCTAAGGCTATTTAACTTTATGGTATATAGCCTATAGTGAGCCTGAAGAACTACTCTTTACATTGGTGTAAACCGCATCAAAATCTGTTAAGTGGTTCCAAGTTTACCTCAAACATACATACATACATGCAAACAGACGTTTCCTTTTATAAGAAGTAGAGATAGAGAAAAGAAGATAGAGATTAAATTATCGTCCCTTCCCCTCTCCCCGCGGACCCCTCCCCCCTACCTCAACCCCCCTCTTCAAAGCCACCCCCAGTATGGATAATATTATTTAAAATCATTTAAAATCCTAAAATCTAATTTTGAAATCACCCCCTATATTAATTTAAGGGTTGATTTAGCAAAAACGTCGAAACACGTAATTCTTTATTTTATACCAAAAGCCTAAACATGAATTTTCGTATCCCTAACTTGAGAAATTATGGGTTCCCCATACAATCTTTCATCCCCTATTTCACCCCGTTAAGGGTTGTTTTTTGAGACAAAAGGTAGCCTATGTTCTTCCTCAGGATGCAATTCATCTCCGTAATTTTTTTTATAAAATCCTAAAATCTCATTTTGAAATCAACCCCTTTTTTAATTTAAGGGTTGATTTAGCAAAAACGCTGAAACACGTATTTCTTTATTTCATAGCAAAAGCCCAAATATAAATTGTCATATCCCTAACTTAAGAAATGCTGAGTTCCCCATACAAACTTTCATCCCCTATTTCACCCCCTTAAGGGTTGTTTTTTGAGACAAAAAGTAGCCTATGTCCGTCCTCAGGATGCAATTCATCTCCGTGCAATATTTTATCGAAATCTGTTCAGCGGTTTAGGCGTGAAAAGGTAACAGACAGACAGACAGACAGACAACAGAGTTACTTTCGAATTTATAATATTAGTATGGATATAGTATATATAGTATATATAGTATATAGTATATAGTATATATAGTATATAGTATATAGTATATAGTATATAGTATGGATGAAACATTGGTAACAAGGTGAAATATATGCATTTAAATGACAAAAGACGTATCTCTGGTCTGTATTTCTTTGTTATTTGAGTAATGCGAAGGAGCGCAGCGGCGGCGGCGTATACACACTCTTAGGATAATGCAGATTGGCCAGACTGGTAATAAAAACACACGCATTGTGCAGAGCGATGAAAAACGCATTACGCCTTCCCCGTCGCCTACGCGTCGCGGAGAATGGGGGAGGATGGAAGGGGAAGGGCAGGGTGAGTCTGGGTATAAATCTCCGGGTGCCTACATTCATTGTCTTATGGAGTGATGGTGGCTGGAGGCGGCAAGACCATGGCTTGGTCCCCGATCAAGTATTTATTTGTTCATCATGTCATGTTTGATCATCACCATTATTATTTTATCATTATTACTTAATTGTTCATCATTATTTATTATTCTATTGCTGAGCACGAACTCTCTTCATTGTAATGAAGGGTAACTAGGTGTATTAATCATACAATTCCAGTGTGACTAACCGACCAAACTTTCGCAATATTTTCCTCACGATGCGATGTTTTAGTCAGTTCACAGCGAGGTTCACAGCTAATTTTTGCCGAAAGGGGTGGAACAAATCTGAGAGCAATAAACAGAAAGCAAGTGAATTTAATCATAATTTAGATTTATGTGGTAAATATAATTTTGCTCTGTAAATATAATAATGTGGTAAATAATATGCTCTGCTCTAGGTCAGAATCACTAGGTACCTATAGCATTTAACTAAGTACCTGCGTACATAATAAAATAAATATATGGACATGCATAAATACAATAATAATTTGTTTATTGTTTGACTGCGTTTGACCTTCTGGTGAGTGGGCACCAGAATCAAAAGAGTTCGTCGACAAGTCTGGTGACCCACGTGCCAAGGCTCATCTCGTGCGGCGAATGAGCCTCGAAATTCAGAGGGGCAACGCACCCAGTATGCTGGGTACCGCGCTGGGGAGACGACGACGGTCCGGTCGAATTGGAGGATTTTTTTTACTGTAACATTATGTTTTTTTTTAGGTTTAATTTATGTTAGTTTAGTTTTATGTATTTAGAAATTAAAATTAAAGTACTGAAGTTTTTAGTGAATATCCACATAATAGCATCGCTTAAAGTCTATCGAAAACACAGATTGAGAGCAAGATTAATAATTTTACTGAGAGTTCTGACTACAAAAACTTATTAATTAAGTACTTATATCGGATGTAAAGCCCCTTTCTCATTTGATATGTAATTTTTATCAGATCAGTAATGTTAGTACAGTACACATACTACAATACAATGTAGGCAGTAAAATTGCAAAAAAAATAAATTGATTCACTTGAAGAATGAAGTTGTCAATCTATACATATAATAAAATCGTAGAGGTAAGAAAGTCTGTACATTGAATGTATTCGGAAAAAAACTAACCAGGGTGGCTTTAAATGAGATACTGAACATGTTAGAACAGTTTTTAAAATTTTTGTTTGTTTGTTTGTTTGTTTGTTTGTCTGTACGCGCATCACGCAAAAACCACTGAACGGAATTAGACGAAACTTTGTATAGTGGCAGTTTATATGCCGGGTTAACATAATACGTAAAAAAAATAACAAAAATAAAAAAAAAATTACAATTATAAACATTATTGCGCGTTTAAAATCACGTAGTCCAAAGTACATAATTATATCTTGAGAACTGGCAGCAAATACAATTTGAATAAAATATTCATTCGAAATTTAAAAATAAGTAGATACAACGAAAATGACAGTTCTTCTTTTTTATAACTTGAACACAATAATCTATACATATCTATTCTTTCTATACTTATCATAAAATCGTAAATGCAAAAATGTCTATTTGTACGCGCATCTCGCAAAAACCACTGAACGGAATTTGACGAAACTTTTTATAGTGACAGTGTATATCCCGGATGAACATAATAATTTATAATTTTTTTTTTTTTTAAATAATTAAATTAAATTAGTTTATAATAATTAAAAAATATAATAAAAATCACGTAATCCAAAGTAAAGGTAAAAAACAATTTTAAATGTCATGTTGACAACGGAGAACTGTCATCTCGACGTGAGCTGGCCGGTGACAAATTGTTTGATAAATAAAAATAATAATTGAAAGTCGAAGTTATGTCGCTGTCATTGGTGCAATAAAATTTATATATCTGTTGCCCGCGGCTTCGCTCGCGTGAAATTCGTATTTCAAAAAAAGAAAGTAAGTAACTAAAGGCGTGCCCGAAGGCAGATCTGGCGCTCACGTAAACGATATTCTTTCTCGATGAAAGTAACTAAGGGCGAGGCGGAAGGCAGAGCTGAGTTCAGGAAGAAGAAAAACATTCTTGAAGAAAGTAAGTAACTGAGGGCGAGGCCGAAGGCCGACCTCTATTCTGGAAGACCACAAACCTTCTCGAAGGAAGTAAGTAACTATGGGCGAGGCCGCAGGCCGAGCTGCGTTCAGGAAGAAGCTAAACCATCTTGAAGAAAGTAAGTAACTAAGGCGAGGCCGAAGGCCGAGCTACGTTCGGATAATTGAAAAACCATCTCGAAGAAAGCAAGTAACTAAGGGCGAGGCCGAAGGCCGAGCTGCGTTCAGGAAGAAGCTAAACCATCTTGAAGAAAGTAAGTAACTAAGGCGAGGCCGAAGGCCGAGCTACGTTCTGACAAATGATAAACCATCTCGAAGAAAGCAAGTAACTAAGGGCGAGGCCGAAGGCCGAGCTGCGTTCAGGAAGAAGCTAAACCATCTCGAATAAAGTTAATTAATATTAAGATTGAGTTAATTTAATTTAAATTTTATTATAAAGTCCACGCTTCTAACGGTAAATATACCGTGCATCCTAGAACCTCGCGGTTATTCCCGGCTGGATGGCAAGAGGCCCGATGCTATCACCTTAGTGCCATGGACTAAGGGTAGTTCTTTGATGTGGGACGCCACTTTTGTTCTCACATTGGCACCAAGTCACGTTAGGACATCTTCAAGAGCGGCTGGCGAGGCCGAGGCTGGGGCGGAGAGCTTCAAACGCAGCAAATATAGAAATATAATTCAAGATTTCGAATTTGTTGCGTTTGCGGTTGAAACCCTCGGCCCGTGGAGCAGTGAAGCCAAAAGAGGCTTGAGCTGGTTGACGCAACTGGTGTCCCGCCATCAAGGGCTTATGTACTTCATTCAAAGGGTAAGCCTTGCCATCCAGCGGGGTAATGCCGCAAGTGATCTAAGAACATTTGAAAATGCCCGTTTTGATAATTATTTTAATGTTTGTTAGGTAGGTTTTAATTGTTTAGTTATTAATATTACGTTTTTATTTTTATGAAATAAATAGATTTAGTAAACGATATTATATTCTATCGAAGAAAGGAAGTCTTTAAGGAAGGCGGAAGAGGATTTTTGGTTTACCTGAACGCAGCTCGGCCTTCGGCCTCGCACTTAGTTCCTTCCTTTCTTCCAGAAGGTTTATCGTCTTCCTGAACGCAGCTCGGCCTTCGGCCTCGCCCTTACTTACTTCCTTTATTTGAGAAAGGTTTATCGTTTACCTGAAAGCAGCTCGGCCTTCAGCCTCGCCCTTAGTTAGTTACTTTCTTTAAGAATGTTTATCGATTACCTGAACGCAGCTCGGCCTTCGGCCTCGCCCTTAGTTACTTACATTCTTCTTTGGAATACGAATTTCACGCGAGCGGAGCCGCGGGCTCAGCTAGTGGGTTAATAAAATTGAGGTACCTACTAATCGTATCTAGTCAAGCGCTGAGAGCTTCTTAGTTCGAATCATGAGTAGATTAAAAATCCTAATGTGCGTGCAATACTTTATCCTGTTTTTGCAAATAGTGCAAAGGCGGACTTATCCCTTACAGAGATTTTTTACAGTCATCCTTTGGATGTTTGAGATTCGATAATATAGTGGAATGTACCTAAGTAGGTAGTAGCAAAAAAGTTGCGTGACAATTGAAGATAAAAATAATAATAAGAATACTTATTAATACATACATATAAGTACATGCTAGTAAAATATAAGCCATACATGTTTAATACATATAAATTACTAAATATATAGATACAAATAATTACTAAATATATAGATATATAATATATACAAATAAATATACATACATACATACTTGTCCATCCAGGTAAGTATGAAATAAAAGTGGTTTTTGTTTTTTAGGTATTTACTTCACATTGACGGAGGTAATACAGTTTACAGGTAATTCATTCCGTTCCGAGAGGCTTCCGGAGTTCCGAGAAGGTTGGCTGGCAACCCTAAATGTAACCCAATAACATATTTGAAAAAAAAAGCTGTTAGAAGGAACATGACGCGAGAAATGGTTTATTGCTATTGTTTTCATGTGTATAAAACTTTAAAAAATGCGAGTACATTTTGTTATGATTAAAACATTTAAACAAATATGACATTGGCTATACATAAGTTCGTGTTTTCCGCCCAGTTCAGTAGCGGGCACGGCCAATGGGAAATACTAACATGGCACCTGGTTCACGAAGGTGTTATGGGCTGACATCACTGATGTTTTAGGTGATTTGATTAGCCAACCGTGTTAGTTTCCGTAAAAAAGAAAACTTGCTCATGCTTCATCCAAGTAGGTAACTATGCATGGAGTGATCTATGTAAATTAACCTGCGTTAACTTATCTACAACCACAGTGTTGTGTGCGGTGCTTGACCACACACACACTCCATTACGGCGTTTGAACCTAAAACTAGACTAATGCGAAGCTTCTCGACCAAACAACGGCAAACTTTCACGTCTTGTGTATACTTATTGTACATTTCTGTCAAAAACAAAATGGATGATGCGCGGTTCAAAGGTGGTGGGCTTGCTCGGGCGAGGGACCGGCTCAGCGCCTCGCCGGAAAAATAGGAAAATCGGCATCATGGCGACTTTCCGCACCTGCCGTAGATCAAGCCCGCAGCGCCATTACTCACCGGCTGAAGATTACCTGACGCGTTCCCCGAGTCTCCTCCCCCGCCCGCGACCAGCTCCGCCGCCCGCACTAGACCCGCTGCGCTAACTAGCTTCACTGGAGGCGCCGCGCCGCGCGCATGCACTTGGCATGAACGCAGAGCTGTGCACGGTCTAAGATCTAAGAGTAGCTAACCGACCCTCATCAATTTTTTTATGTAATCCGGTATGGGTGGCTGAGTCGGAGGGGCCAAAGCACATGCTCCGACCAGCCAATATATCACCTCCGAGAGGGTAGGTGCTATACCGGAGAAGCTACTCAACCTCTAAGCTACTCACATATGATGAATAAATATTTATTAAAATAACTAAATAATTAAAACCTACCTAACAAACATTAAAATATCATCAAAAGGTGCGTTTTAAAAAGTTCCCCGAACGCGGCATTACATCGCTGGATGGATGGCTTTGAATAAAGTAGGCCCTTGATTGCGGGACGCCAGTTGCGTCCACCAGCAGAGGGCCAAGCCTCTTCAAGATGCTTTTGGCTTCACTGCTCCTCGGACCGAAGGTTTCAATCGCAAACGCAACAAATTCGAAATCTTGATTAATATCACCATTCTATGTAAAGATCTACGATCGAGTTTTACTGGTAGGTCTTTTGTACCGTGTGGGGCCGGTACTTTAAAAGAATAGCCCCACTGCATCTCTCCCCGTGTATGTCGTAAAAGGCGACTAAGGGATATGACTCCCTTCTTATATTACTAGGTGGTAAGGTTCAACCCGCCCGGGTTGGTACCACCGCACTAAATGAAAGGTCGGTCGAAACGGCTATGGTAAATAGTTTGTGTTTTCCGTCCAGTTCAGTGTAGCCGGCACGACCTAAGGGAATCACTGACGTGGCACCAAGTTCATCCGGTGTTATGGGCTGACATCACGGATGTTGTAGGTGAAGAAGCCAACCGTGTCAGCATCAATAAAAAAAAAAAAAAAGGTCTACTGGGAACAAAATTCCAAGTGATTTTTATGGTAAATCTACTGAGATGAAAATTCCCAGCAGTACAACTTGGTAAGACTACTGAGAACGGCCGGAATAAATGAAATGAAAAACAAAAATATCAAACATGTTTATTGTTTAGACTATTCCAGTGAGCTATCGTGTACGTGGCGGGTAGTAACGCTGCGCGGCGATGAGTGGGGGTGGGGGTGGGGGTGCGGGCAGCGTCTGGGCTGGCTCTAAACACTTATTTATCTAGCTCCGATAAATATTACTATCCATCAGCGGCTTGGACCTACCTCGCGCCAAAATGGGCTCTCAGTCTGAAAGTAAAATGTATTACCTACCTACGAACGAGTAGGTACACTCTCCTAAAGGCGGACTTATTGTAAAAGGTTATTCAATATCTATACCGGGATCCCGTTGTTTTTGGGGCTGGAGTGAATTGATATTTGGCGTAACGGTTGTGATGTTTTTTTGCAGTTAACCTAAAGACCATCGAAAATGAATTAGCTTTTCTTTGAAATGGCTTCATCTTACGTATTATGATTCTTGGAACTGAGCTCCATCCAAGTGAAAACTCGTTTAAAATTATATTTTATGAAGTCAAATCTGACTATTTTTCATAATTATTGTTAGGACGGACTCTCAGTCAGTGCTTTGTGGTATCCTTAGATATCAATCTAGGTCATTTTTACACTTCTACGGTACTTAATAAGAATAACCCCACTGCATCTCTCCCCGTGCATGTCGTAAGAGGCGACTGAGGGATAAGGACAAGATACTGCGCTAAAGGGTGACAGGATAGCCACTTCTCACCTTGGCGCAGTCCTTCCACCTAGTCATGCAGCAGGTGGGTTCTTCGTGCCTTACTTGCTGCTTGATCTTGTCCGTATACTGTGCTAAACGTGGTGGTCGGTGTTGTGCTGTAATTTACCAGAGTCCTTATAGCACAACACCGATTACTCTGCTTACCCTGATTGTCGGGATACAGCGTGTGTTATGTATGTATGTACCTACTACCTCACCTAATAAGATTAGGAAAACATACTTATCGACATTTGTACGTTTAAAATGAACAACGGATAATGCCTTTCATAAAAAATACCTCAGGTGCTTCGAGAAAAGGACGGTACGGCCGTGTTTGCTCGACTTGGCGGTGGCACTGCCGTGCCCCCAGATACTTATCATAACTCGAAATGAGAAGGAAAGTGGTTTTATTTACATACATTTTACCCTCGAATTTTAAATTGACAAGACAGACAGTAGAAAACACAGAAGTAGAAAATGTCTCTAAAAGTTGCCACCGGAAACAGACATGAATGTTTAAAGAGGTGAGTGGAACAAGTTCCCACCATGAAGGAAATTCTCACTTATTTATTTACGGAACGAGTCGTGCGTCGAAGCCTCGGATAAGAATTTGTGCTGGACTCTCTTTGGCTGGACTGCGTTCATATTCATGTTTTTAAGTATTGTCATTTTTTTTTTCGTTTATAGCAATTGTATAAATATTGTTTCCTTTCTTTTCCAAATTTAAACAAATGTATATATTTCATATTTATCTATATACTAGCTGTGCCCGCGGCTCCGCCCGCTCTCATATTTGACTTCTCTGCTAAAACCTCATAAGCCATTTAACGTGACGAAATGTAGCCTATAATTGATGGGAAGAACGAAGCTATCTGTAAAAGCAAACTGTATTAAAATCGGTTCTGTAGTTCTCAAGTTATAAGCGGCCAGACAGACATACATACAGACAGAAAACAGACGCTGGATTTTATTATAGGTAAGGAAGGATATTATCTATAAGTTTGTTGATATTATTAATTGTAGGATTAAAATTAAATTGTAGAAACTTTACTGGTTTAGGTGTTAGACTAGAGTTAATTTTCTATACAGGGTGTCCCAGAAACCGACGATAATCCTTTAACAGGAGATAGGGCTGCTAATTACCTCTCAGAATATCTAATTTTAGGGTAAGTAAAAATGGCTTAGTTTTTGAGATATTGTCATTTTTGTAAAAATCCAAAATTTTCTCCCTCAGCTCATTTTTTTAAATGCCACAAGTACAAATGTAAGATTTTCTTAAATCTAGTTTTTGTCAAATATTCCTGAAAAATAAAGCTTTCACGCGGTATAATTTATTTTTTCATGTTTAATCATGTTTAGCTGAAAAAAGACTTAAGAGCCACATGTTAAAAAAATTTCAGCCTCATCCCTTGAGTTTGGCACATCGCGGTGAAAAAAAAATTACTACACTAAAGTGGCATTATGCAACAAAAATACGCCCATCTAATGTAGTTTTTAAAATGGTACATCACTTACCGATTTGCCCAATAATTTATGAGATATTGTTATTTAACTGCAAAAAGACCTCGGAATTTGGTAACTGTTCTACCAACTACGAATTGGTATAAAATAAACACTTGAAGTAATTGGTCTTTATTAACCTGTTAAAGTAGACGTTCAAATAGTTTACAACCTGCAGAAATGCTAACTCGACATCTTCTCACAAATGCCCGGTTGATGCGTCGAGCAAGTACTCGATGCAAGTGCAGATACGGCCACCTATGCTATGTAAATAGTTTGTGTTTTCCGTCCACTTGACTATAGTCGGCACGACCGAAGGGAAGCACTGACGTGGCACCAAGTTCACCCGGTGTTATGGGCTGACATCACGGATGTTGTAGGTGATGTAGCCAACCTTGTCAGTTTACATAAAAAAAACCTGAGCTACTGCCGTAATTCTTTCTTTGAGCTCTATGAAGTTTTCCACCGGTTTCCCGTAAACTTTTGCGCAGCCATCATTTTGCAACCACCTCCGTATGGTCAATGGTACATCTTTTAAAAGGCTCTGAAGCTCCTGTTGCAGAAACTCAAGATAATTCGCCCGTTTAAAGTTTCTACAATTCAACGGACGTCTTGTGGCCTCCTAGCCACTTGCATCCCCACAGATAGACAGGACGTCTAGATCACCGGATTTAAATCCGTTAGATTTTTATTATTTGGGCTATTTAAAAGAAAAAGTTTACTGGAAACCGGTGGAAAACTTGATAGAGCTAAAAGAAAGAATTACGGCAGTACCTAGCTCAGGATTTTTTTAAATGTAAACTGACATGGTTGGCTACATCACCTACAACCCGTGATGTCAGCCAATAACACCAGGTGAACTTGGTGCCACGTCAGTGCTTCCCTTCGGTCGTGCCGGCTACACTCAACTGGACGGAAAACACAAACTACATAGAATAGGTGGACGTATCTGCACTTGCATCGAGTACTTGCTCGATGCATCAACCGGGCATTTGTGAGAAGATGTCGAGCTAGCATTTGTGTAGGTGGTAAACAATTTGAACATCTACTTTAACAGGTTCATAAATACCAATTTACTTCAAGTGTTTATTTTATTCCAATTCGTACTTGGTAGAACAGTTATCAAATTCCGAGGTCCTTTTGCAGTTAAATAACAATATCTCATAAATTGTTGGGCAAATCGGTAAGTGATGTACCATTTTAAAAACAACATTAGATGGGCGTATTTTTGTTGCATAATGCCACTTTAGTGTAGTAATTTTTTTTTTCACCGCGAAGGGCCAAACTCAAGGGATGAGGCTGAAATTTTTTTAACATGTGGCTCTTAAGTCGTTTTTCAGCTAAACAGGATTAAACATAAAAAAATAAATTATACCGTGTGAAAGCCTTACTTTTCAGGAATATTTGACAAAAACTAGATTTAAGAAAATCTTACATTTGTACTTGTGGCATTTAAAAAAATGAGCTGAGGGAGAAAATTTTGGATTTTTACAAAAATGACAATATCTCAAAAACTAAGCCATTTTTACTAAACCTAAAATTAGATATTCTGAGAGGTAATTAGCAGCCCTATCTCCTGTTAAAGGATTATCGTCGGTTTCTGGGACACCCGTATATATAATTGTAACTGTTTGTTTCTTTAAAAGTTTAAAAATAAAAAAATTAAAATAATTTACACGGTATGGTTGGCTGAGTCAGAGAGACCAGAACAAATGCTCCGACCAGCCAATATTACTTTCGAGAAGGTCTCCGATGGGACTACAGAGAAGCACACAGTCGAGGCTGCTATGCGGTTGGTCGTCTAGTACGGTGGTATCAACCCAGTCGGCTACAATTTGAGCTTACCACTACCACCTAGTAAGGTGCAAGGGAAGGGGTCTACAGTTCATACCACACGCTGTATCCCGACAATCGGTGTAAGCAGATTAATCGGAGTTGTGCTGCAAGTACTCTTGTAAATTACAGTAGAACACCGACCACCAAGTTTAGCTAAGTATTCGGAAAAGATAACTATCAAGCAGCAAGTGAGGCAAGAAGAATCATATGCTGCATGACTCAGTGGAAAGACCATTCCAAGGTGAGAGGTGGCTAACCTGTCACCCTTTAGCACAGCATCTTGTGCTATCCCTTAGCCGCCATGCACGGAGAGAGATGCAGCACGGGTCTACAGTTTTGTATATATTTCTAAATTTTTTTTAACATGGCTTCGTCCACTTTTATTTCGGTTACATAAAACATTATTCTATTTGATAAGATGAATTTGATTTACACCCATGCGAAACTCGAGTTATAGCTTCTCCAATATTAAGCTCGAAACGACAGTGGTTACTTTAGATAGTTTTTTTATACTTCAGCTACAGTATGTAAAACTTAATATATAGTGATATTTTATGTTTATATGTTAGTACTAAGCACGTACTCGCTTTATATATATTTTTATTAGAAAAATGCAAAGCTAGTGTCCGATGCCAATTACGACCATTGAACCGTGCAAGTTGACTGTTCGCAAAAATTATGCGACGTCATCATGAAGGTGCAAGAGAGCGAAAATTTGGAGATAATACGTAACGGTCCGGTGGCGTAGTTGGTTATCGCGTTGGCGGCTCAAGCCAAAGACCCAGGTTCGAATCCTGGCCGGGATGTATTTTTTCCAATGATTTTCGCTTTGCATTTTTCTAATAAAAATATTAATATATAGTGAACGAAATATGAGCAACTATTAAATAAAACGGAGTAAACATGTTTTCGGCAGCTCTCCCGTAGGCTACACTGTTCGACCTTGTATGAAGGCAGCTGGTTGCGCACGGTATATGCTAAAAGCCTGCTCAGGTGTGCTTCTGGGGCTTTTAAAGCCTTCAATGAGATATAAAGCTAAATTTGTATAGTCAAAGTGGGGAGTTTGAGATATTTAAAAATACGAAATTAATGCATAAACACGGAGTTTTAATAGCATTTTGTCTAATTTTAAAATTGTTATTATTCAAACTAAATTTTGCCCGCGCCTTCGCTCGCGTGAAATTCGTATTTAAAAAGAAGAAGTACGGTAAGCCCGCTACGGTACCTTTATTTCGGGGCGCGGAACAATTCGGTTTGTATGACAGCCACACCTTAGCGTAACCGGAAGTTGATTTTATTTAGACTGTCCTGTGTCACGTATAGTCAAATGTGCTTGTACCAAGTTTAATCGAATTCGGATAAATTCGGTTTAAGAGTTATGGAGGAACATACATACATACAAAAAATATTTCTAAAAATCGTCAATTTAGTTATAGTATCATACAATAGAGTCTACAAACGCAATATCTCATAAAAAAGTCACTTTCTCCATGACCATCCCTTACAGATTTATTATTAGTATTGATCAGATTATACTTTTTTATTTTTATGTAATGCGGTATGGGTGCCTGAGTCAGAGGGGCCAAAGCTATGCTACAACAAACAAATATCACCTCCGAGAAGGCAGGTGTCATACCGGAGACTTCCGCTTTGGATTGCTGGCAATACTGGACTAGAGAACACAGTCGAGGTTGCTATGCAGACATCTTACATCCAGTACGGTGGTACCAGCCCAGTCGGCTACAATTAGAGCCTACCACCTATTAAGGGGCAAGGGAAGGGCCCTAATTACTGTTTGTTCAATTTGACATGAGTCTATCAAATTGCCTGAGTAGGAATACGACACCACTAATAGTAAGCTTGGTTTATTAAGATTTTACATGTCGTGCACTTAGTTAGCTTATTAACTGTTTTATTTTGAAATCTGCACACATCTTTGAGTATTTTCATCCTACAAGTGAAATGTAAAGTTTTTCATATTGCTGTTTTTAGGTTAAGTGGACGAACTGGGAATGGTCATTCTGGGGTGTGGTCTTTTTGGGAAGTGGTCATTTTAGGAAGTGGTCATTTTAGGAAGTGGTCATTTTAGGAAGTGATCATTTTAGGAAGTGGTTATTCTGGGCCGAAACGATTTGCTACACAGGACAAACCTAGTTTAGTCTAGAAGCTTACCATATGCATATGTAGAAATTGTAAAATTATCGAAGAAATAAATACGAAAAGAATTATGGTAAATATTTCAGCAAAATATGAAAACATTATTCGACATTAATAAGGTCTGTCGTAATAGTTAAGTAGGCTGTCGGTTGCTAAGAGCCTTGTCCAGTCGAACAAACAAATAATTTTGTTCAAATGTTTTGAAAGTTTTGTTCGGCCTCAAGCAAATTACCCCCATCTTGATTTCAATTCTAAAGTTACGCGCTCATTCCCCTCCTCGATACCCCGCATACCTGCTGAGGTTATATCAAGGTTATACCAGTTTTCTACGTTAAACATAATAGGATTATTTTAGATGTTATTATAATACATAATTTTTCTTTTGATTTTACTTATAAATCTAAAGATTGATTGGAAAAATAATAAATTTTTTTCGAGGCGCACGTTAGGCAAATTGCGTACACTCTTTTTTCTTGGTTATTTTTATGTATTACTTTTTATTTCTAAATTAGTATAATTTATTTTATAATTTTTTAGGTTTTCGTACCCGTACAGAAGTCTATTATACTAAGCCTACGCCGTCCGTCCGTCCGTCCGTCTGTCTGTCTGACGGTGTCCTATCTTTAAAGGTCTGTATCTTTTGAACCGTAATGTTATAATGGTGGATATACTAACAAATAATACAACACAAAAACAATACAATGAAAGGTTTGGTTTTTGCTCTATTATAAAAACGATAATACATCTACACGTCAAACTTAGTGTGATTATAGTGCAAACTCTAAAGTACAACATACAATTATAAAAATAACCCAATTACGTGGCGATACGGAAACCTCGGTGCGCGAGTCCGACTCGCACTTGGCCGGTTTTTTTAATTCCTATTGCTAAAAACGGTCGGTTAGTATTGTTCTGTAAATTCACCTCAGTTCTTGCAGCACAAAACTGATTAGTTTGCTCAGACCGACTGTCGGGATATAGCGTTAATGATATGTATTTTTTTTTGTCAATGTGTGTGCAATAAGACTTTTCTATTATATTCATACTTCCTTCCGTGAATGTCTGAAAATATATAAAAAAAATGTATATTCGTAAAGGGAGGCACTGATGTAGCATCTAGTTCAACAAGGTGTTATGGGCTCACATCACTGGCGTTGTTAGGTGGTGTAGCCAAACATGTCAGTTTCCATAAAAAAAAAAAACTAATGGAATCGACTCATGCCGGAAACTTTTACAAACTGTTGTTGAAAATATTTCAGCTATCGAATGTTACGAGAATTTTATTAAAATCTCGAAAATGTTGGCCGCTTTTGAACATTTTGAAATTTACAGTAGAGTTTAGCTTCAGTTTATAAATAGATACCTACAGAATTACGAGTGCTCTGTTTCGGCTAGCATTAATTTATAATATACATTTAAACAAAACTTTCCACCTAATGGCAAAGTTTGACAATACGGATGCCTGCCGCCCGCAATTTGCTATTTTTCATAAAGAAACATAACCATATGACATTTCGGAGTTCGGACTATCGAGACCAGACAAATCCAATGCTGGATTCACAGCTATACGGGTAGCGCCCGCAGTGTTCTGAAACGAGTGTTCAGTACGATAGATAGAAAGAAATACTTTATTGCTCCAGAAAACATTTTACATAAACAGACAATAAGTAATCTACATGAGGGGCAAAGGCGGACTTATCCCTTAACAGGGATTTCTCTTTGGATGTTTGAGAGTCGTATGTTGTGAGATATAAGTAGGTAGTAGCAAAATACATGAGTGTGGGAATGTATAATATAATGGAAAATAACTATGATAAACTATAATAATATACACTACATATAATTACGTACTAGTTAATTAAACATATAAATTACTATTTATAAATTACATTAAATACATATGAATTACAAGTTATATAATACATAATACCAAAATGTATACATACATACTTGTCCATTCAGAATTAAAGGATTTTTTAGCTTTTGTCTTCACATTGACGGAGATAGTACAACTTTAAGTGTTTTTTGAATAACGGAAGCGACTTGCAGTGCCGTACAGTGCGGTAATAGATTCCACAGCCGAGCTGCGTGCACAGAAAATGAGTTTGTTTAGAATCCAGTTTTATGAGTGGAAATGGCTAAGATATTATCATCACTTGACCGAAGCGTTACACCGTGGGAAGATAAGTACTGAAAACGCGAAGATAGGTACTCGGGAGCAGAAGGGTTGTTGATACAAGAATAAAGGAGGCCAAGAATGCGGAAATTTCTGCGGATACAATACGGGTGCTCCGCTTTGCTGTGAAACGATGAATGTGCAGCGAGCGATGCGCTCGCGTGTGCGTGTACGGGGGTCCGGGTACTCCGGGTGCGGGACGCGGGTGGCGTTATATGGGCTCTACCCGGAGCATTGACTTATACGGACGAATGGTCAATGGTCCCGTACGGAACAAACCGCGTCGCTGTGAAACGATGTTCTAGCGCCTCACGTGTGTCTCCGCTCCGGGAGCCCGTACGGTCGACCCGTACGCGTCTCCCGTATAGCTGTGAAACTAGCCCAACAAAGCCTCATATGTTGAACATACACCATACATACATACATATGCTGCCAAAATCATAACCCTCCCTTTGGCTTTGCCGTAGTCGAGTAAAAAGTAAAGCGAAGCGGTCGAGTTGTATTGTTGAAAGCCGCTAGCAGTCCAGCCAGCCCGCTTGCAGCCAGCAGCAGCGCAGCGCCAGTATGGGCGTTGCGCTTTGTCGCATATTGTGGGCGATAGATGCATGGCCTCAGCATTTAGCGATTTTCCTTCTTAGCACTTTGAACACTGCTGAAAAATCGGTATACTTACCGTTTAGGCTATAGGAATCACCATTAGAGGACATATTAATGTTCCGTGGGGGTGACGGTGACGGGTGACCGCGAGACAGTCTTTCAAACCTTCAATTGAGCTAGGGAAGAGATTCAGTGGGGCTATTCTTTTTAAGTATCGACCCCACACGGACACGGAAATGGTCAGTTCGTCTGTTATCGTCTGTCTGGTATAGCTGTGTTGTCGTATGTACGCGTTGTAATCCAGTCTCCCAAAATTATAACGTCGTAAGTACATATTATCTGCGAGAAGCTGGTTTTTTTTTGCGTTGTGCGTCAGACTTTGCTACATTGCATTGAAGAAAGGCTCAAATTCAAAAGTGATAGAAAAGAACAGCATGTACTATTTTCGCAAATATCTTTGCAAAATGAACATACTATAGTTGCAAATGTCAGCGTCGGTAGCTCAGTGGTGCGGTCAGTCGACTGTTGATAAGCAACCCTGAGCGCAGTCGGTAATTGGATGGGTGACCGCTCGATCGTTGGAGGCTGGCTGTGGTTCGGATTTCTCCCTTCTTACCTTACTAGTTGTGTAGAGGAACGAATGACGGCT
This sequence comes from Nematopogon swammerdamellus, assembly GCA_946902875.1. Taxonomy (NCBI): domain Eukaryota; kingdom Metazoa; phylum Arthropoda; class Insecta; order Lepidoptera; family Adelidae; genus Nematopogon; species Nematopogon swammerdamellus. The sequence continues at coordinate 19,831,204 of OX336337.1, read as the reverse complement.
GGTTTTTTTTCTTTTGCGCGTTTCACATAAATTGAACGGTTGAGCGATTTAGGGTCTGTGGAAAAAAAAAAGGAAAAAAATTATATATTCTAAGAATACGAAACGCATTTCAACGCGTGGGATTAGTGAGGCTAGTGAGTGCTTTGTAGAGTGCCATTAATTTTGTTTAAGGTGACATGTAACTGCAAACATGTGTGAATTGGTTGAAGTGGCAAAAATGACTTTGTGAGAGCGTGAGAGACCCCTATGCACATTCCAGACAGTGAAGAGAAAAAAAAATATATATCAGACGAGTACGTGTTAAAATGTTATGATAAAGTCATGTACTGCCGAGAATTGTATGGCTATTTCAGGTGAAGCTGCGTGTCGTGTGTAATTGGCGAGAGATGGGGTTCTCGCGGATTCAGCGCAGACAGCGACGCGAGGCAGACTGTGAGGGCACTGCTGTTCGCGTCAATAGACGTGATGCTGGTCGTTCGTCATGCTGTCTCATCGGAGTCAGGCCAACTGCCTGGAGTCCAGCTTCCTGGGGTTTCAAATGCTTGGAATCTTGGCTTGAGGAGGCACGTACCCGTGCGTCTGAAATGGAAGATCGCGTCGCGCGAATGTTGCGTCACAAGTGCGGGCAGTACAGTGTGTAATTGCGATGGACAGTGCTTACGATACAGTGTGTTCAAGAATGACTGTGGTTGTCAGGAGACGAAAATGGTTGGAACGTGATACTTAAAATTAACATGTAATTTTATTATGTTGTAATGTATGTGTTTGTGAAACAATGAACACAGCGAAAGGGTTGCGTTAAAGTAAAAACACAAGTTGGTTTGATAATATGTAAGTTCAAGTAAATATGCTGTGAGGTGGATTGGACGGAATCACCTGTACTGTAACAATGAATTTAGTTAAGCATGTTTCATGGATTTTATTGTGTTGCTTTCGTTAAATAACGCGCAGTCGTAATCAGGTATTAGTTATGTAATTGTTTTGTAATATGTTTTAATTGTTTGTTCATGCAATAATGCAAACTGTCAATTTACATACAGATGGCGACATCTGTCGGTCGCATAAGTTACTGCGTGAAAGTTTAACGATTCGTTAAGGGATGAATTTGTATGGAAATCGGTAGACGACTGGTGGCTAGAGTGTGCAACTTTTATAAATTTTGTTATGTGAGTAGCGTATTAGTCCTTTCTCGAAGGAAATTGTGAGAGACGTCGCTAGAGGGCGTGGAAAAATATAATATTAGATTGTATCAAAACGGATTTTTGAGGGAGCTTTTATATAGATTTGCACGGGAGACAGGGAAACATTCTTGTGTTAGACGTAGAGCGTTCAAGTCGTGGTTCTGGGAGATTTGGGAGTTTTGCGAGATTCGAGAAAAAGGGGTTATTTGAGTATTAAGAAAGTCTAGATCCAAGTAAAATAGTTGCATAAAAGTCAACGGCGAGTTTGAAGGCGTAGTCAAGTGAGGCGAGAGCAGCACGCTGTTCACATAAGTTAAGTGTGATTGTTTTATAATCCTTCATATGAAACTCAATTATTTTATTGTAGAGTGTTTTATAATTTTGACCGATTGGATGTGAGGTGGATTAACGATTAAGTAATAAATAATTAGTAGAATAGAAATCATTGAATTATTTTATTTTAGAGAATTTGTTTGAAAATTATCTTGAGTTTCATATGATACTTTATTTTATTGATAATTATTTGATCCATACATTTATTTGTTTGTGAGTTTAAGGTTTAATATAAGAGACAGTTGGGTAATTTAAATTTACGAGATTTGGTAGTGCTTATTTTGGAAGTTAGAAGAAGCTAGACAGTGGTTTTTTTTTAGGTTCCGTTTTTTCCACTGTTCAGTAGAGCTTAAACGGAACCAATTTAGAATGATTTGAAATTTATTGGAAAAGAACTAATAAACATTTCTTTAAATTTCTATGTATGTTTGAATTTTGCATTCCTTATTCTTAAAAAAAAATAGATTCGATAACACAATCATTTACCCCTTCCAATTAATACAACCTACTTTGACGAAGTTAATTCACACCCTGAAGTTTGATTACAATTGAAACTTATAGTAAGACATCTTTTAATTGTTCTAAGTAAAGTTCTTTATTTCATCGAAGGATGTATCCTTAAATTACCTGAGACAATAATCTCGTATCACTTTCATTAAAGTTAGTTGGGAACGATTCGAATTTAATAAAGTTAGTTTCATTGCTAGTATACATTTTATTTCAATTCAAGGTGGAGTTTGACAGTTATTTAAATACACACTTCTCAAAGACACTTCCTTTTATAGAAGCAAAGCATAATTGAACTTCTGGAGAGCTTTGTCAGTAGCGACAAATGCCGACCGAGTGGTCGAAAAATCGAGTAAGCACAGTCAAAGAAAAATCATTTTTGTGATAAGATTCTGTTGACTTTTATGGAAAGTCTACTGACAGTAGTCAGTAACCTAACCCACATTACACGTTCGCTGAAGTCAGAGGGTTGAAAATCTTGAATATTATTTGATTTACATCTGTCACAAATCTGGTTTTGTGTGACCTACGTCACTTGACCATAAAAAAATATATACCATCACAAGGTAATAATCTGCGCAGTTTAGTGTATCGTCTGACGATATGCTATTTTGCTACTCGAAATATTAGTCACCGGCCGGGACTAGTATAATAAATACCTAACAGTCCGAAAGTTTAAGTTTCGTCACTGGAAATCTTAATTCTAGGACAGATGGGTACATTTGTGGCGACTCGATAAAAGATCTCTAAAATTCAGTTATGTGTTAGAAACACTATACAAATAGGGTTGGTGGACAACTGAACATAACACACGACTCGACCGGTCATCATTAAATACAAAGGTCAATCACATTCATTTAGGGAAATAATTGTTGAACTTGCGCTTACGAATTGGAGTTTCTTTTTCAGATATCTGTTGACGTACATATTAATTGACTTTGAATTGAACATTCCTAACTGCTTTATTGGTTACTTTAAATTTCGAAAAATTTAATATAGACGATCACTACTGGGGGCCTTCACACTTGCTAACCGTGACAGGATTGTTTTCTAAATTAATTCTATTGGAATTAATTAAAACATAGAACAAAAAAAAAAACACAACGTAGATTAAAACCATAAAGTAGTGGGGAGTTTAGAAAGTCTGGGAGGCGAGAAATATTAATAGTTGTATAATTAAAACTGAATGGATTTCCTAATTGTAATAGTGTGTGTTTTCAGGAAATAATTTAATTGTGTTCTCATTTTGTAAATTGTTTGTGTGAACGCGAATTTGTGGCACTCTCTGCGAGCTACTTGGTGTAAGGTTGGGGCAGTTCGGGGGTAATAAGTAAATTCATTAAAGTATAGTTTGAAACAGTTAGCCTTGTAATTGTTTTGACGGGTTTTCCAGTTTTTTTTTGGGCTACTCATTAGGAGTACATACATAAAAGAAATTTTGTCCTAATTATTTCAGTTGTAGCGGTAATAAAATTATTAAATGATTGTTTTACAGTACGTTAACGTTAAAATATTGCGGAATATTTAGTAATGTTAGTTGTTGTAGAAATAGTAAGTAGAGAAGATAGATTATAGTTTTGTTTATTTTTCATACAGTTAAATGCTAGTTGCGTTAGAAATCGTAATCGGTTAAATACAAATATATACGGTTAAATACAGTTTACGTTGCGAATAGGCGGTTTTTTTCTCAATAGTTAGGCGGTAGTTTAGTAGTAGGCGAAACGGTATTTATTAAAAAATAGGGCGCGGTAGAGTTTAGTTTTGGTAGGCAAGTTAGGGCGTTTAGTTCTTATATATAGCGTAAACGTATTTTAGAGGGTATATCGGTTTTGATAGGTAATAGGTAGGCGAGAAGTAGTTGAAGATGTCTGAATCGGTTCGGGGGCGCGGCAGAAAGCGGAGAGGTACGTCCATGGCAACAGATAGTTCGGATAAGAGGACGAGACGAGAAGAAGTACGTGGAAGTGACCCACAAATTGGATTGCTCGAAACATTGAGTGGGAAGTTGGATCAGATTTGCAAACGATTGGATGATTTGGAGAAGGTCGGACAGAAGTCGACGAGAGTGGCGAGCGTGGTTGCTAACGATGAAGGTGCGCCGGGGTCACTCGCAAGGACTGTTTCGCAGAGTTCGGGAGAATCGAGTAGCAGCACAGGAAATGTTTACGTAATTAAACCGACTGTTGACAAGCCTATTTTTAACGGAAAAGGTGACGTGAACCCTATGAGGTTCTTGAGGAAGCTGAAACGTTATATCAGTTCCATAAAGGCTCAAGATCGATCGGTGGAGGTGGCAGTGGAGTGTCTGGCCGGGCCCGCGGCTAAAATCTTGGAGATGTACTACGAAAATTGGAGGAATTGGGAGAACTTCGAAACTGACTTCAAGAGAGTTTACTGGGGGCCTAGACAGCAAGAGAATGCTAAATTTCGACTTATGAACACGACCTGGAGCCCAGCGCAGGGTCAGAGCATGTCAGAGCATTTCGCAGATCAGCTGGAGACTGTTCAAGGTTTGACCATTCCTTTGGGTCAAACCGATTTAGTCAACAGTGCGATGCGCCATTTTCCGCCGGACATCCAACGCTTGTGGTTTACTAGGAAGGAAGAGGTGAATATTTACACTGCAGCAGAGTTTTTGCGGGATCTTGAGCAAAATGTGGTGATAAGAGCAAGCAGTGCCGGCAATGTACAATCTACAAGCCGAGGTGCCATGCAGCAGAGAAACACGCGCGGAGGATGGCAAGTCCATCGGGGAACCTCATGGAATCGCTATCAGTCAGTTGGGCGAGATGATGCTGTCTTATCAGCTGCGATGTACGGAGGTCAGACGAATAATAATAATAATCATTTCATTCGGGGCCGAGCGGCAAACAGAGGCGCGCGCCGAGGCAACGGGAGACGTGGAGGAGCGGGAAACACACGAAATACAGAAATGTATCGAGCGATTAAGTGGCAACCTCAGACTGAAACGCGTGACGGCGATGTAATTAATAAGACTGCAACCACGGAGAATAATGAAAAAACGACGTCGGGAAACGAACGGAACCAGCGCTATTAATGCCGCGTATGCAGCTGGAAAAGTCCGAGGAGAGCGGTATGAATTCTATATATAAATACATGACGAAATGCGGATGGAAGCCAGGCGAGGGCTTGGGACGGTTATCTACAGGAAGTAAAAGGCCTATTGAGTATGTGACTACTATTAGAGGGCAACCAGAAATGACTGAAATAATATCGTTATTAAATGACCGTTGTGAACAGATGTGTCAGGAGCGAACATATGATCAAACAGACGATAAGAGTCATTGGCAAATAAATGCTTTATACACCGACGTGTTTTCAGACGACGAAGATAGTCAAGAGTACGCATTGCCGGCGTTACCAGAAATAACGATAACTTTATACGGAAAAAGTATAAATGCGTTAGTCGACACGGGAAGTCAAGTTACCGCCATTATGACAGAATTATATGAAGAATTTTTGGAAAGAAAAATAATAATATCACATTTACCAGTTCCTGCTATCGAGATACGGAGCGCTTTCGGATCGCGTAGTGAACGAGTTAACACACTTGTATTGTTAACAATAGAAATAAACGGCATTCAAATAGAGACACCAGCTTTAATTCTAAGAAGACTGCCAAGACAAATAGTTTTGGGTTTGGATTGGTTGGAGCGTGCCAAAGCCGTTATCACATGCGGACGTGATAAGACCCTGACGGTTGAACACCTGGGAATGACGACGCGTGTGGCGTTCGGAGCGAGTGCGGACGGAGCCGACGCAGTTGTAAAAAAAATGTTGAACAATATCACTGCAATAAATCAACGTGGGAAGACAGAGAGTGAGATCGACGCTTATGTTCGTTCATTGACGTTACCCGAAGAACATAAAAACGTATTGTTGCCATTATTACAAAAGCATAGAGATGTTTTTTCTGAACGACCTGGAGTGACCAATAAATATGTACACCACATAAAAATGCAAAATAAGAAGCCTTTCTTACAGCGAACTCATCCGATTCCTTTCGCTTATAGACAACAAGTTCTCGATAAAATTTCGGAGATGGAGTCCATGGGAATAATAAGAAGAGAAATAACAGATTATGTCAGCCCATTACATTATGTGAAGAAGCGAGATGGATCTATTAGAGTTTTGTTGGATGCGAGGGCCTTGAACAAGCAGATGATTGGAGATGGTGAAGCCCCACCGCTTACGAATGAGATATTACAATCCTTTCATGATGTTAAATATATGAGTACATTAGACTTATCGCATGCGTATTTTCATATACCATTGTCCGAAGATTCCATAAAATACACAGGGTTTACGGTGTGTGGGAAAGTATATGCATATAGAGTACTACCGCAAGGACTTAAAACGTCGGTATCGAGCTTTTCACGCGCCATGGATTATATTCTAGGAACGGAAGTGCGTGGATTCTGTCAAAACTTCATAGACGATCTGATTGTGTACTCGAACGGGACCATAGAACAACATTTAAACCACATAGATCGTGTTTTGGAAAGACTGCGAGACGCTAACATGAGTGTTGGTTTAGCGAAATGTAATTTCATGCGTACGGAAGTGAAACTGTTGGGACACATTGTGACTACAAAAGGAATAAGAATGGACCCTGAGAAAGTGAAAGCGATAAGGGAGTTTCCGGAGCCAAAGACAGTGCGTCAGTTACGCGGTTTTCTGGGTTTGATTAATTACTTCCGTCGCTTTGTAAATCGATTTGCAGAAGAAACAAGACCTTTATGTCGACTTCTAAAATAAAAAAGGGAGAAAGATGGATTTGGAACGAAGAAACCGCCAGCTGTTTCGAAAGGGTTAAGGAATTATTTTTGGATACAGTGATGTTGGAACATCCGGACATAACCAAACCCTATTATCTACAGACTGACAGCAGCGGGACGGGAATCGCCGGTTATATATATCAAATGTCTGAGGAAGGACATCCACAAATAATCAGTTTCGTCAGTAAAAGCTTATCTGGCTCTCAGTTTAACTGGTCTGTGTCTGAACAAGAATTATTTGCAATCATTTACAGTTTGACCAAGTTTGAAACATATCTACTGGGATCCAAACTAATTATTCGAACGGATCATAAATCATTGGTGTATTTGCAATGTTGGAAATTGACTAGCGCGAGAGTGATTCGTTGGTCTAATTATTTGAGTCGTTTTGATTACGAAATTGAACATGTCAAAGGGACGGAAAACATAGTAGCGGATGTCCTATCGCGACAAATTGGAAACAGCGGAGCGAATCAAACCACTCAAAGAACGTGCCCTGAATTAAACCTGTTTCTAGCAAAAAATCAAAAGATAATCGCCAATCAGTTGAAGACGGTGGGTGAACTACAAGTTGTTGATAAAGGCTTAAAGGAAATTATGCAGTATTTGGAGAATAAACAAGATAAATCACGTAACGCCGAGTACGAAAGATATAAAATTATAGACAAAGTACTGTATTACGAACGTCAAAATGGACATGGGTGTGTACTAGTCATACCAGAAGACATGCGTGATTCACTGATTACGTATGTACATGAAGAGTTAGGTCATTTTGGCCGATTTAAAGTATACTCGCTAATGAAAACGCGTTATTACTTTAAACGTATGACACGAGAAATAAATCGCGTAATTAGAACTTGCGACATTTGCCAACGAACTAAACAAGAAACAGTACATAAGGTGGGCAAGTGCAAAACTATAATTGCATTGGAGATTGGCGAAATCGTTTATACGGATTTTCATGGACCATTACCTATAAGCACATTCGGAAATCAATATATACTCGTTATTCAAGACGCTTTCAGTAAATTAATTCGATTGTACGCAATGAGAAAGGCAACGTCTCGAGCAGCTGTATGTTGTGTGAAGAAATTTTTCAAGGAAATACCGATTAAAAGGATTATCAGTGATAACGGATCTCAATTCACTGCAAAATATTGGACCTCTGAGTTAACCGAATTAGGTATAAAAGTGTCTCATACCAGTCCTCGACACCCTTCGCCCAACATTTCTGAAAGGGTTAACAAGGAGATTGGGAGATTCTTTCGTGCTTATTGTGGAAAAAATCACTCCAGTTGGGTCACTTGGCTGACAAAGATAGAGCAAACTTATAATGAGACTGCACATGCGAGTACAAAGTACACTCCGAATGAACTTGTGTGGGGTCGCTGTACAAAATTGAGCACTGATCAATTACTAAAACAATACAAATCATCCAATGAAAATATTTTAGATCTATATAAAATACGTGAACAAGCACGCGTCCATCTGAAGAGTTCAGCTGAAGCGAGAAGAAAATATTTCGATAAAAGTCATCGGACAATTAAGTATCAAATAGGAGATTTTGTGAAATTAAAAGTTATGCCTAGATCGGTCAAAGAGAAAAAAATCACTGCGAAATTTATGTCACTCTTTGAAGGGCCTTATCAAATCGCGTACATCCCATATGATAATTTATACACATTAATCGACATAAATACGGGGAAAATACGTGGAAATTTTAATACTGAACACATCTCTAGATATTATTATTCAAATAAAACGGATAGATCGGTCGTAGAGGCGTCTACATCAGTCAACGCGTTGTGAGGATAATAAATAAGTACATTTTCCCACGCTTACAATTATAGAAGTTAACAATGGGATTTACGAGCGTACTTCAAACACAATAGGGTAGCGCACGCGTCATTTAGGACCGGACGGGGGTTGTTGACCGCTTCAATCAGCTGGCGGTCTAACTGGTATTTGTGGGTGTGACCATATTTTTTTTGGTGTTGTTTTTGTTTCTGTTTGCTTCGTGCGGGTTTAGTGACTTACATTTGTTTACATGTGTAGGGATAGAATTGAATTAGGACATTGATACGATGTTGAGGTGTTAGGTTAGTTTAGAATAGAGTTAGGGCGTCATGTATGAGTTGGAAAATTAAGTTTTTTATATGTAGAAAATTTAAAAGTATTTTCAAATTTTCTAGGGAGGCGCGTGTAGAGGAACGAATGACGGCTGGTTTTTTTTCTTTTGCGCGTTTCACATAAATTGAACGGTTGAGCGATTTAGGGTCTGTGGAAAAAAAAAAGGAAAAAAATTATATATTCTAAGAATACGAAACGCATTTCAACGCGTGGGATTAGTGAGGCTAGTGAGTGCTTTGTAGAGTGCCATTAATTTTGTTTAAGGTGACATGTAACTGCAAACATGTGTGAATTGGTTGAAGTGGCAAAAATGACTTTGTGAGAGCGTGAGAGACCCCTATGCACATTCCAGACAGTGAAGAGAAAAAAAAATATATATCAGACGAGTACGTGTTAAAATGTTATGATAAAGTCATGTACTGCCGAGAATTGTATGGCTATTTCAGGTGAAGCTGCGTGTCGTGTGTAATTGGCGAGAGATGGGGTTCTCGCGGATTCAGCGCAGACAGCGACGCGAGGCAGACTGTGAGGACACTGCTGTTCGCGTCAATAGACGTGATGCTGGTCGTTCGTCATGCTGTCTCATCGGAGTCAGGCCAACTGCCTGGAGTCCAGCTTCCTGGGGTTTCAAATGCTTGGAATCTTGGCTTGAGGAGGCACGTACCCGTGCGTCTGAAATGGAAGATCGCGTCGCGCGAATGTTGCGTCACAAGTGCGGGCAGTACAGTGTGTAATTGCGATGGACAGTGCTTACGATACAGTGTGTTCAAGAATGACTGTGGTTGTCAGGAGACGAAAATGGTTGGAACGTGATACTTAAAATTAACATGTAATTTTATTATGTTGTAATGTATGTGTTTGTGAAACAATGAACACAGCGAAAGGGTTGCGTTAAAGTAAAAACACAAGTTGGTTTGATAATATGTAAGTTCAAGTAAATATGCTGTGAGGTGGATTGGACGGAATCACCTGTACTGTAACAATGAATTTAGTTAAGCATGTTTCATGGATTTTATTGTGTTGCTTTCGTTAAATAACGCGCAGTCGTAATCAGGTATTAGTTATGTAATTGTTTTGTAATATGTTTTAATTGTTTGTTCATGCAATAATGCAAACTGTCAATTTACATACAGATGGCGACATCTGTCGGTCGCATAAGTTACTGCGTGAAAGTTTAACGATTCGTTAAGGGATGAATTTGTATGGAAATCGGTAGACGACTGGTGGCTAGAGTGTGCAACTTTTATAAATTTTGTTATGTGAGTAGCGTATTAGTCCTTTCTCGAAGGAAATTGTGAGAGACGTCGCTAGAGGGCGTGGAAAAATATAATATTAGATTGTATCAAAACGGATTTTTGAGGGAGCTTTTATATAGATTTGCACGGGAGACAGGGAAACATTCTTGTGTTAGACGTAGAGCGTTCAAGTCGTGGTTCTGGGAGATTTGGGAGTTTTGCGAGATTCGAGAAAAAGGGGTTATTTGAGTATTAAGAAAGTCTAGATCCAAGTAAAATAGTTGCATAAAAGTCAACGGCGAGTTTGAAGGCGTAGTCAAGTGAGGCGAGAGCAGCACGCTGTTCACATAAGTTAAGTGTGATTGTTTTATAATCCTTCATATGAAACTCAATTATTTTATTGTAGAGTGTTTTATAATTTTGACCGATTGGATGTGAGGTGGATTAACGATTAAGTAATAAATAATTAGTAGAATAGAAATCATTGAATTATTTTATTTTAGAGAATTTGTTTGAAAATTATCTTGAGTTTCATATGATACTTTATTTTATTGATAATTATTTGATCCATACATTTATTTGTTTGTGAGTTTAAGGTTTAATATAAGAGACAGTTGGGTAATTTAAATTTACGAGATTTGGTAGTGCTTATTTTGGAAGTTAGAAGAAGCTAGACAGTGGTTTTTTTTTAGGTTCCGTTTTTTCCACTGTTCAGTAGAGCTTAAACGGAACCAATTTAGAATGATTTGAAATTTATTGGAAAAGAACTAATAAACATTTCTTTAAATTTCTATGTATGTTTGAATTTTGCATTCCTTATTCTTAAAAAAAAATAGATTCGATAACACAATCATTTACCCCTTCCAATTAATACAACCTACTTTGACGAAGTTAATTCACACCCTGAAGTTTGATTACAATTGAAACTTATAGTAAGACATCTTTTAATTGTTCTAAGTAAAGTTCTTTATTTCATCGAAGGATGTATCCTTAAATTACCTGAGACAATAATCTCGTATCACTTTCATTAAAGTTAGTTGGGAACGATTCGAATTTAATAAAGTTAGTTTCATTGCTAGTATACATTTTATTTCAATTCAAGGTGGAGTTTGACAGTTATTTAAATACACACTTCTCAAAGACACTTCCTTTTATAGAAGCAAAGCATAATTGAACTTCTGGAGAGCTTTGTCAGTAGCGACAAATGCCGACCGAGTGGTCGAAAAATCGAGTAAGCACAGTCAAAGAAAAATCATTTTTGTGATAAGATTCTGTTGACTTTTATGGAAAGTCTACTGACAGTAGTCAGTAACCTAACCCACATTACACGTTCGCTGAAGTCAGAGGGTTGAAAATCTTGAATATTATTTGATTTACATCTGTCACAAATCTGGTTTTGTGTGACCTACGTCACTTGACCATAAAAAAATATATACCATCACAAGGTAATAATCTGCGCAGTTTAGTGTATCGTCTGACGATATGCTATTTTGCTACTCGAAATATTAGTCACCGGCCGGGACTAGTATAATAAATACCTAACAGTCCGAAAGTTTAAGTTTCGTCACTGGAAATCTTAATTCTAGGACAGATGGGTACATTTGTGGCGACTCGATAAAAGATCTCTAAAATTCAGTTATGTGTTAGAAACACTATACAAATAGGGTTGGTGGACAACTGAACATAACACACGACTCGACCGGTCATCATTAAATACAAAGGTCAATCACATTCATTTAGGGAAATAATTGTTGAACTTGCGCTTACGAATTGGAGTTTCTTTTTCAGATATCTGTTGACGTACATATTAATTGACTTTGAATTGAACATTCCTAACTGCTTTATTGGTTACTTTAAATTTCGAAAAATTTAATATAGACGATCACTACTGGGGGCCTTCACAGTTGGTATGGTATATCCCACCCGGGTTGGTACCACCGCACTGAAAGAAACGGTCGGTCGAAACGGCTATGTAAATAGTTCGTGTTTTATGCCCAGTTCAGTGTAGCCGACATGAAATGAAGGGAAGCACTGGCATGGCACCCGTGTTCACCCGGTGTTATGGGCTGACATCACGGATGTTGTAGGTGATATAGCCAACCATGTCAGTTTCCATAAAAAACAAAAAAATATATATTATTCCCCAGGGACCAGGAACCGGGACCAGGATAAACATGTTAGCCAAAACAGCTGGGTTAAAACGGCCGCCTTTCGTTAATTCTTCAAAAAGAGCACGATTCCTTACACAATTTCATACTACACTCTCAGCAAATCACAGGCATTCTGTCGAGTCGAGAGTCGCGAGCTCAGCTGTGTGAAATTGTGTTTGTTATTCCAGCAGCAGCAATTTCTGTATTCAAAGTTGGTCCCTAGCTCTTAGCTTGATGCGGTTGCGGTGGGGGCGGACGGCTCGCCACCGTTGTTAAAAGTAATAAGGGAGACAGTTAAGCACTGAAAAGTATGAGGCCATTGTAAACTGACACAAATCAGTAACTTGACGCTTTTAAACGAACCTCTGCTTACAAAACCACTGCCCATTGAATGTTTAATTAGAAATATTACATTTATTTTAATTACAGTCTTTCTAATTTTTTATCAAAGTCAATCGTACGCATGAGACTTGAAGAATCTGCTGAAGCAATGCTCCCCGCCTCTGCACGAATGCTGCTAATCAAAACTATGACTTGGGTGGTAAGTATTGACGTGACAAATTTTAAAATAAAACTTTAGATTTTATATCATATACTTTTGTTTATTATATTAGAAAATTATAATCTAATAAGCGTCAAAAATAGTAGTTATGCAATAAAAACACAAGTTACAATATCTCAATTACTCATTACTCATATTGTAAGAAAATATATGCTAACAACAGGCGCATCACGTTCTAGCCGCTACAAACACGATGAAGCTAAATACTTGAGTTTTCTTAGCGACGGCAGTAGCAGCGTGCCCAGAGGAATCCTCCGCACTTTCCGTAGCGGTACCCGCGCTTGACACATTTTTCGTCGCAGGCGCGCTGCTTACACGCACGCTCCGCGACCGGTATCTGGAGGGCTTCGTCCAGGTCGGGAGTATCGGGCACATCTGTCAGCACGGCTGGTGCTGCCGGGGGAGCACCTGGAAAATAAAACTAAATAAATAATAGCAGAAACTAGATTAAAACACGCTGTTTCGTTTGCATATCAATGATATGCTGCCCTGGACAACATACATTGTTATGCAGATGACAGTACGGCACACGGATCCTACATCAGTCACCCTTCAGCCAGGCGGGACGTTGTCGATGAGAAGAGGCGAAGACTTGTGTCTGAGCTTGAACATACACTCGGCTCTATTTCTGAATGGGGCCGTAGTAATTTGGTCGAGTTCAACGCTTCCAAGACACAAGTTTGTGCGTTCAGTGCGAACAGAGCGGCGTTCACACCGGTTTCTTCCTTCCAAGGCCCGTCGCTTAAATTAAGCGACCACCTCGGGGTGCTCGGAGTCGAACTGTCGCACGACCTAAACTTTCGTCGCCATATCGAGATGAGGGCAAGCTGGCTTCTAAAAAGCTGGGCGTACTCAATAAGGTGCGACGATACTTCAAGCCGCCGGACCAAAAGCTGCTTTTGTATAAACCCAATAGTATAAATCAGGTCCTGCTTGGAGTACTGCTCGCGCCTGTGGAATGGCTCTGCCAAATACCAGCTTGCGCCGCTGGACTCGATCCAGCGTCGAGCCGTGCGACTAGTGGGTGACCCCGAAGTGTCCCGCGATATAGAACCACTGCAACTTCGTAGGGATGTCGGCTCCCTAAGTGTGTTATATCGCTTATTCCACGAGGACTGCTCAGAGGAGCTGTTTAACGCGATCCCGCCTTCCCCTTTCCACCTCTGTAACACGCGCAGTACGCACACTGGGCAGGGATTGCATCCTTACACGCTGGACTTACCGCGGATGCGTACCAAACGGTTCTGCAGATATTTTCTCTACAGAACCGGTAAACTCTGGAACGCTCTCCCTGCCCATATATTTCCCCCCAAGTACAGTCTTGGGTGGCTCGGCGCCATTTGTCGCACTGTCAATAATAAAAATAATAAAAAATAAATAAAATGGAGTAACGAACACGACGAAGAGCCGCAGTCTCTAGGGTTTCATATTGTTGTTGAATATGTGTAGTAGTACTTGCACTCACTACCAGGAGCGGCCGCCGCTCAAGCCACAACAACCGCGAGATGACACAGATCAGCAGTCCACAGGCTTTCATATGGTAGAATGTGACCAGGAGCGGCCGTCGTGCAAGCCATAGCAACCGAGGGCACGATAGAGCAACAGTCCGTTGGACTTCATATTGTTGAATGTGTGTATTAGTACTTGTACTCACCATCAGGAGCGGCCGCCACGCAAGCCACAGCAACCGCGAGCACGACACAGAGCAGCAGTCCGCAGGTCTTCATCTTGTTGTTGAATCTTGTAGTAGTGAGTACTTGTTAAAGTTTGATGTTGCTTCTGAGGAAGAACAATGCAAGTGTTGATTTGATACACCAATCCACTGCTTTATATACTCATTTCGAAACTTATGACATACCTACATAGATAGTATATTATCAAATAACTTCCGCGTCTACACGGTACTTTCTTTTGTTTGGAAAGAGATCGTCGGATTATTCTTATCTAAATTGCTTATGAAGTTATTTGGACCTCCCTGCCTATTGTAAATATTATCACTTTTTATTAAGTTGATTATTTAAAGATATCATTATTATTAGTAGGTCATAAGTAGGTCACGATGGCCAGAACTTCTGGGAAATAACCATTAACTAACTAAGCATCAAATAAGCTGCCAATAGAAAATAGGTATTTATTGAACAAGTACGTCGAACATTTAAATTATACAGAAGACAATGAAATAAATAAAAATAAAAATATTCATGGATCCTCGAGACATCGCTCATTGTCCCGACAACTGTTTTTATAAAACAATTTCTATAAAAAATGAGAAAACAAATAACAAAAAACATATAACTATACTTATATATATCATCTCAGAACATGTATCACAATAATTTTATTTAGGGATCCCGCCATCCTGGCGTTGCAGGGTCAAGAGGTATTTTTTAAGATTTAACTTAAAGGACCCAGAGCTGGCTAATATAAGTAACATTCACCGCACTGAATGAAACGTCGGTCGAAACGGCTATGTAAATAGTTCGTGTTTTCCGTTCAGTTTAGTGTAGCAGACATGAAATGAAGGGAAACAATGATATGGCACCTAGTTCACCCGGTGTTATGGGCTGGCATCACGAATGTTGCAGGTGATGTAATAGCCAAGTTTGTCAGTTTGTCAAAAATTGTCCCTTAGCATGGAGAGATGCAGTGGCACGATCAATGTTCTGTACGTACATACGTTAATATAATGATAGACATTCACCTCATTGGCGAATCTGTACTCACAAAGAACCTTCAAGCACAGACGTATCGTAGGGTCATTGAGCCTATTATAGCGGTACTAACTACTATGTCCGCTGCTTGGACGAACTTCCTGGCCTCATCCATCCTTCTCCTGTCCGCCTTCGCCAAACCCACCATACTCTCGCGGAACACTCCTTTTTAGTCGATAGAAGAGTTCTTCGAACTGCACCATTCTCTAAATCGTTCTTGTGTCGCACTGCAAATGTGTTGAACGGGCTTCCGGGGAATATCTTTCCCCACTCCTACAATCCACGCATCTTCAAATCGCCGGTTAACAACCTTTCCCCAGCGACATTAGTCCGCCTCCAATCCGGACTGGCATCTCCTCGGGGGTGAAATTGGCTGCGCCTGAGGCTTCAACTTCGGGCACAGCCATTTCGGAAGCAATAAAAAAAAAGCGATACCTACTCTCCTGCAGAGCGGCGATTGCAAGTACAGTGGGTGGCCAAATTATTAGACTCACCACACTTAATGTCATAGTTATCAATACAAATTTGCTCTTGGGAAAAAAAATTCCACCTCCTAAACCTTTGAACCTAAACTATTGCAACTAGGTATTTTTTATTACTGATATATTTGCCATAAACCTACTTTTACACCTTAATCCAATGAAAGTCGGCTTAACTTGGAGACAAATTTATAAATACCGATTATTTATTTTCATATAATTTAAATAATTTATGTATAGAATTAAAACATTTCGATTTTCTACTTTGTCTCTAAGTTAAGTCGATGTTCATAGGTTGAAAATGGTAACGTAGGTGTATGCCAAATATATCAGTAATAAAAAATACCTAGTTGCAATAGTTTAGGTTCAAAGGTTTAGGAGGTGGAATTTTTTTTCCCAAGAGCAAATTTGTATCGATAACTATGACATTAAGTGTGGTGAGTCTAATAATTTGGCCACCCACTGTAAGTCTAGTTGGCGCGCGTTTAGCAGTAAACAAACAGGCAATAACTGAATATTATAATAGAGAACAGACGATTTCACTTCTAGCAGTAGAGCAGGTAGAGTTTCGAAAATTGAAATAGGCCATTTGTACGAGATACTCATACGGTCGCCTCTAAAAACCTATATACATTTATAGGACTCTGTCCAACTCTATTGTTATTGTCGCATAAACCGTTTAAGCAGACTCAGAGCAAAGCGAGTGACTGTGACAAGGTTCTAAATATGTCTATATCTTCTATACATATAATAAAATCGTAGAGGTAAGAAAGTCTGTACATTGAATGTATTCGGAAAAAAACTAACCAGGGTGGCTTAAAATGAGATACTGAACATGTTAGAACATTTTTTTAAATTTTTGTTTGTTTGTTTGTTTGTTTGTTTGTCTGTACGCGCATCACGCAAAAACCACTGAACGGAATTAGACGAAACTTTGTATAGTGGCAGTTTATATGCCGGGTTAACATAATACGTAAAAAAAAAATAACAAAAATAAAAAAAATTAACAATTATAAACATTATTGCGCGTTTAAAATCACGTAGTCCAAAGTACATAATTATATCTTGAGAACTGGCAGAAAATACAATTTGAATAAAATATTCATTCGAAATTTAAAAATAAGTAGATACAACGAAAATGACAGTTCTTCTTTTTTATAACTTGAACACAATAGTCTATACATATCTATTCTTTCGATACATATCATAAAATCGTAAATGCAAAAATGTCTATTTGTACGCGCATCTCGCAAAAACCACTGAACGTAATTTGACGAAACTTTTTATAGTGACAGTGTATATCCCGGATGAACATAATAATTAAAAAATTAATATTTTCTCTAGAAAATTTCTTTTAAAAGTTTTTGCCTGGGACGAACAAACCGAGCTTCCGCCACGCGCGGACTCTTCTCCAGCGGCGCAGCGACCCGCACGGTTGGAGGCACCGTGCCGGCATCACCACCGCCGCCGCTCGGTGTCCCCGGTACTCCACCAGCTCGACATGCCTGGCGACAGAAGCGGCTGCAGACCACCCGGGACGCGACGCGCGTGATGGAGAGCGGGCTCTGCGGCGAAGGCCGGCCGCCGCCGCGCTCGACTTCGACGCCCCCGCCGCCGCCACCGCTCGCCCGCAGCAGCACTGCCTCCGCCCACCGCGTCGCCCGGCCTCCCCGCGCCCGGGTCGTCCAACGAGAGCCGCCATTCTTCTCGCACCACTACACGCACACCCTACCACCCAGCTCCACGCCGTCGGTGCATTTCATCGACGACTAAGATGGAGTGTTGACGTCGGCCGAGCCACAAGAACTACGGTGAGGGCGGCGTCCACCACCGGCCAGCTTGGGGCCATCGGGACCTCGCGTCCCGTCTAGTGCCCCCGCTACCGGTGGTGTAGTGCACCCATGAGGCGACGCGCGCGCGAAGATGAAGACGTTTACAGACCTGCGCGACGACGTCGCCGTGCAGTCCGGCGGATACGGAGCTCTCCGAGATGGGGGTGGTGGTGGCCTACGTGTCTAGTACCACCACCTATCGCTCGTAGCTTGCCTCGCGTCGTCCCGGAGAGCTCCGTAGCCACGGCCTGCACCCGCCGGCGTGCTTGGAGGCTTGTCTCCCGCCGCCGGCGGTATTACCGTATTTAATTTTTATATTAATTTTGTGTATTTTTATTACTTTTTTGTATAATATATATAAAATTAATGTAAAATTTTCAATATGTGAAATAAAAGAAAAAATATAGTAAAAATCACGTAATCCAAAGTAAAGGTAAAAAACTATTTTAAATGTCATGTTGACAACGGAGAACTGTCATCTCGACGTGAGCTGGCCGGTGACAAATTGTACTAACAATTCCCATGTTATAAAATATATATTAAAATTTATAAAATGTAATGACGTAAGACTGTAATTAATTATATATAAATATATGTATAATATTTTAGTTATTTATTTTCATCTTCTTATTTACAACTATGTATGTGTCTTCCAGAATTTGTGCATGCAAACTAGTAACTTCAAATGCTTCGTTCCTTTCAAAATTATTTTGTTTTATTATATTATAAAAAGTAATCACAAATTTATACCGTACAACTCCGTCACTGGATACTGGCAGTAATAAACGAATTTCCTATTCGTTTGGTTGCCACTATTTAAAAAAAGAAGAAGAAGAAGAAGGTGACAAATTGTTTGATAAATAAAAATAATAATTGAAAGTCGAAGTTATGTCGCTGTCATTGGTGCAATAAAATTTATATATCTGTTGCCCGCGGCTTCGCTCGCGTGAAATTCGTATTTCAAAAAAAGAAAGTAAGTAACTAAAGGCGGGCCCGAAGGCGGATCTGCGCTCACGTAAACGATATTCTTTCTCGGTGAAAGTAACTAAGGGCGAGGCGGAAGGTGGAGCTGAGTTCAGGAAGAAGACAAACATTCTTGAAGAAAGTAAGTAACTATGGGCGAGGCCGCAGGCCGAGCTGCGTTCAGGAAGAAGCTAAACCATCTTGAAGAAAGTAAGTAACTAAGGCGAGGCCGAAGGCCGAGCTACGTTCGGATAATTGAAAAACCATCTCGAAGAAAGCAAGTAACTAAGGGCGAGGCCGAAGGCCGAGCTGCGTTCAGGAAGAAGCTAAACCATCTTGAAGAAAGTAAGTAACTAAGGCGACGCCGGAGGCCGAGCTACGTTCTGACAAATGATAAACCATCTCGAAGAAAGCAAGTAACTAAGGGCGATGCCGAAGGCCGAGCTGCGTTCAGGAAGAAGCTAAACCATCTCGAATAAAGTTAATTAATATTAAGATTGAGTTAATTTAATTTAAATTTTCAATGACGTATTTTATTATAAAGTCCACGCTTCTAACGGCAAATATACCGTGCATCCTAGAACGGAGAACGTCGCGGTTATTCCCGGCTGGATGGCAAGAGGCCCGATGCTATCACCTTAGTGCCATGGACTAAGGGTAGTTCTTTGATGTGGGACGCCACTTTTGTTCTCACATTGGCTCCAAGTCACGTTAGGACATCTTCAAGAGCGGCTGGCGCGGCCGAGGCTGGGGCGGAGAGCCTCAAACGCAGCAAATATAGAAATATAATTCAAGATTTCGAATTTGTTGCGTTTGCGGTTGAAACCCTCAGTCCGTGGAGCAGTGAAGCCAAAAGAGGCTTGAGCTGGTTGACGCAACTGGTGTCCCGCCATCAAGGGCTTATGTAGTTCATTCAAAGGGTGAGCCTTGCCATCCAGCGGAGTAATGCCGCAAGTGCTCTAAGAACATTTGAAAATGCCCGTTTTGATAGTTATTTTAATGTTTGTTAAGTAGGTTTAATTCTTTAGTTATTAATATTACTTTTTTATTTTTATGAAATAAATAGATTGAGTAAACGATATTATATTCTATCGAAGAAAGGAAGTCTTTAAGGGCGAGGCCCGAAGGAGGAAGAGGGTTTTTGGTTTACCTGAACGCAGCCCGGCCTTCGGCCTCGCACTTAGTTCCTTCCTTTCTTCCAGAAGGTTTATCGTCTTCCTGAACGCAGGTCGGCCTTCGGCCTCGCCCTTACTTACTTCCTTTATTTGAGAAAGGTTTATCGTTTACCTGAAAGCAGCTCGGCCTTCGGCCTCACCCTTAGTTAGTTACTTTCTTTAAGAAGGTTTGTCGATTACCTGAACGCAGCTCGGCCTTCGGCCTCGCCCTTAGCTACTTACATTCTTCTTTGGAATACGAATTTCACACGAGCGGAGCCGCGGGCTCAGCTAGTTCACTTATAGAGCTGAATATACGTATTTCAGTGTAGAAGCAAACCGGCTGTCTGCGAACATTTTGTATGATAATGCGTGCAGTTCCACCATAATACGGGAGACGGAAGGCCTCGTTAGACGGCCTGAGAGGAGGCTGTTAAATTAAAACAATACGAGCGGCTCGCAGCCTGCAGCGAAGGAGGGCGGGAGGAGCGGGCGGCGCGGCGCGCTACACAACCGCCCTTACCATAGAACATGAACACGCGCTCGACCAGAAGTGCCCGTGCCACGTCAAATCTTGCCACTTGTCTATCCCACCTAGATATTATGTTCTATTGGACCGTTTGCACGAGGCTAACCGTTGAGACATTCACTAGTTGTGAAATATAAGCGGGTAGTAGCAAAGACTTGAGTGTGGATGATATTTAATTACGTATTTTTTTAAGAATATTCATAGATTAGCGAACTGGAAATGATTTGAAGGGCCCGGCCAAAGCTCTAGCCGCAGACACCCAGGGTCACCACGGATTAAGCTGTAACAAAAACTCGGGCAGATTCCCAAGACATCACATGCTTAACGACTTACTGAAAAGAGCATTAACTTCTGTTGACGTGCCATGCCTACTGGAGCCGCCGGGCCTGTGTAGAGACGACGGAAAAAGGCCCGACGGAATGACGATTCTGCCGTGGAAGCACGGCCGCGCTCTGGTGTGGGACGCAACGTGTGTGGACACCGTCTGTGCGAGCAACATAAAGCTGTCCTGCTCGCGTGCGGGTGCGGCGGCGGAAGCCGCGGCCAGTAGGAAGCACAAAAAATACGAAAATATTAGGTGCAACTTTACACAATTGGGCTGATTTAGCGACGCGGACGGACGGGTTTATCTCAAAATGTGGTTTTTCAACTTGCGTCCATTTCCCTTTACACATTAGCCACACGGGTCTACAGTTTTGTATATATTTCGAATTTCTTTTTAACATGGCTTCGTCCACTTTTATTTCGGTTACATAAAACATTATTCTATTTGATAAGATGAATTTGATTTACACCCATGCGAAACTCGAGTTATAGCTTGAGACGAAAAAGGGAACTTAAATAATAGGATACGGCTCAGAAATATAAATTTATCGTTTATTTCATAAAACACAATATACGATGTAAAAAGACAGGGTGTGAGTTATCAGAATCACTTGAGCATCGTAGGGGTGACGACCGAGCTAATCGATTAGAGCTATAATTCTGTCCGAGAACTTAGCTTCGGAAGGGGAGACGAAGGTCTTCGCAGGAAGGCCGACACGAAGTCTCCGACGCGTCGCTCGATCTCCACCCTCTTCACAAGGTTCTGCTTCGGAACAGCCGGACGAGGAGTAGGGCCCAGGTGGCTCGTACCGGCTATGCCGTCGCAGATGATGCAGGCGTCCTCGGACGGAGAACGTAGAACGGGGAAGTCTACGTGTAATCGTAGCAGGATCTACGTGCAGACGTAGAAGGATCTACGTGCAGACGTAGAAGCCGTAACCCTGGCTGTGGGGACTCCTCTCTCAACGCTGAGATGAACGGCTGGAAGCGTCCGACGGCGGCGGCGGTACAGCGCCGCGGCTCGTTGACAGTGGCACGGTCGCGAGGGAAACTAGTGTAACTCACGGCGGCAGAATGAGCGCGTTATATTTTATTTTGTAGCGGAGAATTATTTAACAGAAGAAGTGAAGTCTGGTTTCACTGAGACCCGCTTTTATAGACGGCAGCGCGCGTTTGTGGTGTGGCTGCGGAATGAAGTCGGCTAGCACGCAATGACGCGCACTGTACGTGGTTACCTGAATCTAAGTGGCTGAAGGCCTGTAACTCCATTAGTTGATAATATTGGACCTCTACTAGGGGTCCTCCGATGATGTCTGAATTAAAATGTAAGATAAATACAACCGAGGTGAATGTGAATTCCCGTCTATTTGGGATATATTTTAACCGCCTGGCAACCCATTAATCAACACCGCGATGTGCGGTGTTGCCAAATACAGCAAACAGAATTCCATACCGACGCTCGCTATCTTTTTCGATACGTCAAACAATATATAATTTTAGTATGGGCTGACAGCGGAAAGAGATCGTGGAAATTCACGCTCGGTAAATGATGCAAGAATGTGTGCTCGGTTACGGAGTGAGAGTGTAGTACGCCGAGATATGTGTGATTGAGTTTTCCAAAATGTAGGTTGGCAGTAATAATCTTCAAAATAACGGACGTCTCACGTGTAGCGTAGCCTTAGTACGGAGTATTTTCCTCCGTACTGGCAATGTGTCTCTGACACTTCGGTAAACGGCATTTCGACAGTCCGCTATTAAAATTCACTACGTGACAAGCTTCTCCAATATTAAGCTCGAAACGACAGTGGTTACTTTAGATAGTTTTTTATACTTTACCTACATTATGTTTTTTTTTTTTTATGGAAACTGACACGGTTGGCTACATCACCTACAACATCCGTGATGCAGCCCATAACACCGGGTGAACTTGGTGCCACGTCAGTGCTTCCCTTCGTTCGTGCCGGCTACACTGAACTGGACGGAAAACACAAACTATTTACATAGCCGTTTCGACCGACCTTTCTTTCAGTGCGGTGGTGCCATCCCGGGCGGGTTAAACCCTACAACCTAGTAATATAAGAAGGGAGTCATATCCCTTAGTCGCCTTTTACGATGTAAAACTTAATATATAGTGAAAGAAATATGAGCAACGATTAAATAAACCGGAGTAAACATGTTTTCGGCAGCTTTCCCGTAGTCTACACTGTTCGACCTTGTATGACGGCAGCTGGTTGCGCCCGGTATATGCTAAAAGCCTGCTGGTGTGCTTCTGGGGCTTTTAAAGCCTTCAATGAGATATAATGCTAAATTTGTATAGTCAAAGTGGGGAGTTTGAGATATTTAAAAATACGAAATTAATGCTTATACAAGTCTAATTTTAAAATTGTTATTATTTAAACTACATTTTGCCCGCGCCTTCGCTCGCGTGAAATTCGTATTTAAAAAGAAGAAGTACGGTAAGCCCGCTACGGTACCTTTATTTCGGGGCGCGGAACAATTCGGTTTGTATGACAGCCACACCTTAGCGTAACCGGAACTTGATTTTATTTAGACTGTCCTGTGTCACGTATAGTCAAATGTG
Organism: Nematopogon swammerdamellus; assembly: GCA_946902875.1. Classification (NCBI taxonomy): domain Eukaryota; kingdom Metazoa; phylum Arthropoda; class Insecta; order Lepidoptera; family Adelidae; genus Nematopogon; species Nematopogon swammerdamellus. The sequence goes on along the minus strand of OX336337.1, from coordinate 19,807,734 downwards.
CTTGTACTAAGTTTAATCGAATTCGGTTTAGAATACCGACTGGCCCGCTCCGCCTCCGCCGCCGCACGCACAGACAGCCCTCGATCCAAGCTGCCTCACCGAGGCTCACGAGAGTAGGCACTTATAATATTAAGCCCCTCCCCGTGAATCTTCTATGCGGAGTATTATTGTATGTTCCCTGCTTATGCGACCTTTATCGCTGATGATGATCTCTGCGAGATTACGATAAATGCCGGTCCGCCGGACTGGTCCGTAGCTCCAAATCTGACATGCGACCAGTCCGTGCGACGGGTACTCCGGTGTCAGTCCGCAGTTGTGTCATACATTTTACGGCCTATTGGTGTTACGATCACATTTTCAGTCGCACAACTGTCAAACTTTCGACCGACCGCAGCCCACGAACTGTCATCCGTGATGCTCCTCCTTAGCAGCATCACAGCAGCATTCACAGTTAACGAGCGTCGATCTTTTCTGTGTTTTTGGTGGTGACATCATAAATATATATTTATAGTCGCTAATATAAGTAACATTCACCGCACTGAATGAAACGTCGGTCGAAACGGCTATGTAAATAGTTCGTGTTTTCCGTCCAGTTTAGTGTAGCAGACATGAAATGAAGGGAAACAATGATATGGCACCTAGTTCACCCGATGTTATGGGCTGGCATCACGAATGTTGCAGGTGATGTAATAGCAAAGTTTGTCATTTTGTCAAAAATTGTCCCTTAGCATGGAGAGATGCAGTGGCACGATCAATGTTCTGTACGTACATACGTTAATATAATGATAGACATTCACCTCATTGGCCACTCTGTACTCACAGAGAACCTTCAACCACAGACGTATCGTAGGGTCATTGAGCCTATTATAGCGGTACTAACTACTATGTCCGCTGCTTGGACGAACTTCCTGGCCTCATCCATCCTCCTCCTGTCCGCCTTCGCCAAACCCACCATACTCTCGCGGAACACTCCTTTTTAGTCGACAGAAGAGTTCTTCGAACTGCACCATTCTCTAAATCGTTCTTGTGTCGCACTGCAAATGTGTTGAACGGGCTTCCGGGGAATATCTTTCCCCACTCCTACAATCCACGCATCTTCAAATCGCCGGATAACAACCTTTCCCCAGCGACATTAGTCCGCCTCCAATCCGGACTGGCATCTCCTCGGGGGTGAAATTGGCTGCGCCTGAGGCGTCGACTTCGGGCACAGCCAGTTCGGAAGCAATAAAAAAAAAGCTATACCTACTCTCCTGCAGAGCGGCGATTGCAAGTAAGTCTAGTTGGCGCGCGTTTAGCAGTAAACAAACAGGCAATAACTGAATATTATAATAGAGAAGAGACGATTTCACTTCTAGCAGTAGAGCAGGTAGAGTTTCGAAAATTGAAATAGGCCATTTGTACGAGATACTCATACGGTCGCCTCTAAAAACCTATATACATTTATAGGACTCTGTCCAACGCTATTGTTATCGTCGCATAAACCGTTTAAGCAGACTCAGAGCAAAGCGAGTGACTGTGACAAGGTTCTAAATATGTCTATATTCACTTATAGAGCTGAATATACGTATTTCAGTGTAGAAGCAAACCGGCTGACTGCGAACATTTTGCATGATAATGCGTGCAGTTCCACCATAATACGGGAGACGGAAGGCCTCGTAAAGGTCATCGCTCACCATAACAGCACCGCTCCACCTCAGAAACGGCCCGTCACCGCCTCGAATAATCCAACCGCCAGCCGCCAGCGTGTCGCCCGCGCGGTGCTAGCTCGCTGCCACCGCGCGGTCGGCGCGCTGGCGGCTCCCTGCCACCGCGCGGGCGGCGCGCTGGCGGCTCGCTGTCCACGCGCCGAGAGCTTGGATTCCGGCTCGCAGACCGGTTGGCGAACATTAGTGAGCGATCTCGCTTGTGAAGCACTCGTCTCTACGTCATGTCTTGAGCGTTCGCGGCAAAGGGCAGCGCGGGAATGGTGCGGTGTGGTGCGCAGGCGACTCCGCCCGGTGGCGGGCGAAGCGGAGACAGCGCGCGGGCGGCGCGGCGTCGGCAAGCATGCCGCTTGTCGACGCCGCGCCATAGGGGAGCGGGCCGGTCGTTTGAAGCGCGCGGTTTGTGAGACGAGTGGACAGTAGCGGCAAACGCGCTTGCCGCGAGCTGTCAACTATTTTATCTTGTCATTCTAAAATTTACTTAAATGCTCACGATTTAAAGCCCTACCTTCAATGGGAACCTATTTGCTGTGTCGGAGCTGTGCTGTTATGGTGAGCGATGACCTGACGGCCTGAGAGGAGGCTGTTAAATTAAAACAATACGAGCAGCTCGCAGCCTGCAGCGAAGGCGGGCGGGAGGAGCGGGCGGCACGGCGCGCTACACAACCGCCTTTACCATAGAACATGAACACGCGCTCGACCAGAAGTGCCCGTGCCACGTCAAATCTTGCCACTTGTCTATCCCACCTAGATATTATGTTCTATTGGACCGTTTGCACGAGGCTAACCGTTGAGATATTCACTAGTTGTGAAATATAAGCGGGTAGTAGCAAAGACTTGAGTGTGGATGATATATATAATTCGGTATTTTTTTAAGAATATTCATAGATTAGCGAACTGGAAATGATTTGAAGGGCCCGGCCAAAGCCAGGTGTTCTACAAACTAAACAGAAACGAATAATGTAATGAAAGGATACCCGAAATAAATGGTATTAGAAGGTCCTGTGAAAAGAAATAAGAGTCAAATATGTTTTTCCATTAAAGATAATCTTTGTTAAGAAGCATAAAACTATTCTAGAGAAGGCCTTAGAAATATGTACCTGTTATGATCTTAAAGATTATAAATATTTGTTTTATGGAAACGTTCTTAAATAAAACTTTATTAAAAAAATTAAAAATAAAGATAGAATCGAAATCTAAAACCTATATACGGGCAAGGAAAATTTAGCATTTTGTCATTGTCGTGACACGACAATGACGCGAGCCGAGCGATAATTTTTATTATTTTCGTAACACATTCCACTATCTATCGACTCTGCAGAACACAAATACTTAGCTACTCAGCCGACAAAGGCCTACCGAACGAGTTCTCTATCTTCAAACAGAAAGCGAATCATTTGAATTCGTCCCCCATTCATTGAAATCCCCACATGACCCAGTCTCGTCCCAATACCGCTCGCTTTCATTACAGCATCTTTAATTAAGATGCCTCTATAGTGCTAGTACTCTGTCGATCGTCTATCGGAGTTCTGTCAACGCCCTGGCACGCTGCGGCGCGGCAGTCGTATTACCTGGTTATTTTGCGCAAAACGACTTCTATTAATTACATTTCTGACATTTTTACTGGGAGCTTTTCGCTCAAAATTGGAACGAGAACATTTAGGCTTGAAGAGACTTGAAACAAAGGTAGATTTGTTTTTTTGGTCGGTTGTTTTGATGGTTAAAAATCATATTTAACCATTAATTGAACAGACTCGTGAGGTGAGATCGCGGCTCCACAAGAGATATTCTCGAGTTTAGGCAAAGGTATTTTTGGTTTTCGTTTTATATTTACATTTTGTGTTTAATTTTAATTTTTTTTTTTTATGGATCCTGACACGTTTGGCTACATCACCTACAACCTCCATGATGTCAGCCCATAACACCGGGTGAACAAGGTGCCATGTCAGTGCTTCCCCCTTTGATCGTGCCGGCTACACTGAACTAGTCGGAAAACACAAACTATTTACATAGCCGTTTCGACCGACGTTTCATTCAGTGCGGTGGTACCAACCCGGGCGGGTTGAACCCTACCACCAAGGTAGTTTAACTTATAATTACGTAGTGTTTTTTTCTTTCGTTTTATTTCACCCTCATTTTTCGAAAAAAAAAATCAAAGGCTTCTTGACTGGTGTAATTGTGTTTTTATTAACCCGCGCGCAAAAAGAGGGGTGTTATAAAAATGTTTCATATTTTCAGACACTAGTAATTTTCAGAGAACTAAGAGATATACTTAGCGAACGTTCCGGTCCCTGCATGCTTGCTTGTCATTTGTAGAAATACCGTCTAATAAAGTTCCATTGAAGAAGTTAAATTTAAAAACTAAACTACTATTTTCCAAGAAGACTTAGAATTAAAAGAGTTTCACTCTATTTTTTTATTCATCGACAAGCCCCATCTAGTCGCAACACATATCATCGGCGCCGACTCCCAGTACCTAATTTGAAAGAGCTATAATGAAAGAGAGGTCGAGAAAGTAAGAGCATCGCATTTCCATAAAGAGGAGGCAGGCACTAATTATTGCCTCCAGCGACAAAGAAACAAAACATTGGCGAAAACTTCGCTGCGACATGAGATCCACGACTACCCACCCCGGTGTCTTCTTCCCAACTCCTTGATGAACGTACCTTGAAAGTTGGCGGTGGGAGTGATCATTAAAATAATGCCAACTTGCCCATTCGCCTCAAAGTTTGCGGAGGGTCGTTTGTTGGGCGCCGGTGTTCAATGTCTGATCGTTTAGTTGGCCCGGCCAGACTGACAATAATTATGACCTCTTTAAAACCCCCGTTAGAAAATAACATCTTGTTCGTGCTGAGGTTATGGTATTTTAAATCGTTGTTAAACGTAAGTTATTGTTACGCTTTCTGTTACGCAGACGACGAACTTTAGCCTCTACCTTCTCCATTTTTCATCAATGGTCTTGTGGCACTACTTCGTCGTCACTACCATCGCTACTCCGATGATTTGCAGCTTTATCGTTTATTCTCACCTGACGAAGTAAAGTCAGCTATTGCTCTCAAGAATGTGGACCTCAATGCGGTTTATGAATGGACTGTAAGACGTGGTCATCTAAATAACCCACCTAAGCCGTAGGCCATCATAATCGGTTCCATAAAACAATTGGGTAAGCTGGATAGGGATACCCTTCATTCTATTACCTCTAATTGTATAGTTATTCCCTATACCAGGCAAGTAAAAATCTCGGTCTCATATTAGACGAAACGTATTCATGAAACGTTCAAGTTCGAGAGGTTAGCCGAAAAGCTTATGGCAGTATGCACTCTCTTCAACGGCTGAAAAACTTCGTATCCATGGGCTGGGCACCAAGACTATGCTTATCTAATCTTTTATACTTTCCATTCTATATTAAGCTGATGTCTGTTATCTTGACTTAAATGCTGATCTCAACGAACTGAATTAAAAAAAAACATATTCACAATACATTTTTTGAATTTCCCAGTGCAGTTAGCTAGAATTTTTTTTTTTTTTTTTTTACATTTGAAAACTTTGAAGCTATTTTCAGTCTCGTCATACACACTCTCATTAGGAACCTCCAATCACCTTTGAACGTTTGGTATCTCGATGACGGTACACTGGGTGGTGACGCACCAGTTGTGCTTGAAGACCTGTCTAAAATCATTTCAGAGGGCAAGAAGATTGGTCTAGAGATTAACCCGGAAAAATGCGTAATATTTTACTGCTCTCTAGATCAGCTACCTTCTGAGGTCTGGAATGATTTTCAAAAAGTAGCCCCCGGTATTAGAGTTGTTACAAAGGATGCGGAATTAACCCTTTTAGGCTCTCATCTCCTGCCAGACGCTTTTGAAGAAGCTGTATCAAAAAAATTAAAAACTGTCAAAATAAATTCAGATAAACTAAAGTCAATTCAACCACATATCGCATTTCACCTCCTTAAAAACTGTTTCGCCATCCCCAAATTAATTTACCTGTTTAGATCGACCCCCTTGTTTGAATGCCACATCCTACATAGTTTTGACGCAGCAATCCGGAATACATTGCAATCAATTATCAACACAGAACTGAATGAATTACAATGGACACAGGCTTCGTTGCCAGTCATCAATAGCGGACTTGGCATTAGAAAACCATCTGACCTTACCATACCAGCCTCATCATCATCAGCCTGTATCGATCCACTGCTGGACATAGGCCTCTCCCAAGGCACGCAACCACACGCGGTCTTCCGCTCTTCTCATCCATCCACTCCCGGCTACCTTTTTTAGGTCATCTGTCCACCTAGCCGGGGGGCGTCCCACGCTACGTTTGCTTGTACGTGGCCTCCATTCGAGCACCCGTCTACCCCATCGGTTGTCGGGTCTACGACAGATGTGCCCAGCCCACTGCCACTTCAGCTTGCTTATTTTCTTAGCAATGTCGACTACCTTAGTTCTTTGACGTATCACGTCGTTACGGATTTTATCGGTCAAAGAAATGCCGAGCATTGCTCTTTCCATAGCTCGCTGAGCAAATTTGTGGACCAGGCCCATCGTCAGGGTCCACGTTTCCGCTCCGTACGTCATTACTGGCAGAACGCACTGATTGAAGACCTTCGTCTTCAATGACTGTGGGATGGACGATGAAAAGCCATACCAGCCTACCTGTCATCAATCCACAGTGTCGCCAAAATAACTGTTCAAGTACTGGAGAAATTATCTAATAACACTGTAAACAAGTTTGAAGAAGCCGCTCTTGATAACTGGAAAAAAAAATTGTCCCACTGAATCTTTACCAGAGAATCCAGGTATACAAAAAAACTGGGACAATCCTTTATGTAAAAAAATATTTAATGATTTAAAAAATAAAGATAATTCACCGAAAACGGTTGCTCGTCTGAGCGCCGCCACTCAGAGAGAGTCGGGGGCCTGGTTGCATGCTCTTCCCTCCCATACAATCGGTACGCTTCTGGACCCGAACTCTCTCAGAATAGGAATGGCGCTCAGGCTGGGCTGCAACATTTACGAACAACACCAATGTGTCTGCGGCAAGACCGCAGACACCCAGGGTCACCACGGATTAAGCTGTAACAAAAACTCAGGCAGATTCCCAAGACATCACATGCTTAACGACTTACTGAAAAGAGCATTAACTTCTGTTGACGTGCCATGCCTACTGGAGCCGCCTTCTGGGGCTTTTAAAGCCTTCAATGAGATATAATGCTAAATTTGTATAGTCAAAGTGGGGAGTTTGAGATATTTAAAAATACGAAATTAATGCTTATACACGGAGTTTTAAAAGCATATTGTCTAATTTTAAAATTGTTATTATTTAAACTACATTTTGCCCGCGCCTTCGCTCGCGTGAAATTCGTATTTAAAAAGAAGAAGTACGGTAAGCCCGCTACGGTACCTTTATTTCGGGGCGCGGAACAATTCGGTTTGTATGACAGCCACACCTTAGCGTAACCGGAACTTGATTTTATTTAGACTGTCCTGTGTCACGTATAGTCAAATGTGCCTGTACTAAGTTTAATCCAATTCGGATGAATTCGGTTTAAGAGTTATGGAGGAACATACATACATACAAAAAAGATTTCTAAAAATCGTCAATTTAGTTTTAGTATCATACAATAGAGTCTACAAACGCAATATCTCATAAAAAAATAACTTACTCCATGACCATCCCTTACAGATTTATTATTAGTATTGATCAGATTATACTTTTTTATTTTTATGTAATGCGGTATGGGTGGCTGAGTCAGAGGGGCCAAAGCTATGCTACAACAAACAAATATCACATCCGAGAAGGCAGGTGTCATACCGGAGACTTCCGCTTTGGATTGCTGGCAATACTGGACTAGAGAACACATTCGAGGTTGCTATGCAGACATCTTACATCCAGTACGGTGGTACCAGCCCAGTCGGCTACAATTAGAGCCTACCACCTATTAAGGGGCAAGGGAAGGGCCCTAATTACTGTTTGTTCAATTTGACATGAGTCTATCAAATTGCCTGAGTAGGAATACGACACCACTAATAGTAAGCTTGGTTTATTAAGATTTTACATGTCGTGCACTTAGTTAGCTTATTAACTGTTTTATTTTGAAATCTGCACACATCTTTGAGTATTTTCATCCTACAAGTGAAATGTAAAGTTTTTCATATTGCTGTTTTTAGGTTAAGTGGACGAACTGGGAATGGTCATTCTGGGGTGTGGTCTTTTTGGGAAGTGGTCATTTTAGGAAGTGGTCATTTTAGGAAGTGGTCATTTTAGGAAGTGGTCATTTTAGGAAGTGGTAATTTTAGGAAGTGGTCATTCTGGGCCGAAACGATTTGCTACACAGGACAAACCTAGTTTAGTCTAGAAGCTTACCATATGCATATGTAGAAATTGTTAAATTATCGAAGAAATAAATACGAAAAGAATTATGGCAAATATTTCAGCAAAATATGAAAACATTATTCGACAATAATAAGGTCTGTCGTAATAGTTAAGTAGGCTGTCGGTTGCTAAGAGCCTTGTCCAGTCGAACAAACAAATAATTTTGTTCAAATGTTTTGAAAGTTTTGTTCGCCCTCAAGCAAATTACTCCCTGTTCGTACCATTAACACTTGTAGGGGGTGCTGGTTCGATAAATGATTACGAACATAGAAATTGGATTGAAGAAATTATATTGAAAGATAGGATCAAATGATTATTACATAAGTAAAACACACACGTCCGTCTTCCTCCAATACATGGTTGCAAGAGATAATATACAGGTATGCCTTCCGCCTAGCCATAGAGCTGCTCATAGAGAGCCCATAGACTACGATCCCATTGAATAGAATCTTTAATGGGGTCCGTTCACACCTTTCCATTTATATGTACAATAATTAAACATTATGTTTACTGTCGTTAACATAAACTGCCCCGGCGGAAGGCAAAATTTAAATTTTACAATTTGATAACCATAAATGAAAATATTGCAATTGATGCAAAATATGTAGTTACAAATTATTGAGACAAACGTCTCACCTTTTATATAAGTTTAGTAAAATGGACACAATGGCCATATTCAAAGCTAAACAACATAGTGTTTGGCAAAAAAAAGAAAACTTAAAGTAATAAAGAAAATAAAAGGTTGGTAATTTTCTTACTTCACAATTTGCGCTTATGCTTAATCCAATGCATAATGTAAATTTCAGTCTGGCATTTAATAAGGTTAGGCGTTCCCGTCGTATTATCATAAGATCAGTAACATGTGAATTTGGCAAAATCATAGGATATTTTTGTGCAAAAGGTATAATTACAATTTGCAGCCTGCCGGCGACCCTAAGAAACATAGTTCTACTAAAACCGACTTCCTAAAAAAAGTAAAACTAAAAAACTATTTAAAATAAAAATATAAAAACCGCCTTCAAAAATATATGAAATAAAAACCTAAAAAAAAAAACGAACCCTAGAGTTGAAGGCGGTGCTAAAAAGGCTACACAAATCACAAAGGATATTATCATCCACTCATGTTTTCTTTCATGCATCATTTTTGCTTGCTTTACAAATCACAAAGGATATTATCATCCGCTCATGTTTTCTTTCATGCATCATTTTTGCTTGCTTTAGCACCGCCTTCAACTCTAGGGTTCGTTTTTTTTTTTAGGTTTTTATTTCATATATTTTTGAAGGCGGTTTTTATATTTTTATTTTAAATAGTTTTTTAGTTTTACTTTTTTTAGGAAGTCGGTTTTATGTTTTTTAAAACTTTTTTTTTATTTCACAGTTTTTTTTAGTAATTTTTTGCTATTAATGTACTCGGCGGAATCGCTCGGCCTTCGGCCTCGCGATTCCGCCTCGCTTTCCAATCCGATCTTGACCCAATTAAAATAGGACCACGTCAGCTTCGATAGCTCAGTGGTGCAGACAGTCAACTGTCGCTATTGAATTTTAAGCAACGCTGGGTGCGGTCAGTACTTAGATGGGTGACCGCTGACCGTTGGAGGCTGACCAAGGTTCGGATTCCTCGTAAAACTGTAAGTCCCTTCCCTCGTAATCTTACTTGGTGGTAGGGTTTAACCTTCCCGGGTTGGTACCACCGCACTGAATTAAACGTCGGTCGAAACGGCTATGTAAATAGTTTGTGTTTTCCGACCAGTTCAGTGTAGTCAGCACGATCAAAGGGGGAAGCACTGACATGGCACTGGTGTTATGGGCTGACATCACGGACGTTGTAGGTGATGTTGCAGAACTTAGTAGAATGGACAGACATAAACGTGTTACGGAAGCCTACTTTTATTATAAAATAACCGTCGGAGGACCTTGGTTGAAAATTGTAAAATTTAGTAGAACGGATAGACATGCATATGTTACGGAACCCTACATTCATTTTGCAGAACTTAGTAGAATGGACAGACATAAACGTGTTACGGAACCCTACTTAACAGTTGCACTCCGGGAGTGCCGGCAGATCCCGTGCCACTCTAACTTAACCCTTAACGCAATGACTTAAGGTTTCATTTTAAAAATGACGCTGACGCGATGTCGCGAGTTATACATTTTTACCCACCTAAAAAAGTGCCAAGAGCCGCTAAAGAAGTTTTCACTTCAAAAACCTCAGGGTTATCCCCTTTCAAATAAAAAAAAAAAGAATTTTCAAAATCGGCCCACAATTGACGGAGTAATCGCGTAACAAACATCCAAAAAAAAAGAAAACATACCGTCGAATTGAGAATCTTTTAGGTCTAAAGTAAATTTCTCGTGAAGACAAATGCAACGAGCCCAAACACGATGGGTTTATCATGTGTAGTTTAGGAGTTCCTATGGCCACCTTCTGTCTCCATCATCAAACCAGCTCGATGGTACTCGGTACAGTAGGTACTGGCCAGGTACCATAATAAATTAAGCGCCGGTCGGAAAAGATAAAAAATTTCAAATTTAGAATATTCATGAAACAAGGGTCCGAATATGTATCACTAGTATATCGATTCATGTATTTCAACAGGACAGAGAAAATTTCAAAATATTAGGTATTTAATACTTTTTAGTTTTTTTTTTTTTGTTTTTTGGAAATCGGTTTAATATTTTTTAAAACAGTTTTTATTTCATTCTTTTTAGTAATATTACATAAAAAAGAATAATCGAAATCGAATAATCGAAATCGATTGAAGTGGTACAGAATTATTCGCCATATGTGTCAGACTGCAAATTGCTGAATAAGTCCACATCACAAATGTTTTGCTGAAGGTAACCATACACCATACTAATTTATCAAACTGAAAAAATTGCCGAAAACGACCACATCACAAGTTTTGCTGAAGGTAACCACACACCATAGTATTATGCTGATTTTTCGAAAACCACTGAACCAATTTCGATAAAATTGAAATGGGACCACCTCGGAAGTATGACCTAACTAACAAAAAAAGAATTTTCTAAATCGGCCCTCAATTGACGGAGAAATCGTGTTACAAACATACAAAAAAATAAAAATAAAAAAAAAAAAAAAAAATAAAAAAAAAAAAAAACATACAGACGAATTGAGAACCTCCTCCTTTTTTGGAAGTCGGTTAAAAAGTACAAATCGACAGAATATTCAAATATGCAAAATGGAAACCTTGTATACACTTCACAATCAAAAGATGAGCATTAGAGCTCTGCTACTGGAACAACAGGAATCATATTATAAACATGTATAATCTAACACTTTATAAACCTGAATTTGCTAACATACAGCATGCTGCATTTTGTTTTATTATTATTTTTTTTTTTGGTTTGAAACTTATAAAACAAAAAATAGTAGCTCAGACTTTTTATATAAATACACAATTCTGATATTTGCTTGGAAAAAACGCAATTTGAAATTTTGTGAAGTTTAAATGAAAAAAAATATAACGAAAAAAAAATTTTAGGTTTTTTTTTTTTGGTTTTTTTTTTTTTTTTTTTTGGGCCATATTTGGCAAAAATATTCAATATAAAACTGAATATGATTTAAACAAAAATAAAAGGAAACAATAGAAAGTTTAACCTTTAACAATAAATGGGTAACAGTGCTATCTTAGTAACATTTCTCCGGTGAGAACCGGTAGGCGTGGTCACCTCTACTACTCGTACCTTATCATCTGTTCCTTTGAACACTCTCGAAACTCTTGCCATGGGCCATTTTAATGGCGGCATGTTATCATACTTTAAGAGAACTAACATATCCTCTTCAATATTAGGTATGTTTTTTTGCCATTTGGGTCGATTTTGCAAATGAGTAAGATATTGCTTGTGAAAAGAATTCCAAAACTGTTGTTGAATTTTACTACTTAATTTCCAGAAGCGCAGTCTGTTGCTAGGTACCTTGGTATAGTCTGGTTCGGGAAATGCGTTTAATTGCTCACCGATTAGAAAGTGGCCCGGAGTTAAATAAGAGAAATCTGTGGGATCCTGAGTAATTGGACATAATGGCCTTGAATTTAGAATTCCTTCTGCTTGAACAATTATGGTATTGAATTCTTCATATGTTAACAGCGAGCTACCAATGGCTCTTTTAAAATGATATTTTGCCGATTTTACGGCGGCCTCCCACAGTCCACCAAAAACCGGTGAATAACTCGGAATGAAGTGAAATTGTATGCCTTTGGGAGACGAGAAATCCTCAACTTCTTTTTGATGTTTTTTAGATCGGTTTAGTTTATAGAGCTCCTTTAATGTGTTATTGGCACCCTTAAAGGTAGAAGCATTATCACAATAAACCCGCTCAGGCAAGCCTCTTCTGGAAATAAGGCGTTTGAAAGCTAATAAAAAACATTCGGTCGTCATATCTGACACTAGTTCCATATGGATGGCCTTTGTGACAAAACACACAAAGACGGTGACGTAGCCTTTTGTTATTATACATTTTCTAACTATAGATTGTTTCACGTTAAAGGGCCCACAATAATCTACTCCAATTTTGCTGAATGTCCTAGCTCGGTTGACACGGTCAAACGGCAGAGCGCCCATGAGCTGTTCTGAACATTCGGCCTTCATGCGGAAACATTTAACACATTTATGTAATATTTTCTTCACTTCTCGAGTTGCGCTTATTATCCAATACCTTTGATGCAGACTACTTAATGTCAATTTCAATCCGGCATGTAACAGGTTTAGGTGTTCCCGTATTATTATCAGATCAGTAACATGTGATTTTGGCAAAATTATAGGATATTTTTGTGCCAAAGGTATAGTTGCATTTTGCAGCCTGCCGCCAACCCTTAGAACATTGTCTTTGTCTAAAAATGGGTGCAACGACTTAATATTTGAATTTATTCTATTTTTAGTTTTTAAACAGTGAATTTCCTCTGCAAAATGGGCACTCTGTATGCACTTCACAATCATGAGATGAGCGTTATTCAGCTCTACTACTGTCAAATTGTTGTTTACAATAGGGACCTTGTCCTTGCAAGCTTTTATAAACCTGAGCACATAACACATGACACGCTGCATTCTAGTAACGCTTGAGAAATTATAGAAAAATGGCAGCAGCTCGTATTCGCTGACATTACATGTAATTTTAGTTTCTGGCATAGATAAGGGCGTTTCGACATTTGTGAAATTTGAATAGAAATTTGAATTTTTTAAGTATTCCGGTCCATGCCACCATAAGTTATTTTTAACCAAATTTTGAGGATCACAGCCTCTTGAAACTATGTCGGCAGGATTGAAACGGCCAGGTGTATGAAACCATGAGCAATTAGTGGTATAATCAGAGATTTGTTTTATTCTGTTAGCAACATAGGCATTGAGTTTGAGCGGATTTGCCTTAATCCAGGCTAGCGCTATTTGAGAATCAGTAAGCAGATAAGTATTTCGTAAATTTTTAACCAACTCCTTTATTTTATAGTACAGTTTTCCCAATAATAAAGCACTGTTTAATTCTAATTTGGGAATTGTAATTTTACCCTTTATGGGAGCAATGCGTGACTTTGCACACAATAGATGCACATGCACCTTATCGTTATGTTGAGCTCTTATATAAATGCAGCAACCGTAAGCTACAGAAGAAGCGTCACAATAACCAATTATATCGACTGAGTTAGCATCGGCAATTTGCACATTACGATTTATGTATAGCGGAGGCATAGTGACAATTTTTTGTGCAAAATCTGACCAAACAATATTGATGTCCGCAGGGAGAGGTGTGTCCCAACCTAAGTCAAGTTGCCATAATTTTTGCAAGAATTCCTTAGCTCTGACTAAAATGGGGGAAGCGAGGCCGGTCGGGTCGAAGAATTTACTGACAAAACTCAAGACAGTTCTCTTGGTGCTGACTAATGGTAATTGAGCAGAGCAAGACACCTTAAATCTATCGTGTATTACCTCGTATGTTACTCCGAGAGTTTTTAATACCAATGAGTCCAAGTCTAGGTCCAGTTCGTCAAATTGAAGTTTGTCGTTTGGAATATCTATTAAAATTTTAAAATTATTGGAACACCATTTGTGCAAAATGAAACTGCCCTTACTGAATAACTGTATCAGTTCGTTCTTCAATTGAATGGCTTCTTCAATGGAATCCGCACCAGCCAGAACGTCATCTACGTATGTATTATTAAGTATAGCTTGCGCGGCAAGTGGGAACCTTGATCCAAATCTAGAGGCTAACTCATTCAGACACCGGGTTGATAGAAATGAGGAACTAGTGAGTCCGTATGTTACAGTTTGAAGCTGCAAACATTTTAAGCCTTCATCTGTACTATCTCTCCACAATATGTTTTGCAAAACTCTATGTTTAGGGTGCAATAAGATTTGTCGGAACATTTGTTTTATGTCGGTCATTACGACAAATTTGTGCATTCTGAAAAGAATAAGAATTTCGAATAATTCTTTCTGAATAACTCCACCGTTAAATGCTATATCGTTGAGACTTATATTGTTTTTTGTTTTCATGCTGCCGTCAAATACAACTCGCAGTTTTGTGGATTTTTTATCATTCCTAATTACAGGGTGATGAGCCATGAAATAGAGTGGCTCTTCTGAAGGATCACAATGTTTTAGATCTATGACTTTAGCATGACCTAGACTGATATATTCATTGATGAATTTTTTATACTCTAAAAATAGAGCAGGATCCTTCCTAAACCGACGTTCCAAATTATGAAATCTGGAACTGGCGATAGTAAAACTGTCACCTAAATTAAGTTCGTCTAATTTTTGTTTTAATGGTAATTGAACTTCAAATCTATTATTTTCAAGTTTGACAGAATCTAGAAATGTTGACTCGCAAACATCATTATAAACTTCTGGCACCTTTTCAAGTTCCCAGAACCTACGCACAAGGGACTCTATGTTTTCTGAAGTGTGTAAGGCAACCGCTGAGTTACAAGCATGGGCGCCTGTCGATGAATATTTACCTGAAATTATATATCCAAACATGGTATTTTGGAGGATTGCCTGGCCGGCCTCGATTCTACCGTCCGTGAGGACCTTAAAGAAGACGTCAGCCGATAAGAGCAAGCTCACTTCCTCGGGAATGTTGAACGCTGGATCTGCCAACGTGACTCCACTCGGGATATGAATGTCGCGCAGGTCCAGCTGTTTCTGTGGAAGTGCAGTGGTGATGCTGTCAATTACTGAACAATTTAACTTCAATTTAAAATTTGTTGACATTGCCTCAATATTTATTTTTACTGCCGTTTTTACCATCCTAGAATTATTGCCCATTGTTAGGATATTCAAGTCGCTATTGAAAGTTTTACAGTTCAACCTTTTTGCTAACTCAGTCGTTATAAAATTAGTTTGACTGCCGCTGTCAAGCAGCCCTCGCACAAGGAACGCTCGGGAGTCACTCTTCACCCAGACCTTGACAGTCGGCAGCAGCACATTGGTGCGCTCAGAGACCTTGTTGGACAGTAGCGTAGTTTGGTCGACTGGGCTGGGCCTGTCAGTGTGAAGCAAAACGTTGTGCTTCTCTTTACAAATTTTACACCTTGATAGATAGTTACATTTACCGTAATGTTTATTTAGACAGCTCTTGCAAACTTTGTTTTCTTCCACAAATTGAGTTCGCTCGCTCGGAGACAAACTCTGAAATTTATCACAGTTATACATTTTGTGATTTTGTTTACAGAATAAACATTTGGCAATGGAAGCCGTAGCTCCAGCCACATTTACAGATTTAAAATTACCCTTTTCATGTTTATTTGTAATATTATGCGGCACACTAACTTCTAAGGCAGTGGCCTTTTTGTCTAAAAATGACAATAATTCTGTCAGGGAAGGCATTGTGCTCGCTTCACGTTCGGAATGAAACGTTCGAGTCGTATACGGATCTAGCTTTCTAATTATTAATGCTACTAAAATTGCATCCCATTTATCTACAGGCTGTTGCAGGTTTTTGAGTGCGCTAACTTGCTGTCTCACTTGAGACGCAAGGTCGCGGATCTGCGTTGCTGTACCCTTCTGGAGATGTGACAAATCTAACAAAAGGGAAATGTGGTTGTTAACTAACAAGTACGGGTTGTCATACCTTTTATTTAGTAATTCCATAGCAGCCCCATACGACTCGTTCGTGAGCGGCAAGTTGTCGATAAGAGCCAATGGCTCCCCCGACAGGTACCGTTTTAAGTAAAACAGCTTTTGGACACTGGATAGGCCAGTGTCAGTGTCGATTAACGCACTAAATAAATCGGCGAACGGTTTGAAGAGCGCAATGTCCGTGCCCGTGAACACCGGAATGTCAATAGGCGGCAACTTGTTGCATCGCCTTCGGGGCGCCGAAGCGGACGGCGCCGCGTCCGGAGCTTCATCGTCGACGGAACGCGAACTGGTTACACTTTCACTTCGATTTGCCTTGCGAAGCAACCTATCAATTCGCGCACGACACGTGTAGTACCGCTCCTCTAACGCTCCGTCCAGCTCGACGCTGCCGGGGTCCCTGGCAGACAGCTCCACCTGGGCCGACTGGAACTTCTCAAAGGCCGCATTCAGCGCCTCCCGGCGGACTCCGAGTTCTTCCGAGTCAACGAGCAGTTGACCGGCTAACTCCGCGACGTAATGCTCGACTCTTGTCACCGTTGCCTTGCCTTGTGCACGCCTCCCCTTGGCGAATTGCACGTCGAGGTCCCGTTCCGCCATCTCGCTGTCGTACGTCGCACACTCGCCCGCAACCGTAAACAGAAGCGCGTTTGTTTACGTTCTCCACGGCGGCGCCGGCCGGCTGTCAATCAGACTGACGGACGGGGACAGCGGCGGCGTGAAGTGAGACGCGCAGCGAACAAGTTGAACAGCGCGCAAGCGCGCCGGAGAGCAGGGCTGCCAACCTCCGCGCGCGACGAACGCCCGCCGAGCAGCCGGGCAGCGCGAGCGCGCCGGAAGCGGAAGTCTGTCTCGCTCCCACCTCACCTCTCGCTCGCTCGTATAGACGAGCGAAACGGCAAAAATGGCGGCGACGATCTCGAATCTCGGCGCCTCGCCGAGGTAGGCTCAAGCGAGGACTGACGGCATCGGGCGGGGCGGCGGCGGCTACGGCCCGCAGCGCAAGACAATGCGCGCGCGCACGGTACACCCCGCTCGCCCGAGGGCCTGCGGGGGGATGTCACCAGCGGTACCGCGCGAGGCGGTCGCAGCGGTGACCTTGAAGTATGGCGGGCGAACCAGCCGACATTGACCGATTCGACCCGAAGCGGGGCGGCGGCAGCGCGCGAACTGCAAACGCACACCCACTGTGCAGCGACGGAGGCGGCGGCGGCGGACTCGCGATTCAACCGCGATATATGGAATCGCGGCGCGCTGAGTCCGACCGAACGCACGGAATTCAACCAACGAAGCTAACACTTTTTATATAAAGGATCGAAGGACCATTATGTTCGTACCATTAACACTTGTAGGGGGTGCTGGTTCGATAAATGATTACGAACATAGAAATTGGATTGAAGAAATTATATTGAAAGATAGGATCAAATGATTATTACATAAGTAAAACACACACGTCCGTCTTCCTCCAATACATGGTTGCAAGAGATAATATACAGGTATGCCTTCCGCCTAGCCATAGAGCTGCTCATAGAGAGCCCATAGACTACGATCCCATTGAATAGAATCTTTAATGGGGTCCGTTCACACCTTTCCATTTATATGTACAATAATTAAACATTATGTTTACTGTCGTTAACACTCCCATCTTGATTTCAATTCTAAAGTTACGCGCTCATTCCCCTCCTCGATACCCCGCATACCTGCTGAGGTTATATCAAGGTTATACCAGTTTTCTACGTTAAACATAATAGGATTATTTTAGATGTTATTATAATACATAATTTTTCTTTTGATTTTACTTATAAATCTAAAGATTGATTGGAAAAATAATACATATTTTTCGAGGCGCACTTTAGGCAAATTGCGTACACTTATTTTTCTTGGTTACTTTTATGTATTACTTTTTATTTCTAAATTAGTATAATTTATTTTATAATTTTTTAGGTTTTCGTACCCGTACAGAAGTCTATTATACTAAGCCTACGCCGTCCGTCCGTCCGTCCGTCTGTCTGACGGTGTCCTATCTTTAAAGGTCTGTATCTTTTGAACCGTAATGTTATAATGGTGGATATACTAACAAATAATACAACACAAAAACAATAAAATGAAAGGTTTGGTTTTTGCTCTATTATAAAAACGATAATACATCTACACGTCAAACTTAGTGTGATTATAGTGCAAACTCTAAAGTACAACATGCAATTATAAAAATAACCCAATTACGTGGCGATACGGAAACCTCGGTGCGCGAGTCCGACTCGCACTTGGCCGGTTTTTTTAATTCCTATTGCTAAAAACGGTCGGTTGGTATTGTTCTGTAAATTCACCTCAGTTCTTGCAGCACAAAACTGATTAGTTTGCTCAGACCGACTGTCGGGATATAGCGTTAATGATATGTATTTTTTTTGTCAATGTGTGTGCAATAAGACTTTTCTATTATATTCAAACTTCCTTCCGTGAATGTCTGAAAATATAAAAAAAAATGTATATTCGTAAAGGGAGGCACTGTCGAGGGCTTACTTCAAGAATGCATTAAGTCAGAAAAAGTAGTTTTGAGATAATCAAGATTTAAAGTTTACAAAATAAAAATAAAAAAATGTACTTATATTTACAATATCAATCAGTATTATGTACCGAGATTTATTATCTATCGAGGTTAAAAATGTTATTAAAGAAAAAAATTATATGTTAACACAATACCACGTTTTATTCAAAAGTGTAGGAGAAGGTCCTGACTTAGTGTATTTTGTTTGATGATAAATTTTGCAGTAAAATAAAAATACTGTGTTAAGTCTTGTCAGTGTCTAGTCATTTAATGAAAAAGAGTTGTTGTTGGTGCTTTGGTTTGGGGTTAGCTCTAGGCCTGCAAACTAGTCCCGCTTGGTTGGGGACCTTGTGAAAAACCCCGCGATCTCCAGCTACCCCAGCCAGGCTATGTCATGGAATGCCTTTCATGGAAGAAAGCCACAATTCGACTGGGGCGTCTGCAGACCGCTCCAACGGAAGATGGAGAACGGAGTACGTCCCTTCGTTGGTTGTCAAACACACTGCACTCCAACAAAACATGCTCGGTCATTTCATTCGTCGCCAAACATCCCCTGCACGGTGGACTATCCGTATTACCCACGGTGTGTAGATGTTTATTTAGTGAGCAGTGGCCGCTCATAAGACCAACGGCTATTCTCAGCTTAGCCCGGGCCAGATTGATAAGCTTCAGAGCCAGCCTTCGGTCTGGTTTAGGAAGAGCAGCTCTCGACTGTCTGTACTCTACGAGGCCCTTCCATCTGTCCCTGTGTTTCCGTGATGTCGACGCGTCGTGATTATCACGGGTTCCGCTCCTTTGGGTATAGTTCTGGAGCCTCTTCGGGCGACGTCATCAGAACTGTCATTTCTGTCGTCATTGTTGTGGCCTTTTATCCACTGGAGGATCACCTTGTTATTATTACCTGAAAGCTTCTCCAGGGCCTCATGACATTGAAGTACCAGGCCTGAGGTACACCTCTTGCTCTTCAGTGACATAAGAGTCGCTGCGCTGTCTGAGAGTGTCTCTGTACTCTCTGTACTCGCCGAGCATGTTTTGTTGTAGTGCAGTATGCTTGACATACGCCCATCTCAGTCCCAGCGGTTGCCGCTTGTAGCACCCCGATTACTTCCATTTGGAAAACTGTTGAGTGTGCACCAAGTCGTACTGATCTATTAATGTTCAGCTCCCATGAGAAAATGCCCGCACCGGTCCAACTGCTTGTCCGTGACCCGTCTGTGAAGATTCTTAGTTCCGTCTCACTAGATGGGCCGGGGGTTGGTCCTTAATAAGGGTAGTTCACTGCACACCGTGTGCAGGACACTTGTGTGCTTTACCGGTTCGTCCCCTTTTCATAATCCTAGTACCTTGAGTCTGAAGCGGACGCCGCTGCCTCCTGTTTGACACATAGGTCCAGCGTTGAGACAGAGTATGGCTTCAGTGGTGGCCGTGGGTTTAGCGCATACAATCCGTAATATCCTTGGAGGTAAGCCTCTGCAGCTTCTCTAATTGCATTGTTGATTAAAAAGACAGTTTTACGGGCAGTATTAGAATTTTTCAGTGAATTACAATGATGGTTGCTACTAAACTAGTTGTGTTGATCTTCTTCTATCAATCACGATTACCAGAGTGAAAACGCTTCCTTCATTTTGCTAAAAAAAAACTTTTTTAACTAGATAACCTAAATTACAATAGCTCACTAACAAATTCACTCAGCGAATGCTTGAGGTGTCATCCACGATTCAGTATTGCAAGTACACAATTCTAATTTATGTCGATTTAATGCATCGGCCAGTGTAGTTGTTAACAACAACCACTTCAAGTAATATCGCCAAGAATACATTAAGTCCGACTTAGTGCTTTTCGCAGTACGTTTTTGACGACGTTTCTAAAAATCGCATCTTCGTAAATGCACTAAGTGACTTAATGTCTTTTTGAAAATGATTTCGTTAAGTCCCAGTAAGCCAAAACCGCAACATGAAATGCATTAAGTCACTTAATGCTTTATTGTAGAATAGTATTCTACCACGAATTATCGAAATTGTATTTTTGAAATAACACTAAGTAGACTTAATGCATTCCAGAAGAATAACTTTTTGCGATTCACATAAAAAACATTTACAGTAAGGCACTAAATTGTACTTAGTGTATTTACGTTGACTATAATTTCAACAATAATCAGAACTTAGTGCCATTCTATTCGAATCATGTCATTTAGTGCTTTTTGCTTGTACAAAGTAGTGATATTATGACTTAATGCTATAGCTATCTTTGGATCTCGTCAGTGTACGACTTAGTGTGTTTTTGAAGAATGTAGCGCAAAAAATTATGAACAAAACTGTATAATTAAGTCAAAATCGAATTTTTTTGACTTAGTGCATTCTTGAAGTAAGCCCTCGTGATGTAGCATCTAGTTCAACAAGGTGTTATGGGCTCACATCACTGGCGTTGTTAGGTGGTGTAGCCAACCATGTCAGTTTCCATAAAAAAAAACTAATGGAATCGACTCATGCCGAAACTTTTACAAACTGTTGTTGAAAATATTTCAGCTATCGAATGTTACGAGAATTTTATTAAAATCTCGAAAATGTTGGCCGCTTTTGAACATTTTGAAATTTACAGTAGAGTTTAGCTTCAGTTTATAAATAGATACCTACAGAATTACGAGTGCTCTGTTTCGGCTAGCATTAATTTATAATATACATTTAAACAAAACTTTCCACCTAATGGCAAAGTTTGACAATACGGATGCCTGCCGCCCGCAATTTGCTATTTTTCATAAAGAAACATAACCATATGACATTTCGGAGTTCGGACTATCGAGACCAGACAAATCCAATGCTGGATTCACAGCTATACGGGTAGCGCCCGCAGTGTTCTGAAACGAGTGTTCAGTACGATAGATAGAAAGAAATACTTTATTGCTCCAGAAAACATTTTACATAAACAGACAATAAGTAATCTACATGAGGGGCAAAGGCGGACTTATCCCTTAACAGGGATTTCTCTTTGGATGTTTGGGAGTCGTATGTTGTGAGATATAAGTAGGTAGTAGCAAAATACATGAGTGTGGGAATGTATAATATAATGGAAAATAACTATGATAAACTATAATAATATACACTACATATAATTACGTACTAGTTAATTAAACATATAAATTACTATTTATAAATTACATTAAATACATATGAATTACAAGTTATATAATACATAATACCAAAATGTACATACTTGTCCATTCAGAATTAAAGGATTTTTTAGCTTTTGTCTTCACATTGACGGAGATAGTACAACTTTAAGTGTTTTTTGAATAACGGAAGCGACTTGCAGTGCCGTACAGTGCGGTAATAGATTCCACAGCCGAGCTGCGTGCACAGAAAATGAGTTTGTTTAGAATCCAGTTTTATGAGTGGAAATGGCTAAGATATTATCATCACTTGACCGAAGCGTTACACCGTGGGAAGATAAGTACTGAAAACGCGAAGATAGGTACTCGGGAGCAGAAGGGTTGTTGATACAAGAATAAAGGAGGCCAAGAATGCGGAAATTTCTGCGGATACAATACGGGTGCTCCGCTTTGCTGTGAAACGATGAATGTGCAGCGAGCGATGCGCTCGCGTGTGCGTGTACGGGGGTCCGGGTACTCCGGGTGCGGGACGCGGGTGGCGTTATATGGGCTCTACCCGGAGCATTGACTTATACGGACGAATGGTCAATGGTCCCGTACGGAACAAACCGCGTCGCTGTGAAACGATGTTCTAGCGCCTCACGTGTGTCTCCGCTCCGGGAGCCCGTACGGTCGACCCGTACGCGTCTCCCGTATAGCTGTGAAACTAGCCCAACAAAGCCTCATATGTTGAACATACACCATACATACATACATATGCTGCCAAAATCATAACCCTCCCTTTGGCTTTGCCGTAGTCGAGTAAAAAGTAAAGCGAAGCGGTCGAGTTGTATTGTTGAAAGCCGCTAGCAGTCCAGCCAGCCCGCTTGCAGCCAGCAGCAGCGCAGCGCCAGTATGGGCGTTGCGCTTTGTCGCATATTGTGGGCGATAGATGCATGGCCTCAGCATTTAGCGATTTTCCTTCTTAGCACTTTGAACACTGCTGAAAAATCGGTATACTTACCGTTTAGGCTATAGGAATCACCATTAGAGGACATATTAATGTTCCGTGGGGGTGACGGTGACGGGTGACCGCGAGACAGTCTTTCAAACCTTCAATTGAGCTAGGGAAGAGATTCAGTGGGGCTATTCTTTTTAAGTATCGACCCCACACGGACACGGAAATGGTCAGTTCGTCTGTTATCGTCTGTCTGGTATAGCTGTGTTGTCGTATGTACGCGTTGTAATCCAGTCTCCCAAAATTATAACGTCGTAAGTACATATTATCTGCGAGAAGCTGGTTTTTTTTTGCGTTGTGCGTCAGACTTTGCTACATTGCATTGAAGAAAGGCTCAAATTCAAAAGTGATAGAAAAGAACAGCATGTACTATTTTCGCAAATATCTTTGCAAAATGAACATACTATAGTTGCAAATGTCAGCGTCGGTAGCTCAGTGGTGCGGTCAGTCGACTGTTGATAAGCAACCCTGAGCGCAGTCGGTAATTGGATGGGTGACCGCTCGATCGTTGGAGGCTGGCTGTGGTTCGGATTTCTCCCTTCTTACCTTACTAGTTGGTATGGTATATCCCACCCGGGTTGGTACCACCGCACTGAAAGAAACGGTCGGTCGAAACGGCTATGTAAATAGTTCGTGTTTTATGCCCAGTTCAGTGTAGCCGACATGAAATGAAGGGAAGCACTGGCATGGCACCCGTGTTCACCCGGTGTTATGGGCTGACATCACGGATGTTGTAGGTGATATAGCCAACCATGTCAGTTTCCATAAAAAACAAAAAAATATATATTATTCCCCAGGGACCAGGAACCGGGACCAGGATAAACATGTTAGCCAAAACAGCTGGGTTAAAACGGCCGCCTTTCGTTAATTCTTCAAAAAGAGCACGATTCCTTACACAATTTCATACTACACTCTCAGCAAATCACAGGCATTCTGTCGAGTCGAGAGTCGCGAGCTCAGCTGTGTGAAATTGTGTTTGTTATTCCAGCAGCAGCAATTTCTGTATTCAAAGTTGGTCCCTAGCTCTTAGCTTGATGCGGTTGCGGTGGGGGCGGACGGCTCGCCACCGTTGTTAAAAGTAATAAGGGAGACAGTTAAGCACTGAAAAGTATGAGGCCATTGTAAACTGACACAAATCAGTAACTTGACGCTTTTAAACGAACCTCTGCTTACAAAACCACTGCCCATTGAATGTTTAATTAGAAATATTACATTTATTTTAATTACAGTCTTTCTAATGTTTTATCAAAGTCAATCGTACGCATGAGACTTGAAGAATCTGCTGAAGCAATGCTCCCCGCCTCTGCACGAATGCTGCTAATCAAAACTATGACTTGGGTGGTAAGTATTGACGTGACAAATTTTAAAATAAAACTTTAGATTTTATATCATATACTTTTGTTTATTATATTAGAAAATTATAATCTAATAAGCGTCAAAAATAGTAGTTATGCAATAAAAACACAAGTTACAATATCTCAATTACTCATTACTCATATTGTAAGAAAATATATGCTAACAACAGGCGCATCACGTTCTAGCCGCTACAAACACGATGAAGCTAAATACTTGAGTTTTCTTAGCGACGGCAGTAGCAGCGTGCCCAGAGGAATCCTCCGCACTTTCCGTAGCGGTACCCGCGCTTGACACATTTTTCGTCGCAGGCGCGCTGCTTACACGCACGCTCCGCGACCGGTATCTGGAGGGCTTCGTCCAGGTCGGGAGTATCGGGCACATCTGTCAGCACGGCTGGTGCTGCCGGGGGAGCACCTGGAAAATAAAACTAAATAAATAATAGCAGAAACTAGATTAAAACACGCTGTTTCGTTTGCATATCAATGATATGCTGCCCTGGACAACATACATTGTTATGCAGATGACAGTACGGCACACGGATCCTACATCAGTCACCCTTCAGCCAGGCGGGACGTTGTCGATGAGAAGAGGCGAAGACTTGTGTCTGAGCTTGAACATACACTCGGCTCTATTTCTGAATGGGGCCGTAGTAATTTGGTCGAGTTCAACGCTTCCAAGACACAAGTTTGTGCGTTCAGTGCGAACAGAGCGGCGTTCACACCGGTTTCTTCCTTCCAAGGCCCGTCGCTTAAATTAAGCGACCACCTCGGGGTGCTCGGAGTCGAACTGTCGCACGACCTAAACTTTCGTCGCCATATCGAGATGAGGGCAAGCTGGCTTCTAAAAAGCTGGGCGTACTCAATAAGGTGCGACGATACTTCAAGCCGCCGGACCAAAAGCTGCTTTTGTATAAACCCAATAGTATAAATCAGGTCCTGCTTGGAGTACTGCTCGCGCCTGTGGAATGGCTCTGCCAAATACCAGCTTGCGCCGCTGGACTCGATCCAGCGTCGAGCCGTGCGACTAGTGGGTGACCCCGAAGTGTCCCGCGATATAGAACCACTGCAACTTCGTAGGGATGTCGGCTCCCTAAGTGTGTTATATCGCTTATTCCACGAGGACTGCTCAGAGGAGCTGTTTAACGCGATCCCGCCTTCCCCTTTCCACCTCTGTAACACGCGCAGTACGCACACTGGGCAGGGATTGCATCCTTACACGCTGGACTTACCGCGGATGCGTACCAAACGGTTCTGCAGATATTTTCTCTACAGAACCGGTAAACTCTGGAACGCTCTCCCTGCCCATATATTTCCCCCCAAGTACAGTCTTGGGTGGCTCGGCGCCATTTGTCGCACTGTCAATAATAAAAATAATAAAAAATAAATAAAATGGAGTAACGAACACGACGAAGAGCCGCAGTCTCTAGGGTTTCATATTGTTGTTGAATATGTGTAGTAGTACTTGCACTCACTACCAGGAGCGGCCGCCGCTCAAGCCACAACAACCGCGAGATGACACAGATCAGCAGTCCACAGGCTTTCATATGGTAGAATGTGACCAGGAGCGGCCGTCGTGCAAGCCATAGCAACCGAGGGCACGATAGAGCAACAGTCCGTTGGACTTCATATTGTTGAATGTGTGTATTAGTACTTGTACTCACCATCAGGAGCGGCCGCCACGCAAGCCACAGCAACCGCGAGCACGACACAGAGCAGCAGTCCGCAGGTCTTCATCTTGTTGTTGAATCTTGTAGTAGTGAGTACTTGTTAAAGTTTGATGTTGCTTCTGAGGAAGAACAATGCAAGTGTTGATTTGATACACCAATCCACTGCTTTATATACTCATTTCGAAACTTATGACATACCTACATAGATAGTATATTATCAAATAACTTCCGCGTCTACACGGTACTTTCTTTTGTTTGGAAAGAGATCGTCGGATTATTCTTATCTAAATTGCTTATGAAGTTATTTGGACCTCCCTGCCTATTGTAAATATTATCACTTTTTATTAAGTTGATTATTTAAAGATATCATTATTATTAGTAGGTCATAAGTAGGTCACGATGGCCAGAACTTCTGGGAAATAACCATTAACTAACTAAGCATCAAATAAGCTGCCAATAGAAAATAGGTATTTATTGAACAAGTACGTCGAACATTTAAATTATACAGAAGACAATGAAATAAATAAAAATAAAAATATTCATGGATCCTCGAGACATCGCTCATTGTCCCGACAACTGTTTTTATAAAACAATTTCTATAAAAAATGAGAAAACAAATAACAAAAAACATATAACTATACTTATATATATCATCTCAGAACATGTATCACAATAATTTTATTTAGGGATCCCGCCATCCTGGCGTTGCAGGGTCAAGAGGTATTTTTTAAGATTTAACTTAAAGGACCCAGAGCTGGCTAATATAAGTAACATTCACCGCACTGAATGAAACGTCGGTCGAAACGGCTATGTAAATAGTTCGTGTTTTCCGTTCAGTTTAGTGTAGCAGACATGAAATGAAGGGAAACAATGATATGGCACCTAGTTCACCCGGTGTTATGGGCTGGCATCACGAATGTTGCAGGTGATGTAATAGCCAAGTTTGTCAGTTTGTCAAAAATTGTCCCTTAGCATGGAGAGATGCAGTGGCACGATCAATGTTCTGTACGTACATACGTTAATATAATGATAGACATTCACCTCATTGGCGAATCTGTACTCACAAAGAACCTTCAAGCACAGACGTATCGTAGGGTCATTGAGCCTATTATAGCGGTACTAACTACTATGTCCGCTGCTTGGACGAACTTCCTGGCCTCATCCATCCTTCTCCTGTCCGCCTTCGCCAAACCCACCATACTCTCGCGGAACACTCCTTTTTAGTCGATAGAAGAGTTCTTCGAACTGCACCATTCTCTAAATCGTTCTTGTGTCGCACTGCAAATGTGTTGAACGGGCTTCCGGGGAATATCTTTCCCCACTCCTACAATCCACGCATCTTCAAATCGCCGGTTAACAACCTTTCCCCAGCGACATTAGTCCGCCTCCAATCCGGACTGGCATCTCCTCGGGGGTGAAATTGGCTGCGCCTGAGGCTTCAACTTCGGGCACAGCCATTTCGGAAGCAATAAAAAAAAAGCGATACCTACTCTCCTGCAGAGCGGCGATTGCAAGTACAGTGGGTGGCCAAATTATTAGACTCACCACACTTAATGTCATAGTTATCAATACAAATTTGCTCTTGGGAAAAAAAATTCCACCTCCTAAACCTTTGAACCTAAACTATTGCAACTAGGTATTTTTTATTACTGATATATTTGCCATAAACCTACTTTTACACCTTAATCCAATGAAAGTCGGCTTAACTTGGAGACAAATTTATAAATACCGATTATTTATTTTCATATAATTTAAATAATTTATGTATAGAATTAAAACATTTCGATTTTCTACTTTGTCTCTAAGTTAAGTCGATGTTCATAGGTTGAAAATGGTAACGTAGGTGTATGCCAAATATATCAGTAATAAAAAATACCTAGTTGCAATAGTTTAGGTTCAAAGGTTTAGGAGGTGGAATTTTTTTTCCCAAGAGCAAATTTGTATCGATAACTATGACATTAAGTGTGGTGAGTCTAATAATTTGGCCACCCACTGTAAGTCTAGTTGGCGCGCGTTTAGCAGTAAACAAACAGGCAATAACTGAATATTATAATAGAGAAGAGACGATTTCACTTCTAGCAGTAGAGCAGGTAGAGTTTCGAAAATTGAAATAGGCCATTTGTACGAGATACTCATACGGTCGCCTCTAAAAACCTATATACATTTATAGGACTCTGTCCAACTCTATTGTTATTGTCGCATAAACCGTTTAAGCAGACTCAGAGCAAAGCGAGTGACTGTGACAAGGTTCTAAATATGTCTATATCTTCTATACATATAATAAAATCGTAGAGGTAAGAAAGTCTGTACATTGAATGTATTCGGAAAAAAACTAACCAGGGTGGCTTAAAATGAGATACTGAACATGTTAGAACATTTTTTTAAATTTTTGTTTGTTTGTTTGTTTGTTTGTTTGTCTGTACGCGCATCACGCAAAAACCACTGAACGGAATTAGACGAAACTTTGTATAGTGGCAGTTTATATGCCGGGTTAACATAATACGTAAAAAAAAAATAACAAAAATAAAAAAAATTAACAATTATAAACATTATTGCGCGCTTAAAATCACGTAGTCCAAAGTACATAATTATATCTTGAGAACTGGCAGAAAATACAATTTGAATAAAATATTCATTCGAAATTTAAAAATAAGTAGATACAACGAAAATGACAGTTCTTCTTTTTTATAACTTGAACACAATAGTCTATACATATCTATTCTTTCGATACATATCATAAAATCGTAAATGCAAAAATGTCTATTTGTACGCGCATCTCGCAAAAACCACTGAACGTAATTTGACGAAACTTTTTATAGTGACAGTGTATATCCCGGATGAACATAATAATTAAAAAATTAATATTTTCTCTAGAAAATTTCTTTTAAAAGTTTTTGCCTGGGACGAACAAACCGAGCTTCCGCCACGCGCGGACTCTTCTCCAGCGGCGCAGCGACCCGCACGGTTGGAGGCACCGTGCCGGCATCACCACCGCCGCCGCTCGGTGTCCCCGGTACTCCACCAGCTCGACATGCCTGGCGACAGAAGCGGCTGCAGACCACCCGGGACGCGACGCGCGTGATGGAGAGCGGGCTCTGCGGCGAAGGCCGGCCGCCGCCGCGCTCGACTTCGACGCCCCCGCCGCCGCCACCGCTCGCCCGCAGCAGCACTGCCTCCGCCCACCGCGTCGCCCGGCCTCCCCGCGCCCGGGTCGTCCAACGAGAGCCGCCATTCTTCTCGCACCACTACACGCACACCCTACCACCCAGCTCCACGCCGTCGGTGCATTTCATCGACGACTAAGATGGAGTGTTGACGTCGGCCGAGCCACAAGAACTACGGTGAGGGCGGCGTCCACCACCGGCCAGCTTGGGGCCATCGGGACCTCGCGTCCCGTCTAGTGCCCCCGCTACCGGTGGTGTAGTGCACCCATGAGGCGACGCGCGCGCGAAGATGAAGACGTTTACAGACCTGCGCGACGACGTCGCCGTGCAGTCCGGCGGATACGGAGCTCTCCGAGATGGGGGTGG
Organism: Nematopogon swammerdamellus; assembly: GCA_946902875.1. Lineage (NCBI taxonomy): Eukaryota > Metazoa > Arthropoda > Insecta > Lepidoptera > Adelidae > Nematopogon > Nematopogon swammerdamellus. Next base: position 19,778,362 of record OX336337.1, on the reverse strand, counting down.
TGGTGGCCTACGTGTCTAGTACCACCACCTATCGCTCGTAGCTTGCCTCGCGTCGTCCCGGAGAGCTCCGTAGCCACGGCCTGCACCCGCCGGCGTGCTTGGAGGCTTGTCTCCCGCCGCCGGCGGTATTACCGTATTTAATTTTTATATTAATTTTGTGTATTTTTATTACTTTTTTGTATAATATATATAAAATTAATGTAAAATTTTCAATATGTGAAATAAAAGAAAAAATATAATAAAAATCACGTAATCCAAAGTAAAGGTAAAAAACTATTTTAAATGTCATGTTGACAACGGAGAACTGTCATCTCGACGTGAGCTGGCCGGTGACAAATTGTACTAACAATTCCCATGTTATAAAATATATATTAAAATTTATAAAATGTAATGACGTAAGACTGTAATTAATTATATATAAATATATGTATAATATTTTAGTTATTTATTTTCATCTTCTTATTTACAACTATGTATGTGTCTTCCAGAATTTGTGCATGCAAACTAGTAACTTCAAATGCTTCGTTCCTTTCAAAATTATTTTGTTTTATTATATTATAAAAAGTAATCACAAATTTATACCGTACAACTCCGTCACTGGATACTGGCAGTAATAAACGAATTTCCTATTCGTTTGGTTGCCACTATTTAAAAAAAGAAGAAGAAGAAGAAGGTGACAAATTGTTTGATAAATAAAAATAATAATTGAAAGTCGAAGTTATGTCGCTGTCATTGGTGCAATAAAATTTATATATCTGTTGCCCGCGGCTTCGCTCGCGTGAAATTCGTATTTCAAAAAAAGAAAGTAAGTAACTAAAGGCGGGCCCGAAGGCGGATCTGCGCTCACGTAAACGATATTCTTTCTCGGTGAAAGTAACTAAGGGCGAGGCGGAAGGTGGAGCTGAGTTCAGGAAGAAGACAAACATTCTTGAAGAAAGTAAGTAACTATGGGCGAGGCCGCAGGCCGAGCTGCGTTCAGGAAGAAGCTAAACCATCTTGAAGAAAGTAAGTAACTAAGGCGAGGCCGAAGGCCGAGCTACGTTCGGATAATTGAAAAACCATCTCGAAGAAAGCAAGTAACTAAGGGCGAGGCCGAAGGCCGAGCTGCGTTCAGGAAGAAGCTAAACCATCTTGAAGAAAGTAAGTAACTAAGGCGACGCCGGAGGCCGAGCTACGTTCTGACAAATGATAAACCATCTCGAAGAAAGCAAGTAACTAAGGGCGATGCCGAAGGCCGAGCTGCGTTCAGGAAGAAGCTAAACCATCTCGAATAAAGTTAATTAATATTAAGATTGAGTTAATTTAATTTAAATTTTCAATGACGTATTTTATTATAAAGTCCACGCTTCTAACGGCAAATATACCGTGCATCCTAGAACGGAGAACGTCGCGGTTATTCCCGGCTGGATGGCAAGAGGCCCGATGCTATCACCTTAGTGCCATGGACTAAGGGTAGTTCTTTGATGTGGGACGCCACTTTTGTTCTCACATTGGCTCCAAGTCACGTTAGGACATCTTCAAGAGCGGCTGGCGCGGCCGAGGCTGGGGCGGAGAGCCTCAAACGCAGCAAATATAGAAATATAATTCAAGATTTCGAATTTGTTGCGTTTGCGGTTGAAACCCTCAGTCCGTGGAGCAGTGAAGCCAAAAGAGGCTTGAGCTGGTTGACGCAACTGGTGTCCCGCCATCAAGGGCTTATGTAGTTCATTCAAAGGGTGAGCCTTGCCATCCAGCGGAGTAATGCCGCAAGTGCTCTAAGAACATTTGAAAATGCCCGTTTTGATAGTTATTTTAATGTTTGTTAAGTAGGTTTAATTCTTTAGTTATTAATATTACTTTTTTATTTTTATGAAATAAATAGATTGAGTAAACGATATTATATTCTATCGAAGAAAGGAAGTCTTTAAGGGCGAGGCCCGAAGGAGGAAGAGGGTTTTTGGTTTACCTGAACGCAGCCCGGCCTTCGGCCTCGCACTTAGTTCCTTCCTTTCTTCCAGAAGGTTTATCGTCTTCCTGAACGCAGGTCGGCCTTCGGCCTCGCCCTTACTTACTTCCTTTATTTGAGAAAGGTTTATCGTTTACCTGAAAGCAGCTCGGCCTTCGGCCTCACCCTTAGTTAGTTACTTTCTTTAAGAAGGTTTGTCGATTACCTGAACGCAGCTCGGCCTTCGGCCTCGCCCTTAGCTACTTACATTCTTCTTTGGAATACGAATTTCACACGAGCGGAGCCGCGGGCTCAGCTAGTTCACTTATAGAGCTGAATATACGTATTTCAGTGTAGAAGCAAACCGGCTGTCTGCGAACATTTTGTATGATAATGCGTGCAGTTCCACCATAATACGGGAGACGGAAGGCCTCGTTAGACGGCCTGAGAGGAGGCTGTTAAATTAAAACAATACGAGCGGCTCGCAGCCTGCAGCGAAGGAGGGCGGGAGGAGCGGGCGGCGCGGCGCGCTACACAACCGCCCTTACCATAGAACATGAACACGCGCTCGACCAGAAGTGCCCGTGCCACGTCAAATCTTGCCACTTGTCTATCCCACCTAGATATTATGTTCTATTGGACCGTTTGCACGAGGCTAACCGTTGAGACATTCACTAGTTGTGAAATATAAGCGGGTAGTAGCAAAGACTTGAGTGTGGATGATATTTAATTACGTATTTTTTTAAGAATATTCATAGATTAGCGAACTGGAAATGATTTGAAGGGCCCGGCCAAAGCTCTAGCCGCAGACACCCAGGGTCACCACGGATTAAGCTGTAACAAAAACTCGGGCAGATTCCCAAGACATCACATGCTTAACGACTTACTGAAAAGAGCATTAACTTCTGTTGACGTGCCATGCCTACTGGAGCCGCCGGGCCTGTGTAGAGACGACGGAAAAAGGCCCGACGGAATGACGATTCTGCCGTGGAAGCACGGCCGCGCTCTGGTGTGGGACGCAACGTGTGTGGACACCGTCTGTGCGAGCAACATAAAGCTGTCCTGCTCGCGTGCGGGTGCGGCGGCGGAAGCCGCGGCCAGTAGGAAGCACAAAAAATACGAAAATATTAGGTGCAACTTTACACAATTGGGCTGATTTAGCGACGCGGACGGACGGGTTTATCTCAAAATGTGGTTTTTCAACTTGCGTCCATTTCCCTTTACACATTAGCCACACGGGTCTACAGTTTTGTATATATTTCGAATTTCTTTTTAACATGGCTTCGTCCACTTTTATTTCGGTTACATAAAACATTATTCTATTTGATAAGATGAATTTGATTTACACCCATGCGAAACTCGAGTTATAGCTTGAGACGAAAAAGGGAACTTAAATAATAGGATACGGCTCAGAAATATAAATTTATCGTTTATTTCATAAAACACAATATACGATGTAAAAAGACAGGGTGTGAGTTATCAGAATCACTTGAGCATCGTAGGGGTGACGACCGAGCTAATCGATTAGAGCTATAATTCTGTCCGAGAACTTAGCTTCGGAAGGGGAGACGAAGGTCTTCGCAGGAAGGCCGACACGAAGTCTCCGACGCGTCGCTCGATCTCCACCCTCTTCACAAGGTTCTGCTTCGGAACAGCCGGACGAGGAGTAGGGCCCAGGTGGCTCGTACCGGCTATGCCGTCGCAGATGATGCAGGCGTCCTCGGACGGAGAACGTAGAACGGGGAAGTCTACGTGTAATCGTAGCAGGATCTACGTGCAGACGTAGAAGGATCTACGTGCAGACGTAGAAGCCGTAACCCTGGCTGTGGGGACTCCTCTCTCAACGCTGAGATGAACGGCTGGAAGCGTCCGACGGCGGCGGCGGTACAGCGCCGCGGCTCGTTGACAGTGGCACGGTCGCGAGGGAAACTAGTGTAACTCACGGCGGCAGAATGAGCGCGTTATATTTTATTTTGTAGCGGAGAATTATTTAACAGAAGAAGTGAAGTCTGGTTTCACTGAGACCCGCTTTTATAGACGGCAGCGCGCGTTTGTGGTGTGGCTGCGGAATGAAGTCGGCTAGCACGCAATGACGCGCACTGTACGTGGTTACCTGAATCTAAGTGGCTGAAGGCCTGTAACTCCATTAGTTGATAATATTGGACCTCTACTAGGGGTCCTCCGATGATGTCTGAATTAAAATGTAAGATAAATACAACCGAGGTGAATGTGAATTCCCGTCTATTTGGGATATATTTTAACCGCCTGGCAACCCATTAATCAACACCGCGATGTGCGGTGTTGCCAAATACAGCAAACAGAATTCCATACCGACGCTCGCTATCTTTTTCGATACGTCAAACAATATATAATTTTAGTATGGGCTGACAGCGGAAAGAGATCGTGGAAATTCACGCTCGGTAAATGATGCAAGAATGTGTGCTCGGTTACGGAGTGAGAGTGTAGTACGCCGAGATATGTGTGATTGAGTTTTCCAAAATGTAGGTTGGCAGTAATAATCTTCAAAATAACGGACGTCTCACGTGTAGCGTAGCCTTAGTACGGAGTATTTTCCTCCGTACTGGCAATGTGTCTCTGACACTTCGGTAAACGGCATTTCGACAGTCCGCTATTAAAATTCACTACGTGACAAGCTTCTCCAATATTAAGCTCGAAACGACAGTGGTTACTTTAGATAGTTTTTTATACTTTACCTACATTATGTTTTTTTTTTTTTTATGGAAACTGACACGGTTGGCTACATCACCTACAACATCCGTGATGCAGCCCATAACACCGGGTGAACTTGGTGCCACGTCAGTGCTTCCCTTCGTTCGTGCCGGCTACACTGAACTGGACGGAAAACACAAACTATTTACATAGCCGTTTCGACCGACCTTTCTTTCAGTGCGGTGGTGCCATCCCGGGCGGGTTAAACCCTACAACCTAGTAATATAAGAAGGGAGTCATATCCCTTAGTCGCCTTTTACGATGTAAAACTTAATATATAGTGAAAGAAATATGAGCAACGATTAAATAAACCGGAGTAAACATGTTTTCGGCAGCTTTCCCGTAGTCTACACTGTTCGACCTTGTATGACGGCAGCTGGTTGCGCCCGGTATATGCTAAAAGCCTGCTGGTGTGCTTCTGGGGCTTTTAAAGCCTTCAATGAGATATAATGCTAAATTTGTATAGTCAAAGTGGGGAGTTTGAGATATTTAAAAATACGAAATTAATGCTTATACAAGTCTAATTTTAAAATTGTTATTATTTAAACTACATTTTGCCCGCGCCTTCGCTCGCGTGAAATTCGTATTTAAAAAGAAGAAGTACGGTAAGCCCGCTACGGTACCTTTATTTCGGGGCGCGGAACAATTCGGTTTGTATGACAGCCACACCTTAGCGTAACCGGAACTTGATTTTATTTAGACTGTCCTGTGTCACGTATAGTCAAATGTGCTTGTACTAAGTTTAATCGAATTCGGTTTAGAATACCGACTGGCCCGCTCCGCCTCCGCCGCCGCACGCACAGACAGCCCTCGATCCAAGCTGCCTCACCGAGGCTCACGAGAGTAGGCACTTATAATATTAAGCCCCTCCCCGTGAATCTTCTATGCGGAGTATTATTGTATGTTCCCTGCTTATGCGACCTTTATCGCTGATGATGATCTCTGCGAGATTACGATAAATGCCGGTCCGCCGGACTGGTCCGTAGCTCCAAATCTGACATGCGACCAGTCCGTGCGACGGGTACTCCGGTGTCAGTCCGCAGTTGTGTCATACATTTTACGGCCTATTGGTGTTACGATCACATTTTCAGTCGCACAACTGTCAAACTTTCGACCGACCGCAGCCCACGAACTGTCATCCGTGATGCTCCTCCTTAGCAGCATCACAGCAGCATTCACAGTTAACGAGCGTCGATCTTTTCTGTGTTTTTGGTGGTGACATCATAAATATATATTTATAGTCGCTAATATAAGTAACATTCACCGCACTGAATGAAACGTCGGTCGAAACGGCTATGTAAATAGTTCGTGTTTTCCGTCCAGTTTAGTGTAGCAGACATGAAATGAAGGGAAACAATGATATGGCACCTAGTTCACCCGATGTTATGGGCTGGCATCACGAATGTTGCAGGTGATGTAATAGCAAAGTTTGTCATTTTGTCAAAAATTGTCCCTTAGCATGGAGAGATGCAGTGGCACGATCAATGTTCTGTACGTACATACGTTAATATAATGATAGACATTCACCTCATTGGCCACTCTGTACTCACAGAGAACCTTCAACCACAGACGTATCGTAGGGTCATTGAGCCTATTATAGCGGTACTAACTACTATGTCCGCTGCTTGGACGAACTTCCTGGCCTCATCCATCCTCCTCCTGTCCGCCTTCGCCAAACCCACCATACTCTCGCGGAACACTCCTTTTTAGTCGACAGAAGAGTTCTTCGAACTGCACCATTCTCTAAATCGTTCTTGTGTCGCACTGCAAATGTGTTGAACGGGCTTCCGGGGAATATGTTTCCCCACTCCTACAATCCACGCATCTTCAAATCGCCGGATAACAACCTTTCCCCAGCGACATTAGTCCGCCTCCAATCCGGACTGGCATCTCCTCGGGGGTGAAATTGGCTGCGCCTGAGGCGTCGACTTCGGGCACAGCCAGTTCGGAAGCAATAAAAAAAAAGCTATACCTACTCTCCTGCAGAGCGGCGATTGCAAGTAAGTCTAGTTGGCGCGCGTTTAGCAGTAAACAAACAGGCAATAACTGAATATTATAATAGAGAAGAGACGATTTCACTTCTAGCAGTAGAGCAGGTAGAGTTTCGAAAATTGAAATAGGCCATTTGTACGAGATACTCATACGGTCGCCTCTAAAAACCTATATACATTTATAGGACTCTGTCCAACGCTATTGTTATCGTCGCATAAACCGTTTAAGCAGACTCAGAGCAAAGCGAGTGACTGTGACAAGGTTCTAAATATGTCTATATTCACTTATAGAGCTGAATATACGTATTTCAGTGTAGAAGCAAACCGGCTGACTGCGAACATTTTGCATGATAATGCGTGCAGTTCCACCATAATACGGGAGACGGAAGGCCTCGTAAAGGTCATCGCTCACCATAACAGCACCGCTCCACCTCAGAAACGGCCCGTCACCGCCTCGAATAATCCAACCGCCAGCCGCCAGCGTGTCGCCCGCGCGGTGCTAGCTCGCTGCCACCGCGCGGTCGGCGCGCTGGCGGCTCCCTGCCACCGCGCGGGCGGCGCGCTGGCGGCTCGCTGTCCACGCGCCGAGAGCTTGGATTCCGGCTCGCAGACCGGTTGGCGAACATTAGTGAGCGATCTCGCTTGTGAAGCACTCGTCTCTACGTCATGTCTTGAGCGTTCGCGGCAAAGGGCAGCGCGGGAATGGTGCGGTGTGGTGCGCAGGCGACTCCGCCCGGTGGCGGGCGAAGCGGAGACAGCGCGCGGGCGGCGCGGCGTCGGCAAGCATGCCGCTTGTCGACGCCGCGCCATAGGGGAGCGGGCCGGTCGTTTGAAGCGCGCGGTTTGTGAGACGAGTGGACAGTAGCGGCAAACGCGCTTGCCGCGAGCTGTCAACTATTTTATCTTGTCATTCTAAAATTTACTTAAATGCTCACGATTTAAAGCCCTACCTTCAATGGGAACCTATTTGCTGTGTCGGAGCTGTGCTGTTATGGTGAGCGATGACCTGACGGCCTGAGAGGAGGCTGTTAAATTAAAACAATACGAGCAGCTCGCAGCCTGCAGCGAAGGCGGGCGGGAGGAGCGGGCGGCACGGCGCGCTACACAACCGCCTTTACCATAGAACATGAACACGCGCTCGACCAGAAGTGCCCGTGCCACGTCAAATCTTGCCACTTGTCTATCCCACCTAGATATTATGTTCTATTGGACCGTTTGCACGAGGCTAACCGTTGAGATATTCACTAGTTGTGAAATATAAGCGGGTAGTAGCAAAGACTTGAGTGTGGATGATATATATAATTCGGTATTTTTTTAAGAATATTCATAGATTAGCGAACTGGAAATGATTTGAAGGGCCCGGCCAAAGCCAGGTGTTCTACAAACTAAACAGAAACGAATAATGTAATGAAAGGATACCCGAAATAAATGGTATTAGAAGGTCCTGTGAAAAGAAATAAGAGTCAAATATGTTTTTCCATTAAAGATAATCTTTGTTAAGAAGCATAAAACTATTCTAGAGAAGGCCTTAGAAATATGTACCTGTTATGATCTTAAAGATTATAAATATTTGTTTTATGGAAACGTTCTTAAATAAAACTTTATTAAAAAAATTAAAAATAAAGATAGAATCGAAATCTAAAACCTATATACGGGCAAGGAAAATTTAGCATTTTGTCATTGTCGTGACACGACAATGACGCGAGCCGAGCGATAATTTTTATTATTTTCGTAACACATTCCACTATCTATCGACTCTGCAGAACACAAATACTTAGCTACTCAGCCGACAAAGGCCTACCGAACGAGTTCTCTATCTTCAAACAGAAAGCGAATCATTTGAATTCGTCCCCCATTCATTGAAATCCCCACATGACCCAGTCTCGTCCCAATACCGCTCGCTTTCATTACAGCATCTTTAATTAAGATGCCTCTATAGTGCTAGTACTCTGTCGATCGTCTATCGGAGTTCTGTCAACGCCCTGGCACGCTGCGGCGCGGCAGTCGTATTACCTGGTTATTTTGCGCAAAACGACTTCTATTAATTACATTTCTGACATTTTTACTGGGAGCTTTTCGCTCAAAATTGGAACGAGAACATTTAGGCTTGAAGAGACTTGAAACAAAGGTAGATTTGTTTTTTTGGTCGGTTGTTTTGATGGTTAAAAATCATATTTAACCATTAATTGAACAGACTCGTGAGGTGAGATCGCGGCTCCACAAGAGATATTCTCGAGTTTAGGCAAAGGTATTTTTGGTTTTCGTTTTATATTTACATTTTGTGTTTAATTTTAATTTTTTTTTTTTATGGATCCTGACACGTTTGGCTACATCACCTACAACCTCCATGATGTCAGCCCATAACACCGGGTGAACAAGGTGCCATGTCAGTGCTTCCCCCTTTGATCGTGCCGGCTACACTGAACTAGTCGGAAAACACAAACTATTTACATAGCCGTTTCGACCGACGTTTCATTCAGTGCGGTGGTACCAACCCGGGCGGGTTGAACCCTACCACCAAGGTAGTTTAACTTATAATTACGTAGTGTTTTTTTCTTTCGTTTTATTTCACCCTCATTTTTCGAAAAAAAAAATCAAAGGCTTCTTGACTGGTGTAATTGTGTTTTTATTAACCCGCGCGCAAAAAGAGGGGTGTTATAAAAATGTTTCATATTTTCAGACACTAGTAATTTTCAGAGAACTAAGAGATATACTTAGCGAACGTTCCGGTCCCTGCATGCTTGCTTGTCATTTGTAGAAATACCGTCTAATAAAGTTCCATTGAAGAAGTTAAATTTAAAAACTAAACTACTATTTTCCAAGAAGACTTAGAATTAAAAGAGTTTCACTCTATTTTTTTATTCATCGACAAGCCCCATCTAGTCGCAACACATATCATCGGCGCCGACTCCCAGTACCTAATTTGAAAGAGCTATAATGAAAGAGAGGTCGAGAAAGTAAGAGCATCGCATTTCCATAAAGAGGAGGCAGGCACTAATTATTGCCTCCAGCGACAAAGAAACAAAACATTGGCGAAAACTTCGCTGCGACATGAGATCCACGACTACCCACCCCGGTGTCTTCTTCCCAACTCCTTGATGAACGTACCTTGAAAGTTGGCGGTGGGAGTGATCATTAAAATAATGCCAACTTGCCCATTCGCCTCAAAGTTTGCGGAGGGTCGTTTGTTGGGCGCCGGTGTTCAATGTCTGATCGTTTAGTTGGCCCGGCCAGACTGACAATAATTATGACCTCTTTAAAACCCCCGTTAGAAAATAACATCTTGTTCGTGCTGAGGTTATGGTATTTTAAATCGTTGTTAAACGTAAGTTATTGTTACGCTTTCTGTTACGCAGACGACGAACTTTAGCCTCTACCTTCTCCATTTTTCATCAATGGTCTTGTGGCACTACTTCGTCGTCACTACCATCGCTACTCCGATGATTTGCAGCTTTATCGTTTATTCTCACCTGACGAAGTAAAGTCAGCTATTGCTCTCAAGAATGTGGACCTCAATGCGGTTTATGAATGGACTGTAAGACGTGGTCATCTAAATAACCCACCTAAGCCGTAGGCCATCATAATCGGTTCCATAAAACAATTGGGTAAGCTGGATAGGGATACCCTTCATTCTATTACCTCTAATTGTATAGTTATTCCCTATACCAGGCAAGTAAAAATCTCGGTCTCATATTAGACGAAACGTATTCATGAAACGTTCAAGTTCGAGAGGTTAGCCGAAAAGCTTATGGCAGTATGCACTCTCTTCAACGGCTGAAAAACTTCGTATCCATGGGCTGGGCACCAAGACTATGCTTATCTAATCTTTTATACTTTCCATTCTATATTAAGCTGATGTCTGTTATCTTGACTTAAATGCTGATCTCAACGAACTGAATTAAAAAAAAACATATTCACAATACATTTTTTGAATTTCCCAGTGCAGTTAGCTAGAATTTTTTTTTTTTTTTTTTTTACATTTGAAAACTTTGAAGCTATTTTCAGTCTCGTCATACACACTCTCATTAGGAACCTCCAATCACCTTTGAACGTTTGGTATCTCGATGACGGTACACTGGGTGGTGACGCACCAGTTGTGCTTGAAGACCTGTCTAAAATCATTTCAGAGGGCAAGAAGATTGGTCTAGAGATTAACCCGGAAAAATGCGTAATATTTTACTGCTCTCTAGATCAGCTACCTTCTGAGGTCTGGAATGATTTTCAAAAAGTAGCCCCCGGTATTAGAGTTGTTACAAAGGATGCGGAATTAACCCTTTTAGGCTCTCATCTCCTGCCAGACGCTTTTGAAGAAGCTGTATCAAAAAAATTAAAAACTGTCAAAATAAATTCAGATAAACTAAAGTCAATTCAACCACATATCGCATTTCACCTCCTTAAAAACTGTTTCGCCATCCCCAAATTAATTTACCTGTTTAGATCGACCCCCTTGTTTGAATGCCACATCCTACATAGTTTTGACGCAGCAATCCGGAATACATTGCAATCAATTATCAACACAGAACTGAATGAATTACAATGGACACAGGCTTCGTTGCCAGTCATCAATAGCGGACTTGGCATTAGAAAACCATCTGACCTTACCATACCAGCCTCATCATCATCAGCCTGTATCGATCCACTGCTGGACATAGGCCTCTCCCAAGGCACGCAACCACACGCGGTCTTCCGCTCTTCTCATCCATCCACTCCCGGCTACCTTTTTTAGGTCATCTGTCCACCTAGCCGGGGGGCGTCCCACGCTACGTTTGCTTGTACGTGGCCTCCATTCGAGCACCCGTCTACCCCATCGGTTGTCGGGTCTACGACAGATGTGCCCAGCCCACTGCCACTTCAGCTTGCTTATTTTCTTAGCAATGTCGACTACCTTAGTTCTTTGACGTATCACGTCGTTACGGATTTTATCGGTCAAAGAAATGCCGAGCATTGCTCTTTCCATAGCTCGCTGAGCAAATTTGTGGACCAGGCCCATCGTCAGGGTCCACGTTTCCGCTCCGTACGTCATTACTGGCAGAACGCACTGATTGAAGACCTTCGTCTTCAATGACTGTGGGATGGACGATGAAAAGCCATACCAGCCTACCTGTCATCAATCCACAGTGTCGCCAAAATAACTGTTCAAGTACTGGAGAAATTATCTAATAACACTGTAAACAAGTTTGAAGAAGCCGCTCTTGATAACTGGAAAAAAAAATTGTCCCACTGAATCTTTACCAGAGAATCCAGGTATACAAAAAAACTGGGACAATCCTTTATGTAAAAAAATATTTAATGATTTAAAAAATAAAGATAATTCACCGAAAACGGTTGCTCGTCTGAGCGCCGCCACTCAGAGAGAGTCGGGGGCCTGGTTGCATGCTCTTCCCTCCCATACAATCGGTACGCTTCTGGACCCGAACTCTCTCAGAATAGGAATGGCGCTCAGGCTGGGCTGCAACATTTACGAACAACACCAATGTGTCTGCGGCAAGACCGCAGACACCCAGGGTCACCACGGATTAAGCTGTAACAAAAACTCAGGCAGATTCCCAAGACATCACATGCTTAACGACTTACTGAAAAGAGCATTAACTTCTGTTGACGTGCCATGCCTACTGGAGCCGCCTTCTGGGGCTTTTAAAGCCTTCAATGAGATATAATGCTAAATTTGTATAGTCAAAGTGGGGAGTTTGAGATATTTAAAAATACGAAATTAATGCTTATACACGGAGTTTTAAAAGCATATTGTCTAATTTTAAAATTGTTATTATTTAAACTACATTTTGCCCGCGCCTTCGCTCGCGTGAAATTCGTATTTAAAAAGAAGAAGTACGGTAAGCCCGCTACGGTACCTTTATTTCGGGGCGCGGAACAATTCGGTTTGTATGACAGCCACACCTTAGCGTAACCGGAACTTGATTTTATTTAGACTGTCCTGTGTCACGTATAGTCAAATGTGCCTGTACTAAGTTTAATCCAATTCGGATGAATTCGGTTTAAGAGTTATGGAGGAACATACATACATACAAAAAAGATTTCTAAAAATCGTCAATTTAGTTTTAGTATCATACAATAGAGTCTACAAACGCAATATCTCATAAAAAAATAACTTACTCCATGACCATCCCTTACAGATTTATTATTAGTATTGATCAGATTATACTTTTTTATTTTTATGTAATGCGGTATGGGTGGCTGAGTCAGAGGGGCCAAAGCTATGCTACAACAAACAAATATCACATCCGAGAAGGCAGGTGTCATACCGGAGACTTCCGCTTTGGATTGCTGGCAATACTGGACTAGAGAACACATTCGAGGTTGCTATGCAGACATCTTACATCCAGTACGGTGGTACCAGCCCAGTCGGCTACAATTAGAGCCTACCACCTATTAAGGGGCAAGGGAAGGGCCCTAATTACTGTTTGTTCAATTTGACATGAGTCTATCAAATTGCCTGAGTAGGAATACGACACCACTAATAGTAAGCTTGGTTTATTAAGATTTTACATGTCGTGCACTTAGTTAGCTTATTAACTGTTTTATTTTGAAATCTGCACACATCTTTGAGTATTTTCATCCTACAAGTGAAATGTAAAGTTTTTCATATTGCTGTTTTTAGGTTAAGTGGACGAACTGGGAATGGTCATTCTGGGGTGTGGTCTTTTTGGGAAGTGGTCATTTTAGGAAGTGGTCATTTTAGGAAGTGGTCATTTTAGGAAGTGGTCATTTTAGGAAGTGGTAATTTTAGGAAGTGGTCATTCTGGGCCGAAACGATTTGCTACACAGGACAAACCTAGTTTAGTCTAGAAGCTTACCATATGCATATGTAGAAATTGTTAAATTATCGAAGAAATAAATACGAAAAGAATTATGGCAAATATTTCAGCAAAATATGAAAACGTTATTCGACAATAATAAGGTCTGTCGTAATAGTTAAGTAGGCTGTCGGTTGCTAAGAGCCTTGTCCAGTCGAACAAACAAATAATTTTGTTCAAATGTTTTGAAAGTTTTGTTCGCCCTCAAGCAAATTACTCCCTGTTCGTACCATTAACACTTGTAGGGGGTGCTGGTTCGATAAATGATTACGAACATAGAAATTGGATTGAAGAAATTATATTGAAAGATAGGATCAAATGATTATTACATAAGTAAAACACACACGTCCGTCTTCCTCCAATACATGGTTGCAAGAGATAATATACAGGTATGCCTTCCGCCTAGCCATAGAGCTGCTCATAGAGAGCCCATAGACTACGATCCCATTGAATAGAATCTTTAATGGGGTCCGTTCACACCTTTCCATTTATATGTACAATAATTAAACATTATGTTTACTGTCGTTAACATAAACTGCCCCGGCGGAAGGCAAAATTTAAATTTTACAATTTGATAACCATAAATGAAAATATTGCAATTGATGCAAAATATGTAGTTACAAATTATTGAGACAAACGTCTCACCTTTTATATAAGTTTAGTAAAATGGACACAATGGCCATATTCAAAGCTAAACAACATAGTGTTTGGCAAAAAAAAGAAAACTTAAAGTAATAAAGAAAATAAAAGGTTGGTAATTTTCTTACTTCACAATTTGCGCTTATGCTTAATCCAATGCATAATGTAAATTTCAGTCTGGCATTTAATAAGGTTAGGCGTTCCCGTCGTATTATCATAAGATCAGTAACATGTGAATTTGGCAAAATCATAGGATATTTTTGTGCAAAAGGTATAATTACAATTTGCAGCCTGCCGGCGACCCTAAGAAACATAGTTCTACTAAAACCGACTTCCTAAAAAAAGTAAAACTAAAAAACTATTTAAAATAAAAATATAAAAACCGCCTTCAAAAATATATGAAATAAAAACCTAAAAAAAAAAACGAACCCTAGAGTTGAAGGCGGTGCTAAAAAGGCTACACAAATCACAAAGGATATTATCATCCACTCATGTTTTCTTTCATGCATCATTTTTGCTTGCTTTACAAATCACAAAGGATATTATCATCCGCTCATGTTTTCTTTCATGCATCATTTTTGCTTGCTTTAGCACCGCCTTCAACTCTAGGGTTCGTTTTTTTTTTTAGGTTTTTATTTCATATATTTTTGAAGGCGGTTTTTATATTTTTATTTTAAATAGTTTTTTAGTTTTACTTTTTTTAGGAAGTCGGTTTTATGTTTTTTAAAACTTTTTTTTTATTTCACAGTTTTTTTTAGTAATTTTTTGCTATTAATGTACTCGGCGGAATCGCTCGGCCTTCGGCCTCGCGATTCCGCCTCGCTTTCCAATCCGATCTTGACCCAATTAAAATAGGACCACGTCAGCTTCGATAGCTCAGTGGTGCAGACAGTCAACTGTCGCTATTGAATTTTAAGCAACGCTGGGTGCGGTCAGTACTTAGATGGGTGACCGCTGACCGTTGGAGGCTGACCAAGGTTCGGATTCCTCGTAAAACTGTAAGTCCCTTCCCTCGTAATCTTACTTGGTGGTAGGGTTTAACCTTCCCGGGTTGGTACCACCGCACTGAATTAAACGTCGGTCGAAACGGCTATGTAAATAGTTTGTGTTTTCCGACCAGTTCAGTGTAGTCAGCACGATCAAAGGGGGAAGCACTGACATGGCACTGGTGTTATGGGCTGACATCACGGACGTTGTAGGTGATGTTGCAGAACTTAGTAGAATGGACAGACATAAACGTGTTACGGAAGCCTACTTTTATTATAAAATAACCGTCGGAGGACCTTGGTTGAAAATTGTAAAATTTAGTAGAACGGATAGACATGCATATGTTACGGAACCCTACATTCATTTTGCAGAACTTAGTAGAATGGACAGACATAAACGTGTTACGGAACCCTACTTAACAGTTGCACTCCGGGAGTGCCGGCAGATCCCGTGCCACTCTAACTTAACCCTTAACGCAATGACTTAAGGTTTCATTTTAAAAATGACGCTGACGCGATGTCGCGAGTTATACATTTTTACCCACCTAAAAAAGTGCCAAGAGCCGCTAAAGAAGTTTTCACTTCAAAAACCTCAGGGTTATCCCCTTTCAAATAAAAAAAAAAAGAATTTTCAAAATCGGCCCACAATTGACGGAGTAATCGCGTAACAAACATCCAAAAAAAAAGAAAACATACCGTCGAATTGAGAATCTTTTAGGTCTAAAGTAAATTTCTCGTGAAGACAAATGCAACGAGCCCAAACACGATGGGTTTATCATGTGTAGTTTAGGAGTTCCTATGGCCACCTTCTGTCTCCATCATCAAACCAGCTCGATGGTACTCGGTACAGTAGGTACTGGCCAGGTACCATAATAAATTAAGCGCCGGTCGGAAAAGATAAAAAATTTCAAATTTAGAATATTCATGAAACAAGGGTCCGAATATGTATCACTAGTATATCGATTCATGTATTTCAACAGGACAGAGAAAATTTCAAAATATTAGGTATTTAATACTTTTTAGTTTTTTTTTTTTTGTTTTTTGGAAATCGGTTTAATATTTTTTAAAACAGTTTTTATTTCATTCTTTTTAGTAATATTACATAAAAAAGAATAATCGAAATCGAATAATCGAAATCGATTGAAGTGGTACAGAATTATTCGCCATATGTGTCAGACTGCAAATTGCTGAATAAGTCCACATCACAAATGTTTTGCTGAAGGTAACCATACACCATACTAATTTATCAAACGGAAAAAATTGCCGAAAACGACCACATCACAAGTTTTGCTGAAGGTAACCACACACCATAGTATTATGCTGATTTTTCGAAAACCACTGAACCAATTTCGATAAAATTGAAATGGGACCACCTCGGAAGTATGACCTAACTAACAAAAAAAGAATTTTCTAAATCGGCCCTCAATTGACGGAGAAATCGTGTTACAAACATACAAAAAAATAAAAATAAAAAAAAAAAAAAAAAAATAAAAAAAAAAAAAAACATACAGACGAATTGAGAACCTCCTCCTTTTTTGGAAGTCGGTTAAAAAGTACAAATCGACAGAATATTCAAATATGCAAAATGGAAACCTTGTATACACTTCACAATCAAAAGATGAGCATTAGAGCTCTGCTACTGGAACAACAGGAATCATATTATAAACATGTATAATCTAACACTTTATAAACCTGAATTTGCTAACATACAGCATGCTGCATTTTGTTTTATTATTATTTTTTTTTTTGGTTTGAAACTTATAAAACAAAAAATAGTAGCTCAGACTTTTTATATAAATACACAATTCTGATATTTGCTTGGAAAAAACGCAATTTGAAATTTTGTGAAGTTTAAATGAAAAAAAATATAACGAAAAAAAAATTTTAGGTTTTTTTTTTTTGGTTTTTTTTTTTTTTTTTTTGGGCCATATTTGGCAAAAATATTCAATATAAAACTGAATATGATTTAAACAAAAATAAAAGGAAACAATAGAAAGTTTAACCTTTAACAATAAATGGGTAACAGTGCTATCTTAGTAACATTTCTCCGGTGAGAACCGGTAGGCGTGGTCACCTCTACTACTCGTACCTTATCATCTGTTCCTTTGAACACTCTCGAAACTCTTGCCATGGGCCATTTTAATGGCGGCATGTTATCATACTTTAAGAGAACTAACATATCCTCTTCAATATTAGGTATGTTTTTTTGCCATTTGGGTCGATTTTGCAAATGAGTAAGATATTGCTTGTGAAAAGAATTCCAAAACTGTTGTTGAATTTTACTACTTAATTTCCAGAAGCGCAGTCTGTTGCTAGGTACCTTGGTATAGTCTGGTTCGGGAAATGCGTTTAATTGCTCACCGATTAGAAAGTGGCCCGGAGTTAAATAAGAGAAATCTGTGGGATCCTGAGTAATTGGACATAATGGCCTTGAATTTAGAATTCCTTCTGCTTGAACAATTATGGTATTGAATTCTTCATATGTTAACAGCGAGCTACCAATGGCTCTTTTAAAATGATATTTTGCCGATTTTACGGCGGCCTCCCACAGTCCACCAAAAACCGGTGAATAACTCGGAATGAAGTGAAATTGTATGCCTTTGGGAGACGAGAAATCCTCAACTTCTTTTTGATGTTTTTTAGATCGGTTTAGTTTATAGAGCTCCTTTAATGTGTTATTGGCACCCTTAAAGGTAGAAGCATTATCACAATAAACCCGCTCAGGCAAGCCTCTTCTGGAAATAAGGCGTTTGAAAGCTAATAAAAAACATTCGGTCGTCATATCTGACACTAGTTCCATATGGATGGCCTTTGTGACAAAACACACAAAGACGGTGACGTAGCCTTTTGTTATTATACATTTTCTAACTATAGATTGTTTCACGTTAAAGGGCCCACAATAATCTACTCCAATTTTGCTGAATGTCCTAGCTCGGTTGACACGGTCAAACGGCAGAGCGCCCATGAGCTGTTCTGAACATTCGGCCTTCATGCGGAAACATTTAACACATTTATGTAATATTTTCTTCACTTCTCGAGTTGCGCTTATTATCCAATACCTTTGATGCAGACTACTTAATGTCAATTTCAATCCGGCATGTAACAGGTTTAGGTGTTCCCGTATTATTATCAGATCAGTAACATGTGATTTTGGCAAAATTATAGGATATTTTTGTGCCAAAGGTATAGTTGCATTTTGCAGCCTGCCGCCAACCCTTAGAACATTGTCTTTGTCTAAAAATGGGTGCAACGACTTAATATTTGAATTTATTCTATTTTTAGTTTTTAAACAGTGAATTTCCTCTGCAAAATGGGCACTCTGTATGCACTTCACAATCATGAGATGAGCGTTATTCAGCTCTACTACTGTCAAATTGTTGTTTACAATAGGGACCTTGTCCTTGCAAGCTTTTATAAACCTGAGCACATAACACATGACACGCTGCATTCTAGTAACGCTTGAGAAATTATAGAAAAATGGCAGCAGCTCGTATTCGCTGACATTACATGTAATTTTAGTTTCTGGCATAGATAAGGGCGTTTCGACATTTGTGAAATTTGAATAGAAATTTGAATTTTTTAAGTATTCCGGTCCATGCCACCATAAGTTATTTTTAACCAAATTTTGAGGATCACAGCCTCTTGAAACTATGTCGGCAGGATTGAAACGGCCAGGTGTATGAAACCATGAGCAATTAGTGGTATAATCAGAGATTTGTTTTATTCTGTTAGCAACATAGGCATTGAGTTTGAGCGGATTTGCCTTAATCCAGGCTAGCGCTATTTGAGAATCAGTAAGCAGATAAGTATTTCGTAAATTTTTAACCAACTCCTTTATTTTATAGTACAGTTTTCCCAATAATAAAGCACTGTTTAATTCTAATTTGGGAATTGTAATTTTACCCTTTATGGGAGCAATGCGTGACTTTGCACACAATAGATGCACATGCACCTTATCGTTATGTTGAGCTCTTATATAAATGCAGCAACCGTAAGCTACAGAAGAAGCGTCACAATAACCAATTATATCGACTGAGTTAGCATCGGCAATTTGCACATTACGATTTATGTATAGCGGAGGCATAGTGACAATTTTTTGTGCAAAATCTGACCAAACAATATTGATGTCCGCAGGGAGAGGTGTGTCCCAACCTAAGTCAAGTTGCCATAATTTTTGCAAGAATTCCTTAGCTCTGACTAAAATGGGGGAAGCGAGGCCGGTCGGGTCGAAGAATTTACTGACAAAACTCAAGACAGTTCTCTTGGTGCTGACTAATGGTAATTGAGCAGAGCAAGACACCTTAAATCTATCGTGTATTACCTCGTATGTTACTCCGAGAGTTTTTAATACCAATGAGTCCAAGTCTAGGTCCAGTTCGTCAAATTGAAGTTTGTCGTTTGGAATATCTATTAAAATTTTAAAATTATTGGAACACCATTTGTGCAAAATGAAACTGCCCTTACTGAATAACTGTATCAGTTCGTTCTTCAATTGAATGGCTTCTTCAATGGAATCCGCACCAGCCAGAACGTCATCTACGTATGTATTATTAAGTATAGCTTGCGCGGCAAGTGGGAACCTTGATCCAAATCTAGAGGCTAACTCATTCAGACACCGGGTTGATAGAAATGAGGAACTAGTGAGTCCGTATGTTACAGTTTGAAGCTGCAAACATTTTAAGCCTTCATCTGTACTATCTCTCCACAATATGTTTTGCAAAACTCTATGTTTAGGGTGCAATAAGATTTGTCGGAACATTTGTTTTATGTCGGTCATTATGACAAATTTGTGCATTCTGAAAAGAATAAGAATTTCGAATAATTCTTTCTGAATAACTCCACCGTTAAATGCTATATCGTTGAGACTTATATTGTTTTTTGTTTTCATGCTGCCGTCAAATACAACTCGCAGTTTTGTGGATTTTTTATCATTCCTAATTACAGGGTGATGAGCCATGAAATAGAGTGGCTCTTCTGAAGGATCACAATGTTTTAGATCTATGACTTTAGCATGACCTAGACTGATATATTCATTGATGAATTTTTTATACTCTAAAAATAGAGCAGGATCCTTCCTAAACCGACGTTCCAAATTATGAAATCTGGAACTGGCGATAGTAAAACTGTCACCTAAATTAAGTTCGTCTAATTTTTGTTTTAATGGTAATTGAACTTCAAATCTATTATTTTCAAGTTTGACAGAATCTAGAAATGTTGACTCGCAAACATCATTATAAACTTCTGGCACCTTTTCAAGTTCCCAGAACCTACGCACAAGGGACTCTATGTTTTCTGAAGTGTGTAAGGCAACCGCTGAGTTACAAGCATGGGCGCCTGTCGATGAATATTTACCTGAAATTATATATCCAAACATGGTATTTTGGAGGATTGCCTGGCCGGCCTCGATTCTACCGTCCGTGAGGACCTTAAAGAAGACGTCAGCCGATAAGAGCAAGCTCACTTCCTCGGGAATGTTGAACGCTGGATCTGCCAACGTGACTCCACTCGGGATATGAATGTCGCGCAGGTCCAGCTGTTTCTGTGGAAGTGCAGTGGTGATGCTGTCAATTACTGAACAATTTAACTTCAATTTAAAATTTGTTGACATTGCCTCAATATTTATTTTTACTGCCGTTTTTACCATCCTAGAATTATTGCCCATTGTTAGGATATTCAAGTCGCTATTGAAAGTTTTACAGTTCAACCTTTTTGCTAACTCAGTCGTTATAAAATTAGTTTGACTGCCGCTGTCAAGCAGCCCTCGCACAAGGAACGCTCGGGAGTCACTCTTCACCCAGACCTTGACAGTCGGCAGCAGCACATTGGTGCGCTCAGAGACCTTGTTGGACAGTAGCGTAGTTTGGTCGACTGGGCTGGGCCTGTCAGTGTGAAGCAAAACGTTGTGCTTCTCTTTACAAATTTTACACCTTGATAGATAGTTACATTTACCGTAATGTTTATTTAGACAGCTCTTGCAAACTTTGTTTTCTTCCACAAATTGAGTTCGCTCGCTCGGAGACAAACTCTGAAATTTATCACAGTTATACATTTTGTGATTTTGTTTACAGAATAAACATTTGGCAATGGAAGCCGTAGCTCCAGCCACATTTACAGATTTAAAATTACCCTTTTCATGTTTATTTGTAATATTATGCGGCACACTAACTTCTAAGGCAGTGGCCTTTTTGTCTAAAAATGACAATAATTCTGTCAGGGAAGGCATTGTGCTCGCTTCACGTTCGGAATGAAACGTTCGAGTCGTATACGGATCTAGCTTTCTAATTATTAATGCTACTAAAATTGCATCCCATTTATCTACAGGCTGTTGCAGGTTTTTGAGTGCGCTAACTTGCTGTCTCACTTGAGACGCAAGGTCGCGGATCTGCGTTGCTGTACCCTTCTGGAGATGTGACAAATCTAACAAAAGGGAAATGTGGTTGTTAACTAACAAGTACGGGTTGTCATACCTTTTATTTAGTAATTCCATAGCAGCCCCATACGACTCGTTCGTGAGCGGCAAGTTGTCGATAAGAGCCAATGGCTCCCCCGACAGGTACCGTTTTAAGTAAAACAGCTTTTGGACACTGGATAGGCCAGTGTCAGTGTCGATTAACGCACTAAATAAATCGGCGAACGGTTTGAAGAGCGCAATGTCCGTGCCCGTGAACACCGGAATGTCAATAGGCGGCAACTTGTTGCATCGCCTTCGGGGCGCCGAAGCGGACGGCGCCGCGTCCGGAGCTTCATCGTCGACGGAACGCGAACTGGTTACACTTTCACTTCGATTTGCCTTGCGAAGCAACCTATCAATTCGCGCACGACACGTGTAGTACCGCTCCTCTAACGCTCCGTCCAGCTCGACGCTGCCGGGGTCCCTGGCAGACAGCTCCACCTGGGCCGACTGGAACTTCTCAAAGGCCGCATTCAGCGCCTCCCGGCGGACTCCGAGTTCTTCCGAGTCAACGAGCAGTTGACCGGCTAACTCCGCGACGTAATGCTCGACTCTTGTCACCGTTGCCTTGCCTTGTGCACGCCTCCCCTTGGCGAATTGCACGTCGAGGTCCCGTTCCGCCATCTCGCTGTCGTACGTCGCACACTCGCCCGCAACCGTAAACAGAAGCGCGTTTGTTTACGTTCTCCACGGCGGCGCCGGCCGGCTGTCAATCAGACTGACGGACGGGGACAGCGGCGGCGTGAAGTGAGACGCGCAGCGAACAAGTTGAACAGCGCGCAAGCGCGCCGGAGAGCAGGGCTGCCAACCTCCGCGCGCGACGAACGCCCGCCGAGCAGCCGGGCAGCGCGAGCGCGCCGGAAGCGGAAGTCTGTCTCGCTCCCACCTCACCTCTCGCTCGCTCGTATAGACGAGCGAAACGGCAAAAATGGCGGCGACGATCTCGAATCTCGGCGCCTCGCCGAGGTAGGCTCAAGCGAGGACTGACGGCATCGGGCGGGGCGGCGGCGGCTACGGCCCGCAGCGCAAGACAATGCGCGCGCGCACGGTACACCCCGCTCGCCCGAGGGCCTGCGGGGGGATGTCACCAGCGGTACCGCGCGAGGCGGTCGCAGCGGTGACCTTGAAGTATGGCGGGCGAACCAGCCGACATTGACCGATTCGACCCGAAGCGGGGCGGCGGCAGCGCGCGAACTGCAAACGCACACCCACTGTGCAGCGACGGAGGCGGCGGCGGCGGACTCGCGATTCAACCGCGATATATGGAATCGCGGCGCGCTGAGTCCGACCGAACGCACGGAATTCAACCAACGAAGCTAACACTTTTTATATAAAGGATCGAAGGACCATTATGTTCGTACCATTAACACTTGTAGGGGGTGCTGGTTCGATAAATGATTACGAACATAGAAATTGGATTGAAGAAATTATATTGAAAGATAGGATCAAATGATTATTACATAAGTAAAACACACACGTCCGTCTTCCTCCAATACATGGTTGCAAGAGATAATATACAGGTATGCCTTCCGCCTAGCCATAGAGCTGCTCATAGAGAGCCCATAGACTACGATCCCATTGAATAGAATCTTTAATGGGGTCCGTTCACACCTTTCCATTTATATGTACAATAATTAAACATTATGTTTACTGTCGTTAACACTCCCATCTTGATTTCAATTCTAAAGTTACGCGCTCATTCCCCTCCTCGATACCCCGCATACCTGCTGAGGTTATATCAAGGTTATACCAGTTTTCTACGTTAAACATAATAGGATTATTTTAGATGTTATTATAATACATAATTTTTCTTTTGATTTTACTTATAAATCTAAAGATTGATTGGAAAAATAATACATATTTTTCGAGGCGCACTTTAGGCAAATTGCGTACACTTATTTTTCTTGGTTACTTTTATGTATTACTTTTTATTTCTAAATTAGTATAATTTATTTTATAATTTTTTAGGTTTTCGTACCCGTACAGAAGTCTATTATACTAAGCCTACGCCGTCCGTCCGTCCGTCCGTCTGTCTGACGGTGTCCTATCTTTAAAGGTCTGTATCTTTTGAACCGTAATGTTATAATGGTGGATATACTAACAAATAATACAACACAAAAACAATAAAATGAAAGGTTTGGTTTTTGCTCTATTATAAAAACGATAATACATCTACACGTCAAACTTAGTGTGATTATAGTGCAAACTCTAAAGTACAACATGCAATTATAAAAATAACCCAATTACGTGGCGATACGGAAACCTCGGTGCGCGAGTCCGACTCGCACTTGGCCGGTTTTTTTAATTCCTATTGCTAAAAACGGTCGGTTGGTATTGTTCTGTAAATTCACCTCAGTTCTTGCAGCACAAAACTGATTAGTTTGCTCAGACCGACTGTCGGGATATAGCGTTAATGATATGTATTTTTTTTGTCAATGTGTGTGCAATAAGACTTTTCTATTATATTCAAACTTCCTTCCGTGAATGTCTGAAAATATAAAAAAAAATGTATATTCGTAAAGGGAGGCACTGTCGAGGGCTTACTTCAAGAATGCATTAAGTCAGAAAAAGTAGTTTTGAGATAATCAAGATTTAAAGTTTACAAAATAAAAATAAAAAAATGTACTTATATTTACAATATCAATCAGTATTATGTACCGAGATTTATTATCTATCGAGGTTAAAAATGTTATTAAAGAAAAAAATTATATGTTAACACAATACCACGTTTTATTCAAAAGTGTAGGAGAAGGTCCTGACTTAGTGTATTTTGTTTGATGATAAATTTTGCAGTAAAATAAAAATACTGTGTTAAGTCTTGTCAGTGTCTAGTCATTTAATGAAAAAGAGTTGTTGTTGGTGCTTTGGTTTGGGGTTAGCTCTAGGCCTGCAAACTAGTCCCGCTTGGTTGGGGACCTTGTGAAAAACCCCGCGATCTCCAGCTACCCCAGCCAGGCTATGTCATGGAATGCCTTTCATGGAAGAAAGCCACAATTCGACTGGGGCGTCTGCAGACCGCTCCAACGGAAGATGGAGAACGGAGTACGTCCCTTCGTTGGTTGTCAAACACACTGCACTCCAACAAAACATGCTCGGTCATTTCATTCGTCGCCAAACATCCCCTGCACGGTGGACTATCCGTATTACCCACGGTGTGTAGATGTTTATTTAGTGAGCAGTGGCCGCTCATAAGACCAACGGCTATTCTCAGCTTAGCCCGGGCCAGATTGATAAGCTTCAGAGCCAGCCTTCGGTCTGGTTTAGGAAGAGCAGCTCTCGACTGTCTGTACTCTACGAGGCCCTTCCATCTGTCCCTGTGTTTCCGTGATGTCGACGCGTCGTGATTATCACGGGTTCCGCTCCTTTGGGTATAGTTCTGGAGCCTCTTCGGGCGACGTCATCAGAACTGTCATTTCTGTCGTCATTGTTGTGGCCTTTTATCCACTGGAGGATCACCTTGTTATTATTACCTGAAAGCTTCTCCAGGGCCTCATGACATTGAAGTACCAGGCCTGAGGTACACCTCTTGCTCTTCAGTGACATAAGAGTCGCTGCGCTGTCTGAGAGTATCTCTGTACTCTCTGTACTCGCCGAGCATGTTTTGTTGTAGTGCAGTATGCTTGACATACGCCCATCTCAGTCCCAGCGGTTGCCGCTTGTAGCACCCCGATTACTTCCATTTGGAAAACTGTTGAGTGTGCACCAAGTCGTACTGATCTATTAATGTTCAGCTCCCATGAGAAAATGCCCGCACCGGTCCAACTGCTTGTCCGTGACCCGTCTGTGAAGATTCTTAGTTCCGTCTCACTAGATGGGCCGGGGGTTGGTCCTTAATAAGGGTAGTTCACTGCACACCGTGTGCAGGACACTTGTGTGCTTTACCGGTTCGTCCCCTTTTCATAATCCTAGTACCTTGAGTCTGAAGCGGACGCCGCTGCCTCCTGTTTGACACATAGGTCCAGCGTTGAGACAGAGTATGGCTTCAGTGGTGGCCGTGGGTTTAGCGCATACAATCCGTAATATCCTTGGAGGTAAGCCTCTGCAGCTTCTCTAATTGCATTGTTGATTAAAAAGACAGTTTTACGGGCAGTATTAGAATTTTTCAGTGAATTACAATGATGGTTGCTACTAAACTAGTTGTGTTGATCTTCTTCTATCAATCACGATTACCAGAGTGAAAACGCTTCCTTCATTTTGCTAAAAAAAAACTTTTTTAACTAGATAACCTAAATTACAATAGCTCACTAACAAATTCACTCAGCGAATGCTTGAGGTGTCATCCACGATTCAGTATTGCAAGTACACAATTCTAATTTATGTCGATTTAATGCATCGGCCAGTGTAGTTGTTAACAACAACCACTTCAAGTAATATCGCCAAGAATACATTAAGTCCGACTTAGTGCTTTTCGCAGTACGTTTTTGACGACGTTTCTAAAAATCGCATCTTCGTAAATGCACTAAGTGACTTAATGTCTTTTTGAAAATGATTTCGTTAAGTCCCAGTAAGCCAAAACCGCAACATGAAATGCATTAAGTCACTTAATGCTTTATTGTAGAATAGTATTCTACCACGAATTATCGAAATTGTATTTTTGAAATAACACTAAGTAGACTTAATGCATTCCAGAAGAATAACTTTTTGCGATTCACATAAAAAACATTTACAGTAAGGCACTAAATTGTACTTAGTGTATTTACGTTGACTATAATTTCAACAATAATCAGAACTTAGTGCCATTCTATTCGAATCATGTCATTTAGTGCTTTTTGCTTGTACAAAGTAGTGATATTATGACTTAATGCTATAGCTATCTTTGGATCTCGTCAGTGTACGACTTAGTGTGTTTTTGAAGAATGTAGCGCAAAAAATTATGAACAAAACTGTATAATTAAGTCAAAATCGAATTTTTTTGACTTAGTGCATTCTTGAAGTAAGCCCTCGTGATGTAGCATCTAGTTCAACAAGGTGTTATGGGCTCACATCACTGGCGTTGTTAGGTGGTGTAGCCAACCATGTCAGTTTCCATAAAAAAAAACTAATGGAATCGACTCATGCCGAAACTTTTACAAACTGTTGTTGAAAATATTTCAGCTATCGAATGTTACGAGAATTTTATTAAAATCTCGAAAATGTTGGCCGCTTTTGAACATTTTGAAATTTACAGTAGAGTTTAGCTTCAGTTTATAAATAGATACCTACAGAATTACGAGTGCTCTGTTTCGGCTAGCATTAATTTATAATATACATTTAAACAAAACTTTCCACCTAATGGCAAAGTTTGACAATACGGATGCCTGCCGCCCGCAATTTGCTATTTTTCATAAAGAAACATAACCATATGACATTTCGGAGTTCGGACTATCGAGACCAGACAAATCCAATGCTGGATTCACAGCTATACGGGTAGCGCCCGCAGTGTTCTGAAACGAGTGTTCAGTACGATAGATAGAAAGAAATACTTTATTGCTCCAGAAAACATTTTACATAAACAGACAATAAGTAATCTACATGAGGGGCAAAGGCGGACTTATCCCTTAACAGGGATTTCTCTTTGGATGTTTGAGAGTCGTATGTTGTGAGATATAAGTAGGTAGTAGCAAAATACATGAGTGTGGGAATGTATAATATAATGGAAAATAACTATGATAAACTATAATAATATACACTACATATAATTACGTACTAGTTAATTAAACATATAAATTACTATTTATAAATTACATTAAATACATATGAATTACAAGTTATATAATACATAATACCAAAATGTATACATACATACTTGTCCATTCAGAATTAAAGGATTTTTTAGCTTTTGTCTTCACATTGACGGAGATAGTACAACTTTAAGTGTTTTTTTGAATAACGGAAGCGACTTGCAGTTCCGTACAGTGCGGTAATAGATTCCACAGCCAAGCTGCGTGCACAGAAAATGAGTTTGTTTAGAATCCAGTTTTATGAGTGGAAATGGCTAAGATATTATCATCACTTGACCGAAGCGTTACACCGTGGGAAGATAAGTACTGAAAACGCGAAGATAGGTACTCGGGAGCAGAAGGGTTGTTGATACAAGAATAAAGGAGGCCAAGAATGCGGAAATTTCTGCGGATACAATACGGGTGCTCCGCATTGCTGTGAAACGATGAATGTGCAGCGAGCGATGCGCTCGCGTGTGCGTATACGGGGGTCCGGGTACTCCGGGTGCGGGACGCGGGTGGCGTTATATGGGCTCTACCCGGAGCGTGTCCCGTACGGAACAATCCGCGTCGCTGTGAAACGATGTTCTAGCGCCTCACGTGTGTCTCCACTCTGGGAGACCCGTACGGGCGACCCGTACGGGTCTCCCGTATAGCTGTGAAACCAGTCCGACAAAGCCTCATATGTTTAATGTTGAACATACACCATACCTAGGTACATGCATACATACATAAATACATACATACATACATACATACGTATATACATATGCTGCCAAAATCATAAGCATCGCTTCGCCATAGTCGGGTAAAAAGTAAAGCGAAGTGGTCGAGGTGTATTGTCGAAAGCCGCTAGCAGTCCAGCCAGCCCGCTTGTAGCCAGCAGCAGCGCAGCGCCAGTATGGGCGTTGCGCTTTGTCGCATAGTGTGATCGATAGATGCACGGCCTCAGCATTTAGCGATTTTCCTTCTTAGCACTTTGAACACTGCTGAAAAATCGGTATACTTACCGTTTAGGCTATAGGAGTCACCATTACAGGACATATTAATGTTCCGTGGGGGTGACCGGTGACCGCGAGACAGTCTTTCAAACCTTCAATTTGAGCTAGGGGAGAGATGCAGTGGGGCTATTCTTTTTAAGTATCGACCCCACACGGACACGGAAATAGTCAGTTCGTCTGTTATCGTCTGTCTGGTATGTATAGCTGTGTTGTGGTATGTACGTGTTGTAATCCAGTCTCCCAAAATTATAACGTCGTAAGTACATATTATCTGCGAGAAGCTGGTTTTTTTTGCGTTGTGCGTCAGACTTTGCTACATTGCATTGAAGAAAGGCTCAAATTCAAAAGTGATAGAAAAGAACAGCATGTACTATTTTCGCAAACATCTTTGCAAAATGAACATACTATAGTTGCAAATGTCAGCGTCGGTAGCTCAGTGGTGCGGTCAGTCGACTGTTGATAAGTAACCCTGAGCGCAGTCGGTAATTGGATGGGTGACCGCTCGATCGTTGGAGGCTGACCGTAGTTCGGATTTCACGTAAAACTGTAGGTCCCCTCCCTTCTTACCTTACTAGTTGGTATGGTTTATCCCACCCGGGTTGGTACCACCGCACTGAATGAAACGGTCGGTCGAAACGGCTATGTAAATTGTTCGTGTTTTCCGCCCAGTTCAGTGTAGCCGACATGAAATGAAGGGAAGCACTGGCATTGCACCCGTGACGGCTCGCCACCGTCACAGCCACCGTTGTTAAAAGTAATAAGGGAGACAGTTAAGCACTGAAAAGCATGAGGCCATTGTAAACTGACACAAATCAGTAACTTGACGCTTTTAAACGAACCTCTGCTTACAAAACCACTGCCCATTGAATGTTTAATTAGAAATATTACATTTATTTTAATTACAGTCTTTCTAATTTTTTATCAAAGTCAATCGTACGCATGAGACTTGAAGAATCTGCTGAAGCAATGCTCCCTGTCTCTGCACGAATGATGCTAATCAAAACTATGACTTGAGTGGTAAGTATTGACGTGACAAGTTTTAAAATAAAACTTTAGATTTTATATCATATACTTTTGTTTATTATATTAGAAAATTATAATCTAATAAGCGTCAAAAATAGTAGTTATGCAATAAAAACACAAGTTACAATAACTCAATTACTCATTACTCATATTGTAAGAAAATATATGCTAACAACAGGCGCATCACGTTCTAGCCGCTACAAACACGATGAAGCTAAATACTTGAGTTTTCTTAGCGATAGCAGTAGCAGCGTGCCCAGAGGAATCCTCCGCAATTTCCGTAGCCGAACCCGCGCTTGACACATTTGTCGTCGCAGGCGCGGTGGTTACACTTACGCTCCGCGACCGGTATCTGGAGGGCTTCGTCCAGGTCGGGAGTATCCGGCACATCTGTCAGCACGGCTGGTGCTGCCGGGGGAGCACCTGGAAAATAAAACTAAATAAATAATAGCAGAAACTAGATTAAAAACACGCTGTTTCGTTTGCATATCAATGATATGCTGCCCTGGACAACATACATTGTTATGCAGATGACAGTACGGCACACGGATCCTACATCAGTCACCCTTCAGCCAGTCGGGACGTTGTCGATGAGAAGAGGCGAAGACTTGTGTCTGAGCTTGAACATACACTCGGCTCTATTTCTGAATGGGGCCGTAGTAATTTGGTCGAGTTCAACGCTTCCAAGACACAAGTTTGTGCGTTCAGTGCGAACAGAGCGGCGTTCACACCGGTTTCTTCCTTCCAAGGCCCGTCGCTTAAATTAAGCGACCACCTCGGGGTGCTCGGAGTCGAACTGTCGCACGACTTAAACTTTCGTCGCCATATCGAGATGAGGCCAAGCTGGCTTCTAAAAAGCTGGGCGTACTCAATAAGGTGCGACGATACTTCAAGCCGCCGGACCAAAAGCTGCTTTTGTATTAAACCCAATAGTATAAATCACACAACACAACTATTCGCACAACTATTCCTGTTGTACAAAACTCAGATTAGGCCGGTGATGGAGTACTGCAGTCACATCTGGGAGGGTAGTTCTCATTATCTGCTAGCATCCTTGGACTGGATACAGCGCCGAGCCATCTTGCCGTCTTGTTGGTGACCCGAAACTTACAGATGGTCTGGAGTCCCTGAGTCGCAGACGGTTTGTGGGTTCGCTTAGTCTGTTTTACAGATACTATCACGGACGCTGCTCTGCGGAACTAGCATCCCTTATCCCCTGCCATCCGTCCTATCTCCGCATGACTCGTCGCAGAGAGACTCAACACCCTTTTGTTGTTGACATTGGGCTTTTGAGAACCCATCGGTTCTCTAAATCGTTTCTTTGTCGCACCGCTAGGGTGTGGAACTGTCTTCCAGCGAGTGGATTTCCTGAATCCTTTAACCTGGGTGTCTTTAAGCGTCGTATTAACGGGCTAGACAGCCTAGCAACAGTCCGCAAATCTGCTGGCATGGCACCTAACT
This sequence comes from Nematopogon swammerdamellus, assembly GCA_946902875.1. Taxonomy (NCBI): domain Eukaryota; kingdom Metazoa; phylum Arthropoda; class Insecta; order Lepidoptera; family Adelidae; genus Nematopogon; species Nematopogon swammerdamellus. The sequence continues at coordinate 19,747,645 of OX336337.1, read as the reverse complement.
AAGCGTGGTTTCGCGAGGAGAGGTGATTTTGGCTCTGTCGACTGCACCATTGGTCCCTCGGCACAGCCACCCATGCTGGTTTACATAAAAAAAAAATCAGGTCCTGCTTGGAGTACTGCTCGCGCCTGTGGGATGGCTCTGCCAAATATCAGCTTGCGCCGCTGGACTCGATCCAGCGTCGAGCCGTGCGACTAGTGGGTGACCCCGAAGTGTCCCGCGATATAGAACCACTGCAACTTCGTAGGGACGTCGGCTCCCTAAGTGTGTTATATCGCTTATTCCACGAGGACTGCTCAGAGGAGCTGTTTAACGCGATCCCGCCTTCCCCTTTCCACCTCTGTAACACGCGCAGTACGCACACTGGGCAGGGATTGCATCACTACACGCTGGACTTACCGCGGATGCGTACCAAACGGTTCTGCAGATATTTTCTCTACAGAACCGGTAAACTCTGGAACGCTCTCCCTGCCCATATATTTCCCCCCAAGTACAGTCTTGGGTGGCTCGGCGCCATATGTCGCACTGTCAATAATAAAAATAATAAAAAATAAATAAAATGGAGTAACGAACACGACGAAGAGCCGCAGTCTCTAGGGTTTCATATTGTTGTTGAATATGTGTAGTAGTACTTGCACTTACTATCAGGAGCGGCCGCCGCTCAAGCCACAACAACCGCGAGATGACACAGATCAGCAGTCCACAGGCTTTCATATGGTAGAATGTGACCAGGAGCGGCCGTCGTGCAAGCCATAGCAACCGCGGGCACGATAGAGCAACAGTCCGCAGGACTTCATATTGTTGAATGTGTTTATTAGTACTTGTACTCACCATCAGGAGCGGCCGCCACGCAAGCCACAGCAACCGCGAACATGACACAGAACAGCAGTCCGTAGGCCTTCATCTTGTTGTTGAATCTTGTAGTAGTGAGTACTTGTTAAAGTTTGATGTTGCTTCTGAGGAAGAACAATGCAAGTGTTGATTTGATACACCAATCCACTGCTTTATATACTATTTTCGAAACTTATGACATACCTACATAGATAGTACATTATCAAATTACTTCCGCGTCTACACGGTACTTTCTTTTGTTTGGAAAGAGATCATCGGATTATTCTTATCTAAATTGCGGCGGTGTGGTCCGATCGTTGTTCTGTGGGCGACACTGATATTTCCAGTTGTTTCGCCAGAAATTTACGACGACCACTGAAGACGTCCATAATATTTAGTACATTTATTATTGCGAGCCTTATATCCAATAGTAAGCTTCAAGGGTTGTAAAACGAGAAAAAAGAAGTAATTGAAATTCACAATAAAAATTGTTGATTTCACGCAATTGTTTTCTAATCATAATTAGCGAAGCACACAGAGCCCAATCAACAAATTAAATTTCTCACGTCTAAATTGTGTTCCACAGAATGATGTTTTCATAAGCTCAGCTACAACTCTGCTAAAATTGGTTACACCATAAATCCTATTGCGGCTACAGTAGAGTGCACATGTGCGGGCGCGCAGGCAGAGCGGCGGCGGCGGTAAGCACAGAGGATTTGTGGAGAATAATTGCACAGTCATTACCTACACGCGGGGTAGATCACTCCTTTGAAGTGGAGCTAGATGCCGCCAAATATTTACATACACTTTCTTCGTAGGTTTTTAACGCTAAAACAAGGTTAGGGTTTTCACTAAATAATAATTTACGGTAAAAACTAATTTGATGGATTGGTCGTAAAATAGGCAAGGTATAGGTGTCTTTCAGTCGCCTACTTTGAGCATTGACTTAAGGACTTTCAGTGTTCAGACTTAAAAGAGCTGGACCAGTTGCGAATAATTTTTTTTGAATTTGACAAAATAAATTGTAGACATTAAAGAATTGGGTAAATTAAAAAAATATTTCAGAACTACGTTTTGTTCATATTATTATGAATTAGATTAGACATATTTGTTTAAAGGTCCAGGTGAGCGCAGATGTTGCTGCATTAAATGCATAATCATTTGGTAAGTCAGGTTCAGTCAGCTTGCATGGCTTTCGCGGACGATCGCTTGAGTTTGATTAGCCAAACTGAAATGGAAGAGTGATTTTTATAGTGTTCAATCAATGAATGAAATTTACCTATAATATTACAATACAATAACAAATAATACAAAAGAAGAAAACAAGCTGTCAAACTGACAACGTGTGGAAATGTTGTGTGAAAACGCATGCACGATTCAGACAAGTCGAGACAGGTTTCGGCGACGCGGTGACAAGCGAGCGGAGCGCATGCGGCGGCGTTCAGCGGCAACGTCGCCTGGACTGAACAACTGACTGAATACCGACTGGCCCGCTCCGCCTCCGCCGCCGCACGCACAGACAGCCCTCGATCCAAGCTGCCTCACCGAGGCTCACGAGAGTAGGCACTTATAATATTAAGCCCCTCTCAGTGAATCTTCTATGCGGAGTATTACTGTATGTTCCCTGCTTCATCTCCTCGGGGGTGAAATTGGCTGCGCCTGAGGCGTCGACTTAGGGCACAGCCAGTTCGGAAGCAATAAAAAAAAAGCTATACCTACTCTCCTGCAGAGCGGCGATTGCAAGTAAGTCTAGTTGGCGCGCGTTTAGCAGTAAACAAACAGGCAATATCTGAATATTATAATAGAGAAGAGACGATTTCACTTCTAGCAGTAGAGCAGGTAGAGTTTCGAAAATTGAAATAGGCCATTTGTACGAGATACTCATACGGTCGCCTCTAAAAACCTATATACATTTATAGGACTCTGTCCAACGCTATTGTTATCGTCGCATAAACCGTTTAAGCAGACTCAGAGCAAAGCGAGTGACTGTGACAAGGTTCTAAATATGTCTATATTCACTTATAGACCTGAATATACGTATTTCAGTGTAGACAGTATCTTGTCATTCTAAAATTTACATAAATGCACACGATTTAAAGCCCTACCTTCAATGGGAACCTATTTGCTGTGTCGGAGCTGTGCTGTTATGGTGAGCGATGACCTGACGGCCTGAGAGGAGGCTGTTCTATTCTATTCTAGAATATTCTTTCTATTGGACCGTTTGCACGAGGCTAACCGTTGAGATATTCACTAGTTGTGAAATATAAGCGGGTAGTAGCAAAGACTTGAGTGTGGATGATATATATATTTCGGTATTTTTTTAAGAATATTCATAGATTAGCGAACTGGAAATGATTTGAAGGGCCCGGCCAAAGCCAGGTGTTCTACAAACTAAACAGAAACGAATAATGTAATGAAAGGAAACCCGAAATAAATGGTATTAGAAGGTCCTGTGAAAAGAAATAAGAGTCAAATATGTTTTTCCATTAAAGATAATCTTTGTTAAGAAGCATAAAACTATTCTAGAGAAGGCCTTAGAAATATGTACCTGTTATGATCTTAAAGATTATAAATATTTGTTTTATGGAAACGTTCTTAAATAAAACTTTATTAAAAAAATTAAACATAAACATAGAATCGAAATCAAAAACCTATATACGGGCAAGGAAAATTTAGCATTTTGTCATTGTCCTGACACGACAATGACGCGAGCCGAGCGATAATTTTTATTATTTTCGTAACACATTCCACTATCTATCGACTCTGCAGAACACAAATACTTAGCTACTCAGCCGACAAAGGCCTACCGAACGAGTTCTCTATCTTCAAACAGAAAGCGAATCATTTGAATTCGTCCCCCATTCATTGAAATCCCCACATGACCCAGTCTCGTCCCAATACCGCTCGCTTTCATTACAGCATCTTTAATTAAGATGCCTCTATAGTGCTAGTACTCTGTCGATCGTCTATCGGAGTTCTGTCAACGCCCTGGCACGCTGCGGCGCGGCAGTCGTATTACCTGGTTATTTTGCGCAAAACGACTTCTTTTAATTACATTTCTGACATTTTTACTGGGAGCTTTTCGCTCAAAATTGGAACGAGAACATGTAGGCTTGAAGAGGCTTGAAACAAAGGTAGATTTGTTTTTTTGGTCGGTTGTTTTGATGGTTAAAAATCATATTTAACCATTAATTGAACAGACTCGTGAGGTGAGATCGCGGCTCCACAAGAGATATTCTCGAGTTTAGGCAAAGGTATTTTTGGTTTTCGTTTTATATTTACATTTTGTGTTTAATTTTAATTATTTTTTTTTTTATGGATCCTGACACGTTTGGCTACATCACCTACAACCTCCGTGATGTCAGCCCATAACACCGGGTGAACTAGGTGCCATGTCAGTGCTTCCCCCTTTGATCGTGCCGGCTACACTGAACTAGTCGGAAAACACAAACTATTTACATAGCCGTTTCGACCGACGTTTCATTCAGTGCGGTGGTACCAACCCGGGCGGGTTGAACCCTACCACCAAGGTAGTTTAACTTATAATTACGTAGTGTTTTTTCTTTCGTTTTATCACACCCTCATTTTTCGAAAAAAAAAAAAATTCAAAGGCTTCTTGACTGGTGTAATTGTGTTTTTATTAACTGTGTATTTATACTGTACTGTGTATATTGTGTTATAAAAATGTTTCATATTTTCAGACACTAGTAATTTTCAGAGAACTAAGAGATATACTTAGCGAACGTTCCGGTCCCTGCATGCTTGTTTGTCATTTGTAGAAATACCGTCTAATAAAGTTCCATTGAAGAAGTTAAATTTAAAAACTAAACTACTATTTTCCAAGAAGACTTAGAATTAAAAGAGTTTCACTCTATTTTTTTACCCGACTACGGCGAAGCCAAAAAAGGAAGGGTTATGAGTTTGGCGTGTATGTATGTATGTATGTATGTATGTATGTATGTATGTATGTGACTATCTATATTCCACTCTACAGCCTAAAGTACTGGGCCGATTTGAATAATTCTTGTGCTATTGGATTTGTCTTATTCACGGGAGTGTCATAGGCTATATAACAATTTTCAAAATTCAAAATGGCGGACGCACGGCCTCAAAATGTCAAATTAGTTTTTCAAAATATATTGAGTGGGGTATCAAATTAAAGATAATTAAATTACGATTCCGAAAATATATACTTTGCTATCTATTAAACTTATGTGTACAGAGAAATAGAGCAAAATGTGTGGCGCATGTATGAATAGCGATTATTCGCGATGAAGCGTGGTCGCCCGCGCACCGCGCCGCGCGCCCCCGCATACACCAATGACGCGCGACGACGACACGCGACGACGCGACGCGAAGAAGCGGCATGGTATTGTTGGTAATATACCTACATACTTACTCACTGATCTACCGCAAATTTTATATTGATATATAATATTATTATTAGATACAGTACTATGCTAAAATAAATTGGTATTAAATGTCCATGTACCTAGTGTAAGCATAATATGTAGCGTAGGTGTACCGTGTGGGGTCGGTACTTAAAAAGAATAGCCCCACTGCATCTCTCCCCGTCGCATGTCGTAAAAGTCGACTAAGGGATCGTCAGCCTGGGCAGCTTAATGGTGCGGTCAGTTATTGGATGGATGACCGCCCGACTGTTGGAGGCTGACCGTGGTTCGGATACCACGTTAAACTGTAGGTCCCTTCCCTTCTTACCTTACTAGGTGGTAGGGTTTATCCCGGCCGGGTTGGTACCACCGCACTGAGCGAAACGTCGGTCGAAACGGCTATGTAAATAGTTCGTGTTTTCCGTCCAGTTCAGTGTAGCCGGCGCGAAATGAAGGGAAGCACTGACATGGCACCCGGTGTTATGGGCTGATATCACGGATGTTGTAGGTGATGTAACCAATCGTGTCAAGTTTCCATAAAAAAAAAAAGGTAGGTACATTAAATTTACCTAATACCTACAGTATTTTCGGATGCAAGTTATCCTTCAGCTAAGCGGGATATTGTGGAAGAGAAGAACCGCCGATTGCGGAAAAGTATTCCCAATTTTCTGGGTGCAGTTTTAGCCCTAGACTCGATTAGTTGCCGGAAACCTACGTCTTTGGAAATGGCGGTGCCCAGGAGGTTCAGGTGCTTCCAGACAGGTATGACGCTGACTTACAAACTGGCTTGGAAAGCAAAAGGACCTTCAAATCGACCTTCGCAGATAATGCGCAGCACTGAGCCTTGCTAACGTTGAAGGCGTGGGCGTAGCATTCAGGGGGCAACATATCATTGTTATGCATACGAGAGTACGGAACACGGGTTCTACACCAGTTACCCTTCAACTAGGCGGGATGTGGATGAGAAGAGGCGAAGACTTGTGTCTGAACTTGAGCAAACACTCGGCTCTATTTCCGAATGGGCCGTAGCAAGTTGGTCAAGTTAAATACCTCCAAGATACAAGTTTGCGCGTTCAGTGCGAAGAGAGCGGCGTTCACACCAGCTCCTTCCTACCAAGGCACGTCACTTAAATTTTGCGACCACCTCGGGGTCCTCCGAGTCGAATTTACGCACGATCTAAACTTCCGGCGTGACATCGAGGGCAAGGCCGTATAAATCGCAGATTCGGTCCTGCTTGGGGTACTGCTCGCACCTATGGGATGGCTCAGTCAAATACCAGCTGGCGCCTCTGGACTCGATCCAGCGTCGAGCCGTGCGAATAGTAGGTGACTCCCAAATGTCCCGCGATCTAAAACCACTGTAACTCCGTAGGAATACATAGCTAAATCAGAGCCTGTTGAAATACAAACAGAGAGAAATATTTTCCCCCAAGTACGGCCTCGGGTCCTTCAACCTGGGCACCTGTCAGGCCGGCATGGCATTCGCAGGCTCCGCATGCTACCAAATGTCCATGGGCATCGCTAGACACCTTATGGGTGGCTCGGCGCCACATGTCGCGCTTACTATAAAAATAATATCAGTAGCTTTGGCCTCGCCTTAGTGGCTTACCTGCTTCGAGTGAGTATGTACAACTCAACTATGTACAACCTGAAAACGCCCTCGGTCTTCGGCCTTGAACTGATTGGTTTACTTACTTCCCGAATTCGCTTCACCCCAGCCAGATATATTTACTTACATATACAAAGAAAATCGTGTACTTACACAGCTCAGTCTTCGGTCTTGCTCTGACTGACTTTTCATTTTACTTCAAGACATCGTTCAACTATACATAATTTGTATATGTATATGTAGGTACTCACTCATGCGCTATTTGCAGAAAACTTTAGTTTCAAATAGAGATCACGACAAATAAACGGACGGATAGTATCAATTTTGTACCGTGTGGGGCCGGTACTTATATAAAAGAATAGCCCCACTGTATCTCTCTCCGTGTATGTCGTAAAAGGCGACTAAGGGATATGACTTCCTTCTTATATTACTAGGTGGTAGGGTTTAACCCGCCCGTGTTGGTACCACCGCACCGCACTGAATGAAAGGTCGGTAGAAACGGCTATGTATTTAGTGTAGCCGGTACGACCGCAGGGAAGCACTGACGTGGCACCAAGTTCGCTGACATCACGGATGTTGTAGCCTGTAGGTGATGTGTCAGATTCCATAAAAAAAATCAATATACGAGTTACATACAACATTTAAAGTATGCAAACAGTTTTAAAAAAAACCTAAAATAAAAAAAAAAGTTATAAAAAACTAAAACCCGACTACGTAAAAGCTTAAAGAAAATTGTTTAAATAAAAAAAAATAGTTATAAAAAACTAAAACCCGGCTACGAAAAAGCAAATTATGAAAATAGTTTAACTATAACTAAAAATAGCAAAATAATGTTTTCCATATAATTTATTAGATACAGCAATTCTCTTTTAATATTGATTTTACCTTAGCACTAACTCTATAAATTTTGATAAATTTATTATTTTTAACGTTCTAAATATAGAGCCGTGGTCGGGCGTTCTTCGTTCAACAAGACAAGTGAGACCGTCGTTGTGCATTATAGCCGTTGACGTTCGGTATGTACCTATGTATCTACTTATAATAATTTTAGATTGGCTCTGACTGATCTTACAAAAAGATGCCAGTATGACACAATGGCGATGGCCGTCCTAAGTTCCGCGCTCTAATAATGCACGACGACGGCCTCACTTGTCTTGTTGAACGAAGAACGCCCGACCACGGCTCTATATTTAGAACGTTAAAAATAATAAATTTATCAAAATTTATAGAGTTAGTGCTAAGGTAAAATCAATATTAAAAGAGAATTGCTGTATCTAATAAATTATATGGAAAACATTATTTTGCTATTTTTAGTTATAGTTAAACTATTTTCATAATTTGCTTTTTCGTAGCCGGGTTTTAGTTTTTTATAACTATTTTTTTTTATTTAAACAATTTTCTTTAAGCTTTTACGTAGTCGGGTTTTAGTTTTTATTCATCGACAAGCCCCATCTAGCCGCAACACATATCATCGGCGCCGACTCCCAGTACCTAATTTGAAAGAGCTATAATGAAAGAGAGGTCGAGAAAGTAAGAGCATCGCATTTCCATAAAGAGGAGGCAGGCACTAATTATTGCCTCCAGCGACAAAGAAACAAAACAGGGGCGAAAACTTCGCTGCGATATGAGATCCACGACTACCCACCCCGGTGTCTCCTTCCCAACTCCTTGATGAACGTACCACCAACTTTCAGTTGGCGGTGGGAGCGATCATTCAAATAATGCCAACTTGCCCATTCGCCTCAAAGTTTGCGCATGGTCGTTTGTTGGGCGCCGGTGTTCAATGTCTGATCGTTTAGTTGGCCCGGCCAGACTGACAATAATTATGACCTCTTTAAAACCCCCGTTAGAAAATAACATCTTGTTCGTGCTGAGATTGTGGTATTTTAAACCGTTGTTAAACTTAAGTTATTGTTACGCTTTCTGTTACGCAGACGACGAACTTCAGCCTCTACCTTCTCCATTTTTCATCAATGGTCTTGTGGCACTACTTCGTCGTCACTACCATCGTTACTCCGATGATTTGCAGCTTTATCGTTTATTCTCACCTGACGAAGTAAAGTCAGCTATTGCTCTCAAGAATGTGGACCTCAATGCGGTTTATGAATGGACTGTAAGACGTGGTCTGCTAAATAACCCACCTAAGCCGTAGGCCATCATAATCGGTTCCATAAAACAATTGGGTAAGCTGGATAGGGATACCCTTCATTCTATTTCCTCTAATTGTATAGTTATTCCCTATACCAGGCAAGTAAAAATCTCGGTCTCATATTAGACGAAACGTATTCATGAAACGTTGAAGTTCGAGAGGTTAGCCGAAAAGCTTATGGCAGTATGCACTCTCTTCAACGGCTGAAAAACTTCGTATCCATGGGCTGGGCACCAAGACTATGCTTATCTAATCTTTTATACTTTCCATTCTATATTATGCTGATGTCTGTTATCTTGACTTAAATGCTGATATCAACGAACTAAATTAAAAAAAAACATATTCACAATACATTTTTTGAAATTCCCAGTGCAGTTAGCTAGAACAAATTTTTTTTCTTTTACATTTGAAAACTTTGAAGCTATTTTCAGTCTCGTCATACACACTCTCATTAGGAACCTCCAATCACCTTTGAACGTTTGGTATCTCGATGACGGTACACTGGGTGGTGACGCACCAGTTGTCCTTGAAGACCTGTCTAAAATCATTTCAGAGGGCAAGAAGATTGGTCTTGAGATTAACCCGGAAAAATGCGTAATATTTTACTGCTCTCTAGATCAGCTACCTTCGAGGGCTAGAATGATTTTCAAAAAGTAGCCCCCGGTATTAGAGTTACAAAGGATGCGGAATTAACCCTTTTAGGCTCTCCTCTCCTGCCAGATGCTTTTGAAGAAGCTGTATCACAAAAATTAATAACTTTCAAAATAAATTCAGATAAACTAAAGTCAATTCAACCACATATTATCGCATTTCACCTCCTTAAAAACTGTTTCGCCATCCCCAAATTAATTTACCTGTTTAGATCGACCCCCTTGTTTGAATACCACATCCTACATAGTTTTGACGCAGCCATCCGGAATACATTGCAATCAATTATCAACACATAACTGAATGAATTACAATGGACACAGGCTTCCTTGCCAGTCATCAATAGCGGACTTGGCATTAGAAAACCATCTGACCTTACCATACCAGCCTCATCATCATTAGCCTGTATCGATCCACTGCTGGACATAGGCCTCTCCCAAGGCACGCCACCACACGCGGTCTTCCGCTCTTTTCATCCATCCACTCCCGGCTACCTTTTTTAGGTCATCTGTCCACCTAGCCGGGGGGCGTCCCACGCTACGTTTGCTTGTACGTGGCCTCCATTCGAGCGCCCGTCTACCCCATCGGTTGTCGGGTCTACGACAGATGTGCCCAGCCCACTGCCACTTCAGCTTGCTTATTTTCTTAGCAATGTCGACTACTTTGACGTATCACGTCGTTACGGATTTTATCGGTCAAAGAAATGCCGAGCATTGCTCTTTCCATAGCTCGCTGAGCGACTTTAAATTTGTGGACCAGGCACATCGTCAGGGTCCACGTTTCTGCTCCGTACGTCATTACTGGCAGAACGCACTGATTGAAGACCTTCGTCTTCAATGACTGTGGGATGGACGAAGAAAAGCCATACCAGCCTACCTGTCATCAATTCACAGTGCCGCCAAAATAACTGTTCGAGTACTGGAGAAATTATCTAATAACACAGTAAACAAGTTTGAAGAAGCCGCTCTTGATAACTGGAAAAAAATATTGTCGCACTGAATCTTTACCAGAGAATCCAGGTATACAAAAAAACTGGGACAATCCTTTATGTAAAAAAATATTTAATGATTTAAAATATAAAGATAATTCACCGAAAACGGTTGCTCGTCTGAGCGCCGCCACTCAGAGAGAGTCGGGGGCCTGGTTGCATGCTCTTCCCTCCCATACAATCGGTACGCTTCTGGACCCGGACTCTCTCAGAATAGGAATGGCGCTCAGGCTGAGCTGCAACATTTACGAACAACACCAATGTGTCTGCGGCAAGACCGCAGACACCCAGGGTCACCACGGATTAAGCTGTAACAAAAACTCGGGCAGATTCCCAAGACATCACATGCTTAACGACTTACTGAAAAGAGCATTAACTTCTGTTGACGTGCCATGCCTACTGGAGCCGCGATGACGATTCTGCCGTGGAAGCACGGCCGCGCTTGTGGGACGCAACGTGTGTGGACACCGTCTGTGCGAGCAACATAAAGCTGTCCTGCTCGCGTGCGGGTGCGGTGGCGGAAGCCGCGGCCAGTAGGAAGCACAAAAAATACGAAGATATTAGGTGCAACTTCACACAATTGGGCTAATTTAGCGACGCGGACGGACGGGTTTATCTCAAAATGTGGTTTTTCAACTTGCGTCCATTTCCCTTTACACATTAGCCACACGGGTCTACAGTTTTGTATATATTTCTAAATTTTTTTTAACATGGCTTCGTCCACTTTTATTTCGGTTACATAAAACATTATTCTATTTGATAAGATGAATTTGATTTACACCCATGCGATACTCGAGTTATAGCTTCTCCAATATTAAGCTCGAAACGACAGTGGTTACTTTAGATAGTTTTTTATACTTTAGCTACAGTATGTTTTTTTTTTATGGAAACTGACACGGTTGGCTACATCACCTACAACATCCGTGATGTCAGCCCATAACACCGGGTGAACTTGGTGCCACGTCAGTGCTTCCCTTCGTTCGTGCCGGCTACACTGAACTGGACGGAAAACACAAACTATTTACATAGCCGTTTCGACCGACCTTTCTTTCAGTGCGGTGCGGTGGTGCCAACCCGGGCGGGTTAAACCCTACCACCTAGTAATATAAGAAGGGAGTCATATCCCTTAGTCGCCTTTTACGTCGTAAAACTTAATATATAGTGAACGAAATATGAGCAACTATTAAATAAAACGGAGTAAACATGTTTTCGGCAGCTCTCCCGTAGGCTACACTGTTCGACCTTGTATGAAGGCAGCTGGTTGCGCCCGGTATATGCTAAAAGCCTGCTCAGGTGTGCTTCTGGGGATTTTAAAGCCTTCAATGAGATATAATGCTAAATTTGTATAGTCAAAGTGGGGAGTTTGAGATATTTAAAAATACGAAATTAATGCTTTTACACGGAGTTTTAATAGCATATTGTCTAATTTTAAAATTGTTATTATTTAAACTACATTTTGCCCGCGCCTTCGCTCGCGTGAAATTCGTATTTAAAAAGAAGAAGTACAGTAAGCCCGCTACGGTACCTTTATTTCGGGGCGCGGAACAATTCGGTTTGTATGACAGCCACACCTTAGCCTAACCGGAACTTGATTTTATTTAGACTGTCCTGTGTCACGTATAGTCAAATGTGCTTGTACCAAGTTTAATCGAATTCGGATGAATTCGGTTTAAGAGTTATGGAGGAACATACATACATACAAAAAAGATTTCTAAAAATCGTCAATTTAGTTTTAGTATCATACAATAGAGTCTACAAACGCAATATCTCATAAAAAAGTCACTTACTCCATGACTATCCCTTACAGATTTATTATTAGTATTGATCAGATTTTACTTTTTTATTTTTATGTAATGCGGTATGGGTGGCTGAGTCAGAGGGGCCAAAGCTATGCTACAACAAACAAATATCACGTCCGAGAAGGCAGGTGTCATACCGGAGACTTCCGCTTTGGATTGCTGGCAATACTGGACTAGAGGAGAACACAGTCGAGGTTGCCATGCAGACATCTTACATCCAGTACGGTGGTACCAGTCCAGTCGGCTACAATTAGAGCCTACCACCTATTAAGGGGCAAGGGAAGAGCCCTAATTACTGTTTGTTCAATTTGACATGAGTCTATCAAATTGCCTGAGTAGGAATACGACACCACTAATAGTAAGCTTGGTTTATTAAGATTTTACATGTCGTGCACTTAGTTAGCTTATTAACTGTTTTATTTTGAAATCTGCACACATCTTTGAGTATTTTCATCCTACAAGTGAAATGTAAAGTTTTTCATATTGCTGTTTTTAGGTTAAGTGGACGAACTGAAAATGGTCATTCTGGGGTGTGGTCTTTTTGGGAAGTGGTCATTTTAGGAAGTGGTCATTTTAGGAAGTGGTCATTTTAGGAAGTGGTCATTTTAGGAAGTGGTCATTTTAGGAAGTGGTCTTTCTGGGCCGAAACGATTTGCTACTGACTGACGGCTGACCGTGGTTCGGATTTCACGTAAAACTGTAGGTCCCCTCCCTTCTTACCTTACTAGTTTGTATGGTTTATCCCACCCGGGTTGGTACCACAGCACTGAATGAAACGGTCGGTCGAAACGGCTATGTAAATAGATCGTGTTTTCGCCCAGTTCAGTGTAGCCGACATGAAATGAAGGGAAGCACTGGCATGGCGCCCGTGTTCACCCGGTGTTATGGGCTGACATCACGGATGTTGTAGGTGATATAGCCAACCATGTCAGTTTCCATAAAAAAACAAAAAAATATATATTATTCCCCAGGGACCAGGAACCGGGACCAGGATAAACATGGTAGCCAAAACAGCTGGGTTAAAACGGCCGCCTTTCGTTAATTCTTCAAAAAGAACACGATTCCTTACACAATTTCATACTACACTTTCAGCTTATCACAGGCATTCTGTCGAGTCGAGAGTCGCGAGCTCAGCTGTGTGAAATTGTGTTTGTTATGCCAGCAGCAGCAATTTCTGTATTAAAAGTTGGTCCCTGGCTCTTAGCTTGATGCGGTTGCGGTGGGGGCGGACGGCTCGCCACCGTTGTTAAAAGTAATAAGGGAGACAGTTAAGCACTGAAAAGCATGAGGCCATTGTAAACTAACACAAATCAGTAACTTGACGCTTTTAAACGAACCTCTGCTTACAAAACCACTGCCCATTTAATGTTTAATTAGAAATATTACATTTATTTTAATTACAGTCTTTCTAATTTTTTATCAAAGTCAATCGTACGCATGAGACTTGAAGAATCTGCTGAAGCAATGCTCCCTGCCTCTGCACGAATGCTGCTAATCAAAACTATGACTTGGGTGGTAAGTATTGACGTGACAAATTTTAAAATAAAACTTTAGATTTTATATCATATACTTTTGTTTATTATATTAGAAAATTATAATCTAATAAGCGTCAAAAATAGTAGTTATGCAATAAAAACACAAGTTACAATAACTCAATTACTCATTACTCATATTGTAAGAAAATATATGCTAACAACAGGCGCATCACGTTCTAGCCGCTACAAACACGATGAAGCTAAATACTTGAGTTTTCTTAGCGATAGCAGTAGCAGCGTGCCCAGAGGAATCCTCCGCAATTTCCGTAGCCGAACCCGCGCTTGACACATTTGTCGTCGCAGGCGCGGTGGTTACACTTACGCTCCGCGACCGGTATCTGGAGGGCTTCGTCCAGGTCGGGAGTATCCGGCACATCTGTCAGCACGGCTGGTGCTGCCGGGGGAGCACCTGGAAAATAAAACTAAATAAATAATAGCAGAAACTAGATTAAAAACACGCTGTTTCGTTTGCATATCAATGATATGCTGCCCTGGACAACATACATTGTTATGCAGATGACAGTACGGCACACGGATCCTACATCAGTCACCCTTCAGCCAGTCGGGACGTTGTCGATGAGAAGAGGCGAAGACTTGTGTCTGAGCTTGAACATACACTCGGCTCTATTTCTGAATGGGGCCGTAGTAATTTGGTCGAGTTCAACGCTTCCAAGACACAAGTTTGTGCGTTCAGTGCGAACAGAGCGGCGTTCACACCGGTTTCTTCCTTCCAAGGCCCGTCGCTTAAATTAAGCGACCACCTCGGGGTGCTCGGAGTCGAACTGTCGCACGACCTAAACTTTCGTCGCCATATCGAGATGAGGCCAAGCTGGCTTCTAAAAAGCTGGGCGTACTCAATAAGGTGCGACGATACTTCAAGCCGCCGGACCAAAAGCTGCTTTTGTATTAAACCCAATAGTATAAATCACACAACACAACTATTCGCACAACTATTCCTGTTGTACAAAACTCAGATTAGGCCGGTGATGGAGTACTGCAGTCACATCTGGGAGGGTAGTCCTCATTATCTGCTAGCATCCTTGGACTCGATACAGCGCCGAGCCATCTTGCCGTCTTGTTGGTGACCCGAAACTTACAGATGGTCTGGAGTCCCTGAGTCGCAGACGGTTTGTGGGTTCGCTTAGTCTGTTTTACAGATACTATCACGGACGCTGCTCTGCGGAACTAGCATCCATTATCCCCTGCCATCCGTCCTATCTCCGCATGACTCGTCGCAGAGAGACTCAACACCCTTTTGTTGTTGACATTGGGCTTTTGAGAACCCATCGGTTCTCTAAATCGTTTCTTTGTCGCACCGCTAGGGTGTGGAACTGTCTTCCAGCGAGTGGATTTCCTGAATCCTTTAACCTGGGTGTCTTTAAGCGTCGTATTAACGGGCTAGACAGCCTAGCAACAGTCCGTAAATCTGCTGGCATGGCACCTAACTAAGCGTGGTTTCGCGAGGAGAGGTGATTTTGGCTCTGTCGACTGCACCATTGGTCCCTCGGCACAGCCACCCATGCTGGTTTACATAAAAAAAAAAAATCAGGTCCTGCTTGGAGTACTGCTCGCGCCTGTGGGATGGCTCTGCCAAATATCAGCTTGCGCCGCTGGACTCGATCCAGCGTCGAGCCGTGCGACTAGTGGGTGACCCCGAAGTGTCCCGCGATATAGAACCACTGCAACTTCGTAGGGACGTCGGCTCCCTAAGTGTGTTATATCGCTTATTCCACGAGGACTGCTCAGAGGAGCTGTTTAACGCGATCCCGCCTTCCCCTTTCCACCTCTGTAACACGCGCAGTACGCACACTGGGCAGGGATTGCATCACTACACGCTGGACTTACCGCGGATGCGTACCAAACGGTTCTGCAGATATTTTCTCTACAGAACCGGTAAACTCTGGAACGCTCTCCCTGCCCATATATTTCCCCCCAAGTACAGTCTTGGGTGGCTCGGCGCCATATGTCGCACTGTCAATAATAAAAATAATAAAAAATAAATAAAATGGAGTAACGAACACGACGAAGAGCCGCAGTCTCTAGGGTTTCATATTGTTGTTGAATATGTGTAGTAGTACTTGCACTTACTATCAGGAGCGGCCGCCGCTCAAGCCACAACAACCGCGAGATGACACAGATCAGCAGTCCACAGGCTTTCATATGGTAGAATGTGACCAGGAGCGGCCGTCGTGCAAGCCATAGCAACCGCGGGCACGATAGAGCAACAGTCCGCAGGACTTCATATTGTTGAATGTGTTTATTAGTACTTGTACTCACCATCAGGAGCGGCCGCCACGCAAGCCACAGCAACCGCGAACATGACACAGAACAGCAGTCCGTAGGCTTTCATCTTGTTGTTGAATCTTGTAGTAGTGAGTACTTGTTAAAGTTTGATGTTGCTTCTGAGGAAGAACAATGCAAGTGTTGATTTGATACACCAATCCACTGCTTTATATACTCTTTTCTAAACTACATGTCTCCATAGATAGTGCATTATCAAATACTTCCGCGTCTATCACGGTACTTCCTTTTGTTTTGAAATAGATCATCGGATTATTCTATCTAAATTTCTTAAGAAGGTATTTGGAACTCCCTGCGTATTGTGAATGTTATCACTTTTTATTAAGTTGATTATTTAAAGATATCATTATTATTAGTAGGTCATATCACAGAAGAGAGATATAGGGCTAACACCCAGAAGCGACAAGAGCCTGTACGTGTGAGTTTAGTTGATCTATAGATACGCACGGAGATGCGTTTGTAGCTCGAGCCCGCTTTGAACGATAGGGTTGGTAAGCGCAGAGTACGGGTGGAATGAGCGAGCGAGAGAGTTCGGTTCGAGATAGAGAAAGATGAACAGCGGGCGAACGCCGCGCCGCGACACCGCATCGCTTGCTAAACGAAAGAACAATAAATGCTAGCTAGCAACAGCTTCTTTACTCGTGTGGCAACAGCCCATGAGACGAGTCACCTCCCGTGAGTTAGTCCGACCGCTCCCGTCGACCCGCACCCACCCCGGAACACACACATGCGCACGCGCGGTTGCTTACACAATACATTCAACCGTGTCGCCGGCCTGGTCATATTCTGGAAAATAACTAATAACTATTAACTAAGCATCAATAATAAAAAAAAAAAAGTTTTAAAAAACATAAAACCGACTTCCTAAAAAAAGTAAAACTAAAAAACTATTTAAAATAAAAATATAAAAACCGCCTTCAAAAATATATGAAATAAAAACCTAAAAAAAAAAACGAACCCTAGAGTTGAAGGCGGTGCTAAAGCAAGCAAAAATTATGCATGAAAGAAAACATGAGTGGATGATAATATCCTTTGTGATTTGTAAAGCAAGCAAAAATGATGCATGAAAGAAAACATGAGTGGATGATAATATCCTTTGTGATTTGTGTAGCCTTTTTAGCACCGCCTTCAACTCTAGGGTTCGTTTTTTTTTTTAGGTTTTTATTTCATATATTTTTGAAGGCGGTTTTTATATTTTTATTTTAAATAGTTTTTTAGTTTTACTTTTTTTAGGAAGTCGGTTTTATGTTTTTTAAAACTTTTTTTTTATTTCACAGTTTTTTTTAGTAATTTTTTGCTATTAATGTACTCGGCGGAATCGCTCGGCCTTCGGCCTCGCGATTCCGCCTCGCTTTCCAATCCGATCTTGACCCAATTAAAATAGGACCACGTCAGCTTCGATAGCTCAGTGGTGCAGACAGTCAACTGTCGCTATTGAATTTTAAGCAACGCTGGGTGCGGTCAGTACTTAGATGGGTGACCGCTGACCGTTGGAGGCTGACCAAGGTTCGGATTCCTCGTAAAACTGTAAGTCCCTTCCCTCGTAATTTTACTTGGTGGTAGGGTTTAACCTTCCCGGGTTGGTACCACCGCACTGAATTAAACGTCGGTCGAAACGGCTATGTAAATAGTTTGTGTTTTCCGACCAGTTCAGTGTAGTCAGCACGATCAAAGGGGGAAGCACTGACATGGCACTGGTGTTATGGGCTGACATCACGGACGTTGTAGGTGATGTTGCAGAACTTAGTAGAATGGACAGACATAAACGTGTTACGGAAGCCTACTTTTATTATAAAATAACCGTCGGAGGACCTTGGTTGAAAATTGTAAAATTTAGTAGAACGGATAGACATGCATATGTTACGGAACCCTACATTCATTTTGCAGAACTTAGTAGAATGGACAGACATAAACGTGTTACGGAACCCTACTTAACAGTTGCACTCCGGGAGTGCCGGCAGATCCCGTGCCACTCTAACTTAACCCTTAACGCAATGACTTAAGGTTTCATTTTAAAAATGACGCTGACGCGATGTCGCGAGTTATACATTTTTACCCACCTAAAAAAGTGCCAAGAGCCGCTAAAGAAGTTTTCACTTCAAAAACCTCAGGGTTATCCCCTTTCAAATAAAAAAAAAAAGAATTTTCAAAATCGGCCCACAATTGACGGAGTAATCGCGTAACAAACATCCAAAAAAAGAAAACATACCGTCGAATTGAGAATCTTTTAGGTCTAAAGTAAATTTCTCGTGAAGACAAATGCAACGAGCCCAAACACGATGGGTTTATCATGTGTAGTTTAGGAGTTCCTATGGCCACCTTCTGTCTCCATCATCAAACCAGCTCGATGGTACTCGGTACAGTAGGTACTGGCCAGGTACCATAATAAATTAAACGCCGGTCGGAAAAAATAAAAAAATTTCAAATTTAGAATATTCATGAAACAAGGGTCCGAATATGTATCACTAGTATATCGATTCATGTATTTCAACAGGACAGAGAAAATTTCAAAATATTAGGTATTTAATACTTTTTAGTTTTTTTTTTTTGTTTTTTGGAAATCGGTTTAATATTTTTTAAAACAGTTTTTATTTCATTCTTTTTAGTAATATTACATAAAAAAGAATAATCGAAATCGAATAATCGAAATCGATTGAAGTGGTACAGAATTATTCGCCATATGTGTCAGACTGCAAATTGCTGAATAAGTCCACATCACAAATGTTTTGCTGAAGGTAACCACACACCATACTAATTTATCAAACTGAAAATTGCCGAAAACGACCACATCACAAGTTTTGCTGAAGGTAACCACACACCATAGTATTATGCTGATTTTTCGAAAACCACTGAACCAATTTCGATAAAATTGAAATGGGACCACCTCGGAAGTATGACCTAACTAACAAAAAAAGAATTTTCTAAATCGGCCCTCAATTGACGGAGAAATCGTGTTACAAACATACAAAAAAATAAAAATAAAAAAAAAAATAAAAAAAAAAAAAAAAAACATACAGACGAATTGAGAACCTCCTCCTTTTTTGGAAGTCGGTTAAAAAGGGGTATTTATTGAACATGTACGTCGAACATTTAAATTATACAGAAGACAATGAAATAAATAAAAATACAAATATTCATGGATCCTCGAGACATCGCTCATTGTCTCGACGACTTCCGCGTTTCTCACTGAATGGTGACACCACGGAGCAAAAAATTCCGGTCTTGTCGCGGGCGGTGGGGTCCGATCGTTGTTCTGTGGGCGACACTGATATTTCCAGTTGTTTCGCCAGAAATTTACGACGACCACTGAAGACGTCCATAATATTTAGTACATTTATTATTGCGAGCCTTATATCCAATAGTAAGCTTCAAGGGTTGTAAAACGAGAAAAAAGAAGTCATTGAAATTCACAATAAAATTTGTTGATTTCACGCAATTGTTTTCTAATCATAATTAGCGAAGCACACAGAGCCCAATCAAACAAATTAAATTTCTCACGTCTAAATTGTGTTCCACAGAATGATGTTTTCATAAGCTCAGCTACAACTCTGCTAAAATTGGTTACACCATAAATCCTATTGCGGCTACAGTAGAGTGCACATGTGCGGGCGCGCAGGCAGAGCGGCGGCGGCGGTAAGCACAGAGGATTGTGGAGAATAATTGCACAGTCATTACCGTCATTACCTACACACTTATGCGGGGTAGATCACTCCTTTGAAGTGGAGCTAGATGCCGCCAAATATTTACATACACTTTCTTCGTAGGTTTTTAACGCCAAAACAAGGTTAGGGTTTTCACTAAATAATAATTTACAGTAAAGACTAATTTGATGGATTGGTCGTAAAATAGGCAAGGTATAGGTGTCTTTCAGTCGCCTACTTTGAGCATTGACTTAAGGACTTTCAGTGTTCAGACTTAAAAGAGCTGGACCAGTTGCGAATAATTTTTTTTGTACTTGACAAAATAAATTGTAGACATTAAAGAATTGCGTAAATTAAAAAAATATTTCAGAACTACGTTTTGTTTATATTATTATGAATTAGATTATACATATTTGTTTAAAGGTCCAGGTGAGCGCAGATGTTGCTGCATTAAATGCATAATCATTTGGCAAGTCAGGTTCAGTCAGCTCGCATGGCTTTCGCGGACGATCGCTTGAGGTTGATTAGCCAAACTTAAATGGAAGAGTGATATTTATAGTTTTCAACCTATGAATGAAATTTACATACAATATTACAATACAATAACAAATAATACAAAAGAAGAAAACAAGCTGTCAAACTGACAACGTGTGAAAATGTTGTGTGAAAACGCATGCACGATTCTGACAAGTCGAGACAGGTTTCGGCGGCGCGGTGACAAGCGAGCGGAGCGCATGCGGCGGCGTTCAGCGGCAACGTCGCCTGGACTGAACAACTAACTGAATACCGACTGGCCCGCTCCGCCTCCGCCGCCGCACGCACAGACAGCCCTCGATCCAAGCTGCCTCACCGAGGCTCACGAGAGTAGGCACTTATAATATTAAGCCCCTCCCAGTGAATCTTCTATGCGGAGTATTATTGTATGTTCCCTGCTTATGCGACCTTTATCGCTGATGATGATCTCTGCGAGATTACGATAAATGCCGGTCCGCCGGACTGGTCCGTAGCTCCAAATCTGACATGCGACCAGTCCGTGCGACGGGTACTGTGGTGTCAGTCCGCAGTTGTGTCGTACATTTTACGGCCTATTGGTATTACGATCGCATTTTCAGTCGCACAACTGTCAAACTTTCGACCGACCGCAGCCCACGAACTGTCATCCGCCTGGATGCGCTATACATAGGAGGACAGGGGTAGCCGCGCGCCGGCGCAAACGCGCCAGCGCGTCAGTCTAGCGCCGGCGACCGATCTTAGTCTCCGTCCGCCGCTCAGGCGGAGCGAACGTGCGCGTCTGTCACAAAATGCCTCATTGGGCAGTGCTTTGGTGCAAAAATTCGTCGAAAAATTCAAACTTGAACACAGATGGAGTCACCTTTCACGAGTAAGTACTTTCATTCAATTTGATAGCATTTTTCGCTTGAATTTCAGTAACAAACATCGGCGTAAATATGTATGGAGAGCACTTTTCTGCTTACCCACCATCGACTATCGTGTTGGATGCAGTTAGCTCTTGTAATTTTTTTTGTTTATTGATAAATATGTATGTTAAATGTATACAGATATTTCATGCATTCTGCCTTATTGCCAAAGGACATTTCTTCTAGTCAACGTCAGCAGGTTTCCTCGTTCAATATTCGTTTATCGCGCTTTTTTCATTCAACCAGTACCTACCGGTTTTTACTTTTGAGCGACTCTAAGGGGAAAGGAATTAATTTCTTTAGGTACCGTGTGGGGTCGGTACTTAAAAAGAATAGCCCCACTGCATCTCTCCCCGTCGCATGTCGTAAAAGTCGACTAAGGGATAAGAAAATTCGTCAGCCTCGGTAGCTCAGTGGCGCGGTTGGTTAGTCAACTATTATTAAGCAACGCTGAGCGCGGTCAGTGTTTGGATGGGTGACCGCTCGACCGTTGGAGGCTGACCGTGGTTCGGATTTCACATTAAACTGTAGGTCCCTTCCCTTCTTACCTTACTAGGTGGTAGGGTTTATCCCGGCCGGGTTGGTGCCACCGCACTGAACGAAACATCGGTCGAAACGGCTATGTATATAGTTCGTGTTTTCCGTCCGGTTTAGTGTAGCCGACATGAAATGAAGGGAAGCACTGACATGGCACCTAGTTCACCCTGTGTTATGGGCTGACATCACGGATGTTGTAGGTGATGTAGCTAACCGTGAAAAAAAAGGTCATGCGTCTACCGGGAATATCAGATCGCGGATATTTAGGAGAATTAAAAATAAGTGACGTAATAGTTTAAACGTTTGCCTTTAATGTCAGAGATTCAGAATGTATAGAACGTATATAAATGTACAGAATGTATATGTAGATGGTAGGGGTCAACCCGCCCGTGTTGGTACCACTGCACTAAATAAACGTCGGTCGAAGTCACTATGAAAAGTAGTACCTACGTGTTTTCCATCCAACTCAGTATAGCCGGATCGATTAGGGGGAATCGGTGACAAGGCACGTACCTAATTCACCTAGGTATATTTATTTATTTTAGACAGGCAGCCTTGGCTGATGTGTCAAACAAACAAACAAACAAAATCATTTATTGTGTAAATTAAATTAAAAGATACATTCATGTGTCAGTAAGCCTGGATACGCTATACATAGGAGGACAGGGGTAGCCGCGCGCCAGCGCAAGCGCGCCAGCGCGTCAGTCTAGCGCCGGCGACCGATTTTAGTCTCCGTCCGCCGCTCAGGCGGAGCGAACGTGCGCGTCTGTCACAAAATGCCTCATTGTGCAGTGCTTTGGTGCAAAAAGTCGTCGAAAAATTCAAACTTGAACACAGATGGAGTCACCTTTCACGAGTAAGTACTTTCATTCAATTTGATAGCATTTTTCGCTTGAATTTCAGTAACAAACATCGGCGTAAATATGTATGGAGAGCTCTATTCTGCTTACCCACCATAGGTCGACTATCGTGTTGGATGCAGTTAGATCTTGTAATTTTTTTTGTTTATTGATAATAAATATGTATGTTAAATGTATACAGATATTTCATGCATTCTGCCTTATTGCCAAAGGACATTTCTTCTAGTCAACCTCAGCAGGTTTCCTCGTTCAATATTCGTTGATCGCGCTTTTTTCATTCAACCAGTACCTACCGGTTTTTACTTTTGAGCGACTCTAAGGAGAAAGGAATTAATTTCTTTAGGTCATGCGTCTACCGGGAATATCAGATTTTTTTTTTTTTTTTTTTATGGAAACTGACACGGTTGGCTACATCACCAACATCCGTGATGTCAGCCCATAACACCGGGTGAACTAGGTGCTATGTCAGTGCTTCCCTTCATTTCGCGTCGGCTACACTGAACTGGACGGAAAACACGAACTATTTACATAGCCGTTTCGACCGACGTTTCGCTCAGTGCGGTGGTACCAACCCGGCCGGGATAAACCCTACCACCCAGTAAGGTAAGAAGGGAAGGGACCTACAGTTTAACGTGGAATCCGAACCACGGTCAGCCTCCAACGGTCGGGCGGTCACCCATCCAATAACTGACCGCACCACTGAGCTGCCGAGGCTGACGATCCCTTAGTCGACTTTTACGACATGCGACGGGGAGAGATGCAGTGGGGCTAATTATTTTTTTTAATTACCGACCCCACACGGTACAAAGATCGCGGATATTTAGGAGAATTAAAAATAATTGACGTAATAGTTTAAACGTTTGCCTTTAATGTCAGAGATTCAGAATGTATAGAACGTATATAAATGTACAGGATGTATATGTAGATGGTAGGGTTCAACCCGCCCGTGTTGGTACCACTGCACTAAATAAACGTCGGTCGAAGTCACTATGAAAAGTAGTAACTACGTGTTTTCCATCCAATTCAGTATAGCCGGATCGATTAGGGGGAATCGGTGACAAGGCACGTACCTAATTCACCTAGGTATATTTATTTATTTTAGACAGGCAGCCTTGGCTGATGTGTCTAAATCCGGTTTTTCTTCATATTTTTTATTTTATTTGGTTTGTTTGTTTATTTTTTTTTATGTATTTATCGATCTTGATTATTTTTATTATTTTAGTTTATTGTAGTTTTATTTTAGTATTTATATATTGGGCTCCCATCATCACTGGTACCAAACTGAAGCATTATTACGATGATGGAGCCATCCGTATCAGTTTCCTAAAAAAAGTTAATCTTTATGCTTAACTATTTTCGAATACATTTTGATAATTTTTATTATGGAATACACAATTGTAGATTTATAATAAAGTATCCGAGGTATCTCAGAACTTAGAACTATGATCGTGTTTATGCGAAAATCTGCAAATTCGCAAAATTGTGAAAGGGGCGTTGCCTTTGTTCATTTAAGAGAAAGTTATATTATTCCCTTGATGTAAAGAAGGGTTAAATATTGTTAAATCCGTTTCATCTTTTCATCGCGAATCGACACAATGAACGACTTATTGTATGAATCCCGTTCAAATGTATGGAAGACTGGCGTCACTTGGCTACCTACTCGCTCGGCCGATCACGGCGTTCCATGCGCCGCTCCCGCCTCAGACTTCACACCCCTTTGGCGGCTACCTCGGTTCTCATACAAACGATGCCGTATTTCGCATCCAGGCTTACTGACTCGTGGTCATCCGTGATGCTCCTCCTTAGCAGCATCACAGCAGCATTCACAATGAACGAGCGTCGATCTTTTCTGTGTTTTTGGTAGTGACATCATAAAGGTATATTAATAGTGGCTAATATAAGTAACATAGGTATGTTCATTTATAGTGTTTGAATTATGTTCTTTTAGTTAATTTTGTATTATAATAGTATTTAAATTATAAAGTATAAACTATATTATGTTGTACTTTATACAAACTATAAAGTACAACATAAAATTACAAAATCACCCAATTATGTGGCGATACGGAAACCTCGGTGCGCGAGTCCGACTCGCACTTGGCCGGTTTTTTAAATTCGTATTGCTAAAAACGGTCGGTTGGTATTGTTCTGTAAATTCACCTCAGTTCTTGCAGCACAAAACTGATTACTTTGGTCAGACCGACTGTCGGGATATAGCCCGTACGGGCGACCCGTATAGCTGTGAAACCCGCCCAATAAAGCCTCATGGTATAGGTATGGTGTATGTTGAACATACACCATACCTACATACATACATATATACATAAATACACAGCCATACCTACATCTACATACATACATAAATATATACATAAATACATACATACATACATACATATGCTGCCAAAATCATAACCTTCCCTTTGGCTTCAAGTAATTGGTATTTTATTAACTGTTAAAGTTGATGTTCAAATTGTTTACCGCCTGCACGAATGCTAGCTATACATCTTCTCACAAATGCCCGGTTGATGCGTCGAGCAAATACTCGATGCAAGTGCAGATACGTCCACCAGAGCTACTGCCGTAATTCTTTCTTTGAGCTCTATCAAGTTTTCCACCGGTTTCCCGTAAACTTTTTCTTTTAAATAGCCCCAATGATAGAAATCTAACGGACTTAATACGGTGATCCAGACGTCCGATCCATCTGTGGGGATATGCTTGGTTCTCGGCTTGGTCTAAAAAATTACGCACTTCTCTAGCGTAATGGGCTGGGCAGCCATAATTTTGCAACCACATCTCCCTCCGTATGGCCAATGGTGCATCTTCTAAAAGGCTCTGAAGCTCCTGTTCCAGAAACTCAAGATAATTTTGCCCGTTTAAAGTCTCTGCAATTCAACGGACGTCTTGTGGTCTCCTAGCGACTTGTATTCCCACAAGCGGCGGGTGGCCGAGTGGTTTGGGCATCGGCTTCTCATGCGAGAGGCCCGCGGTTTGAATCCCGTTGGCGTGTACCTATGAATTTTTTCTGACGAAAAAATTTACGTGCATACCTACACTTGCTGCTTCACCGTTCGGAACCGGTGTAAAACTGTAGGTCCCTTCCCTTGCCCCTTACTAGGTGGTAGGGTCAAATTGTAGCCGATTGGGTTGGTACCACCGTACTGGATGTAAGATGACCACATAGCAGCCTCGGTTGTGTTCTCCTCTAGTCCAATATAGCCAGCAATCCAGGGAAGTCTCCGGTATGGCATCTACCTTCTTGGAGGTGATATTGGCTGGTCGGAGCATGCGCTTTAGGCTGTCCAACTCTGCCACCCATACCGGATTACATAAAAAAAAAAACAATTTGAACATCTACTTTAACAGGTTAATAAAGACCAATTACTTCAAGTGTTTATTTTATTCCTATTCGTAGTTGGTAGAACAGTTATCAAATTCCGAGGTCGTTTTGTAGTTAAATAAAAATATCTCATAAATTATTGGGCAAATCTGTAAGTGATATACCATTTTAAAAACTTCATTAGATGGGCGTATTTTTGTTGCATAATGCCACTTTAGCGTAGTTATTTTTTATTTCACCGCGAAGGGCCAAATTCAAGGGATGAGGCTGGAAAAAATTTAACATGTGGCCCTTAAGTCGTGTTTCAGCTAAGCAGGGTTAAACATGAAAAAATAAATTATACCTTGTGAAATCCTTACTTTTCAGGAATATTTGACAAAAACTAGATTTAAGAAAAGCTTGCATTTGTACTTGTGGCATTTAAAAAAATGAGCTGACGCAGAAAATTTTGGAATTTTACAAAAATGACAATATCTCAAAAACTAAGCAATTTTTGCTAAACCTAAAATTAGATATTCTGAGAGGTAATTAGCAGCTCTATCAGGTGTCAAAGGATTGTCTTCGGTTTCTGGGATACTCTGTATAGTATAGGGTGAAATAGTTTGAAAATTTAATTATATAGTGTAAACTGCGTGTCGAAGGGGGGGGGGTCCGGACCCCCTAAACCCCCCCCTTATATACGTCGGTGGCGAAGTGGTCGAGTTGTATTGTTGAAAGCCGCTAGCAGTCCAGCCAGCCCGCTTGTAGCCAGCAGCGCCAGTATGAGCGTTGTGCTTTGTCGCATAGTTAGGTCGATAGATGCACGGGCTCAGCATTTAGCGATTTTCCTTCTTAGCACTTTGAACACTGCTGAAAAATCGGTATACTTACCGTTTAGGCTATAGGAGTCACCATTAGAGGACATATTAATGTTCCGTGGGGGTGACTGGTGACCGCGAGACAGACTTCAATCCTTCAATTTGAGCTAGGGGAGAGATGCAGTGGGGCTATTCTTTTTAAGTATCGACCCCATACGGACAAGAACATGGTCAGTCCGTCTGTTATCGACATTGCTGTATTGTGGTATGCACGTGTTGTATACAGTCTCCCAAAATAATAACGTCGTAAGTATATCATATTATCTGCGAGAAGCTGGTTTTTTTTTGCGTTGTGCGTCAGACTTTGCTACACTGCATTGAAGGAAGGCACAAAATCAAATGTGATAGAAAAGAACAGCATGTACTATTTTCGCAAATATCTCCGCAAAATGAACATACTAGAGTTAAAAATGTCAGCCTCGGTAGCTCAGTGGTGCCGTCAGTCGACTGTTCATAAGCAACCCTGAGCGCAGTCAGTTGCGACGAACTAGCCTCTCACCAAAGTATATTTTGTATTTATACTTCACCCGATAGGTGTTGTCGAATAATTATTCCGAAATTCCACGCTTCCGCGAGTAACCTCTAAAATAAAACATGGCCTGCTTTTAGCATTCAAGTGATCTCTAGGTAAACTCAAGCAATGTATACATACGTATACACTGAATTAAGTGTAGATGGACCCTGTATCTTCCTCTCTTCGAGGAAGCGTTGTGTAACCGTATAACCCAGAGTACTAACTCAATCCCTAGCTTTCTATCTTAACCTTTGTTCTTCGAATAATATTCTAACTACATATGAAATTTTCTGCCTAAGTCCGCCTCTCCTATATTACTGTGTCTCTTCCCTCACATTGTAATTGTCTGTGTTCTCTCCTCCCAGAAATTGTGTTAACCAGTAATTTTCATATTATTCAAACAATTTCCCCCGAAGGGGAAGTAAGGAGCTCCACGAGTCCGGGTTTCCTCACCCGGGCTCTCCACGCTCCTCACAGTGGCCATCATCCATATAGGGCTGCTTCACTACCAGCAGCTCTATTTTGTATACCTAATGGCCCCCTTTGTTTCCTATCCTGTGAAGAAACTGTTTCTCTTAGGAAGAGATTTAAAATGAAACTCGTGGTGTAATGTGGGTGATTTAGGGCCCCTACGGACCCCAAATCCTAAAGGCGTGCGTGTGTGTGTAAGTGTGTGTCTGTGTGGTCCCTATCCTAACCTCGAAGTACTTCGTCCGACGGGCTCTGCCTATCGAAAGAAGGCTACCACAGGTTTCCTCCTCAGACGGTCAGCTCAGCTTGCACCGGTCCTTAGAGTACCGCCACTCCTTCGCCCAGATAGAATAGGTGTCGCTCTAACAGATCATAACAATTTGGACCTCTTCCCCTAGCAGGACTAAGGGTAACCACTGTGGGGTATTTACCTGGTCTTCCTAGTACCTACCTCACTAACTACTACACGCTATGATACTACTCGTTCCCACGAAGCGAACCCTCTCTCCCTTGCAAGATTAAGGAGAATTAATTCACACAGCTACATGGCTAACCTACCAATATGAATTTAGTGTTTGAAGAACCTAACTACCCACGTTATAATTTGATAATTTAGCCAGAATTCCAGTTGCTCTTCGACCTTATGTTACGTCTTCTTACCACGAGGCATTTTCTCGTGATATCATAGAGAATGAACTGAATCTTGTGCAAACAAGCGTGTATGCTTATTCAGCATAGCTAGCGTTGCCACCCAACATTCCATCGAAAGGAAAAGAACCTCGCATGAGTGCGCGCGCATGCATATTTCAGCGTACCCGCAACCCACATACAACGTTCCAAGGAAGAACCCTGTGAGATCGTGCGTGCATGCATATTTCAGCGTACCCGCTTCCCTCACAACATTCCATGAAAGAACTCTGCGTGAGTGGGCGTGCATGCATATTTCAGCGTACCCGCTCCCTCACCCAGTGCTCCAAAAGGGAAAGAGCCCTGTAATAGTATGCATGTATGCATATTTCAGCATAGCTAGCATCCCACACAGTGCTCCAGTGATGGTCCATATAAAAATATTTCACATCCCTAATACTAGCAAATAATTTCTGAAAAGCCAGTATTGTTTCCAAAACTAGCCCAGCCACCAAAAGAAGACTTCAAGACAATGCAATTTAATAGAACTGGTCGAATTGCAACTAGAAAACTCCAAAAATATCGCGCGGCGTCCGAGACTCACCGAAGCGTTGATGCCGAAAAACAATGGCGCTCGATGCGACTTAGAGATGACCGGGGCTCAGGCACGTTGTTCCCTCGAGGCTCGCAGCTGCAGAAAAAGTGCTCCTACCGTGTTACACGCCCTTAAATAGCCTCGCTTTCTTACTCCCACTCTTACCCCCATGACCAATCGGAAATCATCCCTAACATCGTTTCCGCGTCTCCCATTGGTCGACCAATCACAATGCCTGAAGCAATTTTTCCTTAAAAATGCGTTCCATATTTCCCTAAAACCTTCAGTAACTAATCTCTGAAAAATGCTACGAATTCACAAAAGTAGATGTAATACAGTCAATTCGTCCTATATCTTACTGCACGCCGACGTATAATACTTATCTATCATCATCTGTCGCTTATACGGTGTTGCTAGCTATTCCTGTTCAAAATGTATGCAAGTTGTATTATCTGCGCCTGATTACATGCCACCCGCTACAATTTATACGCAACGCGGTCTCTTTGCTATACTCACTACCCAGGCGCTAAACTAACTCCTACGCCTTATAACATTTTACCAGCCAGCCTTCATACGTCCTATTGCTAGCTATTTTCATTGAGGTAGGTTGTGATTCGTCACAGTCGCCCGCCTAGAGGCGATTTTCGCGGCATGGGAAAGAATCTATTTTCTCCTTCCATGATCGCGACTAGCGTCTCTACACCATACTATAGTCTATGTCTGTCTGTCGCCAACATATATTAATGCTATGGCTGCAGTACTGCTTTTCGTAGATGTGCCTCTGTTAGGGTGTTCGTTCCCTCTCCAGAAGGTCCGTAGTACCAACAACTTCTTCTAATAGGGTGTTTGTCCCCTTACCAGAATGATTGTGGCATTTTATTTTGGGTGCTAAGCAGTCCCGACCACACAACACAACATATGGGCATTCGTCCTAGTATAGTCAGGTTAGACTCATCAGAAGCTCAAAATGAAATTACTAAACACTTAATACCTGTTTCATGCCATAGAAAGATTTCCCACCAGCTCAGGAAACCTGTAGTCTTACCCCTCGCTGGTAGGGCAGGATCAGTACTTCTCTCCAGGGAGAGCGCACAACATACCTTGCCACCTCCGGTTTAGACACGCCGCACATTCCAACACCTTAACCTTTCTAGTTATAGACAGGAAAACTGGGAAAATATTACTGAGAAAATTTTAAATTGACTTTGCTTCTTCCGAATCATAACCTTTGCTAACTAACCCACCCGTTGACAAATGGATGGGCCCAGTCTGATTGTACACGACTCTACTTTAATCTCATCCAACATAGCTCCGGTCAATGGTTCAAATTGCTATGTTCTATCACTTTTCATAGACCGGAAAATGTCACCACTAACTTTAAACGCTCCCTTTTTGCTTAGTGTAGAACGCCCTCGGTACATGATAACATTTTCCCTCCCGAGTGAGAACAAATTAAGGTCTCGATGAAATGTAAAGTTCTGCACTATGGCTTTGTTCACCTCACATTTTTCAAGTCCCATTCGTGTGTTCAACGCACTGAGTTTACGTTCACATTCTTTTCGGAGCAATGTATGGGAAATGCAATAAAAATCGAAACCAAAGTGTCCTGATTCATTGTAAAAGTCCCTTCAGGTCAGAGCTCTGCTCTCATTAGAAGGAAGTTTCACTACCGAGTACAGACACTATAATACCCAATGGTTTACTCGCGTATTTCTGTATTTACACAATCATCCAAACCCAGCATCTACCAACAAGTCTATTCTAAGTCTTAAAACCTTTTGCTCATAATTATCAATAACTCAACTCCCCCACGCCGAACAGGATTCATTCCTATTTGTCCGTAGCGGGTATTATTCATTAGAGCTTTCTATTTCCTAGCTATATATATGCTATAGTCTCTACTGTTTCCGTCCTTTAATTAACCCCAGAATAATACTAAGAATCTATATCTACAATCGCGGCTACGTTCGACGCCATAATAACCGATTTTATTTCATTTTCATACTCTATTCGCCCGCCTGACTATGTAAGATCCGTGATTAATCTATGAACGCACCGTATTAACTAACTGTGTTAACTGATATTTTAGCCGAAATATCCTTCGTACACGCTCTATCTATCCCTATACAAACCATGACCCCAAACCCTAGTCTGCCGCCCTAGACTCCCTTCTACCTACTCCTCCCGTACCAGGTGGACCGAACCCTACCGTTAGTAAGTAATACGCCCGCCAAACTATGTTTACTCTATAGCTCGTCCAACAAATGATGATCGTTCCCTATTGCGTTCCCTTCTTATATTGCATATACGAAAATTACCTACCTATTATCCTACCTCGCCCGCCGGACTCTACCCTATCCTATGACAACTACATGGTTCACTTCCCGAATTTGACCAAACCGAGTCAAATCGTACCACCTTACCGTACCAATTCAAATCGTACCAACTTACCATATTTTATCAAACCAATTCAAAATCGTACCAACTTACCATATTTTACCAAACCAATTCAAATCGTACCAATTTACCATATTTTACCAAACCAATTCAAATCGTACCAATTTACCATATTTTACCAAACCAATTCAAATCGTACCAACTTACCATATTTTACCAAACCAATTCAAATCGTACCAACTTACCATATTTTACCAAATCAATTCAAATCGTACCAACTTACCATATTTTACCAAACCAATTCAAATCGTACCAATTTACCATATTTTACCAAACCAATTCAAATCGTACCAATTTACCATATTTTACCAAACCGAACCAAATGTTACCAACTTATACCGTAGTATTCCACAAATTAGGCTTGTTCAAGACCAACTTCGTTACCCAATCACATTCCGCTTATCGCCCCCTTTCCCTCCCCAATGGAAAAGCTCTCTGTCCACCCTTTTTTTTTTTTTTTTTTTTTTTTTATTTTATCCAATCTCCTTTACATAAAAGCGGAAAGACGTTCTCTACCAGGTCAAACCCTTGTCGCATCCTGGCCATCGCCTCTTCCCACTCCCTCTTTTCTTCCTCGGTAGAGACCTCCCCAGGCGTATCCACATTCAGGCCCTTCATTCGATCGACACCCCCTTCGGTGTCCGCTGTGTTTACCTCGTCATCGACCGCGAACATTCCCAAGAGAGGGTCCCCTCGATTGGGTACTACCCCGCTTTCCTTCATCTTGACTCCATCCTTCTCCCAGTTAATCCTCGCCACAAACTGGGGCTCTCTCTCTATTTCGTCGACCAGGGCCACTCCTCTATACGATACCGTCGGTTTCCGGAGCTCCGCTTTCCTCAAATCAGTTCGACGCTGGCTCCTCGTTCTCTGCTCGGAGCGTCTGTTTCTGGCTGTCCTCTTACCGCTCGAGGCCGACGGTGGGCTGCGAGGTTTTCTAAAATGGTCCGAATCCGAACCCGGCTCGTCTCCCAGCACAGGCGCTACCTCCATCGTCGGTGGCGTACGCTGCCCTTCCCGTGTCTCTGGTCCTTGTGTTATTATCTGGCCACCTGATTCGGGGTTCTCCTTTATATTACCTCCGATCAGCCCCTTTATCTGCAATTGTTCGGCGGTACTCAGAAATTCCGCCAACTCCTCCTGCTGGACCTTTGTCTCCCCGCAGTACATAAACTCTACCAGATTTACTAGTACTGCGGAGCCAACATTGTTTAGAAACAATATCGGGTGCTGTGCAGCGTGGCTCTTGAACATTTGCCGGAAGTAGTCTGAATTTGCTGCGAGCACGAACTTGTGGGCCTGCAGCAACTGCCCCTCTGCAGCCAGCGTCACATCCGTGAGTTCTCCCTCTGCCAGTAGACTGACACGTCCCGCCGCCATGTTTGCGTGGAAGCCGCCCCAGCTGAGCGAGGAAAACCCGCTTCCCTCCATCCTATTTGTGCTTCTTCCTTTCCTCTCTGTACTCTTTTCGTAGCTCCCTATGAAACATCCACACCGATGATAATGACTGATTGCATTACCAACTGGCTATACGCGTATTGCGAATCCCCCGCAATCTTCACCAAAACTACGTTACTTGTTAGGAAAACGGACCCCTTATGAAACAACAAGCCATTATATATATATATTTTTTTTCTTTTATTTACAACTCATTTCGAACTCACATAACCTTACTTATTTTAATTATCAACAGTATTAACCCCAACAATGGCTGCCGACTCTCAACCCCTGTCTCAAAAGAGTATACAAAATTTCCCTCCTCCAAATTTTCCCCAGAAGCAAAAGGGAAGTAATCTCGTTTGACAGCTTTGTAACATAAAGTCCACTTATGTGGCAAATCTCACACAACCTCCTAATCTAACTATAAATCGAATACAATTATACCCTTCACTACCTTACTGAATGTCATACAGCGTCGAAAAGCGCATATAAATATAGCTCCTGCCTTTCGTTCCACCATTCCCTAGCTCTACTATCCTTTTCCTCATATATAACTTCTTTACCCAATCTAACGTAAACCCTTAACAATCAACACATACATACTTAACGCTCGTCGAGCAACTCAGTTTATATTCTTTTCTTATTGATTTGAAATAGTACACGAATGTCCCGCTTATATGATTTCAAAAGGACAATATCTAATCATGAAATCCCCCCTAACCTAATTGCCACCTAGTTACAAGTTAGGAAACCACGTTTGGCTAGTCCGTAGTTTAACCTTATATTTTTGCTAAGAAAATAACTCTACCATCCTGAAATTTCCCTAGTCTTATCGCCCCCTTTGTTACAAATTAGGAAACTACGTTTGGCTAGTCCGTAGTTTAACCTTATATTTCTGCTAAGGAAATCCCCATTACACTTTAATATGCCACCACAATGAATACACAGCTAACACAATCCCTACGAAAGCTTACTTATCGCGTCCCTTTCTCTATCTGCTAGTGCCCTTTGTATCCCTTCATCACGGGCTTGCCTTCGCTCCAATTCTTTCAGTTCGTTGATCTTAGTCTTCAATAGTCTTCCAGCCCGCGCTAGCTTCTCCTCAGCCCTCTTGCCCCTCTTCTCCAACCTCTTCTCATACTCCCTCCCTACCATTTCCCCAACCTCACTATCTTCTATTGCCAATTCCTTTTTACTACGTAAGAACTTTGTCAGACTAATTGCTAGTTGTAGCTCGGACCCCTGGTACATGAGCTCGACTTCTTGCTCTGCTACTACCTTCGATATCTCCTTCATCTCTGCAGCCCTCTGGTCCATCTCTCCCTTCAGTGAATCCATTGTAGTTCTTCTGGAAATTAATTTCCCCGTTTATTTCCAACTCTGATATTAGTTCGAATAATACCTTTCTAAATGTATAGTGTTGTAATTTCCTCTGACCTTCCCCGTATCCGGTTCCACTAAAGTATAGTTATTTATATACGGTTTCGCAGCTACAGAGTAAGGTCCCTCATATTTTAATACGAATTTTTTTGTAATTTTTTCTTCCGCGGACGACTTCGGTATTGTTTTAAGTTTTACTAACTGCCCTATTTCGAACTCTACATTCTGGTATTTCTTATCATACCTTTTTACCCTGGCCACCGCATTTAAACGGATATTTTCCCCTGCCTTTACCCTATCTTTATCTAAGATTTCTTTCGCCACTCCTATTATTTTGGGCAAATATTTTTCTACTGGGGAGTAGTAAATCTTTCCTGTTAGCAAATAAGCTGGAGCAAATCCGGTACTACAATGGACTATCTGATTATAGCTATCCTCCACTTCTTGTAGAATGCAACCCCACTTAGTATGTCGTTCGCAACAGTACGTTCTAAATAGTCTCCCTAACTCTTTACACACCCTCTCCACACAATTGGGCCTAGGATTATAGACGGACGTGTAAGACAACCTAATTCCTAATTCTGCTATCGTTCTCTTCCATACTCTTGACTTAAACTGAGTACCCTGATCAGTCATAATCGCCTCGGGCAGAATAGTCTTCGTGAATTTCTTAAGGCATCGCGTAAGAACTGTGGCTGTGGCCCTCTTCAAAGAGTAAATCCTTATAAACTTTGTGAATCCATCCTGTATTATGAAGATATACTGTATTCCGCCCCTTGACTTTGGTAACGGGCCATAAATATCAGCCAAGACTAACTCCCCCACGCGACTAGTGATTACCGGGCTCAGCCTCCCCATTGTGCGTACGTTATTTACCTTAGCCATCTGGCAGATATGACAAGTTCTCAAAACATCTCTAACCCGCTTGGACATATTCGTCCAATAATATTTCTTACTGAGCGTTCCCTTTATCTTTAGAGTGCCAAAATGGCCTAATTCCTTATGGTACCTCCATATAAGCTCATCTACTTCCCCTTCTGGTATAACCAACTTTAGAGCGTCGTCAGCGGTGCGAACGTACAACAACTTATCTTTTAACTCGTACTTAATCCTTTTTCCTACCTGGATCCCTTCCCCCATACCTATACTTTCTCTAATTTCTCTCAAACAGATATCTTCTTGCTGTAATTTCTCCAAATTCCTTAATTTATTTTTTAATTCTGTCGCTCCTCTTACCTGAAACCCCGCTACCTCTGGACATATCTCCTTTAATTCTTGTATCCTTTCCGCTTTGGCTGTGTATCTAGACAGGACATCTGCACAAACGTTGTCACTGCCCTTTACATGTTCCACAGCGAAGTTAAACTGGTTCAGATAGAGCAACCATCTAGTGATACGACTATTGTGTAACTTCCATGTTCTGAGAAATGTTAGGGACTGATGATCTGTCCTTATTATTATGGGCACACCTCTCAGGTACGTTTCGAATTTCCGCAAACAATAAATTACTGCCCACAGTTCCCTTTCACTCACGGTCCACCTTCGCTCGGCACCCGACAATCCTTTACTACAGAACCCTACCACCAAATGATCCCCTTCACTATCTATTTGATATAAGCACCCACCCAATGCATACGCAGAACAGTCTGTTTGTAAGTAAAATTGTCTAGTTAAGTCCGGGTGAACCAACATAACGGATTTAAGGAACAATCCCTTTACAACCTCAAATTGACTTTGCTTGTCTGGTGTCCAATCCCATTTCGTTCCCTTTCTCAACAATTCACACAGCGGCTGGATAGAAGCTCCATAATGTTTAATAAACTTCCTATAATAATTGCAGAGTCCTAGGAACGCTCTTAAATGTTTGACCCTCCTAGGCACAGGAAAATCTCTTATGGCCTCTACCTTTTCTTGATCCATCTCGACGCCTTTCTGCGAAACCACGTGTCCCAATAATTTGATCTCTCTTTTTAGAAACTGGCATTTCTTTAACCTGCAAGTCATACCTCCTTCCTTGAGTTTGCCTAACACTACATCTATATGATGAATATGTTTCCCTACCGAACCTCTAGTAAAGATTATGATATCGTCTAGGTAGTTGAGACAAAACCCCGAGATTTCTTCCCCCAAGATCATATTCATAGCACGTGAGAAAGCTGATACTGACGTTTTTAGTCCCTGAGGCAGCCGCAAATATACGTAGGATCTGTTTAGAAAGGTGAAACCCGTATATTGTACACTATTCGGATGTAGCGGTATTTGGAAGTAGGCATTACTTAGATCTATAGTGCTCAAATAGTTAACCCCGTGAAAGCGTTGTAGTATCTCCGAGATCAAAGGTGGCTTCTCTACCTCCCCTTCTAATTTAGTATTTAACGTTCGAGCATCTAATAATATCCTAACACTCTGATCCTTTTTTACCGTGTAGGTTAATGGGCTTGAGTAAGGCGTAGCTGCTCTCATCACTATCCCCTGATTTTCCATTTCAACCAGCTTTTCAGCCACCCCTTTTCTATAAGCATGAGGCACAGGGTAAGCATACTTTACAAATGGTGTCTTATCCAGCACCTTCAACTCGTGCGTGTACTTCTGTGTACAGCCTGGGATTTCTGAAAATTGGTTTTCATATTTTTCTAAAACTTTTCTCAACATTACCTTTTCTCGCGACCCTATTTCCAATTTCCGCACCGCATCACCTATCTCTCCCTTAATACAGCTATCTTCCCTCGATATCGAACTGTGGCTTTGTACTGTCTTACTCCTGCCTAAATCCGACTCATGTAGAGGTACTTTTAGACTTATTGCTCCGTGGAGTTCCAACGCTGATGGCGATTGACAGATTATGGTGGCTTTATTTTCTAACAAAAAATCATAACCAAGAATGATGGGTCGTACTAGTTTCTCTACTATCAAGCAAGGTGTTTCTACTTTCACCCCCATTATGTCAAGCGGCAACAAAGCCATCTTGCAAACCCTCGGTGACTTTTGTCCCGTCGCGCCTACAATATGCAACGCTGCAATCGGCAACATAGGGTAAGTACTACCATCTTTTGTTAATTCCTCAAAAATGTATCTAGATACACAAGTGACCTGGCTGCCGGTGTCCACCAAGCAATTTATCATTTGTCCGTTTATCATAGCCTGCACCTCAGGTAGTTTAGGTAACGCACTGGACTCGTGTTCCTCCTCATAGCCTGTATCATCAAACACCGACGTTACTCTAGCCCCGGACATAAGGTCACCCTCAAAAGTTTTCCTATAGAACGACTTCTCTCTCGCCTTCACTATGCACTTTGTCATATTTTCTATCAATTGCTTGCAACATTCCTTCCTACTTCGCTCTTCAAACCCTAAACCTACTGAGTTGCTCTGACCACTTAGCGTCAATACTTCCTTTCTTCCCTGTTCACCTTTTCCCAAACCTTTACCTGCCCTCCATCCATTCTTAATTAAAAGCTTAGGTGGTAAATTAATGTCAACCCTTCGTTCATCTGTCGTAGCCACCAGTCGGGTTGTATTGATGGCTTCAGTTAGTTTCCCACGCCGGCGCCTTCCCTGTGTAGATCCCCTACCAATGGTATCGTATCCGTAGCTCTCTGCCATCCTCCGTTAGTCTCCCACACAGACATGTTGTTTATTCTTGGTCCCTTGTTTGGAACACTCCTCTTATTCTCCTGCCTCGGTGCCCCTGAGGTTCTTTCGACCACCACCTTGTTATCTTCGATGCTCCCCATACTCCTAAGGAAGGTTATCGCCTCCGGCGCAGTGGATCCTCCTCCTGCCATCCACAGCCGCTGTATATCTGCCGGGTATTGATACATTAGTTCGCGCACGCACTGCTCCTCTACTCCGGCGTCTTGCATGCGCTTGTACATAGCGTAGTGCTCTATGAAATGCGTCGCCATATCCGTATTCTTATTCCAGACTGACTGCATTATCTCTCTCCTCGCCTTTTGCTGCAGCGGTTTCCCCCAGTATTGCTCTAGGAAGTCCTTTTTAAAGTCGGCTAGACTCTCCCATCTGTCCTTGTAGATTCGCGCCCAGTTTCGCGTTTCCCCTACCAGACAATCCGCCACCAAGTCCAATTCTCCTCCCCTCCCCGTATTAGTCTTGGCTATGTACCGGTCTAAGTCTTCGAGAAATTCCACTGGGTGGACCTTTCCTTCTCCCGTAAACTTGGGCTTGTACGGGGGCGATGTCAGGGCTAGGGGTTTCTGAATCAATGGCATTTCCGAAATTTCACGCCGACGACTCCCTTCCCCCTCGCTAGCTGAGGACCGCTCAAATTCTTCCATTCTATGCACCAAAGGAGAGATACTGTCTCTAACAATTTTAGCAAGTCTCGGACCGATATTTCCCTTCCTTTTCCTACCAGCGGCCGCAGGGACCACCCGTTTCTGAACCCTTCCTGTAGTTTGTAGCTGCCTTACACTCCCTGCTCTGGCAGAAGCTCGTGTGCCAATAGGACGTTCCATCCCAATTATTTGTTAGTCCTTTTGTGTTTTGGCTTAATTCCGGCCTGCAAAATAAATTTGTATTATTTCTCTATCAACTGAACTAACCGATATAATCGATATCGGTGGCACCCAAAAATGATTCTATTACCCCCACCTAGAACGTTCGCAAGTAAGGGCCAACGCTCCCCTTATACCGTCTAGCTAGATCGTATTCGTGCAACCCGCCATAACCAAACGTATCCAATCAAAAATGCTTAGCTTACTATAATTAAGTACATATATAAGGAACTTATTTCCTGAAGTTATGGGTTTTTTTTTTTTTTTTTTTTTTTTTTTATAAACATCCTATACCCTCCACTCACCTCCCTACCTACTCGTTATCCAAATATTAACCAACTATTATCGTAAAGAACGATAATTTTCCAAGATCCCCCTTAATTCGCACAACAATTGGTGGTTCTAACGTTCATGTATACTGGTATGCCTCCCTTGTTATACCTATTTTCCTATATACCAATCCCCTTTAACAGAAATTGCTATGCAAAATCCAACTCGCCCCTTCCTCACGTGATTGATAACGAATAACGCATCAACGATAACGTACACTTGCTTTTACAACACATTTATGTACACCACGGCTTGCCCTGGCTCAGCACGACACTACACAACACTTATGTCCACGGAACAGTGTACCCACAACACTCTCACTTGACAGTCACAGACGTACTATGAGATGACACTTCCGAAATACCCGACTGAGAGTCGGAAAAATTCATTCCGGTCGTTGCACATCACGGAAAATTAACCTATTTATCACACTTGTACCTAAATAGAGGAAAATAAAATTAGTATGAACACATATTACGGTTTGATGACCTATCATCCTAACTAGGCATGTCACCCTTTCTTCATGACCCGACACATCTCTACTATCCCACCACCTTGCTCTTGATTCGCTTTAAGGCAATATTCACAACACTCTTCCCTTACATTCTGAAAGAATAAAGGCATTACTAGAGTATAGACCCCTGAAATATTCAAAATCCGAAACACTTTGAAAGTTGGGAACTCCTGAACTCAAAACATATTGAAAGTCGGCCTCCCTAAACATTCCTAAAATTAAAATATTTCTAAAGTCGAGAACCCTAAACCATTCCAAATTTGGCACTATTCTCGAAAGTCTGAGGACCGCTTAATCCAAAATATTTGGAATTTGAAACCTCCCTTAATAATATGGAAAATGAAAGTAATTTTCTAAATTTGAGAACCCTAAACATTCAAGATTTGAAAATAATTTTGAAAGTTTAGAATGTCTGACCTCAAAATATTTTTGGAAGTTGAGACCTCCTTTAAATATCCTGGAAGAATAAAATATTTTTTTAAAAAATTGAGAACCCTAAGATGTTTAAAATTTGAAAATATTTTTCAAAAATAAGAACCAGTATGTTCAAATTTTTTTGAAGTTAAGACCTCCCTTAAATATCCTGAGGAAAATAAAATATTTTTCAAAAATTGAGAACCCTAAGGTGTTTAAAATTTTTTTAAAATATTTTTCAAAAATA
The DNA here is from genome assembly GCA_946902875.1 of Nematopogon swammerdamellus. NCBI lineage: Eukaryota > Metazoa > Arthropoda > Insecta > Lepidoptera > Adelidae > Nematopogon > Nematopogon swammerdamellus. Next base: position 19,707,241 of record OX336337.1, on the reverse strand, counting down.
AGAACCGCTAAGTTCAAAATATTTTGGAAGTTAAGACCTCCTTTAAATATCCAGAGGAAAAATAAAATATTTTTCTAAAATTGACAACCCTAAAATATTTAAAATTCCAAAATATTTTTGAAAATTAAGAACAGCTAAGTTCAAAATATTTTGGAAGTTAAGACCTCCCTTAAATATCCTGAGGTAAAATAAAATATTTTTCTAAAGCTGAGACCCTAAAATTTCAAAATTTGAAAATATTTCTGAAAATTAAGAACCTCTAAGTTCAAAATATTTTTGGAAGGTAAGACCTCCCTTAAATATCATAAGGAAAAATAAAATATTTTTCAAAAATTGAGACCCTAAAATTTCAAAATTTGAAAATAACTTCGAAAATTAAGAACCGCTAAGTTCGAAATATTTTGAAAGTTAAGACCTCCCTTAAATATCCTGAGGAAAAATAAAAATATTTTTTAAAACTGAGACCCTAAAATTTCAAAATTTGAAAATATTTTTGAAAATTAAGAACCGCTAAGTTCAAATATGTTTGGAAGTTAACACCTCCCTTAAATATCATAAGGAAAAATAAAATATTTTTCAAAAATTGAGACCCTAAAATTTCAAAATTTGAAAATAATTTTGAAAATTAAGAACCGCTAAGTTCAAAAATATTTTGAAAGTTAAGACCTCCCTTAAATATCCCGAGGAAAAATAAAAATATTTTTTAAAACTGAGACCCTAAAATTTCAAAATTTGAAAATATTTCTGAAAATTAAGAACCTCTAAGTTCAAAATATTTTTGGAAGGTAAGACCTCCCTTAAATATCATAAGGAAAAATAAAATATTTTTCAAAACTGAGACCCTAAAATTTCAAAATTTGAAAATATTTTTGAAAATTAAGAACCGCTAAGTTCAAATATGTTTGGAAGTTAACACCTCCCTTAAATATCATAAGGAAAAATAAAATATTTTTCAAAAATTGAGACCCTAAAATTTCAAAATTTGAAAATAATTTTGAAAATTAAGAACCGCTAAGTTCAAAAATATTTTGAAAGTTAAGACCTCCCTTAAATATCCTGAGGTGAAATAAAATATTTTTCTAAAGTTGAGACCCTAAAATTTCAAAATTTGAAAATATTTTGAAAATTAAGAACCGCCGAGTTCAAATATGTTTGGAAGTTAACACCTCCCTTAAATATCATAAGGAAAAATAAAATATTTTTCAAAAATTGAGACCCTAAAATTTCAAAATTTGAAAATAATTTTGAAAATTAAGAACCGCTAAGTTCAAAAATATTTTGAAAGTTAAGACCTCCCTTAAATATCCCGAGGAAAAATAAAAATATTTTTTAAAACTGAGACCCTAAAATTTCAAAATTTGAAAATATTTCTGAAAATTAAGAACCTCTAAGTTCAAAATATTTTTGGAAGGTAAGACCTCCCTTAAATATCATAAGGAAAAATAAAATATTTTTCAAAAATTGAGACCCTAAAATTTCAAAATTTGAAAATAATTTTGAAAATTAAGAACCGCTAAGTTCAAAAATATTTTGAAAGTTAAGACCTCCCTTAAATATCCTGAGGTGAAATAAAATATTTTTCTAAAGTTGAGACCCTAAAATTTCAAAATTTGAAAATATTTTGAAAATTAAGAACCGCCGAGTTCAAAATATTTTGGAAGTTAAGACCTCCCTTAAATATCCTGAGGTGAAATAAAATATTTTTCAAAAATTGAGAACCCTAAGGTGTTTAAAATTTTTTTAAAATATTTTTCAAAAATAAGAACCGCTAAGTTCAAAATATTTTGGAAGTTAAGACCTCCCTTAAATATTCTGAGGAAAAAAATAAAATATTTTTCTAAAGCTGAGACCCTAAAATTTCAAAATTTGAAAATATTTTTGAAAGCTGAGAACCACTGACTCCAAAATATTTTTTGGATGTTGAGACCTCCCTTAAATAAAAAATATTTTTGTAAATAAAGTTGTAAACCCCTGACATGCCACGATTTTGAAATGGTTCGAAATCCCTGACACAAACTTAATTTGGAAACTTTTGAGAACCCCTGACTTATCATGAATTTGAAAAAGTTCGAAATCCCTGACAATCTAAATTTGGTAAAGTTTGAGCACCCCTGACTTATCATGAATTTGAAAAATTTCGAAATCCCTGACAATCCAAATTTGGTAAAGTTTGGGCACCCCTGACTTATGATGAATTTGAAAAGTTCGAAATCCCTGACAATCTAATTTGGTAAAGTTTGAGCACCCCTGACTTATCATGAATTTGAAAAAGTTCGAAATCCCGGACAATATAAATTTGGAAAAGTTTGAGCACCCCTGGCTTATCGTGAATTTGAAAAGTTCGAAATCCCTGACAATCTAAATTTGGAAAAGTTTGAGCACCCCTGACTTATCATGAATTTGAAAAAGTTCGAAATCCCTGACAATATAAATTTGAAAAAGTTTGAGCACCCCTGGCTTATCGTGAATTTGAAAAAGTTCGAAATCCCTGACAATATAAATTTGAAAAAGTTTGAGCACCCCTGGCTTATCGTGAATTTGGAAAATTTCGAAATCCCTGACAATCTAAATTTGGTAAAGTTTGAGCACCCCTGACTTATCATGAATTTGAAAAAGTTCGAAATCCCTGACAATATAATTTTGGAAAAGCTTGAGCACCCCTGACTTATCATGAATTTGAAAAGGCTTACAATCCTTAACACAACCTAAATTTGGAAAAGGTTGAGAACCCCTGATATAATACCAATTCGAAAATATATCGAAAGTCTAGACCTCTGAATCATTGCGAAATTCAAAAATGTTCTAAGAACCACTACTCTTTTCCAAAGTTGAAAGGTTTGGAAACCCCTGACTTATCGTGCCCTTGTAAAATGTTTAAAACCCCCGGCATATCATGAATTCGAAAGGCATGACACTTACCAAGCCTAAAAGTTTGGAAACTGCTTATATATATGTATCTGAAAAAGTTTAAAATCCCTGACCTATAAATTTGGAAAAAGGTTTGTAACTTTTTCCACACTTCCCTTTAGAAAAGTTAGAAACCCCTGACACAACTTTGTAGCCCGCACAATAACCAAACTTAGGTATAAAATAATTTGCAACATGTGGTGACCGGCGTTGTGCTGCAATTCACCAGAGCTCCCGCCGCACAACACCAATCACTCCGCCCACTCCGACTGTTTTCTTTCAACGCGTGCAACATGTACATATATATCAAATATTATTTATAAATTAGTCTAATTAATTAAACAAACACATTTATGGGCAAATCTAAAACCACTCACTCGATATAGACCATAAATCGACAGGCTTAATTCGACCTCCAACCGCACCAACACTCTCCAACTGGCCTTCTCACCTTTTGACACCTATACATACGACCGCAACCTAAAATCGAAAACTGGACCTCTGTCATGGCACCTAATTCCTATACTCTTTATAATCCATACCTTCCACATTCCGCACGGACCGACCAAAAACACTCATGCATGACCGACCAAAATTCAATATCTCGTCCGGTACGTTCTCCGACATGGCACTTACTCCCCCTTCTAACCCTTTGACTCATACATTCCCCATACAGCAAGCAACTGGAACCCCCATTCCTCATACCAGCCAATCAGCTCCAAAATAAACAAACTTAATAATCCATTCCCTATCAATAAACAAACACTACATTCAAGCCCAAAACCACTCACTCGAAATGAGCCACGTAATCGGCATGTTCACTAAGAGCCTCTATTCGCCACACACACACAAAAATCTGACCAAGACTCAACCTCACGACCTAACCAACATTGTACATGGCACCTAATTACTTCCACTGGTCAACTTGTACACCATGACCTTTGTTTACCACTAACCTAATCTAGTAAGTACCATATCGCCCACACACGCAAAGTCAGACCTAAACACAACTTTACAACTAACCTTCACTTGTACATGGCACCTAATTAGTCACATCAATTAACTGGGATCCCCTAACCTTAACCTACCATCACCTACTAGTAAGTGCCATACCTTCGCTCGCTACTAATTCGCGAAATACCTACTATGGAGCCTAAAATTCACACCTTATCACTACTACACAAATTATTTACTAAACATCCATTATACATTTTCAAAATGCTATGTTTCGTTCTTCTCGCATTCCTCTAAAATGAAATAAAGATTCGAATCTTTTTATTCCTCGGCGACAATCTCAACCAAAATTAAATGAGTCTGTTGGAACCCGGTCAAACATAACCACTCTTTTCAAACACACATATTTTACGGTTTTTTTATTTTACAAAGGAAGCTTACACCCCAACTAACTTCTTTTCCACAAAAACAACTAGAAAATTCCCTTTATTGACCTCAAACTGGCCCCGATAAACTATTTCGCGCGCGAGTGTACCTAATTATTACACATGACAAGATTATTTTCGAACATAACTTCAGTGTTTTAGGTATGAAGCCCTCCGCGCTCAGTTGGCGTGCCTTAACCTGAGTAGAATGGCTATCCAATTTTACAACTAAGGTTTTCATAGAATATTCTTACTACAATATTGTTGATTTTAGTTCATTCTAGGATTCTTAATTAATTGGCTTTTAGGCCTATAGCACAATTCTTCCGATAACCCATATAAAAAAAATTTTCCTCTTCTTGCTAAATCTCGGTGTACCCGGAATAAATTATTGATTTTAGTTTCACAACCTCTGGATAAAATATTTCCCTTTGGCCCCACCTTACTTCTACGAAGTTGCTAACATTCCGCTTAGAAATATGCCTCACACCATTCATACATACCATTCCCCTAACTTCCACTTTGTTTAGTCTATCACCTCTCAACCCGACTACATTCTTCGTGCAAACAGATTCCTTTTTTCTCTATCACGGCGCTGCTCATTCTAGCCAATAGCGAACGCCGTCCCGCACCGGCGCTCGCATCCCATTGGTCAAAATTGGTTTTCACTTAACTATTTCTAGTTGTCCGCAGAACAATGATAATGGACTTCCTAGAAGGAAATGTAAGCAATTTTCTTTTACGAACTCAAAGATGAATCTCTAGTCGACTTTCTGGTGACAATTCGTTCACGTTAAAATCGGTTTTCTAGCAACATTGCCGGCAAGTTGTAGACAATATTTCTGTAAATTAACTAATTGTACACAGACTGCACTCGCGCCGGAAAATGAAATATGTACTCACTCTCAGCTTCAAGCGGCGAAACCTCCCGCCTCGTAGGCGGGAGTCCAAATCTCTTCTCTCGCGAAACTGCCAGTCAGCATCGCGTTCCACGAACCACTTTTCACGCATTTCCTCACCGAATTCCACACTTAATCACTTTCCCGGTATCACTTCCTACAACGCTATTTACTTATATCGCTACTCCCTATGAGTTGGATTTTTTCCTATCGCTTTTGAGTATATAAGACCCCTATTATTGTCCTGAACTACCGCAACGAACTACATTTTTCTTCCATTTTTCCCTCTCTTTTTTTTCTGAACCCTAGGTATCCTAGATTTAGGTAGGAACTATCCTGGACTTAGGCACCACTGCGACGAACTAGCCTCTCACCAAAGTATATTTTGTATTTATACTTCACCCGATAGGTGTTGTCGAATAATTATTCCGAAATTCCACGCTTCCGCGAGTAACCTCTAAAATAAAACATGGCCTGCTTTTAGCATTCAAGTGATCTCTAGGTAAACTCAAGCAATGTATACATACGTATACACTGAATTAAGTGTAGATGGACCCTGTATCTTCCTCTCTTCGAGGAAGCGTTGTGTAACCGTATAACCCAGAGTACTAACTCAATCCCTAGCTTTCTATCTTAACCTTTGTTCTTCGAATAATATTCTAACTACATATGAAATTTTCTGCCTAAGTCCGCCTCTCCTATATTACTGTGTCTCTTCCCTCACATTGTAATTGTCTGTGTTCTCTCCTCCCAGAAATTGTGTTAACCAGTAATTTTCATATTATTCAAACAATTTCCCCCGAAGGGGAAGTAAGGAGCTCCACGAGTCCGGGTTTCCTCACCCGGGCTCTCCACGCTCCTCACAGTGGCCATCATCCATATAGGGCTGCTTCACTACCAGCAGCTCTATTTTGTATACCTAATGGCCCCCTTTGTTTCCTATCCTGTGAAGAAACTGTTTCTCTTAGGAAGAGATTTAAAATGAAACTCGTGGTGTAATGTGGGTGATTTAGGGCCCCTACGGACCCCAAATCCTAAAGGCGTGCGTGTGTGTGTAAGTGTGTGTCTGTGTGGTCCCTATCCTAACCTCGAAGTACTTCGTCCGACGGGCTCTGCCTATCGAAAGAAGGCTACCACAGGTTTCCTCCTCAGACGGTCAGCTCAGCTTGCACCGGTCCTTAGAGTACCGCCACTCCTTCGCCCAGATAGAATAGGTGTCGCTCTAACAGATCATAACAATTTGGACCTCTTCCCCTAGCAGGACTAAGGGTAACCACTGTGGGGTATTTACCTGGTCTTCCTAGTACCTACCTCACTAACTACTACACGCTATGATACTACTCGTTCCCACGAAGCGAACCCTCTCTCCCTTGCAAGATTAAGGAGAATTAATTCACACAGCTACATGGCTAACCTACCAATATGAATTTAGTGTTTGAAGAACCTAACTACCCACGTTATAATTTGATAATTTAGCCAGAATTCCAGTTGCTCTTCGACCTTATGTTACGTCTTCTTACCACGAGGCATTTTCTCGTGATATCATAGAGAATGAACTGAATCTTGTGCAAACAAGCGTGTATGCTTATTCAGCATAGCTAGCGTTGCCACCCAACATTCCATCGAAAGGAAAAGAACCTCGCATGAGTGCGCGCGCATGCATATTTCAGCGTACCCGCAACCCACATACAACGTTCCAAGGAAGAACCCTGTGAGATCGTGCGTGCATGCATATTTCAGCGGACCCGCTTCCCTCACAACATTCCATGAAAGAACTCTGCGTGAGTGGGCGTGCATGCATATTTCAGCGTACCCGCTCCCTCACCCAGTGCTCCAAAAGGGAAAGAGCCCTGTAATAGTATGCATGTATGCATATTTCAGCATAGCTAGCATCCCACACAGTGCTCCAGTGATGGTCCATATAAAAATATTTCACATCCCTAATACTAGCAAATAATTTCTGAAAAGCCAGTATTGTTTCCAAAACTAGCCCAGCCACCAAAAGAAGACTTCAAGACAATGCAATTTAATAGAACTGGTCGAATTGCAACTAGAAAACTCCAAAAATATCGCGCGGCGTCCGAGACTCACCGAAGCGTTGATGCCGAAAAACAATGGCGCTCGATGCGACTTAGAGATGACCGGGGCTCAGGCACGTTGTTCCCTCGAGGCTCGCAGCTGCAGAAAAAGTGCTCCTACCGTGTTACACGCCCTTAAATAGCCTCGCTTTCTTACTCCCACTCTTACCCCCATGACCAATCGGAAATCATCCCTAACATCGTTTCCGCGTCTCCCATTGGTCGACCAATCACAATGCCTGAAGCAATTTTTCCTTAAAAATGCGTTCCATATTTCCCTAAAACCTTCAGTAACTAATCTCTGAAAAATGCTACGAATTCACAAAAGTAGATGTAATACAGTCAATTCGTCCTATATCTTACTGCACGCCGACGTATAATACTTATCTATCATCATCTGTCGCTTATACGGTGTTGCTAGCTATTCCTGTTCAAAATGTATGCAAGTTGTATTATCTGCGCCTGATTACATGCCACCCGCTACAATTTATACGCAACGCGGTCTCTTTGCTATACTCACTACCCAGGCGCTAAACTAACTCCTACGCCTTATAACATTTTACCAGCCAGCCTTCATACGTCCTATTGCTAGCTATTTTCATTGAGGTAGGTTGTGATTCGTCACACAGTGTTTGGATGGGTGACCGCTCGATCATTGGAGGCTTACCGTGGTTCGGATTCCACGTAAAAGTGTAGGTCCCCTCCCTTCTTACCTTTCTAGGTGGTAGGGTTTATCCCGCTTGGGTTGTTACCACCGCACTGAATGAAACGGTCGGTCGAAACGGCTATGTAAATAGTTCGTGTTTTCCGCCCAGTTCAGTGTAGCTGACATGAAATGAAGGGAAGCACTGGCATGGCACTTAGTTCACCCGGTGTTATGGCTGACATCACGGATGTTGTAGGTGATGTAGCCAACCGTGTGTTTCCATAAAAAAACAAAAATAATTATTTCCCAGGGACCAGGAATCGGGACCAGGATAAACATGTTAACCAAAACAGCTGAGTTAAAACGGCCGCCTTCCGTTAATTCTTCAAAAAGAGCACGATTCCTTACACAATTTCATACTACACTTTCAGCTAATCACAGGCATTCTGTCGAGTCGAGAGTCGCGAGCTCAGCTGTGTGAAATTTGTGTTTGTTATCCCAGCAGCAGCAATTTCTGTATTAAAAGTTGGTCCCAGGCTCTTAGGCTCTTAGCTTGATGCGGTTGCGGTGGGGGCGGATGGCTCGCCACCGTTGTTAAAAGCAATAAGGGAGACAGTTAAGCATTGACAAGCATGAGGCCATTGTAAACTGACACAAATCAGTAACTTGACGGTTTTAAACGAACCTCTGCTTACAAAACCACTGCCCATTGAATGTTTAATTAGAAATATTACATTTTACTTACAGTCTTTCTAATTTTTTATCAAAGTCAATCGTACGCATGAGACTTGAAGAATCTGCTGAAGCAATGCTCCCCGCCTCTTTACAAGAATACTGCTAATCAAAACTATGACTTGGGTGGTAAGTATTGACGTGACAAATTTTAAAATAAAACTTTATATTTTATTCAATATACCTTTGTTCATTTTATTACAAAATTATAATCTAAAATAAGCGTCAAAAATAGTAGTTATGCAATAAAAACACAAGTTACAATAACTGCATACTCTTATTGTAAGTAAATATAAGCTAACAACCGGCGCATCACGTTCTATCCGCACTTGATTTCGGCCTACAAACACGATGAAGCTAAAATGCTTCAGTTTTCTTAGCGGTAGCAATAGCAGAGCCTCGCGTTAGCGCATCTTCCGTAGCGGTACCCGCGCTTGAGACATTCATAGTCGCAGGCGGCGTGTGTACATGCGCGCTCCGCGACCGGTATCTGGAGGGATCCGTCCAGGTCAGGAGTCGCCGGCACATCTGCCAGCAAGACTGGTGCTGCCGGGGGGGCACCTGGAAAATAAAAAAATATATATAACCGAAACTACATAATAAACATGCTGTTTCTTTTGCATAGCAATGATATACTGCCTCTGGGCAACATACATTGTTATGCAGATGACAGTACGGCGCACGGATCCTACACCAGACACCCTTCAGCCAGTCGGGACGTTGTCGATGAGAAGCGGCAAAGACTTGTGTCTAAGCTTGAATATACCCTTGGCTCTATTTCTGAATTAGGCCGTAGTAATTTGGTCCAGTTCAACGCTTCCAAGAGACAAGTTTGCGCGTTCAGTGCTAACAGAGTGGCGTTCACACCGGCTCCTTCCTACCAAGGTTCGTCGCTTAAATTAAGCGACGAGCCTTGGAAGGGGAACACCTCGGGTCCTCGGAGTCGAACTGTCGCACGACCTAAACGCTCGTCGCCATATCGAGGGGAAGGCCAAGCTGGCTTAAAAAAAGCTGGGCGTACTCAATAAGATGGCACATAACAGTTGGAGAGGCGACCCTCGAAGTTGTGCAGAATTATGTATATCTTGAACAGACCATCCAACTAGGGAAGCACAACTTTGACAAGGAGGCCAACAGAAGGATTCGGCTAGGCTGGGCGGCATTTGGGAAACTCCGCCACATGTTTTCATCCTCCATCCCACAGTCATTGAAGACGAAGGTTTTCAATTAGTGCGTTCTGCCAGTAATGACGTACGGAGCGGAAACGTGGACCCTGACGATGGGCCTGGTCCACAAATTTAAAGTCGCTCAGCGAGCTATGGAAAGAGCAATGCTCGGCATTTCTTTGACCGATAAAATCCGTAACGACGTGATACGTCAAAGAACTAAGGTAGTCGACATTGCTAAGAAAATAAGCAAGCTGAAGTGGCAGTGGGCTGGGCACATCTGTCGTAGACCCGAGAACCGATGGGGTAGACGGGTGCTCGAATGGAGGCCACGTATAAGCAAACGTAGCGTGGGACGCCCCCCGGCTAGGTGGACAGATGACCTAAAAAAGGTAGCCGGGAGTGGATGGATGAGAAGAGCGGAAGACCGCGTATGGTGGCGTGCCTTGGGAGAGGGCTATGCCCAGCAGTGGACCGATACAGGCTGATGATGATGACTCAATAAGATGCGACGACACTTCACGCCAGACTAAAAGCTGCTTTTGTATAAATCGCAGATCAGATCCTGCTTGGTGTACTGGTCGCACCTGTGGAATGGCTCTGCCAAATACCAGCTTGCGCCTCTGGACTCGATTTAGCGTCGAGCCGTGTGACTAGTGGGTTACCCCGAAGTGTCCCGCGATCTAGAACCACTGCAAGTACTGCAACTTCGTAGGGATGTCGGCTCCCTAAGTGTGTTAAATCGCTTATTCCATGGGGAGTGCTCCGAGGAGCTGTTTAAAGCGATCCCGCCTTTTCTTTCCACCTCTGTACCATGAGCACTGGGCAGGGATTGCATCCCTACACGCTGGACTTACCGCGGATGCGTACCAATCGGTTTTGCGGTTCTTTTATCTACAGAACCGGTAAACTCTGGAACGCTCTCCCTGTCCATATATTTCTCCCCAAGTACAGTCTCGGTTCCTTCAAGAGTGGCGTGAATGGGCACCTGTCATGCCGGCATGGCATTCGCAACCGCATCGAATGTTCATGGGCGTCGTTGGACACCCTATGGGTGGCTGGGCGCCATATGTCGCGCTATCAATTAAAAAAAAAATAAAACAAATAAAATGGAGTAACGAAACGACAAAGAGTAGCAGTCTCTAGTCTAGGATTTCATCTTGTTCTTAAATATGTTTAGTAGTACTTGTACTCAATGTCAGGAGCGGCCGCCGCTCAAGCCACAGTAACCGTGAGACGACACAGATCAGTAGTCCACAGGCTTTCATATGGTAGAATGTGATCAGGAGCGGCCGCCGCGCAACGCAAAACAACCGCGAGACGACACAGATCAGCAGTCCACAGGTTTTCATATGGTAGAATGTGATCAGGAGCGGCCGTCACTCAAGCCACAACAACCGCGAGACCACACAGATCAGCAGTCCACAGGCCTTCATATGGTAGAATGTGATCAGGGGCGGCCGCCGTGCAAGCCACAACAACCGTGAGACGACACAGATCAACAGTTCACAGGCTTTCATATGGTAGAATGTGATCAGGAGCGTCCGTCGCTCAAGCCACAACAACCGCGAGACCACACAGATCAGCAGTCCACAAGCTTTCATATGGTAGAATGTGATCAGGAGCGGCCGCCGCTCAAGCCACAACAACCGCGAGACCACACAGATCTGCAGTCCACAGGCTTTCATATGGTAGAATGTGATCAGGAGCGGCCGCCGTGCAAGCCACAGCGACGGCGGGCACGATAGAGCAACAGTCCGCCCGCAGGACTTAATATTGTTGAATGTGTGTATTAGTACTTGCACTCACCATCAGGGGCGGCCGCCGAGCAAGCCACAGCAACCGCGAGCACGACACAGAGCAGCAGTCCGCAGGCCTTCATCTTGTTGTTGAATGTGTGTAGTAGTGAGTACTTGTTAAAGTTTGATGTTGCTTCTGAGGAAGAACAATGCAAGTGTTGATTTGATACACCAATCCACTGCTTTATATACTCTTTTCGAAACTTAAGACATACCTACATTAGTCCAGTCAAGATGTACATCCGTGCTTACAAAAGGTCGTGTCGTTCTAAATTTTTTATATGCTGTTAGGACTTAAACCAATATTAAAAAACCAGAATTGCAATTTCCAAAGTGCTGTGCGAGCGGCGGTGTACCCAAAAAACCATGAAATTTTCGGACTTTTTTCAGTTTTTGCTAAATATCTCAGTGAAGGAAGGGTCTGACCGGTAAAGTCAATATACATACTTTTAAAGTAGACTAAATTTGCTACAATTTAAGACCATGGTGAGCTCTATACAGACATTGGTTCCCAAGATACCGTTCTTCGAAAATAGGTTTTTTTTTTCAAAAAGTGATTTTGTTTCGAAATGGTCACTTTTTTGTGAAATATCTTCTAAAATACGTCTCCCACGTCAAATTTTATGTGAAATGAAGTTGTTGTAAATTTAATTAGCTTTCATTTGAAACCAAACTCGTACCTGTCGGCCCAGCAGTTCTCTCAAAAAAGGCAAATAATCAAAAACAGACATAAGTGGGTTTTGGGGGTAAATGCAAATAAATTGTTCTCACTTCTTTTTATGGTTTTATTTATCAAACAGTTGCAATAATTTTACATGATTTTTTTTCCGAAAACAATTGGGAACAGTTGCAGACAAATGAAGGACCCCTTGGTAATAACATTCTTTATGGATTGTGAAGATGTGCTAATCTTGCAAGGAAGGCTATTTTAGGACGCCCGGCCCTTCCAGGGCAGCTCTCAGTGTGTTGCGAAATGTCTATTCATCCGGGCGTGTGACTCAGGGATGACAGAATCAACATTGTTGAAGAAATCGTCCGAGGGGGGATACTGACTTGTGTCATACACTTGTGTGCGGATATCTTCCACGATGATTTCTGCTGCTGCCTTCACAACTCTCAACCGCTCTTGCTGCGCATCGCCTTTTTGTTCCTTGTACCTATGATCATACAACATTTTATGGCCGGTGTTGACATTGGAAATGTCTTTTCGTTCGCTCCAGTGTAGGCTCCGATTTCACGAAAAAGTGCGATCCCCTTACATCTCGGAGAGTTATGATGATATGATATTCAACAAAAGCTCAAAAGACGCGTATTCACGAGAGCTGTAAGGTGCAAAAAGAATTATTCGAGAAAGTAAAAAACGAAGAAAGTTATCGCCGAAGTAGTGAAATTGAAAATTTTGTCAGCTACAATTTGAGCCTAAACAAAGACGATCGGGTTAAGGGTTTGCCCTGTAGCCTAACCTTTTTGAAAAAAAATCTAATTCCGTAGATTCATTTCCAATGTGCTCGTTCTTTGATGATCACAACAACAGAACTTGTGTCGAGGTCCTCACGACACACGAAACACACGCCCGGATTGATAGACATTTCGCCACACACTGAGAGCTGCCCTGGAAGGGCCGGGCGTCCTCAAATAGCCTTCTTTGCAAGATTAGCAGATCTTCACGATCCAAAAAGAATGTTATTGCCACGGGGTCCTTCATTTGTCTGCAACTGTTCCCAATTTTTTCTGTAACAAAAAACATTTAAAATTATTGCAACTGTTTGATAAATAAAACCACAAAATGAAGTGAGAACTGTTTATTTGCAACCCCCAAAACCCACTTATGACTGTTTTTGGTTATTTGCCTTTTTTTGAGAGAACCGCTGGACCGACAGGTACGACATTGTTCTCAAATGAAAGGTAATTAAATTTACCACAACTTCACTTCACGTAAAATTTTAAGTGGGAGACGTATTTTAGAAGATATTTTACAAAATAAGAGACCATTTTGAGAAAAAAAATCACTTTTTGAAAAAAATTGCCTATTTTCGCAGAACTGTATCTTAAGAACCAATGGCTGTATAGAGCTCGCCTTCGACTCAAATTGTAAACAATTTTGTCTACTTTAAAGTATGTATAGTGACTATACCGGTCAGACCCTTCCTTCACAGAGATAATGAGCAAAAACTGAAGAAAGTCCGAAAATTTCATGTTTTTTTGGGTACACCGCCGCTCACACAGCACTTTGGAAATTGCAAATCTGGTTTTTCAATATTGGTTTAGGTCCTAACAACATATAAAAAATTCAGAACGACACGACCTTTTGCAAGCACGACCCCCTTTTCATGTTTAATTTGACTGGACTACATAGATAGAACATTATCAAATTACTTCCGCGTCTATCACGGCACTTCCTTTTGTTTTGAAATAGATCATCGGATTATTCTTATCTAAATTGCTTAAGAAGTTATTTCTTGTAAATATTATCACTTTTTATTAAGTTGATTATTTAAAGATATCATTATACAGATACAGATACAGATATTTATTTCGCCATAAAGAACACACAACAATAACAATATTACATTGAGACATATGCATTTTCAGTATGGTTAGTCATAGTTTTTGTTTTATCCCGTTCAGCAATGCAATCTATAAGGAAGAATTGGGCAAGAAACCTTACAGAGCTTTTTTTTTAAATAACTTACATGCTAATTTTTAATTATGTTAACTATAACATACTACATCTAATCAAAATAAAAATAATAAGTAAAAGATTATCTTTAAAAACTCATAACCCTTCCCTTTTTCGGCTTCGCCGTAGTCGGGTAAAAAAGAGAATAAAGTACAAAGAACGTAGGGTTCAGTCAAATTTATACATATAAAAGATTCATTTGTATCGTTCAAGTCAGCAATATTGTTTATTTACAATATGAAAAAATTCATTTAATTTATAAAATGGATTATCTACAAGAAATATTTTCAGCTGACTCTGGAACACATTGTCACTGTTTATAGATTTAATTTTTTCGGGAACATTTTCGTACAATTTGGGTCTGCGCTGATTTATGCGCGTGCGCAACTGATTTTAATCGCTCTGAGTTACGTGTACTATATTATGACTAAACGTTAAACTCAAAAAAATTAATATTCTTATGTACTTATACTACTACTTCATATCTTATTATTAGTAGGTCATATACATACAAGTAGTTCACGACGACGGCCAGAACTTCTGGGAAATAACCATTAACTAAACATAAATAAGCTGCCAATAAAAATAAATAAATAAATAAATACAGAAGACAACTAAATCAATAAAAATAAAAATATTCATGGATACTCGAGACATCGCTCATTGTCCCGAGGACTGCCGTCGCCGCCGCGTTCCTCACTGAATGGCGAGACTGAAGGATCAACGCGGTTGTTAGTTCTTGAATGTACGATTGAAGTCGATGATAAATCCAAAACATTGGTGTAATTATTTTTGTCGTACGACCAAAAATGAGCTAGTAGCCATTGACTTATACCTGTATGTTTCAAATTCAGGATAGGCAAGAGAAACTTCAGGAATAGAAAGTACTCATTATTAGAAGAAAAAAATCCTTATCACTCAAATCGAAATTCCGTTGTTTTTTTTTTCATACAAAACTTGGACATTGTAGTTGGACAGTGAGTCTTAAGAAAATTGGCAACGTTGCTGTCTAGGTCTAGGGAGTGCAATAACCTACTCCAGTAACATTAATTTCTTTTGATGTCATTGAATTTTTAATGTTTGGAATTTACCTACAAGCAGTTCAATTCTACTAGTTAATATGCATCTGTGATAAAATTTTTAGGTGTCCGTACTCGGATACGGAAGCTATTACTAAGGCTACACGGCTAGATGGCTACCGTCTGTGTGTCTGTCCGTCCGAGTGTTGAATATTTTAATCTCTTTGTATCTCTTGAACCGTATAATAGGTAGCATACATACATACATACATACCACACGCTGTATCCCGACAATCGGGGTAAGCAGAGTTATCCGTTAACCGTCCAACAAATAATGATAAAACTATTTTCAACAAAAAGTACTATAAAATGACCGAATCTGGAAAAAAGTTACAGAGCTTTTCATCATCAAATATGGCCCTCTTTTGAACCCTGAAGTTTCTCGTGCCTATGCTGAATCACCCTGTATATTACTAACGTACTTTAGCATATCACTGCTAGTAGCAATCAAATGAATGCGCCGATCGTCGACTAGTCGCGGAGCGGAGTGCGTGACGTCACTGGGTCGCACGCCGCTCCGCAGTCCCAGTCCACACCGCCAGTTAGCTTTTGGAAGTGATAAGGCGCGCAGTGGTTATGTTTGGTTAATTTGTCTGGTTTCACTTTTTCACTATGTATAAATATTGTATTGTGCCGAAATGTACAAATACGTCTATCAAAACGCCAGAGCCCGTATATTTGTTTGTTTGTATGTTTCAAATTTTGCGACAACTTTTTCAATTGAACCGATTCTTATGAAACTTTGCACACACATTGAGTTCCCGTGACAATACAATGGTATGGTAATTTCAACTTGGTAACGAGGGTCTGATCATGGAGACAGGAGGTGGACAGTGGAACTCTTCGACCGTTACTAATAACCCCCTCGAGTTTGGGCTCATTTAGTTGGTTTTGACGAGTGTCACATACTTCTACTAATACACTTGGTGACGAGGGTCTGATGATGGAATCAGGAGGTGGGTAGTGGAACTCTTCAACCGTTACTAGTAACCCCCTCGAGTTTAGGCTCATTTGGTTGGTTTGGACAAGTGCTCCATAGTTCCACCAATACAATTGGTGACGAGGGTCTGATGGTGTCAGGAGGTTGACAGTAGAACTCTTCAAACGTTATTAGTAACCCCTTCGCCCAATAAAATGAGCCCAAACTCGAGAGGGTTACTATTAACGGTTGAAGAGTTCCACTGTCCACCTCCAGTCTCCATCATCAGACCCTCGTCACCAAGCAGGTATGGAGCACTCGTCCGAACCAACCAAATGAGCCCAAACTCGCGAGGGTTACTAGCAACGGTTGAAGAGTTCCACTGCCCACCTCCTGTCTCCATCATCAGACCCTCGGTAGCAAATTGAAATTAGCATACCATTAGGAGTTCACCCAGGGTAAATACGAAAACCTCAGTGAACGAGCTACCACGATCGAGAGCAAAGTGAAGACCAGCGAACATTTGGAGGCCGAAATATCATCCCTGAAGACCACCGTACAACGACTGTTGAATGAACACGAAAACCAACAATAGAGGGAAAGACTGCTAAACCTTGAAATAATCGGAGTACCAGAGCTGAAGAACGAAAGCCTCGAAGTACTGATCCAGAAAATAGCAGAGCATGCTGGAATAACATTGTCATCGGAAGACATCGATCACGCAATCAGGGTTCAACCTCGTCAACCAGCCGCAGACCGTCTGAGAGTAATCGTTGTCAAACTGAAAAAACGCATCACCAAGGACTCCATCATCTCGGGGCTGCGTAAGACTCGAGGAGTCACCACCCGCGACATCGGTCTACAGGGCGACTCCAAGCGTATATTTGTCAACGAGCACCTTACCGCATCTAGCAAATATCTGTACAAATTAAGCCGCGAAGTAGCGAAGGGGAAGCTATACCTACGTCTGGATAAAAAACTGCGGCATCTATGTACGCAAGAACGACACGACCAACGCTATTCAAATCAGCAACGAATACGATCTCAAGAAATTAAAATAGAATTATTATTTACGCATAATAATTTAAATTTAAGTTACTTTTCAATTCTGTTTATAAATAAAATTTCTCATATCATACGTGTAACTGATAACACTTACACGCACCCACTACACACACACTACTCACATCTTACATATTCAATCTACTCACACCTACATTCACACTTCACAAATTGTTTTCCACAGAATGATGTTTTCATAGGCTAAGCTACAACTCTGCTAAAATTGGTTACACCATAAATCCTATTGTGGCTACAGTAGAGTGCACATTTGCGGGCGCGCAGGCAGAGCGGCGGCGGCGGTAAGCACAGAGGATTGTGGAGAATAATTGCACAGTCATTCATTACCTACACACTTATGCGGTCTTTATCGCTGATGATGATCTCTGCGAGATTACGATAAATGCAACCGGTCCGCCGGACCGGCCCGTAGCTCCAAATCTGACAGTTCGCGACTGTTTTAAGCGATTTTGCAATGCGATCAGTCCGTGCGACGGGTACTGCAGTATCAGTCCACAGTTGTGTCATACATTTTACGGCCTATTGGTATTACGATCGCATTTTGAGTCGCACAACTGTCAAACTTGCGACCGACCGCAGCCCACGAACTGTCATCCGTGATGCTCCTCCTTAGCAGCATCACAGCAGCATTCACAGTTAACGAGCGTCGATCTTTTCTGTGTTTTTGGTGGTGACATCATAAAGGTATATTTATAGTGGCTAATATAAGTAACATAGGTATGTACATTTATTGTGTTTGAATTATGTTTTTTTAGTTAATTTTGTATTGTAATAGTATTTAAGAAAATTAAATTTAAAATTTTAACTTGGTATTGAATTCATTGTAATAGGAATAACAAAGAAAACTTGAAAGAGAGAGATAGAGATAGATAGATAGATAGATAGATAGATAGAGGGAGAGAGAGAGAGAGAGAGATTTGTTTTTTTGCTCTATTATAAAAACGGTAATAACTGCACTCATCCAACTTAGTGTGATTATAGTGCAAACTATAAAGTACAACATAAAATTATAAAATAACCCAATTACGTGGTGTTACGGAAACCTCGGTGCGCGAGTCCGACTCGCACTTGGCCGGTTTTTTTAATTCCTACTGCTAAAAATGGTCGGTTGGTATTGTTCTGTAAATTCACCTCAGTTCTTGCAGCACAAAACTGGCGAAGTGGTCGAGTTGTATTGTTGAAAGCCGCTAGCAGTCCAGCCAGCCCGCTTGTAGCCAGCAGCGCCCCACTATGGGCGTTGTGCTTTGTCGCATAGTTAGGTCGATAGATGCACGGCCTCAGCATTTAGCGATTTTCCTTCTTAGCACTTTGAACAGTGCTGAAAAATCGGTATACTTACCGTTTAGGCTAGGAGTCACCATTAGAGGACATATTAATGTTCCGTGGGGGTGACGGGTGACCGCGAGACAGACTTTCAATCCTTCAATTTGAGCTAGGGGAGAGATGCAGTGGGGCTATTCTTTTTAAGTATCGACCCCACACGGACAAGAACATGGTCAGTCCGTCTGTTATCGACATAGCTGTATTGTGGTATGCACGTGGTGTATACAGTCTTCCAAAATTATAACGTCGTAAGTACATATTATCTGCGAGAAGCTGGTTTTTTTTTGCGTTGTGCGTCAGACTTTGCTACACTGCATTGAAGGAAGGCACAAATTCAAATGTGATAGAAAAGAACAGCATGTACTATTTTCGCAAATATCTTCGCAAAATGAACATACTATAGTTAAAAATGTCAGCCTCGGTTGCTCAGTGGTGCCGTCAGTCGACTGTTCATAAGCAACCCTGAGCGCAGTCAGTGTTTGGATGGGTGACCGCTCGATCGTTGGAGGCTGACCGTGGTTCGGATTCCACGTAAAACTGTAGATCCCCTCCCTTCTTACCTTTCTAGGTGGTAGGGTTTATCCCGCCCGGGTTAAAATATTTCATCAAAATGTACGTAGCCTCCGCAATAAGATAAATTTAATTCAAGTAGACGTTCATAATGACCAACCCGAGGTAATTGTTTGTTCAGAATCCTGGCTTCATTGTAATGAAGTTCCGAATATAACGCTTCACGGATATAAAGTATCAAATAGTTTTTCCCGCCAAAAGAATATTCATGGCGGAGTAATAATATTTACTCGTAATGATGTAAAATTTAAGAAAAGGTCGGAAGTTCATGAAATGACCCAGGAATTCCATCTAGATTGCACGGCCATAGAAATTCCAAAATTAAATTTAATTATTATTGGTTTATATAGAACTGACAATGGTGACTTTAGAATTTTCCTTAAATCAATTGACACTATATTAAATCATTTTGCAAACGACAATAAGAACATAATTTTGGCTGGCGACTGGAACATTGATTTTTTGACAATTAATTCAAAATGTAGCAAAATAACCGACTTGTTAAAAACATATAACATGTACAATTTGGTGACTTTCCCGACTCGAACTTGTGATGGGTCAGAATCGTCTATTGATGCCATAGCCTCTAACTTGTCTCCAAGATCGATCGCAGTGTCCGCACGTGTCACTGCAATCAGTGATCACGACGGCCAGCTCGCCTGTCTTAGGGAGAGCTCTCTGCAGGCCGGTCGCGAACCTCCTGCCTCTGTACAGCGGAGGCTTCGTACACCCGGCAGAGTGAGCCAGTATTGCGAAGCGATCGAATTATATGACTGGAGTAAAATAGTATGTAACAGTAATTATTCAATTGAAGTTAAGTTTGAAAAGTTTATAAATGTATTAACCTATTATATAAATATGTATTTTCCCATGAAAATGTCAAAAAGTAGAAATAAGAAAAACGAATACTGGATGAATGACGACATATTATCACTAAAGACAAAACTCTGTCACACATTTGAAATGAAAAAACAATTCCCTGATAGCGACGTTTTAAAAAAATGTATTGAGAAGTACAAGACAGCTATAGATATAATGTCTTGGCAAAGTCGTAGAGATTGCATCGAGTCAAGGATTATGAATAGTAATAATCCTAAAAAAGAGATATGGCGAGTGATTAAAGATGAAACCAACAGAGGGCAGTGCAGGGAAGATGGTATTCATAAGCTTATAACCTCAGATGGAGATGATGTTCCTATTGAAAACATTCCTGAATGTATGAACATGCACTTCCTGAATATCGGAAGTAAGCTAACAGCCCTGAATCCAGCTTCTCCAAGCAAAGCATTGTCCCTAATGGTAGACATTCCCAGTCTTGATGCCGACCAAACCTTTTGCCTACCCTATGTCACACCTGAAAAAATTTCAAAATTAATACGTGACAAATTATCTAAAAAAAGCAGTCTTGATATTTTTGAGTTGTCGGGAGAGTTGATTGCCAAATGTTCAAATAGTTTGTCGCCATACATATCAGTATTGGTTAACCAAATGTTTGAAGAGGGTACCTATCCTAATGTACTAAAACAGACCCGTGTATGTCCCATTTATAAAGGAGCCGGCGAAAGAGCTGACCCAAATAACTATAGACCTATAAGTTTAGTGCCTGCACTATCTAAAATCATAGAATCTGTTATATCTGACTCTGTAATTAAGCATCTTGAGGATAATAAACTTCTTTCTCCCAACCAATACGCATACCGTAAAGATCACTCCACAAAATCAGCTGGCATGAAGCTAGTAGGAGAGATAATAAAAGGCATAGACAAGAGGAACAAGGTTGCAGGTATATTCTGCGACTTGTCGAAAGCATTCGATGTCGTAGACCACAACCTCCTCTTGCACAAATTGGAAAAATATGGGGTAAGTGATAAACCACATGAGTTGCTAAAGTCATTTTTAACAGATCGAAGACAGGTCACTGAGGTCACTTTAAAAGGAAACAAAAAAAGTTCCGAGCCAGGTAAAATTAAAATCGGTATTCCACAGGGTTCTGCATTAGGTAATACATTATTTTTAGTATTTATTAATGACTTAGCCTTGATTAAAATAGATGGTGTTTTAATACTTTTTGCCGATGACACTAGTATAATAGTCTTTGCTGAATCCATGCATGAACTGGAAATAAAATTAAATATAGTAGTAGGAAAAATATCGGAATGGTTTGCTGCGAACGGACTGATACTAAATACATCGAAGACCAACTATATGGTATTTTCCGGACGAAACTGTGGTCCCCGTGAGCTCTCTATTTCGAATTCATCCGGCTCTATTGGCTCCCAGTCATGTATACGATTTTTAGGGTTCTATATTGACCCAACTCTAAGTTGGAAAAGTCACATAGACAAACTATGTGACAAGATGGCTAGAGGTATTTACGCACTAAGAGAGTTACGCCGCTTGATCAGTCCGGAGGCTTTGAGACAGTCTTACTATGCGTACGTACACTCATTACTGTCGTATGGTGTAATCCTGTGGGGTAACTCAACCGATGCTGAAAGAGTGCTAATACTGCAAAAACGAGCGATAAGGGTATTAGCCAGTGTACCGCGAACAACATCTTGTAGAGACTTTTTCAAATCCTTTGGTATATTAACTGTGTGCTCTCTATATATATATGAAGTAGTGGTATATGTACGCAAAAACATGAATTCTTTTGAGTCAAATGGCGCAAGTCATAATTATAACACACGTAACTCAGAGCGTTTAAAATCTGTTGCGCATAAATCGGCGATCGCTGAAAAAGACCCTGACGTGATTGGACCCAAATTGTACGAAAATGTTCCTGATACAATAAAATCAATAAATAGTGACAATGTGTTCCAGAGTCAGCTGAAAATATTTCTCTTAGACAATCCATTTTATAAGTTAAGTGAATTTTTTTCATACTGTAAATAAAAATTCTGCTGACTTTGATAATTCAAATTGTTTATATGCATAAACACAAATTTTATTAATAACTTGACTGAACCCTATGTTCTTTGTTTTGTATTTTATTATCTTTTTTAATGAGTATATTTTTGACTTAGTATTTTTAATTTTTTGCTTAGATATAGTATGTTATATTTAACATAATGAAAACTTAGTATGTAAGCTATATTTAAAAAAAGCTCTGTAAGGTATCTTACCCGGTTCTTCCTTATAGATTGCACTACTGAACGGGACATCATAAAAAATGACGACGAACCATACTGAATATGCATATGTCTCAATGTAATATTGTTATTGTTGTGTGTTCTTTATGGTGAAATAAATATCTGAATCTTAATTTGAATCTGTTGGTACCACCGCACTGAATGAAACGGTCGGTCGAAACGGCTATGTAAATAGTTCGTGTTTTCCGCCCAGTTCAGTGTAGCTGACATGAAATAAAGGGAAGCACTGGCATGGCACTTAGTTCACCCGGTGTTATGGGCTGACATCACGAATTTTGTAGGTGATGTAGCCAACCGTGTGTTTCCATAAAAAAACAAAAATAATTATTCCCCAGGGACCAGGAATCGGGACCAGGATAAACATGTTAGCCAAAACAGCTGGGTTAAAACGGCCGCCTTCCGTTCATTCTTCAAAAAGAGCACGATTCCTTACACAATTTCATACTACACTTTCAGCTAATCACAGGCATTCTGTCGAGTCGAGAGTCGCGAGCTCAGCTGTGTGAAATTTGTGTTTGTTATCCCAGCAGCAGCAATTTCTGTATTAAAAGTTGGTCCCTGGCTCTTAGGCTCTTAGCTTGATGCAGTTGCGGTGGGGGCGGATGGCTCGCCACCGTTGTTAAAAGAATAAGGGAGACAGTTAAGCATTGACAAGCATGAGGCTATTGTAAACTGACACAAATCAGTAACTTGACGTTTTTAAAGGAACCTCTGCTTACAAAACCACTGCCCATTGAATGTTTAATAAGAAATATTACATTTTACTTTCAGTCTTTCAAATTTCTCATCAAAGTCAATCGTACGCATGAGACTTGAAGAATCTGCTGAAGCAATGCTCCCCGCCTCTTTGCAAGAATGCTGCTAATCAAAACTATGACTTGGGTGGTAAGTATTGACGTGTCAAATTTTAAAATAAAACTTTAGATTTTATATCATATACTTTTGTTTATTTTATTACAAAATTATAATCTAAAATAAGCGTCAAAAATAGTAGTTATGCAATAAAACACAAGTTACAATAACTGCATACTCTTATTGTAAGTAAATATAAGCTAACAACCGGCGCATCACGTTCTATCCGCACTTGATTTCGGCGTACAAACACGATGAATCTAAAATGCTTCAGTTTTCTTAGCGGTAGCAATAGCAGAGCGTAGCGCTAGCGCATCTTCCGTAGCGGTACCCGCGCTTGAGACATTCATAGTCGCAGGCGGCGTGCGTACACGCGCGCTCCACGACCGGTATCTGGAGGGCTTCCTCCAGGGGGAGACTCTCAGAGGAGTCCAGGAGGAGACTCTCAGAGGAGTCCAGGAGGAGACTCTCAGAGGAGTCCAGATCAGGAGTCTCCGGCACATCTGCCAGCAAGACTGGTGCTGCCGGGGGGGCACCTGAAAAATAAAAAAAAAAATTATAACCGAAGCTACATAATAAACACGCTGTTTATTTTGCATATCAATGATGTGCTGCCTCTGGGCAACATACATTGTTTGCATATGGCAGTACGGCACACGGATCCTACACCAGTCAACCTTCAGCCAGTCGGGACGTTGTCGATGAGAAGAGGCGAAGAATTCTGTGTGAGCTTAACTGAACATACACTCAGCTCTATTTCTGAATGGGGCCGTAGTAATTTCGTCGCGTTCAACGCTTCCAAGTCACAAGTTTGTGCGTTCAGTGCGAACACAGCGGCGTTCACACCGGCTCCTTCCTTCCAAGGCTGATAGCTTAAATTAAGCGACGAGCCTTGGAAGGGGAACACCTCGGGGTCCGAATGAATGACCGAACGAAAGTTTGGGTCGTGCGACAGTTCGACTACGAGAACTGTCGCACGACCCAAACTTTCGTCGCATATCGAGGGGAAGGCCAAGCTGGCTTCTAAAAAGCTGGGCGTACTCAATAAGGTGCGACGATACTTCACGCCGGACCAAAAGCTGCTTTTGTGTAAATCGCAATCAGATCCTGCTTGGTGTACTGCGCGCACCTGTGGTATGGTTCTGCCAAATACCAGCTTGCGCCTCTGGACTCGATCCAGCGTCGAGCCGTGCGACTAGTGGGTGACCCCGAAGTGTCCCGCGATCTAGAACCACTGCAACTTCGTAGGGATGTCGGCTCCCTAAGTGTGTTATATCGCTTATTCCATGGGGAGTACTCAGAGGAGCTGTTTAACGCGATCCCGCCTTACCTTTCCACCTCTGTACCACGCGTACTGGACAGGGATTGCATCCCTACACGCTGGGCTGACCGCAGATGCGTACCAATCGGTTCTGCAGATCTTTTCTCTACAGAACCGGTAAATTCTGGAACGCTTTCCCTGTCCATATATTTCCCCCCAAGTACAGTCTCGGTTCCTTCAAGAGTGGCGTGAATAGGCACCTGTCAGGCCGGCATGGCATTCGCAACCCCTGCATATGACCGAAGGTCCATTGGCGTCGTTAGACACCCTATGGGTGGCTCGGCGCCATATGTCGCGCTATCAATAAAAAAAATAAATAAAACAAATACAATGGAGTAACGAACACGACAAAGAGTAGCAGTCTCTAGTCTAGGGTTTCATCTTGTTGTTAAATTTGTGTAGTAGTACTTGTACTCAATGTCAGGAGCGGCCGTCGCTCAAGCCACAGCAACCGCGAGAGGACACAGATCAGCAGTCCCCAGGCTTTCATATGGTAGAATGTGATCAGGAGCGGCTGCCGCTCAAGCCACAGCAACCGCGAGAGGACGCAAATCAGCAGTCCACAGGCTTTCATATGGTAGAATGTGATCAGGAGCGGCCGCCGCTCAAGCCACAGCAACCGAGAGAGGACACAGATCAGCATTCCACAGGCTTTCATATGGTAGAATGTGATTAGGAGCGGCCGCCGCTCAAGCCACAGCAACCGCGAGAGGACGCAGATCAGCAGTCCACAGGCTTTCATATGGTAGAATGTGATCAGGAGCGGCCGCCGCTCAAGCCACAGCAACCGAGAGAGGACACAGATCAGCATTCCACAGGCTTTCATATGGTAGAAAGAATGTGATCAGGAGCGGCCGCCGCTCAAGCCACAACAACCGCGAGAGGACACAGATCAGTAGTCCACAGGCTTTCATATGGTAGAAAGAATGTGATGAGGAGCGGCCACCGCTCAAGCCACAGCAACCGCGAGAGGACACAGATCAGCATTCCACAGGCTTTCATATGGTAGAAAGAATGTGATCAGGAGCGGCCGCCGCTCAAGCCATAACAACCGCGAGGGGACACAGATCAGTAGTCCACAAGATTTCATATAGTAGAATGAGATCAGGAGCGGCCGCTGTGTAAGCCACAGCGACCGCGGGGACGATAGAATCACAGTCCGCAGGACTTAATATTGTTGAATGTGTGTATTAGTACTTGCACTCACCATCAGGAGCGGCCGCCGAGCAAGCCACAGCAACCGCGAGCACGACACAGAGCAGCAGTCCGCAGGTCTTCATCTTGTTGTTGAATGTGTGTAGTAGTGAGTACTCGTTAAAGTTTGATGTTGCTTCTGACGAAGAACAATGCAAGTATTGATTTGATACACCAATCCACTGCTTTATATACTCTTTTCGAACCTTATGACATACCTAAATAGATAGTACATTATCAAATTACTTCCGCGTCTACACGGTACTTTCTTTTGTTTGGAACCTATTGTAAATATAATCACTTTTTATTAAGTTGATTATTTAAAGATATCATTATTGTTAGTAGGTCATAAGTAGGTCACGATGGCCATAACTTCTGGGAAATAACCATTAACTAACTAAGCATCAATTAAGCTGCCAATAGAAAATAGGTATTCATTGAGCAAGTACGTCGAACATTTAAATTATACAGAAGATAATTAAATCAAATTAAATCAACTACCGTGTGGGGCCGGTACTTAAAAAGAATAGCCTCACTGCATCTCTCCCCATGCATGTCGTAAAAGGCGACTAAGGGATAAGGACAAGATGCCGTGCTAAAGGGCGACAGGATCGCCACCTCTCACCTTGGCACGGTACTTCCACCGAGTCATGCAGCAGGTGGGTCTTCGTGCCTTACTTGCTGCTTGATCGATTTAATCTTGTTCGAATACTTTGCGAAACGTGGTGGTCGGTGTTGTGCTGTAATTGACCAGAGTTCTTGCAGCACAACACCGATTACTCTGCTTACCCCGATTGTCGGGATTCAGCGTGTGTGATATGTATGTATGTATCTATACGTACAATAAGAAAGATAAATATTGTAATATACCTACATTAACTCTTATAATACTATACATACATACTTGTATACATATATTTATACTTATTATGGTAGAACGAAAGAGAAAAAATACCGTCATGAGCGAAACACGGTACTCATACCGAGGTTAAGCCATGCAAGCGTAGTTGGTGAATAATAGAAGAAAATTACTCAGGCATGTAAACAAATGGAAAACATTTCGTCAAGTCTTCTTTTTGTTCAGCATTATAAAATTGAAATTCAACTAATGCTGCGTTTACCTGTCGCACGTATTGAAAATAATTGCACGAGTCTCCCCGCATATCTGCTTCATAGGTCAACAAACAGTGAGTGTTCGCTCGCGCATCGAACGAGACCGAACCGGCGGCGGCGGTGTATTCGTGAACGAATCAGGCGAACGCGCGCCCGAATAGCACGAACACTCGGCTGAATAGCACGAATACGTGAGAGCACCGAACGCCCAGTAATGGAGAACAATTACGCCGCTTCAATGCGCGCGGAGAGGGGGAGCCGACTACCGGCTCGGTGATTTATGTCTGGGGTTCCGCTCCCCTCGCCCTCACAACTACTGAGGTCAGCCGAACCGGCCCGATTTATATCCAAAAACTTGCAGCCTGGACAAAAAACGCTTGAACACCAAGGTAAGGCGATACGCTTTTCATGGAGGGTTAATTATTACAGTTCATCGACCTCTTTTCCTGTCCTAGATATACGAATACGTAGCCGGCACTATTTTCACGTGTTTTACTTTTGACGTGAATACGGTTTTAAAATTTGCTTCCATAGTGGGAGCCAATCCAGAAAACTGATGATAACAAAATCGGGGGATACGGTTTGGTGATGTAGCTTCATATCTATCATCTACATCCAAAATTTAATTACTCCACTCGATAGGTAAAGGATCAAAGAATTCGTATACGTATTCACGTAAAACATACGGCCGTGTCCACGACACAGCCACACCCCGATTTTTACGGTCTTTTAAAACAGTGCGTTCTGATTAATGGCAAAGATTCGTCTGGTTCTAATAAGATAAATTATGACCTGTCTTTTGCGATTATTTTGAACACTTCTAGTATCAAGTTTGCTATTCTCAAATCAAAACAAACGTGCAGTTCGCATAATAAAGTTTTATGGCTTAGTGAAGGGAATTTCCCTTCACTAAGCCATAAAATTGTCTATGGCGAGCTGCACGTTTGTTTTGATTTGAGTATAGTGACAAATAGTTTTCCTAGCTAGTTTTTAGAATTCCTATCGTGCGTGCCATATACATCCGAAATGATGGAAAGGGATTATTAAAAATGTTTGTGTAAAATAACGATAAACATTGCACGCAAAGAAGAAATAATGACTATGCTATATAGAGTACATCCGCGCTTTCGTACGTCACATGCTCGTCTTTTACTCAAAATAGCCGAGCCAGGTCGCCATCTGCAGTTGATGCTTTTTCATCTTTTTAATATAAGTAAAAAAGCTCCGAACGAAGCCGTCTCCTGCAGTCCGAGGGGAAGTTTTAACGATGTTCACATGCAGAACGAAGTGAAAAGTTTTAGACATTCGCGACTCGACACACTGAAAGAAACGATTCACACAGAGCTCTCAATTGAGACGCCGAAGCCCCTGGAATAACTGTCCATGGTTACAAGTTACATTTTTCAGACATTCAATTGACGCCATCAGTGCATATTATGCTTCATTACTTGAATAAATGATTTCTTCGTAATTAGTACTTAGGGTTGTTGGTTTACTGCAAAATAATAGATAAGTGAAATCTTGCAAAGTAAAATGCTGTAGATGAAACTCGAAGCTAAGTATGAAGATTTATGTCTATGGACAATCCAATTATTGTTAAATCGTGCTTCCCAATCTTAAGACATGCACATTCAATATTCTGTACCAGGTGAATGCTCAAAACATATTTTTATTCATAGTAACGATTTTTCACAAAAGTTGTCTAAATCTAAGCTATTACTACTTGTTTCCGTAAACGAGTATGTGTAGCTAGGCCGAGGACCCAAAGTACTCAACACAGAAAAAAAAACAGGACCTGGGTTGTTTGGAAAAAAGACCCACAATTGCTTCCAGCAGCACTATGTCGCTCCAAAGTGAGGGAAGAAGTTAAAATATTTTTTTGTCTGACGGAAGAGAGGCATGGCTTTAAAGAGGCCCTTCCGGTAGTGATGCTCAGAAAAATAAGTCGCGCTTCAGTTCGTCTGCGGTTTCAGAATATGAGCGCGGTGCACTTTTGGCGAGGTGAACTTTGGCCAAAAACTGAGATTTGGTTGATTGCTTCAGGAAGTGTAGTTGAACATACTATACAGGCTGAGTCAAAAGAGTGAAAGTTTGTAATGCAACCTTAGACATATATACATACGAGTACATTCATACTACAATAGTCACGACTGACGCCTGTTTTCTAATGGAGTAAGCAGACACAACGGTTCTCCAGGTGTCATGATACTTAAACAATACTAACGCCTTTTCCACACTTATAAGGTTATGTATTTAATGTTACTTTTTCACAGTAAGGGCCTCCGCACACGACTGAATTTTATCCAACTAATCTGTTGAGTCGTAATTCGTAATCGAAAACTTCCGAAGTAAATGCAAAATGATGAGGGTGCGGGACCCCGCACAAAAATTATTGTAATTGTAACAAACACAGGCCACATAAGGAAACTTAAAGCATTATAATAATAATCATAATCGTGGCGATTATGGCGAGAGTCCAGGGAGATTCAGATTCAATGAAAACAACATCACAAGTTATATGGAAATAAATTTTATTCTGAACCATAATGTAAATCTTTAAATGATTTATAAGAAAATACTACACATAAATATGTACGACAGAAGATATTAATACAAGCTATCCTTTCCCTGACCTCAATCTGAACTGTACCTGAATTTTGCAGCAAATTTCTAGATGTTGAATGAATGATATTGATTCTAACTTCGACGGTTATGTCTACATACGGCCTTACCCTTTATTATTATTAAATCGTAAATTTTTGTTGTGGTTTGAAGTTGAAATTTGCTAGATAGTAGCTGCGATAATACTAAGTATATTTAACGTGAAACATTCAGATTAGTCGCTCAAGACTTACAATACTGAAGACATAGATTACCATCTACGCGTCTAAATATAACAGTAGCAAGTTGCACCGGAGCATGTTCCGAACCTGTAGCCGCTCCGGACACAGAACGCGTTACAATTGCCGTTGTTACAAGCACGCAGGACCATCGGAATTTTCAAGCCTTCCACCACAGATGCTGTCAGCACTTCCTTCGGTACCTCAGCATCTGGAAATAATAACAATTTCGATTGTAACAGAAATAAAACTAAAATTTAAGCTTGCAGGCTGCCTAAACTTATGCAGTCGTGGCCATCGTGTTGAATGTGTGTAGTTAGTACTTCTACTCATCAGCATGAGCGGCCCCCGCGCATGCCACAGCAACCACGAGCACATGCCGAGGCCTTCATCTTGTTGTTGATGAATGTGTATAGTAGTGCTCGTACTCACCAGCAGTAGCGGCCGTAGCGCAAGCCACAGCAACCGCGAGCACGACACAGAGCAGCAGTCTGCAGGCCTTCATGTTGTTGTTGAATGTGTATAGTAGTGCTCGTACTCACCAGCAGTAGCGGCCGTAGCGCAAGCCACAGCAACCGCGAGTACGACACAGAGCAGCAGACTGCAGGCCTTCATCTTGTTGTTTAATGTGTATAGTAGTGCTCGTACTCACCAGCAGGAGCGGCCGCCGCGCAAGCCACAGCAACCGCGAGCACGACGCAGAGCAGCCGACTGCAGGCCTTCATCTTGTTGTTGAATGTGTATAGTAGTGCTCGTACTCACCAGCAGGAGCGGCCGCCGCGCAAGCCACAGCAACCGCGAGCACGACACAGAGCAGCAGTCTGCAGGCCTTCATGTTGTTGTTGAATGTGTATAGTAGTGCTCGTACTCACCAGCAGTAGCGGCCGTAGCGCAAGCCACAGTAACCGCGAGCACGACACAGAGCAGCAGACTGCAGGCCTTCATCTTGTTGTTGAATGTGTATAGTAGTGCTCGTACTCACCAGCAGTAGCGGCCGTAGCGCAAGCCACAGCAACCGCGAGTACGACACAGAGCAGCAGACTGCAGGCCTTCATCTTGTTGTTTAATGTGTATAGTAGTGCTCGTACTTACCAGCAGTAGCGGCCGTAGCGCAAGCCACAGTAACCGCGAGCACGACACAGAGCAGCAGACTGCAGGCCTTCATCTTGTTGTTGAATGTGTATAGTAGTGCTCGTACTCACCAGCAGGAGCGGCCGCCGCGCAAGCCATAGCAACCGCGAGCACGACACAGAGCATTAGTCCGTAGGCCTTCATCTTGTATAAATTGTTCAGTTGTAATTTACAACTGTTGTACAACAATTGTAAATGATGTAGCTCGTTGTTCCCTATGAGGTGGACTTCTGCGTGTGGTCATGTCCTACTGCTATAATCGTATATATACTACTGAAACTAGTATCTACGAGCAGATAGATATCATAATTCTTAATCAAGGGTTTTCTTAGTCAAGAGGTTGTGAAATGTTTGATAAATAACTAGTATCGACCGTGCTATTGACTCTCGTATTGACCTTAGTATAAAACCTGGACTTTAGAGCGGTGATTTACAACCGAAAGTGACTTTCATAAAACAGTCCATTGTGTGTCGAGTTATGCGCATGAAAGTGTCTTTTACAACCTAAATATATTTTTTCTAAATATATTTCATAACCTAATTATATTTTCGCACCATATTGCAACCAAAATATACTTTTCAAAACTTTCTGCGATTATGTTTGTGTTGATGATTTATTGTAGGTACTTTATAGGTACGTACGTTTGACCTATAATACTTCAACAATCAAACATTTTATGTCGATTGCATAAATATACTTACAATTCCTTATTATAATATACAAAGTGTTTATGTTCGGTTATTAGCTATAGCCGATTTAGATTTGGGTTTATATCAATACAATCTGACATACATAGGTATCTCCTCAAGTCCTCACATGCCACCTGAAATGCAGTGTAGTTATATTACGAACGAATCCTAGAGTGTGATGTAACTAAAAACATTTAAATTCAAACTATTAAATATTTAAATATCTTTGGATGTAACCAAACCTAGGGATCCAAATGATGAAACACTTCTGTTCGATTCAGGCAATCATTTCTATCAATCATACTTCTAGCTCTAAACATTCTTTCAACGCCGGCCGATACTTCCAGGACGTCGACTCCAGCGCAGCGCTGCTGTGGACAATTGCGGCACTGCACTGCAAGCAACGCTCTCCGCCATCTGTCGTCAGCGGCATTAACGAGCGTCCGTTTGTCTCGGTGCATTCAATACAATAATTAATCCGACAATCTCATTGTCTTCGGCTTCTCGCGGCAAATTGAGATAGCTGACTCCGTCTAGTCCGGGATTCCTTCCATTAGATATATTCTGTTCGTATAGGGTGGTATAGGATAGATAGGTAACATACGGGCGCTATATAGGTTTACATGGGATCCAAGTCAACTTGTGATTTTTTTAAACCTGAACTCACTTGCTAACTACTCCCGTGAAGTCAATCCATTTCACCTTGTTTCTGTGGGACTAGGTTCACTGTCAGGCGCTTCCCTTTTGTCGTATCGGCTACACTGAAACTGAACTACTTTCATACGCATATCAAATTCTAAAAACCGCCCAAGCGCGAGTCTGACTCGCGCACCGAGGTTTCCGTACTACGACGTAATTGGTCAGTTTTTATTATTTTTTATTTTAGATTATAGTTGGCACTATAATCACACCGACTTTGACGCTTGCATATAAAGTGTTTTTACGATAGAGCACAATAAAAAAAAACAGAAATAAGGGTTTCTTGTTTGGGGACCCCTTTAATTTTTCACCTTTTGTTTTTTAATTTTTTTATTATTTGTTAGTACCTATATCACTCATGTTCTGCGAAATTTCAACCGGCTATCTATTACGGTTCAAAAGGTTTTGCCTTAGGTAGGGCAGACAGACAAACAGACAGACGGACCGACGGTGTAGGCTTAGTAAGTAATAGACTCCGTACGGGTACGGAAGCCTAGAAATGAAGAAAGAACATAATATGCACACCGATCAATTCGAACCAACCGCTTCTCACAAAACGAGACAAGAGCTATTCTACCGCTTAACCACGAGCTGCTCAAACTCTCGACTAAATAAACTAGAAGAGGTCTCTCTCGCTAGAGAAATTTATGGGGAATGAGCCGCGTCCCGAGCCGATTTGGCCGCCGAGCGTCGTCGTCGCGCCCGACTCGCTGCGCGATCGGTATTTAATTGGATGCTGTTAATTCAACTGCGATTGTTTCCGAAAGACGAGGGTCCGTCGAGACGGATCACCTTGGGGGGCTGAAGGGTTCTACGCAAACAGCACCTGCCTCACGCCTCAGCGCCGCCGACAGACAGATTCATTTCTTCACGCCAATCAAGGAGGTTACTATCGAGTAGGAACTGTAGCGCCGCCGCGCCGGTGTAATATTTCGTTGTCTGAAACGGTAGGCGGTGTTAGTCAATAGAGTTGACTATACAATTCTATTGATAGGTTTAATCGAAGGCAATTATATTGATTAATTATTGCGATATATAGAGAATTCAAGATGGCGATAGAGAAGTTTCGATAGAATGATAAGTTTTTATCGGACTTATGCAATAATTTGATTTAATTTCGTATTTGAATAATTGAATAGATACTTAATACGAAAATAAATAGCTAGACTAATGCAATATATAAAACGAAATATACAGGGTGTTTCAGGATAGGGTTTCGTAACTTCAGGGTTCGAAAGGGTTTCATATTTGAAGAGGAAAAGCTCTGAAACTTTTTTCCAGATTCGGTCATTTTATGTTACTTTTTACCCGACTACGGCGAAGCCAAAAAAGGAAGGGTTATGAGTTTGGCGTGTATGTATGTATGTATGTATGTATGTATGTATGTATGTATGTATGTATGTATGTATGTGACTATCTATATTCCACTCCACAGCCTAAAGTACTGGGCCGATTTGAATAATTCTTGCGCCAGTGGATTTGTCTTATTCACGGGAGTGTCATAGGCTATATAACAATTTTCAAAATTCAAAATGGCGGACGCACGGCCTCAAAATGTCAAATTAGTTTTTCAAAATATATTGAGTGGGGTATCAAATTAAAGATAATTAAATTACGATTCCGAAAATATATACTTTACTATCTATTAAACTTATGTATACAGAGAAATAGAGCCAAATGTGTGGCGCATGTATGAATCGCGATTATTCGCGATGAAGCGTGGTCGCCCGCGCACCGCGCCGCGCGCTCCCGCGGTTTCGGTACGCGACGACGCGACTGCGACGCGAAGAAGCGACATGGTATTGTTGGTAATATACCTACATACTTACTCACTGATCTACCGCAAATTTTATATAGATATATAATATTATTATTAGATACAGTACTATGCTAAAATAAATTGGTATTAAATGTCCATGTAGGTACCTAGTGTAAGCATAATATGTAGTGTAGGTGTACCGTGTGGGGTCGGTACTTAAAAAGAATAGCCCCACTGCATCTCTCCCCGTCGCATGTCGTAAAAGTCGACTAAGGGATCGTCAGCCTGGGCAGCTTAATGGTGCGGTCAGTTTACTGATGGATGACCGCTCGACCGTTGGAGGCTGACCGTGGTTCGGATTCCACGTTAAACTGTAGGTCCCTTCCCTTCTTACCTTACTAGGTGGTAGGGTTTATCCCGGCCGGGTTGGTACCACCTCACTGAGCGAAACGTCGGTCGAAACGGCTATGTAAATAGTTCGTGTTTTCCGTCCAGTTCAGTGTAGCCGGCGCGAAATGAAGGGAAGCACTGACATGGCACCTAGTTCACCCGGTGTTATGGGCTGACATCACGGATGTTGTAGGTGATGTAGCCAACCGTGTCAAGTTTCCATAAAAAAAAAAAAAGGTAGGTACATTAAATATACCTAATACCTCAAATATTTTCGGATGCAAGTTACCCTTCAGCTAAGCGGGATATTGTGGAAGAGAAGAACCGCCGATTGCGGAAAAGTATTCCCAATTTTCTGGGTGCAGTTTTAGCCCTAGACTCGATTAGTTGCCGGAAACCTACGTCTTTGGAAATGGCGATGCCCAGGAGGTTCAGGTGCTTCCAGACAGGTATGACGCTGACTTAGAAACTGGCTTGGAAAGCAAAAGGACCTTCA
This sequence comes from Nematopogon swammerdamellus, assembly GCA_946902875.1. Classification (NCBI taxonomy): domain Eukaryota; kingdom Metazoa; phylum Arthropoda; class Insecta; order Lepidoptera; family Adelidae; genus Nematopogon; species Nematopogon swammerdamellus. Next base: position 19,672,347 of record OX336337.1, on the reverse strand, counting down.
AATCGACCTTCGCAGATAATGCGCAGCACTGAGCCTTGCTAACGTTGAAGGCGTGGGCGTAGCATTCAGGGGGCAACATATCATTGTTATGCATACGAGAATACGGAACACGGGTTCTACACCAGTTACCCTTCAACTAGGCGGGATGTGGATGAGAAGAGGCGAAGACTTGTGTCTGAACTTGAGCAAACACTCGGCTCTATTTCCGAATGGGCTGTAGCAAGTTGGTCAAGTTAAATACCTACAAGATACAAGTTTGCGCGATCAGTGCGAAGAGAGCGGTGTTTTTCACACCAGCTTTTTCCTACCAAGGCACGTCACTTAAATTTTGCGACCACCTCGGGGTCCTCCGAGTCGAATTGTCGCACGATCTAAACTTACGGCGTGACATCGAGGGCAAGGCCGTATAAATCGCAGATTCGGTCCTGCTTGGGGTACTGCTCGCACCTATGGGATGGCTCAGTCAAATACCAGCTGGCGCCTCTGGACTCGATCCAGCGTCGAGCCGTGCGAATAGTAGGTGACTCCCAAATGTCCCGCGATCTAAAAGCACTGCAACTCCGTAGGAATACATAGCTAAATCAGAGCCTGTTGAAATACAGAGATAAATATTTTCCCCCAAGTACAGTCTCGGGTCCTTCAACCTGGGCACCTGTCAGGCCGGCATGGCATTGGCAGCCTCCGCATGCTACCGAATGTCCATGGGCATCGCTAGACACCTTATGGGTGGCTCGGCGCCACATGTCGCGCTTACTATAAAAATAATATCAGTAGCTTTGGCCTCGCCTTAGTGGCTTACCTGCTTCGAGTGAGTACATTATTCAACTATGTACAACCTGAAACCTCCCTCGGTCTTCGGCCTTGAACTGATTGGTTTACTTACTTCCCGAATCCGCTTCACCCCAGCCAGATATATTTACTTACATAGACAAAGAAAATCGTGTACTTACACAGCTCAGTCTTCGGTCTTGCTCTGACTGAGTTTTCATTTTACTTCAAGACTATAGTTCAACTATACATAATTTGTATATATATGTAGATACTCACTCATGCGCTATTTGCAGAAAACTTTAGTTTCAAATAGAGATCACGACAAACAAACGGACGGATAGCATCGATGACGGATAGTATCAATTTTGTACCGTGTGGGGCCGGTACTTATATAAAAGAATAGCCCCACTGTATCTCTCCCCGTGTATGTCGTAAAAGGCGACTAAGGGATATGACTTCCTTCTTTTATTACTGGGTGGTAGGGTTTAACCCGCCCGTGTTGGTACCACCGCACCGCACTGAATGAAAGGTCGGTAGAAACGGCTATGTATTTAGTGTAGCCGGTACGACCGAAGGGAAGCACTAACGTGGCACCAAGTTCACCCGGTGTTATGGGCTGACGTCACGGATGTTGTAGCCTGTAGGTGATGTGTCAGATTCCATAAAAAAAATCAATATACGAGTTACATACAACATTTAAAGTATGCAAACAGTTTTTAGAAAAGCTTGAAATAAAAAAAAATAACTTATAAAAAACTAAAACCCGACTACGTAAAAGCTAATTATGAAAATCGTTTAAATAAAAAAAAAATAGTTATAAAAAACTAAAACCCGGCTACGAAAAAGCAAATTATGAAAATAGTTTAACTATAACTAAAAATAACAAAATAATGTTTTCCATATAATTTATCAGATACAGCAATTCTCTTTTTATATTGATTTTACCTTAGCACTAACTCTATAAATTTTGATAAATTTATTATTTTTAACGTTCTAAATATAGAGCCGTGGTCGGGCGTTCTTCGTTCAACAAGACAAGTGAGACCGTCGTCGTGCATTATAGCCGTTGACGTTCGGTATGTACCTATGTATCTACTTATAATAATTTTAGATTGGCTCTGACTGATCTTACAAAAAGATGCCAGTATGACACAATGGCGATGGCCGTCCTAAGTTCCGCGCTCTAATAATGCACGACGACGGCCTCACTTGTCTTGTTGAACGAAGAACGCCCGACCACGGCTCTATATTTAGAACGTTAAAAATAATAAATTTATCAAAATTTATAGAGTTAGTGCTAAGGTAAAATCAATATAAAAAGAGAATTGCTGTATCTGATAAATTATATGGAAAACATTATTTTGTTATTTTTAGTTATAGTTAAACTATTTTCATAATTTGCTTTTTCGTAGCCGGGTTTTAGTTTTTTATAACTATTTTTTTTTTATTTAAACGATTTTCATAATTAGCTTTTACGTAGTCGGGTTTTAGTTTTTTAGTGAAAATCGTTTCATCGAGATTTGGTGGACAGCCTTTATTAAATAAAAATTAAATGATTTTACATGCTTAAATAGTAGAATTGAACTGCATGTAGGTAAATTCCAAACACTTAAATTTGAATGACATCAAAAGAAAAAGGGGAGTGGACTAGGTCATTGCACTCCCCAGACCTAGACAAATCTCTCCGTACTCACTGTCCATCGAGTTTTTATTACAATTTTCAATGTTTGTATGAAAACGAAAAGTACGGAATTTCGATTTGAGTGATACGGATTTTATTCTTCTAATAATGAGTACTTTCTATTCCTGAAGTTTCTCAAGCCTATCCTGAACACCCTGTATATCTAGACTAATGCACCGCCTCTGGAGTAGAGTATCGACTAAGCCACTGAATAAGAAACCAACTTATTGCACTTTCAAAGCCGGATAATGTAAGAACATCTTTACACTGCTCTTCTTTCAGACTCAGTTGCCGTCGCTTGGCTCCACCCCCGTGCGATCTGGAGCGGTTTTCGCAATTTTTCTCGAACATAAAATTGTTCCATTGAACATTTTCCGTTGCTGAAAAAGCTTCGCCCGCACCATTGCATTTTTCAATTTAGTTTTATGGTCTTCAAACTCTACTTGTAACAACCGCCCGCGCGCCGTACGGGAGGTTGTGCTATTTTATTTTATCGCGTTTCAGGGCGTTACCTGCTGCCCCTAAGTGTAACAGCTTGTAATGGCTTCGATAAGACTAATGCGGGATAGACGAACTGCGAATATTGTAACACTGATTCGTTATTTTATGTGCAGAGTTTATTGTACGTATGCTAAACATGTCTTTTGTCAGTCTCGATAGCTCAGTGGTGCAGACAGTCAACTGTCGCGGTCAGTTCTTGGATGGGTGACCGCAGACCGTTGGAGGCTGACCGAGGTTCGGATTCCTCGTAAAACTGTAGGTCCCTTCCCTCCTAATCTTACTTGGTTGTAGGGTTTAACCCGCCCGGGTTGGTACCACCGCACTGAATGAAACGTCGGTCTAAACGGCTATGTAAATAGTTTGTGTTTTCCGACCAGTTCAGTGTAGCCGGCACGATCAAAGGGGGAAGCACTGACATCGCACCTAGTTCACCCGGTGTTATGGGCTGACATCACGGACGTTGTAGGTGATGTAGCCCACCGTGTTAGTTTCCATAAAAAAAAAAGTCAAATAAAAAACTATTTATAAAAAATATAAAAACCGAATTCAAAAATGTACGAAGAAGGCTACACAAAATCACAAAAGGATATCATCCACTCATGTTTTCTTTCATGCATCATTTTTGCTTGTCTGTCTGTCCTACTGCTGTATCTTTGGAACCGTAATAGGTAGCCGGTAGAAATTTTAACTTTATTTCAATTTTCAATTTATTATGGTGGATATAACAAGTAATTTATTTATTTATTTAAGGTTCACCAACAGGTAAATAAAATATAGAAAAGGTCAAAAATTAAGGGTGGTCCCCATACAAGAAACGTGTTTTTTTTTGTGGTGCGGATACCTAATTGCGCTAGTCCGAATCGCACTTGGCCGGGTTTTTTTTTCTCTAATTTCCTTTCATTTTACTTCACAGCTCCTAAATTGTCCTAGCTGGATCCTATAATGCAGTTTTTGTTCTTTCCATTTTCCTTAACATAGATATAAACCAACTTTGTCAGCAGTCAGTTTTTTATAAGTTGTGCAGAAAAATATATTTGCATTTCATGATTAAGTCTGTTTCACTTCCTGTTTACAAATTGATAAAGGAAAACTGCGAAGTAGTAAAAAATCGATTTCGCACTGCAATCAATCAATACTATCGTATGGTATACATATATTCGCAGAAGGCCTTGTTGAATAATTGGGTCGCGTGTTCGCTGTCTGTTTCACTGTAAGTCCGATTAAAATGTCGATAAGATTAATATTGTGTTTCACAAACAACTGATGTGATCTTATGCGCTTCACCTGCCGCGCCGCGCCGGGGGGCTTATCTGTTATCCTGCTATTGTCTAGACTTCTTCTTTTAAATAGTTTTGTCAGCCGAGCGAATGTCGCTTAAGACCCAGCAGTTCAAAAAAATCTAAAAAAATCGGTGTCTCCCGATTGATGTTTCTCGCAAAGCACTGTGAGTTTGGAGGACATACATAAGTGTAGAAACATTAATTATTTAATTATAGGCGTAATCAATATACTAAAAATAAATCTGTAAGGGATGGTCATGAAGCAAGTTAATTTTCTTTATGAGATATTGAGTTTGTAGACTCTATGTACTCGTATGATACTGAAACTAAATTGACGATTTGTAGATTTTTTTCTGTATGTATGTACTATGGGCGAGGCCGAAGTCCGAGCTGCGTTCGGGAAGACGATAAACCTTCTCGAAGAAACTAATGGCGAGGCCGAAGGCCGAGCTACGTTCAGGATGACGATAAACCTTCTCGAAGAAACTAATGGCGAGGCCGAAGGCCGAGCTGCGTTCAGGATGACGATAAACCATTTCGAAGAAAGGAAGTAACTAAATGCGAGGCCGAAGGCAGAGCCATAACGCGGGCAAAAGCTAGTCTTTAATAACAGTATTAAAACTCTATTTGGCGGGAAGGAGTATTGTATTTGTTATCTATTATGTAAAATCAATAGGTGTTCTGTGGCTCGCCACAAGTAAAATCTCTATCTCTACTTCCCATAAAAGGGAACTTGTCTGTATGTATGTTTGAGGTAAACTCCGGAACCACTGAACATATATGATGAACGATGCGATCAATGGAATTGACATTGCATCAATGGAAAGCGTAATGCTTGAGGCTCACTATATACCATACCTATATAGCCTATATACAATCGCGCTAAATAGCCTTAGGACTGAGCAATATAAAAGAAAATACAGTATCGACAGGAGAGAGAGATAGAAATAATAAAGAGAAGCTTTCGTTTATTATCATATTTACGCTTAAATCGGAATAATTTCTATTAAACCGAGTCTACCGCGTGCGAAGCCGCGGGGAAATGCTAGTTACATAAATTATAACATGATGTACGGTACTAAAACAAAGATTTTCTGAATTTTCGAGAGTTTGGTCGTAAGCGAAGAGTATGTCTTGTAGAAATCCATATATTTTTTTCTAACATTAAACTCATTTGTGGTTTACGACAAACATCAAGCGGGAGAAATCGATTGTTAGTACTGCCGCGCCTTAATGGACTAGACTTCTTCGGCCCTGTAAGACGCGACGCTTGCCAAACGAATACACAGATTAGAAAAATAGTGGCTGAATGGGAGATCAAGCAGCCGTATCGCTGCAGTATGCGGAGAGTCACCGCTTATAGCAGAGGATGTCGACAGTTTGCGTAGTTCATGTACGGTCTGGTAGAAAAAGGAAATGCTATATTTGTGCCTAGGTGACACTTGGTATATCGGTAGGTATTTAAAATCAGCCATGTCGGCACAATAACTTACTCAGTATGTCACCGTGTGCACTCCAGTTAAACAATTATGTTTTTCTTGTCTTTATTGTATTTTTTCCTTTCATCTCATATTTCTTTCTTTGTTCTACACGAATAAATATAGCTATTATGTGCCTGTACGCATTTCAGTACAATACAATACAATAATGTCAATAAATAAATATGTTGAAACAACAGTAGTGAGTGGGCCCACACAAGGTCGACATCATCACGGCTTGACGGAAGGGAGGGACGTGTCGTGTGTTGACCGAGTGCGTCGTTAGGAGCAGTTGGACTGGCCCCGGGGGAAATCAGTCCGTCTTTATTATTTCTTGCGCACTATATGCTCGTGTATTGAGCCACGAACAGATGGACGGAAACGTGGAGAGTCGAACGTGAAGAGGCGGCTTTCAACGTTTACAGTAGGCGAAATATTAATTAAGAACATAATACATACATACATACAATACAACTGTATATTTCCAATGATTACACAATGTTTAGATTTTAAATTTAGAATTTAAGAAATCTACGTAGTTATATAAAAATATTTTTAAAATGTATTTTTTTATATCAGATGGGAATAATCATTACCTATTCATTTTATAAATTGATTGTGTTCCATTATTTTTTAATATTATAACTAAATTGCATGATAATTTTAATGAGCGCATGTTTGTGATTTTTGCATCTCATGTACCTATATTATTATAATTTGTTAAAGAATGCACTCATGCAAGACAGATTTATCTAGTGCAGGTGTTTTTTGAAATAAAATTCAAATTCAAAATTTCAAATTCAATATAAAATGTGAATATACAAACAAGTTGAATGTGTTAAGCAACGCTAAGCGCAGTCAGTACTTGAATGGGTGACCGCTCGACCGTTGGAGGCTGATCGTGGTTCGGATTCCACGTTAAACTGTAGGTCCCTTCCCTTCTTACCTTACTAGGTGGTAGGGTTTAACCCGCCCGGGTTGGTACCACCGCACTGAATGAAAGGCCAGTCGAAACGGCTATGTAAATAGTTTGTGTTTTCCGTCCAGTTCAGTGTAGCCGGCATGACCGAGGGGAAGCACTGAGGTGACACCAAGTTCAACCGGTGTTATGGGCTGACATCACGGATGTAGGTGATGTATAACCGTGTCAGTTTCCATTAAAAAAAATCTATTTGTTGTAAACAACTTGATTTGAGTAGGTAATTAAATAATTATCATAAATTACGATATTGGCACTTGATCGTAATATTAATGAATCAATATTAAAATTTAGGGTTCCGTACCTCAAAAGGAAAAAAAATCCGTCCGTCCATCTGTCCGTTTGTCAAGTTATTTTTTCGTAGGAACAGGTGGAGGTATCAAGTTGAAATTAATATCAAACACTAAGGTCTTCGAAAAACCGATCAAGTGCGAGTCGAACTCGCGCACCGAGGGTTCCGTATCGCCATGTCATGGTCAGCGCCACTCACACCATCTATGGCGTGTTTTATGAAAAGATTCATATTAGTTAAAATTCATGATTACTTAAAATTCTTCATACTCTTTTCGGTAGATGGCGCGCATACACTTTTTAGATTCTTGTATGTGAACCGCGTGATTTTTTTACTATTTCTTATTTTTCTTATTTGTTGTTATATCGGCCATAATAAATAACACATGGTCTGTGAAAATTTCAACGGGCTACCTATTACGGTTCAAGAGATACAGCCCTCGGACAGACGGATAGACAGACAGACGGCGTAGGCTTAGTAATAGGGTCCCGTACGACGGATACGGAATCCTAAAAATTAAGACTGTAGAACAAGAAGCCATAGAACAAACTAACTACGCTGGCGTTCATTTCCCGTCAAATATTATTATTTGGCGGGAAATCAACGATTAAGTATTAATTATATTCGATAGGTACCTCTCTTCTCGACAATTCCATTTCGATGGACTAGAAATAATATTTTTTACCGCACAAGAGAAGGTGGTCAGATTCCCGCGCTTACCTGTAAGGGGCGCTGCAGGAGATTTAGGTCGCATTCTCTATCGGCCTCATAGCATCAATGATTAAATATGTTTTGCCTAGTTAATCGTGAGAGGAGGCAGCGTAAGAAAAATAGGAATTTGTTTTTCTCACGCTATCCAGCAGCTCTTTCGTGGCAGCAGCTGATTTATACCTGGGGGAAAATAGAACGCACCTAATATACTTTGAAACTAGTGTTAGTGGAAAATGGTTTAGTGCTGGTTACTAAATACCTACCAAATTTAAATACAATAATGTCTATTACATTAAAATGCCATCTCCTTTTCTTTCTGCTGCATAGTATGCACATTGCAGTATTTACGCTGATGTTCACATTTAAAAAACGTTATTTAATATATTTATTTATTCAGTTATATATACACCGTGTCTATTGGGCACCCCTGAGAAGAAAGAGAATATTGTTTAGATCACTCTGGATGTTTTCGCAGTCAATCACGCTGCGCACCTTCATGACAACTTTCTTATCATCTGCATATAATAAGTATTTGGCGAATTTAAAACAATTGTAAATGTCATAAAGGTACGCAACGTAAAAGAGCGGACCCAGCAGTGATCCCTGGGGAACTCCTAAAGGGATATTTACAAAATTCGATTTGAATCCTCCTATTACAACAGCTTGAGACCGGCATACAATATACGATTTTGTCCAACGTAAGAGATCACCGTGTATACCGAGCCGCTGTAGCTTGCTTATTAATATCACATGATCAACCCGATCGAATGTTTTTTCGAAATCAGTATAGATTGCATCTACCTGGCCACCTCCCTCCATATTTTCAAGCACATAATTAGTAAAAGTGGCCAAATTAGTTGAAGTAGAACGTTTCCTTAAAAATGGAAACTAATAAAAAATACGAGAAAATAAAAGGACTATTAGACATTATTTTCTTATTAAAAAAGTTTATAGAACTACTTACCTCAAATAAATGTCCAAATTTAAACAAAATGAATACCTACTTCTACTTCCAAACTACAATTTTATATAATTTATTAATTTTTTTAGAAGACTATTATTTTAGATACAATCAAAGTAAAATTTTGATTATTGGCAAGCGTATAAATATTCAGTTGTATACATCAGGTAATTTGCTCAATTCTGCAAACAACATTAAACATCAAAGTGTGCCAAGTGAAACCAACCAAAGTGTCAGAAGCAATAGCGAGGATACATTTTTATACTAGCTATTTGCTAATGGCACATTAAATCTGGGAAATGAAGAATCTTCAATCATTATTCATTTCTATCAATAAGAATTTGTAAATGTTTTGTAAAAATTTTAAGAACAATTTAAGCAATTAGCAAATAGACTTTTTATACTTGAAACCTTATTGTTAATTAGTTGAATTTTTGTTAATTTTACCTATATTTAAAAAAGCCAAAAAATCCACTACATAATATCTACTCTTTCAGTGCAAGTTTAGTTTACCCGAGCGAAGCCGGGTTCGCTGGTAGTATAGAAAAGTTACCCCCCCCCCCCCCCCCCCCCCCCCATACTCTAAACGTTAAAGCTATTTGATAAAGGGAGAGGTATCATAAACTGAACCAAAGATCTCAAATATCTTAGTTTCACGCGATATGGCTCGGAAATGCGATGGGGGATCGCGGAGGAAACCGATTTAAGAGATTTTCAAGAAAAAAAAGGGGAGGAAACCCCTTGGATGTTAGCATGATGTCCGAGACTAGGGTTGTCTTCCGTCGACTTTTAACAGGACATGCCTTTGGTTTTAGGCGGTATGGAATTTCCAGGTATTTAAGTTTTTATTTGCATGGTGCAGCGTTTTATCTGAACTTACTAAAGGCTCATAAAAAATTATTTTGAGCACTACGATTATCGTAATAATTCCTTTGAGTGTAGCGATTTTTAGGTGTCCGTACGGCATAAAAATTTTCACAGAATATATACATATTCTGTGAAAATTTTTATGTTTTGGCGGTTATAACAACAATAATGAAAACAAAGATTTAAAAAAAAATTATAATTAAGGGACAAATATACAATAATAAAAAGAAATTTCTTGCATGGGGACCATACAAGAAATGTGTTTTTTTTTTTTAAGTATTTTTGGGGTGGGTTTCCAATACGAACAACTAGTAAAAAAATAATTAAAACCATAAAGGACCCCAAAACATTGCTTTTAGAGAAGACAGCCTGCGGAAATGACCTCGCTGGCAAGCCACACAGTGTGACAATTTACAAAATTCTACTCGATGAATATCAAAAAAAAAAATTGTCATGAAATACTAATTTGCACAAAAAAAAAATAATTACATCGCTAGAATCGTAAAAGCCTAAACTACACGCCTATCGTACCAGTTAGTTGAAACAAACAATATTACTCTATGAGTTGAAACAAAAGTTGTTCCCTTTGAGAACCCCAGCCGTTTTTTTTGTGCGCGAATCCGACTCGCACATGGCCGGTTTTTTATACAGTATGGGTGGCTGAGTCAGAGGGGCCAGACAAAGCACACGCTCGGATGCGCCAATGTCGTCTCCGCGTAGGTGCCATGTCGGACTTCCCTTTTGGATTGGATTTTAACGCGGTAACCCTGCGCTGAACCCTCTTGTAAAGTTGCAGATGTAAATGTATTTGCCACATTCATGTGTGTACAGCTTTTATTGCTTTAGGGTCGTTTTCACGATCTCAATAAAGTGGTACTGTTTATGGAGGGGACGTATCCCTGCGTCAATACTGTATGGGCTCGTTAAATTCTGTTGAAATCCACTTTTTATTGTGGAAACTTGTGCGTGCATAGCACATTTGCTTCAGTTTTTAGTTGACAAGTTTTTTAATACACAAACATTTTCTTGATGTTTTTAGTAACTATTCTCAAATCAAAACAAACGTGCAGCTCGCACAACAAAATTTTAATGCTTAGTGAAGGGAGATTCACTTTTTTAGTCTATAAGACAAATCGTAATAATAACAACGTCCACGCAACACTTAAAGTACAAACTAAAAGTACACTTAAAGTACAAGCTAAGGTTCATGCCATAGACGTATTTCTCTTTGATTCATGTGCATTGGTAGATGAGGTACCTAATCTTAAAACGTAATTGAGTACAATATTCTTGTCTAGGTATTTCCCCGATACGATAAATGGAACTGAGTAAAAGCAAATATTATTTTATTTGCATAGCGTAGGTATATAGGAAAGTCAACATTGTTTATGTAGTTTTTTTTTCAATATTATTTATGAGTAATATGTATAATGATTACAATATCTACTGTTCTGAGAAAATATTAACATTAATTATTTAATTTCTGATACCACCAATGATTTTATATGTTTTAAATTAGATGTGTAGTCCGAGCTCCACAAGTGGCACTTTAAAACCAGGGCAAATGGCCCGCCTGAACATATACTTGTTTCTTTTTGCTCTCCACAACAGACATGCCGTCCTACTTCCTCTTGTAATATTGTGATGGTCAAAGGCATGCCATTTGTAAACACCGAATGCCCTGTAGACAAGGAATCTACCCCTTTTAAACATATAATTATTACATTGTTTATCACACACACACACACACACCACACGCCGTGTCCCGACAATCGGGGTAAGCAGAGTAATCGGTTTTTTGCTGCAAGTACTCTGGTAAATTACAGCGCAACACCGACCACCACGTTTAGCAAAGTATTCGGACAAGATAACTATCAGGCAGCAAGTAAGGCACGAAGACCCACCTGTTGCATGAGTCGGTGGAAAGACCGTGCCAAGGTGAGAGGTGGCTAGCCTGTCGCCCTTATGCACGGCATTTTGTCCTTATCCCTTAGTCGCCTTTTACGACATGCACGGGGAGAGAAGCAGTGGGGCTATTCTTATTAAGTACCGGCCCCACACAGTACTGGTTAGTTTTGTTTATCTATCACTATTAAAATATTGTCTTAGCTTAGAGAATTAAGATAAAAAAATAAATTAAATAAATACATATTAATGTGGAAATAACTAAACATTTTAGATATTCGCAGCATCCAGCCGCGAATGGTCTTGTATCTTTGGGAAAGAAAAATAGTTGGTCCGTTTCAGTTGGTCAGTTTAGTTGGTCGGAGTGGAAAGCCTGCCTCTTTCATAAACATGAAACTTTTGTTTAAAATATCACTAAATAAGTCTGGTGTGAGGCAGGATCCTGGCGCGTGTGGACATCCGCTGTACCTGCACACCCCACTGGGAGACAGTCGTGACGTGATTATGTATGTATGAGTGCTGTAAAAGACAGCTAATTTAAACAGGCAGCACAATACGTACTATCTTGGCATAAAACAAATCATATGTATACACAAACACGATAGAAATATCACCTATGAAAAGTTATTGACGGTGTGCATAGAGAGGAAATTACAAAATTATGTCTAAGTATATCTGACACTGTGTAACGTGTGTGTCGCTGTACTTGAAAATAATAGGCCCACTGCATCTCTCCCTGTGCATGTCGTAAAAGGCGACGAAGGGATAAGGACAAGTTGCCGCGCTAAAGAGCACCCTTTCTCTCCCCTCGTACAGTAGGTATCTATGAAATTATAAAATAAACTTTATTATCTGGATTATAAAATTTTTTTATTCTAAATTTATATAAAAAATAATATTAAATAAATTAAAATCCTAACGTAGCCTAGGTCACCTAAACCCTGAGCCTATTATAGGGAATTAAAAATCAAATTATAAAAAAAATATGTCTTATTGTCTTGCCCTAATATTGATTTATTAATAAAAACAATTTATGGAAACTGAAACAGTTGGCTGGCTACATCACCTACATCATCCGTGATGCCAGGCCATAACACGGGTGAACTAGGTGCCATGTCAGGCTTCCCTTCATTTCATGTCGGCTACACTGAACTAGGTAAATGTGGAAATATAGCTATAATAAAAAAAAATTAAATGGTGGATCCGAAGTACAGACAGCCTTAACGGTCGGAGGGTTACGTACCTCAAAGTCCCACTACGCTCGATGTGGGACTTTGAGGTAATCGTATGTCCGACGATACAACGTCGACGTATATAGGGCTCGTACGCATACTACGTGACCGATTTTACCCACTTTTTGACCCCCTCCCCTCCCCCCCCCCTTGTGACCTACCGTGGTATGTGCTCAGAACCCTCCCCCCCCTCCCCCATTTTCACGTAGTACTTTAAATATTATAAAATAGCTATTTCTTTATATAGACATGGCAATTTTTAGCCTATTTAATCAATATTTGAGATCTTAGTGTGGTGTAAACGGTACAAGGTAGTAAATCGGCAGGAAATGAAAACTTTGCTCACTTGTACAGGTAGGTATTTATGGTTTTATTTATTTATTTAAAATAACAATACACTTTCCAACAACTTTGGACAAGATATTCCCACATTGAACATTAAAGTTACTTTTTTTTATAAACAATTAAATATATTGTGAAATATTACTCTAACTAACGTGACTTGGCACTGACCCCCCACCCCCCTTGTGACTGACCGTGGTATTTTTCGAACCCCCTAAATCGGTCACGTAGTATGGGTACGAGTCCTTATGGCGCCGCCGAGTCTGACAAAATATATAACAGTTCTAGCCTTTTAAATTGTTTGCTTGACACACTGAGTGCTCGCAGAAACGTGGCCAAATATCCTCAGCACGACTACATTTTCATATGAAAGCGAACATTCTCGTAGCCGACGGTTTATGTACAACATAGAGATAAGACTAAGATAACAAAATGTGCCGTGTGGGGTCGGTACTTAAAAATAACATCCCCATTGCATCTCTCCCCGTGCATGTCGTAAAAGGCGACTATGGACAAGATGCCGTGCTAAAGGGCGACAGGATAATCACCTCTCACCTTGGCACGGTCCTTCCACGTTATCTTGTCTTAATACTTTGCTTAGCGTGGTGGTCGGTGTTGTGCAGTAATTTACAAGAGTACTAGCGCACCGATTACTCTGCTCACCCCGATTGTCGGGATACAGCGTGTGGTATGTATGTATGTTTAACAAAATGTGTATGCATCCAATTGTCGGGATACAGCGTGTGGTATGTATATATGTTTAACAAAATGTGTATGCATCCAATTGTCGGGATACAGCGTGTGGTATGTATGTATGTTTAACAAAATGTGTATGCATCCAATTGTCGGGATACAGCGTGTGGTATGTATGTATGTTTAACAAAATGTGTATGCATCCAATTGTCGGGATACAGCGTGTGGTATGTATGTATGTTTAACAAAATGTGTATGCATCCAATTGTCGGGATACAGCGTGTGGTATGTATGTATGTTTAACAAAATGTGTATGCATCCAATTGTCGGGATACAGCGTGTGGTATGTATGTATGTTTAACAAAATGTATATGCATATATCTCAATGAAATATTGGTAACGTTGTGTGTTCTTTATTGCGAAATAAATGTCTAAAGTTGGATGCATCTGTGTGAAGATATTTGTTATGAAGTGATGATTGGAGAGAGTGAAGTGGAAAATATTTGTACTGATTATTTCAACATGTTTGTTGTTGATTATTACAACCCCTGCATTTACTTTTGGAAACTGGCACAGTTGGCTACCTCACCTACTACAGCCATGATGTCAGCCCATAAAACCTCGGTGAACTAGGTGATATCTCAGTGCTTCCCTTCGGCCGTGCCGAATACACTGAACTGGATGGAAAACACGAAATATTTACATAGCCGTGTCAACCGACCTTTCAATCAGTGCGATGGTACTAACCCGGCCGGGTTAAACTTTACCACCTAGTAAGGTAAGAAGGGAAGGGACCTACAGTTTTACGTGGAGTCCTAACCACGGTCAGCCTCCGACGATCGAGCTGTCACCCATCCAAGTACTGACCGAGTCCAGGTGTGCTTATGATACAGTCGACCGACTGCACCACTGCCGAGGTATGTCAGCACCTGCATGTTTATGAAGCGACTAGCTGTGCCTGCGGCTCCGCCCGCTCTCATATTTCACTTCACTGCTAACCTCATAAGCCATTTAGCGTGATAGTAAGTAGCCTATAGTTGATGGGAAGAATCAAGCTATCCGTAGAATTTTGGTTTATTAAAATCGGTTCAGTGGTTCTCGAGTTATAAGCGAACAGACAGACATACATACACTTAGACACTCAGACAGAAAGCAGACGTTGGATTTTATTATAGGAAGGAAGTAAAGGAATGTGCGTCTGGAAAGGACGTCCGAGACGCACGCATCGGCTTGTGTCTCGCTCACTCACCCCAAAACTAGCTCGATTTCAACCAATCCGGGGCCGGTAATTTAAAATAATAGCCTCACTGCATTTCTCCCCGTGTATGTCGTAAAAGGCGACTAAGGGATACGACTCCCTTCTTATATTAATAGGTGGTAGGGTTTATCCCGCCCGGGTTGGTACCACCGCACTGAATGAAAGGTCGGTGGAAACGGCTATGTTTGTGTTTTGCGTCCAGTTCAGTGTAGCCGGCACGACCGAAGGGAAGCACTGACGTGGCACCAAGCTCACCCGGTGTTATGGGCTGACATCACGGATGTATACATCGGTGATGTCAAAAAAAAAATTAGAAAGCGTTTGGCAAGTTTTTGGTAAACGCTAAATCGGTCAGTTTTTGGATAAGCTAGCGAGACCCGCTGATTACTCAAATCAGAATTACGCCAGAATGCAGCGAACAATTTTATTTTCCGGAAAAAATCATTTGTAACCCTATTTACCAAGAAGTTAACTGACACAATCTGTGCGTCACACCCGCGCGTGAGTGCGTATCTGTGCACGCGTCATCGATCATCGTCGCCAGGTTATTTCCCCAGATGTTATTGTGAATGTGTTATTGCTCTTTCTACCATTCCATAAGTCTAGATCTTCTTCATATAAATCCTCGGCATTTTGGTATTTGGCGGCAGGGAGGACGAGATTGCATAGTTGGAGCGAACGCCCAGACAGACAAACGCAGACATGAGGGCCGGAATTGTGGTCGTAATCGCGTTGTTGTTGGTGGCTTTTGGCTTAGCTGTCCCCATAGGTGACTATGGCGACGCGAAGCCAAAAGAAAAGTTTATGCTTTTTAGGGTTCTGTATCAGGTACGGGACCCTATTACTAAGCCTACGCCGTCTGTATGTCTGTCTGCCTGTCTGTCTGTCTGTCCGTCCGTCCGTCTGTCTGTCCATCCGTCCGTCTGTCCGAGGCCTGTATCTCTTGAACCAAAATAGGTAGCCCGTTGAAATTTTCACAAAAAATGTGTTATTATGGCCGATATAACAACCAAAAATAAAAATAAGAAAAAGTAAAAAATTCACGGGGGTTCACATAGAAGTAACCAAAAAGTGTATGCGCGCGCGCCATCTACCGAATAGATTATGAAGCATTTCATAACACTAGCGCTAGCCGTGACATGGCGATACGGGACCCTCGATGCGCGAGTTCGACTCGCACTTGGCCGGTTTTTAGGGTTCCGTATCAGTACGGGACTTAATTACTAACCCTACGCCGTCTGTCCGTCCGTCCGACCGTCCGTCCGTCTGGTCTATCTTTATAGGGCTGTATATTTTGAATCGTAACAGGTTGCCGGTTGAAATGTTCACAGAATATGTGTTACTATGGTGTATATACATACTAACAAGTGCGAGTAGAACTCTCGTACCGAGTGTTCCGTCATGGTTAGCGCCACGCACGCCATTTATGGCGTGTTATGAAATGCTTCATATTAGTTAAATGTCATCCTTACCTATAATAAAATCCAACGTCTGCTTTCTGTCTGAGTGTCTGAGTGTCTGAGTGTCTGAGTGTCTGAGTGTCTGAGTGTCTGAGTGTATGTCTGTCTGTCAGCTTATAACTCGAGAACCACTGAACCGATTTTAATAAAACAAAATTCTACGGATAGCTTGATTCTTCCCATCAACTATAGGCTACCTATCACGCTAAATGGCTTATGAGGTTAGCAGTGAAGTGAAATATGAGAGCGGGCGGAGACGCGGACACAGCTTGTGATTTATTAAAATGCTTCACACTCTATTCGGTAGATGGCGCGCGCGCATACACTTTTTGGTTTCTTCTATGGGAACCCCAGTGATTTTTTACTTTTTCTTATTATTATTTTTTTTTTGTTATATCGGCCAAAATAATAACACATCTGTGAAAATTTAAACGGCCTACCATTTACGATTCGAGAGATACAGCCTTCGGACAGACGGACGGACGGGACAGACAGACAGATGGCGTAGGCTTAGTAATAGGGTCCCGTACCGGATACGGAACCATAAAAATATAAATTACAAAAAGTAAAAATTAAGGGAGTTTCCCATCCTATACAAGAAACGTATTTGTTTTTCAAAGTGTTTTTTGGTAGTTTTGCTCTATCGTAAGAACAGTACTGTAATACATTGCTGTATTCGGAAGCGAGTGGCTGGCTTCCGTAAGAAAATGTATTTAACTGAGAACCATACCCTGTCCGTCACTCTGGAAGGTGGCGCTGGTCATATTTTTAAATTCTGGACCCAACTCCACCTGCCATTTGCCAGCTATAGAGTATAGGTACGGCAGGGTGTGGGCAAATTTTTGATAATTTAGATTTTCATTGTGTATTAGATAATAATTACTGACGGACTGACTGACTGCATTATGGAATTAATATATTCTGAAATAAAGTTATATTATTATTATTATTGTCTTTATTTTCACGTTTTCTTATTCTATTTACATATCTATATTAATTCTATCTATACAATTTAAAAAATACATACAAAATTAATACAGACAAAAACAAAAAAAAGAAAACGGTAAAATTCCGCCGACGGCGGGAGACAAGCCCCAAGCACGCCGGCGGGTGCAGGCCGTGGCTACGAAGCTCTCCGGGACGACGCGAGACAAGCTAATTATTATTATTATTATAACTTGGTTTAATTATAGTTTTTTTTTATGGAAACTGACACGTTTGGCTACATCACCTACAACGTCCGTGATGTCAGCCCATAGCACCGGGTGAACTAGGTGCCATGTCAGTGCTTCCCCCTTTGATCGTGCCGGCTACACTGAACTGGTCGGAAAACACAAACTATTTACATAGCCGTTTTGACGGACGTTTCATTCAGTGCGGTGGTACCAACCCGGGCGGGTTAAACCCTACCACCAAGTAATATTAGGAGGGAAGGGACCTACAGTTTTACGAGGAATCCGAACCTCGGTCAGCCTCCAACGGTCAGCGGTCACCCATCCAAGTACTGACCGCACCCAGCGTTGCTTAACATTCAATAGCGACAGTGCACTGTCTGCACCACTGAGCTATCGAGGCTGACCGACCGTAAACTCTAAAGTGAAACAACCCGCCAATTACGTGGTGGTACGGAACCCTCGGTGCTCGAGTACCTGGGCGATCTAGCTTCGCTCGGTGTCTAAACCTATCTATATACTTGAAAAAAATATAACATTATCTAAATACATGGGTACTAAATGTCATCCAAATCGTTAGAGCAGTTTTCGAGAAACCAATTATAGATGCATATTTATAATATACAAGTTTAGCTCACTTAAAGTAATGGTATATCCTGGATAAAACTAAAACATATGCACCGTGTACCGTGTGGGGCCGGTACTTTAAAAGAATAGCCCCACTGCATCTCTCCCCGTGTATGTCGTAAAAGGCGACTAAGGGATATGACTCCCTTCTTATATTACTAGGTGGTAGGGTTTATCCCTCCCGGGTTGGTACCACCGCACTGAATGGAAGGTCGGTCGAAACGGCTATGTAAATAGTTTGTGTTTTCCGTCCAGTTCAGTGTAGCCGGCACGACCGAAGGGAAACACTGACGTGGCACCAAGTTCACCCGGTGTTATGGGCTGACATCACGGATGTTGTAGGTGATGTAGCCAACCGTGTCAGTTTCCATAAAAAAAAAAAAAAAACCCTCTTATGTCCCTAATTTATTTTGCATCATAACAATTTAGTGTAAACATTGTAAATAGATTAATTTGAATTTTTATAGATTTTTGTTTTAAATTTTAAAATTGTGGGTGAGCGAACACACTAATATGGCGTCTGTGTATTCCTTCGTCACTTCTCTTCCTACCTTACTAGGTGGTAGGAATTAGCCTGCTCGGGTTGGTACCACCGCATTGAATAAAAGGTCGGTTGACACTGTGTAAATAGTTCTGTTTTCCGTCCAGCTCAGTGTTGCCGGCACGAGCGAAGAGAAGCACTGACATACTAGTTCATCAAGATGTTATCACGGATGTAGGTGAAGTAGCCAAAATTTTCAGTTTCCATAAAAAAAAAATTTGCATGACTTAAATATTTGCTAGATAATTTGAAGCCGCTTCTCTAATTTTGAATTGTTTCGCAGACCCCCAAAGGCGTTGCTACATTGTTGTTTACTTTATTTATATCTTATCTCTCTCACATATTTCTTAATGATTGCTGTTATTGTGCTATCCAAGAACGTTACAAGCCTCTTCTAATGTTCTTGGTGCTATCTTATCTTTGCGACATTTTATTGATTGAAAAGTTACAGTTTGGTACCTACATGAATCGACTTTCTATGAATAATTACTTACATACATACATACATATAACACACGCTGAATCCCAACAATCGGAGTAAGCGAGTAATCAGTGTTGTGCTGCAAGAACTCTGGCAAATCACAGCACAACACCGACCACCACGTTTCGCAAAGTATTCGAACAAAATTTAATCGATCAAGCAGCAAGTAAGGCTCGAAGACCCACCTGCTGCATGAATAGGTGGAAGTACCGTGCCAAGGTGAAAGGTGGCGAACCTGTCTCGTCCTTTAGCACGGCATCTTGTCCTTATCCCTTAGTCGCCTTTTACGACATGCATGGGGAGAGATGCAGTGGGGCTATTCTTTTTATTTATCGGCCCTACACGGTACTTTAATTAAAATAATTACTTCTACGATAAAATTACTGAAATTAATATATTCAAACTACTTATAATATTTAAACGCATTTATTCTAGCTTGTGTTGATCCTTTGAGTTTCTAGCCTTCGCTCGCCGTGGAAACTCTTGGCGTGTGGTCGACCGACGTAAAATGCTTTTCTGATCAGCACGGAAAGCTGTTGATAGAAAAGTCGGGCGACCGCCGCCGCCACGCCAAATCCTTTATAGGGTTCCGTATCCATATGGAAGCCTATTAGTAAGCCTACAACGTCTGTCCGTCCGTCTGTCCGTCCGTCCGTCTGTCCGAGGGCTGTATCGTTTGAACCGTAATAGGTAGCCGGTTGAAATTTTCACAGAATATGTATTATTATGGAGCCAACAAATAATAAAAAATCTAAAAGTTTTTTTTTTTTTTTTTTATGGAAACTGACACCGTTGGCTGCATCACCTACAACGTCCGTGATGTCAGCCCATAACACCGGGTGAATTAGGTGCCATGTCAGTGCTTCCCCCTTTGATCGTGCCGGCTACACTGAACTGGCCGGAAAACACAAACTATTTACATAGCCGTTTTGACCGACGTTTCATTCAGTGCGGTGGTACCAACCCGGGCGGGTTAAACCCTACCACCAAGTAAGATTAGGAGGGAAGGGACCTACAGTTTTACGAGGAATCCGAACCTCGGTCAGCCTCCAACGGTCAGCGGTCACCCATTCAAGTACTGACCGCACCCAGCGTTGCTTAACATTCAAAAGTAAAAAATAAGGGGGTTCCCATACAAGAAACGTGGTAAAAATCAATTATGTTTCTATGTATTAATATTGTAACTGTTTGTTTCTCTAAAAGTTTAAAATAAAATAATTAAATAATACTCAATGTTAGATGGCGCGACAGTCAGTTTGGTATGGCAGTTATAAAAGATAGACGTTTATGGTTTTTTACAGGTATAGGAGAGGAGTTCCATAGGGGTTCTACGGAACTCTCTTTACGTGAGTAAAACTCGCGCTTGACCGATTTTTCTACAGCGAATAAGTAGGGCTGGAGACTGGAGATTCAAAGGGGCAGCGCGGCTAGTGTTTTAGGCACGGTCGAGATGTATGTTGTTTAGTCGGCATGAGATGGACGCATTTAATTTAATATTTATTTTAATTTTTATTCTAGTTCTTAAGATTTTGTCAAATAAATATATATTTGAAAATATAAAAAAAAAAGAAAATGACATAAATACAAACGAAAACTTTAAACGCTATTTTGATAAAAAATACCTCCTTGCTATAACAACATTCGTAAAAAGATTTTTATAATTTATTTTAATTTTATGGCTAGCTGTGCCTTCGACTTCGCAGTCGTTAAAGTTGAATTTAACAGCCGCATTGTTATTACACGTAAATTATTAGATACATTTATTAAATGTTATAATTTCTTTAAGCTGTCTTTCTAAGCCCTCCATAGTAAGAATATATGTTTTCATACAGGATTAAGTTACGAAATTGTTTAAGTTACGAAATTGTTTAATGTACAGTTCCCGTCAGCAAAGAATGGGTTTCGAGCTTTAGAAAGAGACAATCCGGTTGTAGAGCGTCGTCCCTGTCGCACGAACTCGCACGTCTCTGTGCGACAGGGACGACGCTCTACAGCCGGATTGTATCTCTCTAAAGGTCGACACGCATTATTTGCTGCCGGGCACTGTTACCTAATTAGTTTCCGTCATGTTCTCTTCGGGGATCAATCATGTCGCTCCCAATTAGCAGTTAATACTCAATTGATACACAACTTGTATCGCTCCATGCTTTTCTAGTAAATCCCTCCAAAATGTGGAATAGGATGGGAGTTTTGCGTACTCACAATCGCAGACGGAGCCTCTCCAACCTTGAATTCCGTGATTGCGCTGCTGGTGGTCCTGTGCTGTTGGTGCGTAGCCAAATTACCGCGCTTTTCTTCTTAGCGACGACCGTGGCGAAAATAGGCGTGAAAAACGTTGAATTTCGATGAATTTTTATTCTTGAAATAGGCAGCTCGATGCACTCGCAGAGAGTAATTTTCCAATTACTCACTCAGCCCCCGTTTAGCGTTTAGACGGTTAGCCGGACGACAGAAAGGTAACTAACTGGCTGAGGGCACAGAATACTTATTAGCTGAGGAGAACATCGTCCGAACCCGAGACAGTTCGGTCATATACACTTCATACTAGTAAAATTGAACGGAACGGTATAGGAACGCACAGAAAATACTCGGTATTTTAAAATGTTGACTGGAAGAAATCGCTTATAGTGATAATTCCGCCTTTGCGCACTCCTAAATTGTCATGTTTCATTTTACCCGACTACGCCAATGACAAAAAGAGGGTTATAATTTTGGCTGCGTAGTATGCACCTATCTATGTTTGTAGGTGTGTACGTTTGCTTCGTCATAGAGGCTGAACTACGTAACCGATTTCAATATTTCAGGCATTGTTGGATTCGTCTCAATCACAGAGCATGAAATGCGCGCGCCCGCCCCCACTAGAGGCGCCGTGAGCGCGATTTCTCTACAACGGCGTTGAAGCCTGTGGGCGTGGCCTATGACTTACATAATATGTGTGTTGTGCGTGTGCATTTGTTTTGTGCGTGTGCCTAACTTGCTCCTCTTTGTGTGTAGTGTCGATACTAACACACACACACACATACGAAGCGCTAGCAGCTCAGCGTACGGTTATTGGGTTTCAAATATCATCGCTTAGGGCGCCTCTAGTAGGGGGCGCGGGCGGTAGGTATTTGATGCTCTGTGGTCTCAATCTATCTATTCCATATTATGTTCTATTCCATTCCATTCCATGCTATAGGTACTATTGTCGCCAAACTGTCTCATTCATTACATAATGATTACAATATAAACTAGATATAAAGCGTGATGTTGTATGTACATATCCTTATCCTTCCTTCCTTTACCTTTAATAAAATCCAACGTCTGCTTTCTGTATGTATGTATGTCTGTCTGTCCGCTTATAACTCGAGAACCACTGAATCGATTTTAATAAAAAAAAAAAATCTACGGATAGTTTGATTCTTCCCATCAACTATAGGCTAAGTGAAATATGAGAGCGGGCGGAGCCGCGGGCACAGCTAGTATAATATGTATATCTCTCGCACTTGATGTCTTTTTTTGCTCAGTTCAAACTGGTACTTCGAACTGTGCGGTATACTTACGTGTAACAACAGCGTACGTACCAGTTGCAATATTGCCCGCAAGCGACGGAGCCAGCCACCACAGCCGCCGCCGTGTGGAGCGACAGATCACAATGAAGCCGCCCCGTCGTTCCCTCGCTGCGTCTTCTGCGAGTGCATCGCAAACTGCAAGCAACGCGGCTACACCTCCGGCGGCTACTGCACCATTAGCGGCTGCCAGTGTCTTCGATATTCCACAGTCTCGGAAGAAAATGTCTACAACGCAAATATTGTTTTTTTTTTTGTACTAACCGCTACATCTTATGGGTGGCGCCGCGCCACCCATAAGGTGTCTAGACGCCCATGGACATTCAGTCGCATGCGGGGGCTGCGAATGCCATGCCGGCCTGACAGGTGCCCATTCACTCCTTTCTTGAAGGACCCGAGACTGTACTTGGGGGGAAATATGTGGGCAGGGAGAGCGTTCCAGAGTTTACCGGAGCTGTTTATTGATGACTAGCTGCACACTAGCTGTAGGCTGTCAGCCTCGATAGTTCAGTGGTGCAGACAGTCAACTGTTGCTATTGAATGTTAAGCAACGCTGGGTGCGGTCAGTACTTGGATGGGTGACCGCTGACCGTTGGAGGCTGACCGAGGTTCGGATTCCTCGTAACACTGTAGGTCCTTTCCCTCCTAATCTTACTTGGTGGTAGGGTTTAACCCGCCCGGGTAGGTACCACCGCACTGAATGAAACGTCGGTCTAAACGGCTATGTAAATAGTTTGTGTTTTCCGACCAGTTCAGTGTAGTCGGCACGATCAAAGGGGGAAGCACTGACATGGCACCTAGTTCACCCGGTGTTATGGGCTAACATCACGGACGTTGTAGGTGATGTAGCCAACAGTGTCAGTTTCCATAAAAAAAAGGCATTTAACCAAGCTTAGATTTTAAAAAATCCAAACCAATATGGGTGGATGTGCCGACGGACCAATGGTACAGTCGACAGAGCCAAAAACACCTCTCCTCACAAAAGCGCGCTCAGATAGGCGCCATGACAGCAGATTTGCGAACTGTTGCTAGGTTGTCTAGCCCGTTGATGCGACGTTTGAATACACCCAGGTTAAAGGATTCGGGAAACACACTCGCCGGGAGACAGTTCCACACTCTGGCGGTGCGACAAAGATTTTAAAACGATTTTAAGAACCGATGGGTTCTCAAAAGCCCAATGTCAACAACAAAAGAGTGCTAAGTTTATCCGCGGCGAGTGTTCCGAAGATAGGTTGTATGGCAAGGAATAAGGGAAGCAACTTCCTCCGAGCAGCATCCACGATAGTACCTAAGCCGTTATATCATGTGCCGGAAAACGTCAGTGGAAACCCCGTGCGAATGGATTGATTAATTCTCGACTTATAAGCGAATACCGGAATCGACGACAACGCGTCGTTACAGATTATGCGCTATATTAGTTAGGAATTAGCTAAAACATGGCACGATCTTTTGATCTTGTAATTTATTTTCTTTAATATTTGAAAGAGGGATTTTACAGCGAGGAAGACGCAGCGCGGTCTGTTTTCGGAGAAAAACAGCCACCGATCGCTGTTCTGTGGATTCTACTTAAACTATCTAAATCTTATAGGTTGAGTATCTATTTCGAATTGTAGTCAAAGTTTCTTCTCGATATCTCAGGTTTTAACGTTCTTACTGTTTATTTATTAAGTAGGTATTTCATTAAGGATTTTATATCTTAAAAAAACGTATTTGTAAATGAGATATACATACCTAAATAGTTCAGAAAGCTGACAATGTTGCGAGCGAAGCTGCGAGCGAAGACCATCTATACATATAATAAAATCGTAGAGGTAAGAAAGTCTGTACATTGAATGTATTCGGAAAAAAACTAACCAGGGCGGCTTAAAATGAGATACTGAACATGTTAGAACAGTTTTTAAAATTTTTGTTTGTTTGTTTGTTTGTTTGTTTGTTTGTTTGTTTGTTTGTACGCGCATCACGCAAAAACCACTGAACGGAATTAGACGAAACTTTGTATAGTGGCAGTTTATATGCCGGGTTAACATAATACGTAAAAAAAAATAACAAAAATAAAAAAAAAATAACAATTATAAACATTATTGCGCTTTTAAAATCACGTAGTCCAAAGTACATAATTATATCTTGAGAACTGGCAGCAAATACAATTTGAATAAAATATTCATTCGAAATTTAAAAATAAGTAGATACAACGAAAATGACAGTTCTTCTTTTTTATAACTTGAACACAATAGTCTATACATATCTATTCTTTCTATACATATCATAAAATCGTAAATGCAAAAATGTCTATTTGTACGCGCATCTCGCAAAAACCACTGAACGGAATTTGACGAAACTTTTTATAGTGACAGTGTATATCCCGGATGAACATAATAATTAAAAAATATAATAAAAATCACGTAATCCAAAGTAAACGTAAAAAAACAATTTTAAATGCCATGTTGACAACGGAGAACTGTCATCTCGACGTGAGCTGGCCGGTGACAAATTGTTTGATAAATAAAAATAATAATTGAAAGTCGAAGTTATGTCGCTGTCATTGGTGCAATAAAATTTATATATCTGTTGCCCGCGGTTTCGCTCGCATGAAATTCGTATTAAAAAAAAAGAAAGTAAGTAACTAAAGGCGGGCCCGAAGGCGGATCTGCGCTCACGTAAACGATATTCTTTCTCGATGAAAGTAACTAAGGGCGAGGTGGAAGGCGGAGCTGAGTTCAGGAAGAAGAAAAACATTCTTGAAGAAAGTAAGTAACTAAGGGCGAGGCCGAAGGCCGAGCTCTATTCGGGAAGACCATAAACCTTCTCGAAGAAAGTAAGTAACTATGGGCGAGGCCGCAGGCCGAGCTGCGTTCAGGAAGAAGCTAAACCATCTCGAAGAAAGTAAGTAACTAAGGCGAGGCCGAAGGTCGAGCTACGTTCGGATTATTGAAAAACCATCTCGAAGAAAGCAAGTAACTAAGGGCGAGGCCGAAGGCCGAGCTGCGTTCAGGAAGAAGCTAAACCATCTTGAAGAAAGTAAGCAACTAAGGCGAGGCCGAAGGCCGAGCTACGTTCTGACAAATGATAAACCATCTCGAAGAAAGCAAGTAACTAAGGGCTAGGCCGAAGACCGAGCTGCGTTCAGGAAGAAGCTAAACCATCTCGAATAAAGTTAATTAATATTAAGATTGAGTTAATTTAATTTAAATTTTATTATAAAGTCCACGCTTCTAACGGTAAATATACCGTGCATTCTAGAACCTCGCGGTTATTCCCGGCTGGATGGCAAGAGGCTCGATGCTATCACCTTAGTGCCATAGACTAAGGGTAGTTCTTTGATGTGGGACGCCACTTTTGTTCTCACATTGGCTCCAAGTCACGTTAGGACATCTTCAAGAGCGGCTGGCGCGGCCGAGGCTGGGGCGGAGAGCCTCAAACGCAGCAAATATAGAAATATAATTCAAGATTTCGAATTTGTTGCGTTTGCGGTTGAAACCCTCGGTCCGTGGAGCAGTGAAGCCAAAAGAGGCTTGAGCTGGTTGACGCAACTGGTGTCCCGCCATCAAGGGCTTCATTCAAAGGGTAAGCCTTGCCATCCAGCGGGGTAATGCCGCAAGTGCTCTAAGAACATTTGAAAATGCCCGTTTTGATAGTTATTTTAATGTTTGTTAGGTAGGTTTAATTCTTTAGTTATTAATATTACTTTTTTATTTTTATGAAATAAATAGATTGAGTAAACGATATTATATTCTATCGAAGAAAGGAAGTCTTTAAGGGCGAGGCCCGAAGGCGGAAGAGGGTTTTTGGTTTACCTGAACGCAGCTCGGCCTTCGGCCTCGCACTTAGTTCCTTCCTTTCTTCCAGAAGGTTTATCGTCTTCCTGAACGCAGCTCGGCCTTCGGCCTCGCCCTTACTTACTTTTTTTTTTTTTTTTTTTTTTTTTTTTTTATGGAACCTGACACGGTTGGCTACATCACCTACAACATCCGTGATGTCAGCCCATAACACAGGGTGAACTTACTTCCTTTATTTGAGAAAGGTTTATCGTTTACCTGAAAGCAGCTCGGCCTTCGGCCTCGCCCTTAGTTAGTTACTTTCTTTGAGAAGGTTTATCGATTACCTGAACGCAGATCGGCCTTCGGCCTCGCCCTTAGTTACTTACATTCTTCTTTGGAATACGAATTTCACGCGAGCGGAGCCGCGGGCTCAGCTAGTCAATAATAAAGTACTCACACTGTATTTATATTTGGATTAAAGTGGAATAAATAATGATTTTGTACAATGAATAAATGATGGTGTACGATATTAATGTTTTAATTTATAACTGAAAACTTGACCCGCTGCTCAAATTACGTGAAAAAAAAGTTACAGGGAAAACAAAACCCGCGTGGGGTCGTTCCTTAAAAAGAATAGCCCCACTGCATCACTCCCCGTATGCACGTGCCCTTATGCACGACAAGTTAGCCACATCTCACCTTGGCACGGTCCTTCCACCGAGTCATGCAGCAGATGTCTTTGTCTACCCCACTGGGATACAGGCGTAACGCTATATATTATTTATGCAATATTTTCATGTAATGCCTAAGCTTTATAAAATGGTATAAAATAAGAATAAATCAAATAAACAGCCCAAACTTTAATCAACATTTTCATCATCAACTAGGTTTCTCAGTACCTATTTTATTAGATACCTACCTACCTATCACTCTACCCTATGCATAAAAGTTCCCAAGAAATAAATTACAGAAAACTCAATTTGACTGCAACTGATACAAGCGGTTCATTAATAAGTCCCGCAGATAGAGGCGATCAGCAAATATACCAGTACATTGCGGGGAAGGGGCGCGAAGGGGCGGCTAGGGGCGGGCGGGCGGCACTGTTGGGATAAAGAGGTGGAAGTTTGGCTGAATTGAAAACCGCCGGCGCATGAAGATCCCACCGACCACTCGCTCGGAACGCTCTCGTATTACGTGATCCGGGCTACGAGTGGGATACGCACGATATAGCGATGTCGGCGATTTTGAAAGGCGCTTTGAAGTGCCTGAGCAAGCCGCTTAGGTTAGGTTACTTTCTTTAAGATGGGTTAGATGAAATTAGATTGTACTGAGTTGGATTGGGTTAGATTAGATTAGATTTTTGCTCCAATTTCATTTATTAACTTATCAATAATTTTATATTATTATTCCGAAAGTACTATAATATATCTTACTCTTCGCCTTATTTTAGATTTGGCAATTTTGCAAAGTACATGATAAACCGATGAACGTCTGTACAAGGTGCTGAAATAAAATATAATATATTTCAGCATATAATATATAATTCAATATATAATATATTACCTACATAATATGTATTTAGGAAATTTAAGATTAACCGTATGTAGCTTCAAAAGTTGCAGCATAGATATTTAAAAGTTAATGGCAGACGAGAATACTAAAAACGGAAAATTTCAAGATAGTTACAATACAAAAAAAAAAAATACGAGAAACGAAACTTCTTTCTTGCGTAGATTCGCTTGTGAAATTGGCGATATAAGCTAGGAATATAGGAGTGGGGCTGATGGAGACGCCATGCTCGAACCTAAAACACGAATTCTAATTCTAATCAATGATCTGGTTGTCTTAACAAATGTGGGGCTCGTAATTACGGGACTTAATTAAGTCTAAGAAAAAAAGAAAGAAATTCCTACCATATTGACCTTTGTGATCCATTTGGACGTCTAAATAAAAATCTAATTAAGTTATATAATATCGACCACTTAGTTTAGGGACGCAGCAAAGCGTCTTTGCAATAATGAAACTAAGTGCGCCAAAAATCAAGGATGGGAGAGCTGATGTGTTATCCCTAGAGCCCGCACCCAGTTATACAAGTTTTTTTTAACATAAAACATAGTCTTTAAATGCTAAGTCGATTTAACGTAAGAACAGCTGAAGGCGGCAACACCGCGCGCCGGCCGCAGCTCCGCGCCGCAGCAGAAGTACGCGGTATGGTAATAACATTACCTAGTGCAAACCAAACTAGCTTTCGACCGAATTGAATAAAATAATATTTTGTATTACCAACACTTTGCCACCAGCTCTATGTTTTTATTACTTCTAACGAAAAATAAGATGGTCAAATGTATGAAAATGTTAACCCCATGCTGTATCCCGACAATCTGAGTAAGCAGAGTAATCGGTGCTGTGATGCAAGAAGTCCGGTAAATTACAGCACAACACCGACCACCATGTTTCGCAAAATATTCGGACAAAATACCCTATCAAGTAAGCAACTAAGCAGCAGCTTCGTAAGCCGTAATCACGAAGCTGCTGCACGACTCGTTGGAAGGACCGTGCCAAGGTGAGAGGTTGCTAACCTGTCGCTCTTTAGCACGCCTTATCACTTAGTAAACTTTTACGACATGAAAGGGGAGAGATGCAGTGGGGCTGTTCTTTTTAAGTACCGGCCCCACACATCATCTAAACAATGTTGCATTATTGAAGAAATTAGTACAAATTTAATCTATTCTAACATTCTACCTACCGTACGTACATGCCAGTGACATGTTTGGGCTAATTATTTCAGTTAATAACTTTCGACTAATTGGACAATTGGTATGAACAAATCCGTTGATTTGATCAGCCCGTTCATATTCTAGTTCGACCACACAATATCATCGCTTCGCTTATTTCAAATTTTGCTCTGTGTCAATATGAATCAATGTTAACACGCATCAAGAAAATGAATTGCGCTCATTATTACATGTTAGTTGAATTTCGTTTGAAATAATCTAAATGCATTTAGGAACAATAATAATTACTACACATCTACACAAGGTAGTTTTATTCCTATGTGCCTGAGTAAGTAACTTACATATATGCTAGGAGGAATGAAGGGAAGGTGAACCAGTAAATGCACCGAACACAATGAAGCCTGCCTAAGGGTTCGTTCGTTCGTTATTATGATTGCAAATACTTTCCGTGTTACGATAAAATATTGTAATAATTATTATTAAACGGTTTTATTTAGCTTGACCACAGATTACTTAATGGCTTGACTCCGTATATTTGTTTCTATCTTTGTTTCAAATCTTGCGACAACTTTTTCAACTACTTCTACTGAACCGATTTTTATGAAACTTTGCACACACATTGAGTTCTCGTGACAATACAATATTATGATAATTTCCACTTGGTAACGAGGGTCCGATGATGGAGTCAGGAGGTGGACAGTGGAACTCTTCAACCGTTACTAGTAACCCCCTCGAGTTTGGGCTCATTTGGTTTGTTTGGAAGAGTGTCCCATACTTCTACCAATACACTTGGTGACGAGGGTCTGATAATGGAGTCAGGAGGTGGACAGTGGAACTGTTCAACCGTTACTAGTAACCCCCTCGAGTTTGGGCTCATTTGGTTGGTTTGGACGAGTGTCCCATACTTCTACCAATACACTTGGTGACGAGGTTCTGATAATGGAGTCAGGAGGTGGACAGTGGAACTCTTCAACCGTTACTAGTAACCCCTTCGAGTTTGGGCTCATTTGGTTGGTTTGGACGAGTGTCCCATACTTCTACCAATACACTTGGTAACGAGGGTCTGATGATGGAGTGAGGAGGTGTACAGTGGAACTCTTCAACCGTTACTAGTAACGCCATCGAGTTTGGGCTCATTTGGTTGGTTTGGACGAGTGTCCCATACTTCTACCAATACACTTGGTGACGAGGGTCTGATGATGGAGTCAGGAGGTGGACAGTGGAACTCTTCAACCGTTACTAGTAACCCCCTCAAGTTTGGGCTCATTTGTTGGTTTGGACGAGTATCCCATACTTCTATCAATACACTTGGTGACGAGGGTCTGATGATGGAGTCAGGAGGTGGACAGTGGAACTCTTCAACCGTTACTAGTAACCCCCTCGAGTTTGGGCTCATTTGGTTTGTATGTACGAGTGTCCCATACTTCTACCAATACACTTGGTGATGAGGGTCTAATGATGGGGAGGTGGACAGTAGAACTCTTCAACTGTTACTAGTAACCCCCTCGAGTTTGAGCTCATTTGGTTGGTTTGGACGAGTGTCCCATTTCTACCAATACACTTGGTGACGAGGGTCTGATGATGGAGTCAGGAGGTGGACAGTGGAACTCTTCAATCGTTACTAGTAACCCCCTCGAGTTTGGGCTCATTTGGTTGGTTTGGACGAGTGTCCCATACTTCTACCAATACACTTGGTAATGAGGGTCTGATGATGGAGTCAGGAGGTGGACAGTGGAACTCCTCAACCGTTACTAGTAACCCCCTCAAGTTTGGGCTCATTTGGTTGGTTTGGACGAGTATCCCATACTTCTACCAATACACTTGGTGACGAGGGTCTGATGATGGAGTCAGAAGGTGTACAGTGGAACTCTTCAACCGTTACTAGTAACCCCCTCGAGTTTGGGCTCATTTGGTTTGTATGTACGAGTGTCCCATACTTCTACCAATACACTTGGTGATGAGGGTCTAATGATGGGGAGGTGGACAGTAGAACTCTTCAACTGTTACTAGTAACCCCCTCGAGTTTGAGCTCATTTGGTTGGTTTGGACGAGTGTCCCATTTCTACCAATACACTTGGTGACGAGGGTCTGATGATGGAGTCAGGAGGTGGACAGTGGAACTCTTCAATCGTTACTAGTAACCCCCTCGAGTTTGGGCTCATTTGGTTGGTTTGGACGAGTGTCCCATACTTCTACCAATACACTTGGTGATGAGGGTCTGATGATGGAGTCAGGAGGTGGACAGTGGAACTCCTCAACCGTTACTAGTAACCCCCTCAAGTTTGGGCTCATTTGGTTGGTTTGGACGAGTATCCCATACTTCTACCAATACACTTGGTGACGAGGGTCTGATGATGGAGTCAGAAGGTGTACAGTGGAACTCTTCAACCGTTACTAGTAACCCCCTCGAGTTTGGGCTCATTTGGTTTGTTTGGACGAGTGTCCCATACTTCTACCAATACACTTGGTGATGAGGGTCTGATGATGGGGAGGTGGACAGTAGAACTCTTCAACTGTTACTAGTAACCCCCTCGAGTTTGAGCACATTTGGTTGGTTTGGACGAGTGTCCCATTTCTACCAATACACTTGGTGACGAGGGTCTGATGATGGAGTCAGGAGGTGGACAGTGGAACTCTTCAACCGTTACTAGTAACCTCCTCGAGTTTGGGCTCATTAGGTTGGTTTGGACGAGTGTCCCATACTTCTACTAATACACTTCGTGACGAGGATCTGATTATGGAGGCAAGAGGTGGACTGTTGAACTTAAATAAAACAAAAATAATTATCAGATAGGAAGGGGGGGGGGGGGGGGGGGGAAGGGGGGGGGGGGTCAACTGTTATTGGTTCAATACTCGTGGGAACAACATGAAAGAAAAAAATTATAAAAAAAATCAAACTAAAAACGAATAAATAAAAAAATAGGTAAAAAAACTGTTAACGGTTTTATTAAAAAAAATCAGCTGTACAAAAAACTAGAAAATAATAAGGACACAAACCTGGGCCTTCTTAAGATTTTACGTCTGGGTAAAAAATCGTGCAATACTAGCGTGCTGTCTTCTCATGTCGCATGCCAAAGGGCACTTTGTGTCGCTGCGTCAGCGGAATCTATATACATATAATAAAATCGTAGAGGTGAGAAGTCTGTACATTGAATGTATTCGGAAAAAAACTAACCAGGGTGGCTTAAAATGAGATACTGAACATGTTAGAACAGTTTTTAAAATTTTTGTTTGTTTGTTTGTCTGTACGCGCATCACGCAAAAACCACTGAACGGAATTAGACGAAACTTTGTACAGTGGCAGTTTATATGCCGGGTTAACATAATACGTAAAAAAAAATTATAAAAATAAAAAAAAAATTACAATTATAAACATTATTGCGCGTTTAAAATCACGTAGTCCAAAGTACATAATTATATCTTGAGAACTGGCAGCAAATACAATTTGAATAAAATATTCATTCGAAATTTAAAAGTAAGTAGATACAACGAAAATGACAGTTCTTCTTTTTTATAACTTGAACACAATAGTCTATACATATCTATTCTTTCTATACATATCATAAAATCGTAAATGCAAATATGTCTATTTGTACACGCATCTCGCAAAAACCACTGAACGGAATTTGACGAAACTTTTTATAGTGACAGTGTATATCCCGGATGAACATAATAATTAAAAAATATAATAAAAATCACGTAATCCAAAGTAAAGGTAAAAAACTATTTTAAATGTCATGTTGACAACGGAGAACTGTCATCTCGACGTGAGCTGGCCGGTGACAAATTGTTTGATAAATAAAAATAATAATTGAAAGTCGAAGTTATGTCGCTGTCATTAGTGCAATAAAATTTATATATCTGTTGCCCGCGGTTTCGCTCGCGTGAAATTCGTATTTCAAAAAAAGAAAGTAAGTAACTAAAGGCGGGCCCGAAGGCGGATCTGCGCTCACGTAAACTATATTCTTTCTCGATGAAAGTAACTAAGGGCGAGGCGGAAGGCGGAGCTGAGTTCAGGAAGAAGAAAAACATTCTTGAAGAAAGTAAGTAACTAAGGGCGAGGCCGAAGGCCGAGCTCTATTCTGGAAAACCATAAACCTTCTCGAAGAAAGTAAGTAACTATGGGCGAGGCCGCAGGCCGAGCTGCGTTCAGGAAGAAGCTAAACCATCTTGAAGAAAGTAAGTAACTAAGGCGAAGCCGAAGGCCGAGCTTCGTTCTGATAATTGAAAAACCATCTCGAAGAAAGCAAGTAACTAAGGGCGAGGCCGAAGGCCGAGCTGCGTTCAGGAAGAAGCTAAACCATCTTGAAGAAAGTAAGTAACTAAGGCGAGGCCGAAGGCCGACCTACGTTCTGATAATTGAAAAACCATCTCGAAGAAAGCAAGTAACTAAGGGCGATGCCGAAGGCCGAGCTGCGTTCAGGAAGAAGCTAAACCATCTTGAAGAAAGTAAGTAACTAAGGGCGAGGCCGAAGGCCGTGCTCTATTCGGGAAGACCATAAACCATCTCGAAGAAAGCAAGTAACTAAGGGCGAGGCCGTAGGCCGAGCTGCGTACAGGAAGAAGGTAAACATTTTTGAAGAAAGTAAGTAACTAAGGCGAGGCCGAAGGCCGAGCTACGTTCTGACAAATGATAAACCATCTCGAAGAAAGCAAGTAACTAAGGGCGAGGCCGAAGGCCGAGCTGCGTTCAGGAAGAAGCTAAACCATCTCGAATAAAGTTAATTAATAATAAGATTGAGTTAATTTAATTTAAATTTTATTACTTTCCACGCTTCTAATGGCAAATATACCGTGCGTCCTAGAACCTCGCGGTTATTCCCGGCCGGATGGCAAGAGGCCCGATGCTATCACCTTAGTGCCATGGACTAAGGGTAGTTCTTTGATGTGGGACGCCACTTTTGTTCTCACATTGGCTCCAAGTCACGTTAGGACATCTTCAAGAGCGGCTGGTGCGGCCGAGGCTGGGGCGGAGAGCCTCAAACGCAGCAAATATAGAAATATAATTCAAGATTTCGAATTTGTTGCGTTTGCGGTTGAAACCCTCGGTCCGTGGAGCAGTGAAGCCAAAAGAGGCTTGAGCCTCTGCTGGTTGACGCAACTGGTGTCCCGCCATCAAGGGCTTATGTACTTCATTCAAAGGGTATGCCTTGCCATCCAGCGGGGTAATGCCGCAAGTGCTCTAAGAACATTTGAAAATGCCCGTTTTGATAGTTATTTTAATGTTTGTTAGGTAGGTTTAATTCTTTAGTTATTAATATTACTTTTTTATTTTTATGAAATAAATAGATTAAGTAAACGATATCGTATTCTATCGAAGAAAGGAAGTCTTTAAGGGCGAGGCCCGAAGGCGGAAGAGGGTTTTTGGTTTACCTGAACGCAGCTCGGCCTTCGGCCTCGCACTTAGTTCCTTCCTTTCTTCCAGAAGGTTTATCGTCTTCCTGAACGCAGCTCGGCCTTCGGCCTCGCCCTTACTTACTTCCTTTATTTGAGAAAGGTTTATCGTTTACCTGAAAGCAGCTCGGCCTTCGGCCTCGCCCTTAGTTACTTTCTTTAAGAATGTTTATCGATTACCTGAACGCAGCTCGGCCTTCGGCCTCGCCCTTAGTTACTTACATTCTTCTTTGGAATACGAATTTCACGCGAGCGGAGCCGCGGGCTCAGCTAGTAAGTAATAAATTGAGACTTTTAACAGACTAATATAAAAACGTGGGGCGTATAATATGCGTAATAAATAACATGCGCCCCACGTTTTTATATTAGTCTGTTAAACGTCTCAATTTATTACTTATTCCGCTGACGCAGCGACACAAAGTGCCCTTTGGCATGCGACATGAGAAGACAGCACGCTAGTATTGCACGATTTTTTACCCAGACGTAAAATCTTAAGAAGGCCCAGGTTTGTGTCCTTATTATTTTCTAGTTTTTTGTACAGCTGATGTTTTTTTTCTAGTTTTTTGTACAGCTGATGTTTGTTAATAAAACCGTTTAACTTAAAAGTTTTTTTACCTATTTTTTTTTTTATAAGTAAATCGGCATGGTGGCTGTGCCTAGGAGTCCATAAGGAGTCCTAAGAAGGATATCATATATCCCACAATATATCCCACGAATAACACAACTCGTATTGAGGTGCAATGCCAGCCACAAAACGGAGAAAATGGTTATGTTTTTTTTTATTTGATTGTAAGCTTGACATAATGGCGCCGAGGCACCCATGAGGTGTCTAACGGCGCCCATGGACATTTAATGAATTAATTTCTTATTTTAATCCCTCCTTGCATTTTTTTCTATTAACTAAAATTAGGACAATAAATTGTATAATTGTATAATTATTATACAATAAATTGTGTCACTAGAAAATAAAACGATTACGTAGATCGACGCATATTTTAATTTAAAAAGTATAATTTCAATCAAAGCACAGTGAATATTAATTTAGCATTAGAACGAATATAAGGAGATCTAAACATTTCTACATATAAGTGGTTGTACACTGATATAAAAAGTTAAATTACAAATTAAAAAAAACCCCGACCCTTAAAAAGTCTAAAATAAATTCCCTTTACTTACTTAAAGGAGTCGGAGGACCGCTAAGTAAATACCCGCGCAGCTCTGACTTTTTATATGTTATTTATTTGACGGTCCCCCGACTCCTTTGAGTAAGTGAATACAAATTATTTTAGACTTTTTAAGGGTCGGGCTTTTTTAAATATGTATTTTTACTTTTATTTCAAGCTTTTTTTAAAAAACCGCACGCAAATGATAATTAATTTTTTGATTACTCTAATTACTTGATTACTTGATTACAAACATAGCTAAGAGCCATCCCGATTAAACCAGCTTAATGTCTATCTAATCTAATAAAAAAACCGCATCCAAATCGGTCCATCCGTTTAGGAGTAACTATGCCACAGACAGACACACCCATACACACATAAGTTAAACTAATACTTTTTGCGTCGGGGGTTAAAAATAAATTATAACAATATCCCGTGCCCAGCTGCACTCTCAACTTACATATTATGTACTATGGCCTCAGTGATAGCAATTAATTTCTACTAACATTTATATGGATTTGTTTGAAATATGAATACATCATGAACTGTAAATCTAATACTTCAACATAATCTCAATCACAATGTTTGCCGAAGCAGGAGGTACAAAGATGGAGCACGGTTTCTTCAGTTTTCTTAGCGGTAGCAATAGCAGAGCGTCGCGCTGCGGCACCTTCCGTAGCGGTACCCGCGCTTGAGACATGCATAGTCGCAGGCGACGTTCGTACACTTGCGCTCCGCGACCGGTATCTGGAGGCCTCCGTCCAGGTCGGGAGTTGCCGATACCTCCACCAACACTGCCGGTGCCGCTGGATCAACGTCTGGAAAACGAAAATAAATTAATAATTAATTAGTACAGCCAGTGTAGGGTCTGAGCAGTAGGGTCGAAAGTAATCGAACTCGGGAAAATTTTTCGGATTTAGATTTGGATTAGTCCTGCCTGAACGCGAGCGGAGCTAATCTGACGTAACTGAACTCGTACGAATTTAATTAATCTTCAAAAACTGTAAGAAATAGGTAGATATATCGGAGCAAACATTGTGAGCATTGGCTTTTAAAAACACAATACAATACAAACAATAAGAATATTAATTTAAATTAAGTGTTTGCGAAATAAATGGATATCTATCAGTATCTCTATATTGATCCAGCAATAATTTGTAATCTGTCAGCGTCTCTTTTATCCAGAATTTTTTTTTAAATAAACAATTTTTTATAATAGAGAGCCGCCACGCAAGCCACTGCAACCGCGAGAATGACACAGAGCAGCAGTCCACAGACCTTCATCTTGTTATTGAATGTGTTAAGTAGTACTTGTACTCACCATCAGGAGCGGCCGCCACGCAAGCCACAGCAACCGCGAGCATGACACAGAGCAGCAGTCCGCAGGCCTTCATCTTGTTGTTGAATGAGTTAAGTAGTACTTGTACTCACCATCAGGAGCGGCCGCCACGCAAGCCACAGCAACCGCGAGCACGACACAGAGTAGCCGTCTACAGGCCTTCATCTTGTTATTGAATGTGTTAAGTAGTACTTGTACTCACCATCAGGAGCGGCCGCCGTGCAAGCCACAGCAACCGCGAGCACGACACAGAGCCGCAGTCTACAGGCCTTCATCTTGTTGTTGAATGTGTTAAGTAGTAGATACTTGTACTCACCATCAGGAGCGGCCGCCACGCAAGCCACAGCAACCGCGAGCACGACACAGAGCAGCAGTGCACAGGCCTTCATCTTGTTGTTGAATGTGTTAAGTAGTACTTGTACTCACCATCAGGAGCGGCCGCCACACAAGCCACAGCAACCGCGAGCACGACACAGAGCAGCAGTCTACAGGCCTTCATCTTGTTTTTGAATGTGTTAAGTAGTACTTGTACTCACCATCAGGAGCGGCCGCCGCGCAAGCCACAGCAACCGCGAGCACGACACAGAGCAGCAGTCCGCGGGCCTTCATCTTGTTGTTGAATGTGTTAAGTAGTACTTGTACTCACCATCAGGAGCGGCCGCCGTGCAAGCCACAGCAACCGCGACCACGACAGACAGTAGCAGTCCGCAGGCCTTCATGTTGTTGTTGAATGTGTTAAGTAGTACTTGTACTCACCATCAGGAGCGGCCGCCGCGCAAGCCACAGCAACCGCGAGCACGACACAGAGCAGCAGTCCGCGGGCCTTCATCTTGTTGTTGAATGTGTTAAGTAGTACTTGTACTCACCATCAGGAGCGGCCGCCGTGCAAGCCACAGCAACCGCGACCACGACAGACAGTAGCAGTCCGCAGGCCTTCATGTTGTTGTTGAATGTGTTAAGTAGTACTTGTACTCACCATCAGGAGCGGCCGCCACGCAAGCCACAGCAACCGCGAGCACGACACAGAGCAGCAATCCGCAGGCCTTCATCTTGTTGTTGAATTGGTATGTGTAGTGTGATGTTGGTTCTGATGAGCAACACTGCGATTTATTATTTGTAGTACCACTTCAACAGTATATATATTGCTTCTAAAACTAGGTCTTAGATAGTACAATGTAATTTTTCCAAATTCTAACAATAGGTTCTTATCTAAATCGCCGCTTCCGCATGCTTTCAAAGAGGGCATAGAAATAAAATTATTATCTAAGGCAAAATACGTGGGAAGACCCAACCCAGGTAATCGGATGTTAAGAAGTTTAGGAAAGCCTTAGTAATAATAAACGTAGTCCCTGCCCATCTATTTCCTCCCGAGTACAGCCTGGGATTTTTCAAAAGGGGCGTGAAAAGGCTCCTGTCAGGCCGGCATGGCATTCGCAAACCCCGTGCATCATAGAATGTCCATGGATATCGTTAGACACACTACTTCGTGCTATTCATAAAAAATATTGTAACAAATTGCGGCCTATTTATTATTACAAATCTGCTAGGCTAGCCAATAATGTTCAAGGAATAATTATTCCTTTCTAACTTATCGATGCCATTTTCTTTTACAAAGAAATATTTTTTAAGTAATTGGTAGTAGCATGTCAACGAAGTCATAGGTGAGAATGAGTGACCTATGGACTTTTTAAATCGATTCTGTTAAATTTGTGGGATAACATTTTCAACCGACTTCCCAAAAGGAGGAGGTTATCAATTCGAGTGTATGTTTTTTATTTTTTTGTATGTTTGTTACGCGATTTCTCCGTCAATTGAGGGCCGATTTAGAAAGTTCTTTTTTTGTTTGTTAGGTCATACTTCCGAGGTGGTCCCATTTCAATTTTATCGAAATTGGTTCAGCGGTTTTCGAAAAATCAACATAATACTATGGTATGTGGTTACCTTCAGCAAAACTTGTGATGTGGTCGTTTTCAGCAATTTTCAGTTCGATAAATTACTATGGTGTGTGGTTACTTTCAGCAAAACTTTTGTGATGTGGACTTATTCAGCAATTTGCAGTTTGACACATATGGCGAATAATTCTGTACCACTTTAACCGATTTCGATTATTCGATTTCGATTATTCTTTTTTATGTAATATTACTAATAATATTACTAAAAAGAATGAAATAAAATCAGTTTTAAAAATATAAAACCGAATTCCAAAAAAAAAAAAAAGAACTAAAAAATATTAAATCAATCAATATCAACAATATCAATCAATCAATCAATCAATACTAATATATATATATATATATTATATATATTATATATAGGGTGTTACGATGACCATGTCATTAACTTCGGGAGGGTTACATAGACACTCAAATAAACACGTTACGCAAAAAAAATATATATGTTTATAGTATTACTTTTCGAGAAATTTAACAAAACATGTTAGCTACCTAAACATTAACCTGTGTGTAACAGTAGGTAACTTGCATTGTACGGGGTCAATGACCGTACTATGTTCAAACGCAGAACGGCTGTTTGTTGTAAGTAAGTCACAAGGTCACTATGATTGGTTTTTACAGCTACTTATTAGATTTAATTTTTTTGTTAGGAGAAAAAATGCTCCTATAAACATATGTTTTTTTCTTACGTAAAGTGTTTATTTCAGTGTGTATGTAAACCTTCCGAAGTTAATGACATGGTCAGCGAAACACCTTAAATATATATATATATATTATATATATATATATTATATATATATATTATATATCTAATAATAAATCTGTAAGAGATGGTCATGGAGTAAGTTACTTTGTTTTAGGAAATATTGAGTTTGTAGCCTCTATGTATGATACTAAAGCTAAATTGACGATTTTTAGAAATCTTTTCCGTATGTATGTATGTATGTTCCGCCATAACTCTTAAAACGATCATCTGAATTCGATGAAACTTTGTACAAGCACATTTTACTATACGGGACACAGGATAGGCTTACTAAAATTCATGTCCGGCTACGCTAAGATGTGGCTCCCATACAAATCGAATTGTTCCAAGCGCCGAAATAAAGGGCGGCGCGGCGCGGCGTCACTTAGGTCTTAAATTTCAAACATTAGATTTTTTATAATTATTATTCTTCTATGTAGCTACTTTTGCTGTTAACCTGTTAAGTCTCCATGGTTCCCACACGGGAACAACTGGCACCTACGCCGGCTCCCGCGGTGACCTTTCGGTCACAAGATTTATGCGCAATTTACGGCCGCACTATTTGGTCAAATTCACTTAATTTTTCCCTGATCCTCTCTTGACTGCCTGATCCTGTCTTGAAAGGATGAGAACCCTGTCTCCAAGACACAATAATATTGCCTATGGAAACAATAACTAGCCGTCAGTGGACACTTTGATAATCTGTCCGTGTGCGTATTTTTCAAGTAAGAGCGTCCCGTGAAAATAATGTTTATAAGTGTATTCAAGTGCACCTATGAGCTAAAGGTTAGTAAATAGTGTTATTTATTAGGTATTCTACCAATAGAAGATGCATTACGAGTTCGGTTGGCGACAAAAGTCATATTTTTCGTCGCTCAAAAATGTGTGTTTATTTTTGTATGAAATATGTAAACATTGACTTTGAGGGCATATTTTTCATGGAAATATACCTTATTTTTCCAATTTTATTCGCATTATTATAACAACATACGATCAGTTGCAAAATAAAAGAAGGTTTAGTTCAAATAATATATTTATAAAAGTGGAAAAAAAATGGAACGCGCGTGCCATCTGGGAGCTTACGGAATGTCCCAGGATCTTCATGTTGAACATCCGATTTCGCCGATTTCTGTAAAAAAAACGTATATTATACTTTACTATTTCTAAAAGTATGTTTCTTTACGAGTATTCTGATATAAATATTGTAAAGGTATGTTTTGAATTTATTTTATAATGAATTTTTCAAAATTTTTTTGGGATTTTTTTTTCTAACTAAAATATCTGGTACTTCTAAAACAAGGTAAGCATCACTGTTTCACATGGATTTTAGGAAATTTTCTAGGCTTTCTAGGACAGAAGAGTTTATAGATCTAACTTTATTAGTTTCCGAAATATCTGCGTTTATGTCGAGGTCGGCGCTCATGTGCGCGCGCGCCGCCCGCGGGCCACGCCCATGCGGGATTATGCGGTTCGGGCATATTATAACGCGGGAGTCAATAGGTGGCCAAAATGTACTTACTTAATTAATTTTACCTGAGAAATGTTTATTCAGAATTTGCACATATTGATATAAAAATGTACTTAGTGAATTTTAGCACAGAGAGATCTCTATTAAGAACTAGCTTTTGCCCGCGGCTTCGCTCGGGTGAAATTCGTATTTCAAAGGAAGAAAGTAAGTAACTAAGGGCGAGCTGGGTTCAGGTAAACGATAAACCGTCTCGAAGAAAGTGAGTAACTTTTTGAGGCCGAAGGCGGAGTTGCGTTCAGGAAGATGATAAACCTTCTCGAAGACAGTAAGTAACTATGGGCGAGGCCGTAGGCCGAGCTGCGTTCAAGAATAGGATAAACCATCTTTAAGAAAGTAAGTAACAAAGGGCGAGGCCGAAGGCCGAGCTGCGTTCAGGATGAGGGTAAACTTTTCGAACAAAGTAAGTAACAGAGGGCGAGGCCGAAGGCCGAGCTGCGTTCAGGAAAACGATAAACCTTCTCGAAGACAGTAATTAACTATGGGCGAGGCCGAAGGCCGAGCTGCGTTCAGGAAGAGGATAACCTTTTCGAAGAAAGTAAGTAACAGAGGGCGAGGCCGAAGGCCGAGCTGCGTTCAGGAAGACGATAAACCTTTTTGAAGACAGTAAGTAACTATGGGCGAGGCCGAAGGCCGAGCTGCGTTCAGGAAGAGGATAAACCATCTTTAAGAAAGTAAGTAACAAAGAGCGAGGCCGAAGGCCGAGCTGCGTTCAGGAAGAGGATAACCTTTTCGAAGAATGTAAGTAACAGAGGGCGAGTCCGAAGGCCGAGCTGCGTTCAGGAAGACCATAAATCTTCTCGAAGAAAGTAACTTCTTTGTTACTTACTTTCTTCGAAAAGGTTTATCCTCTTCCTGAACACATCTCGGCCTTCGGCCTCGCCCATAGTTACTTACTGTCTTCGAGAATTTATCGTCTTGCTGAACGCAGCCCGCCCTTCGGCCTCGCCTATAGTTACTTACTTTCTTCGAAAAGGTTTATCGTCTTCCTGAACGCAGGTCGGCCTTCGGCCTCGCCCTCTGTTACTTACTTTCTTCGAAAAGGTTATCCTCTTCCTGAACGGAGCTCGGCCTTCGGCCTCGCCCATAGTTACTTACTTACGGTCTTCGAGAAGCTTTATCGTTTTCCTGAACGCAGCTCGACCTTCGGCCTCGCCCTCTGTTACTTACTTTCTTCGAAAAGTTTACCCTCATCCTGAACGCAGCTCGACCTTCGGCCTCGCCCATAGTTACTTACTTTCTTCGAAAAGGTTATCCTCTTCCTGAACGCAGCTCGGCCTTCGGCCTCGCCCATAGTTACTTACTGTCTTCGAGAAGGTTTATCGTCTTCCTGAACGCAACTCAGCCTTCGGTATCAAAAAGTTACTCACTTTCTTCGAGACGGTTTATCGTTTACCTGAACCCAGCTCGCCCTTAGTTACTTACTTTCTTCCTTTGAATTACGAATTTCACGCGAGCGAAGCCGCGGGCAAAAGCTAGTTTCAAATAAAAATATAAAAACCGCCTTCAAAAATGTAAGAAATAAAAACCCAAAAAAAAAAAAACGAACCCTAGAGTTGAAGTCGGTGCTAAAGCAAGCAAAAATGATGCATGAAAGAAAACATGAGTGGATGATATCCTTTCTGATTTGTGTAGCCTTTTTAGCACCGCCTTCAACTCTTGGGTTAGTTTTTTTTTAGGTTTTTATTTCTTACATTTTTGAAGGCGGTTTTCATATTTTTATTTTAAATAGTTTTTTAGTTCTACTTTTTTTTGGAAGTCGGTTTTATGTTTTTTAAAACAGTTTTTTATAATACGTGATGTATAGAATATAGTAATGTTCCGTCCCTATCCACACAATATTTGTGCACACATCAGAAGTTAAAAGAATGTAACATACCGCGATTGCAACGTTCGATAACGGTCGTAGGGGAGGGTCAATCAGTTTTTTTTAAATTACTAAGTATATTAATTAGTAGAGTAATGAAAGGGTGAGACGAAGTCACACCAATCGTCGCTGCAAGATTTACTTGTATGTATGTATGTATATATTATTTATTGGACACCAATTTATAAAAATTTGGTACAACAGGCGAGCTTAATGCCGCGAGGTATTCTATTCTAACTAACCTTTGGGATGTGGGAGAAGTACATGCAGGCGACCAAGAATAGTTTGTGTTTAATTAATACAAACTATACGTTTTTAAATTA
Source organism: Nematopogon swammerdamellus (assembly GCA_946902875.1). NCBI lineage: Eukaryota > Metazoa > Arthropoda > Insecta > Lepidoptera > Adelidae > Nematopogon > Nematopogon swammerdamellus. The sequence goes on along the minus strand of OX336337.1, from coordinate 19,628,769 downwards.
AGTGTAAAAATATTATGGTCACTTCTTTACTTATTCGAAAATGAATCATCGTCTCCTAAAAACCTAATTTGAAAGCAAACAAAAATTTTTTACCAAAACACTTTCTAGTAATTTAGATAAGGCGCTTAATCTGATGATCTCTTTTCAAACATCAGGAAGTGAATGATTTGTGGAAATGCGATACTGCTATATCTATGTATGTCGTCTTTGTTTAAAAAATGGTTAAAAGTGGAGGGCTGGTGCAGCTGATCATAAATTGTGGCGTTCTACCTTAGAGCGAACAACAAACGTTAACAAGTACTACTACATACATTCAACAACAAGATGAAGACCTGCGCACTGCTGCTCTTTGTCGTGCTCGCGGTTGGCGTGGCTTGCGTCGCGGCCGCTCCTGATGGTGAGTACAAGTACTACTACACACGCTTAACAATGTGAATGTCTGCGGATTGTTGCTCTGTGTCATGCCCGCCGTTGCTGTGGTTTCCGAGTTTGAGACGCCACACCATAGTTTTTTATTTAGTTGCCAAACTCCTATCTGTAAAATTGGCTGTGACTGAGGCTCCAACCTCGAGTACAGCCACCCAGTTCGGGAGCAAAAAAAAAGTTTTACACGCCGTTTTGTTGCATCCCTTTTCGTTTATGTTTACTTTTTTTTCCGAACTTTCTGCATTATTTCTCAAAATATTTCTGAATCTTCACCTATCTGAATCACATCCTAGCGGCCGCACCGCTATGGTGTGGAACTGTCTTCCGACCAGTGAATTTTCCGAATCCTTTAACCTGGGGGTCTGCAAGCGGCCTAACAAGAGGCTAGAAAGCCCCGAAACAGTCCTGCGTGATGTTGCATCTAATGGAGCGTGGTTTCGTCCGCGAGGAGAGGTGAATGTGTCTCCCTAGACTGCACCATTTGCACAGCCACTCATGTTGTTTCACAAAAATAAAATGTAATCATCTTCTCATTTAGGATGTGATGTTGTTGGCGATGTTGAATGTTTAGATTTGTATTTTGTTTTCACAGAGGTTTCCCCGGCCGTAGCACCGGCAGAGGTGCCGGGAACTCCTGACATGGACGGGGGCCTCCAGATACCGTTCCCGGAGCGTAGTTGCACCCGAGCCGTCTGCACCAATAGGTGTCGCCTGCTCGGGTACCGCTACGGAGTCTGCCGCACCGCGAGGCTCTGCTATTGCTACCGCTACTATCGCTGCTACTACGTATAGACCGAAGGAGCCCGGCTCCATCTACCCCTTTTTGCTTGTGTGTCATCCTAACGTCGAAAATTAGCAAGAACCTTCTAAGCAGTAAATCAGAAAGTAATTTTAAGGCAAAATCCTAATCCATAAGTATGTGATAAGAATAACAAATAAAATATGCTATCTAAATAAAGCTATTGCTACCATACAAAGAGAAACGTAACGAAGCGGAAATAAATGGAGAGGATTATTAATTGAAGTATAGTTGTACATATTTCATAACAATAATAATAAATAAGGATATAAGGTTTTTATATCACATACTGGGTTCTATTTCTAGGTTCTCTGCATCACATTGTTCATTTTCCAAATATAAATTTTGTTACATAAACTGATCGTTTTATTTTGTATTTATCTTTATTATTATCTAGCAACTATTTGAAAAAAAAAATACCGTTACCCGGAACTGCGGTAGTGTGCTTAATTTTGAATTAATACTTATGGGATCGCTCTGGTGTCTGTATGTCTGTCTGTTGGTCACACGCAGAATATCTCCGGACCTACTGAACCCATTTCGATGAAAATGACGCCAAATGACGAATAATTTTTGACGCTAGATATATTATAGATAAGTTTGTCTAATAGTATTTTAGGGGGTAGAGCTGTTCGCTTCCGTGACACCTCAAGGTCCTTAAGTCACACCTGCCTCCTGGGTGGTGCCAAATGAACAGCAATGTGGGAGATCTTCGGATCGGCTGGGTTCGCCACCACACCCCGGGAGAAACAATTACACCTCCATAACAGTTCGCTGTGTTCCGGTGTACTTCCCGGGGACCCAGTAGCAGGTGGAGTTGGCTGTGGTGAGGAGTAGGTCAGTGATCCCGACGCGGATTCGCTGTTCAGAGGTCAGCACGGTTGACAGGGAGACCCGGTGAAACGGTTATTCCGCTGGCCGCCCGCCGGGTAGTACAGGAGCCCAATCGCGTCTAACCAACGCGAGAAGCTGCCTCGGTCAACCGGCGCATAATCCCGTAGTGGTCCATTGTGCCGGTGACCGGAGCAGGGGTCCCGGCGGCCACTTCCGGGGGGGACCGCGGGCCCTTCCGTCTCCCGTGTCGGCGCAACACTAACCTGAGCAGTAAGCGATGAAGCCAGGGTCCACGCTTTGCCCGTGAACCACGACAGCCACCCTTTCATGCTCTTTCCCTCCCTCTTAATCCAATCCTCCTCGGCAGTTTTGTCAGCCTCGATAGCTCAGTGGTGCAGACAGTCAACTGTCGCTATTGAATGTTAAGCAACGCTGGGTGCGGTCAGTACTTGGATGGGTGACCGCTGACCGTTGGAGGCTGACCGAGGTTCGGATTCCTCGTAAAACTGTAGGTCCCTTCCCTCCTAATCTTACTTGGTGGTAGGGTTTAACCCGCCCGGGTTGGTAACACCGCACTGAATGAAACGTCGGTCTAAACGGCTATGTAAATAGTTTGTGTTTTCCGACCAGTTCAGTGTAGCCGGCACGATCAAAGGGGGAAGCACTGACATGGCACCTAGTTCACCCGGTGTTATGGGCTGACATCACGGACGTTGTAGGTGATGTAGCCAACCGTGTAGTTTCCATAAAAAAAAAAAAAAAAAAAACATGACAGGAAAAGGAACAGCAAAAAAAGTTCAATCAGCAGTGCACACCCCTACAGAACTATTTAGCGTCGACTCGACCAACGTGCGGGGGTTGCACACCAATCTGAATACCGTCCATCACCACCTCGAGACGAAGAAGCCGGCCTTGCTTTTCATGACGGAATCTCAAATATCTCGCCCTGCCGACACTTCTTACCTGCACTACCCCAGCTACACCCTGGAAGAAGCCTTTCGCTCGCGAGCCGGGGTTTGCTTGTTTGTCAGGACGGATATTTGCTGTCGTCGCCTGCGCTGCCTTGAGGACTCCGAGCTATCAGTACTTTGGGTCCACGTGGATCTAGGAACGGTCTCGCGGGTGTACGCCTGTCTATACAGGTCGCACTCTGGCGATGCAGAGACAGCTCGGTTATTTGAGTACCTGAGTGGAGCGGCAGACAAAGTCCAAGAGCGGTTCCCCACCGCAGATTTGGTTCTTCTTGGAGACTTCAATGCCCATCACGAGGCATGGCTAGGCTCCAGAAGAACTGACTTTGCGGGGAGAGCCGCCTACGACTTCGCCCTGACGCATGACCTGTCTCAACTGGTAGACCAGCCCACCAGGCTGCCATATATGGACGGCCATGAACCCTCCCTGCTGGATCTTCTGCTGACGACGAACCCCACTGGATATAAGGTCGCAGTGAGAGCATCGCTGGGTTCTTCTGATCATTGTTTAGTGGGGTCCACGGTCCCATCGTCGCCTCCTCAGTCCCGTACTGGAGGAACGCGTCGAATTTGGCACTACGCGTCAGCAGATTGGGATAGGATGCGAGAACACTTCGCATCCTACCCTTGGAGAAAGATCTGCTACAGTTCGGACGATCCGTCGCAATGCGCTAATAGCGTTGCCGAGGTGGTTCTGGGGGCAATGGAAATGTTTATTCTCAGCGCCTCTATCTACCTCGGTGGTAAAAGCCAACCATGGTCCAGCCGCGACTGTGCTGATGCTGTCGCAGCTAAATGCGCAGCTTATCGTGCATAGTCGCGCGCTCGTGCCGGACGTGATTCGAACGTATCCGAACTGAAGAAGGAATACAACCGCCTCTCCAGATCCTGCAAAAGTGTTATTGCCAGGGCCAATTTTGACCACATCGGCAGAATCGGCGATAGACTGAACCAGCACCCAACTGGGAGCCGTGAGTTCTGGTCTCTCGCCAAATCTGTCGAGTCGAATTTCTGCCGCTCCTCTCTTCCACCTCTGCAGTGTCCTGGAGGCTCACTTGCCCACTCCGGAAAGGAGAAAGCCGACTTACTGGTATCTCTCTTTGCGGGGAACTCCTACCTGGACGATGGGGGTGCCACTCCCCCATCCATACCTAGGTGTGAGAACTCCATGCCGGAAGTGCAGTTTCGACAACGGACTGTACGGGCGGAGCTTCTCTCCCTAGACGTCAGGAGAGCGAGTGGGCCAGATAGGATTCCTGCATTGATGTTAAAAAGTGTGCTCCCGAGCTGGCTCCAGTGCTGACGCGCCTATTCCGTTTCTCCTACTCCAATGGCCGTGTGCCAGCGGCCTGGAAATCTGCGTTTGTGCATGCGGTCTCCAAAAAGGGTGACCGCTCAAACCGTCAAACTACCGATCTATAGCGATTACCTCCCTTCTCTGTAAGGTGATGAAGCGCATTATCAATGCGCAGCTCATGAAGTACTTAGAGACGAATGATCTCATCAGCGATCGGCAATACGGCTTCCGGCCAAAACGATCTGCTGGTGATCTCCTAGCGTACGTCGCTCACCTTTGGGGGGAATCGCTTGACGGTCATGGTGAATCCTTGGCACAAGTCGCTCTTGGGCAAATTGCCGGCTTACGGACTTCCTTCTGGCCTGTGTGACTGGGTCGCCGACTTCCTACATGGGCGTAGAATTCAGGTCCTAGGGGACGGTTGCTCGTCGGACGCCATTTTTTGTGAACGCCGGCGTACCACAAGGATCTGTGTTGTCACCCACGCTGTTTCTTCTGCATATCAATGATATGCTGTCTCTGGGCAACATACATTGTTATGCAGATGACAGTACGGCACACGGATCCTACACCAGTCACCCTTCAGCCAGTCGGGATATTGTGGATGAGAAGAGGCGAAGACTTGTGTCTGAGCTCGAACACACACTCGGCTCTATTTCCGAATGGGGCCGTAGCAATTTGGTCGAGTTCAACGCTTCCAAGACACAAGTTTGCGCGTTCAGTGCGAAGAGAGCGGCGTCCACACCGGCTCCTTCATTCCAAGGCACGTCGCTTAAATTAAGCGAACACCTCGGGGTCCTCGGAGTCGAACTGTCGCACGACCTGAACTTTCGTCGCTATATAGAGGGGAAGACCAAGCTGGCTGGTTTTAAAAAAGCTGGGCGTACTCAATAAGGTGCGACGGTACTTCACGCCGACCCAAAAGCTGCTTTTGTATAAATCGCAGATCAGGTCCTGCTTGGAGTACTGCTCGCACCTGTGGGATGGCTCTGCCAAATACCAGCTTGCGCCTTTGGACTCGATCCAGCGTCGTGCCGTGCGACTAGTGGGTGACTCCGAAGTGTCGCGCGATCTAGAGCCACTGCAACACCGTAGGGATGTCGGCTCCCTAAGTGTGTTCTATCGCTTATTCCATGGGGAGTGCTTGGAGGAGCTGTTTAACGCAATCCCGCCGTCCCCTTTCCACCTCCGCTCCACACGCACTGGGCAGGGATTGCATCCCTATACGCTGAACTTACCGCGGATGCGTACTAATCGATTCTGCAGATCTTTCCTCTACAGAACCGATAAACTCTGGAACGCTCTCCCTGCTCATATATTCCCCCCCAAGTACAATCTCGGATCCTTCAAGAGGGGCGTGAATGGACACTTGTCAGGCCGGCATGGCATTCGCAACCCCCGCATACGACCGAATGTCCATGGGCGTCGTTAGACACGTTATGGGTGGAACCGCGCCATATGTCGCGCTCTCAATAAAAAAAAAAGTACAGGGTACCCCAAAATGTGAACCAAAATGTTTTTTTTGTTTTTTTAAATAAATCAAATGTCATGTCATTATATAGATACCTATTGTTTAGGCCATTTCAAAAATATATAACTTTGCTATAATCAATAAGTTTACTTTAACAAAAATTTCGTTTAAAAGTTAACAAAAAACTGCAGTTTTGTCGCTGTTTGAAAATTCTGAAAAAAATAAACAATATAGGTACTCTTATGTAGTTGTGCAAAAAACTATTCATTTTCATGAAAATGTCATACATTTGGAGATAAAGTTAAATGTATGAACAGCCAAAATTTCAATTTTTCGCGTGACTTTTTGGTTACTGCTCAAACCACCAATAATGTAGCGTTATGTATGATTATAGCTTAACCATCCTGAGAAGTAACGAAATGTAACCGTGATGTGAACCGTATATAATTCGATAAAGTGGTTCTCGAGTTATAAGATTATTTCATATATATAAGCTTTATTTATTAGGATTATCTACCAAACGAAGTCATTTATATGGCACCTAGGTACGACAGAAAAAATATGCTTTGGTCGTGCCGGCTACACTGAACTGGGCGGAAAAAAAGAAGGATTTACATACCAAAATGTAAGAATGAAAAGCATAAATATGTAAATGGATAAAGTGGTTCTCGAGTTATAAGGACATTCATATATAATATGCCCATGGACATTCGGTCGTATGCGGTATTTTGCGGGATCTGAGACTGTACAAGTACAGTATAAAAGGGATATGGGCAGGGAGAGCGTTCCAGAGTTTAACGGTTCTGTAGAGGAAAGATGAGCAGAACTGATTGGCACGCATCCGCTATAAGTTAAGCGTGTAGGGGTGCAACTAGTTGATCATTCTAACTGTGCGGTACTTTAGTATACTTACGTGTAACAACAGCTTACGTAGCAGTTGCAATATTCATCCAAAATATTTTCCCGCAGCCGACGGAGCCAGCCACCACAGCCGCCCGTGTGGAGCGACAGATCACAATGAAGGCGCCGCCGTTCCCTCGCCGCGTCTTCTGCGAGTGCATCGCAAACTGCAAGCAACGCGGCTACACGTCCGGCGGCTACTGCACCATCCGCGGCTGCCAGTGTCTTCGATATTCCACCGTCTCGGAAGAAAATATCTATAACGCAAATATTGTAGTTTATTGATGACTAGCTGTAGGCATATATATAACCATGCTCTTTTTAATTTTTTTGTAATTCGATATGGGTTGCTGAGTCGAAGGGGCCAAAGCAAATGCTCCGAGCACCCAATATCACCTCCGAGAAAGTAGGTGCCATACCGGAGACTTTCCTGGATTGCTGGCTATACTGAACTAGAGGAAAACACAGCCGAGGCTGCTATGCGGCTACCGTGTGGGGCCGGTACTTTAAAATAATAGCCCCACTGCATCTCTCCCCGTGTATGTCGTAAAAGGCGACTAAGGGATATTCTTATATTACTAGGTGGTAGGGTTTAACCCGCCCGGATTGGTACCACCGCACTGAATGAAACGTCGGTCGAAACGGCTATGTAAATAGTTTGTGTTTTCCGACCAGTTCAGTGTAGTCAGCACGATCAAAGGGGGAAGCACTGACATGGCACTTAGTTCACCCGGTGTTATGGGCTGTCATCACGGACTTTGTAGGTGATGTAGCCAACCGTGTCAGTTTCCATAAAAAAAACCTCAGGGCTATCCTCTTTCAAACAAAAAAAAAAAGAATTTTTAAAATCGGCCCACAATTGACGGAGTAATCGCGTAACAAACATCCAAAAAAAGAAAACACACTGTCGAATTGAGAATCTCTTAGGTCTAAAGTAAATTGCTCGTGAAGACAAATGAAACGAGCCCAAACACGATGGGTTTATCATGTGTAGTTTAGGAGTTCCTATGGCCACCTTCTGTCTCCATCATCAGACCAGCTCGATGGTACTCGTACCATAATAAATTAAGCGCACCTGGTCGGTCGGAAAAAAATTCTAATTTAGAATATTCATGAAACAAGGGTCCGAATGTGTATCACAATATCGATTCATATATTTCAATAAAATGACAGAGAAAATTTCAAAATATTAGGTATTTAATACTTTTTAGTTCTTTTTTTTTTGGAAATCGGTTTTATATTTTTGAAAACAGTTTTTATTTCATTCTTTTTAGTAATATTATTAGTAATATTGCATAAAAAAGAATAATCGAAATCGAATAATCGAAATCGTTTGAAGTGGTACAGAATTATTCGCCATGTGTCAGACTGCAAATTGCTGAATAAGTCCACATCGCAAAAGTTTTGCTGAAGGTAACCACACACAATAGTAATTTATTAAACTGAAAATTGCTGAAAACGATCACATCACAAGTTTTGCTGATGGTAACCACACACCATATTATTATGTTGATTTTTCGAAAACCACTGAACCAATTTCGATAAAATTGAAATGGGACCACCTCGGAAGTATACAAACAAAAAAAGAATTTTCTAAATCGGCCCTCAATTGACGGAGAAATCGCGTAACAACATAAAAAAAAAAAAACATACAGTCGAATTGAGAACCTCCTCCTTTTTTGGAAGTCGCTTAAAAATGAATTGCGCTCATTATTACATGTTAGTTGAATTTCGTTTGAAATAATCTTAAATGCAGGAGCAATAATTGCTACAGATCTACACAAGGTAGTTTTATTCCTATGTGCAATTTAAGAACTTTTGCCTGAGTAAGTAACTTATATGCTTGGAGGAATGGAGGGAAGTTGAACTAGTAAATGCACCGAACACTTTGAAGCCTGCCTGAGGGTTCGTTGGAAGAAAAATTATGATTGCATATACTTTCAGTGTTACAATAAAATATTGTAATTTGTTATAAGTTAATTGCCATGGTGGTTGTGCCTAGGAGTCCATCGGATATCAGATATCTCACCAATAAGACAACTCGTAATTGAGGTGCCATGCCATCCAAAAGACGGAGAAAAACGTTATGTTTTTATTTTTATTTTATTGGAAGCTCGATATAATATGGCGCCGAGGCACCCATGAGATGTCTAACGGCGCCCATGGACATTCGATCGTATGCGGGGGTTGTGAATGCCATGCTGGTCTGACAAGTGCCCATTCACGCCCCTCTTGAAGGACCCGAGACGTAAGTCGATTTATTATGGTCACTTATTCGAAAATGCATCATCGTCTCCTAAAAACCTGAATTGAAACCAAAAAAATATTATTCACCAAAACAATTTCTAGTACCTAATTTAGATAATGCGCTTAATCTGATGATTTCTTTACAAATATCAGGAAGCGAATGATTTGTGGAAATGCGATACTGCGATATCTATGTATGTCGGCTTTGTTTAAAAAATGGTTAAAAGTGGTGGGCTGGTGCAGCTGATCACAAATTGTGGTGTTCTACCTTAGAGCCAACAACAAATGTTAACAAGTGTCTCGCGTATCAATAAAAAATAAAAAATAAAAAAACTACACACATTCAACAACAAGATGAAGACCTGCGCACTGCTGCTCTGTATCGTGGTTGCCGTGGCTTGCGTCCCGGCCGCTCCTGATGGTGAGTACAAGTACTACTACACACATTCAACAACAAGATGAAGACCTGCGCACTGCTGCTCTGTGTCGTCCTCGCGGTTGGCGTGGCTTGCGTCCCGGCCGCTCCTGATGGTAAGTACTACTACACACATTCAACAACAAGATGAAGACCTGCGCACTGCTGCTCTGTGTCGTGGTTGCCGTGGCTTGCGTCCCACCTGGCCGCTCCTGATGGCGAGTACTACTACACACATTCAACAACAAGATGAAGACCTGCGCACTGCTGTTCTGTGTTGTCCTCGCGGTAGGCGTGGCTTGCGTCCCGGCCGCTCCTGATGGTGAGTACTACTACACACATTCAACAACAAGATGAAGACCTGCGCACTGCTGCGCTGTGTTGTCCTCGCGGTTGGCGTGGCTTGCGTCCCGGCCGCTCCTGATGGTGAGTACTACTACACACATTCAACAACAAGATGAAGACCTGCGCACTGCTGCTCTGTGTCGTGGTTGCCGTGGCTTGCGTCCCGCCCGGCCGCTCCTGATGGTGAGTACTACTACACACATTCAACAACAAGATGAAGACCTGCGCACTGCTGCTCTGTGTCGTCCTCGCGGTTGGCGTGGCTTGCGTCGCGGCCGCTCCTGATGGTGAGTACAACTACACACATTCAACAACAAGATGAAAACCTGCGCACTGCTGCTCTGTGTCGTCCTCGCGGTTGGCGTGGCTTGCGTCCGGCCGCTCCTGATGGTGAGTACTACTACACACATTCAACAACAAGATAAAGACCTGCGCACTGCTGCGCTGTGTCGTCCTCGCGGTTGGCGTGGCTTGCGTCCCGGCCGCTCCTGATGGTAAGTACTACTACACACATTCAACAACAAGATGAAGACCTGCGCACTGCTGCTCTGTGTCGTGGTTGCCGTGGCTTGCGTCCCACCTGGCCGCTCCTGATGGTGAGTACTACTACACACATTCAACAACAAGATGAAGACCTGCGCACTGCTGTTCTGTGTTGTCCTCGCGGTAGGCGTGGCTTGCGTCCCGGCCGCTCCTGATGGTGAGTACTACTACACACATTCAACAACAAGATGAAGACCTGCGCACTGCTGCGCTGTGTTGTTCTCGCGGTTGGCGTGGCTTGCGTCCCGGCCGCTCCTGATGGTGAGTACTACTACACACATTCAACAACAAGATGAAGACCTGCGCACTGCTGCTCTGTGTCGTGGTTGCCGTGGCTTGCGTCCCGCCCGGCCGCTCCTGATGGTGAGTACTACTACACACATTCAACAACAAGATGAAGACCTGCGCACTGCTGCTCTGTGTCGTCCTTGCGGTTGGCGTGGCTTGCGTCCCGGCCGCTCCTGATGGTGAGTACTACTACACACATTCAACAACAAGATGAAAACCTGCGCACTGCTGCTCTGTGTCGTCCTCGCGGTTGGCGTGGCTTGCGTCCCGGCCGCTCCTGATGGTGAGTACTACTACACACATTCAACAACAAGATGAAGACCTGCGCACTGCTGCGCTGTGTTGTCCTCGCGGTTGGCGTGGCTTGCGTCCCGGCCGCTCCTGATGGTGAGTACTACTACACACATTCAACAACAAGATGAAGACCTGCGCACTGCTGCTCTGTGTCGTCCTCGCGGTTGGCGTGGCTTGCGTCCCGGCCGCTCCTGATGGTGAGTACTACTCACACATTCAACAACAAGATGAAGACCTGCGCACTGCTGCTCTGTGTCGTGGTTGCCGTGGCTTGCGTCCCGCCCGGCCGCTCCTGATGGTGAGTACTACTACACACATTCAACAAAAATGCGAAGTCCTGCGGGGTTTTTTGGCTTGCGCGGCGCACTAATTCACACATAATAATGTGAAAGTCTGCGGATTGTTGCTCTGTGTCATGTTCACCGTTGCTGTGGCTTCCGAGTTTGAGACGCCACACCGTAGTTTTTGATTTAGTTTATTTTAAATAAAAACATTTACATTGTGGCAGATATGTTCAGAAATAGTTCAACTATAAACTGCATACAACGGTTGGCCTCGCCCTGGTTGAATTTGCAAATGCCATATTCATAAATACCTATATTAACATATTTGTCTTAAGTTTCGCTGAACTTGCTTTCCTCATTCATCCCTCCTTCTCCTGTTCGCATATTCTTTAGCCAATATCGCGGCCATAATCTCGCGGAACACCTCTTTGTAATCTACAGAACATTTCTATGAAAGACACGATTATTAAAATAGTTCTTGCGTTGCACTGCAAAGGTGTTAAATGGGCTTTAGGGGAATATCTTTCCTTACTCCTACAATACATGGATCTTCAAATTGCGGGTTTACAGCCTTTCCCCAGCGACGTTAGTCCACCGTGAAGCCGGAGTTGCCAAACTCCTATCTGTGAAATTGTCTGTGACTGAGGCTTCGACCACGTGTACATCCACCCAGTTCGGGAGCAATAAAAAAAAGTTTTTCATGTCGTTCTGTAGCGTCCCTTTTCGTTTATGTTTACTTTTTGTTTTTTTCCTAACTTTCTGCATTATTTCTTAAAATATTTCTGAATCATCTCCTATCTCAATCACATCCTAGCGATCGCACCGTTATGGTGTGGAACTGTCTTCCGACCAGTGAATAGCCCAGCCACAGTACAGCGAACTGCAGATATTGCATCTCATGGAGCGTGGTTTCGTTCGCGAGGAGAGGTGAATTGGTCTCCGTAGACTGCTCCATTGGCACAGCCACTCACGTTGGGTTTCATAAAAATTAAATGTAATCATTTTTTCATTTAGGATGTGATGTTGTTGGCGATGTTGAATGTTTAGATTTGTTTTTTCTTTTCACAGGGGTTTCCCCGGCTGTAGCACCGGCAGTGCTGGTAGAGGTGCCGGCCACTCCTGACATGGACGGAGGCCTCCAGATACCGTTCACGGAGCGTAGGTGCACCCAACCCGCCTGCAACATTAAATGTCGCCAGCGCGGGTACAGCCGCGGAGTCTGCCGCAGCGCGACGCTATGCTTTTGCTACCGCTAAAAAGACCGAAGAAGCCCGGCTCCATCAACCCTTTTTGCTTGTGTATCATCCTAACGTCGAAAATTAGCAAGAACCTCCTAAGCGGTAAATCAGAAAGTAATTTTAAGGCGAATTCCTAATCCTAAAGTATGTGATAAGAATAACAAATAAAATATGGCATCTATGTAAAGCTATCGCTACCATACAAAGAGAAACGTAACGAAGCGGGAATAAATGGAGAGGATTATTAAGAATATAGTCGTACATATTTCAAATCAATAATAATAAGTCATCCCGTTTTAATATCACATACTGGGTTCTATTTTTATTTTAGGTTCTGTTCATCACATTGTACATTTTCCAAAAATATACATTTTGTTACATAAACTGACAGTTTTATTTTGTATTTATCTTTATTATACATCTAGCATTAATTTGAAAAAAAAATCAAATACGGTCACCCGGAACGGCCGGAGTGTGTTAACTTCAATAAAGAAACGTCCACAATAAATTAAAAAAACCGGCCAAATGCGAGTCGGACTAGCGCACCGAGGCTTTCGCACCACAAAAAAAAAAACATTGAAAAAAAACACGTTTCTTGTATGGGAACCTTCCTTATTTTTTACTTTTTCTATTTTTTATTATTCGTTGTTATATCCGCCATAATAACATATATTCTGTGAAAATTTCAACGGGCTACCTATTACGGTTCAAGAGATACAGCTTTCGGACGGACGGACGGACAGACGGACGGACAGACAGACAGACAGACAGACAGACGGCGTAGGCTTAGTAATAGGCTTCCGTACGGGATACGGAAACCTAAGAAAACAAAAGTAAAAAAGTAAGCGGAGTCAGTGATACATGTATCATACATAATATGCGGATGAGCGCCATCTATCGAATGATCAAACATTTTAACTACAAAAGTATGAACGGTCACCGATAAAATGGCGTGAGGGATCATGCAATCTATCGGTGACCACATGAATTAGGTTACCATCTTACTTGCTAGATACGAAGGACTCAATATATCAACACAAAATAAGTTGTTCCGAACGTGAGATACGTGCGAATGCGACCGTGTGATTGCTGAGCACACTCGTACACACGCTCAAAAAAGGAGCACATGGCTACGGAAACCTGTTTGTTTGAACAACTTTCTCACTTAGTAACAGAACTTTTTAATTATGTCACTTACATACGTTCACGTTATGTCTGTCTCCGAAACTCCCAATGCACGCAAATACGCCAAATGGTAACCTAATTTAGCCTTAGCTGTGAACTGTACCCCCCTTTCGTCTATTAATTATTTAATTTTTCGAATTAACTTTCCGGAAGAGGTTTGGTTAAAAATCATTCTCAACCCTTGTTATACAAGCGATTTTAAATGAAATATGGCCTGCTGTTTCGCATTCAAGTGATCTCTAGGTAAATCCAACTAATATCATACTTTAATGATTTTAAAGTATTTGAATTAATTGACCCTGTTTCATTCTCTTTTCAAGAAAGCGTTGTGTAACCGTATTACCCAGCGTACTAACTATACCTTTCTACAGTAATTATACCCTATCCTCGAAATTTTCTAAATTCCCTCTACTAATGCACCCGTAATGTTTATTTTACGCTTCTCTCTTCGTGACACTACTATCTACTCAATCGCCGCAGTGTTCTATGTATGCTCGTCTCGCGGTGCTCCTAGCTATTTTACGAATATTAAACTCTTTCTCCCGACTCATAGAAAAGAGCATAAGCCCGCCTATTTTTACTGCGACTCTACCAAAGACTCTACATACTTCGTGTAAGATGTTTTGCGGTTTTATTCTCCTAATTTGTTACTTAAATTACGTCCGAATGTATTAATGAATATAGTAAATTTGATTTGTTCGCTTCGCAAAAGATAAAACAATTGCCCCGAAGGGCAAAATGATAGGCCCCAATGAGCTGTTATTTTTTAGCTCCCACGCCCATCATTGTGGTCTTCAACCATAAAATTGTATTTTAATATTACAATTTTAAGATTGTACCTAAAGACCTCCATTTACTACTCGGTGCAAATGAAGCGATTCCCAATGTGGGATTAGTTGATTATTTTAATCTCGTACAGTGTAATGTGGTCGAAATCTCATAGCGAGCTTCCAAACCCTACGTGTAGGTGTGTGCCTGCGACATAACAAATACCCCGCATCTTCCTTCAAGATCTCTTCTTGAAAGAATATTTTAGAAATTATATTACTTCTATTGCATCATTTCACCAACCAACGGGTAGAAACAATCTCTACGACTTTCTTACTAGAACGATCAACTAAGTTTGCATCTGTTCAAGTAGAAAGCATTTTTTTTTTTTTGAAACACAAAAGACTCAACGCTTTACTCAATTAAACAAAATGATTGTTTACTATATTTTTTTTTTCACGTTATGTTGGAGTTGGCTATACCAATCTTTCCCTGCGGTTTCTGTTGAACTAATTTATACTAATCTATACCAAATATTGTTCACGGCCTAGCAGAATTTACTAAAACGCAAAATAAGCCTAATCTTATGTAGTTTACACGGATTTACTGCAAATTTTACTTAATCGCCCCTCTCCGCGTATTAATAACTCTCACTACATGTTAACACAAAACCGAGCATGAATTAAAACCCCAAAAAAAACTTGAAACCTCTAAATCCTACTTTGCAGACCCAGGAAACCCCATACGACGTCACCAAATCACTTTGCTATACATTCGCTCTACACTCTACATATTATTAAATGTTTGGTTAATAAGCTACTTCGCTGAATTTACGGAACTAACAGAGTTATTGTTCTCGAGCAATATAATGAATTTAGTAAGCCCTATCGCTTTTACCCACGTGAATTCGAAAGCCTTCTGTAGCGAATTCTTCGAGATTCAGTGTGTAAATTCCATTGGTATTCGATTTCAAAAAGGAAAGCCTTCATTTCTGAAGATGGCAGATTTGCTTGCGGCTTTCGCCTCAGCGGTTCGGCTGCTTTCACGATTGAAATTTTCATACCCCAAATTCACAAAACAGCAAAGTTTTGTGAAAATATTGAAAATAAATTTCCAATATAAATTAAAATTAATTAGCTCGGAACAACACTCCCAAAACGCGCGCGAACCCGACCCCGTTGCTCACCTCTCCAGCAGAGCTTCCGCGAAATTCTTCCAGCACTGGTCAAGGTCCAGGATATCGAAAACTAACTGCCCGCTCCACCCTTGTGCAGCCCTTTTTATGTCCTTCATCAGGCCATCTCGCCGTTCAGTTTGGCTTGATACTGAACCATGGTTCCCGCTAACAGTGCAATCTGACTATCGTTATTTGTCATCTATTAATTTTCAAATTAAGTGATTTAATTTTTATGGTCTTAGTTCCGTCAAATTAATTTCGTCTTCATTTAGCGCGCCATCTAGCCCTACAATCTTGTACTTCCTTTTAGTCGATAATTGCTCGCGAGTTACGTACGGTGTTACCTCTATGTTTTGAATAGGTTCCTTACATTAGCTACTAGATGGCGTTTTTAATGTTTTATAATTTTAAAGTAGGGTTTGTTACTTATATTGTTATAATATTTGAGGTTCGTCACAGTCGCCCGCCTAGAGAAGATTATCGAATCAGACAACCGGAATAATAATTTATTCTACCTGTGTGATCTCGATTAGCGTCTCTAAAAATTCCCTATAGTAATATGAACATTCTGTTACCAACACAACTGTGCTATGGTTTCAGAACTGCTTCTCGAAGATGTGCCTCTGTTAGGGTGTTTATTCCCTCCCAAAAGGTCCGTAATATTCTACTCCTCGTAGTTGGGCCTCTGTTAGGGTGTTCCCTCCCTCCCAGATAGTCCGTAGTACCGACAACTTCTTCTAATAGGGTGTTTGTCCCCTCCCAGAATGATTGTGGTATTTAGTTTGGGTTTTATTAGTAGTCCTGAACACACAACACAGTTAGTTCATATCTAGTCAGGTTTGACTTTCAGAAGCCTAAAATAAGTTTTAATAGGGATCCAATTCCCTTTTCCTGCCTCTAAAGGATTTCTCAACAGCGCAGAAACCTGTAGTCTTACTCTTTGCTAATTGAGTAGGATTAATACTTATCCGCGTAGAGTGCATTACATACCTTACCATTGGCGTAGGCATATGCAAGCAGTCCGGGGCAGGATTAGTACTTTTCCGTGAAGAACACATAACATACCTTACCATTTGGCTTAGGCTATGCTTGTATTCCAGCACATCAAGCTTCCAGTATAGGCAGAGTATCCAGGATAGTTATTTTCTAATTGAATTTTGCTTCTTTTAAGTCAAACCCCTTTTTGCTAACTCATTTGCTTGTTGACAAATGGATGAATCCGGTCTGATTGGAAAAATGTATTTAGTCTCGCCCATCTTTGCTCCGAGCAATGATTTAAATCACTATGCTCTATCACTTTCATAGACTGGAAGATGTCATCCCTAAATTCAATTGCTCCCTTTTTATGTGTGTGGAACAATATTCATACTGGCGACGTCATCTTCCTTCCCAAGCGTGAGCTATTTGACTCGATGGAATGCAAGGTTACGCACTATTGGCTTACCTCACATATTTCAAGTCACATCGTATTTACTCGTCACATTATTTTCGGAGCAAAGTACGAGATATGTACTCAAGGTCAAATCATTAGTCCCCTGATGAAAATCCCTTCAAGTCAGAGCTCTGCTCTCGTTAAAAGGAAGTTCCATGATAGGACACTAAGCATCCTCTGGTTTACTCACGTATTTTTTTTATATACACCACCATCCGAATCCAACATCCATCAACAAGTCCATTCTAAGTCTTTGAGAAGGAAAACCTTTGATTGATTTCTGCTCATAGAAATTTTTAGCTCTTACTACTCTATCAAAATTTTCGTTAAACAGGTTTATTTTTTTATTTGAAGTAAGGTTCGTTAAAGTTTCGAAATAAATGACGACATATTTCCGCCCGCGAAACATATATATATTTTTTTTTTTTTTTTTATTTGTTTACATACTGTATTATTTAATGTTCGCCCGCCAAAATTTTTAATCGTAAAATTATTATTATTATAATTTTTTTTTTTTTTTTTTTGAACCGTACAATTTTATTCCTACCCGAAAAGAATTGTAATGTAAATGAATTTGTTTCTCGGATTCCTATTTACCTGCTTTTAGGTAAAACTGAAACGAAAATATGACAATTATCTAACACTTCCGACTCCAACATAACGTGACACAATTTCCAAAATTATTAATCAAATTAAAGTCGTATATACTTACCATACCATACCTTACCGTACCTTACCTTTTACCAACCTTTACCATTTCACACCTTTACCAACCTTCACCAACCTTTACCAACCTTTACCTTTTACCAACCTTTACCATTACACACCTTTACCAACCTTCACCAACCTTTACCAACCTTTACCTTTTACCAACCTTACATTCTTAAATTAATTCCACAAGTAATGAACAAGTGGAAATAATTTAAATACTGGAGGAATGTTAATATGATAATCTCCGTTTCTTTAATATAAAATTAAATTATCTCTATATGTTTAAAAAATTTTATTTATTTTTATTTATTTTTTTTTTTTTTTATCACGCAGTAATTACATAATTTTTCATTAAAATCAATAAAGGCTCTACTACTTCATCTTGCAAATCTTTTCGATGTTGTAACAATGTTTTTTTAATTTTTTTTCTTGTCTCTTCATTTCTTTCGTTTTCAGTTTTGAAGTTTTCGGTATTTTGAACACTATCTTGAGTCCTAAAAAGTTTTAAAAGATTAATAAAATTTTAAACATTTGGATATAGAACAATCAAAATATCACTCACCTTCTTTTTGTTCTTTCCCTGAAAATGTTAGGGTTTGAAAATAAATCAAAATTAATTTCTCTTATTTAATATATTCTTAAAACTAAAATAAATGGAAAATTATCAAACACAAATTAAAAATGTCTTCTCTCTTTTTTTTTTTTTTTTTTTATAAAACCATAAAACACACAATTAGTCGAATGTACCAAACGTTTTAGTTGAATTTTAAAGGTAATCTTCTATGTTAAAATTATTATTAATTTCGTAAGGGCTTATAGATGGTCCCACATCAAACTCTAATTTTAATATTGTCACGGAGTCTGTATCATTCTTTTCCCCCACTGGTTCTTCTTCTACCGCTAGTAAATCTTGTGCTTCTTGTTCTTTACAGTTTATCCCTGTTAGGCAGTTTTTGTTATTCGCTTCTTGAATTCTTCTATCTTGATTTATTTGTTCTAACCTGTCCGAGTGAGTCTTTGCAAATTCTATTAGGTTTAGTAAGTGGTTTTTCTCTATTTTATTTTTTTCTGCTCTTTTCGCCTTGGTGATTTTTAATTCGTCTCTTGTTTTATTTAATTGGGTCCGTACTCTTTTGCTCCTCTTCTTTAACTCTTTTCCAAATTTTATCTCCTCCTTTTCCCATTCTTCTTCTTTGTTCTTCCCTGCATTTGCCGCATCATCTTGTACCTCTTGCATCATGCTCTTTAGTACTTCTATTTGCGACGCTCGCTTAATTACTGCTTCCTCTAGTCCCGTGATAGTTTTGTTCAGGTTTTCCATGGTCGCCAGTCTCCTCTCTGCCTCCTTTCTGATTTGTTCCATAGGTACTTCTGGAACAATTATTTTGTTTTGTTTTGTTTAGTATTTATTTTTATTTAGTATATATATTTGTTCAGTAAAATTTGATTTATAAAACAATTGAAATGACATTTTTTTTTTTTTTTTTATTATTCCCTCGGATTAAATTATTACGTATTGTTTTTTTTTGTTCGTAGGTTTATAATTTTCTTTGTTTGCTATTTAATATTATCATTTTTATTAACTGTTTTATTCAACTTTTCCCATTGTTTGTCCGTTAAGAGTTCGATTAATGAACCTTTTATGTTTAATATATTTAAAATGTGTTGTGTATTTTTCTGTCTTTGTTTTAATTCTATTACTTTATTTATTTTCATCTTTAAGTTTCTCCCTGTCTTTGTTATTCTTTCTTCTGCTTTGCTTGTGCGATTTTTTAATTTCCTCTCATAAACCCTCTCGGATTCGTTTATTGTTCCATTTTCATTTACCTCTGTTTCCATTTTCGTTTTCATGAATTTTCTTAATTGTATTGATAATTGCAGCTGTGATGCTTGAAACATTAATTCCACCTTATGTTCAGTGATTTCTTTAGTTAATTCGTTAATTTCCTCGCCTCTTTGCTCCAACTCACTCCTTAGTAGTTCCATATTTCAGTCCTGAAAAGATCTCTTTATTCAGAATAGTATTTTAATTGAATTTCAGTTCGAATAGTATTTTTCTAGATGTATTGTGTTAAAATTTCCCCTTATTTTTCCGGTTTTTAAGTCTATTAAGGTATAATTGTTTTTATAAGGCATCGCGACTACTGAATAAGGTCCTTCATATTTTAATACAAACTTTTTAGTAATTTTATCTTCTGCTGAAGATTTCGGTATAGTTTTTAATTTAACTAATTGTCCTATTTTGTACTCTACGTTTTGATACTTTTTATTATATCTTTTTACTCTAGCTACAGCGTTTAATCGGATATTTTCCCCTGCTTTTGCTCTATCTTGGTTAAGATTTTCTTCTGTCACCTTTTCAGTTTGAGGCAAATATTTTTCTATTGGTGACTGATAATTTTTTCCCGTTAATAAATATGTTGGCGCAAATCCTGTACTACAATGTAATATCCCATTATAACAATTTTCTACTTCTTTTAAAATATACCCCCATTTAGTATGTCTCTCACAACAATATGTCCTAAATAATCGGCCTAATTCTTTGCAAACGCGCTCCACACAATTCGGTCTAGGATTATAAACAGAAGTATAGGATAATTTGATTCCTAAATCATTTACTATTCTTTTCCAAACATGTGATTTAAATTGTGTACCTTGATCTGTCATTATTGTTTCAGGAAAAATGGTTTTAGTGAATTTTTTAAGACATTGTGATAAAACTGTTGAGGTGGCTCTCTTTAATGGATAAATTCTTATAAATTTGGAGAATCCGTCTTGAATTATGAATATGTATTGCACTCCTCCTCTTGATCTTGGTAAAGGTCCATAAATATCAGCTAATACTAATTCACCAATGTGATCGGTGATTACTGGACTTAATTTCCCCATAGTTCGTACATTATTTACCTTTGCTAATTGGCATATGTGGCAGGTTTTAAGTACTTCTCGGATTTTTTTAGACATATTTCATATTTTTTGCTGAGAACACCTTTTATTTTCAATGTGCCAAAGTGGCCTAATTCTTCGTGATATCTCCATATAAGGTTGTTTATTTCTTTTTCTGGTATAACTATTTTTAACACATTATCTGCTGTGCGAAAATGTAAAATGTTATTTTTTATTTCATATTTACAATTTTTATCTAGTGTTGTTTTCTTTTCATTGTAAACTTCGACCAAAATTTTCCCTAGTACAGTGTCATTCTTTTGTAGAATTTGTAAATTTTTTAATTTGGTTTTCAAATCTGTTGTTCCTTTTACTTGGAATCCTGCTACTTCTGGACATATTTCCTTGATTTCTTGTATTCTTTCAGCTTTATTTGTATATCTAGACAACACGTCCGCGCAAATGTTTTCACTTCCTTTTATATACTCTACGGTGAAATCGAATTGGTTCAGATACAATAACCATCTCGTAATTCTGCTATTATGTAACTTCCATGTCCTGAGAAATGTTAAAGATTGATGGTCAGTTCTTATAATTATGGGCACGCCTCGTAAATAAGTTTCAAACTTCCGTAGACAATAAATGATAGCCCATAATTCTCTTTCACTTACTGTCCACTTCCGTTCTGCTGGTGTTAAACCTTTACTACAAAATCCTACTACCAAATGATCTCCTTCATTGTCAATTTGATATAAACACCCGCCTAAAGCAACCGCAGAACAATCAGTTTGTAAATAAAATTGTTTAGTTAGATCTGGATGTGACAACAAGACTGATTTTAGGAATAAATCCTTTACTAGATCAAATTGATTTTGTTTATCAATAGTCCAATCCCATTTATTCCCCTTTTTTAATAATTCACATAATGGCTGTATCGAAGTTCCATAATGTTTAATAAATTTTCTGTAATAGTTACAAAGTCCTAAAAACGCTCGCAAATGTTTTACTTTTTTAGGTACCGGAAAATTTTTTATCGCTTCCACTTTATCTTGATCCATCTCTATACCTCTTTGAGACACAATGTGTCCTAGTATTTTTATTTCCTTTTTTATGAATTGGCATTTTTTTATTCTACAAGTCATTCCACCGTCTCTTAATTTGTTCAATACTTTATTTATATGATGAATATGTTTTTCGGCCGATCCTTTTGTATAAATTATGATGTCATCAAGATAATTAACGCAAAATTCTGAAACTTCTTCCCCTAATATTAAATTCATTGCTCGCGAAAAGGCAGATACAGATGTTTTAAGACCCTGTGGTAATCTTAAATAAACATATGATCTGTTTAGAAATGTAAAACCCGTATATTTTGTACTGTTCGGATGTAAAGGAATCTGAAAATAAGCATTACTTAAGTCAATAGTGCTTAAGTAATCTACTCCGTGAAATCTTTGTAAAATTTCCGAAATTAAAGGTGGTTTTTCTATTTCGCCTTCTAATTTCGTATTTAGGGTTCTTGCGTCTAATAATATTCTTACACTCTGGTCTTTTTTAATTGTATATGTTAACGGACTTGAATAAGGTGTTGCTGTCCTTTTAATAATGCCTTGGTCTTCCATTTCTACCAGTTTTTCGGCTATTTTTTGTCTAAATGCGTGTGGCACTGGATAAGCGTATTTCACAAAAGGTGTTTCATCAATTAATCTCAATTCATGCATATATTTATGGGTACACCCGGGAATTTCAGAAAATTGTTTTTCATGTTTATCTAATATTTTCCTCAAAATTAGTTTTTCTTTTGTCTCTAATTTTATTTCTTTTACAAATTCGTTTATCTCCTGCTTTATATTAGTACGTTCCTTAATATTTATATTATTTGTTTGGATTCCGTCTTTTTTTACAATTTTTGTCTCGTGTAATGGGGCCCTTAGATTTACCATACCTTTTAATTCAAGTACTGAAGGTGGTTTACAAATTATAGTCGCATTATTTTCTTCCAAAAAATTATAACCGAGAATTATGGGACGTACTAATTTTTCTACTATTAAACAGGGCGTATCTATTATTATTCCCATAATTTCTAGTGGTAATAAAACCATTCTACATACTTTTGGAGATTTTTGTCCTGTTGCTCCGATAATGTGTATCGCAGTAATTGGTAAAATGGGGTATGATTTTCCGTTTTTTATTAATTCTTCGTAATTAATTTTTGAAATGCACGTGACCTGGCTTCCTGTATCTATTAAACAATGTATTATTTGTCCATCAATTTTAGCTTGCACTTCCGGCAATTTAGGCAAAATACTAGCTTCACATTCTTCTTCGTACTCTTCGTCTTCGAACACCGATGTAACTTTAACCTCAGGCGTGAATTCATTCTCAAAATGCTTCCTATAGAAAGCCCTATCTCTTAATTCTATTATACAATTAGTCATTTCCTCTATTATTGTCTTACAACTATTCTTTTTTTTAGAATGTATTTTAAACCCTAATCCGAAAGTATTACACTGACTGTTTATGGTTACTATTTCTTTTTTTCCTTGTTCAGCCTTTCCTAAACCTTTTCCTGGTAGCCATCCAGTTTTAATCAATAACTTAGGTGGTAAATTAATGTCGACCCTACTATTTCCTCCTGAGAATGTTACCAGGCGGGCCTTGTTGATAACATTATTTAGTTTCCCGTATGCCTTCCTTCTTCTTGGGTTCTTCCGGTTACTTCAATGGTGTTTGCGGGTCTCTGCCATCCGTGATTGGTTTCCCACGAAGTTACGTTGTTGACTCGTGGTCCCTTTGCTTGAAAATTCCTCTTGCTAGTTTGTCTCTGCACTTCTGATGTTTGTTCTGTTGTTGTTTTTACTTCTCCTATGCTTCCCATGCTTCTAAGAAATGATATTGCTTCTGGTGCTGTAGTCCCCCCTCCTGTCATCCATAACCTTTGTATATCCGCTGGATACTGATACATTAATTCTTGTACACACTGTTCTTCATTACCCGCGTCTTGCATCCTCTTGTACATCGCGAAATTTTCTATGAAATGGGTAGCCATATCCGTTTTCCTATTCCATGTTGCTTGAATGATCTCTCTTTTAACCTTCTGCTGTACCGGCTTTCCCCAATACTGTTCTAGAAAATCCCTTTTGAAGTCATCGAAGCTCTCCCATCTATCTTTGTAGATTCTTGCCCAGTTTCGTGTCTCCCCAATCAAACAGTCCGCCACCAGGTCTAGATCTCCTCCTCTTCCTGTATTAGTCTTGGCTATATAGCGATCCAAATCTTCTATAAATTCTACCGGGTGAATTTTCCCTTCTCCTGAGAATTTAGGTTTGTACGGTGGCGATGTTAATGCTAATGGTTTCTGGAACCACGCATTTCCTGGATTCACCTGATGATGATTGTTCTCTCCTTCACTAGTTGTAGATCGCTCACATTCTTCTATTCTTTGTACGAGAGGTGTAATACTTTCTCTAATCAATTTCGTTATCGTCCGCCCTATTGTTTTCTTCTTAACCCGTCTAACAGCTGGAGTGGGTAGTGGACGCTTCTGAATCCTTCCAGTAGGGGGTTGTGCTCTCCCAACTCTAGCTCTTAATGCCGCTCGAGTACCATGAGGGTGTTCCATTCCCTTTTTTTTTTTTTCTCTCCTGATGAATACTTTCAAGGATTTCTGTTGTTTTTTTATTTTTTTTTATTTATATATTTATTTAAATGTTTATATGTGGTTTTCAGTGTGCGTGTATAGGTATTGCAGTGTTGTTTTCACAATCGTCTGAAAATATTTAAAAAAATTTTTTTTTTTTTTTTTTTATTTCTCTTTAAAATGGTTTTAGTTTTATTAATAAGCTTCAGTTGTCCGAGCCATTCGTAGAATCAATTTATATGTATAATTTAATCAATTTTTATTAGTTTCGTTCGATTGTTTATTTGTTTGCAATCTTATAATCTTCATATATTTACATTTCCCCCCCAATTTAGTTTATGGTTTATTTACCTGGTACTTCAGTGAATACTCCACAAATAGCTAGAACAAATGACGCAAAGCAAATTTATTAGTTAGGTATTTTTTGTTAGTTCAGGTACCATATTAGTAATTATGATTAATAAGCCCTTGCCCAAAATTTTACAGCTGAATTACTATTCTTGAAGCCAATTTTAATCTTTAATAAAAGCGCATAGATAACTATAAGGATTTGAATTTATATTACAAAAGTGTTTAGTATGTACTACAGAACCACAACCCAATGACAAAAGTACCAAACAATTAAATACTTTAGATTATTCCTTCAAAGTCAAACCTAAACTTTATTTAACCCAACCTCCAATATATAAATATAAGTATCCAAATATATAATGTATATATATATAAGTCACGAGATATAACAGAAACAATAGCTTATTAACTTTGTGATTTGGTGACTATAAAATTTTCTTTCTTTATATGCAACTCTTATTGCTCAAGATCCGTATTTGTGTTACTCGACGTGCACTAACACCCGATCTCATCTGGTTACGCGAACAACAACCAACTCCGAAAATACCTACTACACTCTTTTTGTATGTCTATATAGTATATTTGTCGAGGTCGTTATTTCCTGCAACCTTACAAGATTATATAGGTAATTCACTCAATCATTATAAACGACAACAACTGTTTCTTATTGAATTCATGTTGATTAAATACTGAATCCTGAAATAGTTATTAATATTAAGTTAACCGTGTAAAACTCAGTATGCTAAAATCCATCTATGTACCAACTCGAGCAAGAAAATGTTATTTATTGTAAAAAAAACTTTTTATCTCTTTTATTTTATTTCTATATCTTTATTTTTATATATATTCAAAATGTCACGCCAGCCACTTTACAAACCCCGGGAGGACCACCAATACACCCATATAAACACATAACAAAAAAAAAATTAAATGGTTTTCGTATTACTTTACGAGAAATCTAACAAAACATGTTTGCTGCTTAAATTTTAAACAAATCAACCCGCGCATCTGTAATAGTAGGTAACCTGCTGCGTACGAACGAGGTCAACGACCGCACTATATACACTCTAACGCGGAACAGCTGTTCGTTGCAAGCGCGTCACAAATCACAAGGTCAACAGAATCGCGTGCAACAGGCAATTCGCACTGTCCGGGGGGCCAATGAACGCACCATGTCAAAACGCAAACAGCTGTTAACTTCAAGTCTGATCGAAGAATAAAAGTAAACCGCCGCCGCGCCTAAATATTATCTATCAATCAATCAGCCGCCTTCAAACCAACACAATAACTATGTAATTCAAAAGTTATGTATCAACAGTGTTTTCGTCTTCGGCCATATCTAACGCCCGCCACTCGATAATTAGTCTGTATCCATTCTAACTAAATAGGTACATCGCGATACATTTGGGAAACTCCCCCACATCCTTTCATCCTCCATTCCACAGTCATTGAAGACGAAGATTTTCAATCAGTGCGTTCTGCCAATAATGAATCACGTACGGAGCGGAAACATGAGGCCTGACGATGGCCTGGTCCAAAATTTAAATCGCTCCGCGAGCTATGGATAGAGCAATGCTCGGCATTTCTTTGACCGATAAAATCCGTAACGACGTGATAAGGTAGAGAGCTAAGGTAGTCGACATTGCTAAGAAAACAAGCAAGCTGAAGTGGCAGTGGGCTGGGCACATCTGTAGTAGACCTGACAACCGATAGAGTAAAAGGGTGCTCGAATGGAGGCCACGAACAAGCAAACGTAACGTGGGACGCCTCCCCCCCTCTGCTAGGTGTAAAGATGACTTAAAAGGTAGCCGGGAGTGGATGAATGAGAAAAGCGGAAGACCGTGTCATTAATATCAACATTAAAATTTTTTTTTTATTATTTTTTTTTTTTTATGAACCGGTGCGGTTATACTAAACCCATAAAACAAGATGTTTAAAAGTAAGTTATATATATATATATTTTTTTTTTTTTTTATTATTATTTTTTTTTTTTTTTTTTATTGAAGTAATAATAAATATTTATGAATTTTAAATATGATTTAAGTTCATAACTAAAGGTTTATGGTTTATACACTTTATCATATTGTAATTATTACAACATAATGCTATGCGTGTCTGTACCTACAAGCAACCTATAGACCTATAGCATCTCTCCTCGCGTATATGATTATTTGAACCAGCGGCCTGAGTAGGCTATGGGCTAATTTAGAGTTTCAAAGTGGTGAACTGGGCCCACGGCTGAGTTGACTATGAAAAATAAATACATATTTCATAGGGGTCATTTAAGCCCACGGGCTGAGTTGACTGTTGATCAATGATTTTTTTTTTTATTAAATTACTAATATATACCTACTACCCATAATATACCGTGTTAAACTTCAGGCTAGCCCATCATTCTTACACCCAGATGCGACGCCTACCACACCCCTCCAATCGTTTGATACTATCAATCGTTTAACACCAAGTGTACTTCGCCTATGGGAGCCATATAAAAATTTTATCTATTCGTATTCTTATTGCTGCACGTTCTGTGCCAGGCGCCCGACAATTGCCTGAACAACCCGTCAAACACGGCGGTCGGCGCTATGCTATCCTCCACCAGGACACCGGCAGCACAACATCAATCACCCATCCTTCTCCTATTCGCATTATACGGCGTGTGATGTTTAACATAGTGTTTATCAATCGGACCTAAACAAATTATCAACACGAAATTCGCCCATAAACATAATGCAAAAATACTTCTATTTACTAAGTGGTATCCCAAATTTATGTCCGACTGAGTTGGCACCTCTTCGCACTGATCAAAATATAGCCGCACAGCAGCCCCGGTCGTGCTCCCCTCCAATCCAGCACAGTCATCATCCCAAGAAAGTCCCCGACATGGCATCCACCCTCTCAGAGGAGACACTCTGGCCTGTTGGCACATGCCTTATATAACCCCATACCGGATTACATATGACTGTTACATATTTTCTACAAGCTGTGCCCGCGGCTCCGTCCGCTCTCATACTTCACCCCACTGCCAACCTCATAAGCCATTTAGCGTGATAGTAAGCAGCCCATAGTTGATGGGAAGAACCAAGCCATCCGCAGAATCCCGTTTTATTAAAATCGGTTCAGCGGCTCTCGATTCACAAACGGGCAGACAGACACACACTCAGACACTCATACATTCAGACACTCAGACAGAAAGCAGACGCTGGATTTTATTATAGGTAGGGATAGAACAAACGCTTTCAAATGTACCTAATAGGAACATAGCGATACAGTTATTGTTACATTTAATTAGGTATATTATTCAGAAATATTTATAACTGGAAGAACTCGTAATGCTGTGAATATCCTTACATATACAATTATTAAGATGTTAAATAAATTCCGATTATTCCTAGTTAATTTAACCTACGTTATTTTTAAGGTTCCGTATAAAAAAAATTCCCAGAAAAGCTAAAGTGTATGCGCGCCATCTACCAAAATGGGCTCTCAACCATTCATTAATTTCGTCCAACATAAAACGTTCCACATTCACGCCATAGGTAGCGCGAGCGACGCCCACCACAATACATCGATATAGATTTCTCAATGCACATCCGAATTCATCCGATTCACCCTTGCTTGGCCGATTTGGTTGTTTGTTATTTCTCTTTTTTTTTTCCTTTTTTTTTTTTTTCATGTAACCAACTCGTCTAACTAGAAATTAGAGTCCAAAATGTCGGTTCGCGAACTCTATCTGAAGCAGAACAAACATCGAGGTTTTCTATCCCGTACAGAGATGGCGTTAGTGAATCTTATTTAAGTACTTTATATATTTTTTTCCATTTCCCTTTATATGTACCAAAATCCGAGATACATACAGATATTTATTATAATATATATATTTTTTTTATTTTTTTTTTTTTATTTTTATTTTTTTATTTTCCCTACCTAGCGCAATTTTAAATTAATTATTACGAAATCGAACATTTTTCTTTGTATATTTTTTTTTTTCAAAATTTCACACAGAGATGGCGTTCCTATTTAAATATGTTGGTCAACCTATAATACCCGGAAATATACATTTACCTCCGGACGCTTCATGATTCTGTTTTCGATAATAAATTAGATACTTATTAATTTAATATAACTACACCCAAAATGAGCCCAACAACCAAATATCTGTCGGAACGAACACGAGCGTATTGGGCGAAGTGCCCGCGTGCGCGCGACGAGTTGTCAGAGCCATGAACCTTTGTACTGGCGAGGAAGTGCCGATGACAGCGTGAAGATACGGAAAAGGCTAAAATCACGGTCACTACGCTAAAATCTGCTACGGAAGAGGCAAAATCTGCCCACGAGTGAACTCCACGTGAAGCGTCCCTGGGTAGACGCGCGCCTGCACGCACGGTGACGACTCGGCAAGCGCAGGTCGTACGACGAGTGTAATCGCGCAAGATGATGATGAATTCTTTGTTGTGGTCCTAAAATGTGATCGATGCTGTTGCATGCTACTGAGGAGGCGCATATTCGCGGTCGCAGCCGAGACACCCGTAGTCCGCACGCAAGCCAGCTCCGTGCGGCGCGCCCCGCTCGTGCGTGGGTCGTGCGTGCGCGGCGAAAGCCAGTCTCGCTCGACGTACGGTAAAGGAATCCGTTCTGTTAGTTATGCACGAATCATGGAATTCCGCATTAACTTATTCTATATACAAAATTGTTAATTTACTCTGCTTTTCATCGTTATAGTTCCAATTAGAGAAATAATTTTCTAAACAGGTAGTGACCCAAAGAAAATCCCGAAAATCCATCCATTTACTAATTCATTTTCTACACAAACTTTATTTTCCTATCTTTTCCTTTTCCATTGGAAATAGCTACCGAATATCTGCGGATACACAGAGCGCACGCGTCTCGATCGCCCCGGCGCGGCGCGGCGCGCGGCGCGTGAGCGTGACACGACGACGGCACGGAGGCGCGAGCGCGCGACACATTTCGGTGAAAATCCGTATGCCTGCATGCGGACGCCCGCCAGAGTAATATTCCCGTCTTCAAACATTGAAAACTAATCCGGGAAAATAAAGCTTTATCTATCACTATGAAATTAAGTAGCACGTGTCAACATTTTCGTGCAATTCCCTCCTTCGCTGTTCACCGGTCGCCCCATCACACGCCCGCGACTCCGCGTCAAGCTGACTGGACGCACGTGCAGCAACCGCGCGCACGAGTTGCGAGCTGCGATCTTACTCGCACGGCGCGCGGCGCGGACGAGGCGCGCGCGAGGCGTATGTTCAAAACTCTCAACAACCCCAATGCGTTCTTGTGGAAAATATCTATTCTATTTCCTTCCAGTAAATCCGTTCCTTTAATCTTTTATTTATTTAGGTATTTATTTATTTTAATTTTAAAAATTTTCTTTACCAATCTTCACAGCATTCATACAAATATTTAAATACCTGCTTATCCTACACGCAAAATACATAAGTAAATTTTGTACAATTACCAAATTTAACGAATTTAAGTTAACGAAGGTAAATAAATACCTACATAAATTTAATTTAATAACACTCGTATGTGTATACCTGGTCATACCTATCTAAATAGTCAGGTTTGGGGCATTTCACTCTTCCATTTTTAGGTTTCCGTATCCCGTACGGTAGCCTATTACTAAGTCTACGCCGCCGTCTGTCCGTCTGTCCGAGGGCTATAGGTATCTATTGAACCGTAATAGGTAGCCCGTTGAAATTTCCACATATAACAACAAATAGTAAAAAATTGAAAAGTAAAATTAAGGGGGTTCCCATACAAGAAACGTTTTTTTTTTTTCAAATGTTTTTTTTTTTTTTTTTTTTCTGAGCAATATTATAGGTATATACTTATATTGAATTTAAAAGGAAAACTAACACAACTTAAGTAGGCTGTTAGTTCAAATTTACATTCATTTATTTCGCCTACAAAATTATACAAATATACGGAACCCTACAAATGCGCGTGGCCCGACATGCACTTGGCCGCTTTTGAATATAAATATCTATTTCATATCTATCAAACCACCTATTTTCATCAAATTAAATAAAGACAAAATGCCTTGTCAAAGAGCCTCGCAAATAGTGACATAATTATTCTCTCTTCTCCCATATGGCACTTATACAGAATCATGCAACTACGATCGCTCCCTAAGCTCTGATGCTCACTATGGATACCTACAAGCCTGATAGATATCTACTCCTCAAGCTTCACTAAGAGAGGTGAACAGAGTTGTGCTGCAATCCATCAATAATTCTACTGCACAACACCGATCACTGTACCCACGCGACCAACACTGAGACCCAACATACATACATACATAACACACTCCGTATCCCGATAATCAGGGCAAGCAGAATAAGCGGTGCTGCGCTACAAGGACTCCAGTAAATTACAGCACAACACCGATCACTATGTCTAGCACAGAATATGGACAGGACAACCTATCAAGCAGCAAATAAGGCACGAAGAATACACCTGCTTGCTACATGACTAGGTGGAAGGAAAAATGTAAATATCTTTGATGAAAGGACTGTGCCAAGGTGAAAAGTGGCTAGTCTTGTCACTCTTTAGCGCAGCATCCCTTCCTTATCAGTGATAGGCTAAAGTAGTAGCTAAAGTAACGTTAGTAATATATAAATCAATGTTCCTTATCCCCTGTCGCCTCTCACGGTATGCACGGGGAGAGATGCAGCGGGGCCCCCAATCAACATACCTATTTTATATACTCATTTATTTTATTCCAAAATTATTATTGATTTGCTAATTTAAATTAAATAAATACTTACTAACATCTACCTATATCTATTTTTCTCTTATACAATCTAAACACTAAATATTTGTTATTATTACAACTTACAAAAACTAGGCTAAACCATGTGCATTTTTTAAAATTGAACACCTGCAGCGATCACGTGGTTGAATTCTTTTAGTTTTGTTAGTCTCGTATTCAAGTTTTATCTCTCTCTCACACTCATTCATACCTCACTAAAAAGAGCAAGACAAAATTAGAGCTTTAGTCCACGGTCCCACTGCAAATTTCCTGCTTGCACTGCACCCACCCCAAACTAGTGGGAGAGAGATGTGTCGAACGATTCCGTGCGTCTATTGTACAAATGCTATCTCTCTGGAATGCGGTAGAATTGCAAGTTGAAACAAAACTTTTTCTACTTGAATCTATTTTTAGCTCTACCATAGAACTTTCATAAGTTTTAGAACGGATTTTCTGGAAGGATAAATCTTCATACTTATTTAAATTATGATGTTAATTTACTCGTTTCCCCTTTTAAAAAAACTGAACATTAATGTAGATTTTTACATTATTCCGTGGTTATTTGTAAACTGAATTTTAACAAAATACTGTACTCTTTCATGACCTAAAGTAAGTGATAAATATGAATAATACATATAACTCACATACTGGAACATGTCGTTGCAGCTCAGCCACTGGAAAATCAGCTCGTTCTCAGGAACCACTTTATTTTAGCACTTTTCCCTAAAATCTAGGTTTTTTTTTTATTTAACACTCCGCAAATTTCACTTACCCTTTAACTCTCTTACCTATTTTATATTAACCCCTAAATATTCCCGTCTAAATGGCAAATAAATTCCGCATTCTGTCTAACCCTTCTCTTGTTACACGTAATATAAATATTTTTATTTAATTTAGATTTTTTTTTATTTTTTTATTTATCTAAATATATATATATATATATATATTTTATTTATCCTGGTCACGAACACCACTGAACTGTACCCCCCTTTCGTCTATTAATTATTTAATTTTTCGAATTAACTTTCCGGAAGAGGTTTGGTTAAAAATCATTCTCAACCCTTGTTATACAAGCGATTTTAAATGAAATATGGCCTGCTGTTTCGCATTCAAGTGATCTCTAGGTAAATCCAACTAATATCATACTTTAATGATTTTAAAGTATTTGAATTAATTGACCCTGTTTCATTCTCTTTTCAAGAAAGCGTTGTGTAACCGTATTACCCAGCGTACTAACTATACCTTTCTACAGTAATTATACCCTATCCTCGAAATTTTCTAAATTCCCTCTACTAATGCACCCGTAATGTTTATTTTACGCTTCTCTCTTCGTGACACTACTATCTACTCAATCGCCGCAGTGTTCTATGTATGCTCGTCTCGCGGTGCTCCTAGCTATTTTACGAATATTAAACTCTTTCTCCCGACTCATAGAAAAGAGCATAAGCCCGCCTATTTTTACTGCGACTCTACCAAAGACTCTACATACTTCGTGTAAGATGTTTTGCGGTTTTATTCTCCTAATTTGTTACTTAAATTACGTCCGAATGTATTAATGAATATAGTAAATTTGATTTGTTCGCTTCGCAAAAGATAAAACAATTGCCCCGAAGGGCAAAATGATAGGCCCCAATGAGCTGTTATTTTTTAGCTCCCACGCCCATCATTGTGGTCTTCAACCATAAAATTGTATTTTAATATTACAATTTTAAGATTGTACCTAAAGACCTCCATTTACTACTCGGTGCAAATGAAGCGATTCCCAATGTGGGATTAGTTGATTATTTTAATCTCGTACAGTGTAATGTGGTCGAAATCTCATAGCGAGCTTCCAAACCCTACGTGTAGGTGTGTGCCTGCGACATAACAAATACCCCGCATCTTCCTTCAAGATCTCTTCTTGAAAGAATATTTTAGAAATTATATTACTTCTATTGCATCATTTCACCAACCAACGGGTAGAAACAATCTCTACGACTTTCTTACTAGAACGATCAACTAAGTTTGCATCTGTTCAAGTAGAAAGCATTTTTTTTTTTTTGAAACACAAAAGACTCAACGCTTTACTCAATTAAACAAAATGATTGTTTACTATATTTTTTTTTTCACGTTATGTTGGAGTTGGCTATACCAATCTTTCCCTGCGGTTTCTGTTGAACTAATTTATACTAATCTATACCAAATATTGTTCACGGCCTAGCAGAATTTACTAAAACGCAAAATAAGCCTAATCTTATGTAGTTTACACGGATTTACTGCAAATTTTACTTAATCGCCCCTCTCCGCGTATTAATAACTCTCACTACATGTTAACACAAAACCGAGCATGAATTAAAACCCCAAAAAAAACTTGAAACCTCTAAATCCTACTTTGCAGACCCAGGAAACCCCATACGACGTCACCAAATCACTTTGCTATACATTCGCTCTACACTCTACATATTATTAAATGTTTGGTTAATAAGCTACTTCGCTGAATTTACGGAACTAACAGAGTTATTGTTCTCGAGCAATATAATGAATTTAGTAAGCCCTATCGCTTTTACCCACGTGAATTCGAAAGCCTTCTGTAGCGAATTCTTCGAGATTCAGTGTGTAAATTCCATTGGTATTCGATTTCAAAAAGGAAAGCCTTCATTTCTGAAGATGGCAGATTTGCTTGCGGCTTTCGCCTCAGCGGTTCGGCTGCTTTCACGATTGAAATTTTCATACCCCAAATTCACAAAACAGCAAAGTTTTGTGAAAATATTGAAAATAAATTTCCAATATAAATTAAAATTAATTAGCTCGGAACAACACTCCCAAAACGCGCGCGAACCCGACCCCGTTGCTCACCTCTCCAGCAGAGCTTCCGCGAAATTCTTCCAGCACTGGTCAAGGTCCAGGATATCGAAAACTAACTGCCCGCTCCACCCTTGTGCAGCCCTTTTTATGTCCTTCATCAGGCCATCTCGCCGTTCAGTTTGGCTTGATACTGAACCATGGTTCCCGCTAACAGTGCAATCTGACTATCGTTATTTGTCATCTATTAATTTTCAAATTAAGTGATTTAATTTTTATGGTCTTAGTTCCGTCAAATTAATTTCGTCTTCATTTAGCGCGCCATCTAGCCCTACAATCTTGTACTTCCTTTTAGTCGATAATTGCTCGCGAGTTACGTACGGTGTTACCTCTATGTTTTGAATAGGTTCCTTACATTAGCTACTAGATGGCGTTTTTAATGTTTTATAATTTTAAAGTAGGGTTTGTTACTTATATTGTTATAATATTTGAGGTTCGTCACAGCTGTAAGAAAGGAAACACTGCCTCTTATAGTACAGCCTGAGGGCTAGTTTAAGTGTCAGAATATAAAAACATATATAAATAAAACACTTAATAAAATAGAAATAGTTAAAGTACCTACCTAAAGTCAACTTATATTATTATTACTAAGATTACTAAAATATATATATATATATATATATTTATTTTTATGGAAACTGACACGGTTGGCTACATCACCTACAACGTCCGTGATGTCAGACCATAACACCGGGTGAACTAGGTGCCATGTCCGCGCTTCCCCCTTTGATCGTGCCGGCTACACTGAACTGGTCGGAAAACACAAACTATTTACATAGCCGTTTCAACCGACGTTTCATTCAGTGCCGCGGTACCAACCCGGGCGGGTTAAACCCTACCACCAAGTAAGATTAGGAGGGAAGGGACCTACAGTTTTACGAGGAATCCGAACCTCGGTCAGCCTCCAAGTACTGACCGCACCCAGCGTTGCTTAACATTCAATAGCGACAGTTGACTGTCTGCACCACTGAGCTATCGAGGCTGACAAAAGGCAGGCTGTTTGATTGTATGTTGTGTTTTAGTCCTTTACCTTTACCTCTAATTTTGTGTTACTAACTCGTACATAAGACCTTCACTCAAACTTCAAGTGTTCAGTACTTATGGGAGTGAAAGTTGGTTATGGCAGGCGAAGCATGAGAGCAGGATAAATGATGTTGAAATGCGCGCGTTCAGAGGAGTATGTGTGGAATAGGAGGAGTATGTGTGTCTGTAGAATGGATGATAGGAAACTAATGAAAGAAATCTATGGAGCGAATGTTAGTGGAAGAGTCGGGAAGGGTCGCCCTAGACGCACGTACCTGGACCAGATCGGGCATGTGCTCGAAAAGGGTCAGGTGCGTAGGACCCGTAACCGACGAGCATGTATGAAGAACATTATGAGAGTGGAAGAGGCGGCAAAAGTGTGTCAGGATCGTGGCGCTTGGAGGTTGGATTGTTTGCGTGGGTTGGGTCTGTTGTCTTTGCCTGCCCCACTGGGAGGCAGGCAGGCGTGACGTTATGTATGTGTATGTATGTATGAACTTATAGCACAACACCGATTACTCTGCTTACCCTGATTGTCGGGATACAAAAGCGTGAGTTATGTATGTATGTATGTATGTATGTCTTTAAGTAAATAACAACTACCATGTGATCATTTCTCCCACCACCACCTTCAGGTTTTTTATATATGAGTCGGAGGGGCCAAAGCACATGGTTCGACCAGCCAATATCACCTCCGAGAAGGTAGGTGCCATACCGGAGACTTCCCTGGATTTTGGATAGCTGTTTCATACTGATTGCAATTTCAATTCTGATTGCAGAAACTACAATCAAAATTCTGATTACAGTTTCAACTGGATTACAACGAGCATTGCAAACTTTTTTTTTTTTTTTTTTTATTGAAACTGACACGGTTGGCTACATCACCTACAACATCCGTGATGTCAGCCCATAACACCGGGTGAACTTGGTGCCACGTCAGTGCTTCCCTTCGGTTGTGCCGGCTAAACTGAACTGGACGGAAAACACAAACTATTTACATAGCCGTTTCGACCGACCTTTCATTCAGTGCGGTGGTACCAACCCGGGCGGGTTAAACCCTACCACCTAGTGATATAAGAAGGGAGTCATATCCCTTACCTCATATCACCTTAAACTATGCGGTTATGCTTGTATCAATAGCGCTGGAGTGTGATTGCATCACAGATAATTTTGTATTGTCCCTATAAACACCTTTTAATTTGCTCTGGAGAATGGCGGAGAGTGTTACACAACTCTTTTATACTGTTATGTCAAATAGAGAAGCTGGATACAGGACGAACCAGGTCTTCTTAATGAGCAACCACATATTATGTCGCATCATTCCCTCCTGTATCAACAGTTGAGGCATATGACATTGCAGAGCGAGTTGGTACAATTTACTCTGGTCATCGGAAAGAATTCATCATGGACGGGGTAGTTCGCCACCTGCACTTGCTCTGCCTGTGCCGGCCGGGAGCCTTAACTACCACTTAGTAAGGGGCAAAGGAAATGACCTATAGTTTTACACCGTTTCCGAACGGTGAAGCAGCAGGTGTTGGTCTGCACGTAAATTTTTTCGTTAGAAAACACTCATTGGTGCACGCCGCCGACCGGATTCGAACCTCGGACCTCTCGTATGAGAATCCGATATGGGTGGCTGTGCCTAAGGACCAATGGTACGGACGACAGAGCCAAAAAAACCTCTCCTCGCGGTATGGTAATAACATTACCTAGTGCAAACCAAACTAGCTTCGACCAAATAGAATAAAATTATATTCTATATTACCAACACTTTGCCACCAGCTCTATGTTTTTATTCCTTTATATTTATTTATTATGTAAGTAACGAAAAAATGAG
Source organism: Nematopogon swammerdamellus (assembly GCA_946902875.1). Lineage (NCBI taxonomy): Eukaryota > Metazoa > Arthropoda > Insecta > Lepidoptera > Adelidae > Nematopogon > Nematopogon swammerdamellus. The sequence goes on along the minus strand of OX336337.1, from coordinate 19,591,794 downwards.
ATGGTCAAATGTATGAAAATGTACATACCGCACGCTGTATCCCGACAATTGGAGTAAGCAGAGTAATCTGAGAGAGTTGTGTTGCAAGAACGCCGGTAAATTACAGCACAACACCGACCACCATGTCTCGCGAAGTATTCGGACAAGATAACTTATCATGCAGCAAGTAAGGCAAGAAGCTGAAGCACGACTTGGTAGAAGGACCGTGCTAAGGTGAGAGGTTGCTAACCTGTCGCCCTTTAGCACGCCCTCTTGCCCATATCAAGAGATGCAATGGGGCTGTTCTTTTCAAGTACCGGCCCCACACGGCCAACAATATTGGATTATTTAAGAAGTTGGTACAAATGATTCGTTATAATTATATTATAACGTTCTACCTATCATACATGCCAGCGACATGTTTGGGCTAATTAGTTCAGTTGATAACTTTGGACTAATTGGATAATTGGTATGAACAAATCCGTTAATTTGATCAGCCCGTTCATATTCTAGTTCGACCACAAAAAATCATCGCTTCGGTTATTTCAAATTTTGCTGTGTCGTTGATTGAACATTGATTATGTTAAGACGTATCAAGAAAATGAATTGCGCTCATTATTACATGTTAGTTGAATTTCGTTGATCTACAAGGTAGTTTTATTCCTATGTGCAGTCTAAGAACTTTTGCCTGAGTAAGTAGCTTATAATATGCTTGGAGGAATGTAGGGAAGGTGAATCAGTAAATGCACCGAACACTTTGAAGCCTGCCTGAGGGTTCGTTGGAAGAAAAATTATGATTGCATATACTTTCAGTGCTACAATAAAATATTGAAATAATTTTTATAAGTAAATTGGCATGTTGGCTGTGCCTAGGAGTCCATGGGATATCAGATATCCCACCAATAACACAACTCGTAATTGAGGTGCCATGTCATCCACAAGACGGAGAAAAAGGTTATGGTTTTGTTTTTATTTTATTGGAAGCTCGACATCAGGGGCGCCGACTTTTAGAAATCCTCGTGGGTGCTCATGCAATTTTTTTTTATTGAACAATCATCATCATCAACGTGTTGCCGTCCACTGCTGGACATATGCTTCTCCAATTTTTCACTAATTCTCCCGGCACCCGGCAGCATGGATTCGCAAAACGTTTGCACAATGTTTTGCATTTGCCGCATTTACACATTTGCACGATGTACCTACACATGTAGTGTCCCTATATTCTATTGAATGGTATGGAAATATAGTAACGTTCGCTATTCGTCGCGCTACTAGTGCGAATGTGTAAATGCGGCCGCTCAAAGGCTTGTAAGTAAATAAGGCACTTTTATCGTAGCTCAAATCCTAAATGATCAGTTTTTATATCTATCGTCGTGGGTGCTCCGCACCCACTGCTCACACCTCGTGGGTGCTGGAGCCCCTGAGCACCCACGTAGTCGGCGCCTATGCTCGACATAATATGGCGCCGAGGCACCCATGAGATGTCTAACGGCGCCCATGGACATTCGATCGTATGCGGGGGTTGTGAATGCCATGCTGGCCTGACAGGTGCCCATTCACGCCCCTCTTGAAGGACCCGAGACGTATGTCGATTTAATGTAATCATTTGTTAACTTAATCCGCGCGAGCGGCGGGTGGCCGAGTGGTTTGGGCATCGGCTTCTCATGCGGGAGTTCCGAGGTTCGAATCCGGTCGGCGTGTACCAATGAGTATTTTCTGACGAAAAAATTTACGTGCATACCTACACCCGCTGCTTCACCGTTCGGAACCGGTGTAAAACTGTAGGTCCCTTCCCTTGCCCCTTACTAGGTGGTAGGCTCAAATTGTAGCCGACTGGGTTGGTACCACCGTACTGCATGTAAGATGGCCGCAAGCAACCTCGGTTGTGTTCTTCTCTAGTCCAGTATAGCCAGCAATCCAGGGAAGTCTCCGGTATGGCACCTACCTTCTCGGAGGTGATATTGGCTGGTTAGAGCATGCAAAGCTTTGGCCCCTCCGACTCAGCCACCCATACCGGATTACATAAAAAAAAAATCCGTCCTTGCATTTTTTTTCTATATCCTAAAATTAGGACAAATTATACTATAAATTGTGTTTATATATAAGTCAATGGTTTATAATATGTGTATATAAACTATAAATCATATTCAAATGTAACTCTAACTCTTCACCACAATGTTTGGGGAAGCAGGAGGTACAAAGATTGAGATAGATAGATAGAAAATTCTTTATTGCTCCAGTAAACCTTAAACAGTAACAAATACATTGGAAAATTTACATAAGGTGCAAAGGCGGACTTATCCCTTACAAAGATTTCTTACAGCCAACCTTTGGATGTTTGAGATTCTATTGATTGTAAAAATGACATGTTGCCGCTGGAGTAGTGCACCGCTTTAAGGTACCTCTCACCCTCAAATATGGTTGAGGGAGGCGATGGCTGGCCCTGGTGTGATGCTCGTGAACGGGTGCTGTTTGTGGAGACCGGCCTGCTCCAATTGGCAGCATATTATCTGAATAGTATACTTATGTATATGCTACTTATCTGACTGCATAATTAGTTTACTTTTGACTAGGTACCATTAGTAACTCAACTTTATTAACCCATTGATAACTTGATACTTCAAGTATCTTAACCCTTAAACCCTACCGTTATTTTTATATACACTATTACTACACTGGGGTGTAATACACCCCAAAATTATTTCATCTATAGTAAATAGTTAAATGAAACAAATTAATTTTCCAATATTAACGTTTATTAACTGCACATATGAGGACAGAATGAAATACTTTTTACAAGAATAAGTCAGTTCTTAGCACAGTTTTTGTATATTTTGTTGTGATGGACCATACAAATAGGTTTTTTGAAGGTGGTGCAGGTCATCTTAGATTTCTTGTCCTTAGAACGTGGACAAATGTGGCATCTTCCCTGTCTAAGTACTTCTATAGCTCCTTCCTCGCGGGGTCTCTTCTTTTCTAGAATATCTCCAATGGTTACCTGAAGCGACCTCGGCAAAGTTGGCCAGGTGTAGCGTCCCTCAATATGGGGCTTCATCAGATTGATTACCAATTCCTTCAGATATGTGCGTCTTATTTTGGTGCTTTCGTTATTCTTCACTTTGATCATCGTCAGGTAGGTAGTGCATGGTGGACAGCAACGGCACGATCAGCTTCTATACGATCAACTGCAAACTCCGTATCAGACTCACGTTCATCTTCCATCAGCCAACTCAACAGAATGCCATCGGAGGGTAAATTCTGTCCTCCTGGTTGACGTCTACGGTCATCGTGATCTATTAACTTGAACAAATAAAATCATATTAAACTATAAATATTTTCAAGAATCCAAAAACAGAACTAAAAAAATTACAAAAATAATCAAATTCAAATGTCTAAGGGTATTCGGTACAAACATTTTAAATCAATATATTAAGTACTTATTTACATATCTTGCAGTGTCAGCTTACTGAATAATATTACACCCACTTCGAAGATATGAGCCTAAGATCAAATGTCCAACTTCGCAAAAAAACTTACACAATTACTACCGTGGGGTGTATTACACCCCAGCACACGTTCTGCACACGTCCCCAAACGACAGGGGCGCGCCCGCTACTGGCGCCTTCGCAGGTAACCACGAGTTAATAAAGTACTGGAACAGCCGAACCGATTTGACTTAAAAGTAAGAAATACCAAGCAAAAAACCAACGCTTCATTAAATATTCATTAAATATTCACGGGTTAAATATTCATATATTTTTATTTTTTATTTTTGACAATACAATTATACTAAATTGTAGTTTAACGTATTATGTTGATACAAATTACGTATCAAAGTTTGACAAAGGCTCTTTACACCTGATTCACTTAAATAATAAGTCTTTGTAGTCAGAACTCTCAGCATAATTGTTAATCTTGCTCTCAAGCTGTGTTTTAGATAAGACTATGGGCGGTGTTATTATGTGGCTAGTTACTAAATTTTCGTAAAAATATGTTTAAAAAAATACCCGGCGAAGTTTCTTGTCGGTTTTTCGTCGTGGGTGTAATCGAACCGGATAGAACAAATTGTGACAAGTTCGAGAGCAGTCTAACTAATGAATGATCAATAAACAATACAATACAATACAATACAATTCGATAATACAGTGGATTGTATGTAGGTAGTAGCAAAAGAGTTGAGCGTGACAATTGAAGATAAAATAATAATAAGAATACTTATTAACAATACATATAAGTACATGCTAGTAAAATATAAGCCATACATGTTTAATACATATAAATTACTAAATATATAGAATATTATATACAAATAAATATACATACATACATACTTATCCATCCAGGTAAATACAAATGTTGTTTTTTGTTTTTAGGGTTTTACTTCACATTAACGGAGGTAATACAGTTTTAGGTGTTTTTTGAATATGGGAAGCGATTTACAATGTCGGATGAAGTGTGGTAGTGAATTCCACAGTCGAGCTGCGTGAACAGAAAATTAGTTCGTATAAAAATCAGTTTTATGAGAGGAGTTAGCTAAAATATTGTCATGACTAGACCGAAGTGGGACACCGTGAGCCCGATTTCTTCAGTTTTCTTAGCGGTAGCAATGGCAGAGCCCGCTTTGGCATATTCCGTAGCGGTACCCGTGCCTGATACATTCAAAGTGGCAGGCGGCCTGGCCTCCTGTACACGCGCGCTCCGCGACCGGTATCTGGAGGCCTCCGTCCAGGTCGGGAGTTGCCGGAACCTCCACCAGCACTACCGGTGCCGCTGGATCCACGTCTGGAAAACGAAAATAAATTAATAATTAATTAGTTTTTTTTTTTTATGGAAACTGACACGGTTGGCTACATCACCTACAACATCCGTGATGTCAGCCCATAACACCGGGTGAACTTGGTGCCACGTCAGCCTTCCCTTCGGTCGTGCCGGCTACACTGAACTGGACGGAAAACACAAACTATTTACATAGCCGTTTCGACCGACCTTTCATTCAGTGCGGTGGTACCAACCCGGGCGGGTTAAACCCTACCACCTAGTAATATAAGAAGGGATTCATATCCCTTAGTCGCCTTTTACGACATACACGGGGAGAGATGCAGTGGGGCTATTCTTTTAAAGTACCGGCCTCACACGGTACAACCAGTATAGGGACTGAGCAAATGAGCAGTAGAGTCGAAGAAATCGAACTCGGGAATTTTTTTCGGATTTTGATTTGGATTTAGTCCCGCCTGAACGCGAGCGGAGCTAATAAGACGTAACTGGACCCGTACCAATTTAATTTATCTCCCAAAATTCTAATACATAGGTACATCTGAGCAAATATTGTGAGCTGTTGCTGTTAAAAACACAATACAATACACAAATTAAGAATATTAATTGGAATACCAGCTTGCGCCGCCAGCGTCGTGCCGTGCCACCGGTGGGTGACCCTGCTGTGTCCCGAGACTTAGAACCACTGCAACTCCGTACTTAGGGGCGTCGGCTCCCTAAGTGTCTATTCTATCGTCTATTTCATGGGGAGTGCTCGGAGGAGCTGTTCACCGCGATTCCGCCGTCCCCATTCCACCTCAGCACTACGCGTACTGGGCAGGGGATGCACCCCTATTCAATTGATCTATCACGGATGCGCCTATCTATTTCCTCCCAAGTACAGCCTGGGGTATTTCAAAAGGATCTCGTGGCGTTCTGACCCATTCTCAGGACCCACTGTCAAAAAGAAAAAATAATTGTGGCCTTTACCCATTTACATTTAATTTTGAGAGGCGTTCTGACCCACTTACCAGAATACACAGATACAGTAAGTGAACTTCCTTTGTGGCAATTTGCAAACCTCCTATCATTTCTGCTGCCCTGGTACTTTATTTCCCATTCCCAGCTTACCAAGAAGTCTTCGGGTTTCCACTTTAATTACGGTGACTGTATTCTGACCATTTGAATACTTTATTGCACAAAAAATAACAAAAGGTGGACTTAAAGCCTAAATGCATATCTGCCAGTCATGCCTGAGATTGTGAGTAGTGTAGGTGGGTAGTGCGGGAAATTAAATGAGAGATTTTTTTCTTTTAAATAGTATAAAAATCCTTTTTACCTATAATAAAATCCAACGTCTGCTTTCTGTCTGAGTGTCTGAGTGTATGTCTGTCTGTCCGCTTATAACTCGAGAACCACTGAACCGATTTTAATAAAACAAAATTCTACGGATAGCTTGGTTCTTCCCATCAACTATAGGCTACTTACTATCACGATAAATGGCTTATGAGGTTAACAGTGAAGTGAAATATGAGAGCGGGCGGAGCCGCGGGCACAGCTTGTAAACAATAAAACATAAATAATAATAATGACATACAACTAAATACATTTATTAATTACTTATGTTATATTTATGTTTTTCTGAAAATTAAGAATTTGAATTTTTTGTTGTTTTTTGTTGTTGTGTTGTTTAATCTGATATACACTCCGGAAAAAAAACATAGCACCAAAGATTCGTATATACAATCTTTTGGTAGTGCAGTTGGGAATGAAAAAGTAAGGCTCTTTAAAATTCCATTGTGCACTACTACTCAGTAGTGCAAACGGGAGGAAATAATTCCAAACGACACTACCGGTTTCGCAGCTTGTAGTACAGTAGTGCAGATGGGAAAAAAATTCCAAACAGCACTACTGGTAGTGCAGCTTGGTAGTGCAGAGTGGAAGGAACGGTTTATTTGAACGATGTATCCAAATAGAAGTATTCTATACTGGTTTTGTATGTTTACTGTGCTGAAAATTCAGCACAGTAAACATAGAACACCAGTATATAATACTTCTATTTAGATACATAGTTCATAATAAACTAAATATTTTTTTAATAAAGTTTAAGTTTTATTATCTCATAGCTACAGATAGGTAACCGGTAACTGGCCATTTTCTATTCGATATTAAGAAAAATAACTTCATGTCACATTTTATTTTATATATTATATATTTTTAACCGACTTCCAAAAAAGAAGGAGGTTCTCAATTCGTCTGTATGTTTTTTTTTAATTTTTTTTTTTGTATGTTTGTTACGCGATTTCTCCGTCAATTGAGGGCCGATTTAGAAAATTCTTTTTTTGTTAGTTAGGTCATACTTCCGAGGTGGTCCCATTTAAATTTTATCGAAATTGGTTCAGTGGTTTTCGAAAAATTACTATGGTGTGTGGTTACCTTCAGCAAAACTTGTGATGTGGTCGTTTTCGGCAATTTTCAGTTTGATAAATTAGTATGGTGTGTGGTTACCTTCAGCAAAACTTTTGTGATGTGGACTTATTCAGCAATTTGCAGTCTGTCTTGACACATATGGCGAATAATTCTGTACCACTTCAATCGATTTCGATTATTCTTTTTTATGTAATATTACTAATAATATTACTAAAAAGAATGAAATATAAACTGTTTTAAAAAATATTAAACCGATTTCCAAAAAACAAAAAAAAAAAGAACTAAAAAGTATTAAATACATAATATTTTGAAATTTTCTCTGTCCTGTTGAAATACATGAATCGATATCTAGTGATACATATTCGGACCCTTGTTTCATGAATATTCTAAATTTGAAATTTTTTTTATCTTTTCCGACCGGCCAGGTGCGCTTAATTTATTATGGTACGAGTACCATCGAGCTGGTCTGATGATGGAGACAGAAGGTGGCCATAGGAACTCCTAAACTACACATGATAAACCCATCGTGTTTGGGCTCGTTGCATTTGTCTTCACGAGCAATTTTAGACCTAAGAGATTCTCAATTCGACGGTATGTGGGGAAATAAAGTACCAGGGCAGCAGAAATGATAGGAGGTTTGCAAATTGCCACAAAGGAAGTTCACTTACTGTAGGTATCTGTGTATTCTGGTAAGTGGGTCAGAACGCCTCTCAAAATTAAATGTAAATGGGTCGAAAGGCCACTATTTTTTTTTTCTTTTTGACAGTGGGTCCTGAGAATGGGTCAGAACGCCACGAGATCTTCAAAAGGGGAGTGAAAAGGCTCCTGTCAGGCCGGCATGGCATTCGAAATCTCCGTGCATCACAGAATGTCCATGGGCATCGTTAGACACCTACTTGTAGGTGAAACGATGCCACATGTCGCGCAATACATAAAAAAAAGCTTAATTGTTTGCGAAATAAATGGATATTTATCGGTATCTCTATATTGATCCAGCAATAATTTGTAATCTGTCAGCGTCTCTTTTATGCAGAGTTTTTTTTTTCAATAAATCTTCTCTCCACTACCACTATGCTATCTTTATAAATTGACATGGCCATCCGTATATTATCGAATGTTGCAATATTCGTGCTCGCGAAAGCCAAAGTCACTAGCACGACACAGAGCAGCAGTCCGCAGACCTTCATCTTGTTGTTGAATGTGTGTAGTAGTAGTTGTACTCCCACAAGGAGCGGCCGCCGCCCAAGACACAGCAACCGCGAGCACGACAGAGAGCAGCAGTCCGCAGGCCTTCATCTCGTTGTTCAATATGTTAAGTAGTACTTGTACTCACCATCAGGAGCGGCCGCCACGCAAGCCACAGCAACCGCGAGCACGACAGAGAGCAGCAGTCCGCAAGCCTTCATCTTGTTGTTGAATGTGTGTAGTAGTACTTATACTCACCATCAGGAGCGGCCGCCGCGCAAGCTACAGCAACCGCGAGCACGACACAGAGCAGCAGTCCGCATGCCTTCATCTTGTTGTTGAATGTGTGTAATAGTACTTGTACTCACCATCAGGAGCGGCCGCCACGCAAGCCACAGCAACCGCGAGCACGACACAGAGCAGCAGTCCGCAGGCCTTAATCTTGTTGTTCAATATGTCAAGTAGTACTTGCACTCACCGTCAGGAGCGGCCGCCACGCAAGCCACAGCAACCGCGAGCACGACAGAGAGCAGCAGTCCGCAAGCCTTCGTCTTGTTGTTCAATATGTTAAGTAGTACTTGTACTCACCATCAGGAGCGGCCGCCACGCAAGCCACAGCAACCGCGAGCACGACAGAGAGCAGCAGTCCGCAGGCCTTCATCTTGTTGTTGAATGTGTGTAGTAGTACTTATACTCACCATCAGGAGCGGCCGCCGCGCAAGCTACAGCAACCGCGAGCACGACACAGAGCAGCAGTCCGCATGCCTTCATCTTGTTGTTGAATGTGTGTAGTAGTACTTGTACTCACCATCAGGAGCGGCCGCCACGCAAGCCACAGCAACCGCGAGCACGACACAGAGCAGCAGTGCGCAGGCCTTAATCTTGTTGTTCAATATGTCAAGTAGTACTTGCACTCACCGTCAGGAGCGGCCGCCACGCAAGCCACAGCAACCGCGAGCACGACAGAGAGCAGCAGTCCGCAAGCCTTCGTCGTGTTGTTCAATATGTTAAGTAGTACTTGTACTCACCATCAGGAGCGGCCGCCACGCAAGCCACAGCAACCGCGAGCACGACAGAGAGCAGCAGTCCGCAGGCCTTCATCTTGTTGTTGAATGTGTGTAGTAGTACTTATACTCACCATCAGGAGCGGCCGCCGCACAAGCTACAGCAACCGCGAGCACGATACAGAGCAGCGGTCTGCAGGCCTTCACCTTGTTGTTCAATATGTTAAGGAGTACTTGTACTCACCATCAGGAGCGGCCGCCACGCAAACCACAGCAACTGCGAGCACGACAGAGAGCAGCAGTCCGCAGGCCTTCATCTTGTTGTTCAATATGTTAATTAGTACTGTACTCACCATCAGGAGCGGCCGCCACGTAAGCCACAGCAACCGCGAGCACGACACAGAGCAGGAGTCCGCAGGCCTTTATCTTGTTGTTGAATGTGCGTACTAGTACTTGTATTTATCATCAGGAGCGGCCACCGTGCAAGCCACAGCAACCGCGAGCACGACACAGCAGGAGTCCGCAGGCCTTTATCTTGTTGTTGAATGTGCGTACTAGTACTTGTACTTATCATCAGGAGCGGCCGCCGTGCAAGCCACAGCAACCGCGAGCACGACAGAGAGCGGCAGTCCGCAGGCCTTCATATTGTTGTTCAATGTGTTAAGTAGTACTTGTACTCACCATCAGGAGCGGCTGCCGCGCAAGCCACAGCAACCGCGAGCACCACACAGAGCAGCAGTTCGCAGGCCTTCATTTTGTTGTTGAATTGATATGTTTGTTTAGTGTGATGTTGGTTCTGATGAGCAACACTGTGATTTATTATTTGTAGTAGCACTCCAACAGTATATATATTGCTTCTGAAACTAGGTCTTAGATAGTACAATGTATTTTTTGCAAATTATAACGATACGTTCTTATCTAAATCGCCGCTACCGCATGCTTTCAAAGAGGGCATCGAATTTAAATTATTATCTAAGGAAAAATGCGAAGGAAGACCCAACCCAGGTAATCAGATGTTGTTATGACGTTTAGACAGCTTTCGTAATAATAAACGAGCTCCATAGTAAAATGAGACGAGTAGAATAACTGGAGCCCATCTTTAAAATAACTACCTACGCTGCGCCGAGTCACTAGGGATGTCACAAATCACAACACTAACACAATTGACAGGTAGTGAGCCCATTATGGTGGAAATGCAATTCCAGAGAGAGAGAGAGAGAGAGAGATAGAAAGAGAGAGAGAGAGATAGAAAGAGAGAGAGAGATAAAAAGAGAGAGAGAGATAGAAAACGAGACAGATAGTCAAGAGAGACATAGAAAGAGAGAGATAGAGAGAGATATAAAGATAGAGAGAGAGAGAGAGAGAGAGAGAGAGAGAGAGAGAGAGAGGGGGGGGGGGGGGATCTCTCTTTCTATGTCGGTGTTGTGCTGTAATTTACCAGAGTTCGTGCAGCACAACACCGATTACTCTGATTACCCCGATTGTAGGAATTCAGCGTGTGTGATGTGTATGTATGTTATTTTTTTTAAGGAAACTGACACGATTGACCCCCCACTCTCTCTCTCTCTCTCTCTCTCTCTCTCTCTCTCTCTCTCTCTCTCTCGCGGGGCGGCGTGGAGCGGCGCGGGGCGGTGCGCGACGGCGCGGAGCGGAGCTGTGTGGCGCGGGACGGCGCGTTATGGAGCGGGTCGGCGGGGGGCGGCGCGGGACGGCGCGATGCCGCGCGGAGCGGCGCGGGACGACGCGGTGCGGCGAGGAGCGGCGCGGAAAGGTGAGGAAATGCGCGGGGAGGAAACATACGAAGATTGCAACGTTCGATAATATACAGATGACCATGTAAGATTAGGATACTAGCTCGCCCTCTGTTACTTACTTTCTTCGAAAAGGTTATCATCTTCCTGAACGCAGCTCGGCCTTCGGCCTCGCCCTCAATTTCTTACTTTCTTCTAGAAGGTTTATTGTCTTCCAGAATGCAGCTCAGCCTGAAGCCTCGCCGTTAGTTACTTACTTTAGTCGAGAAGGTTTGTTGTTTACCTATACGCAGATCGGCCCCAGGGACTTACTTTCTTCTTTTGAAATACGAATTTCACGCGAGCGAATCCGCGGGAAAAAACTATCGATATTAAAATAAGAAACTTCAGTTAAAATAAATACAAAACTTTAGATAGGTACCTAACTAAGTAAAATATTCCACCTATTAGCGTAACCGGAACTGAATTTTATTTAGCCTATCCTGTGTCCCGTATAGCTAAATGTGCGTGTACTAATTTAAATCAAATTTAGATGATCGGCTTAAATTTTATGGAGGAATTTCATACATACATATTCGCCTCGCCCCGCTAATAATAATATAATATATACTATATATGTGGATGTGGATGGATGAGAAGAGCGGAAGACCGCGTGTGGTGGCGTGCCTTGGGAGAGGCCTATGTCCAGCAGTGGACCGATACAGGCTGATGATGATGATGATGATGATGATACTATATATAATCCTTACCTATAATAAAATCCAACGTCTGCTTTCTGTCTGAGTGTCTTGAGTGTCTGTCTGTCCGCTTATAACTCGAGAACCACTGAACCGATTTTAATAAAACAAAATTCTACGGATAGCTTGATTCTTCCCATCAACTATAGGCTACTTATTATCACGCTAAATGGCTTATGAGGTTAGCAGTGAAGTGAAATATGAGAGCGGGCGGAGCCGCGGGCACAGCTTGTATATATGGCGGATACGGAGCTCTCCGAGATGGGGGTGGTGGTGGCCTACGTGTCTAGTACCACCACCTATCGTGGTATATACGAGCTTGACTCGCGTCGTCTCGGAGAGCTCCGTAGCCACGGCCTGCACCCGCCGGCGCGCTTGGAGGCTTGTCTCCCGCCGCCGGCGGTATTACCGTTTTTTATTTTTGTATTAATTTTTGACCGATAAAATCCGTAACGACGTGATACGTCAAAGAACTAAGGTAGTCGACATTGCTAAGAAAATAAGCAAGCTGAAGTGGCAGTGGGCTGGGCACATCTGTCGTAGACCCGACAACCGATGGGGTAGACGGGTGCTCGAATGGAGGCCACGTACAAGCAAACGTAGCGTGGGACGCCCCCCGGCTAGGTGGACAGATGACCTAAAAAAGGTAGCCGGGAGTGGATGGATGAGAAGAGCGGAAGACCGCGTGTGGTGGCGTGCCTTGGGAGAGGCCTATCTCCAGCAGTGGACCGATACAGGCTGATGATGATGATGATTAATTTTGTGTATTTTTATTACTTTTGTATAATATGTAAAATTAATATGAATTTTTAAAATTTGAAATAAAGAACATGATATAATATAATATAATACAATATAATAATATAATATATCAATATATATATATATATATATTGATATAGTGATATTGATTGATGATGGTAGGGAAGGGTCAATTACCTGTTAATTTTTTTTTTCAATTACTAAGAATATTAGTTAGTAGATTAATGAAAGGGTGAGACGAAGTCACACCAATTGTCGCTTCAAGATTTATTTCTGTGTTTCATTAATACAAACTATAATTTTATAAATTAAGTGTAAAAATATTATGGTCAGATGTTCGAAAATGCATCATCGTCTCCTAAAAACCTGATTTGAAAGCAAAAAAATATTATTCACAAAAACAATTTCTAGTAATTTAGATAAGGCGCTTAATCTGATGATCTCTTTTCAAACATCAGGAAGCGAATGATTTGTGCAAATGCGATACTGCGATATCTATGTATGTCGTCTTTGTTTAAAAAATGGTTAAAAGTGGTGGGCTGGTGCGGCTGATCACAAATTGTGGTGTTCTACCTTAGACCTAACAACAAAACGTTAACAAGTGTCTCGCGTATCAATAAAAAAATAAAAAAAAAAAAACTACACACATTCAACAACAAGATGAAGACCTGCGCACTGCTGCTCTGTGTCGTGGTTGCCGTGGCTTGCGTCCCGGCCGCTCCTGATGGTGAGTACTACTACACACATTCAACAACAAGATGAAGACCTGCGCACTACTGCTCTGTGTCGTGGTTGCCGTGGCTTGCGTCCCGGTCGCTCCTGATGGTGAGTACAAGTACTACTACACACATTCAACAACAAGATGAAGACCTGCGCACTACTGCTCTGTGTCGTGGTTGCCGTGGCTTGCGTCCCGGCCGCTCCTGATGGTGAGTACAAGTACTACTACACACATTCAACAACAAGATGAAGACCTGCGCACTACTGCTCTGTGTCGTGGTTGCCGTGGCTTGCGTCCCGGTCGCTCCTAATGGTGAGTACAAGTACTACTACACACATTCAACAACAAGATGAAGACCTGCGCACTACTGCTCTGTGTCGTGGTTGCCGTGGCTTGCGTCCCGGCCGCTCCTGATGGTGAGTACAAGTACTACTACACACATTCAACAACAAGATGAAGACCTGCGCACTACTGCTCTGTGTCGTGGTTGCCGTGGCTTGCGTCCCGGTCGCTCCTGATGGTGAGTACAAGTACTACTACACACATTCAACAACAAGATGAAGACCTGCGCACTACTGCTCTGTGTCGTGGTTGCCGTGGCTTGCGTCCCGGTCGCTCCTGATGGTGAGTACAAGTACTACTACACACATTCAACAACAAGATGAAGACCTGCGCACTACTGCTCTGTGTCGTGGTTGCCGTGGCTTGCGTCCCGGTCGCTCCTGATGGTGAGTACTACTACACACATTCAACAAAAATGTGAAGTGTTGAGGCGGTTTTGGCTTGCGCGGCGCACTAATACACATTTTTTTTTTATGGGGAGCACGACAAATGGCGCGCGCCAGACTAACGCAAAGGAGTAGTCCGACGGCGCCCACGGGTATTCGGATATTTACGGGGGCTGCGAATACCTTGTCGGCCGGCTAGGTGCACCTTCACATTATGTTTGAAGGACCCCAGACTGTACATGAGAGGAAAGGATGCAGGTGGGAGTGAATTCCACATGTTGGCAACCCTGTAAATAAAGGATTTACAGTATCAATTTGTCCTAAGTGGGGGAATATCGACAGTGTGTGGATGCATTCCCAACCTGTTGCGCGTGGTACGATGGTAGAATGGGGATGGAGAGAGCTACTTAACAATGTGAATGTCTTTTGATTCTTGCTCTGTGTCATGCTCGCCGTTGCTGTGGTTTCCGAGTTTGAGACGCCACACCGTAGTCTTTGATTTAGTTTATTTTAAATAAATACATTTACATTGAAAAATTATAAGCAGATATGATTTAGCCTTTGGCCAGACTTATATCTAGCAAATAGTTCAACTATTAATTGCATACAACGGTTGGCCTCGCCCTGGTTGAATTTGCAAATACCATATTAATAAATACCTATTTTAACATATTTGTCTTAAGTTTCGCTGAACTTGCTTCCTTCATTCATCCCTCCTTCTCCTGTTCGCATATTCTCTAGCCAATATCGCGGCCTTAGTCTCGCGGAACACCTCTTTGTAATCGACAGAACATTTCTATGAAAGACACGATTATTAAAATAGTTCTTGCGTTGCATTACAAAGGTGTTGAATGGGCTTTAGGGGAATATTTTTCCCTACTCCTAACAACACACTGATCTTCAAATTGCGGGTTTAGAGCCTTTCCCCAGCGACGTTAGTCCACCGTGAAGCCGGAGTTGCCAAACTCCTATATGTGAAAATGGCTGTGACTGAGGCTTCGACCACGAGTACAGCCACCCAGTTCGGAAGCAATAAAAAAAGTTTTTCATGCCGTTCTGTAGCGTCCCTTTTCGTTTGTGTTTACTTTTTGTTTTTTTTTCCTAACTTTCAGCATTATTTCTTAAAATATTTCTGAATCATCTCCTATCTCAATCACATCCTAGCGGTAGCACCGTTATGGTGTGGAACTGTCTTCCGACCAGTGAATAGCCCAGTGAACTGCAGATATTGCATCTCATGGAGCGTGGTTTCGTACGCGAGGAGAGGTGAATATGCGTTCCGTCCACTTGAATCCATTGCATATGTCTGCACCATTGGCACAGCAACTCATGTTGGGTTTCATAAAAATAAAATGTAATCATTTTCTCATTTAGGATGTGATGTTGTTGGCGATGTTGAATGTTTAGATTTGTTTTTTCTTTTCACAGGGGTTTCCCCGGCTGTAGCACCGGCAGTGCTGGTAGAGGTGCCGGCAACTCCTGACATGGACGGAGGCCTCCAGATACCGTTCACGGAGCGTAGGTGCATCCAAGCCGTCTGCGACACTCTATGTCGCCAGCGCGGGTACAGCCGCGGAGTCTGCCGCAGCGCGACGCAATGCTATTGCTACCGCTAAAAAGACCGAAGAAGCCCGGCTCCATCTACCCCTTTTTGCTTGTGTGTCATCCTAACGTCGAAAATTAGCAAGAACCTCCTAAGCGGTAAATCAGAAAGTAATTTTAAGACGAAGTCCTAATCCAAAAATATGTGATAAGAATAACAAACAAAATATGGCATCGAAAGCTATCGCTACCATACGAAGAGAAATGTAACGAAGCGGGAATAAATGGAGAGGATTATTGATTAGTGTATAGTTGTACATATATCATACCAATAATAATAAGTCATCCCGTTTTAATGTCACATACTGGGTTCTATTTTTAGGTTCTCTTCATCACATTGTTCATTTTCCAAAAATATAAATATTTTGTTACATAAACCGACGGTTTTATTTTGTATTTATCTTTATTATACATCTAGCATCAATTTTAAAAAAAAACAAATACTGTCACCCGGAACTGCCGGAGTGTGTTAACTTCGACAAAGAAACGTCCACAATAAATATAAAAACCGGCCATGTGCGAATCGGACTCGCGCACCGAGGTTTCCCCACCACAAAAAAAAAAACATTGAAAAAAAATACGTTTCTTGTATGGGAACCTTTTTTATGATTTGTTGTTATATCGGCCATAATAACACGTATTCTGTGAAAATTTCAACGGGCTACCTATTACGGTTCAAGAGATACAGCCTTCGGACAGACAGACAGACAGACGGACGGACAAACAGACAGACGGCGTAGGCTTAGTAATAGGCTTCCGTACGGGATACGGAAACCTAAAAAAACAAATGTAAAAAAGTAAGCGGAGTCACCATACATGTATCTTGACACACGGCAGTGAGCCAAGTTCGCGAAGCCGAAGCAAAAAGGCGACACACCGGCCGAGGGTTATATTACACGAACCATCTCGCGCCACTTTCGACCCCCCCATAACTTAAAATCTATTTGACCTACACACTTGAAATTTTGCGTGTCTAGTAAGACCCTCTTAAATTTAAATAATCTTTAATTTCAAATCTTAAATTTAAATACTATGTATTTAAATATTAAGGCTATGTAAATAGTTTGTGTTTTCCGACCAGTTCAGTGTAGCCGGCACGATCAAAGGGGGAAGCACTGACATGGCACCTAGTTCACCCGGTGTTATGGATAGATCTCACCGAGACCTGAAGTTTGACTACCAATACGATGGGTCTAGCACCAGTGGTTCTCGAGTTATGACCAACACAAAAGTTCACGTGACAGATGGATAGATCTCACGGAGACCTGAAGCTTGAGTACCAACACGATGGGTCTAGCACCAGTAGTTCTCGAGTTATAACCAAAACAAAACTTCACGTGACAGATGGATAGACCTCACCGAGACCTAAAGTTTTGAGTACCAACCAGTGGTTCTCGAGTTATGATCAAAACAAAAGTTCATGACGAAGTTTCTAGTTCTCACAGAAAACTGGATGGTAACGAACCCTCTTTACGCAAGCTCGACTCGAACTTGACCACTAAAAAAAATTCTCCGGGATATACCTAGCAATATACAAAGTTCAACCCCCAACGGCAACGACGTATCATGTATTCCAACGGTCGTTTTTTTATAACATTAAATTTATAAAAATAGGAGACAGTGAATTTTTATTAGCTCGATTTTATTATACCTACACCATTTTTCTATCGACCGGCAGTGTTTCGTACTAATCCCGCCGTCTGCTCCCTTCCATTTTTACAACGAATCAGTCTGATTGCACCGCGTCACTCCCGCGCGCCTCAGCAATGGCGACGCTGGTACTGGTATTACGAATGGCTTGTTTATAGTCCAACCTTTTAATGTTCTTGCATTTTACACTAGCTATTTGCTAATGGCACATTAAATCTGGAAAATGAAGAATCTTCAATCATTTTTCATTTCTATCAATAAGATACTTGAAACCTTATTGTTAAGTTATTGAATTTTTGTTAATTTTATAATTAAAAAAAAAGCCAAAAAATCCACTACATATCTAGCTCTTTCAGTGCAATTTTTGTTTACCCGAGCGAAGCCGGGTTCGCAGCTAGTAATAATTATTGTAACGAAATGCGGCCTATTTACAAATCTGCTGGCATATCCAATACTATTCTAAATTATTCCTTCCTAACTTATCGATACATTTTTCAAACACACAAATATCTTTTTAAGTATTTGGTAGCAGCATGTCAACGAAATCAAAGGTAAAAGTGAGTGGCCTTTTAAAATCCAATATGTAAAATTTGTGGCATAAGAAACTAATATATCTTCACTTTTTTATAATACGTGATTAATACAACAGTACCTATATATTAATTTTCCGGCCCTATCTACATAATATTTGTGAACACAACAGAAGTTAAAAGAATGCAATATATGTACGATATTGCAACGTTCGATAATATACGGATGGCCATGACATGGCCGACGGCCAAGGACGGCAGTCGTGGGTATGTAATTTTATAAGCATAGCATAGTGGTAGGGTGAAGGTTAAATTATCTTTTAATTTTATTTTTTTAAATTAATAAGTAGATTAATTAAAGGGTCTCACCCTTCAATTAATCTACTACTACTACGAAGTTCCACCAATTGTCGCTACAAGATTTATTTCTGTGTTTTATTCGCCCCTTAATAAATTTGTAAAAGGAAACAACAGTCTTCAAAATAATATGATTTTTGAGCACAATGATGCATTTTTAACTTAGACACTTCTTTTGAAATTTAGTTATGACACTTAATCTGATTAACTCTTTCAAAACATCAGGAAGTGCGGCGATATGAGGAAATTTGATAATACATTATCTATGTGTAGGCCGTGGTAGTCGATTCGGAAGCGGTATAAAAAGCGGTGCGCTCGTACTGCAAATCACCTCTTACAGTGTTCTAACTTGGAGCCAACATCAAGCACTAAGTACTCGTATCTACTACTACACCCAATCAACAACAAGATGAATATGTTCGTACTGCTGCCTTGTGTCGTGCTCGCGGTTATTGTGGCTTCCGCGGCGGCCGCACTAGATGGTGAGTACAAGCACTACTGTATCCAATTTATTTTATTTATTTATTTTTCTTCATCATCTGTAGGTACACAAGATACACTTAGGTTCGTCAGTCATTTAAGTTTTAAGCAAAAAATACGCCATCGTCAAAAATACAATACACGACATAAAATTAATATAACTTACCTATAACTAACAAAATGTCAAGAAAATAAAAATTAAACAAAAATAAAAAATTAAAAATAACTCGTTGTCAAAAGAATGTACAAATAAATAACAATTGGCAAAAAATATCCGAGAATTAAAACTATAGTTTAAAAATTTGTTGTCTGTAAAGTCGGTTTACGGACGATAGTTTTACGTGATGACGCTTGGGCCGATTGTGCCTCTCTATCGCTTGTTACGCGCTCTCGCTTGTACACACAGGCTCAGATGGAACGTGACACTTTTTCGTGTGTGCAGCCGGTGTTCATCAATTTATAAGACGTGACGTCATCACGTCAAAACTAAATTATTTTCACATTAAAAATATAAATTAGAATTAGGACAAAAATCACAAAAATATATGAAATTAAAACAAGGTTAGAGAAAATTGTAAATGACTAGAAAAGACTAGAGAAATTTATCACATTTGGTGTCCGTCAGTTTATAGTAACTTTTTACTATGAGCAAATTTTTCACTTTGACATCGAATTCGTGATCATGGAGATCACGAATTGCGAGTGGTAATTTATTATAAAATTTTATACTATTGCAGACAAAACTTTTAGAAACCTTCGTTAGTCTATGCTGAATGTTTTGGATGTTTTTACGATGTCTGGTATTATAATTGTGTACTTGGGAATTTTGCGGCGTGAGATGTATATTCTTGCATATAGTAAATTCTGATAAATATATGCACTATATAATGCCATTACCTTTAGGTCCTTGAAGACTTCACGACATGAATCCCTAGGCTTCAGGCTACGTATGTGCCGGATAGCACGTTTTTGAAGTACAAAAATTCTATTTACCTTAGCAGCAGTACCCCAAAACATAAGTCCGTACGTCATAATGCTGTGAAAATAAGCATAGTATACAAGTCTATCAGCTTTTTCACCCCCTATCTCTCTAATTTTTTTTATAGCGTAGCAAGCAGAGCTTAACTTTTTGGCCACTTTGTCTATGTAACCCTCACAATTCAATTTTTCGTCCAGCTTTATTCCTAGGAAATCAATTTCTTTAACAGTATTCAAAGACATGTCTTTGAGAAAGTTCAAAACTTCAGTTCCTTCATTGTTTGCTCCAAATCCCAGGGCAAATCGAATCACGTTATTTTTTTTTTACATTTAGTAATAAGTTGTTACACTCAAACCACAGCGCCAGAGAATGCAATACCTTTTTAATTGACTTACATAGTTCTTATTCGTCTCTGTGTTTAAATAAAAAGTTTGTATCGTCTGCAGACATTACGATGTTACAGGCGTCCTCGTTATCAATACAGCAAAATTAATTAATTAATCGACAACAAAATTAAGGCCTGCGGGATGCTGCTCTGTGTAGCATCCCGCAGGCCTTGCACTCGTGGTTGCAGTGGATTGTGCGGCGGCCGCACCTGATGGTGAATACAAGTACTACTACACACATTTGACAAAAAGATTGAGACCTTCGGACTGCGGTTTGGTCGTTTTTTACGGTAACTCATCTTTGTTATTTATTTTCAGTTATATTAATTATTAATTATAATTTTTCAGATACTCCACAAGACGTACCGGTAGTGATGGTAGAGGTGCCGGCATCTCCCGACCGGGACGGAGCCCTCCAGATACCGGTCGCGGAGCGTGCGTGCTCGTGCTCGTGCTCGTGCGCGTGCGCGGGCACGTGCTCGTGCACGTGCGCGTGCGCGACTATGCATGTCTCAAGCGCGGGTACCGCTACGGAAGGTGCCACAGCGCGACGCACTATGCATGTCTCAAGCGCGGGTACCGCTACGGAAGGTGCCACAGCGCGACGCTCTGCTACTGCTACCGATCAGAATATAATGATGGCTCTAGCTAGGCAACATGAGTAATATTCAGCTTACGAAAATTATGTAAATCTCAATGATTGATGCCTTTGGCTTGTAAAATTTTAAGTGATACTTCTTATGTAAATTGATCTCGTTATAGTTTATGTTTTTAAGTTCATTTAATCATAGTATTGGTGACATGTTAAAATAAACAAATTTAAATATTATATTGTTGTGTTGATACTTTAATTAATAGAGTTATCATTAGTCATCTACAAAATTAAATAGTGAAAACAAAAATCAAATACAAAACAAAATAAATTAAATAGTATTAGAAATACAGAAAACATCGGTCCATTATGCGGAAGTGTCTTTAAAAACAAATTTTGACTGGATTTGTTTCTGGTAACTTCTTCTGGGCAACTCCTTGAGTCTTAGCTTTTTTTTATGGAAACTGACACGCTTGGCTACATCACCTACAATATCCGTGGTGTCAGCCCATTACACCGGATAAACTTGGTGCCACGTCAGTGCTTCCCTATGGTCGTGCTTAAACAAAGGCTCAATTTGGTCACTATATTATTGACCTCGTCATGTTTGGTTTAGTTCTAGCATTTACATTGTCGAATCTCACGTCTCACATCCACACATTTGAAGTTAATGTAGCCTTGCCTTGCTCGGATTTTGACATGGAATCCGTATGCAAATGACAAGGGTAAGACATTAGTCTTACCCTTGTCATTTGCAAAAATCTATCATTTTTAATGTACTTTCGGCATACCACTATCTCACGAACCGCTCAACCAAACCCAGCAAACCAGGTGTCAGGTGATAGAGTCACTCGGCCGCCTTCCACCTATGGCAACGTCAATGAATAATATGAACAATAGATGACGTCATAGCCTTTACAAAAAAGGCTTCGAAAATTTAATAAATGCCTATAACTCCTAAACTACTGGTCGGATCGACTTGACATTTGTTTGCTTCCTTAAAAAAACTTTCGATTGGATTAGAAACGGGTGAACTGATTCAAAATCGGTTGATCCGTTTCCAAAAAAAAAAGGAAAAGTCTTTGAGAGGGCATATCTCGGAAACTACTGATCCCAGCCTACTCATTCCCATCATTCATTCAAGGAAAATGATAAGTCTCGACGAGATAAAACTTTTTTTTTGGGCATATCTCTGAAACTACTGATCCCGGACTACTCATCCGCTGGAGGAAATGATATATCTCGAAGAATAAATTATCTCGAGAAAATAATAACACTTGAACTAAAAAATTTGAAATGCCTCGACCTAAAAGAAATCGGCCGAGAACTTAGAAAATGGCAACCATTTGAATAGGAGAAATCACCGAGCATACCTACGCTCGGTGGGAGAAATAGTTAAAGTGGAGAAATAGGGTATTCAATTTTGTATGGGGAAACCACCCTTTCCTATGTTAGGGATATGAAGGAGGAATGATGAAGGGGGATGGGTGAAGGGGAAGGGGCGGTAATGGAGCGGCGGAGATGGAGGAGGAGGGCAGGGTTTGAGAGATAGGGGTGAGGATGGATGGGAGGGACGATAAAGGCGGGGGAGGGAGAGGTGTGGGGTGGGGGGGGCCGGAAGCGGGAGGCAGGTAAGAAAGGGCAGCGAGGACGGTGGAAGGGGAGGGAAGGGAGGGGAGGCAGGTAGGAAGATGGAGAAGGCGGAAGGGATTTAGGGTAGGGGAGTTGTGTAAGATGGGAGCGAGATGGGGGAGGGGGAGGTGAGGAGAGGGGCGACGAACGAGGAAGAGGGAGGGAGTGGGAAGCGGCGGGGTAGATATGCTTGAACCAGGGCTGAGATAGGGAGGGATAGAAGTGGCGGAAGAAGGGAAGGGGAGCGAGGGGGGAGAAGAGAGGGTTGGATTGGGGGAGAGTCTAGAGAGAAAGGGAGGAGCGAGTGGGGCGAGGGAGGTGGGAAGGAGGTGGAAGGGGAAGATGAAAGGGGGAAATAGAGGGAGGTAGGAAGGAGGTGGAAGGGGAAGATGAAAGGGGGAAAGAGAGGGATGTAGGAAGGAGGTGGGAGGGCAAGATGAAAGGAGCGAGGGGGACGGAGAGAGTGGGGCATGGGGGAATTAGGGAGAGAGGTAGGCAGATAACGAGGTTAAAGAGAAGGGGAAAGAGGGAGAGGGAGGGGAAGCAAGGGAGAGAGAGGGAGGGAGAAAGAGTTCAGGGTGATAGAGAGAGAGAGAGAGAATACAAAAAAGCGATCGTTTATCATATTTGCGTTTAAATCGGATTTGCTTATTGGTGATATTGAGAAATCATAATTTTAGGCAAAATAGTTTTTGACATTGGAAATGTCTTTTCGATCGCTTCAGTTATAGGCCCCGATTTCAGAAAAAGTACGAATTAGCCTTGGTGTCGTGAGTTTTAAGGTTACGTGAATATTTAGGGCCTCAAATGACGCGTATCGACGAGAGCTGACATTTTAGAGTTTTTGAGAAAACCGCTTAAAATAGCCGTTTTTAGGGGGTTTAAAAAAGGCACTTTTAAACATATTTCTAAACTATATTTTTATATTGTAGATTGACTAAATATCTGGGAATGTTTTTTGAATTGTTTGAAAAAAGTGAAAATTTTGGGAGTTATGATTTTTTTTAATTTTCCATTACATTATTGAGTTTATTTGAACATCGCTATAGTACACTGTTACTGTCAGAGAATATCTATTATTTATAGAAAGGACACTCGTGGATATTTTTATGTTTTATTTTAAATATGGGTATTTATGTATTTTTGTTTGTATCGGGGATAACAATGTGTAGTTAAGATGGTTTCTGTAGCTGTTAAAGTGACAAAGAAATATTAGTGCACAAATGTTTTTGTTTACAGCTAATGTGTGTGCGTGAGGTGTGTCCGTGTTACACACACGGACACACCTCATTTATATAATTGTGATTTTGATTTCTTTTACTTTTATTTGTGTGTTGCGTGCGTGTGTTATTTTACTTGTTTATATGTTATTTTTAGATTATTGTAGGTATTATAATAATAGACTAGGAATAATAATTACCTATGTTTATGTTTTGACAGGTTGTTTTGTCAACAGTTAAGTTATTTGATATGTACGGGTATACATTGCTAGTTTAATCTATATATTATGTACAAGAATAGATTGCGGCAATGTTATGTATGTATGTATATATGTTTGAGGTAAACTCCGGAACCACTGAAAAGATGTTGATGTGGTTTGCACCAATGTAAAGATAGTTCTTGAAGCACACTATAGGCTATATACCATCACGCGAAATAGCCTTAGGACTGAGCAGTATCAAAGAAAGTATAGGAAAGTATAGTATGAACGGAATTTAGTGTCGAATGGTTGTTGGTTTTGTAGAAGCGATGTTAGATATAGTATATACTATAAATATTTAGATACAATTTTGGGAAGAAGATAGATTACATCCTGGGGACTACCTTTTATCGAAAAAAAAAAACAGAAGGGGAGAAATAGGGAATGAAATTATGTTAGGCATATGCAGGGGGAAGGTTTAAGGAGGATGGGTGAAGGGGGAGGGGCGGTGATGGAGGGGTGGGGATGGAGGGGAGGGACTATAAAGGCGGAGGACGGAGAGGTGTGGGTTGGGGAGGGACCAGTAGGGGGAGGGAGTGGCGGGAAGGGAGGGAAGGGAGGTAGGGAGATGGAGCAGGTGGAAGGGATTTAGGGTGGGGGAGGTATCGGAAATAGATCACTTTTGAAGAACAATGAATTTTTTTTTACAAAATATTTTTTTTTATGTAAAATGTAAAAACAATTTTTTTTTCTTATTCGTCTCAGTTTCATATCAGGAATATAAAAGTCTTCCAACACATAGATCTCTTTCTTTCAGAAATTGTGAAAAACCACAATTTTAGTTTTATTAGTATGGAATAGAAAGAATTTGATTTTTTTTTACCAAAATCAACCACCTATCTTTTTAATTAAATACATAAAAAAATATTTTACATAAAAAAAGCCCAAGGTCCAAAAATTTTTTTATAGGTTTTACTCCCTATACCTTTGTGATACAGAACCCTCCCTTAGCGTACTATGAACAAATTTTCAAAGACCTTATATTATATAAGTAAAATGTAGTCCGCCTGGGCATAGTTTAAACAGACTAGTTAACCGTCTTCATACAAGTGCGCCGACTTCGCACTCACACAAGCGCGCGCCAGCGCACGCTGTCCGTACACAACCACTACTTACATTCTCGCTTCCCTCGCTTGTAGTCCGTGATGGCCGACCCGCACTCAATTTTTTTTTGTTTTGTTATTTTTTACCGTGTGGGGCCGGTACTTAAAAAGAATAGGCCCGCTGCATCTCGCATGTATGCATGTTGTAAAAGGCGACTAAAGGATAAGAATAAGATGCCGTGCTAAAGGGCGACAGGATCGCCACGTCTCACCTTGGCACGGTACTTCCATCGAGTCATGCAGCAGGTGGGTCTTTGTGCCTTACTCGATGCTTGATCGATTGAATCATGTTCGATTGCTTTGCGTAACGTGGTGGTCGGTGTTGTGCTGTAATTTACCAGAGTTCTTTCAGAACAACACCGATTAGTCGGGTTTCAGCGTGTGTGATGGGTCTCGTCGAAAAATGCGAAAAAAGGGACCCTTATGGGATCGCTCTGGTGTCTGTCTGTCTGTCTGTAGGTCACACGCAGATATCTCCGGACCTACTGAACTGATTTCGATTAAACTAACGCCAAACATTGCCGCTAGATATTTCATATATAAGTTTGTCTAATAGTCTTGTGGAAATTATAGGGTAGGTACCCCAAAATGTGAACGAAAAATATTTATTTTTTTAAATAAATCAAGTTTCATGTCATTCTATAGGTATTGTTAAGGCAATTTCAAAAATATATAACTTTGTCATAATCAATAAGTTTGCTTTAACAAATATTTCGTTTAAAAGTTGACAAAAAACTGCAGTTTTGTCGCCGAACTTTGACCTATTAAGGGTTGTTTGAAAATTATGAAAAAAAATAACCAATATAGGCATTCTTATGTAGTTGTGCACATAACTATTCATTTTGCTCAAAATGTCACATATTTTGAGATAAAGTTAAATGTCTAATCGGCCAAAATTTCAATTTTTCGTGTGACTTTTTACTCACCAGCTCAGGCCACCGATAACGTACCGTTGTTATTAATAGCCTAAAACCATACTTAGAAGTGAAAAAATGTAAGTGAAAATTTTATGTAAATCGATAAGGTGATTCTCGAGTTATAAGAATATTCATATATTGACGTACGTTACACGGTGAGTTCACTGTAGAAACTCGCTTTATTTATTAGGAATTATCTACCAAACAAAATCACTTACTGGCACCTAATTAAGACAGAAAAAAATATGCTTTGCTCATACTGGCTAAACTGAACTAGACGGAAACAAGAACGATTTACATACTAGAATGTAATAGTAAAATCGATAAGTAAATCAGTGAAATGTATTAAAATTGCATAAGCGCGGCGCTCCCTATGGCCACTTGGAGAATCGGTGATCAAAAATAGCGCTTGAGATGTGGCGCCCTCGGACGGCCGTGGAGGGAGTCGCCCTAGTTATAGAAACGGAAGACGGCTCGTGATAGAAGCGATGATCTCGTCGAATCTACGCCGTGAAGATTGGGTGAAAAGACTTTTGGTCTTAGACTAGATCGTCAGTCATTCGTCAGCCTCGGTAACTCAGTGGTGCAGTCGGTCGACTGTTATTAAGCACAACTGGGCGCGGTCAGTACTTAGATGGGTAACCGCTCGACCGTTGAGGCTGAACATGGTTTGGATTCCACGTAAAACTGTAAGTCCCTTTCCTTCTTATTTTATTAGGTGGTACGGTTTATCCCGCCCGGGTTGGAACCAACACACTGAATGAAACGTCGGTCGAAACGGCAATGTACATAGTTCGTGTTTTCCGTCCAGTTCAGTGTCGCCGACATGAAATGAAGGGAAGCACTGACATGGCACCAAGTTCACCCGGTGTTATGGGCTGACATTACGGATGTTGTAGGTGATACAGTCAACCGTGTCAGTTACCATTAAAAAACTAGACTTTGGTCGTGCCGGCTCCATTTAACTGGACAGAAAACACGTGTATGGTGTTGAATTATAAAGCCAGTAGACAAGATGTGGACTGTAAGTCTTCTTTCTTTGATTTTCAGCAGATATTTAAACAGTTTTCAGTAGATTTTCAGCAGAGTTCAGCAGTCTTGAGGCTTCTTGTTGGTATTATAGAGCGATTTATTGAAGTGAACTGCACGAATGAATGAACGTACCTCGATAGGTTTCCGACAAGGTCTGGCACAACGGCCTCATATGCAAGCTGTATGAGATCGGTACTCACAATACGAGACTTTCTCACGGGAAGGACCCTTAGCGCACGCGTAGAAGGAGCGCGCTCCAACCACCGACCGATAACGGCAGTAGTACCGCAGAGGTCGGTGCTATCACCACTCCTGTTTGTACTCTTCGCCAACGACATGCCTTCTCATCCACAGGGCCAGCTGGCGCTGTTCGCCGACGACACCGCTCTCTATTACATATTCAGACCGATCCAGCACATCGTAAAGTTGTAGCAGGCCGCCTCCGCTCTCGAACACTGGTTCAGAAAGGGGAGGGTCGAGGTCAATCCAGACAAGAGCCAGGCTATCATCTTCAGCCGGACTGAACCGAATTTACCTCCCAAGCAGGTGCAGATCTTCGACGGTGCCATATCCTGGGTCACCGAGGTGAAGTACCCGGGCGTCACGCTGGACAGAAGACTCAAGTTTGCGACTCACATCAAAAACGTGACCGCTAGAGCCTCAGGTATTTGTGGCCGCCTGTACCCCATGTTGAACAGGAAGAGTAAGTTGTCACTTAGAAATAAGCTGACAATTTACAAAACCTGCATCAGACCCGTCATGACTTACCCCTCACCGGCGTGGGCGCATGCGGCCAAAGGACTTATCAACAACATAAGGGTCAGGCAACACAAATTCTTGCGCATCGCCACAGGTTCGCCCTGGTACCACAGAAAAGCCAACCTACACAGAGACCTAGGGATAGCACCGCTGGAGGAGTATCTCCAGAAGCTGTCGTCATGTAATGCATGAGATCTGTGAATTTTTTTACAAAAATTGATTCATTAAAGTAAGCTACACAACATATCGCGGAGAAACCCCACAAGTCTCTTACAAGACCATAGAAATATATTTAGCCTTAATATGCATAATCAGGACTAAGCACATTAGTCACTGACTTAAGGGGGTTATTCATGTTTAAAAAGAAAATTAAGATTCTGTAAGAAATAATCAAAATATAATAGATTATTATGCAAGAGATGTTTAATTTTATTGAAAATAAGGAGAAATACTATAAGTCAAGCGATTTCAAAAACATTTATTTAATTATACATAAATATTTAAAATAAAAATCATGTGAAAAATAATGAAATTTGGGTTTATGTTTCAAAATAAACTTACAATTATACTAACGTTCAAAAATTTTTTTTCAACAGACAGTTTTTTCTATTTCCTGTAAAATTGATCACCATTGACTTATGGGGTTTCTCAATAAAAATTGCAATAGCACAACGTCGCGGTGAGGCATGCTCCCCAGCGGAACCCGCGGCTGGTACATTCATAATTGCAGATTAGCTGTACACACGCATGCTGCGCTAGCGGCAACAGGAGGGATCCGTCCAGGTCGGCAGTTGCCGGCACCTCCGCGAGCACTGGCTGTGCTGCTGGGGGAGCACCTGGAAAATAATAATCAATGAATTATGACTGAAAGTACATAATAAAAAACCGCCAAGTGCGAGTTCGACTCGCGCACCGAGGGTTCCGTACCATCACACAATATATTTGCATTATGTATGTACCTATACAAAAATTATTCTGTTTTGGAAAATCACGAAATAAAAACTACATAGAGCAATGATTTGACTGTTAGGCATTCTTGTAGTTGAAATATACAAAAATATTTTTTTTAATATAGGTAACTCCAAATTTACTATTTTAGGATTTATCCTTTACTTGTGCTGTGAGACCTTGTTTCTTGCCTTTCATTATGCTAGCTTAGTCAACGGGAAGTACCCTATAGGTTTTGATTTGATTTGAGTGAATTTGCGAGTATTTACATGTATTGTTCGCGTTGATTTGAAGCTTTCATTTTCTATACCCCGAAGGGATCGCAGACCTTAGTATTTCATATTAATTTAAATTTGATATCTTGACCCGTTCCTGAGAAAAAGGGTCTTGACATACAAAACAAGAAACTATTTTTTTGATATCATAAATACAAGTTTAAAATTTTCGGATTTTTCCCATGAGAGAGTGACCTTTTTGTTTTTTTTATGTAAACCAATATGGCTGGCTGTGCCGACAGACCTATGTAACTATATAAAATATATATATAATAACTATACTATATCTTCACCTTTTTATAATACGTGATGGATATGACGATATTGCAAAGTTCGATAATATACGGATGGCTATGACATTGCCGACGGCCGTCGTGGGCCATGTCAATTTATAATGATAGCATAGTGGTAGGGGGAGGGTTGTGATAGTTCGTTAATTATTATTTATGCTACTAATATTATAAACGCGAAAGTTCGTGAGGATGGATGTATGGATGGATGTATGGATGGATCTTTGTTCCTCTTTCACGCAAAAACTACTAAACGGATTTTAATGATACTTTACAGTACTACAGCTTATACATCAGAATAGCATATAGGCTATAATTTATAAAGATATTGTGTAAAGTTGTGAAAATATAACTATAAATGTCAAGTAAGTCGGAAAAAATCCCGCCATCATCTCTTCTCCGAAGAAAAACAAAAGTCTATCAACGTCACATAAACACTTCAATTTCGAATTCTGTTTTTTTTTTTATTTGCAGAGAACAAATATGGCCAGTACGGAAAGGCGCGGGGCGGTGCGGAGCGGCGCGGGGCACCGCGGGGCGGCGCGGAAAGTCGCGGGGCGGCGTGGAGCGGCGCAGGACGGCGCGTCGCGTCGCCGGTCGGCAGGAGGCGGCTCGGGACGGCGTGGTGCGGCGCGGGACGGCGTGGAGGGGCGCGGAAAGGCGCGGGCGGCGCGGGGCGACGCGGGACGGTACGGGGCGGCTAGCGAAGCCGCGGGCGAAAGCTAGTATTAAATAATTTCCTCTCTCCACGCTAGGCGGCACGGGGTAGAGCGAGCGTGTGAGGTATGGAGAAGCTATCGGGGGGGGGGGGGGGGGGGGGGGGGTGTCAATGAAGCGTCGGGGTCACGTGGGAGTCAGTTAGCGATCCTTCGCTGACTGGCCCATAATATGTAGTGTAGGTAGGTACAAGTAAATCTACCTAATATCTATACTTATAAAATTGTTTGTCCTGACTGACTGATCTATCAACGCACAGCCAAAACTACTAAGTCTAGAAAGCTGAAATTTGGAACATAGGTTTATTTTATAACGTAAGCACCCGCTAAGAAAGGATTTTTGGAAATTTCAAGTTTAAGGGGGGGAAATGGGGGGTGACAGTTTGTATGGGAGTATCGGTTTTTTTAAAGTTAGGAACTTGAAAATCATAATTATAGCTATTCATCATAAATAAATAATGACATGTTTCAGGGTTTTTGGATTTTTACATTTTAAGGGGGGGAAATGGGGGGCGAAATGTTGTAAGAGAGTGTCGGTTATTTTAAAGGTAGGAACTTGGAAATCATAATTATAGCTATTCATCATAAATAAATAATGACGTGTTTCAGGGTTTTTGGATTTTCACATTTTAAGGGGGGGAAATGGGAGGTGACAGTTTGTATGGGAGTATCGGTTTTTTTAAAGGTAGGAACTTGAAAATCATAATTATAGCTACTTATCATAAATAAATAATGACGTGTTTCAGGGTTTTTGGATTTTTACATTTTAAGGGGGGGAAATGGGGGGTGACAGTTTGTACAGGAGTATCGGTTTTTTTAAAGGTAGGAACTGGAAAATCATAATTATAGCTATTCATCATAAATAAATAATGGCGTGTTTCAGGGTTTTTGGATTTTCACATTTTAAGGGGGGGGGAGGGGGGGGGGGGAAATGGGGGGGGGGAATGTTGTAAGGGAGTATCGGTTTTTTTCTTAAAGGTAGGAACTTGAAAATCATAATTATAGCTATTCATCATAAATAAATAATGACGTGTTTCAGGGTTTTTGGATTTCCACATTTTAAGGGGGGGAAATGAGGGGCGAAATATTGTAAGGGAGTATCGGTTTTTTTAAAGGTAGGAACTTGAAAATTTGAATTGAGCTACTCATCATAAATAAACAATGAGATGTTTCAGGGTATTCATACCTCGAATACCTTTAATACCGTCAGAATACCCATTTGAGTTAAAAATACTGCAGTTCCCCCTTAAAGTCTGTTAGCTATGACTATAAATAAAGCTCAGGGGCAAACGCTGCAGATGGCCGGAGTGGACTTAAGATAGGACTGCTTTTCTCACGGACAGTTTTATGTGGCCTGTTCGAGAGTCAGTTCCGCAAGCAATCTGGTGATATTCGCAGATGAGAGCCGTAACAGAAATGTAGTATACAAAGAGGTTCTTAATTAGTTTACTATACTTAAATATTACTTACTTTCTTTGAAAAGGTTTATCCTCTTCTTGAACGCAGCTCGGCCTTCGGCCTCGCCTATAGTTACTTACTGTCTTTGAAAATGTTTATCCTCTTCCTGAACGCAGGTTGGCCTTCGGCCTCGCCCTTAATTACTTACTTTCTTAGAGATGGTTTATTGTCTTCCTGAACGCAGCTCGGCTTTCGGCCTCGCCCTTAATTACTTACTTTCTTCAAGAAGGTTTATGGTCTTCCCGAACGCAGCTCGGCCTTCGGCCTCACCCTTTGTTACTTACTTTCTTTGAAAATATTTATCCTCTTCCTGAACGCAGCTCAGCCTTCGGCCTCGCCCTTAATTACTTACTTTCTTAGAGATGGTTTATTGTTTTCCTGAACGCAGCTCGGCCTTCAGCCTCGCCCTTAATTACATACTTTCTTAGAGATGGTTTGTCGTCTTCGTGAACGCAGCTCGGCCTTCGGCCTCGCCCTCAGTTACTTACTTTTTTCGAGAAGGGTTATGGTCTTCCTGAACGCAGCTTGGCCTTCGGCCTCGCCCTTAATTGCCTACTTACTTTCTTAGAGAGTGTTTATCGTCTTCCTGAAGGCAGCTCGGCCTTCAGCCTCGCCCTCAGTTACTTACTTTTTTCGAGAAGGCTTATGGTCTTCCTGAAAGCAGCTTGGCCTTCGGCCTCGCCCTTAATTACTTACTTTCTTAGAGAGTGTTTATCGTCTTCCTGAACGCAGCTCGGCCTTCGACCTCGCCCTCAGTTACTTACTATTTTCGAGAAGGTTTAAAAAAAAAAAAAAAAAAAGGTTTATGGTCTTCCCGAACGCAGCTCGGCCTTCGGCCTCGCCCTTTGTTACTTACTTTCTTCGAAAAGGTTTATCCTCTTCCTGGCGTAGCTCGGCCTTCGGCCTGGCCCTTATTTACATACTTTCTTAGAGATGGTTTGTCGTCTTCCTGAACGCAGCTCGGCCTTCGGCCTCGCCCTCGGTTACTTACTTTCTTCGAGAACGTTTATGGTCTTCCTGAACGCAGCTCGGCTTTCGGCCTCGCCCTCAGTTACTTACTATCTTCGAGAAGGTTTATGGTCTTCCCGAACGCAGCTCGGCCTTCGGCCTCGCCCTTTGTTACTTACTTTCTTTGAAAATGTTTAGCCTCTTTCTGAACGCAGCTCGGCCTTCTGCCTCGCCCTTAATTACTTACTTTCTAAGAGATGGTTTATTGTTTTCCTGAACGCAGCTCGGCCTTTTGCCTCGCCCTTAATTACATACTTTCTTAGAGTTCGTTTGTCGTCTTCGTGAACGCAGCTCGGCCTTCGGCCTCGCCCTTAATTACATATTTCTTAGAGATGGTCTGTCGTCTTAGTGAACGCAGCTCGGCCTTCGGCCTCGCCCTCAGTTACTTACTTTCTTCGAGAAGGTTTATGGTCCTCCTGAACGCAGCTCGGCCTTCGGCCTCGCCCTCAGTTACTTACTTTCTTTGAGACGGTTTATGGTCTTCCCGAACGCAGCTCGGCCTTCGTCCTCGCCCTTTGTTACTTACTTTCTTCGAAAAGGTTTATTCCTGAACGCAGCTCGGCCTTCGGCCTCGCCCTCAGTTACTTACTTTCTTCGAGACAGTTTATGGTCTTCCCGAACGCAACTCCGCCTTCGGCCTCGCCTTTAGTTACCCACTTTCTTCGAGAAGGTTTATCACTTACCTGAACCCAGCTCGGCCGTCGGCCCCGCCCTTAGTCACTCTTCTTTGAAATACGAATTTCACGCGAGCGAAGCCGCGGGCAACAGCTAGTCTACAATATTTTTGGGATGTAAGTTACTCTTCAGCTAAACGCCCGTTTAGCTGAAGAGTAACTTACATTATGGAAGAGAAGAACCGCCGATTGCGGAAAAGTATTCCCAATTTTCTGGGTGCATTGTTAGCCCTAGACTCGATTAGTTGCCGGAAACCTACGTCTTTGGAAATGGTGGTGCCCAGGAGGTCCAGGTGCTTCCAGACAGGTATGACGCTGACTTAGAAACTGGCTTGAAAAGCAAAAGGAACCACCTTTGCAGATAATGCGCAGCACTGAGTCTTGCTAGCGTTGAAGGCGTGGGCGTAGCATTCAGGGGGCAACATATCATTTACTTACTTCCCGAATCCGCTTCACCCCAGCCCGATATGTTTACTTACATAGAGAAAGAAAATCGTGTACTTACACAGCTCAGTCTTCGGTCTTGCTCTGACTGACTTTTCATTTTACTTCAAGACTATACATCGTTCAACTATACATAATTTGTTTATAGATGTACTCACTCATGCGCCATTTGCAGAAAACTTTAGTTTCAAATTTGTATGACAAATAAACGGACGGATCGTATCAATATACGAGTTACATATAACATTTAAACCTATGCCGAATTGAATGCTGTTTTTTTTATTATGAAGCTGGTTTAATCGGGACGGTTGTTAGCTATGTTTGTAATAAAGTAACCTAGTAAATAATAATAAAAAAATTAAGTATCTTAAAAATAGACCGATTTCCATGCGGTTTTTTTAAAAAAGCTTGAAATAACAGTTAAATAATATATTAAAAATACCCCGATCCTTAAAAATTCAAAAACTATTTCGGTTGACTTACTTAAAGGAGTCTGGGGGCCGCTAAGTAAATACAATATAAAAACTCTGGGCAGCATGGGAATTTACTTAGCGGTCCCCCAGACTCCTTTAAGTAAGTAAGCGGAATTTGTTTTTGACTTTTCAAGGATCGGGGGTGTGTTTAATTTTGTAATTAAACTTTTTTGAATTAAGTGTAAAAAAATTATGGTCACTTCATTCATTACTTATTCGACAATGCATCATTGTCTCCTAAAAACCTCATTTGAAAACAAAAACATATTTTTCACCAAAACACTGTCAAGTAATTTAGATAAGGCGCTTAATCTGATGATCTCTTTTCAACATCAGGAAGCGGATGATTTGAGGAAATGCGATACTGCGATATCTATGCATGTAGTCTTTGTTTAAAAAATTGTTAAAAGTGGTGGGCTGGTGCAGCTGATCACAAATTGTGGTGTTGTACCTTAGAGCGAACAACAAACGTTAACAAGTACTACTACACACGTTCAACAACAAGATGAAGACCTGCGCACTGCTGCTCTGTGTCGTCCTCGCGGTTGCCATGGCTTGCGTCCCGATCGCTCCTGATGGTGAGTACTACTACACACATTCAACAACAAGATGACGACCTGCGCACTGCTGCTCTGTGTCGTCCTCGCGGTTGCCATGGCTTGCGTCCCGATCGCTCCTGATGGTGAGTACTACTACACACATTCAACAACAAGATGAAGACCTGCGGACTGCTGCTCTGTGTCGTGGTTGCCGTGGCTTGCATCCCGGCCGCTCCTGATGGTGAGTACTACTACACACATTCAAGATTAAATTAGAGATTTTAAAATCCCCGACCCTTAAAAAATCAAAAATAATTTACTCGCTGAGCTTGAATTTTTATATTATTTTATTTACTTAGCGGTTCCCCGGCTCCTTTAAATAAGTAAACGGACTTTATTTTGACATTTCAAGGGTCTGGGGTTTTCAAATTTCTAATTAAATTTTTATTTCAAACTTTAAAAAAAACGGCATGCAAAGCAGCCCACTTTTTAAGATAATTAATTGTTTGATTACTGAATTACTTGATTGCTTGATTACAAACATAGCTAACAACCATCCCGATTAAACTAGCTTTCTAATAAAAAAACCGCATCCAAATCGGTGCATCCGTTTGTGAGCTACGATGCCACAGACAGACACACCCTTACACACATACACACATATACCCACCCTCACATATACCCACACACACATACACACACACGTTAAACTTATAAGACCCCTCTTTTTTCGACAGAAGTTTCGACGTAAATGTGAAGTCCTGCGGGGTTTTGTGGCTTGCGTGGCGTACTAATACACACACTTAACAATGTGAATGTCTGCGGATTGTTGCTTTGTGTCATGCTCGTGGTTGCTGTGGTTTCTGAGTTCGAGACGCCGCACCGTAGTTTTTTATTTAAGTAGTTTATTTTAAATAAATGCATTTACATTGCTAAACTATGAGGAGGTATGCCTTTAGCCTTTGACCAGACTTACATCAAGTAAATAGTTCAATTATAACCTGCTTACAACGTTGGCCTCGCCCTGGTTGAATTTGTAAATGTAATAACCTCGCTTCCCTCATCCCTCCTTGTCTTTTTCGCATATTCTCTAGCCAAACCCGCCATAATCTCGCGGAACACCTCTTTGTAATAGACAGAACCGTCTATAAAAGGCACGATTATTAAAATAGTTCTTGTGTTGCACTACAAACGTGTAGAATGGGCTTCAGGGGAATATCTTTCCCTACTCCTACAATACATGGATCTTCAAATCGCGGGTTTACAGCCTTTCCCCAGCGACTTTAGTCCACCGTCAAGCCGGAGTTGCCAAACTCCTATCTGTGAAATTGGCTGTAACTGAAACTCCTCGAGCAAAGCCACCCAGTTCGGAAGAATAAAAAAAAAAGTTTTACACGCTGTTTAGTAGCGACCCTTTTCGTTTATATTTACTTTTTTTTCCGAACTTCTTGCATTATTTCTCAAAATCTTTCTGAATCTTTGCTATCTGCGGCCTTACCGCTAGGATGTGGAACTGTCTTCCGGCCAGTGAGATTACCAAATCCTTGAATCTGTGGGCCTGGAAACGTCCTAATAACAGGCTAAAAGCCCTGCAGCAACAGTCCGGCAAACTGCTGATATTGCATCTCATGGAGCGTGGTTTCGTTCGCGAGGAGTGGTGAATATGTCTCCGTAGAATGCACCATTGGCACACCCAATCATGTTGGGTTTAATACAAATAAAATAAACTTAGGATGCGCTGTTGTTGGCGATGTTGAATGTTTAAATTTGTTTTTTGTTTTCACAGGGGTTTCCCCGACTGTAACACCGGCAGTGATGGTAAAGGTGCCGGCAACTCACGATATGGACGGAGCTCTCCAGATACCACTCGC
This sequence comes from Nematopogon swammerdamellus, assembly GCA_946902875.1. Taxonomy (NCBI): domain Eukaryota; kingdom Metazoa; phylum Arthropoda; class Insecta; order Lepidoptera; family Adelidae; genus Nematopogon; species Nematopogon swammerdamellus. Next base: position 19,555,550 of record OX336337.1, on the reverse strand, counting down.
GGAGCGCGCGTGTACGAAGGCCTCCTGCGACAACGAATGTATCAAGCGCGGGTACCGCTCCGGATTCTGTCTCCGCTCGTCGCTCTGCCTTTGCTACCGCAGAAAAAAAGACTGAAAAGGCCCGGTTCCATCTACTCTTTATCGCTTGTGTGTCATCGTAACGTCGAAAATGAGCATGAACCTTATAAGCCGTAAATCAGAAAGTAATTTTAAGGTGTAGTCCTAATTAAAAAGCAAGAGATAAAGATAAGTAATACAAATAAAATAAGGCATCTAAAGTTATCGCTACCATACAAAAAGAAACGTAACAAAGCGGGAATAAAAGTAGAGGATTATTAAATTAGAGTATAGTTGTACATATTATTTCATAACAATAATAATGAGTCATCCCGTTGTAATGTATGTGTTTCTATTTGCTCTTCATCAAATTGTTCATTTTCCAAGTATAAATTTTGTTACATAAACTGATGGTTTTATTTTGTATTTATCTTTATTATTCATCTAGCATCTATTCGACAAAAACGCAGTCACTCGGAACTGCCAGAGTGTGCTTAACTTCGGCAAACATACGTCCACAACGATGTGGCAACAAATAATAAAAACAACGTAAAAAAAATTAGTGGAGTCCTCATACAAGTAGAAAAATATGCGGATGAGTGCCATCTACCTCATGAAAGTATAAACGGTCACCGATAAATGGCGTGAAGGATCACGCCATCTGTCGGTGACCACATGAATTAGGTTACCATCTTACTTGGTAGATACGAAGGACTCAATATATCAACACAAAATAAGCTGTGCCGAACGTGAGATACGTGCGAATGCGACCGTGTGATTGCTGAGCACACTCGTACACACGCTGAAAAAGGAGCACATGGCTACGGAACCCTCTTTGTGGGAACAACTTTCTCACCTAACAGAACTTTTTACAGAAACATACAATACAGAGCAGCAATCCACAGGCGTTTCGTCTAGTAGATGAATGTGTGTAGTAGTACTTGTAATCAACATCAGGAGCGGCCGCCGCTCAGGCAACAGCAACCGCGAGCACGACAAAGAGCAGCAGTTCGTAGGCCTTCATCTTGTTGTTCAATGTGTGTAGTAGTACTTGTATTTACCATCAGGAGCGGCCGCCGCGCAAGCCACAGCAACCGCGGACACGACGCAGAGCAGCAGTCCGCAGGCCTTCATCTTGTTGTTGAATGTGTGTAGTATTACTTGTATTTACCATCAGGAGCGGCCGCCGCGCAAGCCACATCAACCGCGGACAAGACGCAGAGCAGCAGTCCGCAGGCCTTCATCTTGTTGTTGAATGTGTGTAGTATTACTTGTATTTACAATCAGGAGCGGCCGCCGCGCAAGCCACAGCAACTGCGAACACGACGCAGAGCAGGAGTCCGCAGGCCTTCATCTTGTTGTTGAATGTGTGTAGTATTACTTGTATTTACCATCAGGAGCGGCCGCCGCGCAAGCCACATCAACCGCGGACAAGACGCAGAGCAGCAGTCCGCAGGCCTTCATCTTGTTGTTGAATGTGTGTAGTATTACTTGTATTTACAATCAGGAGCGGCCGCCGCGCAAGCCACAGCAACTGCGAACACGACGCAGAGCAGGAGTCCGCAGGCCTTCATCTTGTTGTTGAATGTGTGTAGTATTACTTGTATTTACCATCAGGAGCGGCCGCCGCGCAAGCCACAGCAACTGCGGACACGAAGCAGAGCAGCAGTCCGCAGGCCTTCATCTTGTTGTTGAATGTGTGTAGTATTACTTGTATTTACCATCAGGAGCGGCCGCTGCGCAAGCCACAGCAACCGCGAGCACGACACAGAGCAGCAGTCCGCAGGCCTTCATCTTGTTGTTGAATGTGTGTAGTATTACTTGTATTTACCATCAGGAGCGGCCGCTGCGCAAGCCACAGCAACCGCGAGCACGACGCAGAGCAGCAGTCCGCAGGTCTTCATCTCGTTGTTGGATTATTTTACGCCTAGTTTTTTTTATTGTAAACTACTGAGGGGCTCAAAGAATGAGTCGGATTCGTGGATACCGTAGTATTGATATTGAGGTAAAGCACTGGGTGTGGTGATATGTGTCACCACTTTATATAGTGGTATATAAACATGTAGGTATGTACCTGATATCTCAATGTAAATTGTATAAATCCTCAATACTAATCTTAATCGCCATTATTTTTTGTTATTTACGATTTTAAAGATATTGTCGGATTAAAAGCACATAATATATACAATTGGTTTCTCGGAAACGGCTCTAACGATTTGGATGAAATTTAGTATATAGATTATGTTATTTTTTTTAAGTTTATCTCTATAGGTGTAGACGCCGAGCAAAGCTCGGTCGCCCAGGTACTTACACGAATGTGGGTACATTATAAGTAGATATATATAGATAGAAAATATTATAATACTCGAGAAACATTTTACTAAAACAAACACAATACAAGGTTTACATTATGTGCAAAGGCGGGCTTATCCCTTACAGTGATTTGTCCCAGTTAACCTTTGAATATTTGGGGGACGATTAAAATGTAAGTAGGTAGTATCGTAATACTTTAATGCGAGAATTGAAAATAAAATAATTTACAATGAGAATACTTAGTAATATATTATTGTAATGCAAAATTATAATAATAATACACAATAATAGCATAATGAAATTATATTAATACAATATTAATGCTTAAGTATTTTTAGGTAACAAGTAACCAGGTAAAAAAAAATACGTCGAATGCGTATCTGTATTTATAACTAAATATATCTTTACCTTAATACCTCTTACCTTTAGTACCTCTTACCACTAATATTCGATTGTGAATGATGGGTAAGACAATTTTTTAATATATTTTAAGCATGGTATATGTATATGATTGTGTTATGTAAATACCTACTTAACAGGAAGACTTTTCAAGCTGTGTGTGAATGAAAGATTTTTCTGAAAGTCTCATATTTGAAAATTCTAGTAGGGCGTTCAAACATGAATGTATTTCATGACCATGAGCCGAAGTCTTCGTAAATATATATTTTTTATTTCTACTAATACCTATCTTAAAAAGGAATAAATATCCAACTTTACTATATATGCATTTCCAATATAGGTACATAATATTGTATAGCACCCATTATCATACGGCATACTCAATTTATCTAAGATTATCCGTTCAAAAATTAAGGCGCTATGATATACAGGCAGGCAGATGGACAACAAATCTCGCTGTGATCCTTTTTTTTAACATTTTGGTTCATAGAAAAAGTAAAGGCTATTAAATTATTATACAAAAAATAAAACACAACTCCGGCAACACACCAAATAAAAGGCAGTTTAGTCTGTCATTGATAAAAGTACCAATTTAAATTTTATTTGATTGAATTGATAGAATTTGATTGACCTCGAAAAAAATTATGTAAACCACTTTTAGTTTTTTTTTATGGAAGCTGACTCGGTTGGCTACATCATCCGTGATGTCAACCCATAACACCGGATGAACTTGGTGCCACGTCAGTGCTTCCCTTCGGTCGTGCCGGCTACAGTGAACTGGACGGAAAACACAAACTATTTACATAGCCGTTTCAACCGACCTTTCATTTAGTGCGGTGGTACCAACCCGGGCGGGTTAAACCCTACCACCTAGTAATATAAGAAGGGAGTCATATCTCTTTAAAAAAATCTACGTAATTAAATTCTTAACACTAACTGACAGACAACGCAAAGCATAAACCGGTGAGTCTAAAAATTATTAAATTTTGCATAGAAATTTCTTATAGAGTGATCGAAGTGCATCGAAATTCCTAGATTTTTTTAAATTTATCCCCTAATGTGGTAGAATAAGGGACGAAAGTTTCTATGGGAAGTGCGTAATTTTTGAAGTTCCAACAAAGTACTAGGTTACAGTACTACAGTAACACTACATAATAGTATGTACGAATACATTTTGAACTAGTATCTATCTAGTGTAGTAATAGGGAGGAAGCAACTGTGCTTACGCCGCTGTGGGATTGCATTTTGATTAAATTATCTCCGGTTAAAAATGGCGGATTTCTTAATAAAAGCGCTAGACTAGAAGGTAAAAATTAACACCGCTCTAATGAAAATAAACGGACTTCCCTGAAAACATAATTAAAAACAGAGTGAACGCGTTGCGGGCGGCGCATTTGGCTTCTGAAAACATCGTAAAGAAAACATAAACTGTTTAATTAACACGTCATATTGTGGGAAAGCGGAACATAAAATTTGAGCATTCGGGATCATATCGCCCGCCCGTTCTGACAAGCTTATTTCGCCCAGGACCTTTAAAATTTGTTCTAATGAATCCCAATGTGTATATACTTCTATTGTTTTATATGAAAGCGAGTTATGTATTTAAATTAAATACACAAACAAAAAAATTTATTTCTTACTAGCTTTTACCCGCGGCTTCGCTCGCGTGAAATTCGTATTTCAAAGGAAGAAAGTAAGTAACTAAGGCCGATCTGCGTTTAGGTAAACATACACCTTCTCAACTAAAGTAAATAACTAACGGCGAGGCTTCAGGCTGAGCTGCACTCTGGAAGACAATAAACCTTTTCGAAGAAAGTAAGTAACAGAGGGCGAGGCCGAAGCCCGAGCTGCGTTCAGGAAGACCATAAACCTTCTCGAACAAAGTAAGTAACTAAGGGCGAGGCCGAAGGCCGAGCTGCGTTTAGGAAGACTATAAACTTCTCGGCGAAATTAAGTAATTGAGAGCGAGGCCGAAGGCCGAGCTGCGTTCAGGAAGACTATAAAACTTCTCGACGAAATTAAGTAATTGAGGGCGAGGCCGAAGGCCGAGCTGCGTTCGGGAAGACCATAAACCTTCTCGAAGAGAGTAAGTAACTAAGGGCGAGGCCGAAGGCCGAGCTGGGTTCAGGAAGACTAAACCGTTCGGAAAAAGTAAGTAACTGAGGGCGAGGCCAGAGGCCGAGCTGCGTTCAGGAAGACGATAAACTTTTCGAAGAAAGTAAGTAACAGAGGGCGAGGCCGAATGCCGAACTGCGTTCAGGAAGACAATAAACCTTCTCGAAGAAAGTAGGTAAGTAACTAAGGGCGAGGCCGAAGGCCGAGCTGCGTTCAGGAAGACTATAAACCTTTTCGAAGAAATCAAGTAATTGAGGGCGAGGCCGAAGGCCGAGCTGCGTTCAGGAAGACTATAAATGTAACTATCGCCCATAGTTACTTACCTTCAGCGTCTTCCAGGATACAGCTCGGCCTTCGGCCACGCCCTTAGTCACTTACTTTTTTGATTTTTTTTTTATGGAAACTGACACAGTTGGCTACATCACCTACAACATCCGTGATGTCAGCCCATAACACCGGATGAGCTTGGTGCCACGTCAGTGCTTCCCTTCGAGAAGGTTTATGGTCTTCTTGAACGCAGCTCGGCCTTCGGCCTCGCCCTCTGTTACTTACTTTCTTCGAAAAGGTTATCGTCTTCCGAACGCAGCTCGGCCTTCGGCCTCGCCCTCAGTTACTTACTTTAATCAAGAAGGTTTATAGTCTTCCTGAACGCAGCTCGGCCTTCGGCCTCGCCCTCAATTACTTAATTTCTTCGAGAAGGTTTAGAGTATTCCTGAATGCAGCTCGGCCTTCGGCCTCGCCCTTTGTTACTTACTTCTTCGAAAAGGTTTATACTCTTCCTGAACGCAGCTCGGCCTACGGCCTCGCCTTTAGTATGTTACTTACTTTCTTTGAGAATGTTTATTGTTTATCTGAATACAGTTCACCCTCCGGCCCTGGCCTAAGTTACTTACTTTCTTCTTTTGAAATACGAATCCACGGGAAAAAGCTATCGATATTAAAAATAAGAAACTTCAGTTAAAATAAATCCAATCCTTTAGATACCTAACTAAGTAAAATATTATACCTATTAGCGTAACCGGAACTGAATTTTATTTAGCCTATCCTGTGTCTCGTATAGCTAAATGTGCGTGTACTAATTTTAATCGAATTTATTCATACATACATATTCGCCTCGCCCCGCTTCCCCCCGCCCCGCCCGTACTGTGCGCCGCACCGCAGGACGCCATATCAAGACATTCTCATCATCGTAACTTTTAAACTATTTGTCCAAATTACTTAGTGTAAAAGGCAAAGTTTATCTACTTTAAATACCAGAAGCTTTGTAGAAATGTTTGTATTTTGATAAGGATTAATTCAAACTATAAAATGTGCATTGTAAATTCAGTATCCAATTTAAATGTATTTATCGTTCACTATTTTGGCTATAGTGGCTTCCACCTACAAAGTAGATATATGCTGTCGCGGACTTTTAACTATTTATGAGAAACAGCGTCAACATAGGTACATTATCTTCATGTAACTCTAACGGTTTACGCAGCGCACGCTGAGATAGCTCTCAGATGGCAGGATTTTTTCCGACTTACTTGACATTTATCGATATACCTATTTGGGCCAATTTACACAATGTCTTTATAAATTATAGCCTAGATATGTTATTTTGTACTGTAAAGGCTCATCAAAATCGGTTCAGTAGTTTTTGCGTGAAAGAGGAACAGAGATCCATTCTATCATATTGCGGCTATTCAGTTCGCTCGCTGCCCGCTCGCCACTCTCCGCGCCTCTTCCGCGCGGCCGCCGCCAGCTGCCGGCCGCCAGCTGCCGGCCGCCCGCTCGGTAAATACCTATAGTACTACGGCGCCTACGGAACATATCGGTTTGTATGGGAGCCACATCTTAGCGTAAACGGAAGTGAATTTTATTTAGCCTATCCTGTGTTCCGTGTAGGTAAATGTACTTGTACGAAGTTTCATCGAATTCAGATGATCGGTTTAAGAGTTATGGTGGAACATACATACATACAGAAATGATTTCTAAAAATCGTAAATTTAGTTTTAGTATCATACACAGAGTCTACAAACCAAATATCTCAAAAAACAAAGCAACTTACTCCATGGCCATCCCTTACAGATTTATTATTAGTATTGATGATTGATGATTTATAAATCAACTATAAGAAGGTTGGAAGTTCAACATTTTGGTGTAACACTTTTTCGTCGCTACAACTAAGATGGTACCTAGTACATGATCAATAGAACCGATACCTACAAAATGTCAACAGCTGATACCTTCAGTTGAATCAAGGTGGAATTAGATATCTATATTCCTTATATCGTATTTAAGAAACTGAAGAATATTATTATTCTGAAACGTTAGATATAAAAACAAATATTGAGTAAGGTCAGTCATCCTCAATCAGGTACCTATAGTATCTATCTGTAATCTTCTATATGCCGGTCCGGGTGAGTTAATGTAATTGGAAATTCAGGGGAGCTACCCAAATAACTGTGTTGAAGTTACGAACTTTTACTCTTTGGATATATACAGATTTTTATTCATTCGGGAGGACAAAACAAAATATAACGACGAACCATACCTTTCCACATGTCTAATTCTCGGGGCGTCTCTTCGTGTCGGCGCTCCTGCAGAACTGCGGCGTGTCACAACGCGGCAAATCTCACATGCAGACACAACATGAGGCTACATCACCTATCACAGCAAGAAGTAGTGAGAACTATGATCCGTTTTTCGATTACAGACTAACGGTTCAATTCACGGCATATAGAAGGTGGTTCAAGTATAACGGTATCCACAATTTAACTGTTTTTTTTTTTTTGTAAGCTCGACATATTATGCGTCGAGGCACCCATGAGGTGTCAATCGGCGCCCGTGGACATTCGGTCGTATGCAGGGGTTGCGAATGCGATGCCGGCCTGACAGCTTCCCATTAACGCCCCTCTTGAAGGACCCGAGACTGTACTTGGGGGGAAATATATGAGCAGGGAGAACGTTCCAGAGTTTACCGGTTCTGTAGAGGAAAGATTTGCAAAATCGATTGGTACGCATCCGCGGTAAGTCCAGCGTGTGTGCAATCCCTGCCCAGTGTTCGTTGTGCGGAGGTGGAAAGGGGATGGCGGGATCTAGTCTCAAAACTCATGCATACGATTCTGCAGAGGGGTGGGCAAGAGGACTAGAATATCTCCCATTCTCAATGACCTTAATATTATAAATATGGAGAACCGAAGGCGCCTGCACTTCTCTTGTCAGGTGCATAGGATGATCCATAGACAAATGCCTGAAAGACTTTATGAGCGACTTGAGTGGCTAGGAGATCACGGACACGCCACGCGGGGCAGTGGTACTTCCCTAAAAATCCCACAGCACCGTGGGGCAGCAGTCGAGGGTGGTTTCAAGGTAATGGCATCGAGGTGTTGGAATGAACTTCTACCACCAGTCAGGGCATTGAGATGTACCAATGTGTTCAGAAAAAAGGTGAAATCTGCACTCTTGCTGGCACAAAAAGGCCAGTGACCAATTTAAAATTTTAAATGTTCTGTCATTTTATGTCACCATCATCATCATCATCATCATCAGCCTGTATCGGTCCACTGCTAATGTCATTTTATGTAATTCTTTCAAATTGTATATATTGCTGTGTTGCATTTAGTTATGTTATTCTGTTGTGCTGTATATTTTTTTCTGTTCTTTTTGTAATTATTCTGTTTTTGTTATGTGTTATTATAAGGTATTGTTTTATGTAGTTATTTATAGTGTTAGTTTTTGTTTGTAGATAAAAAAAACTATCGTGTTTATGTTTCGTAGTGTTCTATATTTACTACTCTGGGCCCATCTGAAAAACAGCGCTATAGGCCGCCTTGTGCACCTATAGCCCATGCTGAGATGGTTCCATATTGTCATTACTTGTGTTGTTAATTTATGTTTTACGTGTATAAGTTCTTTTTGTAATGTTTTCTTTTCTTTGTGTATACCTATGTATAATGACAATAAATAATATTTTTCTTCTTTCTTTCTTTCTATCTAGAACTAGAAGAAATATTTGAATTGTGTGTGTGTGTTTGTGTGCGCAACGTTCGGTGGTTGAAAATGTAGACAATGCTCTCGAAAAAGTAACTATTTGGGACCAGGAGAGCTCTCCTTCAAAGTTGGTAAGACACAGTTCTGCGTACTGTCGGCGAAAGTTGATTGCTTTACTAAAGTTGCATGGAGTTTCGACAATTAATTTAGTTGAAGGGTAAAACAGTATCCAAGAAATTGGGCATTCCTTACCGTAATAGGTGGCAAGGATTTAATGTTTTACAAAACGCAGATTAGGCCGGTGGTGAAGTACTGCAGCCACGTATGGAAAGGTAGTCTCCAATACCTTCTTGCGTCCTTGGACAGCGCCGATCCATCCGTCTTGTTGGTGACCTGAAACTTACCGATGGACTGGAGTCTCTGAGTCCCAGACGATTTCTAGGTTCGCTGAGTCTGTTTTACAGTTATACTATCACCGACCCGTGATACCGTGTGGGGCCGGTACTTAAAAAGAATAGCCTCACTGCATCTCTCCCCGTGCATGTCGTAAAAGGCGACTAAGGGATAAGGACAAGATGCCGTGCTAAAGGGCTACAGGCTCGCCACTTCTCACCTTGGCATGGTACTTCCACCGAGTCATGCAGCAGGTGGGTCTTCGTGCCTTACTTGCTGCTTGATCGATTGAATCTTGTTCGAATAATTTGCAAAACGTGGTGGTCGGTGTTGTGCTGTAATTTGCCAGAGTTCTTGCAGCACAACACCGATTACTCTGCTTACCCCGATTGTCGGGATTCAGCGTGTGTGATATGTATGTATGTATCACCGACCCTGCTCTAGGAGGAACTAGCATTCGCGAGGAGAGATGATTTGACTCGTGATTTTGGCATACATAAAAACAGTTGTCTTGTCTTAAAATTTGCTTAATACGTGGTGGTCTGTTTTGCGCAGTTGTTTACCTGATTTATTACATTACAACACCGATTATTCTGCTTACTCCAATTTTATTGTCGGGATATGGCGTATTTGTGGTATGTTTGTAAGTATTGAATTAGTTAGAGAATGCACAGATTGTTAATATTACACAACTAGAGGTTATTGTTATATTTCGAAATAATCTATAGACAAAGAAATTATCTGAATCATACTCGCAGTATCATCATTGTGCATTTCAAGTGAGCACATAATGTATTTATCTAACTTTATGAGATTACAATGAAAACATAATAAGTATGTAATCGTAACAAAGTTTATTGTCCTCTTGTGTCGTCAATAAAGTATGTAATGATTGCATAAATACATACTCATAGATGTTCGTAGTTTTATTATGTTAAATCTAGATCATAAATATAAGAAAGACAAGGTACGTTTTACCACAGATTACTTAATAGTTACTTCGTTTTACCCTAATTCATCGGGCGCATATCGCAATTACTGTACATACGTCCATAATTTTTATTGGTCTTAATTATGAATGCTAGGTTCATTAGAAGTAATATGTATACATTTCTACACAATAATCAATAATACATATAATGATACTGCTAATAATTTGGAACAGATGAAATGCTGAACGTGTTGATAGGTTACGTAACGAGATCACAAGTCACAGAAAGTAACCCACGAATGGTTGTAGGCAAGGTAGGTTTGATAGAAAGATAGGAAGAGAATGAGAATGAGAGTTAAAGTTATCTTCCTTCTTCAACTAGGAGCAGTGCCTCCTGGTCTGCAAGACTAATCCAGGTCGGTACAGGATTGAAAGTACTACGAGCCTCTTAGGCTATAATAAAAAACTAAATTCATAAACCGATCAATAGCGGTACAATTCAATATAATATTTCATATATAATTTGCACAATGTACCTACATACAAGTTCAGCTAACACCTAGCAACTGAACAAATTTTGTTAACAACTAAACGAATATTGAATAAATACAACTTTCTTCTGTCCAGAGCCCGAGGCTCTAACCACTAGTTAGCAAATTTAGATAAGGAACATACCGATAACTTCTATTGAACTAGGTAGGTACTTGAAATGTATTTCTGAAAGAATTATCTAGTTATTTTGCAATTTAGGTAATGCACAACTTCTGTATAAGTATAAAAGTGTAAGATATTGCTGCAGAACATCATTCGCATTGTTTCGTCTCAGAATCAACATCAAGAGAGTACAAGTAAATCCTGATATATATATATATTCAACAACAAGATGAAGGCCTGCGGACTGTTGCTCTGTGTCGCGCTAGCGGTTGCTGTGGCTTGCGCGGCGGCCGCTCCTGATGGTGAGTATAAGTACTACTACACGAATTCAACAACAGGGCGAAGGCCTGCGGACTGCTGCTCGTGTCGCGCTAGCGGTTGCTGTGGCTTGCGCGGCGGCCGCTCCTGATGGTGAGTATAAGTACTACTACACGAATTCAACAACAGGGCGAAGGCCTGCGGACTGCTGCTCGTGTCGCGCTAGCGGTTGCTGTGGCTTGCGCGGCGGCCGCTCCTGATGGTGAGTATAAGTACTACTACACGAATTCAACAACAGGGCGAAGGCCTGCGGACTGCTGCTCATGTCGCGCTAGCGGTTGCTGTGGCTTGCGCGGCGGCCGCTCCTGATGGTGAGTATAAGTACTACTACACGAATTCAACAACAGGGCGAAGGCCTGCGGACTGCTGCTCGTGTCGCGCTAGCGGTTGCTGTGGCTTGCGCGGCGGCCGCTCTTGATGGTGAGTATAAGTACTACTACACCCATTCAACAACAGGACGAAGGCCCGCGGACGCTGCTCGTGCCGCGCTAGCGGTTGCTGTGGCTTGCGCGGCGGCCGCTCCTGATGGTGAGTATAAGTACTATTACACACATTCAACCACAGGACGAAGGCCTGCGGAATACTGCTCTGTGTCGCGTTAGCGGTTGCTGTGGCTTGCGCGGCGGTGATTTTTAACCGACTTCAAAAAAAGGAGGAGGATCTCAATTCGACTGTATTTTTTTTTTATTTTTTTTTATGTTTGTTACCTCAGAACTTTCGCCTGGGTGAACCGATTTTGAAAATTATTTTTTTATTTGAAAGCTGGTGCTTCCCGTGTGGTCCCATTTTAATTTAGTCAAGATCGGATTGGAAAACGAGGCAGAATCGCGAGGCCGAAGGCGGAGCGATTCCGCCGAGTACATTAATAGCAAAAAATTACTAAAAAAAACAGTGAAATAAAAAACCATTAAAAAAAATATAAAAACCGCCTTACAAAAATGTATGAAATAAAAAAAAACAAACCCTAGAGTTGAAGGCGGTGATATCCTTTGTGATTTGTGTAGCCTTCTTTAGCACCGCCTTCAACTCTAGGGTTGGATTTTTTTTTGTTTCATACATTTTTGAAGGCGGTTTTTATATTTTTTTAAATAATTTTAGCTTCACAGAAGAGAGGCAATTTAGAAATTAATTGTTTTGTATTATGACTGTATCTGTTCTGTATTGTGTTACAGAATTGGTAACTTAATAAACCAATGCGTATTTGTTTCTCAGTTGCTCCCCCGAAGGCGTCGTCATCGGATGAGCTGAACCCGACCGACGACGTGGCAGACCTAAAGATACCGGCCGTAGATGGTAGATGTTCCGATTCCTATTGCAACTCTTTTTGCCGCTCGCTGGGGTACCGATCGGGAAGGTGTCCGAGAAAGGTGTGGTGCATGTGCTTCTACTAGCCTACGAATACTCGGACCCCAACCTTTATCCCCGTTTTGGGTTCCATGTCGTCGTGTGTATTAGCTACTGAAATTATGATTTTTCGAAGGTTGAGAATGTGAAATGATCTCAATAATATAATAATGTTAACTTACATTCTTTTTAATGATAATCAAGAACATCAACACAGTACATTACAAGTGTAAACTTTAATAAATGAAATGCAGGCGGGTTTGGAATGATAGGTTTGGCTAATACTAATATGTTATCTTATCTTGTATTGTTTAAATTTAATTTTCATAGTCTTATATTAAAATATATGCAAACACAAATTACGTATTTTATTGTTAGTTTAAGTTGAAGCTGAATGAATTATACATAGAGCTATAGAAATTGTGACAAATTCGAATGCAGTCTTCCTGCCAACACCTATAAGCACCATGATGATCGACCAGACCACAAGATTGAGATCTGATGGTCTAAATTAAAAATACTTTATTTAAACATGAATATACAATAATTTAAGCTAATAGGTACAAAAAATAAAATAACTATAAATAAAAATATTCCTCCAACGTCGGCGAAATTGGCATTGTGCCGATGACGGAGGCAGCGTTCCCCCTCTGAATGGCTAGGCTGATCTTCTGCCTAAGGTAGCTTGGCGCGCGGATGTCCCCAGACGCCTCCGTGAGCAGTTTACCAAGCTCTTTAACCATCTTTTTGGCGTCTGGGCTCCAAACTCCAATAGTCTCCACAGCAAAGGCGACAAACTCGTAATTTGCTTTGACTAAACTGTATTTATTATGTTTTACAAGTACCGCCTTTGCTGCGGCATACCCGGCTGCTCTAGAAGAGCCTTCTAAGTAGCTTGGGGCTAGAGTGTCTGCACACGTCGCGTCCCATATCATGGCTCTCCCCTGCCTCCACGGCAAAAGAGTGATGCCGTCTGGCCTCTTGCCGTCATCACGGAAAACTCCTGGTGGTTCTAGTTTACTTGGTACATTGACGGAGGCAAGAGACCGCTTGATGATCTGGTTGACGTTGGCGTGGCGAGACAACCTCCCGGCACTCCTAGAGCAGGACAGACCGTGGTGTCCCAGTTCTCCCACCGCCGAGCCGCAGATGCAAGTATGTGGCTCGCATATTCTGATTCCGAAACGGAGGCAGAAGGCGATGCGCAGTGTTCCCTTATCTAAGAGTGTGCCAAGATAAGGTGAAGGGTAGGCATGTAAAAAATGGTCTAAATGTAATTTAAATTGTTATTTATTTATTTTTTATTTTTTTTATGGAAACTGACACGGTTGCCTCCATCCCCTACAACGTCCGTGATGTCAACCCATAACACCGGGTGAACTAGGTGCCATGTCAGTGCTTCCCCCTTTGATCGTGCCGGCTACACTGAACTGGTCGGAAAACACAAACTATTTACATAGCCGTTTCGACCGACGTTTCATTCAGTGCGGTGGTACCAACCCGGGCGGGTTAAACCCTACCACCAAGTAAGATTAGGAGGGAAAGGACCTACAGTTTTACGAGGAATCCGAACCTCGGTCAGCCTCCAACGGTCAGCGGTCACCCATCCAATAACTGACCGCACCCAGCGTTGCTTAACATTCAATAGCGACAGTTGACTGTCTGCACCACTGAGCTATCGAGGCTGACAAACATTATTACAGAAATAATTGATATTGAATCAAAATATTATTTCCGTTCAATAGATTTTGGAACACCAGCAATAAAAATGTTTTAATGCATACTCATTGCTAAAATGTCTCAGTATAGATTTTCACGTGACCCGTTAAGGGGCTAAGTGGTGGTTGATAAGCAAGTACTTGCCCGAGTATTTTCTTTACAATTCTTGCCACAAGCTTCGCAAGCCATCGAAAACCTAAACTTAGTTTATTCGTTTTAGTAAATGGCTTAAATAAAGTCTTGATTAATTTTTTTTTATTTGTGATTTTTTTTTCAATTGAAAGTTGAGTATTTCGGTCACATAATGCTGAGCCAGAAATTGAAGTTTACAGGAGAATTCAATGGAAGAACCAAGGCAAAGCGGTGGGTGGTCGAGTGGTCTGGGCGTCGTCGGCTTCTCTTGCGAGAGGCCCGAGATTCAAATCCGGTTGGC